>CM046667.1:57816229-59082896 GCA_025594165.1 Tamias sibiricus
CTCCATTTTATTTTCATGAGATTCTTTTTTTTTTATTTTTTGGTACTGGGGATTGAACCCAGGGGTGCTTAATAACTGAGCCACATCCCCAGCCCTTTTTATATTTTATTTGGAGACAGGTTCTCACTGAGTTGCTTAGGGCCTCACTAAGTTGCTGAGGCTGGCTTTGAACTCACAATCCTCCTGCCTCAGCCTCCCAAGCCACTGGGATTACAGGCATGCACCATCACACCTGGCCATGAGATTATTATTATTTTTTTAATGTATTCTTTTTTTTGTTCTCTCTCCAGCTTCCCCATATGGGAGAAAACATTCAACCCTTTGATTTTTGAAACTGGCTTATCCCACTTAGTATGACGTTCTCTAGTTCCATCCATTTACCAGCAAATGATATAATTTAATTCTTTATGGCTGAGTTAAGACTCCATTGTGTATATATTCCACATTTCTTTATCCATTTGTTTGTTGTTGGGTTCCTAGGTTGGTTCCATAACTTGGCTATTGTGAATTGTTCTACTCTAAAGATTGATATGCACAGGGGATGGGGTTGTGGCTCAGCGGTAGAGTGCTCACCTAGCATGTGTGCGGCCCGGTTTGATCTTCGCACCATGTAAAAATAAAGGCATTGTGTACGACTAAAACAAATAAATAAATATTTTTAAAAAAGATTGATATGCCTGTATCTCTCTAGTATACCCATTTATTTCTTTTGGATAAATACCAAGGAGTGGGATAGCTGGGTCAAATTGTGGTTCCATTCCTAGTCTTTTGAGGAATCTTTATACTGCTTCGCAAAGTGGTTGCACTGATTTGCAGTCCTACCAATAATGTGTGAGTGTACCCTTTCCCACCACATCCTCACCAGCAATTGTTATTTGTATTCTTGATGATTGCCATTCTAAGTGGAGTGAGATGAAATCTCAGTGTAATTTTGATTTGCATATCCCTGATTGCTGAAGATGTTGAACAGTTGTTTACATATTTGTTGGTCATTTTGTTTCTTTTTTGGACAAATGTCTGTTTCATTCACTTACCCATTTATTTATCATTGATTGAAATTTTTTTATGTTATTAAGTTTTTTGAGTTCTTTATATATTCTGGATATTAACCGCCTGTTGGAATATTATCTGGAAAATATTTTTTTTTCCATCTGTAGGGTCTTTCTTCATGCTCTTCTTTCCTTTGCTGTGCAGAACCCTTTTAATTTGATGCCATCTCACTTATTCATTCTTGGTTTTATTTCTTGAGCATTAGAAGTCTTACTAAGGAAGTTGGTGCCAGCGCCAATATGTTTGAGTGTTTACCCTATGTTCTTCCAAAAGTTGCAGTGTGTCTGGTCTAATCCCTAGGTCTTTGATCTCCTTTGAGTTGATTTTTAAAGCACAGAGGATTTTTAATTCATTAAACTATTCTGTAAGATACTGTAACATTGTTTGTATGCATTATACATTTGTCAAAATTTACAGACTATAAAACATCAAGCATGAACCCTAGTGAAAAATAGGGAGTTTGGGTGATCATGATGTATCAACATAAGCTCATCAACTGTGAAAAATGCACCATGTCAGATTGGGATATTGATAGGATAAGAGGCTGTGCATGTGAGAAGATGGGAGGTATATGGGAACTCTCTGTACTTTGTGCTGAATTTTGCTCTGAACCTAAAACTGCTTTAAAAATAAATTCCACTGTAAAAAGGGATATTTTCTAGAGACTTCAGAGGAAGATGTTCACTCTTTTTTTTTTTTTTTTTTTTTTTTTGTGGTACCGGGGATTGAACTCAGGGGCACTCGACCACTGGGCCAAGTCCCCAGCCCTTTTTTGTATTTTTATTAGAGACAGGGTCTCCCTGAGTTGCTAAGTGCCTCGCCATTGCTGAGGCTGGCTTTGAACTCGCGATCCTCCTGCCTCAGCCTCCCAAAGTGCTGGGATTACAGGCGTGCGCCACCGCGCCCGGCAAGATGTTCACTCTTGATTAGAAGAGAAGTGAGCAAGGAGACATCCCCATTCTAGACTTCTTACTCTTTACTTTGGGTATTGTTCCAAGGAGATTGTTGCCTGGAGCTGCCACTGCTATCTTATGTCCTAAGAGGAATACCAATTTTAAAGATGTTGAGTCAGAGTCCGGGTTAAGCCTCTGAATCAACCCCTGCAACCACATACTCATGGGATTTTTGCTATGAGAGTAAAAATGAATTGCAATGGTTTAAGTCCAATTTTAATTGTATATTCTGAACCATGTAACTGAAAATGTCCCAAGTACTGTGCAACATATATTCTTTTTTCTGGACAGTTCTAAAATCTACCACAAACTACTGTCATATTGAGAATATTTTTTTGATTCTGAAAAAGTCTGGATTGCCTCCCATTCATTAACCAAGTTTCCCTACCATGTGCCTGTTCCATCCAAGTGGGATAATTTATTTTCTGTTTTAGCATTAATGCTTTTCTACCCAATGATATTACAAAAAGCATTATTCATCAGTTTTTATATGCTTTGTTCTGATCAGTGTTCTTAGTTGCAAATAATGGAAACTTTCTCTATTTAGATTGATAAGAAAGATAACTTGTTGACATGATATTGGATGGTTCAAAAGATTGATGGAAGAGGTCACTGTAGGATATGCCAAATAACTGAATGTTATTTTTGCCATCACTGGTTCGATGAATTCTAAATTGTTCCTGTGTCTTGGCTATCATTCCATTTTTAACGTTTTGGATAATAACATCTAATTAGCCAAGGCTTTCTACCTTCTGAGATTCACACAATGATGGATTCCCTAAACATAAGAAGGAAGTTTGAAGACTCAGCATTTCCCCTACAAAGGTAAAATGAAGACAAATACCCATTACACACTTCCTGATGCTTTCCCGAATCTCTCTCTAGATTCTCATGCTTATTTTTTAATGGTGCCCCTATATGGTGCTCTCCTAGAGTGATGTTTCAAATGGGTCATCAGAATTCTTATTCCAACAGGGCACTGATCTCTGCTTTCTGATTACTAATTCACAGTTTAGAATTAATGACTGTTAGCAGCTGAAGGCATGATCTGACTCAGAAATATTTTGCATTTTGAAAAATAAAGCTTGTTGTAATCATGCTATAACCAAAGGGAATGGAAACCTAAAAATGAAAGACAAGTGGCATAAAATTTTGATTATTTCCTATTGTCTCACTCCCCTTTGATTCTTTCTTCTGCCAAGGCCTAGAGTAGGATCCAGGTATCTGGAGTATAGGTCTAAGAGCTGAAATTGAGCCAGAGTGGAATGAAATTTTGAGAATAATTGTGTGGAGCTGAGCCTGAGAGAATCATATAGAAGTAATGCCAGGTCCAATGATTTGGTTGAGGTTCAGAGAAGGGACTTTGAGGAATTCTGGCCCCAGAAATGCTCTGAAGATTTATAGTGAGAATCTGCAGCAGCAATAAACATAGTTCCAAGATCTCTTTTTGGGACTGCCTATGTGTAGGACTTTGTTGTTCACTACCAGAAGGTTATCAACAGATACCACATTTCCAGAACCCTCTGCTATAGGGAAGATACCAGGTCTATAATTTATATACCATGAGTGTTGAATAGACTTATTTAGTTGTGAGGTATAAGCCAGCTGCCTGATTTCATGGAGTCAAGGGACAGGACTCTTTCGGAATGTAAGTGGGACCTAGAAAGGACCGTTGACTTGAGGATAGGAATCATACATTGCTGGAGGAAGAGAAATGCTCATTTTTTTTGCACCTTCCATGTGGAATGTCCTCTTGCCATCCTTCTGTTTATCCAGAACAGCCTCAAACTTGGAAGCAGCCCCTCTTGATTACACCAGCTTTCAGTTTTTTTTTTCTATTATCTGAGCTTCCCACATTTATGTACCTCAAAAAATCTGTACCATATCACTTATTACTTAGTCTACAGTATTGTGTGCTGCTTATGAATTGTGTCCAGTTTGGCATTAGGATACTGGTAAAGATGAAACCTTTATTCAGGCAGACCTGTAATTAATTCCAACCCAACATTAGTAGTTTCAATTAGGGTTGCATTTGACTATAAGTAAAATAAACTCAACTATAGTAGCTTAAATAGTTTTCTCATATATCAAGAAATATGAGGTGGTTACTAGTAATTTAGTAACTCAGTGATTTCAGGGTTGAAGTCACTGGCATTTTCCTCACAAACCCAATTTGATCACTGCTGCTGTAGCCATTGTAACTATATTTAAAGTAGAAAGAGGGAGGAAGAGGTAGTGTTCACTTATCTGTATGTTTTAATAAGCAAGTAGGTTAGATTTCCCAGACTCCCTAGCACCCTTTCCCTTAGGACTCATTGTCAAGAACTGTATTCAACAGTAGCTTTAGCTGCAGGAAATGTAGAAAGCAAATACTCAGCTTTCTAGTCCCTGTGGAGGGAGAAAGTTGTGGAGAACTAGTGTGTATTCTTTATGTTCCATCGTTGACTTTTTCCCCACCAAACTCTCTGCCTATGTTTCTCCATATTTCCATCTTTCGGTGATACCAAGGTATGAACTGAAATTATCTTTTATAAGCAGAAATTGACCCCAGAGTAGATACCACACACATTATCCATTTCTCAGCTTTGTCCTGATAACTGAGATAAAGAACTGGCTTATTTATTATAACCTTTAATAAATTGGAGTTCCCAGAGTGTACCCAGTTTTTACTGTCTGCTCCTTAGTGAATGTCAGGACAAAGGCTTTTCTGTTGCTAAGTGATTTAGGTCTGCAGTTGTTCTAAATACCTTCAAAAACTTAACTTTATTACTAGCTAACAAGGTAGACACCCTCTTTTCCATTTAGGTCATTCCTCACCATTTTTTTTTCCAGGAAGGCTGTTGCCTTTTGGTTTCAGTCTTGAGACTGGTATCAATATCCAACTTTGAGAACAACTGATGATTAGACAGTAGGTTTTTATTTTTGCTTTCCTGTGGAGAAACTAAGGAGGTATGAGACATAAAGTGAGCAGCATAAAAGAGACTATGTAGGGAGAAGTGAATTTTTTCAACTGAACCAAGATTTGCATATGTAACTGTCTACTTATTACTTCTAGTTAAAAATCTATGAGATATCAAACTCAATAGGACCTGAGTTTTACCCATTTTCATGAAGTCTCCATCAAGCACTTGGTTTCTTAGGCCAGAAACCTATAAGTCATCTGGGCATTTAATCTACTGGGATTAATCAGCCATTTCTAAACCAAATCTATATTCAGTCACTTCTTTTAATTTCCATCACTGCTATAAATATTTATCACTGAATTACTGCAACAATCTCCTACCTTGTCTTTTCTTTCTGCTTTTTGCCATCATTTAATAGCAGCAAAAGTCATCTTCTTAAATTTTAGATCAGATCATATTAACTTCTTTCTTAAAATACTCCAATGAGTTTCTGCTATATTTATTTTCATGGCTTAAAGACACTGGACCCTGGATAACCTGATCTATGCCAATCTCTCCAACTTCATCTTCTACCTCTCTTCCCTTTATTCACTCTTCAGTCTCACTAGCCTTTCTGTTCCTCTAACATTCCAAGATAAATACTGCATTTGGGCTTCACATTATCTGTTTCTTCTGCCTGGGATGCTCTGTATCCAAATATCCATATGGCTATTCCTCTGCACCCTTCAGGTCTCAGCTTAAATATCACCAGCTCACAGCCGGGCGCGGTGGCACACGCCTGTAATCCCAGCACTTTGGGAGGCTGAGGCAGGAGGATCGTGAGTTCAAAGCCAGCCTCATCAATGGCGAGGCACTTAGCAACTCAGGGAGACCCTGTATCTAATAAAAATACAAAAAAGGGCTGGGGACATGGCCCAGTGGTCGAGTGCCCCTGAGTTCAATCCCCGGTACAAAAAAAAAAAAAAAAATTACTAGCACAAGCTTTCTTTGTCTATGTTGATAGTCTATTTGATCTTCAATAAAAGCATACCACAAATTGGGTGACTTAAACAACAGAAGTCTCTTTCCCATAGTTCTGGAGTTCTTGAGGTTGTGAAATCAAAGATCAGTGTGTCTGCATGGTAGGATTCTGGTGAAAGCTCTCTTCCTGACTTGTAGATGGTCACCTTCTTGTTGTGTTCTCACATGACCTTTCCTCTGTACATGAGTGGAGAGAGAAGAGCAAGCTCTCTGGTGTTTCTTCTTATGACACCAATTTCATTGGATGAGGGTTTCTCCCTCATGACTTAATCTTACCCAAATAACTTCCCCCAAACCTCATTTCGAAATACCATCACATTGGGGTTTAGGGCTTTAACATATGAATTTTTGAGGGGATACAAATACTCCATCCATAACACTGTCTGAAGTAGTTCCTGGACCACTTATTAGTCCATTCTTTATCACATTACCAAATTTCATATGTTTTTTTAATTTTGTATCATTTCTGACATGATATTGCTTCTATATCTGTTTACTTATTTATTGTCTGTTTCCCTCTACTGGAATGTAAGTTCTGTTAAGGTAGGGACCAAGTCTCTTTTCCTTGGTCCCTGGAAATATCCTCAGTGCTTAGAATGGTACCTGACAAATTAGTAAGTGTTTAATAAATAGCTGTTGAATTAATCAATTAATTAGTTCCGAGCCTCACCTCCATCTGTTACCTGACGTTCACTGTAATCATCATGACTCCAGTAAAGGGAAGTGAGTAAAGTTGGTACTTTGTCTTGTTTGGACTTCATGACACAGCAGTCTCCTCAGAAGCTCCAGGGAGCTTTTATATGGTTATTTGGGAATTAACTTTATTCTGCTTCCCCAAGGTTAGGCAGATGCTGTCCCTAATTCTCTTACTTACCTCAAAAAATTTACCTATAGTTGCTACCAACAAATGGCTTCATCTTCCCCCCCCCCCCATGGGGACATAGTATGTCTGAAAATCCAACATGCTAATAATGCTCCTGGAAAAAGAATTAAGTGTTTAATGTAGACAATAAGACTGAAGGTATTTAAAGGTGGGAGAGATCATGGGGTGGATAGAAAAAGCTTCCTGGAATGAGGGAGATTTCATTTCACCCTTAAAAGTTGATGAAAATTTAGGTGGGCTAGGAGGAGTAGGAAGAAATCTCCATTGTTGGAGAAGGGGAAATGACATTACAAAAAGGCCTGGAGGTTTGCAATACATTTGCATTTGCTGGGGACATGTTAGCAGCCATCCCTGTTTAGCAAACCTGCAATTCGAAGTTCAATTGGCATCAGCAACCACAAAACTGGTTCATGGATATTCCACTGTCTCTTATGGTGGGGAGCTAATCACTGATTGGGGAAAAGGAATGTTTGTTTCATGTTGATGTATGGGGTCATTATTTTTCCTCAGCTTTAGGACAAGATTTGTGACTTTGAAGCTTCACATATGAAGGAAAATTTCTGAATGTATGGTTATCTCTGCTCTGCAGCTCAGTTCAAGATTAGTAGGTGGCAGGAGCATGATGATTCACAAATGTCATCTTAAGTTGCTCCCGCTCTCTGAGGCCCCCTCCAATTTGTACCAAATCTACCTACTTCCTCTTTCTCTCTCTCCATCAACATTTTCTCCCCTCATTTTTATAATCTGGGAGTTCCTCAGGGTGTTTCTTTAGCAAACACCCAGTGTTCCTCCACCACCACCCTGAAGGAAAAGGAAGGGAGGCATCTTTCTCCCTGATGATCCTACTTGCCTTCACTGAGGCCTTAGGCCTTGAGGCTTGTATTACTGTTCAAGGCTACCTTAAGATTATTTATGTGACATGCTTTTAAATATATCTGCTTTCCTGGCAACACTCATTTATTGAATGGAACATTAAGCTAATTATTTTTTGTGAAAATCTCCTCAGTGTTTAGATGATAAATTCAATGTAAGTGTGGACATACTTGCATACATGTGTTTACACTTATGTGTGTACACATACTTGCATTTTCATTAATTTTCCTGTTGCATAGTAATTATTGTTCTTTCAAATGCCTAAAACAATGCCCATGATTAAATGACATGCTGCTATAAGAACAGCCTTCGCATTTCTCTCAGCCCTGTAAGTCAGCCACCACTTCACTTTTTTAATATTTATTTATTTGCTTTAGTTGTACACAATGCATTTATTTTTCATGGTGCTGAGGATTGAACCCGGGCTGCACATGTGCTAGGTGAGTGCTCTACTGTTGAGCCACAACTACAGCCATGTTTTTTTTTTTTTTTTTTTTTTTTTTTTTTTTTTTTTTGGTGGAGAGGCCAGGCTCATCAGCTTGCAATGCCCATGGACCTGAGGAATCCATGCCAATTTGGACATAATTTTCAGTGCATCTATGATAAGCAAATACAGCTTCCGTAGCTTCAGGTGGTGGAAGGAGGGCAAGAATGGGATGAAGATTGAGATGTTCAATCTTTGAAGATATTCTCTTTGAAGAGAGTCAGAAAATACTTGGGAGTTCCACAAAGATATAGGGAAAGACCACAACCACATGGGAATTATGAGAAATTTCAGGAAGGAGGTGACATTTCAGATAGGTATTGAATTTCATTATATATTTTTACAGTCAGTTTTCAATTACAGGTGAAATAATTCCATGGTTCAGAATTCTGAAACTACAACAAGGTAAGCAATAAAAATTCTCCATTTTACCTCTATCCCCCATCCATGTAGTTCCCTTCCATAGTGGCAGCCAATGTGTCTAGTTTTCTAAGTATCTTTCTAAAGATATAAATATACAAATAAACATGCATACATGTTTATATATCTATGTTACCTTCCTTTTTCTCTATAATTAAAAAAAAACAGCATCATACAAACTATTCTATATCCTTGCTTTCTCCCCTATTTACTGTAGCTTTGGAGATTGCTTTAATTCAATACATGCAGAAAATTCTCATTCATTTTAGTGGTTTACAATAAGATGCAGAAAATATAATTTTGAATTCAAGTTATAATTAGTTAGATTGAGCATGTCTCTGTGTTCTGGAGTCATTTCTGTCTTTTCTGTGATCCACTGGATACAATTTTTAAGTCAGAGTATGAAATGGTAGAACTGAAACAGCAATGGTTTGGGAATCAAGAGACCTTTCTGAACACGAGTGTATATCTGAGCAATAAAAATGTGAGATTAAATTTCCTCTAAGGATCTTTAGCTGCTGAGATATTGTAGAAGTGGAGGAGGAGGAAGTGCTGCAGCAGCCGTTCAAGACAAAGAGAGCAATAGGTAAATACAATCTTACAGGAGAAAATGTACAGCACTTTCAAGGAACAAACGTATTCATTTGGTGGAAAGGCTAAAATCTATTACTCTGATGGTTTGGCATCATTATAGAGTAAATCATTTCTACTGGCTGAAGGTTTGGACATTCATCTAGGAATTTTAGGGGGTATGAGTAAGGCCCTTCTGAACCAAATAATCTCCAAACTCTGTTAAAATTCACCATCGCAGAGACCTTCACATTTGTAGAATCTCACAATTGAAAGGGTCCTTAAAGACCATCTAGGCCAATGCCCATCTAATGTTTGCATCACTACTGCAACATTGTGAGAATTACACATGCAGCCTAGGCTCACATAACCTACAGTAATGGTGAATTTATAACTTTATATTCTACCTTTCAGTGGTTGGAAAAGTTTCCCTTGTGTTGAGCATGAATGTTTTGTCTGTTCATTCAAACAACTAACCTCTTGCAAACCTTTTTTATGCCAAACATGGTGCACTGTTCTAGCATGTGGCACTTAATAGATCTTTTACGTAATCCTAGTTCTGCAGGGATGTAGGAATTATTTGAAGAACTTTTCCATAAATGGCATCTGACATTTTGAGACAATATCCATGTCTCTTTTCTCCCCACTCCACCAAGTCCCAGCTAAAGTTCTGCAGAATAATGTTTGAAGTGTCCTCACTTCTCAAATTCATACTCTTCTTAACAAACTCCTCTTTATTTGTGTGTTCCACAACAGAACCCAAACTCCAGGTATAGTTTGAGAGGTACAGAATAGATGGGAGCCATTGCCATCAATGATGATTGAACTCTTTTTTGTTAAACATTTAATTTTTAGTTATAAGTGGAGAGAATATCTTTATTTTATTTTATATGGTGCTGAGGATCGAACCCAGTGCCTCATGCATACTAGGTGAGTGATCTACCTCTGAGCCACAACCCCAGCCCAGTAGAACTCTTTATCTGTGAACATAGCCTAAGATGATATTAACCTTTTTAGCATTCTTGGCTTATAGCAGTCTTCGTAGACAACTAAACTCCCAAGGTCTTTTTTACACGAACATTTTAAGCTGTAAACCACATCTTACCCTCCCTGTGCTTGTGTGGTTGATTTTTTAAATGAAAGTGCATGATTTTACATTTATTCCTATTAAATTATGGGACATGGAATGTAGTTCAGTGGTAAAGCACTTACCTAGCATGCATGAGGCAGTGAGTTTGACCCCCAACATGGCAAGAAACAAAATGTAACCTATTAAATTTTTTCTTGCAAAAGTTGTTCCATCATTTCAGTCAAGATCTCTTTGGACACCAATTTTGTCTTACCTTTAATTAGTTTTTTCCCCATATCTGTGTCATGCAAATTTGTTCGGTAAGTCTTTAGGGTCTTTATCCAAACTGCTGATACAAATTGAGGTTAGATTTAGCCAGAGTCTCAACTATGTGCTCCTTGGCACGTCATTAAGCTATACCTTTTAGTGTTCTCAGCAGGCTTATAGATTCACCAAGCTGGGCCATTATCTAATCCACTTGAAATTCAAGTTTATCCACTAGTCTGCCACAACAGATTTTGTCAAATACTTTCCTGAAACCCTGAAGCCCTAAAGTTTTAATCATTCCTCTCATTTACCAGTCTCGGAACCCCATCAACGAAGAAAATTTGATTGTTTTGGCATGGCTTGTTCCTAATGAAACCATTTGAATCTCTGGTGATCATTGCTTTTCCAAGTACTCACAAACCATCTGTTTAATAATCTGTTTTGGAGTTTTGCAGGCTATTGACATCAAGCTTTAGCTTCTGGA
This sequence comes from Tamias sibiricus, assembly GCA_025594165.1. Classification (NCBI taxonomy): domain Eukaryota; kingdom Metazoa; phylum Chordata; class Mammalia; order Rodentia; family Sciuridae; genus Tamias; species Tamias sibiricus. Next base: position 57,827,206 of record CM046667.1, read on the forward strand.
ATTATCATTTTTCCACTTTGGAAAAAAGAAGCAACATTTGCTCAGCTCCAATCTTCTGGCATCTCTCCCTTTCTATACAGTTTCTCAAAGATGATCAATTGTTGTGCCATGATTACTTGTTCAAGCTCATTGAAAGCTGTTGGTGATGTGATTCATAAAATTCTAGACTGTTTGAGTTTGAAGGAGCCTTAGAGATTATGTAGTTCAAGCTTTTCATTGTACAGGAGGGAAACCTGAGTTCCAGAGAGGGTAAGTTAGAGAGGGTAAGTTAGAGGCCAAGTTACACAGAAAGGTGAGGTGGAGAACATGGAAGATGCATGTTATTATTATCACCACATTTCTAGGGAACAACTTTGCCTGAAACATTAATTCATCACTACCACTCTGAGCAAAGTTTCCTGAATTTCATGTCCCAGACATTGGAGGTAATGTTGCAGTGCAGGCAGAACCTTGAGACAAGCATGGATCCTTCACTTTCCCCCCATAATGTAGTATAGTGAGCAAAACACTATACAGAAAGTCAAGAGCCCTGGATATTAATCCTTGCTCTCTTAGGAACCTGCTGGGTGAAATTATCAAGTTACTTACCCTCTCTTGGCTTTAGTGTTCTCATTTCTTTAGGGGTTCTTCAGATTTTGTGTCTGTTAATTCACTCAATAAATACTTCCGTCTCTGTGTTTAATTATTTCAACCCAAATGGGATTTTCAGATGAATTCTACCAGTGAATAGAAGTAAAGTTTGATGGATTGAAGAAGGATATGATAGGACAGAAGGAAAGGTCCTTTTCACAATCATTTGCTCTGGGGTAGATAGACTTGAATAAGGCCCTACTACAAGTGTGTCAAACAACTCACCAGTCAAGGTAGTTATAAATGAGGAATAGATTGTGGAGTAGGTATAAAACCAAGATCATGGGGATCTTTCTGAACTTTCAAAACCTTTGGACCTTAATTATATAGTCTTTCTATCTACTTTTTTTTTTTCTTTCTACTACCCTATCCCCTTCCTTCACCTCCATTTACCCCCTTCCGTCTACTTACCTCTAGCTCTTTTTGATTAAATATTTATTTGAATATCATTGCCTCTATTTTTGTCTCTTGTGTCAGTATTAATCCCCCCTGTGTTTCACATTCACACTCCATGCTTAACACCGCTTATGTTCTGCTGCTCCAATTGTTCCTCTCCCCTCTCCACCAGAACACTCAGAAAAATGCCCATTGGTATAAATGCATCCATTTTCTTCCTCTCCTCCAGGTAACATGTCTAAAAATAGCTGTGATAGCAGGGTGGAAAGAGAGCAGCCAAATGTACATAGAACATTAGCTTAGGTAAAGGTATTCTGGCCTTGAAAGTGGGCAGCACCAAGGCTTTATTCATCTTCTCCTCCCATGCAGTCCCTCAACTCCCAATAATTAAGCCTGTGAGGCAAGATTTCTAGTCCAGGACTAACAAGGAGAAACTTCTTTGTTTATTCATCCTGGGTGAGTTGGGCAGTATAGTCTCTGGGAAAATGTTTGTCAACCCTCATGTTTGTATAGTACTCAAGGCTTCACAAAGAGCCTTCTGGTCTGCTACTTCATTTCACTATCCTACAATATAGATAATGTAGGGATGTATGACATGGATTTTAAGTTTTAGGTTTATTTTTCTCAATGAATAAAGCAATGCTTAGAGAGGGGAAGGAACTAATCTGAGGTCTCTCATCTACGAGTAAGTGGAAGAGAATCAAGGTCCTTGATGTTGATCTGTTTTTCTTAACTTTATGCTACAGGCTTTGGAGAGGCCATGTGCACATTTTCTGTGAAGCTCATCTCTTTCCATCAATAGTGAAAGAGTAAACAATATAGACTTTGGAGTGAGATTTTCTGAAATGGTATCTCAGTGATTTAACAGCTCTGTGACCTTAGGAAAGTTAATTAACCTCTTTGTGCTTCAGTTTTTCTCATATGTAAAATGAGGACAAAAAGTATCTTTTTTTCTAGGACTTTTGTGAGAATTAGATAAATTAAATGAACTCATATTTGTAAAAGACATAGATCAATGTCTGGTAAGAGTAAGCCTCCTATAACAAAATGTTACATTAATTATTAAATGGCCTTGCCAGTCTTCCACTCACAAGCTCCCAGAATCTTAATGCATTCCTTTCTGTCATTATTCCCTTCATCCAATAAGCTTCCCAGTTTGGTCAAATGTACAACATAATTTTATGGTAAGCACGCTGGGTCTGGAAATTGGGCTTGTGAATTTGATTGTTGTTTTGACTGTTTAAGTATGGGACAAGGAATGAATGATTTTCCCAAAATTAGCCTTGATTTTCTCATCTATACAATGGAATATATATTATATGATGTATAGCATATAATATATATCTGATTATATATGATATTTTATATATGTACATATATAATGTCACATAGTGGTAAGTGCTATGAATAAAATAAAAAAGAGTAAAGGAACAATGGATGACATGTTGTAGTTGCTCTTTTGGATAGTATGATTAGGGAAGGCATTTTCAAAGAAGTATCATTTGAGCAGAGAGCTGATGGGTCAGAAGGAGACAGACATGGGCAAATATAGGGCAAGATCACTCCAGGCAAATGGAAAAGAAAGTTCAAAGGTCCTGAGACAGTCATATACTTAGAGTATGGAAAAACTAGCAAAGGAGGCTCCAATAAAGCCTGAGAATTGATACAGAAACCTCATCTTGTAAAACCAAATTGTGAATCACAAAATAGATAAACTATACCAAATCAAATCGTGATTACTTGCTCCTTAAGCTCAAACTCTTTTATTTATTTTTTTATTTTATTTTTTGTGGTACTGGGTATTAAACTCAGTTTTGAGACAGCATCTTGCTAAGTTGCTGAGGCTGGCCTTGAACTTGTGATCCTCCTGCCTCAGCCTTTTGAGCTGCTGGGACTACGTTCATGTGCCACCATTTCCAGCTTCACACCCTTAATATTGGCTCATTCATACCCATATGATTTAGAGAAGACTATAGACAAACTGATATAATGATAGATCTGCATAATCACATCTTCTAAAAATAAGACCACTATTTCAGTAGATCACTGAGTTTGCAAATACTGAGTAATCTTGTCAAGATTATACTATAATAACTCTAGCCCTCAATATTTTATGCCCAAAGTTGCCTCCAACGTGCATGCTTCCTTACTATAGGAAGTTTGGTAAAATTTTCTTTGACAAAAAATGTATTCCTGATGGTTTTTGACTGGTGAACTTTATTTATTTATTTAGAATTTGTTTTTATTAGTTGTATACAATAGTAGAATGGATTTAACATATTGTACATATATGGAGTATAACTTCCCATTCTTCTGGTTGTACATGATGCAGAATTACATTGATTACATTGATCAGGTAATCGTATGTGCACATAGGAAAGTAATGTCTGATTCATTCTATTATCTTTCCTATTTCCATTTCCCCTCTCCTCCCTTCATTCCCCTTTGTCTAATCCAAAGTACTTCTATTCTTCCTACTCCCCTCCTTATTGTGAGTTAGCATCTGTATATCAGATAGAACATTTGGCCTTTAGTTTTTTGGTATTGGCTTATTTCACTTAGCATGATAGTCTCTAGTTTCATCCATTTACCAGCAAACCCATGATTTCATTCTTCTTTATGGCCATGTAATATTCTGTTGTGTTTGCACACCACATTTTCTTTCTTTCTTTCTTTCTTCCTTCCTTCCTTTCTTTCTTTCTTTCTTTCTTTCTTTCTCTCTTTCTTTCTTTTCTTGGTACCAGGGATTTAACTCAGGGGTACTGGGCCACATCCCCAGCCCTGTTTTGTATTTTATTGGAGACAGGGTCTCACTGAGTTGCAAAGTGCCTCGCCTTTGCTAAGGCTGGCTTTGAACTCGCGATTCTCCTGCCTCAGACTCCCAAGTGCTGGGATTATAGGCATGTGCCACCGTGCCTGGCTTTTATATACCACATTTTCTTTATCCATCCATCTGTTGAAGGCACCTAGGTTAGTTCCATAGTTTAGCTATTGTGAACTGAGCTTCTAAAAACATTGATGTGGCTGTGTCAGTGTAGTATGCTGACTTTTAAGTCTCTTGGGTATAAACTGAAGAGTAGTATAACTGGGTCAAATGGTGGTTCCATTCCAAGTTTTCTGAGGAATCTCCATAGTGGTTGCACCAATTTGCAGTCCCATCTTGACTGGTGAACTTTAATTGGCTAGACTGCAATGAGTAGCATTAGATTATAGTTAGAGAAGTATTGGGATCCAGATCATGTGGCTCTTGTAGGCTATAATAATGATTTCAGATTTATTCTAAATTTGGTGGGGGTATTGAAGGGTTGTAAGCATGAAAGTGATATAATCTTATTCATATATTGATGAATCATCCTGTGTGAAATCAAATGAGATAAAGAATATGAAATTGTTTTATAAAACTAACATGCTGGCCAGGTGCATTGGCACACACCTGTAATCCCAGCACTTGCGAGGCTGAGGCAGGAGGATCATGAGTTCAAAGCCAGCCTCAGCAATGGTGAGGCACTTAGCAACTCAGTGAGACCTGTCTCTAACAAAATACTAAAAAGGGCTGCGGATGTGGCCCAGTGGTCGAGTGCCCCTGAGCCCTGAGTTCAATCCCCGGTACCAACAAAACAAAACAAACACACACACACACACACAAAAAAAAAAACCTAACATGCTGTACATATCTGAGAGATTATTAATAATAAGGTTATAAGTCCAAAAGATGATCAATATATATTAGTCAGAGTACTGTTAGGAAGCACAAAGCACATTCAAAAATTTGCAAGCATTTTAATGAAGGGATATCCACAGAGGTCAGAATAGAATTAAGGAAATCAAGGAATTGAAAAATAATGGTAAAACATCCAGGTTATTACCTGTAGGCCTGATAGAACAAAGGAGGAAATGTGGATACTAGAATGCAGAGGAAGTTGTTAATTGTGGGAGAGGGTTGCCTAAGAGCAGCTGTGGCTGTTAGTAGAAAAATACAGTTACTGTAGAATGTGACAGGGAGACAGTGTTATTTTTCAGCCCTTAGCCAGTGTCTCTCATAGACTGAAAACAACCAGGAAATAGAAAGCAAGAAGCTTGGGTGATGCAGTCCATAGATGTCAGCCTTCAGGAACACAGTGCAGGAATAAAAGGATTGGAAATTGATCTAAAGGGATGCACAGAGGAAAACAAGCATAGAGTGGTTATAAATAATTAGCTACAACACTGATTTTCTAGCCAGTTCTTCCTTAGATGACTGCAATAGTTATAAGATTTTTCTGTTTTTAATCTCTTTTTTATGTACATGAAGCTTTCAGAGATATTTTTCTAAAGCACAATTCTGATCAAGTCACTTACCTGCTCAGAATTTTTATAGCTCACTCCTGTCCTATCCAAATCCATAGCCTGGCTTTATGAAGTACTGAGTACAGTGTGTAGTGGGACACTCAGCAGATGCTCATTAAGTGTCAATTCTGCCAATCTCTTACTTGACCTCAGCTTATGTTAGTCTCATTTTCTTTTGTCTACCATATTCTATCCTTGAAAACAAAGCTGTAGCTGATGGGCTTATATCACCCCAAAATATACTGTCCTCTCATACTTTTGTGCCTTTGCATGTGCTGTACTCCTTATCTGCTGTACTCTCTCTCTTCTCCACGTAAAGGAATCTGATCTTGACTGTAAGAGCCAACTTAAGCAATTAAAAAATTCCCCTGACATTCCTCTAAGCATAAATAAAACTCTACTAGTATTACTTCTGTCCTCTCAGGGATCTATTCTATGCTTTTCTTACAGCATTCAGCATATTCTCTTTTGAGCAAGGCATTATCTGCATAAATGCCTATCTGCTTGGTTAAACTGTGAGCTCTTTGAGAGGTTATTGTCTACTTCCGTTTCTTTGTACTGTGGTGTTAGCTAGCTCAGTGCCTACTACCCAAAAAGTATTTGCTGAATTAAAAGTGAAACTTTTCTTGCAATCTTGTGTCCCCATAGCTAATGTTCATCACAATAAACCAGGAGACTTTACACGACCTCAAAATGCCTTCTGACTCACCAAAGCAAAATTCAATTAGCTTCCATATTGTTCAAGGGTTTTGTGTATGCCATTGTATCTATTTTTCTGAGATGTGGTCACCCGGCTTTGTTAGACATAGCAACCCTCAGTCTGAACATTCATTAAGCTTGGCTCCCTAGGCCTCATTCCGGTCTCTTGTCATCAGGGCTCAGTGTCCACATTTGTCCACCTCCACATTAATTTTCAGTTGTTAAAAATGTTGTTTTGTTTCTCTGCCTCAGTACAAAGTTCACAGTATGAGTAGTCCAAGCACTCTATACACAGTATGCATTCCTTAGAAACTTCTCAGACACAGTTCTCTAGCACACCTACTTGGTGCCTAAGCAAATGCTAGATTGCATAAAGGAGAAACAGGCATAAGAGGCAAGAAGATCCTGAGCCTTGGCTTCTTATGGCTATAGACAGAGTTCATCTTCCCAAGTAGATCTCTGGCCTTAGTCATGGGTACCTTCCTACCTTCCTACCTACCCTATTGGGAATCTGTTACATACTTTTCCTTCCACAGGCAGGGAATGCTATTTGTTAGACATTAACTAGCACCTACTCCATAGGCAGATAATATGTCCCAAACTGGATTGGTGCAGAGAGGTAGGCAGAGATGGTGGAAATGGGAACAGAGATGTGCAGCAATGGATAAAGCACTATTGTTGTATAATCTTTCATCTGGGTAGATTGGACTTTTAAATGGAGAAATACCACCTAACTCCAAGTATTCCTGCAACAAGCCTCTTCCAGACCCTTAAATTCTAACCAGTAAAGTAATCTTTGTGGCAGTAAAATGAAAACCCTATATCCAGAATGGATCTTTTAAATGTACTGACTCTCAATTCTTGGTAATAGCTTATTCCTCTACCCAATGCCTTTAGCCCTCCTAGGACATTCTCAATTCAAAACACATCTAACATCCATTCAACTCTAGTACTGATACCCTACTCTATACCACCATTATCTCCTTCAACTAGCTTTCTTGGTTCTACTTTGACAAGTATTACCCATATATCAGCCAGGTTAGTCTTTTTAAATAAATCCATCATTGAAAATTCCTTGAAATAAATAAAACAGTTGTTCATTTATTTAAAAAAGAACACATAAATCCATTATGTTATATCACTATCCAATTCAAACCCTTCCTCAGAATAAAATTTAAGTCCCCATATGTGATCTTGTTCTTCATCTCCTTATCTCCTATTACTCTTTATTCCAACTATACTGATTTCCTTGTATGTGTAGGAAGCTGTCCCTTTAGGGTCTTTTTATTTCCTGCTTTCTATGCTCAGAATACTCTTTCCCCAACACTTCCCTGTTTCACTCTTTCACTTCATTCATTTTTCTTTCAGATGTTATTGCCTCAGAGAGGTCTACCCTGGCTACCCAATTAAGAACAGCTGTTCTCAGCAGGCTGTGGTAGTGCATGTCTTACTCCCATTTACTTGGCAGGCTGACACTGGAGGATTACAAATTTGTGACCAGTTTGGGAAATTTAGGGAGACTGTATCTCAAAATAAATTTAAAAGGGGGATGGAGATTTAGCTGAGTGGTAGAGTACCCCTAGGTTCGATTGCAGTACCCCCCAAAAATAATAATAATAAAAGCTATTCTTGTGGCAATCGTCAAGTATACAAAATAACAGTAATTGCTAGTGAGGATATGCAGGGAGGATGTACAATTACACATCATCAGTAGGACTGCAAATTTGGACAATAGCTTTAGAGACAGTGTGGACATTTTAAAAAAGTGTAGGAATGGGGCTGGGCATGGCGGTGCATTCCTGTAATCCCAGTGATCTGGAGGTTGGAGCAAATTCAAAGCTGCCTCAGAACTTTTAACAAGATCCAAAGCAACTTAGTGAGACCCTGTCTCAAAATAATGAAAAGGAATGGGATGTGGCACAGTGGTTAAGCACCCTTGTGTTTAGTCCCTTATATCAAAAAATAAAAAGTAAAAAAAGTAGGAATGGAACTAATGTATGATCCAGCTATCTCACTCCTCAGCATTTATCCAAAATAACTAAAATCAACATCTCCTGTAATGATTCATACTTACCTATGTTTATAGCAATGCAATTCATGATAGACAAGTTATGGAACTAGCCCAGGTATCCATCAACAGATGAATGGATAAAGAAAATATGATATATATACACAATGGATAGTATATGTGATGTGTGTGTGTGTGTGTGTGTGTATACACACAATAGAGAATCAGCCATAAAGAACAAGAAACTGGAGAACACTGTACTAAGTGAAATAAGCCATACTCATGTTTACTGTCATATGGGGAAGCTAGAGAGTGTGTAAGAAAGAAAAAATGAATAAATAAATAAAGTGAATAAAAGGAAAATAAATAAAAAAGGAATAATAAAAACAGGATCTCATAGAAGAGAGACCAATAAAGTAGAGAAAGGGGACTAAGGAGGAGGAAAGAGAGGAGCACATGGGGAAGCACTGGGAAACAACATCTACCAAATTATGTTATATCCATGTATGAATATACCACAATGTATCCTGCTTATATACATAATTTACTAATTAAATAATAATAATAATGAAAGGGAGATCAATAGAGTAGCATAAGCAGATAGGAAGGGGTAGAGGGAAAGGGAAAATACTGGGTGAAGGAGCCCTAATTAGGAAGGGCTGTTGCAGCTAGCTGGAAGCCATAAGTTCCACCTGATATGTATGTGACGCACCTGTAGGCACCCGAAAAGCTGAAGGTATATAACCGGGTGAAAGCGGTCCTTACAACTGGGGAATGAGATTGATCAAATTATTTTACATAGTGCATGTATAGACATGTCATAATGAATCTCCCCCTTATATATGACTATAATGTACCAATTAAAGAACAAATAGAGCCGGGCGTGGTGGCGCATGCCTGTAATCCCAGCACTTGGGAGGCTGAGGCAGGAGGATCATGAGTTCAAAGCCAGCCTCAGCAATGGCAAGGCACTAAGCAACTCAGTGTGACCCTGTCTCTAATAAAATACAAAAAAGGGCTGGGGATGTGGCTCAGTGGTCGAGTGCCCCTGAGTTCAATCCCCGGTACCAAAAAAAAAAAAAAAAAAAAAAAGAACAAATAGCCATTCTTGGATTATCCTGTCTCCTTACCCTCTTATGTTATAACTCAGATTTCTACTACATTATCATTTTGATTTTTACTCATTTTATGGAGTTTTAATTTTTTTTTTTGGTACCAGGGACTGAATTCAGGGGTACTCGACCACTGAGCCCCATCCCCAGCCCTATTTTGTATTATATTTAGAGATAGGGTCTCACTGAGTTGCTTAGTGCCTTGCTTTTGCTGAGACTGGCTTTGAACTCATGATCCTCCTGCTTCAGCCTCCTGAGCCACTGGGATTACACGTGGGCACCACTGCACCTGGCGAGTTTTAATTCTGTATGTTTATGTGGTATGATGTGATGTTTTGATCTCTGCATATATAGTATAAAGACTGAATAAGACTAAATAACATGTCAAGCAATTCACCAATTTATTATTATTATTTTTTGGTGAGAACATTAAAAATCTGTCAGCAATTTTGAAGCATACAAATACATTATTATTAAATTGGTCACCATGTAGTGAAATATATCATGAAAATTTATTCTTCCAGTCTAACTAAAATTTTGTATCCTACTGTATTTTTATATTTGTTTATTTAGGCACTGAGAATTGAACCCAGGGCCTTGTTCATGCTAAGAAGCACTTGCTTTATTACTGAGTTATTTCCCCAGCTCCTGTATTTTTACTTTTTTCCCTATACTAGGGATTGAACCCAGACCTTATGCATGCTAGGCAAATTCTCTACCACTGAGTTACATCTGCAGTTCTTTTTATTTTAAGGTTTATTTATTTTCAGGTCCTTTTTATTTGAGGTCTTGCTACATTGCCCAGGCTGACCTCAACCTTGTAATCCTCCTGAATAGTTGGGATTACAGGCATGTGCCACTGCACCTACCTTCTGTATTTACTTTTTATTGTCTGCTTCCCCTTATAGGAATGTAAGATGTAAGAAGATGGGACTTTGTTTTCCCTTTTCACCACTCTACTCCCAGTGGCCAGAATAGTATCAGACATAGAGCAGATCTTGTTGAATGAATCAGTAAATGAATAGATGATGTACCTTGTGGGAGAAAGTAGTTCTAGATGTCATTGTTACATAAACCTATTGAACTTGGGGCCAGATTAGACAAAAGAGTCCTGGCCCCCAACCAGCCTTTAACTGATTATGTGATGAGAAGGCCAGGAGCCAACAGATTAAAGAAAGGGGTCACTGGAGGATGATAGTCTCTTTGTGCCTAGCTTTGAGAACCTTGCAAACTACGTTTAAAAGGACAGCCTATTCAAGGTTTTAGAACACTAGAAAATTTGGGTAAAATTCTGGGGTGAAAGGGAAAGTGGAAAAGAGGAAGAATGATGGAAGAAGAAAGTGAGACAATAAGATAGGAGGGGTGACTGACTGAGGGGGTTTTTGAGGGAGATAAAAAGTAAAGAACACCAGGCTATAGTTGGGAAGTAATTCTGCTTCTTGCTGGGTTGGAAGGGAGTTTCATAGGTGTGTGGGGCAGTCAGAACTTGAAAGAAATATCCATATGTCCTTTTAGAATTTTAGCTAGCTGGGGACTCTGGCTGAATGACATTGTGTCAATGAAAAATCCTTGGCTTAAAGAGACAGAGGGAAAAGCAAAATTCATGATCTAACTAAAAAGCAGATGGGCAATGTGACTTGTATACTAATCACGAAGAGAGCAACAGATCTTTGGATGCCATATGTGTCAAATGTACCCTTGCCATAAAATGCCATCAGCCTTCCCTATGAAGCTGAAGTGTCATCCAGAGGGTGTTGCTACCTTGAATACCCAAATCAGCCCTTGCTTACACATATTACATGCCAGGTTACTCATTACCTCTCAAACCAGCTTTCTGATAATGCACATCTGGCTGTTGGAAAATTCTTTTTAAATTGAAGTTTGTCATTATTGTGGCATCTACCTATGTGTCCTAGCTTTGACATTTCTGTCTTCTGTATCTTTTGCAATATAATAGCTCCTCAGGTGTATGAAGACATTAGTCATGTGTTCCTTAAGCTTTTCAAAAGTAAATAGAGGGCTGGGGTTGTGGCTCAGTGGCAGAGCACTTGCCTTGCACGTGCGTGGCCCGGGTTCGATCCTCAGCACCACGTAAACATAAATGCATTGCACTGTGTACAACTAAAGTAAATAAATAAATATTTAAAAAAGTAAATAGATACAACTCCTTCAACTGTTTCTCCTAGGACCTGCATTGTAACTTGCAGGAGCCCTGTTTGGGGAGATAGCTAAGATTGCGGTTGACTATGGGCCATAGACATTTTTGGGCATTGTCGCCTTCCGTAGTCTCACGGGACTTGGCCCAGGATCTCGAGAGATTTGAGCAATGACTCAGCAGATTGACATTTTTGGGCATTGTCGCCTTCCGTAGTCTCACGGGACTTGGCCCAAGATCTCGAGAGATTTGAGGAGTGACTCGGCAGATCGAGCAAGCACCATTCCTGCTCGGGCGCATGGGATGAGACCAGAGAGAGAAAGGACAGGGTTATCGCTATTGTATAGATACATTGTAGTTTCTTGTAAGAGTACGTGGCTTGGTTTCTTGTGAGAGTGAAAGGACAGGGTTATCGCTATTGTATAGATACATTGTAGTTTCTTGTAAGAGTACGTGGTTGGTTTCTTGTGAGAGTGTGTATGTAGTGTTAGAAATTACAAGAGACAGAGACAGAAAGATTAAAGAATTTTTTCGTCTCCATCCTGTCTCCGGACTCCTTCCCGCGGCGCTGCCGTTCCAGGCTGCAATCCCTTTCCGGCGGCTAACAGTTGGTGGCCCGTACGGGGAATTCAGCACGGCAGGTAAGAACTGAGAAACCTCGCAGGAGTCTCTAGTCAGAGCGGTTAAAATGGGTTCGAAAATAACTAAGACCCAAGTGTACGAGGCTCTTGATGAATTCTTTGATATGGATGAGTCTGTCGTTAGTGAGGAGGATTTAGAAAACAGTGAAGGCAATCATAAAAGCGTAGATTCCGCTGAGTCAACTAAGACCAGTAAGGAGAGTATTAGAAGTGTCCCCAAAATTACAAAGATCCGAGCTGCTAAAGCTATTCAAGATTTATTAGAGATATTTCAAGGATACATGGTCTCAATTGAACCTGGGACTCAGGATGTTACTGAGTCAGTTAGGACCAATGAGAGTAGTAGTAGTGAGGAGGAATTAACTAAAGGTGATTTTGAGAAAATGAATAAAAGGAAATTAAGGAAGACCAAGATAAGGGATCATCAAGTGGAGGAACTTGTGTCCTCTACTCCCCCATGGGTGAAATCGATTACAGAAAATATGAAGGGTATCACTAGACGTTTGCATACCCTAGAAATAGAAATAAAAAGTCTTTCTGAGCGCTTATGCGCTCTCGAGGGTAACTCACAGATACATTGGGAACTGCCAGTATTTGAATATGAAAATGGACAGAGGGGCCACCAGCCAATAGATTTCAAAACAATAAAAAATCTCAAAGAGGCAGTAATGACTTATGGACCCCAAGCTCCTTTCACGTTGAGTATACTGGAGTCCCTTAACACCTTTAGCTTAACCCCCGCAGACTGGAAACGTCTATGTAAAGCAACATTAAGTGGGGGACAATACTTGGTTTGGCGATCGCAATTTCAGGAACTTTGTATAGAAACAGCTAAAAGAAATGCAGATGCGGGGTTTGGAGACCATAATATAGAAATGCTCACAGGAGAAGGGCAATTCGCAGACATACAGGATCAAAAACATTATACCCCAGGAGTATATGCTCAGATAAATGCAGCTGCCTTAAAGGCATGGAAAACTGTACAAGGACCTGGGGGTCTACAAGGTAGCTTGTCCAAAGTAATTCAAGGACCTAATGAACCATATGCTGAATTTGCTGATAGACTTTTGAGAACTGCAGGTAGAGTTTTTGGAGACATTTGATCAAGTTATGCCATTAGTTATTCAATTAGCGTACGAAAATGCTAATAAATATTGCCAGGAAGTCATCAGGCCATGGAAAAATAAAAAGGATCTTTCCATATATATACAACTATGTAAAGATGTAAATGATGCCTTTGTCACAGGGAATGTGATTGCAGCAGCTGTGAGAGATGCTGCCCCTCAAAATTTTACAAGGGCTCAACATAGACATTATAATCAATCAGGATATTCTAGGCAAAATTATCATAATCAATCAGGCTATTCTAGGCAAAATCCCAAAGAGAAATAAGACCAAATTCATACCATACTCCAGGTTGCTGCCCCAGGTGTAAGAAAGGAAATCATTGGGCCAATAAATGCTATTCAAAATTTGACATCCATGGAAATCCTTTGTTCAGGAATTCAAAAAACAGGGCACGGGGCCCAATGCCCCGGGGCCCACAAATGTACGAGGCATTGGAGGAGGAGTATCCTCAAGCATCCACTCAGATGCTTCCCCGACACAATCCCTATTACCCATCCACTCCCTCGCCAGAGGAACAGGAGGAAATGCAGGATTAGACCTCTGTTCCACCGCCCGAATAGTGTTAACACCTGAAATGGGGGTTCAACTGATTCCCACAGGAGTCAGGGGACCTCTTCCCTCAGGGACTGTAGGACTTATTATCGGGCAAAGTCCTGAAAGCTTATTAGGTTTGCAAGTGACCCCAGGCGTAATAAACTCAGACTATAAAGGGGAAATAAAAATAATGCTTAGCTCACCCCAAAGTATAAGTTCTATTAATCAGGGAGATAGAATTGCTCAGCTGCTCCTCCTTCCAAATTTACATAATTCATTTAAAATGAATATGCCTCTAAATAGGAACAATAGAGGATTTTGTTCCACTGATTCGAAACCCATGGTTTGCTGGGTTCGGGACTGTACAAGGAGGCCTATGTGTAAAATAAGAATCCAAGGAATAGAAATGGAGGGTCTTATAGATACTGAAGCTGATTCTTCCATCATTAATTTACGTCAATGGCCCAAACACTGGCCTCTGCAAAAAGCTTCAACCAGTTTAAGAGGCTTGGGATATAATAACCTCCCAGAAAAAAGTGCGGTAATTTTAAAATGGGAGGATGATGAAGGACATAAAGGCACATTTCAGCCTTATGTTTTACCTAATCTACCGGTTACTTTATGGGGAAGAGATATTTTACAACAAATGGGAGTACACCTTGCAACCAAACCTGCAGGTGTTAAATGTAAAAACATACAGGGTAATCTTAACCCTAAAAGAAATCATCAAAAAGTACAGGGCAAGCTTAACCCTAAAAGAAATCATTATCATATAGGAAAAAGACATTTTTCTTTGGGGCCACTGAGAAAATAATTTTGAAAATACCATGGCTTTCTGATAAGCCAGTGTGGGTCCCTCAGTGGCCCCTATCTAAAGAGAAATTACAAGCGGCCCACCTACTAGTTAAGGAACAATTAAAAGCAGGACATATAGAACATTCCACCTCTCCCTGGAATTCCCCCATATTTGTGATCAAGAAAAAATCAGGAAAATGGCGATTATTACATGATCTTAGACAAATTAATAAAACCATGCAAGTCATGGGCCCTACTCAACCTGGACTTCCGAATCCTATAGCTATTCCAAAAAATTTCCATGTTATTAGTCTTGATATAAAGGATTGCTTCTTTTCTATTCCCCTACATCCTCTGGATGCCCCCAGGTTTGCTTTTTCAGTTCCTTCTATTAACAATAATGGCCCTGATCAGAGATATCAATGGAAGGTTTTGCCGCAGGGAATGGCTAATAGCCCCACCATATGCCAAATATATGTGGACAAGGCTATCCAACCCATTAAAAATAAATATCCAAACCTCATGTGTCTACATTACATGGATGATATTTTACTGGCCCACCCTAATCAAAAAATCTTATTTAATATATTCAGTGACATGGTAGAAAATTTTAAAAAATACGGATTATATATAGCAGAAGAAAAAGTTCAAACCAGATCTCCCATATTATATTTAGGATTTAAAATCATGGATACTTTTGTTAGACCCCCAAAAATTTTAATAAATAAAGAACATTTAACCACCCTCAATGATTTCCAAAAACTACTGGGAGACATTAATTGGCTTCGCCCTACACTAAACCTCACTACTGGCCAATTAAAACCTTTATTTGATATCCTTCGAGGGGCCCCTGATCCATCCTCACCGCGAACATTGACTCCTGATGCTAGGAAAGCTTTAAAGGTAGTAGAAAAAGCCATAGAAGGAGCTCATTGTGACAGATTTGATTTAACTCAACCGCTGATATTGATTATTATTTCTTCACAATATACACCGACAGGAGTATTTTGGCAACAAGGGCCTTTATTATGGATACATTTGCCTGTCTCTCCTAAAAGCATAATTGAGTCATATACCTCCATGGTGGCTAAACTTATTCTTCAAGGACTTAAAACTTCTACTAAAATATTTGGCATTCACCCTGCTACTATTATTACTCCCTATTCATCGTCACAGATTGAATATTTATGCTTCAATGATAATGACTGGGCTATAGCTAGATGCTCTACCTCTGCAAATTTTGATAATCACCTTCCTAAGTCTCCTATATTATCTTTTTGTATTAATCATCCTATTATATTTCCACAGGTAATAAAAAATCAACCTATTCCTAAGGCATTTAATGTATTTACAGATGGGTCCTCAAATGGTACTGCTGCAGTAGTCACTACAAAAGAAAATATGACTTACATAACTGCACACAAATCAGCTCAACTAGTGGAATTGGAAGCTGTGGTAAGAGCTCTGGAAAATTTTAGAGACCAGCCCATAAACATCTTTTCAGATAGCCACTATATTGTACAAGCCGTCCCAAAATTAGAGTTAGCAGGACCAATAGCACCTCATACTCCAGCCTTTAAATTGTTTTATCAGATACAAAAACTTTTGTGGGCAAGAAAAGAACCTCTATTCGTAGGCCATATTAGAGCACATACTAATTTGCCTGGCCCCCTCCATGAAGGTAATCAAAAGGCAGATGAACTTACAAAAACAATATTTATACTTTCAGCACTACAACAAGCTACTTTATTTCATTCCCAGTTTCACGTCAACAGCACCACCTTGCAACGTAGGTTTAAAATCACAAAGGAGCAAGCCAGAACAATTGTAAAAGATTGTAAATCTTGTATAACACATTTGCCCAATCCTCATTTTGGTGTTAACCCTAGAGGATTAATGCCCAATCATTTGTGGCAGATGGATGTTACTCATGAGCCAAGCTTTGGAAAATTGCAATTTATTCATGTAACCATAGATACATGCTCAGGCATGATTTTTGCTTCCTTACATTCCGGAGAAAAAGTTAAAGATGTCACATCTCATTGTTTACAAGCTTTTGCTGCATTGGGCATCCCCAAAATGCTTAAAACAGATAATGGTCCCGCTTATATGTCTTCATCTTTCAAACAGTTTTGCGCAAAATTCAACATATCCCATAAAACAGGCATCCCATACAATCCTCAGGGTCAAGGCATTATTGAAAGAGCAAACCGCACACTAAAAGTTATGTTGTTAAAACAGAAAGAAGGAAACTGGAAAAATCCTAAGGACAGATTGGCAGTTGCCCTGTTTACTTTAAATTTTTTAACTTTAGACTCTGATGGTTATTCTGCTGGAGACAGACATTGGAACCCACATCAACAACATAAACCTTTGGTTTACTGGAAGGATGTTCTTTCAGGTACATGGAAGGGTCCGGATCCAGTATTAATTTGGGGGAGAGGATCTGTTTGTGTCTTTCCAAAGCATGAATCCTCTCCAATATGGATACCATCTAGATTAATAAAGCAGGTACCACATCAAAAGGATCAAGATGAAGTTGTTGAGGAATCAAGATTAATAAAAAAGGTACAAAATCAAGAGGACCATGATGAAGATATGGAATGATTCCCTTAAAAGAGTCCTTCAAAATATGTCACAACTTAAGTGTCATTCCTCCCAGCTGGGACGAAGAGATCTCTCTTTAGTGTGCACACAATTATATATATATATATTTTTTACTTTTTATATATGTGTTTATTTGTGTATTTGTCTAAATTTCATGTTAATGTGACGTCACAAATATATGTTTGTATGTGCGTCTGTCCAGTGTGACATCAAAAATAACAAAGCGCTTGTGAATACATATATATGGATCCAAATAACTCTAATTCATTTAAGTTTAAGAGTATTCAAAATGGGTAAATAATTTAATAAGTGAAGGTACCTTCAATTTTGTTTTATAGGTGTCCCAGGGACTTCTCTTTAGCAAAAAATATGACTAGGGCTGTATAACCTGATATTTTGGTGTTTTGACATGAGGTTGCTTATTTGTTATTAACTTCATTTGTTTAATAAATGATTAATTTCAATTATTTCAACAGGTAAAGGACTGCTGTGTATGCAGAAACTCGAGAGTTCCAGCTAACAAATTATTTCTCCAAAGTGCTTTTAGTTTTTCTTTAATCTATCTTTAATGCAGTAATTACCCTCAGTCTTTCTTTGTTTTGTTCTAAATATGATATTTTGCCAGCTTATGTTTGTGGGAGCTCAGGCTGCAATGTGTGTGAGCAGAAATCAACTTATTTTTCCAATCTAATAATTCTATTATTTAGTTTGACAACTCGCCTCTTGACTCAGTGCTGGAATAGCACTGCCTTTCCTTTAACAATTGATGCTTCAGTCTCTAGATAGCGGGCCCTGAAGATTTGCCGGTGGCATCGTCTAGACATAAAAAAGACGGCTGCTTCTACAGCTGCAGGGATCGCGGTCGCTGCAAGCATCCCTGCTGCTCAAATGTCAAACAACCTCACCAGCAGTGTGGCCTCTGCTCTGCATGCATGGGGCCTCCTAGATCTACGTGTTATAACAAGTGGACATTTTGATCTTTCATTGTTTGGGACTTCATGGGACAGTACCTTGCGGGTATTTGTTTAGAGAACTCACTGTGTTACTTGATAGAACTTAGGGCAGCTGATTTGTTTAAAGAATTTGATATGCTATGCAATTTGACTTGTCACCAAAAGGCTTGTCGCCTTAAAGCCGCAGCATCTCCTCCCAATTGGACGGCTGTTAGTCATCTTACACAGTCGATCCTAAAGGGCTCCATTGGATGGCTGGTTAGCCAATGACGGGTAAGATCCCCAGAGGGGGACAACCTAAGACAGGCACAGTCGCACGGGACAGTCTCATGTGGCCGACATATCAACCTAAGACAGGAGTCAAGGGCACAGCCTTGATTATCCAATGACGGGTAAGAATGTTGGTTGCACATAGACGTCCTAGAGCATCCCCTCTTTTAAAACAAAAGGGGGAAATGCAGGAGCCCTGTTTGGGGAGATAGCTAAGATTGCGGTTGACTATGGGCCATAGACATTTTTGGGCATTGTCGCCTTCCGTAGTCTCACGGGACTTGGCCCAGGATCTCGAGAGATTTGAGCAGTGACTCAGCAGATTGACATTTTTGGGCATTGTCGCCTTCCGTAGTCTCACGGGACTTGGCCCAAGATCTCGAGAGATTTGAGGAGTGACTCGGCAGATCGAGCAAGCACCATTCCTGCTCGGGCGCATGGGATGAGACCAGAGAGAGAAAGGACAGGGTTATCGCTATTGTATAGATACATTGTAGTTTCTTGTAAGAGTACGTGTTTGGTTTCTTGTGAGAGTGTGTATGTAGTGTTAGAAATTACAAGAGACAGAGACAGAAAGATTAAAGAATTTTTTCGTCTCCATCCTGTCTCCGGACTCCTTCCCGCGGCGCTGCCGTTCCAGGCTGCAATCCCTTTCCGGCGGCTAACAGTAACTGTCATAATCTTGTTCTCTTCATTACAGCATGAGTCTATGTGTGCCTATCTTTGAACAATAGGATTCCAGAGCCAAAAACATTATAATGAATCATGATCAATTCAGAGGCAAGTAGAAAGTTATTTCCCGTCTCTATACACTTTAATTAAGTACATGGAGAGCTGCAGGTTATAAATTAGGAACAGTTCCAGAAGTTGGAGACAAAGTCTCAGAATGATACTCCTCTGACTTCAAACCAACACAGCTGCATAAATGATCTTTGATTCACATTTGGCCACATATTACTTACAAATAAGGGAACTGATGGAGACCTGAAAACATTCCTAAATATAACAACACAACACAATTCCAAATACATACACTCTAGTTACATCTTTCTGAACTATGAATATGTTATAATAATGTGCTCAGTTCTAATGCCCCCAAATCTGTCTTGATTTCTTCCTTTTTTCTCACCAGTTCAAAGGTCTCTACTTGAAAAATGTATCACTACTTCATTTACTTCTCTACTTTTATTGCAACCACCCTGCTCTGAGCTACCATCTCTCTCCTGCATTACTGCAATAGACTCCTATCTGGTTGCCTTACTTCCACTCACTATCAACCTTCCATCCTCTGCCCTACAATCTGTTCACAACAAGGTATCTAGAAATATCTCTTATAAACTTAACTCAAATAACGCATCTTTATTGCACAAAACCATTCACTGGGTTCCCTTCACATTTTGAGTAGAATTCAAACATTTTATTATGGTCTACTGGATTTAGCTCCTTCCTGTCTCTTATGACTTCATCTCATACCCCTTCCTTCTTGCTATTTATGTTTCACTTTACTGGTCCCTTTCCTTCCCTCTCTTTTTCCTTGCCTTCATCTTCATTCCCTCATTCCATTATTCTATCCTTCCTTTCCAATTGAGATATAAATTACACACAGAAAAATAAACATCCTTTTTTTGTGGTAGTGGGGATTGAACCTAGCAGTGCTTCACCACTGAGTTACATCCCAGCCCTTTTTATGTTATTTTGAAATGGGGTCTCACTAAGTTGCTCTGGGTGTCTTGGGGTTGCAATCCTCCTGCCTCAGCCTCCTGAGTATCTGGGATTACAGGTGTTCACCATAACACCCAGGTTAAAATAAGCATAAGCGAATGGTTTGATGAATTTTAAAATATGTACATTTGTGTACACACCACTCAAAACAAGGTATAGAATATTACCATTGTCTCAGGAAGTTCATTCATGCCCCTTTGCAGTCAATACCCACACCTCAACTCTATTGGTAACCATTGTATTAACCAGTTCTTTTGCCTATTTGCATGCTTTTAAATCTTATGTGAATGGAAACATGCAGTATCCTTTTGTGTAAACTTTGACTCAGTAAAATGTTTTTGAAATTCATCCGCATTGTCACATGTATCAATGGTTACTGTTTTTAGTACCAGATCCATTAACCTTCTTTCTGCTCATCAGACATGCTAAGCTCATACCTTTCTCAGGGCCTTTGCACTTACTATTTACTCTTTTTGGAACATTCTTCTCCTCTTGATCATCAAGTGGCTCATTCCCTACCAGTCAGGTTTTATATTAAATGCCATTTTTGCCTAGAAAATTCTTCTCTGACCATTCAGTATAAAGTTATTTTTCTCATCTCATACATTAGCCATCATAATTCCTCATTAATTTCCTTCATAACCCTCATGAAAACATGAAAATGTCTTATTCATATAGATTTGTTTCCTAATTTATTGTCTATTCCTTAGCAAAACTTCACAAAGGCAGAAATTTTTTGTTTTATTTATGCAATGCTATATACCAAGCAACTGTGGTGATTATTTTTTGAATGAATAGATAACAAGGTTGAGGGTGTATACTCAAGGAATGTAACAGTCAGATCTATAATGTAAATGGCAAAAGTAACAGTGCCTTTCATGTGCACAGGTTGTCAGAATGTATGAGATCCTTTTAGCTGATGTAATCCTTTGACAGTAAGAGAAAGTTAGACCAGTGATTGTTAATCCCAGTTGATGGATGAGAAAACTGTGGTTCGAAGGTGTGAGATTAGTTACTTGCTTAAGGTCACATCAAGTGGTAGAACTTGGAATAAGAGGAAGACTTCTACCATTATTGTCCAGATTAATTCCACAGCCAAAAAGTTGTTAAAAAATGCTGGCTTACTGCTGGGCCCAGTGGTGTACAAGCCTGTAATCCTAGCATCTCTGGAGGCTGAGGCAGGAGGATCCTGAGTTCAAAGCCAGCCTAAGCAACTTAGTGAGCCCTAAGAAACTCAGTGAGACCCTCTCTTTAAATAAAATATAAAAAAAGGGCTGGGGAGGTGGCTCAGTGGTTAAATATCCTTGGGTTCAATGCATGGCACCAGAAACAAAACAAAACAAACAAACAAACAAAAAAAAAACAAAAAAAGCCAGAAAACAAACACATAAAAAACGAAAACAAAATACAGCTTACTCAATTGTGTTGCAACATTGTTGTGGTTGCAGTTGTGCTGTTTTAACAGTAAGATATTTTGGGGGTTCTTTTGTAGGAGATGGAGAAGGAAAAGCCAAAACAAAAGAATGTGTCATAATAGCTGGCTTTATCCAAGTTGAGGATCCTCTGAATCTACCTTTTGACAAGGGCCACAGAGACAGAAAACTTCCTAATATAGGGAAACACAATTTATTCTGGCTTTGAAATGATTCTCCATAAGGGTTTCCAAACCCCCTCTTCATCAGTGCTTTACTGTTCTATGTGGAGTTTGCTCTCCTGAGCAGACTCCTCCTCAGGAGAAAGCAACCTGGATAAATGGCTCATGTCAGGGGCTCAGCCACTCATGTCTCCAAGCGTCCATTAATAAATTGGCTATGTTCTCTGCCCTGAGTTACAGTGAGTTTGATGAACATGACTCAGTGCCTCTGAGCTTGTTCAACTTTGAGTGAACTGTTAAAATTGAGTTTTAGGCCATGTGAAGCCAAGCCTAACCCTTGCTGCTCTATGTATCTCTGCCTGAAGCAGCTTACAAGCCTTTCTCTGATATCTCTTCTTTCCTGTAAACATTAAACTTCTATTAACACAATATAAAATCAAATTAGCTTTTTTGGTAGTCCCTTCTCACTGATGACTCACCTGGAGCTGGCAGGCAACTCAAATATCTTAACTAATTTTTCACTGAGGCTGCTGTCAAGTCACATGTCATCTAGACTGGTGATAAGGCTCACACTAGACATCATATACACGTGTTAAGAGGTTTGGGGGCTGGAGGAGAAAAGAAATTGAAAATGTCATTCTGATCTGCAGGGACTTCTAAACTAGCTAAGGGAGTAGAAATTGATCACTACCATTTTCTTAAACCTTTATTGAACATTTACTTTTAGGCAATCATGATGAAAGACATTTACCCGCACTTTTTTTTTTTTTTTACCTTTTTCCCAAAAATCTTCAATAGTTTAATGACAGCATCTTTATTTTATTAATGGTAGAACTGAAGCTCAGCAAGTGAATCTGTTTCTCTAAAGGTCATACAGAATTTCAGCTTTGCCCCTGAGTTTCTTGATTTTCATTCTCTTTGGAACTGAGTTTCTTCATTTATAAAAATGAGGCTTTAGCCAGAGGAGTTCTAGAGGCTTCCCCACTGATTCCTCGCATCCCCCATACTGGGGATAGAAACCAGGATACTTTGCCCCTCAGATACATCCCAGACCTATTTATTTATTTAGGTACTGGGAATTGAACCCAGGGGTGCCTAACCACTGAACTACATATCCATCCCTTTTTATTTTTTGCTTTGAGGCAGGGTCTCATTAAGTTGCTTATCTCCTCACTAAGTTACTGAGGC
The DNA here is from genome assembly GCA_025594165.1 of Tamias sibiricus. NCBI lineage: Eukaryota > Metazoa > Chordata > Mammalia > Rodentia > Sciuridae > Tamias > Tamias sibiricus. The sequence goes on from CM046667.1 coordinate 57,849,964, forward strand.
TGGCCTCTAGCTTGTGAGCCTCCTGCCACAGCCTCCTGAGCTCTTGGGATTACAGGTATGTGCCACTGCACCTGATGCCCCCATCACACTGATTTTCTATAAATTGCTTATCTCTTATCTTTCTAAGATATGAAAATAATATCTTGCCTTCATACACTGGGTCCTTTGTATTCAAAAACAGTTAATATCAGAATCTTGGTTTGAAAGGGGCAAAACAGAAAGCAGCTTCTATTTCTTACTCTGTTGTTCATAAATGACACCTGATCCCCTTATGAAAGTACTCACTAGCTCATCCATACAATTTGGTGATTCAGAATATGGGTACAACAACCAGAATGGTCTGGAATTCAATCCTAGCCCTGGCATTTATTGGCTATGGAAACACAGTTATCTAACCTTTTAGAACTTTAGTTTGCTCATCTGTAAAATAAGGTTAACAGTGCATTCCTCTTAAAAGTTATTATGAAGATTAACTGAGATAATATTTATAAAGTGCCCAGGGCAGAGTTGGTTCTTGTTAATTGCAGGAGCAGCTGTTGATGCTGCTACTACTACTAATACCACTATTATTATTATTCAATTTTGCAAGTATGTATGAATTTTTAGGATAAAATAGGTATAACAATTTTTAAAAATGTGGAATATGGGGCTGGGGTTGTGGCTTAGTGGTAGAGTGCTCACCTAGCATGTGTGTGGCCCGGGATCAATCCTCAGCACCATGTTAAAATAAAAATGCATTGTGTACAACTAAAGCAAATAAATAAATATTTAAAAATGTGGAATATGAGAAATTATTTGCTAAGAAAAGTTCTAACATATGAGAGAAACAAAAAATATTTATTGAATGAATAAAGAAAGTTTCTGCTCTGGAAAGGGGAGTAAGGGGATTTATGTATCTGTTTTAGCATGTCAGGCAGTTTCCAGGCTCAGTCCTGTGCCTATTTGAAAATATTAGGCACTTATTTTAACATGAAACTTCAATTGTTCTTATATTTGTAGAAAACAACAACAGAAAAAAGAATAAAATGTCCAATTTAGGAGTACACAGTCTAGTGGAAGAGATTGGTAAGTTTTTGGCTGTGATTAGCACTATACGAGATGATGCTTGAAGTATTGAGGAACTTCAGGGGAAAGGGGATGGAAAAGAACAGATATTAATCAGGTAGGCATCAGAGAGATGGTGTCATCTGAATAGAATATTGAAAGAAGAGAGGGTTGAATACTACCAGTGGGCACAGGTTCAGCAAGATTATCCCAGTCAGCAAGAACAGCAAATATAAAGGCACTAACATGTGAGAAAATTTATGTTCTTGGAGAAAACAAACCAGATTGGTATGACATATATATAGGGTTGTCTTAGAGTGGTTAAGAGTTGGGTCTGGAAACATAAGTGTAAACTGTATCAGGAAGGGACTATAGGTGTTTGATCTTTATAATTTTGTGGATGAAACTGGCTTATAGAGTAGTCTGAACAATGGAAGTGTTAGCATAAAACCAGTTTGGATATTTTTTGTCAGTCTCTACTTTAACCATGTTCTTTTAAATTTTCCTTTTCTGTCTCCTGATATGTTAGGTGGATATTATAGTATCATAGTGTTTTCTTTTTTTTTTTTTTTCTTTAAACTGGGGATTTAAACCAGGGGTGCTTCACCACTGAACTGCATCCCTAGCCCTTTTTATTTTTTAAAATTTTGAGAAATGGTGTCACTAAGTTGCTAAGGGTCTTACTAAGTTTTCCAGGCTGGAAAACTTATGATCCCCCTGACTCAATTTCCTTAGTTACTCAGGTTACAGTTATGTGCTACCGCATCTGGCTGTTCTGTGGACTTTTTAGAATGTAAAACACATAGTGTCTGTTGTTTCCATCTATGGGTACTGGTGCCAACTCTGTGTGTGTGTGTGTGTGTGTGTGTGTGTGTGTGTGTGTGTGTGTGTGTTTGTGTGTATGTATGGAAGATCAATGGTCTTAAAGTAGAGATGAAAAGTGACCAAACCTATGGGTGAAACAGAGATCTCTTTGGCATAAGTATGGAAGTTGGTTTCAAAAGGGAGAAATTCCAATGAAGAAGTCGTTGCAATAACTGAGACATATAGTGATTCTCCCTAAATATTTTCTTGCCATCTTTACTAATTTAAAATCATTCCATTATCTTCTTCCAAATCAGACTTTTTTTTTCTTTCAGACTAAGCACAACTTTTGGGTTCACCTTTAATGTCTTTTCACTACCTCAACCATCATAGTATTCAATATGACACCAAAGGTTGTCAAATTATAGAGGGGTCCAGATACCTGGGTTGTAAACTCTTTTTGTCATCAGGCTGCTATAACAAAGTTCCATAGACTGGGTGACTTTATTTTTCATAGTTCGTGAGGCTGGGAAATAACATGTTAAAGATACTGGTAGATTTGGTGTCTGGTGATCTCCCTGGTTTTCGGAAGGCTACCTTCTTGCTGTGTTCATACTATGTAGAGAAAGTAAGAGAGTGCTCTCATCTCTTCCTCTTTTCATGAGGACATTAATTTCATTATGAGGAACCTATCCTCATGACTTAATATAATCTCAATTACTTCCCAAAGTCTCTACCTTCAAATACCATCATACTTGGAATTAGGGCTTCAACATATAAATTTCAGGAAGGGACACAAACATTCAGTCCATAGCAAAAGTAATTTTTGATAGGAAATTTTATTAATGATATTTCATTTAGAGAAGTGTGGAAAAGGTTAGACTATATCATTGATTTTCAAAAAAAGTTCTGAGGGTCCCTAGGAATTTAGTTGTGATATATTGGGGCCATCTAAGGGGGAGGCCTAGATGACAGGACTCACAGAACCAAAGTCCCACTTTAACCTGAGATTTTAGTTTTTTTTAATTAAATTTGAAGTAATCATAGATTCACTTGCATTTATAAGAAATGACATAAAGGGATTTTATCCATCTTTTACCAGTTTCTTCCAGTGGTAGCATTTTGTAAAACTGTTGTATACAATATCACAGGCAAAATATAGATGTTGATACAAGTCATCATTCTTATTCAAGTTTACACAATTTAACTTCAACTCATATCTCTGTGTGCATGTTATAGGTATATGCAGTTTTATCACATGTATAAATTTGTGTGACCACCATTGTGGCAAAATATATCATAGTTTCTATAGAAGGGCCCCTTTTCTAATATTCTTTTATATCCACTGACACCTAAATCTCCCTTGTCTTCCTACTCCTAACCCCTGGAAACCACTAATATGTTATCTTTAGGATAGTTTTTTTTTTTTTTTTTTTTTTTTTTTTTTTTGTACCAGGGATTGAACTCAGGGACACTCGACCACTGAGCCACATCCCAAGCCCTTTTTGGTATATATATATATATATATATATATATATATATATATATATATTTTTTTTTTTTTTTTTTTTTTTTTTGGTACCAGGGATTGAACTCAGGGGCACTTGACCACTGGGCCACATCCCCAGCCCTTTTTTGTATTTTATTAGAGACAGGGTTTCACTGAGTTACTAAGTGCCTCGCCATTGCTGAGGCTGGCTTTGAACTTGCGATCCTCCTGCCTCAGCCTCCCAAATGCTGGGATTACAGGCGTGCGCCACCGTGCCGGCTAGGTTTTTTTTACTCAGCAAAATACAAATTATTGCATGTATCAGCAGTTCCTTCTTTTTCATTGCTGACTAGTATCCTGTGGCATAATTGACAGCCATTTGTGTAACCATTCACCTGTGTAAAGATATCTGCGTTTTTTTTTCAGTTTTTGATTATTGTAAGGGTTTGGGCCGAAGAAGAACCACACCGAGAAGCAGAGTCCAGCTGAGAGATTTATTTTAACACACAGGAGATTATTTGGGGACAAAAGCAAGGGAGGGAGAGCTAAGCAAGGGAGCGATGAGAGCTATATCACCAGAAAATTTTCTGCTTTTGTATGTTACTATAGGTAAAAGGGGGGTGGGAGAGCACTGATTGGTTATAATATCAGTTGGGGGTCTGTAACAAGGAAGTGAAACTCTTAGTTCGGGGAACTAGAAACTTAAAGGGCCAGGAAGCGAAACTCAAAAGTTCTGAAGAAATAGAAACTTAAAAGGCCTTTAAGAACCTGAGAGCCATTTTTATCAACAATTATAACTAGAAAAGCTCTATGAACACTTGTTTATGTTTTTTGTTTGAATGCAGTTGTTATTTCTCTGTGATAGACATCAGAATTGGGATTGCTAGATCATAGAGTAGATGGATGTTTAATTTATAAGAGACTGCCAAACTATTTTCCAGGCCTTCAATGTTGTCACTATTTCTTTTTATTTTAGCTGTTCTGATAGATGTGGACTGATATCTCATTGTGGTTTAATTTGAATTTTTGTAATGGTTAATGATGTTGAACATCTTTCCATTTGCTTTCTTGTCAGCTGTATATTTCTTTGGTGAAATTTCTGTCTCTTTAGCAGGCAATACAGTATAATAGTGTATGAATTCAGGCTCTCAAGTCAGATTTCCTTGGTATACTCTACCACTTACTACTAGATAAGCAAGTTACTATTGCCTTAGAATAATTTCCTAAAATGTTTGTTCTTCAATTTTCTTATTTGTAGAGATGCTAGTAGTTTTTACTCCTATAGAAATGTTACTTTAAAAAGTAAATCAATAAATGAGTATAAAGCAAGTAGCACAGGGACCAATAAGCTTTAGTAATAATGATTATTACTTTATTTCTTTTGAATATTGGGAGTGTATATTAGATATGAATAGTGACACCTGGCTGAAAAAAAGGAGAAACTGGCAAGCAGAAAACAGGTTTGTTTTTATGAAGGTGGGGCCAAGTCTCAAGCAAGGAGAGGTAAGGTCTGGCGGGAATGTCTATAGATGTGGAGGGTGAGTTTTTACATCTGTGGAAGAGTATGAAGGAGTAATGGGTTTGAAAGTGTGGGGGGAGCTTGCAGGAAAATCTTATAAAATTAGCAGATGTGTTAAGAGCCAATTTTACACATTAAAAGGCCCAGTGCTATTAGATTACAGCCAGCTCTTGAGATGAAAGCTTAGAAAGAGAAGTGGCATTTATCATCCAGGGAATCATTAAATAATACAAGAACACCAAGTTATAATTGATAATTGTTTTTTTACAGACAAAATAGAAATTTCATATTGGTATTGGATTTAGCTTCTCTGACTTCTGACTCATTCTGAAAAATACTTTTTAACATAAGCAATACAGATTTGAACTCACAAAATAAATAAATACATCCAAAATACTAACAGTGGACACATCTGACACCAGCCAAATAATTTTTATGAAAAGGCACCAGGATGATGCCATGACTATCTTACAAAAGAGTGATTTCAGGAATTGGAAGGAAATATGAGACCACAAAGCTAGGGTTCTTTGTACTTTGAGTGGAGGGAAAGCACCTGTAGCTGTGAATATCACTGGAGATTGGCTGATAGTAATTCACTGTGAGACATTGATCAAGTCCTGTCTCCTTCCTCAAACTGTTTCCCCATTTGTACATTGAATGTCAGAGTGAGGAGGGAATTTGAATCCTCTAAAGGTTCTTGAAATGCTGAAACCCTTAGATTTTCAGGGTCCTAGTTGTGAAAAAAATACATAGCTAGTAGTTCTTCATTGCCCATTTCCCAGACCAAAACCTGACAAAGAATTAGCCTTCATTGATTTTTTTTTCTTTTTGATACTGGTGATTTAACCTAGTGGCACTTTTACCACCAACCTACATCCCCACTCTTTTTTTATTTTTAAATTTTGAGACAGGTTCTAACTAAGTGGCTTAATGGCTTGCTAAGTTGCTGAGTCTGGCCTTAAATTTGTGATCCTCCTGTCTCAGCCTCCTGAGCCCCAGGGGATTACGTTCATGTACCACTGTGACAGGCTCCCTTCATTGATTTTCAAGGATTGAGCAGTATCAGCTATGTAGAGGGATTGAAAGTCAGGGTAATGTACTTTTTATATGTATGGGTTCTGGAAAAAAATTTCCTTGATTTAAATTCTGGTTCTGCTACAAACCAGTTTTGGATCATTGTGCATGGTCTTCATTGTATTTCATATTTCACTTAAATAGTAATAATAAGAGAAAACTATGTTCTACAACTGTGAAGATTATATGAGATTATATTATAGACCTGAAGCATTGAATGAGACTTGAATATCCCATTGTAATTTGGCAAAACCAAGCAAGCCCACCACTATGACATCCATAGTCAATTTGTTTTCACATCTTCATCCTTCTATAACAGCATTCATTTAATGCCTATTTGAGAGCATTCTACATTTAGGTACTGCTCTAGGCACTGAAGGTGTAGCAATAAACAAGTCTCTGTCCTCAATGTAGCTTATAGCCCAAACTCATAAAATTTATATTTCAGTGCAGGGTCAGGTAATAAACAATGAAATATATATTTTATATATATATATACTGAGAAAAATTTTCTACTGCATATAGCATTACATCTCTAAGGTATTGACATTTAAACCAACCCCTAAAGGTCAGCAGGAAGAAAGGGAGGACTATTCTATTCAGAAGGAATTTAATTTCCTGGGTACCACATTTGAAATGGAACAGAGTGGACAAGAAGAATAACCTAGAGCAAGATTGGAGAAAGTCCACATTACTAGAGGGATTTTTTTTTGGACCAGGAATTGAACACAGGGGGCACTCGACCACTGTACCACCTCCCTAGCCCTATATTATATTTTATTTGGAGACAGGGTCTCACTGAATTGCTTAGCACCTTGCTTTTTATGAGGCTGGTTTTGGACTTGGGATCCTCCTGTCTGAGCCTCCTGAACTGCTGGGATTACAGGTGTGCGCCGCAATGCCCCACATGTAGAGGGCTTTTACGACCATAATTAAGAGTTTTGATACCATTAGGATTTTGCATTCTACTGAAAATGTAATGGGATGTTTGGGAAACAGTATTTTTATTTAGTGTGACCAGCTTTAGTGAGTGGGTCAGTGTTGGTGCTGTAAAATGTGATGAAGAAGGCTGGGTGAAGAGCAGGTTTAATACTGAAAGCAAGAATTCTTTTGAACATGTTAACTTTTAAATGTTCATGAGACATTCGTGGAAAGGTGTGACACAGGCAGATGTACACACACATTAGAAGTACAGGTGTGGAGGGGAACTTGGGCTGGAAATATATACATTTGAGAAACATTAATGTGTAGATGATAATTACAGATATGAGATTGAATTAAATAACTTGGGAAGAGACTTGAGTTTAGCTGGACCAGGAATGAGTTGTAGGGAACTGTAGCATTTAGAAGTCAGGTAGGGAAGGTAACTAGAAACTAGGAGGAAAATGAATATTTTGAAAATAAAGTTGTAGTTATGTGTGTCATATGCTATTGAGAAGTAAAAGGAGTTTGGGAGAACAAGTGATCATTGGATTGATTGGTAACACTGAGGTTACTGGTGACCCAGACAAAAAGCCATTTGAATCCAATTATAGGAAAAAACATTAGGTCAGAGGGACTGAGGAGTGAACGGGAGATGTGAAAGTGAATGTAGAGAGGGTCTTCAAATGTTTATGGAGGTTTGGCCGTGAAAAAAGTAAAATAAAATTTATATTTTAGATGGAAGGGAATGTGGGATACAGTGAGCATTTCATTGCTGTTTAACAGTTTCATTAAATTCATCAGATAATTCAATTGTCCTAAGTATATTCTGAGAGTTTTGCAATCATCTCCACTATCAAAGTTTAGAATATTTTCATCAACCCCAAATTAGTCCTGCATCCATTAGCAGTCATTCTTGATTTTTCCCCACCATCTGGTCCCTAACAACCACTAATCTAATTTCTGTCTCAATAGATTTTCCTATTCTAGATATTTCATATAATGGGATCACACAATAAGTAGCCTTTTGCATCTGGATTCTTTCACTAAGAATAATGTGTTTATAAATTTTAACTATGGTGTTAAATATATCAGTACTTTATTTCTTTTTAGTGTTGAATAAAATTCATTATAACCTGTACCGAATTTTAATTATTATTTGATGGGCATTTGAGTTGTTTATACTTTTGGCTATTATGAATAATGCTTTTGTGAACATTTATGTACCAGTCTTTGCATGGATATTTATTTTCAGTTCTTCAGTAAGGGGATTTCTGAATGGTCAATGGTAGCTCTGTTCAACATTTTGAGAAACTACCAAATTATTTTCCAAAGCATTTGCACTACTGTACATTCTCACCAATTTATGAGGGCTCAATTTCTCTATATACTTGCCAACATTTGTTATTGTGTGTTATTTCCCTAATGAGTGTGAAGTGGTATTATTATTTTGATTTGCATTTTCCCATATGAATTATGGGAAATTATACTGAGCAGGTTTTCATGTGCTTATTAGCCATGTATATACATATCTTCTTTGGAAAATGTCTGTTTAGATACTTGGTGATTTTTTCATTGGTTTCTCTCTCTCTCTCTCTCTCTCTCATTTTTTTTGGTACCAGGGGTTTAACTCAGAGGCACTCGACCATTGGGCCACATCCCCAGCCCTTTTTTGTATTTTATTAGAGACAGGGTCTCACTGAGTTGCTAAGTGCCTTGCCATTGCTGAGGCTGGCTTTGAATTCACAATCCTCCTGCCTCAGCCTCCAAGTGCTGGGATTATAGGCGTGCGCCAACGGTGCCCGGCTTCATTGGTTTGTCTTTTTATTATTGATCTATAATGACACTTTATATGTTCTAGATACTAAACCCTTGTCAGATAAATGATTTAAATATCCTCTCTATTTTTTTCTTCACTTCTCTGATAGCATCCTTTCATCATTTTATGCAGGTAGTTTTAAATATTGATGAAGTTCATTTTATTTTATTTTATTTTTTATTTTGTCACCTGTGTTTTTGGTATTTATCTAAGAAACTATAGTCTAACATGAAGTCACAAGGATTTAATCCTCATTTCCTCTAGGAGTTTCATAGTTTTACCTCTTACATTTAGGTCTTTCATCTGCATTGAGTTAATTTTATATATGGTGAGGGGTAAGCACCCAACTTCATGGACTTGTGTGTGGATATCTAGTTGAACCAGTACCATTTGTTGAAATGAATATTCCCCATTGAATAGTCTTGGCATGATTTGTTGACAATCAATATGGATTTACTTCTATACTCTCAAATGTATTCCATTGTTTAGCTTTATACTAGCACTTGATGCCAGTCTTAAACAGTTGGGCATTATTATCATATTAATAATATTAATTCTTCCAATCAATGAACATATGATATATTTCCATTTATTTAGGTTTTTCTTAGTTTATTTCAATAGTGCTTTGTAGTTTTCAGGGCATAAGACTTGTGCTCCATTGTTAAATGTATTCCTATGCATGTTGTAATTTTTGAAACTGTTGTACGTGGAATTATTTTCTTAAATTTCTCCAAACATTGTTCATTGAAAATATATCAGAATATGAATGGGGGATGTGGCTGTGGCTCAGTGGTAGAGCGCTTGCCTGGTACATGCTGGGTTCAATTCTCAGCACCATATAAAAACAAATAAATAAAATAAAGGTATTGTGTCCATCTACAAAAATATTTTAAAAAAGAGTACAAATGATTTTCACACATTGATCTTATTCAACACAGTACTAGAAGCTGTAGATAGTACAATAAGGCAGGGAAAAATTAAAAAAAAACATGAATTGGGAAAAAGGAAATATATTATGAATATACTTAGTGACACTGAAGTTTTCATTTAAAAATAGATAATTTTATGTTATATGAATTTCACATCAATATTTAAAAAGAAAATTTAATGGTGCAAAACACACAGTCTAATTATTGTTCATGAAAAAGACACAAACAGACATTTCCCTAAAGAGTATGTGCAGATGGCAAATAAGAATATGAAAAGATGTTCAACATTAATAGCCATCAGGGGAATGTAAATTAAAAATACAATGAAATACATCTACACATTTCTCAAAATGTCTGAAGTGAAAAAATGATAAATACAAAATTCTGGTGAGGAAGCAGATTAACTAGATTACTTATAAAATTGCTGGCAGGGATCTAAAATTGTATAGTCACTCTGGAATATAATCTAGCAATTTCTTTTTAAATGAAGCATATGACTAGTGTATAACTTAGAAATTATATTCCTGGGAATTTATTCTGGATAAATAAATAAACAAAAACTTATGTTCAAACAAAAAGCTGCGTGTAGGAATGTCTATAACAACTTTGTTTTAGTAAAAATATGGAAACAATACAGATGTGTGAATGGTTGACTATGGTACATCTATATAGTGTTTACAACAGCATTAAAAAGAAATTCATGAAATAATATTGCTGCATCTCCACAGTATTATAGAAATGAAAAATAGGTTAGTGGCTTTCAGGGGTTAGGATGGAAGTGGAAAGGAAGAGAGTATGGCTGTAAAGGGGCAACAGGAGGAAGGCTTGTAGTGATAGAAATATTCTCTTATATGTGATGATGGATACGCAGACTAACACTTGTGATAAAATTGTATAAAACTTAATGTACACACACATTCAAATGAGTGCAACTCAGCTGGGGAAGCCTGAATAAGATTGGCGGATTGTATCAATGTCTATATTTTCATATTATACTATAATGTTTCAAAATGTCACTATTGGGGAACGTTGGGTAAAATATATAAGGGATCTCTGTTTTTTTTTCTTACAACTATATGCAAATATACAATTATCTTAATAAGAATATAAGAATTTCAAATAAAAAGAGAAGACATGCTAGTTAGGATGACAGCACATCATGTTCAAACTGCCTAGTCTCCTTTTCTATGATTAGGCTAAACCTCTTTTAGGAAAAAAAATGATGGGGCCCCAACTTGTTGGGAGGAGGATGCCAGCTTTCATTATAGCCCTGCTTGTGTTTCTGTCTAATGGAATAACAACTGGACTCCAAAGTTATATTTCATGTTCCCTTAGGGACTCTTTTGGAGACTTTGCTGTAGACAGAGAGGCCTATGGGAATCAATCATGCCCAATCTGTGTCTTGGCAAGGTCGATTAGTAACTCTCTGAGGTGCTTGCAAATCCCCAGCATCATCATTAGACTTTGCCTGATTGAAAGATGTGTCCACCTTCTCACCTATCCACACTTCTTAAAGTAATTCTCTGCCTACTTGAGGCAGTAACTAGCCCCAGATTTTAGATTGTAGTGCTCTAATAATTAGTTTGGACAAAGATACTGGAAAAGGCATTTGAAGGTCATCTTGTCCATCCCAAGGCAGAGCTAGTTTAGTGGCCAATATTGGGCCATCATGATGCTAAACTTCAGAGTGGAATCATGCTTGTTTTAGTACTGGACTTTCTGGGGTGCAGGTGAGAGCATAGTGGCCAGGAAGAAAACCTCTGTTTATTGTTAAGGATATGGAGAATTTAAGCATTAAATTTTAAGGACTGGAGATGCAGCTCAGTGGTAGAGCACTTGCCTTGCATGTATGAGGCCCTCAGTTCAATCCCCAGCACTGCCAAAAGAAAAAAAAAAGTGCATTTTTAGTACTCCAACTCGATGCCAACTACCCAGACCCCTTACACCACCCTAGGGAAATGTCTTGTAATATATTCTTTTATATGAGTGTATGGGCTAATTTGTCTTGGATTGCCAGATGCAGTGGGAAAGGGATTTATTTTGTCTTGAGACCTGGGTTCTTACCCTTCCTATGGAATTAATTTTGCAACTATGAGCCAATTCATTTTCCTCTTTGGGCCTCAGACTCCTTCTTTGTGAGATAAGGAACTGGAATAGATACTTATTTCTACCTCTGAAATCCAAAAACATTTTCTTTACTGAACTATCCCATTTTAGGTAGTTGCATTTAAGAATGGACACAGGTGGTAATAGTTCATTCCCCCTATGACTTGTTAATGGTGGAGATTTCAGCACCTGGATTTGAGGGTACTAATCTGCCTATAGGCAGAGCTTTTGGGTTCCAGTGACTGTAAATTGAAACACTGCTCTTTGAATAAATTATGGATATGGTAGAGCTACCCTGAATAATGCCATTAAGCAGGAAGGTAATATTGGCAAGTTTATTCATTAGGTCACATTGACACCTTTATTATTTAGAGAAAAATAAAAGCACATTGGTTTACATTGGAGGAAGCTGGTTTAGCTGATTGGGTCATCTTTGTCTGTCAATGAGAGATAATATGCTTGAATGTCACTGATCTGTCAGAATTGCACATAAGCACCTTTCCAGAAGGACAGTTTCTGACAAGGTACTGTGTTTGGCTGGAAATATTAAGTGTTTTTTTTTTTCCTGAAAAAATACCTGAAGTAAAACTTTACTTCAGCATGTGGGCCTCTTGATGAGTCATTTGTTCAAGTTCTGCTTTTAGTATTGGTCACTCATTATTAAATATGTTTTCCAGTTTATACAACCTGTGTTCTCCATTATTGTATTGGCTCCACACAGTGAATTGGAATTTTAGTCATGTTTTGATCTCTTTCAGAATTGTGAAATCAAGGATTTGATGTGATTGGATTTATGGTATTCATGTTGCCCATTTTTAGGAAGATTCAGTTGCTGTACAAGAAAAGATTTGTTGGGCAACAGTTCCTACATTTTGGAAAAGATGAGCCCTAAATTTAGGTGGGAAATCAAGAGGTGGAGTCCCAGGCATTGGAGCAAAGGGTTTAATAAAGCTAAAGAGGATGGGAGGTCTGGACACCTTGGTCCCTCCATTGAGAAACTGGTAGTCTGTGGCTCTTCTCCTTTGATCTCCTTAGCTACATAGGCATTTTCCTTCTCTGCTCATGCATCTTCTCTGCAGTGGGCTGATTCTCTACTTTGCGTTACTTGTTACCTCAGACCATGCCATATGCAATTCTGAAGTCTTTTCCAACATGATTTAAGGTCTTAATTTCACCAGATAGCACCCTGAGCACAACTCTACATCAGTGGCCTAATATTTGATCCATAGTGAAAGGACTTTGCTATGGTTTAAATGAATACCCCCAAAGTTCTCTATGTAAAAGTTTGCTCCCAACAATGATGATATTTATAGGTGCTATAGACCTCTAAGTGGTGAGGCCTGGTGAGAGGTTTTTGGAGATGCATCTTTGAAGGGAATTGTGGGAAAATGTTCTCTTAGTCCCTATTTCCTTGTTTATGATGTAATTATGCAGTGTGACACATGCTTCAACCATGATATGGTACCCATGCCAACAGTCCAAACCACTGAGGCTGCCTGATCTTGGGCTCAAACCTCCAGAACTGTGAATAAAAATAAAACTTTCTTTACTTCATAAATATCCTGTGTCAGGTATTTCACTATAGTAACACAAACTGACTTACTACTGATCTGAAAATTACAGATAGGAAATGATAAGAAATTTGTGTTATTAACAAAGAAACATATGCATTATACTTATGTTAGTTGTACAACTAGATAAACAATTGTTGTGTATTACATGGACAATTAAATGAAGAAATTATATGTACTGCTTGGGTAGTTAATTAAATATATGAGTTAAATTACTTTAATCACTCATTTTTTATTATTACTTATACATATTTCTATTAATAAGTGAAATTAAATATATTTCCACCCTCCAGGAAGAATCACTATTAACATTTTGGTATATGTCCTTTCACTCATTTTTCTGTAATGTAAATATTGCCTATCAACAACTCCATTTGGATGTCTTTATTTGGATATCAATTTATAGGCATTTCCGACTTAAATAGTCCAAACTGAAATCTTTATTTATTACTTTTTTTTTCTCTTGGCAAATATCAATTGCTTCTCCTACAGTATTCCTCACCTCAGGAAATAGCAAATTCATTCTTCCAGGTACTCAGGCCAGAAATCTTTAGATCATTCTTAACTCTTGTCTTTCTCATACTCTACATTTAATTTTGTAACTTGTAGGTTCTACCTTTACATATACCCTAAGAATCTAACCACTTCTTACCACAGCTATATCTATTAACCTGGTCCAAGTCACTAGCACAAACTCTCTTATGGATTGTTGCAATACTCTCTCTCTCTGGTACTCTGGACTGAACCCAGGAGTGTTTAAACACTGAACCACATCCACAGCCCTTTTTATTTTTTATATTAAGATCAGTTCTCACTAAGTTGTTTAGGACCTCACTTAGGTGCTGAGGCTAGCCTTGAACTTACTGTCCTCTGTCTCAGCCCCCAGGACTACTGGGATTACAGACATGTGCCACCATGCCCAGCTGCTAGAGTTTCTGCACTGGCCTCCCTGATATTCTCATTCTTTGGTCTGTTCTCAACATAAGAGAGTGATCAACAGGTCAGACCTGGTTACACAACTTCACTACAAACCCTCCAAAGACTTCCCATGTCAGAGTAAAAAACAAACAAAAATCCAAACTCTTTAGTATAAGCTGAAGTGCCCTTTATTATCGCCTACTACCTTTCTGACCTCATCTACTACTTTCCTCTAGTCACACTGGCTTTCATGCAGAATTCCTTTTTTTTTTTTTTTTTTGGTACCATGAATTGAACCCAGGGGCTCTTAACCACTGAGCCACATCCCCAACACTTTTAATTAATTAATTAATTTTAAGACAGGGTCTCACTAAGTTACTTAGGGCCTTGCCAAGATGCTGAGGTTGGCTTTGAACCTGGGATCCTCCTGTCTCAGCTTTCTGAGTGACTGGGGTTATACCATGCAGTTTCTGTAACATGCCAGCACCTTCTTTCTCAGATATTTAACTGGCTCTTCTTTTTTTTATAGAATGTTCTTTTTTCTTGATACCTGCATGGTTTACTTCCTTACATTTTCCAAGTCTTTTCTCAAATGCTTTCTCAGTGACATCCTAACCTCTCATCTGAGCTTAAATTTCTACTTCTTTGATGCTTCCTATCCACTTTCTGTGTTTTTTTTTTTCTTTATACTTATTTAAACATTTCCATATTTAGGGGCATTTTGATCTTTGTTAGTTTTTGCCTTACATAAACAATACTTCAATGAACTTTCTGTACTAATGCTTTAGGTCCATCCTTCTCTATTTCAGTAGCATAAGACTTAGGCTCACTTAGATTGAAGAAGGAAGAAAGGTTAGATGACTTCCTGATCATCTGTGGGTTTTTTGGACTGGGTGATTTTACAACAAAGAATAGGCAGAAGCTGCTATCAGTTGTCATCATAGATAAGATAGGAGTTGATGGGCTTTTTGGTATTATGAAATAATTATCTCTGGAGAATTAAGATATGCCTGATTAAAATTCTAAAGACAATTATATATTGTACTCACCTGAACTTCTATGGGAACATTGCTCAACTCTTATGAGCAAAGTTAGAGATTCATCCTGCCTAGAGACAAGAGAGATACTTGAAGATACTTCAATTTCTTTACTTCACTAATTACAGTTTGGATTGCTGGATATAGAAGGTAAAGCACTTGCTCTCAGGGTTAAGGGATTTTGTGGCAGTGGCACAAGCTTGTAATCTTAGTGGCTGGGAGACTGATTGCCAGTTCAAAGCCAGCTTTAGCAACTTAGTGAAGCCCTAAGCAAATGGGTGAGACCCTTTCTTTATTTTTTTTTAATTTTTAATTTAATTTAATTTTATTTTTTTAATTTTAATTTTTTTTTTTTTTTGTGTGTGTGTGTGTGTGTGTGTGGTACCGGGGATTGAACTCAGGGGCACTCTACCACTGGGCCACATCCACAGCCCTTTTTTTGTATTTTATTAGAGACAGGGTCTCACTGAGTTGCTAAGTGCCTCGACATTGCTGAGGCTGGCTTTGAACTCACGATCCTCCTGCCTCAGCCTCCCAAAGTGCTGGGATTACAGGTGTGAGCCACCGCGCCCGGCTGAGACACTTTCTTAAAAAAAGAAAAAGTGCTGGGGATGTGGCTCAGTGGTTAAGCACTTCTGGGTTTGATCCCTGGAACCCCCAGAGGCCCAATAAAAGACTCTTATCTTGCATGCTATATAGTGCCAAGTAGTTTCCCAGATACTGTCCATTGTATATACAGAGGCAAAAGAAGCTGCAGAACCTCACAATTCCCCCACTAAACTGCTTTTCTGTGTTTGGAAAGGACATATAGTGCCTTTCTCTATTCATTGTCATACCATCTGATGCTCGTAGTTCTGTTCCATATTTTTCCTCTGGTAGATATTTCTCTTTTAAAAAATTATTTATTTTTTGGCACTGGGGATTGAACTGAGTGAGGCATGCTTTACCACTGGACCACATTCTCAGCTCTTTTATTTTTTATTTTTTAATTTTTGGACAGGTTCTCAGTATGTTGCTCAGAGCCTCCCTAAATTGCTGAGGCTGGTCTTGAAATTTGATCCTCCTGCCTCAGCCTCCTGGGTTGCTAGGTTTACAGACAAGAGACATTATGCCTGGCTTGTAGACTGATAGATATTTCTCATGCTTTGAAGTTCAAAATGGCTCACATTTGAGCCCTTCCTATATTGGAGTAATTCAATACATTATGCATTCCATCTCCCTAAGGTATAAGCACATTCTCTCTTTCAGCTGGAACAAGAGCATATAATGTAGGGTCTTCTAATTATCTGTACCCAATTGAGCATGCAATTTGGAGAAAGACATTTTGAAAAAACAGGTGCTGAGTAGGATCCTCTTTCTAGATAGAGTAGCAGTGGCAATGTGTGGTTTTCATAGATAATGGTGGTGGAAATTTTGGCATCAGTGGTGTGACTTGTGGTTCTTTTCCCCAGAGGTATGTACACTGAGAAGTTTTGTGTAGTTATTTAGGCTTCATTTATGTCAGTGTAGTCTTGCAACCTGATTTCCTATACTATCCCTGTCCATCCACACACTGAAGAGATCCTGTGAGCTGCCTAATATTCTCTAACAAGTTCCTTATCTACATCTAAGGCCAATGAATAGATGTACTCTTAAAGTGTTTTTCAGTCCTTTGCTGACATTCATTAAGTGATGGAAACTCTACATCTAGGGGTCAACTTTGACCTGGTTTGGGTTGCTGGGGTTGTAGCTTAGTGGTAGAGCACTTGCCTAGCATGTGTGAGACTCTGGCTTTGATCCTCAGCACTACACAAAGCTAAGTAAACAAAATAAAGGTATTGTGTCCATCTACAACTAAGAACTTAAAAAAAAAAAAAGACCTGGTTTGGGTCTGGAATTTGCTACTTTCTGGCCACATGACTTATAGCAAATTACTTAACCTTCTTAGTCTTTATTGGGTTCATCATTCATAAACCAAAATATAGTAAAAATAACTTCTACAATGGCTGGGAGTATTCAGCTGAATGACAAGTATAAAGTGCTGCAACTTAATATAAAAACATTAGTTGTTGCTAACCTCATTAGTTATTCTATGTGAAATAACTAACCTCATTAGTTATTTTATTTGAAAATAACATAAATTAATAATGTTCTGGTAAGAAACTTGGGCTCAAATCTGTACTGGCTAGGTCTAAATATCATGTGAGGAACTTCCTAGCTGTGTGGTCTTGAGAAAATTGCTTAACTATTTTATGCTTCAATTTAACTATCTGTAAAGTGGGCATATTAGTTGTAACATCACAGGATTGTTGTGAGGAATAAATGAGTTAACATTTATAAAGTGTGTACTTAACAACAGTGTTCATCATAGAGTAAATGCTTGGTAAATGTTCCATTTTAGAATGTTTTGTGCTATATCTCTGCTTTAGATTATGGCTGCTATGTCCATTCACAGCTATCAAGTCTTTGCAAACTAGCCCTCTCTGCTTGACTGAGGTAAACTTACTAGATTGTTGGTTTGCAGTTATGGCAATTTTACTGCTGTGCATTAGAGAAACAGTTTAGCCCAATTACCTCTGCCAATAGACCTAAGCTTCCCTATTGCTTTATTGTCCTAAATTCAGAGGATATTAAAAAGGCAGCTCTTCAACCTTCATCTTCAACTCTTGGAAAACGCTGGAGTAGACCTAAAGGAGGCATAGTTCAGGTTAAGAGTGTGAAGCCCTTAGCTATTAGTCAAAGATTAACAAGATGGTGCTCTTTAGCCCCCTGAGCCTACAGGTCACTCTTCCTTGAAGAATGTTCCTCTCTATTTTGAGCTCCTTGAATGCATCAACTTCACAGAAGCCATCTGTTACCTTCTTTCACCCCTCTATGTTACTATAGCCCCTGGCACACAGCTCTAGTGTAGCACTTACTACCACAGGGTGCTGTTAACTGTCCAGTTGTATATCTGTTTCCTGGTACTTGGCATATAGAGACACTCAGTGAATAGCAGTTGTATAAATAATATCCACAATTTATTGAGAACTTACTAAGTGCTAGGCATTGTTTTAAGTGCATCCCATGTATCAATTAATTTACAAATCAGATATGTGCTAGGGGGTGAAGTTGGTAAGGTTATTATTAGTTCCACTTTAGAAATGAGGAAAGTCAGGGTCAAAGAAGTTATGTACCATTTTTAAAGTTTTGAATAATGGCAAATTTGGGCTATGAACACAGGCAAATCCTGAAGCCTGCACTTCTCACCTCTGAAATATACTGCTTCTACTTAAATGAGTTCAGAGGAGGTGAAGGGTATCAGAGAAGGAGAAGAGGGGATATAGAAGGGAGATAATCCATGGATCCCTCAAGTATTTGGGGAAAGGCTATGTGGTGAGGTGATTATTGAATCCAAAGCCCTGGAATATAGATTCAGCCCTGCCCTGAACTTTCTTTGTGGCAGTGGGGCAAAAAACTATATATTTATAGGACTCAATCTTTTGACATACAGCATCTTTTTTTTTTTTTTTTTTTTTTTTTTTTTTGGTGGTACTGGGGATTGAACTCAGGGGCACTCATCCACTGGGTCACATCCCCAGCCCTTTTTTTGTATTTTATTTAGGGACAGGGTCTCACTGAGTTTCTAAGTGCCTCGCCATTGCTGAGGCTGGCTTTGAACTCGCGATCCTCCTGCCTCAGCCTCCCAAAGTACTGTGATTACAGGCGTGTGCCATCACGCCCGGCTACATACAGCATCTTATGGAAGGAACTGGCCTAGATGATCTCTTAGGTACCTTCAGACTTGGACCTCTAATTAACTTAAGATCAGAAAGGTGATCACCATGGCTTCTGGTGGCTGGTTACGTGAAGTAAGAGAGAGAAGTTTTCACAGGCTATGAATCTCTAGAAGAAATGCTTAGGGGTTTGGGGGCAATGCTTAGCTTAAGGGTGAAGGGCCTGAGTCATTCCCATGATAGATTCCATTCCAAGATTCCATTACTTTAGTATCATTTGCTTCATAGATCCATGACAAAGGCCTGAGGATCACTACAGCCATGGAGGAGTCATTGAAATCTTAAGTCCTTCTTGATTCATGTGCAATGGATTGGCAGTTTCTTTTTCTCCTCTCTTTACTCCCTGAAGTCCCATTTATAACCAAGTTTTTGTCACAGGGCAGAAGAAACTTGAAGAATTCTTACAGAGGCAGTGGAAAGGGCCTAGAAGATCAGTTAGCTCAATTCTGAACCAATGCAGTTCCCTTCCTCATCCTCTTTGACTAGGATCTTCTTGCATACTTCTAAAGACAGACAGGGTGTGTTTTCCCAGAGCCATGTATTCCATACATGGAAAATTCTAAGTTTTAGAAAAGTCTTACTTGAGTTGCGGTGATGTCTGTCTCAATGTGGCTTTCACCATTCAGAGGCAGTATCTCTGCTAACCAGAGATACTCAGAGTAGGTCAGTTCCTTCTGTCTTGTGACAGCTACTCAGTAGTTTGAAGATAGAGATTGTTATCTATCCATTTCTTTTCTTCTCTGGAACAAAAATCCCCAGGTCCTTCATACCATTTCTTTTTTTTTTTTTTTTTTAATTTTTTTATTATTTATTTACTTATTCATCATGCACAAGTATAGTATCTTTTTACATACAACTGCTTGTATACAAAGTATATAAGTACCATTCAGATCTTCAATCATGCATTTAGGTTAATGATATCCATTTCTGATGTGATTTTTAGCCATCTGTCTTGACTGCTTGTTCCTCTCTGAACATATCTCAAGTTGTTTGATGTTGCTTTAACATGGCACAGAGCTATATCATAGCACACATTTGTCCTGACCAGGCAAAGGGGATTAAGGTTGTCATCTATTTCCTTCTGGATGCCATATTTCTATTAATGTCATCTATATCCATTTGACAGTGGGATGGCCCTGGCTTACAATATAGGATAAAGATGTTTATGGCTATACCTAAGAAACTTAAAAAGGGTTCTCACTTTTGAATGCTTTCAATTTCCAGATTATCTGTCCTAGTACCTAGCGTCTTGATGATGGACCTCACCAGTCCTTTGGGAGATGATCATAAGAAGATCACAAAGTACCCTAGGTTATGACCAGAATCTTTCTGGGAACATTTATTTAGACCATCAAACACCTCTCTGCCCATTTTTTTCATTGGGCTAATGTCCTTGATAGCTATCTCTAGGTTAATTATTGGTTAATCTGAACACCATCTTGCTAACTATGTCCATATGTACTACCTAAGGGAGGGTAGCCAGAAACAAATCATGCAGGCAACTGGAGAGAAGTCTTGACTTTTTAATAATAACAATTATTAACATATGAACATTTCACAATTTCCGGAGCAATTTTACATTCATTTACTCATGCAATTATTTTGGGATTGTGGTTATGATTGAGCTTGGGAATGGGTTTTGGTGCCATATGTTGATGACAGCATCAGGTACTGTGACTTAAATAAACACAAGCTGTCTCTTTCATCTTCTTCATGAGAGGCCTTGATGCTAATAGCTCATTTTGTTGGAAGAGCAAAGCCAAACCTGCCATTGGATTTTTAGGTACACACACACACACACACAGAGGTGGTGAGGTTTAACTTGAAAAATAAGAGGAAAAAAGAATAGATTGGGATGAGTATGGGGAGAGGTAAGATGCACCAAAAAAAAAAAAAAAAAAAAAAAAGGCTTTTCACTGAAAGACTGTTTGCACAGAGACTTGAATTAATGAGGAACCACACATACAAATATTTTGGAGCATTCTTGACGTATTTGAGGAACAGAAACAAAGCTAATTTGGTTGGAATAGAACAATTGAGGATAAGATTGATGGGAGAAGACATCAGAAAAGTAGTAGGGGTTGTTATGTAAGACAGGGCAAGGGCTTTGGGATTTTATTAGGATTGAGATGAAGGGCCACTGGTGGGTTTTGAGAAGAATAGTGACATTTATTCATTCAATGATCCCTCATTACCTGAAACATCACAGATACTGGGAACACAGAGAAAGATAAAACTTTCTCAATTCTCTTTCCCATATTAATTAGTTAAACCATCTATAATTCTTTAATTACGAATTTATTGTAAAAACTTCTAGACACTCTATGGACATAAAATAGATAAAGATAAATTGCTCATGCTCATATTCTATTACAAAAGAGGCAATTATAATTAAAAGTTTTCTAAGAGCAGAATGAAAAAACAGATAATTGGGAGGAATCAAGAGGAATTTCAAAAAGGATACTTCACTGAATCTTGACGGATGAAGAGGAATTACTAGGTTAGGGAGAGGGAGAGGTAAGGGATATACATATATATATCCACATACACACACATATATATACATACACATATTTAGAGAGAGATATATATATAAATAAATAAATATAAATAAATACACACACACACACACACACACACACAGAGGCGGTGGGGAGAGGGAGGGAGAGAGAGAAGTATTCCAGGCTAA
The DNA here is from genome assembly GCA_025594165.1 of Tamias sibiricus. Taxonomy (NCBI): domain Eukaryota; kingdom Metazoa; phylum Chordata; class Mammalia; order Rodentia; family Sciuridae; genus Tamias; species Tamias sibiricus. Next base: position 57,871,639 of record CM046667.1, read on the forward strand.
GATAGCACCATATATGACAGTGGGAAGCTGGAGAGGGTACTGGGTATTATATCTTCAGTTCTTCAGGAGGTAGAACAGGAAATTTAATATTTAGTATGCCTAAAGGAAACATATTGCTTTAATCATTAAATGTACTCTCTCAGTCTATCCCATTTTAGCAAATTGCACCACCATCCATGAAGTTATTCAAGAGGAAATTTAAGAATCATCCTGATGGGGTTTGGGGTTGTGGCTCAGCGGTAGAGCGCTCGCCTAGCATGTGCGCTACCCGGGTTGGGTCCTCAGCACCACATAAAGACAAATGCATTGTGTACAACTAAAGCAAATAAATGGATATTAAAAAAAAAAAAGAAAGAATCATCCTGACACTTCCCTTCCCTCACCCCTTATATTCACTCTAACAATAATTGCAAATAGTAATATCATATCTGAGCTGCTGGGATCGCAGGCATGAGCCACCAAACCTGCCCAAAATATATTTTCTAAAAAGCCTTTTAATTCAGTACTGGACATTGAATCCAAGAGCATTCCATCACTGAGTCATATTCCAAGCCTTTTTTTTGTTTTGTTTTTGTAGTTTGAGACAGGTCTTGTTAAGTTGCCCAGGATGGCCTTGAACTTGTGATCCTCTTGACTCAGCCTCCAGAGTTGCTGGGATTACAGGTGTGTACCACCATACCTGTATTCTAAAGTATATCTTTTTTTTTTTTTTTTTTTTTTTGGTACTGGGGATTGAACTCAGCGGCACTAGACCACTGGGCCACATCCCCAGCCCTTTTTTGTATTTTATTAGAGACAGGGTCTCACTGAGTTGCTAAGTGCCTCGCCATTGCTGAGGCTGGCTTTGAACTCGCGATCCTCCTGACTCAGCCTCCCAAAGTGCTGGGATTACAGGCATGCGCCACCGCGCCCGGCTTCTAAAGTATATCTTAAATGGTATTTTCTTCATTTCCACACCCTATCCCAGTCTAGGCTGGTGTCATCAGCTGAACAACTACAATAGCCTCCTCTTTTTCAAACATGCCTTCATATAACCCATTCTTCCCATAGAAAATAGGGGAGTCTTTAAAAATTTAAATTAGATAACACAGTAGTACCCCATTATCTATAGTATCAGTTTCTGATCATCAACCATGGTACAAAATATTAATGTAAAATTCCAGAAATAAATAATTTGTAGGTTTTAAATTCCCATTCAATATGACATGATAAAAACTTGAGCCATCCTGCTCTATCATACCTAGAACATGAATCATCCCCTCTATCCTTTATATGCTACCTGCCCTGTTGCAGAGGAGAGGTGTGGGGGAGGAGGGAGGGAGAGAGAGAGAGAGAGAGAGAGGGAGAGGACACAATAGAGAGACCACGTTCACAGAAATTTTATTACAGTATGTTATTTATTTTTCTATTTTGTTATTAGTCATCATTGTTAATATCTTACTTTCCTTGAATTATAAATTAAACTTTATCATAAATGTGTACTTATAGGAAAACAACATAGTATATGTAGGATTTGGCACTATTCATAATTTCAGCCATCTGTTTGGGGTTTTGGAACATATTCCCTATGTAAAATGGGGAACTACTATATCACTCCTGTGCTTAAAACTCCTGATTATACTTATAGTAAAATTTAAACTCTATACCATGCCTGAAAAGACTGTATCATTTGGCCCATGCCTATCTCACTGACTTACTTTCCTATAACCCTACAGCCACACTGGTCTATTTTTGTTCTTCAAACTTGCTAAGCTTATTTTCCCCCCTAAGGTCTTTGTTGGTGCTGTTTATTATGATGTACCCTTCTTATTATTCAAGTATCAGCTAAAATGTCATATTCTCCTGGAGGTTTTGCCTTGGCACACCATCTAAAGGAGCCACTATTCCAACATGTTCTCTCTCTCTCTTTTTTTCAGAGAACTTAATATAATATGAAATAATTTTGTCTATTTGTTTATGTATTTATTGTCTTTATTTTACCCACTAAGACATATTATTCGTAAGAGCAAAAGCTGCAAATCCCCAGTACCTAGCAGTTTATCTTGCAGATAGTAGGTGCATAATAAATATATTTGAATGAGTAAATGAATATATGAATTAAAGATAAATGCAGAAATTTCTTTTTCTGCCAAGTACAATAGTTTTATTTCCCCTAGATCTACCCCCTACAATACAATACCCTGGACATAATCGAAACAAATGCATAGGAAATTTCTTAAACATGGAAAGATGAAGGCAGACTCCCAGGGAACTTGAATTTGAGTAACAGCCTGGCAATTCATGTTACTGTGTTACCTTATTGCTTCATATATTCTAGACAAGGTACTACAGAAACGTCCATCTTAGAATTGTCAATGGGGACAGACAGAAAAAGGAAAGAAAACAAAAACAACAGAAAACAATTCCAAGAAAAAATTTGTTCCTCTGGTATGGTTTCGATGTGATTTGAGTATGTTCCCCAAGGATTCATGCTTTGAAATTTAATCCCCATTATGAGGTACATATGAGGGTGGAACTTAACCTGGGAGGTGATTAGTATTAGGTAAGATCATCAGAATGGAGCCCCAAGATTAAATACTGGTGGCTAAAACCACCAGTATGAAGAGTGAGAAAAAGACTAGAGGATACACGGATCCTCCCTTTCACTTGCAATCTGATTCCCTGTTGTACTTTGAAATTCTGCTATCAAGAAGGCCATCTCCAGATATAGACCCTGGGCTTTAGACCAGAATTGAATGTCAAATAAACCTCTTATCTAGCCCTTGGTATTTCATTATAGTAATAGAAAGTAAACCAATATATCCCAATAATCAAAGGATGGCTTAACAGTAGAAAATCTTTCCAGCAATACCCATACTACTTCAGTCAAACACCTGTAGAAAAGCTGCATGACTCTCACCCTCATGGAATGAAACAGTGATGTAATTCCTGGGCCAGGATAATGTTGAGGCCAAGTGGGAAGCTCATTTTTAATACCCATATAGAAAAAGCAGTAGGTGCACTGTTTCCCCTGCCACAGTGGTGTTAAGGGGATACAGCTGCAAGTTGAAACCCCATCCTCACTCAGCTGCTATGAGAATTAGCAAAGAAGGACAAGATGTAGCTAGTCACTGCTAGACTTCACCTCAATATCCATGTCTGTGGGGACCAGTGGAGAACTGAGCATCCATCCCTACCTAGAAGCAATAAGACTAAAGTGTTATTGGCAGTGACATCTGGGGAGAAATAGCACCATGCTTTCCTTCTATTCCTTATGTGATGTAGGCCCAGGAGAGTATCCAGCCTTTATTCTTACCCAGAATCTCCCATATATCAACATTGCTTAGTGGTAAGCCAAGTTTCTACCCCTATCCTGCAGTGGTGTGGATCGGCCCTCTATTTGGCACTTACCTGTTGATTGTCGAGGCCCCCAAAAGAATTGATCTTACACCCCTATGTGGATGCAATGAGGAGCTGTGAGTAAGTGCAACATGTTCACCAAAAAGGCATCAGTAGGACTAAAGAGGTAGCTGGATATTTACTCCATCCATTTTCAAATAGGTAATGTGAATCAGTGCTGCACTTTTGTTGGGTTGTTGTCAGTGGGGCTAAGAAGAAAGCTAATCATACAGACTGACACAGCTCTTAATGCCACCTTGAAAGGGGGTCTTCTTATCAAAAGAGAAAATTAGATAAAATCCTGCATCTCATGATCTCCAACATGTTCAGGATATACAACAGAAAACCATTTCAGGGAAAAAAAAAATCACAACTTGAATGAGAAAAGACAATAGATGCAATACTGGGATTATCTGACATAGGTTTTAATGTAGCTACCATAAATATGCTTCAATAAAAAAATTTCAAAAAGGCTCAAGAAAAATTAAAACAATATAAGATCCCAGCAAATAAGTAATCATTATAAAAATAGCCTAATGGAAAGTATAGAACTGAAAAACAACAACTTTTTTAAAGTATATGGAATGGATTCAATAGTACAGTGGAGATAAAAGGAGATAAATTTAGTGAACATCAATAGAGAACAATTAAAACACATATTATAACAGAGAAAATACAGTAGAGAAATTAACAGAGAATCAGGGAGCTGTGGGATTATAATAAAAATAGCTAACATTTGTGTCGTCAGAGTCCTCGAAAGCGAGGAGAAAGAGGGTAGAGCTAAAAAAGGTTTTCGAAAAAATAATGACTGAAACTTCCCAAACATGTCAATGGACAAGCATCCACAGATTTAAGAACCTGAGTGAATATTATGAAGGATAAACACAAAGGAATCCATTACTAAGTCACAAAGCTTGGGAAATTAAAAATAAGACAGTTGTAGGTAAAGCCAGGTGGGGTGGTACATACCTGTAATCCCAGTGGCTCAGGAGGCTGAGGCAGGAGGATTAGGAGTTCAAAGCCAGATTCAGCAAAAGTGAGGCACTAAGTAATTCAGTGAGACCCTGTCTCTAAAACAAATACAAAATAGGGCTGGGGATGTGGCTCAGTGTTGGAGTGCCCCTGAGTTCAATACCTAGTTCCCCTCAACTAATACAGTTGAAGGTAAAAGAGACATAATTTATTCTTAGCATTTTATCATTTGTGATGTAAATGGAATTATATCTTAATTTCCTTTTTGGAGTGTTCATGGATAATTTTTAAATTTTCAACTGAATATTAATTGTTTATTTTTTTATCCTACAATTTTCCTGAATTTGTTCATTGGTGCCATCTGTTTTTGTGGTGTGTGTGTGCGCGTGTGTGTGTGTATGTGTTCTACCTTTAAGATCATGTTATGTAAGAACAAAGGCATTCTAAATTATTTTCCAATTTGTATGCTTTTATTTATTTTTCTTGCCCAATTGTGCTCTGGCTAGGGCTTCAATACGATGTTGAATAGCAGTAAATCTAACACCATTTTTTTGTTTGTTTGTTTCTGATCTTAGAGGAAAAGCTTTCAGTCTTTCAATATTGTGTATTGTTACTTATGGTCTTTTCACAAATGGCCTTTTTATGCTGAGGTAGTTTCCCTACTTCATTGACTGCTTTTATAATGAAATTGCTTAGTATTTTGTCAAATGCAATACAGATCAATAAGAGCGATGCTGGAGGCATTACAATACTGGATCTCAAATTATACTACAGAGCTATAGTAACAAAACTACATGGTACTGGCACTAAAACAGACATGAAGACCAATGGAATAGAAAAGAAGACATAGAACAAACCCATATAAATACAGTTATCTGATACTAGGCAAGAGTGCCGAAAACATTCATTGGAAGAAGAGGCTTTTTAACAAATGGTGCTAGGAAAATATTTGTCAAGGCATACTCAATTGATAGGAGTGTCACACAGCTCAGACCATTGGTACTTTAGTCTATCTCCTGGATGTAATTGGAGTTTTTGAATAGGGGTGATAGTCTGTGGCTGTCCATTATCTCGCTCTCTTAAACCCCTAGATCACCTCATTGGTAAAGAAAAAACATTGCTTTGCTTGTTTTGAGAGTGCTGATCATCCTCACCTGATTCTCTCTGAGAGAAAGACATTTGTATGGTTTCTGATAACTTAATTTCAGTGGCAGGGTATGGTGATATTTACTCAGGAAGTTTTGATTCTCTGGTAGGGTCAGGTTTAGCTCAATCCTGTAGGTACAATTTCCATTTTAATAAGGAGTTTCTGTTACAGATCTAATTTTATAGGAATCTTCCCCATTATCCTAGCATAATAGGAATCACATTCTGTAGGGTAATTGGTTCTATCTCAGTGAGGGGACTTGATTTATTTATTTATTTTTTTTGGTACTAGGGATTGAGCCCAGGGGCACTCTACCACCAAGACACAACACAGCCCCTTATTATTATTCTTATTATTTTTATTTTAAGACAGGATCTTTCTAGGTTGCTAAGGGCCTTACCAAGTTGCTGAGGCTGGCCTTGAAATTTCAATCCTTTTGCCATGGCCTCCAGAAGCACTGGGATTACAGATGTGTGACATCACACCTGATAAGGCTTTGATTTTTTTATGAGTGTCTGTATATAACAGGTATTTCTCCTCTAGAGGTGAATGCCTTTGGCCTGAGTCTGGTAGCTGCTATCTCCCAAAGTCTATGAGTAGTCATTTATTGCTCCATTTGGTCCAGAGATTCCAGGAAGCAATTTTGGGATGACTGAGACATCTAACATTAAAACCTGCCAGAGAGAAATAAGAGCTAAAGTGATAGTTTCATTTAGTTTATCTATTGCCTATTATTGCTTTATCCCCACTAAAAAGTGGATGGGTGACCTTAAATGGAGGCCAGAAAATGTTGGAGGTGAGAAATAAGTTGGCATCAGATTCCAAACATTCTTCAAAATGTTGGGCCTCCTTTTACCATGTGGGGAATAGTAGCATTTGGAGCATATTTTGTTGGATGGGGAGGAAATTACCCTTATGAATTTGAAAAGTAACTACAAAATTTAACAGTCAGGGAAGTGCTCTTTACCTTATGCCTATCCCCTCTTAGTGAAGTTCTTAATTGAAGTTGTGATGATCTGTTAGACAAAGTTCAAAGGAGGTCCAGTGAGGGTAATGTAATTTGTATGATGTCGAAGCTGAGTTTCTCATGGAAGTGCAGCACAGGTGTCTAACTCATGTCAGCAAAGATTATCTACAATCTCAGTGTTAGTAAGTACTTTATATACAATCAGAAAAAGTTTTACTCTTGACACTCAAAGATGGAAGTGCATTGATTATTTTTTAGTTCATTGAAATTTTTTTTTTTTTTTTTTTTTTTTTTTGTGGTACCGGGGATTGAACTCAGGGGCACTCGACCACTGGGTCACATCCCCAGCCCTTTTTTTGTATTTTATTTGGAGACAGGGTCTCACTGAATTGCTAAGTGCCTCGCCATTGCTGAGGCTGGCTTTGAACTCGCGATCCTCCTGCCTCAGCCTCCCAAAGTGCTGGGATTACAGGCGTGCGCCACCGCGCCCAGCTAGTTCATTGAAAATTTTACTGTGTATAAATGTTAGCCAAAGCTAGAACTCCAAATCATTTACCCAGGATACTTTGAATGTCATTCATAAGGTCATAATATTTTCCAGTGATGCTTAATAAAGTGGATAGCCTTGTTTAATTTTTTGTAGTCTTTAGTTAGCTTTCACTCAATAGCGACTTTAAGCGCAGGACATAGTTGGGAATTGAAACGTGAAATGGTAGAAATCACTATGTCTTCTTTAGTTAAGTCGGCTATGACAGGCCAGAATCCTTCAGTACCAGTCTTGCTTACCTGATTCTGTAGAATATTTACCACTTTTGTTGGTAGGAGAAATGTTAAGTGGTTTCTCCTGGATTTATCTAACCAATAGTATAAAAGCCACTTCAGGGGCTGCTCTTGTAGCTCAGTGGTAGAGTGCTTGCCTAGCACATATGAGGCACTGGGTTTGATCACCACACACACACACAAAAAATAAATAAAATAAAGATACGTGTAAAAAATGCCACTTCATCCAAAATGTTACCTGCTAACTGAGGAAGTTCATTCCAATAATGAGGAAAGGGATAGTATTGAAGAAAAAGTATTCATGACATTTGATAATAAGGAAGACTTTTTATTTTAATACTATTGCAATAGTCTTGGAATAAAATATTGGAATAAAATATTGGGGGAGAGATATTGGGCTCAGCTCCAAATACAACAAAATAAGTAGGTTTTATAGCCAAGGAGTAGTTTGGGAAGTTGAGGGATGGAAAATTACTCAAAGGAGACACTGAGAATGGAAGTATTCTTGCTAGACTGGGATAACAGGATTTTTGATGAGTGCAGGTCAGGGTGATCAGATGTCAAGAGTGGGGATTATCCCTAAACTGACTTAGAAGGAGTCTTGCTAAAATTGATCTCTTGAGGACAAGGCCTATGGATGGACTTAATGAAAAAGTGGTTCAGATGAGGCTATCTAGAGTTTGATCTAGAAGAGAATATTTGTCAATAGTCTTTGGGGAATAACCAAGACAGAAGCATCCTTTGGTAAAACTAGGCCCATTGTAATAGTTAAGTAGATAATTACCTCTTTAATTAATCCTCCTCCCTAGCCAGTCACCTCCTGGGTAGTCTCATTAAAACAGTGGCCCATGTTTGTAATCCCAGCAACTGGAGGCATCACAATACCAAAAGTTCAAGGCCAGTCTTGAGGACTTTGTGAGACCCTTAGCAACTTAGAGAGATCCTGATTCAAAATAAAAAATAAAAAAAGGACTGGGGATGTAGCTCACTGGTAAAGTACCCCTGGGTTCAATTCCAAAGATGAAAAATGAAACAAAACAAAACAACAACATAATCCTGACTGCTTCCTAGAAATAGGAAGATTTTGGGGCACTTATGTCCAATAGAGTTAGCCAATGTATTTTAGTTTCAGGGTCCTTAATTACTGTTATGTAGTAGAAGTGTGGATGTCTGCTTCAAGGGGTCAGCTTCTGTGACTAATAGATCCCTATGTGGGGATAGGTCCCTGTCATTGTAGGAGTTCAGGGGCAGGCTTTGAAGACAAGGCTAGATTTGAATGTCTACTGAAGATTGTAATCTGATCGTAGTAAGTATTGTAATTGCTTCACACATTTACCAGATATCACTCATTTGGGTCTTCCTTGTTCATTAGTATTCAATATAACCACTTTGGTTCATTTCAGAGTTCACAGTTAAGCAGGGACTGGCTTTGGTTGGCTTGTTTGACCTAGGAAGGGAGCCACCTTACATTTGATGGTAATTTTGATTTAGGTCAGGAGGGGTATTTTTTATAAACAGATAGCACTTGGTCTGAGTTTTTCTTCCATGAATTTCTGTTGCATACATGAGATGTATGACCTTCTGAATTATTTTAGCATTTGCCATCCTTGCCAGTAAAGAGGATTTATATTGGTCAAGATCCCCTTAAGAAATAACTGGATGGACCCAGGATTCAAATCAGCCTCCTCTGAACTTGCCAAATCATCATGTGGCCTATGTCTATTAACTGATATGGTCACTTCAACATCTCCAGATGAACAAGAAGATCTTTGACCTTGGCTAGTATTTTTTGTTAATAGTATTCCTGGACTTTTATGAGGCTTAACGTAAGTTATTCATCCTTTCAAGCCATAAAATCCACAACAAGGCATATGTTTAATGTGGTCCAAAGCTTCATCCACAATAATGGAGGGATTTCTGGTAGGGACACCATTTTCTCATCCTGAGTTTTGGCAGCCAATCGTTTAATTTTGGCCCGTTAGGTGGAGCTTACCTCCACAAGATAATTTTTTTTTTTTATAGCTAAGCATCTCCTTTTTCATTTGGTTCTTAGGTTATACCTTTAAGAAGAGACTAGGCCCCAAGGCACAAGGCTGATCTATGTCCTCCTGAGAACTAGAATTGATTTCTCCTTCTTGACCCTCCCCTCCCTTTTCTGTCTTTGTTATATTGCTGATGCCCACCAACAAAGCAGAGAGTGATTTACCCATCACTCTCACAGTAGTATCCTGTAGCCTTTTACTCCAGAAGGACCAAACTTCTTCTCAAGAGTCCCCCCCACCATCTTCTCCTTGAATTCCAAAAGTTAAGTTCCTACTGCTTCTTTAGGTTGCATCTTCATGAGAAGTGGCCACGAGCAGAACCCAGCACATATCTTATGGTTTAGAGTACTATTCAGTAGTATAATCAGCCACTTTGAAGTCCTGAGAGGTGGAGTAATATAAACTTATTTCTGTCTCAATCCAAGGGAGGGTATAAACACACACATGCTCTGAAACAACAGATTTCCAGCAAAAGTAACAGAAGAATGTTGAAGATATCTCCCCCAACTGTGCTAGAAATACTGGCTTATGTCTGACATTTCTGACTGTTCATTTACTTGTCATAGTGGTCCTTAAGGACAAGGACATCCTCTTGTCTCAGAGTATTCCAAATACCCAACCCAACTTTGGGGACCTCCTTCCACTATAATTCATTATGAGGTTAGATATACCTTACACTGGTCCAGAGGTATGAATTTCTCCCCCTTTCATATTCAGGTTTACAGATCTTACAACATCCAATAGGTGTCTACTCGTGAACCCAGGTGAGCAGGCTAACCTTCTCCCTTGGGCATCTTGAAACCTCTGCTTCATTAACAAAGTCAGTTCATAAGTCAAGATTCCGCTTAAATTCTGGCACTACTTCTTCATAAGGCTAATGAAGCAGGGGGTGAGGTGGTTTCTGTCTGGAATGTCCCCAAAAGCTCATATGTTGGAAGCATGTTCGCCAATGCAGTAAGATTTAGAGTTGGAGCTTTTAGGCAATGATTAGGGCTCTGTTCTCATCAGTGAACTAATCCATTTGCTATATTAAGGCATTGATAGCTGAATGGACCATTGAAAGGTGGGACCTAGTTGGAGGAAGTAGGTCACTGGAAACATGCACTGAAAGCGTTTATCTAGTCATAGGTCTCTTCCTTTACTTCTCCTTCTTCTTTTTCCCTTCCTCCTCCTCTTCCTCATCTTCCTCCTCTTCTTCCTCCTCCTTTCCTCTTCTTCCTCTTCTTCTTCCTCCTCCTTCTTTCTTCTTCTTTTTTTTCCCCCTCTCTCTTTATCTCTGTCTCTTTATCTCTCCTTCTTGGCTGCCATGAGCTGAAAAGCTTTCCTTTGCCATGTCTTTCTGCCATGATGCTCTGCCTCACTGCACTTCAAACCCAAAGCAATATAGTTGGCTAACTGGACTGAGACCTCTGAAACCATGGGAAAAAACAAACTATTTCTCCTCTAATTTGTTCTTGTCAGGGATTTTGGTTACAGTGACAAAAAGCTAAAACAAGGCATAAGATAGTGTAGAACAATGTTACACCAAATTGATGTGAAAATGTTGCAGATTTCGAGTACCAATTATTTTAGGCCATCCAGGACTGTCCTTATTTGCTGGTAGGTATATGATAGTTGAACCATAGTCTAATGTTCCTCTAAAAGATATAATCAAGTTTGAATAATTATGGTTAATTAATACAAAAAAAGAGAGACCATTATGTAAATTCTGACAGCTCTTGCATCTAAAAAATTATTAGTTTATTTTAGAATTATTCAAAATAATTAGTGTATTTTTTAAAGAACAGGAGGAAAATATTGCTTTAGGTTATAGTAGGAATTCTGTTACATTTTATAGAACCCTAGATTATTTCATTTCTGATCACTTACAAATTCCATCCTTACCATGATTTGTAGAGGATTTTAGGCAATTCATAGCTGACCAAGAAAAAAAAAGCTATGACTACAAAGTAGCAGTAGCATATACAAACTTTCTGTGGAGGAAGTCCCTCACAGCATGGGAATACCTAGAGAGTTTGATATGGGAGTCACTACTCAGAAGGTAAACAGGGAAAGGGAATCCCTGGCAAGAGGAAGAAAGGGGGCTCACATGTCTAGGTAATGTTGGCATGACAGGGAGTCTCTAGGTCAGAGTTCCAAAGGGCAGCAGCAGCTTGGAGTATTTATAGCCTGAGGGTTTATATTAGCTATGGCTAGTAATTTTTACCCCATACACCTTGGCTAGCAATATTGGGTAGTGTTTGGCAGGATATGGAAAGCAAGCAGGCTATAAATGGTTAATCATTTCCTTATTTGGACTATGTGTAAAACAATCGAATGCATAATATTTTGATTTGGAGCTAACAGATCTTAGCTTGATTTGAAGAATAAACAACTCAGAAGGACAATATGCAGAGATCAGTTTTTGGTAAATAAAGATACATAACCAAAATATATAGTAAGAGACATTACTAACAGCTTTATAGATATATAAAGAATTATAAGAGAAAACTATGAGCAATGATATGCTGACAAATTGGATATTGTGGTCAAAATAGATATGTTCCTAAAACCATACACACTATGAAATCTAACTTCAGAAAAAACAGACAATTTGAATATATTTATAACAAAATCATAAGGAGATTGAGTCAGTGATCATAAAATGACTCCCCACTGGAAAAAATCATGAATAGATGGCTTCATATTTAAAAAAAAATAATTATCACCACTTGTTAAATTCATCCAAAAATTTAAGGGCATATCCATACATAAATCATTGTATAAGGCCAGGATTACTCTGAAATATAAGCACAAAAACACATGACAGGAAAAAAACCAAATAACTATTATTCATTCAGGCACGGTGATGCATACCTGCAATCCTTGTAGCTCAGGAGACTGAGGCAGGAGGATTGCAAGTTCAAAGCCAGCCTCAGCAACTTAGTATGCCTCTGAGCAACTCAGTGAGACCCTGTCTCTAATTAAATATTTGAAAAAGGAATGGGGATGTGGCTCAGTGGTTAAGAGTCCCTGGGTTCAATATCCTCACTACAAAAACAAAAAGAAAAGCCCCAAATCCTACCCCCCCAAAAAAAAAAAACCCTTGCAAGAAACAAAATAAAACAACAACAAAGCCTATTATCCATTATATAAAAAAAAAGCAGGTGTAAAAATTCTCAATAAAGCTCTTGGCAGAACAAATATAAAAGTATATAGAAAAGCTGAATGTTCTTTCTGATAAGTGGATGCTGATCCATAATGGGGGAGACATGGGAAAAATGGAGGAACTTTGATTGGGCAAAGGGGAGGGAACAGTGGGGATGGAGCATGGTGGTAGGAAAGATGGTAGAATGAGATGGACATCATTACCCTAGATACATGTATGACTGCACATATGATACAACTCTACATTGTGTAGAACCAGATAAATGAAAAGTTGTGCTGCGATTGTGTACAATGAATCAAAATGCATTCTGTTGTCATATATACCTAATTACAACAAAAAAGCATATTGGATGAATAACAAACCTACTGGGATTTCTAGGAATGCAAGATTGGTTCAACATATTAAAATTTCTCAATATGATATACAACATTAACATAATAAAAGAAAATACACAAATATACTCATTTCCATTGATGCAGAAAAAGTATTTGAAAATATCCAACATCTTTTTATGATAAAAATATTTTAAATTCTATGAAGAGAAGGGTATTTCCTCACTATGATAAGCACCATATGTAAAAAATACAGAGCTAACATCATAACACCATTGATGGTGGAAGACTTAAAGCTTTCCTGCTAAAATCAGGAACAAGACAACGATGACTGCTCTTTACAATTCTACCCAAAATAGTACTAGAAGTTCTATCCAGGGCAATTAGGCAAGAAAAAGAAATAAAACACATCCAATTTTGAAAGGAAGAAGTAAAACTACTTATAATTGCAGACAGCATTATGTTACATCTAGAAAATCCTAGAGTACATTCACATGTGCACTCATACACACACACACAGAACTGTTACAATTTTTAAAGTTCAGTAGTATTGTACTATACAAAAACAGTACACAAAAATCAGTTTTATTTTTTATATAACAGCAATGAACAATTTGAAAATGAAATTAATAAAAATTATAATAAAAATTCCATTACAACAGTATTAAAAATTGAAATACTTAGGAATAAAACTAAATAAGGAAGCACAAGTCTTGTGTACTGAAAACTATAAAACATTTCTGAAAAAATAAACAGGGCCTAAACAAATGGAAAGACATCCCATATTTGTAGATTGGAAAACGTAATGTTGTTAAAATAGAAATACTATTCAAAATTATATGAGTTAATATAATTCCTATCAAAATTCCAATGACATTTTTTTATAAAAATGGAACAGCTTATGCTAAAATTCATAGGGAATTTCAATGGGTGGAGGATAGCCAAATCAATCTTGAAAAAGCACAAAGTGGGATGCCTTATACTTCCTGATTTCAAAATTTACCATAATACTATAGTCATCAGAACTGTGTGGTATTACACTTTAAGGCAGTGTGGAAATTCCTCAGCAAACTAGGAATGGAACCACTGTATGATCCAGCTAGCTAACTCCTTGGTAGATATTCAAAAGATCTAAAATCGGCATACTATAGGGATACAGCCACATCAATGCTTATAGCAGCACAATTTACAATAGCCAAACTATAGAATCAGCCCAGATGCCTGTCAACAGATGAATGGATAAAGGAAACGTGGTGTGTATACACAATGGATTTTTTTTTTTTTTTTTGTGGTACCGGGGATTGAACTCAGGGGCACTCGACCACTGGGTCAAATCCCCAGCCCTTTTTTGTATATTTTATTTAGAGAAAGGGTCTCACTGAGTTGCTAAGTGCCTCACCATTGCTGAGGCTGGCTTTGAACTAGCGATCCTCCTGCCTCAGCCTCCCAAAGTGCTGGGATTACAGGCGTGTGCCACCGCGCCTGGCTCCACGATGGAATTTTACCCATCCATTAGGAAGAATGAAATTATGGCATTTGCTGGTAAATGGATGGAACTGGAGAATATCCATGTATGTGAGATAAGCCAGACCCAGAAAGTCAAAGGTCAAATGTTTTCTCTCATATGAAGAAGCTAGACCACAAAAGGGGAAAAAAGTGTGAGTGAGCAGATCTCATTGAAATAGAAGAAGGATCAGTGAGGTAAAGGAAGGAAATTGAGAGGGAGGTAGAAGGGACAGGAAAAGGAGGAATGTCAGAATAAAAGGGACTAAACTATCCTATATACATATATAAATATGCCACAGTGGATTTCACCTTTATGTATACCTATAATGTACTAATTAGAACATATATAAATAAATAGAAGAAAGATCAGCAGAGCAGAGGAAAGAGAATAGAGAAGGGAGAAGAGGAGGGAAAGGGGAAGTATTGGGGACTGAATTGGAACAATTTAAATTCCATGCTTGTATAATTATGTCAAAATGAACCCCAATATTATGTATAACTATAAGGCACAAATAAAAAGTGAACAAAATAGTGGTATTGGTGTAAGGGTAGACATATACACCAAATAATGGAAATTAAAGACTACTAATAAATCCCCACATTTATGGTCAAGTGATTTTAGACAAGCATACTAAGATCATTAAATAATTAAAAGAAAAATATCTTCAAAAAATGATGCTGGGAAGAGTGGGCATCAACATGCAAAACAATGATAGTGGATCCTTACCACATACCATGTACTGAAATTAACTCGAAATAAATCAAAGATTTAAATGTAAGAGCCAAAGCCCAAACCCTTAGAATAAAACCTAGGTGCAATTATGCATGACCTTGGATTTGATAATTGTCTGTATTTATACCAAATCATAGGCAACAAAATAAAAATAAATTAATTGACCATTAAATATTTTGGCACATGAAAGTGCATTATCAAAAGAATGAAAACATGCTTCATAGAATGGGAGGCAATATTTGCAAACCATGTATCTGATAGGTGTTTAATATCCAGTGTGTATACAGAACTCCTGCTACTTGACAAACAGATAAGCAACCCAATTAAAAATGATCAAATGACTTGAATAGGAATTTCTTCAAAAAGGATCTAAAATGGCTAGTAAACATGTAAAATATGTTCAATGTCATTAGTTATTAGGGAAATACAAATCAAAACCATAATCAGCTATCACTTCATACCTACTGGGAAGGCTATAATTTTTTTAAAAAAATAGAAAATAAATGTTGGCCTTAATGTGGAGGATTTGGAACCTTAAAAGATTAATGATGGTAATGTAACATGGTGCAACTGCTGTGGAAGACAATTTGGTAGTTCCTCAAAAAGTTAAGCATAGAATTGCCATATGACCAAACAGTTCTACTCCAAGGTATACACACAAACTAATTGAAAAGAAGAAGTTGAAGAGATAATTGTATGCCATGATCATTGCAGTGTTATTCCCAATAGCCAAAATCTGGAAACAACAGAAGTGTCCATTGATAGATGAATGAATTAACAAAAGGTGATATATACAGTCAATATAATATTCAGCTGCAGAAGGAAATGAATTTTAGGCACATAGTACAACAGAGATGAACTTTGTAACCATTCTGCTAAATTAAGTAAGCCAAATAAAAAGCACAGATACTATGTGATCCTACTTTTGTGATATATCTAGGAGTAGGCTAATTCATAAACTAAGACTAACTGGGAGCTGGGTGCAGTGGCATGCACCTGTAATCCCAGTGGCTTGAGAGGCTGAGACAGGAGGATCTTGAGTTCAAAACCAGCCTCAGCAATGGTGAGATGCTAAGCAACTCATTAAGACCATGTCTCTAAATAAAATTCAAAATAGGGCTGTGGATGTGGTTCAGTGGTTGAGTGCCCCTGAGTTCAATCCCTTGCACCCCCCACCAAAAGACTAACTTTTGAGGGGAGTTGAGGGGAGTTGAGAATGGGGAATTAATTGCTTTATTGGTACAGGTTGGAAATAATGATAATGTAATATTTACAGCACTAAAGAAGTAAAACAAAAGAGTGGCTAAAGAAAGTTCTATTACCAAAAAGGAAATAATAACAAAGGAAAGTTTGGAACCTCAGAAAGGAAAGAACACTAGGATAGGCAGAAATAAGAATAAATATTGCAGACTCAATTCTCATGTATTCTTAAAATTGTATGTGATTATTGCTGTAAAAACACCATCTGATTAGACGTTTAATATGTGCAAAGAAAATACTTAAGACAATTATATCTAAATGAAAGGAAGCTTTCCTACATTCAAAGAGGCAATATGTCTGCATCAGTTTACTTTGATAAATATACTGTACATACATTATATTACTTAGAGAAGCTACCAAGAAAATTATACAAATTGATACTCTGGAAAGCTATAAATAAGTGAATAAGAATTCCCGAATCATATGCTTTTAACCCTAATAAAGGTAAGAAAAGATTAAATAGAGGGATGACAACCAAGGAAGCAAACAGAAATAAACAATGAAATTGCAAATTTAAGCCTTAATGTATCAATAATTACCTGCAATGTGAATATTCTAAATTACCAATTAAAAGCCAGAATAAATTTTAAAAACAATTTTCAAACAATATATTCTCTAAAAGAAACTTACTTTGGGTGTGCTGATATAATGTTCAGTGAAACAACGTAAAGGCATACCATGCCAACAATAAAAAATAAAATCTAAATTGGATAAATTAATATTAGATAAAGTAGAATTCAGAGTTTACTAAAAATCTCGTAACAAAGAGGATTGTTTCACTGTCATAAAAGTATCAATCTATAAGAAGGACATAACAGTTCTGAGTGCATACATACCAAATGAGAGAGCCTTAATATATATAAACCAAACCTGATAGAACTGCAAAAAAGAAAAGAAAAATCCACAGTTATAGTTAGGATTTTATTATCCCATTGTCAACAACTTATAGAACAACTAGACAGAATATCACCAAAGATGTAAAGTATCTAAGCAACACAAATAACTAACATAGAACATTAAACTTAGTAAGAGCAGAATACACCTTTTAAAAAAGTGCCAAGATAGACCATTTCCTAGTGAATCAAACAAACATCAAGAAGTTCCAAAGAAATAAAATTAACTGCAATGATTCACTTTAACTGTAGCTATAGGTAGTAGCTTAGGGCACACATAGTTAGGACTCAGAATTCAAGGATCATTGAAACTCATGATATGGTATTTGAACTTATTCATGTTTGCAGTGGGAGGCCACAGGTTAAGTAGAGAAGGGTAATAGATCATACCTTCTTGGGAATGGTAAGAAATTTCACAAGTTTCTGGAAGATGAGATATACCTTGGTAGTTTATTGCCTAAGTGGGCTATGCAGACATATTACCCTGATGTGATCCATGATGGGTGGCCTGATTCCTTGGATCATTTATTAACTTAGCTTTTCAAATCTGACCCTTACATGTGGAAATAAATAATGCCCTACAAAAGTATGCCTTTTAATTTGAGCAGCAGACTGAAGGATGAATGGGCACAGAAAGCATTTTCAATTTTTGTCTAATTTAAGTTCATAAATATGAAAACCAAGGAGTCCCTGAGAAGGAAACAACTGACCTCATGGAAGAATCCAAAGGGCAGGTTTAATTCTTAGGCCTGTGTTATGTTTAAAAGTATGAGGGGATCATAGCAAAGAGTGTGTATGTTTAAAAGAACTCTGCAGATAACAATTGACTGGAGACTACAGAAACAGAAGAAATAGTAGAAAACAAAAGAAACAAAATCACCCATATAAAACTTGGGAATCAACTTTGGAGCCACCAATAGCCATTGCCGGTAGGGGAACAAGGCCAGGAAGGCCGGAAAGGCCCACCTGCCATATGTTCCCAGCTGTGCCTACCCACTTTAGAGCCACCAATAGCCACTGCTGTTAGGTGAACAAGCCCTAGCACAGGAAGGCCAGAATCACCCGCCTGCATGTGTTCCCAGCTGTGCCTGCCCACTTTGGAGCCACTGACAACCACCAACTCTTCCTGCAGGTCAGGGAACATGCCCCAGGCCCAGGAATAGGGAGTATTACATGGGGATGGCTATCTCTTGTTTCTCCTACTAACACCCAAGTTCTCATGATCACCCTATCACTAGACAAATAATCTAATACCTCTATTTTCTCACATACTACTTCACAAATGTCTTAGCCAAACACTAAGTCCCCCCTTCTACCATTAGATACTGTAAACCACCACACGAACATACTGAGTATATGGTAGAAGATAACTGATCTCATCACTTATGTTTAAAGTGTCAAAATTGTAAATATAAAAATAGAAGCTAACTGATATATGGCAACACGTTGGGTACATTGAACGCTATAATATTGACCTTTCCCTAAAAAGTGAGGCATGGGGTAACCTGTAGGGATGCTATGAGACAATAGGTCAGAAGCAGTAATACTTCATATTTACACTGCAAGAGAGAAAAACACATAGATATCATGAAAAACCAAGGGAGGAAAATGACCAAAACAAACCAAGATACTACAGCAATAGAATCCATAGAAAGCACAGTAGGTGAAATGTTGGAGAAGAAGTTCCAAATATATATAATTAAAATAATTTGGGATTTAAAAAATGACCTAAGTGAGCAGATACAGGCAAAAATTGATCTATCCAACAAAGAGATAAGAGATCAAATACAGGCAACCATTGATCACACCAACAAAGAGATAAGAGAACAAATACAGGTAGCAAAAGATTACTTCAAGAAAGAGATAGAGAGTCTGAGAAGAAACCAAACAGAAATATTTGAAATGAAAGAATCAATAAGCCATTTAAAAAACTCAATAGATAGTATCACCAACAAATTGGATCACTTGGAAGACAGGACCTCAGACAATGAAGACAAAATATATAATATTTATTTTTTTTTTTTTGGTATCGGGGATTGAACTCAGGGGCACTCAACCACTGAGCCACATCCCCAGCCCTTTTTTGTATTTTATTAGAGACAGGGTCTCACTGAGTTGCTAAGTGCCTCGCCATTGCTGAGGCTGGCTTTGAACTCGTGATCCTCCTGCCTCAGCCTCCCAAGTGCTGGGATTACAGGCATGTACCACCACGCCTGGCTCAAAATATATAATATTGAAAATAAAGTTGACCTCACAGTGAAGATGATAAGAAACCATGAAAAGAATATACAAGAATTATGGGATACCATCAAAAGACCAAATATAAGATTTATTGGAATAGAGGAAGGTGCAGAGAATCAAACCAAAGGAATGCAAAATCTCTTCAATGAAATAATATCAAAAAATTTCCCAAACAAGAAGAATGTTTGAAAACCAAATACAGGAAGCCTATAGGACAACAACTGTACAAAATTACAATTGATCTACACCAAGGCACATTATAATGAAAATGCCTAGCATACAAAATAAGGATAGAATTTTAAAAGCTATAAGCAGATTTTTTAAACCAGACCCTCAAAGCCAGGAGATCCTGGAACAACATATACCAGGCTCTAAAAGATAAGGGATGCCAACCAAGAATCTAAAGCAAAATTAAGCTTTAGATTTGATGATGAAATAAAAACCTTCCATGATAAACAAAAGCTAAAAGAATTTGCAACAAGAAAGCCAGCACTACAGAATATTCTTGGCAAAATATTCCATGAGGAGGAAATGAAAAACAACAACGAAAACCTGCAAAGGGAAGAACTACTATAAAGGAAAAACTCACCAAAGGAGAAATCAAGTCAAGCTAAATACCAAAAATAAAATAAAATAAAATTAAATTAAAAATGACCGTTAATACAAATCATATCTCAGTAATAACCCTGAATTTTAACAGCCTAAACTCACCAATTTAAAGACATAGGCTGATAGAGTGGATTAAAAAAAAAAAAAACAATATGCTACCTTCAAGAGACACATCTCACATCTCATAGGAAAAGAAACCCACAGACTGAAGGTGAAAGGATGGGATAAAACATACCATTCACATGGTCTATGTAAGCAAGCAGGGGTTTCCATCCTCATATCAAATGAAGTAGACTTCAAGCCAAAGTTAATCAAAAGAGATCAAGATGGACATTTCATACTCCTTAAGGGAATCATACATCTACAAGAAATAACTGTTATAAATATATATGCCCCAAATAATGGAGCATCCACATTCATCAAACAAACCCTTCTCAAGCTCAAGAGTCATATAGACCACAACACAATAATTCTAGGTGACTTTAATACATCTCTTTCACCACTGGATAGATCTTCCAAACAAAAGCTATACAAAGAAACTGTAGAACTCAATAATACAATCAATAACTTAGATTTAACTGACATATATAGAGTATATTATCCATCAATGAGTCAATACACGTTCTTCTTAGCAGCACATGGATCATTCTCTAAAATAGACCCTATATTATGCCACAAAGCAACTCTAAGCAAATATAAAAATGTAGAGATACTACCCTGCATCCTATCAGATCACAATGGAATGAAATTAGAAATCAATAATAAAATAAGAAACAAAACCTACTCCAACAACTGGAGACTAAATAATATGCTACTGAATGAACAACAGGTTGCAGAAGACATCAAGAAGGAGATTAAAAAATTCCTAGAAGTAAATGAGAAGACCAATACAACATATTGAAATCTCTGGGACACTATGAAGGCAGTACTAAGAGGAAAATTCATGGCATGGAGTTCATTCCTTCAAAGAAGAAAAAGTCAACAAATAAATGAACTAACATTACACCTCAAAGTCCTAGAAAAATAAGAACAAATCAACCCCAAAAGCAGTAGAAGGCAGGAAATATTTAAAATCAGAGCCAAAATAAAGAAACTGAAACAAAAACAAAATTGAAAAAATTGACAGAACCAAAAGTTGGTTCTTTGAAAAAATAAATAAAATTGATAGGCCATTAGCTATGCTAACTAAGAAAATGAGAGAAAAAATTCAAATTACCTATATCTGTGATGAAAAAGGAGACATCACGAAGGACACTACAGAAATACAGAAGATAATTAGAAATTATTTTGAAAATTTATACTCCAATAAAATAATAAAATAGAAAATAACGAAGGCATCGACAAATTTCTAGAAACATACAATCTGCCCAAACTAAATCAGGATAATATATACAATTTAAATAGATCAATTTCAAGCAAAGAAATAGAGGACACATCAAAAAACTACCAACCAAGAAAAGCCCAAGACTGGATGCATATAAAACAGAGTTCTACAAGACCTTTAAAGAAGAACTAACACCAATACTTCTCAAACTATTTCATGAAATAGAAAAAGAGGGAACCCTTCCAGACTCATTCTATGAGTCCAATATCACCCTGATTCCGAGGAAGAGACAAATCAAAGAAAGAAAACTTCAGACAAATATCTCTAATGAATATAGGAGCAAAAATTCTCAATAAAATTCTGGCAAATCGAATACAAAATATTACAGGGATGCAAGGTTGGTTCAACATAAGGAAATCAATAAATGTAATTCACCACATCAATAGACTCAAAGATAAAAATCATATGATCATCTCACTTGATGCAGAGAAAGCATTTGCCAAGATACAGCTCCCCTTCATGTTCAAAACGCTAGAAAAAAATAGGGACAACAGGAACACACCTCAACATTGTAAAGGCCATCTATGCTAAGCCCCAGGCCAACATTATCCTAAATGGAGAAAAATTGAAAGCATTCCCTCTAAAAACCGGAACAAGCAAGGGATGCCCTCTTTCACCATTTCATTTTAACGTAGTTCTTGAAAACCTAGCCAGTGCAATTAGACAGACGGGATACAGATAGGAAAAGAAGGACTTAAATTATCACTATTTGCAGATGATATGATTCTATACATGGAAGATCCAAAAAGTTACACCAGAAATCTTCTAGAACTAATCAATGAATTCAGCAAAGTGGCTGGATATAAAATCAATACCCATAAATCAAAGGTATTTCGGTACATCAACGACAAATCCTTAGAAAGAGAAACTCTGAAATCCACCCCACTTACTGTAACCTCAAAAAAAAAAAATACTTGGAATTAACAAAAGAAGTGAAAGACTTGTACAATGAAAACTATAGCACACCAAAGAAAGAAATTAAAGAAGATCTTAGATGATAGAAAGATCTACCTTGTTCATGGATAGGTAGAACTAATATTGTCAAAATGACTCTTCTACCAAAAGCACCATACAATTTCAATGCATTCCCAATCAAAATCCCAATATCATTCCTCATAGAAATAGAAAAAGCAATCATGAAATTCATCTGGAAAAATAAGAGACCCAGAATAGCCAAAGCAATTCTTAGCAAGAAGAGTGAAGCTGGTGGCATTACTATTCCAGACCTTAAATTGTACTATAAAGCAATAGTAACTAAAACAGCATGGTATTGGCACCAAAATAGACCAGTAGACCAGTGGTACAGAATAGAAGACAGAGACTAACCCATACATCTACAGTCATCTTATATTAGACAAAAGAACCAAAAACATACATTGGAGAAAAGACAGACTCTTCAACAAATGGTTTTGGGAAAACTGGAAATCCTCATGTAATAAAATGAAATTAAAGCTCTCTCTCTCTCTCTCCATGCACAAAACTCAACTCAAAGTGGATCAAGGACCTAGGAATAAAACCAGAGACCTTGCACCTAATAGAAGAAAAAGTAGGCCCAAATCTCCATCATGTTGGATTAGGCCCCAACTTCCTCAAAAAAGACCCCAATAGCACAAGAATTAAAACCAGGAATCAATAAATGGAATGGATTCAAACTTAAAAGCTTCTTCTCATCAAAAGAAACAATTAGTGAGGTGAAAAGAAAATCTATAGAATGGGAGCAAATCTTTACCACAAGAACATCAGAACATTAACTTCAAGGATATATAAAGCTCTCAAAAACCTTTACACCAAAAAATAACAAACAACCCAATCAGTAAATGGGCTAAGGAACTGAACACACTCTTCTCAGAAGATGCACAATCAATCAACAAATATATGAAAAAATGGTCAACATCTCTAGAAATTAGAGAAATGCAAATCAAAACTACTCTAAGATTTCATCTCACTCCAGTCAGAATGGCAGCTATCAAAAACGCAAACAACAATAAATGCTGGCAAGGATGTGGGGAAAAGGGCACACTCATATATTGCTGGTGGGGCTGCAAATTGGTGCAGCCAATCTGGAAAGCAGTATGGAGATTCCTAGGAAAACTTGGAATGGAAACACCATTTGACCCAGCTATACCACTCCTCGGTCTATACCAAAAAGATTTAAAAACAGCTTACTGTAGGGACACGGCCACATCAATATTAATAGCAGCACAATTCACAATAGCTAGATTGTAGAAACAATCCCAATGCCTATCAATAGATGAATGGATAGGGAAACTTTGGTATATGTACACAATGGAACATTACTCAGCACTAAAAGAGAATAAAATCATGGCATTTGCAGGTAAATGGATGGAGTTGGAGAAAATAATGCTAAGTGAAGTTAGCCCAATCCCATAAAATCAAAGGTAGAATGATTCCTTTGCTATGATGATACTGAATTATAATGGCAAGGGAGGGGATGAGAGGAATGAAAGAATGTTAAATAGAACAAAGAGAAGGGAGGGGAGGGAAGGGGGCAAGGGGATAGGAATAATGGCAGAATGAGTTAGACATCAATACACTAAGTACATATATAAAAACTCAAATGGTGTGAAATACTTTGTGTAAAACCAGTGACTTGAAAAACTGTGCTCTTTATATGTAATATGAAAGGACTTGCACTCTGCAAGCATGTGTAACAAATTGGAATAAATAATTAAAAAAACTAAAAGCAGGTTCTTTGAAAAGAAATAAAGTTGATGTCTCTAGCTAACATGATATAGGAAAAAAGAGAGCTTGAAGATTACCAATATAAAAAATGAAAGAAGGAATATTATGCTTTATGTGTACTATGAAAATATAAAAGAACATTATGCATAAAAAAACTTGGGAATCAGCATCAAGAGAATGTCAGAGAGAGATGTTTGCAATGGCTAGGAGCATATCAACAAGATGAGACTTGAGACTTGGCAAAACATAGAGAACACTTTTTTTTTTTTTTTTTTTGGTACCTGGGATTTAACTCAGGGGCACTCGACCACTGGGCCACATCCCCAGCCCTTTTTTGTATTTTATTAGAGACAGGATCTCACTGAGTTGCTAAGTGCCTCACCATTGCTGAGGCTGGCTTTGAACTCGTGATCCTCCTGCCTCAACTTCCCAAGTGCTAGGATTACAGGTGTGCGCGATTACTCAGCAATAAGAGAGAATAAAATCATGGCATTCGCAGGTAAATGGATGAAGTTAAAGAATATAATGCTAAGTGAAGTTAGCCAATCCCAAAAAGCCAAATGCCAAATGTTTTCTCTGATATAAGGAGGCCAATTCACAGTCGGGTTGGGACGGGGAGCATAGGAGGATTAGAGGAACACTAGAATGGCCAATGGGGAAGGAGTGGAAGGGAGGGGGCAAAAGGGTTAAGAAAAAAAAAAGATGGTAGAATGAGATGGATATCATTACCCTAAGTGCATGTATGAAGTCACGAATGGTGTGAATGTACTTTGTATACAACCAGAGATATGTAATAATGTGCTCTACAAGTATAATATTAAATGTAATACATTCTGCTGTCATTTCTAACAACGTAGAATAAAAAATAAATTAAAAAAAGATGAGACTTTGAAATTATTTCTCTCTCTCTCTCTTTCTCTCTCACTCTCTCTCTCTCTCTGCATGTGTGTGTGTGTGTGTGTGTGTGTGTGTGTGTGTGTGTGTGTGTGTGATTACCATCAACTAGAGTGCAAAACTGTCTTAGATAACCCAGAAGGTGCACTAACCCTGGGATGGCACTTATGCTCCACAGGAACAGCAACAAGAAATACATGTAGAAACATATGCCTCCAAAGAGACATGTGGAAATACATCAGCTAGAGGCACAAGAAACACACCTGAATGGAGCTCTGCTAATAGAAAGGTGAGGGCACTGGGAGAGAGTAGAACAGAATGAATAGTCCCTTGAATGTATGTGAGAATCTACAGGCTGAAAAGTGGAGGTGGGTGATGCTTTACTGGTGTGTATCATTTAATGGCCACTAGGGTTAGTGGAGATATCAGTTAAAGAAGGGAATTTTAATTTTTTATTTGTTCTTTTTAGTTATACATGACAGTATAATGTATTTTGATATATCATACATATATGGAATATAACTTACCATTTTTGTGGTTGTACGTGATATGGAGTTACACTGGTTGTGTATTCATATATGAACACAGGAAAGTTATGTCTGATTCATTCTACCATCTTCCACATTCCCACACCACTCCCTCCCTAACCCCATCCAATCTGGTGAATCTCTACTCTCCATCCCCCAACTATTGTGAATCAGCATCCACATATCAGACAGAACATTTGGTCTTTGTATTTTTGGGATTGGCTTATTTCACTTAGCATGATAATCTCTAGTTCCATCCATTTACTGTCAAATGCCACAAGTCCATTCTTTTTAATGTCTGAGTAATATCCCACTGTGTATATGTATCACATTTTCTTTTTCCATTCAGCTATTGAAAGGCACCTAGGTTGGTTCTACAGCTTAGCTATTGTGAAATGAGCTGTTACAAACATTGATGTGGCCATGTCACTATAGTATGCTGATTTTAAGTCCTTTGGGTGTATGCCATGGAGTGGGATAACTGGGTCAAATGGAAGTTCCACTTTGAGTTTTCCTAGGAATCTCCATACTGCTTTCCAGAGTGGTTGCACAAATTTGCAGTCCTACCAGCAATGTATGAGTGTACCTTTTCCCCCACATCCTTGCCAACATTTATTGTTACTTGTATTATTGATAATTACCAAGAAGGGAAATATTCAAATAAATAAATGTGACTATGTAATAAATTCTTTAGTGATTTTGAATTTAGTCCTCTGAGCACTCCCTATGTGTCAAGCCCTATGTTAGGTACTGAGCATATAGAAATCAGTCAGAGACTGTCACTTTCCTCAAGGAGTTCTGAGTCTTGTAAGAAAAACTGACTGACATATACATATACAAAGAAAGATGTAATAATGAAGAGTGTTGTCTTACACTATCCAGACATGTGATGGGAGTATTAGTTAGCTAAAAGTATAGTACCCAATAGACACATGATGACAATATCATTACCTAGAAGGTAAAAGAAACAATTATTCATTTATTCATGTGAGAAATGTTTATTCAACATTTATATTTATGGATATTGCACTTAACAATGAAACTATAGCAATGAACAAAAGAAAATTCTGAAATTGTTCTCATGGTTTATGTACTCTAGTGAAAGAAGACAAAGAATAAATTTTCATCGGGAACCACAAAACACCCTGAAAAGATAAAATAATCTCATGTAAGAACAAAGATTTAAGGCATCATACTACCTGATTTCAAAATATATCACATAGGTGTAGTAATGAAACAGTATTGTATTAGCATAAAAACAGATATATGGATAGACCGATGGAAAGGAGTAAGGAACCCAGAGTTAAATTCACATATTTACATTCAATTGGTGTTTGATAAAGGTTCAGGTACAGCTGTATAACCATATGCAGAAGAAGCAAGCCTGGATATGCATATGCAGAAGAAGGAAGTTAGAGTCAGAGAGAGAGAGAGAGAGAGAGAGAGAGAGAGAGAGAGAGAGAGAGATGAATATAAAGAGTTGAGTGAACAGTGTTCAAGCAGAATGAACAACTAGTACAAAAACTGTAAGGAATGAATAAGTCTAGTAATTTTCTGCAAAGGAAGCGGGATAAAGTCCAGTATGATTGGAGCAGTCTGAATAAGGAGAAGAGTGATAATAGATGAAGTTAAAGAGGAAACCAGGGTCCAGATTATGTAGGAATTATATTATGTTCCTTTATTTTTTCCAATATAATGAGAAGTCATTAGACAGTTTTGAATAGGGAAAGCAAATTGGCTGATTTACAATTTTAAGAGTTCACTATGACTTCTTTTTGTAGAATGAATGGTTGGGAGGCAAGGATAGAAACAGAGGTCTACTACATTGGTGATTGCAGTGGTCCTTATGAAAGATAACAGTCATTTAGAACAGGGTATTGTCTGAGGAAGAAGAGAGAAGTGAATGGATTTAGTATAGGTTTCAGAGGCTGGGACTACAAAATTTGCTATTAAATTAGAAGTGTGGGAAAGATGACACCTATGTTATTGGCTGAGCAAAAAGACCTGTTCTAGATTCAGTCGGAACAAGATAGACAGACTTACTGGCAGTTTGTAAGTGATAAAAAACAAGGGAATACCTGGCATGAAATTTAGAAAACAGAATAGTGGTAGGGGTGATGGTGGTGAGGTAAATTTTTGGCTATAAAAAAGCCTCAAGCTCACTTCTCAGCCCTAGGCTACCTTTTTATGTGCCTATCCTTATGTTCTTTCTTCCTTACAGCTTCCAAGACTAAGACTGTCTTTCCCATCCTTTTCCTGAATCTCTGTCCTCCTAAGATACAGTAAAAATTAGGAAAGAACACCCCAACCTTCACCTGTTGTTTTCATTCTATATACACACCTAGGAAAAATTCAGGTTCAGAGTGATAAGCTGGGAGTAGTGAGTATAATCTCAAACTTGGAGCTCTGATATATACCATAGCCATTTCATGCCTTTTCCAGTTCTATACCCAGAAGATAGAAAACCACTCAAAAGGGCATTCAGCAAATGTCCATATGCCCTCAGGGAAAATTTTTTTACCTTTTTTTTAAATTTTAGGAACTTGAATAATGAATGACTCTTGGTAGCATAAGGAGTGATTTGCATCCTTGCTTTCCTTAGTGATGTTGTGTAACAAACACAGATGGAGGCCCTATGAGTTAGGAAAAACAAAATAATCTCCAAGGGATGCATTAATTTCCTTTCATTTAAAGGCAAAACAGCATCTGCATACTCCATTCAACTGTTCTGAGAGCAATCTGGGGCCTCATGGCTTCCCTTTGCCAGATACTTTCATTGAACTAAAGGTGGGAAGAAACCAGGAAATGTATTATATAAAAATCCAATCAGCTTCAAAGGAAAATGCTAGGTTCTGGGCTTTGGGAAGCTCTCCTGAGATCCCAAGTTTCTACAGATGCATCTGCAATTACTATAGCACCTCTGCTCCTGTAATCCATAATATTTTTGGTGCTCTGTAGATGCACTATTGTTTTGGTGTACTATTTTTAATAAAGACTTCTATTCTGATTGCTTGCTGTGCACTTGATACTGTTCTATTATTTCATTTTGTCTTTTAATTTATAAGAAAGGTTCTACTTATTACCTTCATTTTATACATAAGGAGCTAGAGTAATAATATGATCTGCTCAACAAAGTAGATATGTGAAATAGACTAAGGTTGGTGTGATTCCAGAACCCATTCAGAACCCATTTTTTTTTTTTCAGAAGGACAATTGAAGGAGCCTATAATCAAGGAGATAGCTAAAGATTGCGGTTAGCTGAGAGCCATAAAAGATGTTCTAGTTTCCACCTGATATTAATACATTATTCAAAGAATCTTTGTATGCCCGTGAACACTGCGTGACGCACCTGTAAGCTCGAGCTGTAAGCACGTGTCCTTGTTAAAGCTATATGTATATAACTGGGTGAGGTTCGTTAGTGTGTGTGGGAAGAAGAAGAAGAAGGTGGTGGTTGGAATTAGAGCATTTGGAGTGATTGCTGGAGCTGGAGAGAGAAGAAGAATAAAAGACCTTTTTTCATTTTCATCTTGCCTCCGAATTTTCCTGCAGCGTTCGCTGCTCCAAGCGGCTTCCGCTTCAGGCAGCGATAGGTGGTGGCCCGTACGGGGATTTAAAACTAAAAGGGGGAAATGAAGGAGCCCCAATTAGGAAGGGCTATTGCGGCTAGCTGGAAGCCATAAGTTCCACCTGATATGTATGTGATGCACCTGTAAATGCACGTGAGGCACCCGCAAAGCTAAAGGTATATAACCGGCTGAAAGCGGTCGGAGTCAGGAGAACGAAGAATGAATTCATTCAGTCAGTCGTGCAGTCGCTCGGTCGGTCAGAAGAAGAGTTCAGGTCAGAGAAGAAGAAAAGAATCAGAGCGGCCAGAACGTAGGCAGAGCGGTTACAGAAGAGAAACCAGATAGAAGAAGTAATTGCTGGTCAGAGTTAGGCCGAGGCTCCCGAGGAAGAAAGAAGAAAGAAGAAAGAAGAAAGAAGCTCTAAAAAATAATCTTTCTCTAAGCTAAGCTCTCTCTATCTTTCTTTCTCTCTCTAAGCTCTCTCTAAGAAAGTAGAAGTAAAAGTAGTAATAGCTTTACTCTGCCTCCGAGTTTTCCTCCCGCGGCGCTGTGGCTGGCCATGACAGGCAGCTTACAGACAATTAACTTTATTTTTTAAGTTTTAAAAAATAGAGTATTATAGTTATACCATAATATTTGGGTTAATTTTGACATAATTATACAAGTACAGAATATAATTTGCTCCAATTTAGTCCCTGGTATTTCCCCTTTCCTTCCTCTTCTCCCTCTCCCCCTCTCCCCTGTTCTTTTGCCTCTGCTCTACTGATTCTTCTTTAATTTATTTACATATATATATATATATATATATGTGTGTGTGTGTGTGTGTGTGTGTGTGTGTGTGTGTATAAATTAAATTCATTGTGGTATATTTCTATATGTACATAGGAAAGTTTGTTCACATTCATTCTGCTTTTACTCCTTTTCCCTATCTCTCCTCCCTCCTTAAGCTCCTTCCTCTATCTCATTGATCTTTCTTCTATTTTCATGAGAAACCCCCTCCACTGGCCTTTTCTTTCTTATTTTGGTCTAGTTTCCGCATAGGAGAGATAGCATTTGATCCTTGACTTTCTGGGTCTGGCTTATTTCATTTAGCTTGATATTCTTCAGTTCCATTCATTTACAAGCAAATGTCATTTTTAATTCTTTTTATGGATTAATAAAACTCCATTGTGTATATATAACACATTTTCTTTATCCATTTATCTGTTGATGGCATTTGGGCTAGTTATGTAGCTTAGTTTGTCTATTGTGAATTGTGCTGCTATAAGTATCAATGTAGCTGCATCCCTATAGTATGCTGATTTTAGATCTTTTGGATATATACTAAGGAGTTGGCTAGTTAGGTTATATGGTGGTTCCATTCCTAGCTTTTTGAGGAATTGCTGTACTGCTTTCCAGAGTGGTTGTACTAATTTTCAGTCCCATCAATAATGTGTGAGTTTACCTTTGTTCTCAAACCCTCACCAACATTTATTATCATTTGTATCAAGAACCCATTCTTAACATTTCCTTTCAATGATTATTCTCATTAGAACCTTTTCCACTTTTATGCTTTTGCATGTGCCAAACAGCATACTACAGGGACACAGCCACATCAATGTTTATAGCTGCACAATTCACAATAGCTAAACTGTGGAACCATCCTAGATGCCCTCCAGTAGATGAATGGATAAAGAAAATGTGGTATATATACACAGTGGAATATTATTCACCATTAAAATAGAATAAACTCATGGCATTTGCAGGTAAATGGATGGAGCTGGAGAATATAATGCTAAGTGAAGTTAGCCAATCCCCAAAACCAAAATGCCGAAGAATGATTTATCTGATTTAAGGATTTTGATTCATAATATGCTGCCGGGTGGGGGGATGGGAGGATTAGATGAACTCTAGATAGGACAAAGGGGAAAAGGGGAGGGAGGGTAAGGGCAGGGGCATGGGGATAGGAAAGACGGTGGAAGGCAATGATCATCATTACCCTAAGTACATTTATGAAGACATGAATGATGTGACTTTACTTTGTGTACAACCAGAGATATGAAAAATTGTGCTCTATATGTGTAATATGAATTGTAATGCATTCTGTTGTCATATATAACAAATTAAAATAAAAAAAATTCCTCCATCTCATTTCTTGTTTGAAAATTTCTATTCATCCCTGAATAATCAACCTCATTATTTCTCCTCTGTGATACCTTTCATACCTCTCCCAGGCAGAAATGGTTGGTCTCCACTTTGTGATTATATGTTGATTATACTGCTAATCAGCAATATTGCAATTGGAAGGTTCACTACTTGCTTAGTTTCTTGATTATGATGGGAGCCTTTAGATGAGGGGAACTGAACACAGGTGCTCAGGAAATGACTGGTGAATGAATAAATAAATTAAATAATAAAGAAATGGTAGACTGATCCTCAATCCAATATTCTGCAAAATCTGTAAAGGAAAATATGGATCCAGTCTATTTTTGAAAGTGGGATATATATCCCTTCATTAAGAGCTGCTCTATTTCCCCAACCTCCACCTCATAGTTGCTTGTCACTTTAGCTAAACAGCTTCAGGGAAGCCTAGTAGGGCCAAGGCAGGATGGTACAAAGAATCTTAAATGATATGCTCTGACTGAGGAGAGGGAGATTCTGCTCTGCCTGGTAAAGACAAAGGCTGAGTTGGGGTGGAACAAAACATCGAGAGTGAATAGAAAATAGAAACCAAACTTATTTAGTAAATGTTATAAAAGTAAGGATCATAAATTGTTTTTGAAATTCCACTATACTGAAACAGACCTCTTAGATCTTATGAAGCATAGTTTGAGGATCAATGAAAAGCCTTCTTATCTCACTCAACCAGGTGTACTACTCCCAGTAGTGACAAAGCTCGTTTAGATAAACTGTTGGTTACTAGTCATATAAAAGATTTAAAGAGGAGTTCAGAAATACTAAATACATGAGCACAAAGTCAGAAAGGACAGTTTGCTTTCCATGTCCTGTAGAGGTCTTTGAAAATTTTGCCCCTAAGTTTCATTTCCTTCTTCGTGAGGGGCCTTGAAAATGCTAGGTGATGCTTCTGTTAGGATTGGTCCACAAAAATTACCCTGTACTCCGTGAACAACCATTCCAAGATCATTTTAGCTTGACCAGCTTCCTCTCTTGAGAGTAAAAACACCACACTCTATTAGGTTGCCTTATACTGGTGGTATGGATGGCTTATGGTGCAACGCACATACAAATCAGATACATCTTTTTTCAAATCTGTGTTCAATGACTTTATTCTTGTGCTTAAAATTAGCCATAGTAGGAATAATTACACCACGGGCAATAATAAACACAGTCAGAGCTTTAAAAATTTTCCCCAGAGACGTGGTTATTAAATGTTTTCCACCATACCACCATTTATAGACAGAATAAATATGGTTAGGTAAAATTAGACATCTGCTGGAGTCTTTGGGAAGATCTTATTTTTTAGCTCAGAAAAAAATACAAACAACACTATTTTTAAATCATAAAAGTGTTGAGACCCTTTGACTCAGAAATCTCACTACCAAGAATGCATCCTAAAGCAATAACTTAAATGAAAATGAAAATATATAAGCAATAAAATGTACACCATATCATTGTCTGGAACTGTGAAATTTTAAATAGTCTAAATGATTGGCAATTAGATAATGGTTAAGTAAATTATGCTATAATCACTAAGTGAAATCTTTTGTAGCCATTAAACATAACTAAAAAATCTGTAAAAATATGGAAAGTGTTTAATTTAAGTGATAAAGCAGAAAACATGATTGTCTGTAGAATGTGATTACTACTCTGTTGGAAGAGTTCTGCTGTAAAGCAAAAACTGAAAATAAAATTTAAGGATGACATTAGTTGTCCCAGAGTAGGCAGATGCTCAGTATTATCTCATTCCTTAATTCAACAAAATGTTTTGTTTTCCGCCTTATTTGTGCCCTATAGTGTGCCAGGAATTGAAGTCCCAGAGAGCTTTCAGAAACATTTCTTTTCTAAGAAGTTATTTTAAGTTGGTGGAATAATAGTAGGTTTGTTTTTCTTCTTTACAAATTCTAGAAATGATGTTGACATATTTTAATGCAGAAGTTAAAAGAGAAAAGCAAAGTTAGAGAATAGAAAATAAAAATGCTTCAGGGAGTTGGGAAGCTGTGAGAAATAGCTAGTCAGAGTATGCATTTAGAAATGATTCTATGTACGAGGAAAAAGGAGGTACCCATCACACTGGGAATTGAGAAGAATTTCTTGGACTCTCTGTCTCCTAAGCCCAGGTTTTGGAGGATTGTGAACCAAAGCTGTACAGAGGGGCATGTGTAAGCAAGGATAGATGTAAGAAGGAATGTAGGGTTGCTAAAACAACCACCAGATACTGATGCCTACATTGAGCTGAGACTGATCAAAATGCTAAGGACTGTCCATATTGGTGTCAAGAAATTTATGGGTTGGTAACGTGTGTAGACCTGCTGCTTGGGCAAGATTAACGCACATGTTGGATAATACAATATGTTAATGCTCAAAGGCTGGGTTATCCAGCACAGATTATATGGTACTGGAAGCAATAAATTCATGGCAAATTTACATATATACTATGTGCTGGGCACTGAGCTAGGCACTTTCCCTGAATCTCCTGAATTCTTGAAAACACAAGTTCCATTCCCAGTCTCCTTTCCTCTAGCCATAAAGATGATGTTTCTATCAGTTTTAGCTATACCTGTATCAATTCTGTACAAGTCCATGATTAGGAGTCACCCTCTAGTCAATATTACATGGGAAAAGAGATAAAATATGGAATGGGAAATTGCACCAAAATGGATCCTTTTTTTTTTCAAAATGTTGCTCCATTTTGTCCATCTAGTTTGAAAAATTTCGAAATCATCAGTAGTAGTAGTTTTAATATTTGTTCAGAGTTTTATGTTGTACTCTGTGGGAGAGATATGTTGTAGTGGATGTGCTCCATTTTGGCTAACATCAGAAGTATACCATGTGTTTTGTTCTCAAGATTTCTCAAGCTGATTTCCACTGAGTGGGGAAATCTGGGAACCTGCATAATCACCTTAGAAAATCTTTATCTACTGTCTAGTAGAAGATCTGAGAAAGAATATATATAATTAATGTATTCTCAGTATAGTATTGACTGACTATATTAGTAAAGGGTTCAAATAAATGATCTTGTTATGGTTTGGATATGAAGTGTCCCCCAAAAGCACAAGTGTGAGACAATGCCAGAATATTCAGAAGTGAAATGATTAGATTATAAGAACTGTAACCTGATCAGTGGATTAATCCATTTGAATAGATTAACTTGGTAGTAACTGTAGTCTGGTAGGATGTGGCTTGCTGGAGGAAGTAAGAAACTGGGGGCATGTCTTTGGGGTTTATACTTTGTCCCTGGTGTCCCCTGCCCCCGCTCACCTTCTTGGATATCTTGAACTGAACAAGTTTCCTCTGCATTGCCACAGTGATGATGTTCTATCTTGCCTTGGGCCAAGAGCTATGGAGTCAGCTGACCATGGACTGAACTTTTGAAACAATGAGCCAAAAATAAACTTATTCCTGTTTGCAGTAGGAGGCCACAGGTTAAGGAAAGAAGGGTAATGGATCACACATTCTGGGGAAATGTTCCTAAAGAATATTTATCGACTCATGTAAAAAGACCTTGATACCAAAACCAGCAAAAGATCTCACCAGAGAAAACTATTAGCCAATATTCACAATGAACATAGATAGAAAAACTATCAACAAAATATTAACAACAACAACAAAAATCCAGACACATAAAAACTTCATGCATTGCCACAAAGTAGGTTTTATCCCAGGAATGTAAGACCTAGTTGAAAATCAACAATATATTTGTTTCACCATATCAATAGGACAGCAATGAATATTAATCTCAAAGAAATGCAGAGGAAAAATATCTGGCAAAATCAACATCCATCACAATACCAGACCTTAAACTATACTACAATGCTATAGTAACAAAAACGGTATGGTATTGGCACCAAAATAGACATGTAGACCAATGGTACAGAATAGAAGACACAGAGACAAACCCACATAAATACAGTTATCTTATACTAGACAAAGGTGCCAAAAACATACATTGGTGAAAAGATAGCCTCTTCAACAAATGGTGCTGGGAAAACTGGAAATCCATATGCAACAAAATGAAATTAAACCCCTATCTCTCACCATGCACAAAACTCAACTCAAAGTAGATCAAGGACCTAGGGGTTAGACCAGAGAACCTACGTCTAATAGAAGAAAAAGAAGGCCCAAATCTTCATCATGTTGGATCAGGCCCCAACTTCCTTAACAAGATTCCTAAAGCACAAGAAATAAAATCAAGAATTAATAAATGGGATGAATTCTAACTAAAAAGCTTCTTCTCAGCAAAGGAAGCAATCAATGAGGTGAAGAGAGAGCCTAAAGAATTGGAGCAAATTTTTACTACACACATATCAGGTAGAGCACTAATCTTCAGCATATAAAAAGAACTAAAAAACCTTAACACCAATAAACCCCAAATAACCCAATCAATAAATGGCCTAAGGAAATGAACAGACACTTTTCAGAAGAGGATATACAATTGATCAACAAATATAGGAAATAATGTTCAACATACCTAGTAGTTAGAGAAATGCAAATCAAAACTACCCAAAGATTTAATCTCACTCCATTCAGAAAGGCAGTTATCAAAAATACAAGCACCAAAGATGGTGGAATGCACTGGTCATCATTACCCTAAGTACATGTATGACGACACAAATGAGGTGACTCTATTTTGTATACAACCAGAGGTATGAAAAATTGTGCTCTATATGTGTAATATGAATTGTAATGTATTCTGTTGTCATATATAACAAATTAAAATTAAGAAAAAAAAAAAGAATACAAGCACCAATAAATGTTGGTGAGGATGTGGGGAAAAAGGCACACTCATACATTGCTGGTGGGACTGCACATTGGTTCAACCAAACTGGAAAACAGTATGAAGATCCTTAGAAAAGTTAGAATGGAATCACTATTTGATCCAGCTATCTCACTCCTTGGTCTATACCCAAAAGACTTAAAAGCAGCATACTACAGTGATGCAGCCATTTCAATGTTTAT
Source organism: Tamias sibiricus (assembly GCA_025594165.1). Lineage (NCBI taxonomy): Eukaryota > Metazoa > Chordata > Mammalia > Rodentia > Sciuridae > Tamias > Tamias sibiricus. The sequence continues at coordinate 57,907,837 of CM046667.1, forward strand.
AGTAACACAATTCACAATAGCCAAATGTGGAACCAACCAAAATTCCTTCGATAGATGAATAGATAAAGAAAATGTGGTATACATACACAATGGAATACTACTCAGCATTAAGGGAATAAAATTATGGCATTTTCTGGTAAATGGATGGAGTTGAGGGATATCATGCTAAGTGAAGTAAGCCAATTTCAAAACACAAAGACCAAAAGTTCTCTCTGATAATTGGATGCTGATCCATAACGGGGGGGGGGGGGCGGCGGTGCATGGTAAAAATGGAGGAACATTGGATTGGGCAAAGGGGGTGGGTGGGAGGGGGAAAGTATGGGGGTAGGAAAGATGGACATCATTACCCTAGGTACATGTATGATTGCATGAATGGTGTGACTGCTTTGTGTAGAACCAGAGAAGTGAAAAATTGTGTTCCATCTGTGTCCAGTGAATTGAAGAGTATTCTGCTGTCATGTATAACTGATTAGAACAAATTAAAGCAAATTAGTAAAATAAAAAAAAGACAACCTATAGAATGAATGAAAATATTTACAAATGATATGTATGATAGGTGGTTAATATATAAAAACTCATGAAACCCAATGTGGGGGAAACTCCAAAACTAAACATGTAAAAATAATGCTATAAAATCCAATTAAAAATGAGTGAAGATCCTGAACAAACATTTTTTCTGAGGAAAAATCACAAATAACCAACTGGTATATGAAACGGTGCTCAACATCACTAATCCTTGGAGGAATGCAAATCAAAATCACAATGAGATATTACTTTACGTTTATTAAGATATCTATTATAAAAAGATAAAAAGTAAGTATTGGTGAGGATGTGGAGCAAAGGAAACACTTGCACACTTTTGTTGGGGATGTAAATTGCTACAGTTCTTATAGAAATCAATATGGAAGTTGAATAGATATAACAAACGATACAGTGTATCACCAAAGGAAATGAAAGTAGGATTTTGAAGAGATATCTGTTTCCCCACATTCATTGCTGCATTATTCATATAATCTAAGATATAGAACAACCTAAGTGTTTCTTTATGAATGCATAAAGAAAATGTGTATGTGTGTGTGCATGCAAGGTATCTATATCTACATCTCTATCTATCTATATATAGTAAAGTAAAATTCAGCCACTAAAAAGAAGGAAATCCTGCCAGGTGTGGTGGCATAAGCCTATAATCCCAGCATCTCTGGAGGCTGAGGCAGGAGGATCACGAGTTCAAAGCCAGCCTCAGCAAAAGTGAGGTGATAAGGAACTCAGTGAGACCCTGTCTCTAAATAAAATACAAAATAGGGCTGGGGATGTGGCTCAGTGGTTGACTGCCCCTGAGTTCAATCCCTGGTACCCTCTCCCCGGACAAAAGGGAAATATTGCCATTTGCAATAGCATGGATGATCCTAGAAGATAACTGAAGTCTTATGCGGAAAGACAAATATTATGCAATTTCACATACATGTAGAATCTTGGATAAGTTGGTAGAAGGCACATAGTGAATGGCCTAGAAATCTGTAGGACAATTTGGAATTTAAAGGCAATGTGGAGCCATTGAAAATTTCCGAGGAGAGTAGCGAAATAATCCAACCCATATTTTAGGAGGATTTTCTGGCTGCAGTGCAAGACATGTATCTGAAAGTGATGGAAATGGAAACATGGAGATCATTAGGGATCTGTTTTGATAGTTCAGATGAGAGATAATGGGGATTTGGCCTCAGGTACTGAGGATGGGAAGAAATGTGGATATTGGGAACATTCCTATGGAGAATAGAGATTTTGTTGATCTATCAAATGTAAGAAAATGGAGTAAGGGGGCGATTGAAATCAAGTTTTCTAGCCTATGTAACTGCCTGGCTGATGACAATATACTGAGAAAGAGGAACTTGGACTTCTGGGAAAGATAGCCTGGAATCTTCTTGATTTCTGAATTTAAAGGATTGCTGTAACATTAGGTTGAAATTGTCAATAGAATGTTAATGTCTGGATTTAATGGAAGGGATGACAAAAAGGTCCAGCTTCAGAACAAAGTGTGTGTACTCACCTTGAACAATAAATTTAAGGGGGTGAAAAGTCCTCTAATCAGGGCTGAGGTCCTCTAATCAGTGGTAGACCGCTTGCTGAGCACGCGTGAGGCAATGGGTTCAATCTTCAGCACCACATGAAAAAAATAAACAAATAAAATAAAGGTATTGTGTCCATCTATAACTAAAAAATAGAATAAGTCTTCTAATCATGATTAATTAGTGTAATATTTTAAAAGATCAAAATTAATTCAAAATCCATGATGAACAAGATTTTATTTTATTTCCTTTTCTTTTTTTATTTATAATAGTAGTATGTATTACAATTCATAATGCACATATATAGCATCTTTTTACATACAACTGTGAACAAGATTTTAAATAGATAACATCAGTATTACTGATTTTTCCTTTTACCTCAGACTCCAGTATGTCATGGTACACAGTGGTGGGAATGGGATATATAACATGAGAAAAAGCAAGTATCTTGACATCCCTGCCTAGTTAAGCTTCTGGAAAGCAAAGGGAGAACAGATGAAATGTATGTACACACACACACACACACACACACACACACACACACACCACACACCACACGGGATTGAACCCGGACACTTAACCACTGAGCCACATCCACAGTCCTTTTTATTTTATTTTTTTAAATTTTGAGACAGAGACTTGCTAAGTTGCTTAGGTCCCCACTCAGTTACTGAATCTGGATTTGAATTGAGATCCTCCTGACTCAGCCTGCGAAGCTCTTGGGATAACATATGTGTGCCACCACGCCCAGATTGAAATAAAAATCTTAAAAGTTTGGGCCAGATACATTTTAACACTCATATCAACTCCTGTTTTACATTAAGTATTCAATAAGTCAGTATGCAAATGAGAAGTAAATTTTGACCAGTGATCGAAATGTCTTCTAGACTTTCCACAGCATTCAGTGAGAGTGAGACTCAGGTGATGAGATAAATTTTATCGGTGTTCCTTACCTTCCAACTAGGACAGATCATTACTCCTTCAGCTCAAAACCAAACTGCTAATTCTGAACCCAGGCAGTTCACATAGTTACCTGCTTTTCACTGGGAGCTGTTTCCATGGCATTTAATTACTTTCCAGCAAGAGATTTGCATTTATAAGGAGGGATTAGAATGAAAATCTAAGCAGATTTCTGAAAGCTTCAAGTGAAATAATAAATGTCTCTAATACTGTGATCTGGTAAATTCAGCAAAGCCCCTAGATATAGAAAAGCCTAAGACTGAGGAGAGAGTCTCAAGTTATGGGGAGGATGCAAACCATTTCCACAATATATGGAGGGGAGGGAATATCTCTCCCTCCAGAAGTGTTTGAATAAGGATATACATCCTTCTGCAAAAGTGAGAAAGACAAATGGGAAATTCATCATGTAAAGAAGGTAGTTTGGATTGGGGGATTTTAGGGATCTTCTAATGTGTGGAATCATGTATCGGACATTAGTGGGTTTTTTTTCGTTATGAAAAACAAATACTAGGAATTCAAGTATTTTCTGCATTCATGGGATTTCATTCTTGGAATATATGGTCATGGACTATTGGAATTTATGATTCAGTAAGGAAGAGAAGACAGATTGATATGTAATTCTTACAAATATTGCAAATAATTGTTCATTACTATAGACAAATCAAGCTCAGCAAGCATTTATGAGCATGAACTCTGTATGTAGCTAACCATAGCTTCTCAACTGTTATGCTCTGGCATGTTGATATGCCTTTAATGGGATACAGATGTGTTGATATATTGATCTACTCAGTTCCTGGGTAACCAGGTGGGACTCAGGGCAGCTAGAGTTCACATGCTGCTCCCTCTAGGTTTTAGCAATTTCTTCTCTTTCAACCATTTCCTTTGAAATCATTGTTCTTCAAATCTTCCAAGCATACATGTCACCTGTGAATAAAAATTTTTCCTTCTTCCTTTCCAATCTGTTTGCCTTTTCTTATTTTACTTACTATATTAATCTGTTCAGGCTGCCATAACTAATTGCCATCGGCTGAGTGGCTTAAATAACAGAAATTTATTTTCTCACAGTTCTAGAGAGTGGAAGTCCAAGATCATAGTCTAGTGGGGTTTGATTTTGGGTAACCTTTTTTTTTTTTTTGTACTGGAGATTGAACTCAGGGGCACTCGACCACTGGGCCACATCCTCAGCCCTTTTTTGTATTTTATTTAGAGACAGGGTCTCACTGAGTTGCTAAGTGCCTCGCCATTGCTGAGGCTGGCTTTGAACTTGCAATCCTCCTGCCTCAGCCTCCCAAAGTGCTGGGATTACAGGCGCGCACCACCGCACTCGGCTTGGGTAACCTTTTTCTTCTTAGCTTGCACACAGACATTTACTTTTCTCTATGTCCTCACATGGCCTTTGCTTGGTTCATGCTTGGGGGAGAGGAGAGAGAGAGGGAGGAGGAATGAGAGGAGAGAACAAGAACTCTTTTATCTTTTCTTGTAAGTACACTAACCCTATTAAATCAGAGTCCCACTCTTATGACTTCATTCAACATTATTTACATCCTTAGAGACCCTATCTCCAAATAGAGCCACATTGGGTGTCTGACCTTCAACATAAGAATTTGGGGGAACACAATCCATAACACTTGTTGTATTTCACTAGTTAGGATTTCAGATTTCTGGTATGCCATTGAATAAAAATGGGGAGAGCAAATATTCTTGTCTTACTCCTGATCATAGAAAGTATTCAGTCCTTTATCATATATAATGTTAGTTAGATTTTTCAAGTTGCTATTTGGCATATTAATGAAGTGTCCTTATTTTTCTAATTTTAAGAGATTTTTGAGAGTACTGAAGATTGAACTCAGGGTCACTTAACCACTGAGCCACATCCCTAGCCCTACTTTGTATTTTATTTAGAGACAGGGTCTCACTGAGTTGCTAAGTGCCTCGCCTTTGCTGAGGCTGGCTTTGAACTCAGAATCCTCCTGCCTCTGCCTCCTGAGCTGCTGGAATTACAGGCTAATTTGAAGATATTTTAAAAATCATTGATGGATAATGAATTTTGAACAATGATTTTCCTCTACTTACTGATCTATCATGTTTTTTAATGTTAATCTGGTGAATTACATTGGTTGATTTATGAATATTAAACCAACCTTGGTTTACTGAGAGAAACCCTGATAGCTTGCAGTGTTAGCATTTTGATATACAATTGGCTTCAGTTTACACATACCTATATGCATATATATGTGATTTTGCCATTTTTCTTATAATTATTAGTACATATTAATTTTTTAAAATAATGGATTTGTTTTTGACATTTTCAAGCATACATGTAATGTACTTTGATCATATCCACCCTCCCTATTCCCCACTCTTACCATGCTACCTCCTCCCCATGGTCCTCTAATCTTTCCTAATAGTATCCCTTCTGCTTTCATGTTGTCCCTGGCCCCAGATTCCACATATAAAAGAAAACATATGACTTGTCTTTCTAGGATTAACTAATTTCATTTAACATGATGGTCTCCAGTTCCATCCATTTCCCTATAAATGACATGGTTTCATCTTTTTGGCTGAATAATACTTGTTATGGTTTGGATGTGAGATGTTCATGCAAAAGCTCATGTGTGAGACAATGCAAGAAGATTTAGAGGGGAAATGATTGGGTTATGAGAGCTTTAACCCAATCAGTGAATTAATCCCCTGGGGATTAACTAAGTGGTAACTGAAGGCAGGTAGTGTGTGGCTGGAGGAGGTGAGTCATTGGGGGTGTGCCTTTGGGGTATATATTTTATATCTGGTGAGTGGAGTCTTTCTCTTTGCTTCTGATCATCATGTGAGCTGCATCTCTCTGTCATACTCTTCTGCCATGATGTTCTGCCTCACCTGAGCCCTGAGTAATAGAGCCAACTGCTTATGGACTGTGACCTCTGAAACTGTGAGCCCCCAAATAAACCTTTCCTCCTTTACGATTGTTCTTGTCAGGACTTTTAGTCACAGCAGTGAAAATGCTGAATAAAACAATACTCTTTTGTGTATGAACACCATATTTTCTTTATTGACTCATCCACTGATGGGCATCTATTCAAATTCCATATATTAGCTACCATGACTAGTGCCATGATACACATGGATATGCAGGTCTATAGCATGCTGACTTTGATTCCTTTGGATATAAACCTAGGAATGGTAGGGCCAGATCTTATCATTGTTCTATTTTTAGTTTTCAAGGAACTTCCATACATATTTCTGTAGTGGCACTACTAGTTTACATTCCCACCAACAGTGTATAAGATTTCCGTATACTCAGCTGCATTAGTTACTTTTTTAGTTTGATAATAGACAATCTGACTGGGGTGATTTTTTTTCAATATTTAGGATTGAATTCAGGGTGCTATACCATTAAGCTACATCCTCAGCCCTTTTTCAAGAATTTTTATTTCAAGACAGTGTCTCAAGCTTGTAGTGCCCCTGATTCAGCCTCCTGACTATGTGGAGATGGAATACGAATATAGTTTTGATTAGTATTTTCCTCAAGTCTGAAGATGGTGAACATTTTTTCTTATAATAATTGAGCATTTACACATCTTTTGAGAAGACTCTAGTCAGTTGCTGATTTACAGTTTGGTTTACTTGTTCTTTTTTTGTTAAATTTTAGGAGGTTTTAAAAAAATATACATTCTGTATATTAATAGTTTTTTGTTGAGTAGCTTTCAAATATTTCCTCCCATTTTGAAAACTGTCTCTTCTCTTTGTTGTTTCCTTTGTTGTGCAGAAGCTTTTTAATTTGACGTAATCCCATTTGTTAATTCTTGCTATTATTTCCTGAGCTATTGGAGTCATGTTCAGGAAATTGTTACCTACACCAATATCTTGAAGTGTTTCCTCTGTTTTACTCTAGAATGTTCAAAGCTTTAGGTTTTACATTAAGGTATTTCATTCATTTTGAGTTAAATTTTGTACAGAGAGAGAGATAGAGAAAGTTACCATTTTCTCTGTGCAGATATCCCGTTTTCCCACACCATTTGTTAGTGAGGCTGTCTCTTCTACAATGTATATTTTTGTCTCTTTAGTTGAGAATCAGTGGACTATAGATATGTTGGTTTATTCTTGTTTTTTTTTTTTATTCTGTTCCATTGGTTTAAATGACTTCTTATGCCAATAACATGCTGTTTTTCCTACAGTGGATATATAGTATTTTTTAATGCTTTTTTATAGTTATACATGACGGTAGAGTTCATTTTGATATAATTATACAAGCATGGAATATATATTATTCTAATTGTGATACCAGTCTTGTGGATGTATATGATGGTGAGGTTCACTGTGGTGTATTCATATATAAACATAAGAAAGGAAAGTTGTATCTGATTCATTCAACTGTCACCTGTTCCCATCTACTGAACTTCTATCCTTCCCTCATTCCCTTATTGTGTTAATCAATACAGCAATGTTCAGCGGTGAAATGATAGAATAATTAGGGCTATGACTTAGTAGATTTATTCACTTTATGTATTAATAACTTGAACAACTTTCCGGGAGTTGGTGAAACTTATCAGCAGGTGGGGCATGGCTGGAGGAAGTAGGTCATTGGGGGCATGGCCGTGGGGTCTGCATCTGTCCCCAGCCACTTTCCCTCTCTCTCTTTTTCTTGGCTGCTATGAGCTGAGCCACTTTTCTCCACATGCCCTTCCATTATGTTGTTTGTGCCTGGGAGCCAGCCCACCATGAACTGAATCCTCTGAGACATGAGACAAAATAAATATTTCCTCCTCTAAGTTGTTCTCATCATATAACAAAAACTTGACTAATGCAGCAGTTTATTATATTTATTAATTTGTGTATGTTGATCCAAATCTGCATCCCTAAAATGAAAACAAATTGATCATAGGGTATGAGTTTTTTATTGTTATTGTTGTCTTTTTTTGAGTGTATTTTTAAATCAGCCATGCTATGTATTTTAGTCATGTAAGTTTGATGTTGAATCAGACACAACTTTCCTTTCTTATGTTCATAATTGTTTTATTAGGATTTTTGCATCTATGTTCTTCAAGGATATTGGTTTATACTTTTCTTTTTGATATCTCCTTATTAAGTTTTGGTAGCATGATAATATTGGTTTCGTAAATGAATTTGGAAGAGTTCTTTCTCTTTCTATTTCATGTAATAATTTAAGAGCACTGGGATTAGTTCTTTCAAATTCTGTAAATACTACTGTGAATCTGTCTGGTCTTGGGATTTTTTTTTGTTGGGAAGCTTTTTATTACTGCTTCAGTCAATGCTCACTATTGATATATTTAGGTTTTTTATATCCTCTTGCTTCAATTTTTGTAGGCCATATGTATCTATGAATTTATTTCTTCTAGATTTTCCAATCTATTGCAATAGCTTAAAAAAATATTTCCTAATGTTCCCCTGAATTTCAGTGATATCTACTTTAATATCCCCCTTTTGACTCCAATGTTATTTATTTGGGTCTTTTTTCTTTTTCTTTTAATTTGGCTAAAGATTTTCCAATTTTGTTTATCTTTTCTTGGAACTAATTCCTTGTTTCATTGATCCTTTGTATTGTTCTTTTCTACACTGTTTCATTAATTTAATTCTGATCTTTACTATTTTAATTAATTCTGATCTTTACTATTTTTTCCTTCTTGTTTTTTTAAAATATTTATTTATTTGCTTTTAGTTGTACACAATGTGTTTTTACGTGGTGCTGAGGATCGAACCCTGGCCGCGCACAGTGCTAGGTGAGCACTCTACCACTGAGCCACAACCCCAGCCCCCCTTCTTGTTTTTTGATTGGTTTGTTCTTGTTTATCTAAAACCTTGCAATGCATCATTAGGGCATTTAGTTAAGATCTCTGTTATTTTAATGCAGTCACTTACAGATATAAACTTCCCTACTATAACTGCTTTCACAGTTTCTCATAGGTTCTGGTAGGTAGTGTTTTCATTTTCACTTGATTATAAGAATTTTAATATGCCTCACACCAATTTTTCAATGACCTACGCTCATTTAGAAGTATGTGGTTCAAACTCCATGTGCTTGTATATTTCCTGCAGTCACTCTTGCTTTTGATTAATCATTTCATTGTTATTAATGAGATGAAGGAAATTATTATTTTTATATTTGTTAAGATTTGCTTCATGGTCTAAAATGTGATCGATTTTATTTATTTATTTATTTAGTACAAGGGATTGAACCCAGAAGTGCTTAACCACTGAGCCACATCCCCAGTCCTTTTTTTTTTTGGTACCAGGGGCACTTAACCTCAGAGTCACATCCCCAGCCTTTTTTGTATTTCATTTAGAGATAGGGTCTCGCTGAGTTGCTAAGTGCCTCGCCATTGCTGAGGCTGGCTTTCAACTCTTGATCCTCCTGCCTCAGCCTCCTAGCCACTGGGATTACAGGCCTGCACTGTGGCACTTGCTTAAAATGTGATCTGTTCTTTAAGAAATGTCACGTGCTGATGAAAACGATGTATTCCACAGCTGTTGGATGAAATAGTCTTAGGTGTTTGTTAAGTCTCTTTGATCTATAGCGTAACTTAACTCTGATGTTTCTTGATTTTTTTTTTATTGTGGATGACCTATATGATTGTGAGAATGTGGTATTAAAGTCACCTGGTGTCATTGTATTGAGGACTACTTCTCCCTTTATGTTCTGTAGTGTTTGCTTCATAATGTTGGTTGCTCTGGTGTTCAGTGCAAACATATTTACAATTGTTATTCTTTTTTTATTGTGACTTTTTTTATTTTAACTTTTTAAACATGTTTACAGAGTACATTTCATTTCATATTACATATAAAGAGCACAATTTCTCAAGTTGCTGGTTTTATATAAAGTGTTATTTTTAATGGATTATTCTCTTTATCAATATGTAGTGGCCTGGTGCAGTGGTGCCCGTCCATAATCCCAGCAGCTCAGGAGGCTGAGGCAGGAGGATCACAAATCCAAAGCCAGCCTCAGCAATTTAGTGAGGCCCTAAGCAACTCAGTGAGACCCTGTCTCTTAGTAAAATATAAAAAGGGCTTGGGATGTGGCTCAGTGGTTAAGTGCTACTGGGTTCAATCCCTGGTACCAAAACAAAACAAAACAAATGTATTGAACATTGTCTCTTCTGACCAATTTTGTTTTAAAGTCTTTTGGTCCTATATGAGTACAGCTGATCCTTCTTGCTTTCAGGTTCCATTCTTGAAATATTATTTTCTATCCTTTTACTTTCAGTCTGTATATATCTTTGCTAATGGGGTGAGTTTCTTGCAGACAATGAATGTTTCAGTTTTATTTTTTAATCCATTCAGCTAGTCTGTGACTATAAACTGGAAAATTCAGACCAGGGTTATCGCTGAAAAGTATGTACTAATTCCTGTCATTTTCTGAAATCTTTTCATCTGGATGTTTTGAATTATCTATGTTCATTCCTTTCTCCCTTTTTCATTGCAAGGGGTTGATGGTTTAATAAATTAATTCTTATTGATTATGTCCTAATTTTCATTTGCTCTTCTACTCTTCTAGTAAGATTTATTATTTCCCATGGTCCCATGGTTGTTTGCCTTGTTTCCACTTTTTTGTGTAGGATTTTTTTTTACATATCTATTGTAGTGCCAAATTAGTGGTCATGAATTCCTTAAGTTTATACTTATTTTGGAAGGAATTTATTTTACCTTTAATTCTGAAGGATGACTTTGCTGGAGATAGTAATTTAGGTTGGGAGTTGTTTTCTTTCAGGGCTTGAAATTCATCATTCTGTGCCCTCTTGTCCTTTAGAGTTTATACGGAAAAATCTGTTATTCTGATGAGTTCACCTTTGTAAGTGACTTGGCACATCTCTTTTGCATCTTTTAGTACTAGTTCTATCTTCTCTATTTCTGAGAATTGAATGATATGATATTTAAAGGTTCTTTTTGGTTACATCTATTTGGGGCTCTAAATGACTCCTGAACATGAATGTCCATATTTTCCCCAATATTTGGGACATTTTCTGTGGTTATTTCCCTTAATAGGTATTCTATGCCATTATGGCTCCTTCATCTAAAACAGTTATAGATTTGGTCTCTTAATCATGTTCCATTGATCTTCTGTATTCTGTTAGTAATCTCTTTCTTTAAAAAAAGTTACATTTCTGAATGTGATAATTCATAAGCCTTGTCTTTGTGTCTGGGTATTCTTTCTTCTACTTGATTTAGTCTATTGGTGATGCTTTCAACTATTTCTTATTTAATTTATTGAGCTTTTTATTTGCAATATTTCTGTTTCCTTTTTAGAATCTCTATTGAGTAACTTTTTCATATCATATACAATCTTCCTTAGTTCATTCAAATATCTGTATCATCTTTGAAATTATTTAAAAATCAACCTCTTGAATTCTTCATCCAACACTTTATCCAAATTGATATCTTTAGATTTAGTTACCAAAAAGCTATGAACCTTTGAAGGAGTTATGTTGCCTTGATTTAAAAAAAAATATTGTCTTTCTTTGTTGAGATTTGTTCATTAGTTGGGATGAATCTCTCTTCTACTTTATGTGAGGGTCTACTTATTGAGCAGCCTTCTCTTGTGGGCTTGATCCCCAGTACTACTCAAAGAGGAGAAAATAAACTGTGTTAATAAGAACACATAAACAAACCATATGAAGAAATATAGTAAAAACAATTAAAACTAAAATTATATCACCAATAATAATAGAAAAGAAAGGGGAAAATTATATAGAAGGAACCAAAAAGTTAAAATTTCACAAATGTAAAAGTAATGATAAAATAATTTAAAAGGCCAGGGAAAAGGAAATAAGAAAGAAAAAGAAAATTAGAATGAAGAGGGGAAAGAACAATTAAAAATGCAGTTAAAGTATAAAATGATAGGACTAGGCGTGTGGCTTAGTGTTTATCTGCTTGCTTAGCATGTATGAAGATGCTGGGTTTGAGCTCAAGCACCAAAAATAAATAAACAAATAAATAAATATATAAATGAATCCAATTAGCTAAAAGTAAGAAAATAAGAAAAGAAAAAGGAAGAAAAAGAAAATGTGTCCAAAAATTCATCCTAGGAAAGCTTTTTGGATTGGAGAAGCTTCTTTCCAGATACTTTTTTTAAATTGGTGCATTATAATTGTACATTATAGTGGGATTCATTATACCATATCTCTACCTGTTCATATCATAATGTAATCAATCTCATTTGCATACTGCACCACCATACTAAGCTCCCTTCTATTATTATTGTTATTATTTTATTTTTTAAAATATTTATTTAGTTGTATATGAATGCACAGTATCTTTATTTATTTTTATGTGGTGCTGAGGATCAAACCCAGTGCCTCACACATGCAAGGCAAGTGCTTTACCACTGAGCTACAGCCCCAGCCCCTGTGATTATTATTTTAATTAGTGGATTATAAATTATATATATAAACAGATATCATTGTGGTATATTTGTACATGGACATTGCCTAATTTGGTATATTTCAATACCCATTACTTCTCCCCCATTCCCTATTCTCTTCTCTCCCTCTTGATCCCCTTTCTCTATCATTTTTCCTTCTATTTTTGTGACATCCCTGATGTATCACTCTTTCTATAGATTTCACATATAAGAGAAATATTTGAACCTTGGTATTCTGAGTCTGGCTTGTTTCACTTCATATAATGTTCTACATCCTCTGGATACTGGAATCTGCCAGGTATGGAGGGTCGTGAGTCACAGCTGGGGCCTGTTTTAGTTCATCTGTGTTCTCATGAAACAGATTTATACTGTATCTAGGCTGAGTCTTATCCCATGTTTTTCACTATGCCAGGTTGGTTAACGTGGAGTTTCATTGGTGGTATATTCATATATAAATATAGAAAAGGTATATCTGTTTTGTTCTACTCTCTTTCTTATTCCCATCTCCTTCCCTCCCCTTCACTCCCCTTTGTCTAATCCATTGAACTTCTTGTTGTGTGTTAGCATCCATATGTTAGAGAGAACACTCAACCTTTGATTTGGGGGGATTGGCTTATTTCACTTAGGATAATAGTTTCCAGTTCCATACATTTACAGGCAAAAGTCAAAAAGTTATTTCTTTGTATGGCTGAGTAATATTCCACTGTATATATATGCCATATTTTCAGTTCTTTCTTTCTTCTTTCTTTCTTTCTTTCTTTCTTTCTTTCTTTCTTTCTTTCTTTCTTTCTTTCTTTCTTTCTTCCTTTTCTTCTCCTTCTCCTTCTCCTTCTCCTTCTCCTTCTCCTTCTCCTTCTCCTTCTCCTTCTCCTTCTCCTTCTCCTTCTCTTCTTCTCCTTCTTCTTCTTCTTCTTCTTCTTCCTGGGGATTGAACTCAGGGGCACTCTACCACTGAGTCACATTCCCAGCCCAATTTTGTATTTTATTTAGAGACAGGGTCTGACTGAGTTTCTTAGCACCTTGCTTTTGCTGAGGCTGTCTTTGAACTCAAAATCCTCCTGCCTCATCCTCCTGAGCCACTGGGATTACACGCATGTATCCATTCATCTGTTGAAAGACGTCAAAGCTTAGCTATTGTAAATTGAGCTGCTATAAACATTGATGTGGCTGTGTCACTGTAGTATGCTAATTTTAAGTCCTTTGGATATATACCAAGGAATGAGATAAATGGGGCAAATGATGGTTCCATTCCTAGTTTTCTGAGGAATCTCCATACTGTTTTCCAGAGTGGCTGCAGCAGTTTGCTGTTCCATCAGCAGTGTGTGAGTGTACCTTTTCTCCCACATCCTTGCCAACATTTATTTATTTATTTATTCTTGATAATTGCCATTCTGAGTGGAGTGAGATGGAATCTCAGTGTGGTTTTAATTTGCATTTCTCCTATTGCTATAGGTGGTGAACAATCTTTCATGTATTTGTTGACCTTGTATTTCTTCCTTTAAGAAGTGTTTATTTAATTCCTTTGCCTATTTATTTATTGTTTTTTTTTTTTTTTTTTTTTTTTTTTTTTTTTTTTTTGGTGTTAGGCTTTTTGAGTTCTTTGTATAACCTGGAAATTAACACCTTATCTGAGGTGTGTGTGGTAAAGATTTTCTCCTATTCTGTAAGTTCTTTCTTCATGTTCCTGATTGTTGAATTGCTGTGAAGAAGCTTTTACAGCATTCCATTTATTGATTGTTGATTTTCCTTCTTGTGCTTTAGGAGTCTTGTTGTGGATGTTGGTTCCTAAGCCTACATGATGGAAAGTTGAGCCTATATTTTCTTCTGGTAGGTGTAGGGTCTCTGGTCCAAAACCTAGATCCTTGATCCACTTTGTATTGTCACTTCTGGTTAATTTTTGCTTATGGTATGAGATGAGGTTACAAATTCATTATTTGTGCATATGAATATGCAATTGTTTTAGCCCTATTTATGGAGGAAACTATTCTTTCCACATTTAATGATTTTGGAACCCTTATCAAATTCAATGGATCATAAATACATGGATTTGTTTGTGGAAGTTTGATTGCATTTGTAGATCTACATGTCTATTTTTATGCCAGCTCTATACTCTTAATTGCTGAAGGATTGTAATACATACAAAGATCAGGAAATATTACTTTGCCAACTTTTATTTTCCCTTTTCAAGATTTATTTTTGGGATTTACGGTCCTTAAAATTCCGTATGGACATAGATTGGTTTTCCATTTTTTTTTTTCTTTTCTATGGATACATGAATTTTTTAAATTTAAATTTTTCTTTTTAGTTTTTCAATAAGAAGACATTTGGATTTTTCCTTATTTTTTAAATTAACAGATTTTAATTCTTTGAATAGTTTTAGATTCATAAAAAAGGAGTGGAAATTAAGTTCAGAGTGTTTTCATATATCCACTCACACCATAGCTTATCTATTATTTTATCCACCTTGCATTAGTACAATACATTTATGGAGCATTACTATTGATGCCATCATTAATGTTGATATGTTACTATTAACTCAATTTTACAGTTTATGTTAGGGTTGCTCTTTGTTGTATGCATTTTCAGGTTTTTGAAAAATGTATAATGACATGTATACAACATAGAAATATCTAACAGAATAGTTTCAGGGCCCTGAATATTTTCTGTGTTGTACCTATTAATCTCCCTTTCCCTTCTTCTGAACCATAGGGAAACACTGATCTTTTCTACTGTATCTATGTTTTTGATTTTTAAAGAATGTCATATAGTTGGGATCATACTGTATTCAGCTTTTTCAGATTGGTGCTTTTATTTAGCAGTATTCATTTATGGTTGCCCAATGTGTTTTCTTTACTTTATAGTTAATTTCTTTTTTGACTAGTAATATTCCATAGCATGATTTTACCACATATTGTTTATCCATTTATCTATTGTAGGACAGCTATGATTATAAGAAAAGATACTCAAATATACTCGATACTGAATGAGGGAAGGTGCATCACTTAAGAAATACTTTTACTTCTTCTTTACCTCTTGCCTCATTACTCTTTCATGTTGGTTAAATTCTGTAAGAATGTGGGAAGCAAACTAATTTTAATAGCAATACAGAGGGCAGCTTCCCAGGGTAAACAAAGGGGCAAAAAATGAAGGGATAGGGGAATCCATCTGTGGAGAAGTGGATGGTATGGAAAATAATATACCTTGATACTTTGAGATTTCCAGCAAACTTAGGACAGTAAATTTCTCTATTTTACAAATAAGAACATGTATACTTGGGCTTAATTTTCCAAGTAATGATGTAATGCAGAGATGTTCTGGGCTAGGATGGACTTCTTTTTTTGAAAAGAACTCTTTCTTCCTTGCCAGCCCACTCAGTTCACATCCTGTCAGCAGGCTGGAAAAGGGAAAGAAAAAGAGGGCTTTTGAGTCATCAGCTAAAGTGAAGGGCACATGGCCATATGAAGACATTGCCAGTGGCAATGTTTACTTTAAGTTTACACATTTCACTAACTAGCTATATTCAGTGACTGTTCTACAATGTGAGATAAATGCTAGCAATTTCTCAGAAAAATATCACTTTGGATTAATTGTTAACAAAACACACCTGCTCAGAAAATCCCTTCTCAAAATTTTATGGATTATGTAAAACTTAAAAAGTAGAGAACGCAAAAGGCTTGGATTTGAACCCTCTACTTGGAAATCTTCCAATTCTTGTTAGTCATTTGCACACATACACATAGGCTGGTCATACATTGTCAGGTGACATGCTGGACACTGAAGTCAGAAATGAAGAAAGCATTCTTCCCACTTTCAAGATGTTCCCAAAAGAGTGGAGCATATAGACACAGAGATCTAGAAAATCTGGGTTGTAGACCCATACATTGCAAATTCTTACTGAACTGACTTATTTGCTGCTCAACTCTGTTCTTCCTCCTCTATTGCCCATATTAAGCAACTGTAATACCCATTCATTCTTGAGAAAATATGGCAGTCTTTCAGATCCATTTATTTTCTCCCTCTTATACATCTGATCTGCATCTACAGCCTAGGCCTCTCTCCTAAGCTATACAACATACAGGTTCATCTTGTTGTTCAACAGGCATCTTAAATCTAATGTGTTCCAATATGGACTCATTTTCTGACCTGTTTTCAAATATTCTTCTTTTCGAAGTATAAGTTTCCATTTAGGGAATTACCATATGCCCTGTTGCTCAACTCTAAAACTTCTTATCCTTTCTCTTCCTCTCACTATTTTTCACCTCTTCCAACTTGAAGACAAATCATTTGCATTCTTTCAATGTCATTCTCATTTACTCCCTCTTTTCTGTTCCTTCTGGTAGCCTCCCGAGTGACGCACTCCTAGATTTCAACTTGAACATTTTTGAAATGTTCCATGAGCATGATTAATGTATTACTCACTATGATGAAACTTATAACACAGTGAAATGAATGTTAGAGTATTATGGATGTATGAAACATTATGGTAAATAGAGTAGAAGACTGTTGCATATCTGGACACTCAGAGAACTCTGACTAAGGAGGTTAAGTGGAGAAGTGCCTGGAGCCCTTAAATATCAGACCTTCAAACCTCAGACTGGATTCTTCCACCATTTCCCTGATAGATGCAAAAACACTTCTTGGGACATTGGGCTAGTTATGAATCCCAGCCTGCTTTTCGGGGCCTGTAGAACTTTACCTTTTCATTATGAGCCTCTTTGTAAAGACTGAATTATACTCCTCAGCTCTGACAGGAGTCCTTCTCTGTGATTTACCCTGTCCCTTCTATGTTTTCTTTTTTCTTTCTTTTCTTTTCTTTTTCTTTTTTTTATTTTACCAGCCTTCATCTTATTTTGTCTTCACACCAATAATCTCAGGTTTTAATAGTTAAGTGATTTGCTTAAGTTTACAACTAGGTAGTGAAAGAGCCCAGTCATATTCTCACATCTAATTAATTTATATTTCCCAGTCTATGCGGTACAGTAGTGCCCAAGATAGAAGAATGTTCTTCTGTCTTTTCCTTTTCTCTATGTCAATCCAGGTTTACCGAGCTGTCTAGCAATTATTGTCAACAACCCAAACAAAACCCATTTCAGTCTGTGCCTCCCGTTTTGGTGAAACAAACTGTCTGGATTTTTCCAGTCTAGTGCATCAGACCATACCAACATTTCCACTTCTCTCCCTGGGATATTCTCTTTATCTTTTTGGCTGTAGGGGTAATTTCAAGTGCCATTGAGACAGGGTAAAGGTTTGGGAGCGCTTCTCTTGTAGTGAGAAAAGGAAATACCTGAAAGCAACTGTGCAGAGCTCTTGGAGAGTTTACTGCCAGCTGTGCTGTGCTGTTTTAGCTTACTTTCATTGGTTTCAGGAGGAAAAGGGAGGGCATCAACACTTACCTCCTGAGAAAATTGGAAAATTTCCTATTCTAAAACTTAATTTGTTTTATCACTCCTAGCACCAGAAATTACTTCAAAGGCTTGGGAAACTAAGAGCCTTGAGAAAGACAAATAAGAGGAATGGGAGCAAGATGTTGGAGGTGGCAGGTGGACTAGGGTTTCATGGGAAAAGAGAAGAGACACTGCTGCCTGGGATGTTTGGTGCAAAGTATTTTCATTCTTTACACTAAGGAGATTGGCTGATGTTTCACAGCACTCAGTTGGGCTAAGCGTGTAGAGCAGATTATTATTTTTTTTAATTTTCAATTTAGAGCCTCTAAACTAATGCTGCCAGCCTAGAATTAGCCTGAGCTATTTTCTTAAGTTCCTACGTGGTACTGATGCCTGGTCAAAAAATGAAACATACTCATTAGTTGTGTTGGTTCGCAACATTTGCCCAAGTATTATTGGGGTGGTTTGCACCTGCCTGCCAGCATTGTTTACTGATTAGTGTGAGATTTATGATTTGCACCTGGTCTTGGTGAGCCTCTAGGAGAACTCTGTTGTTGGGAATGGTTATATAGCAGTACTGTGCCTTTGTGACCAACAAAATAATTAACAATTTCACTCACTTTTCACGTTGGAATCCCTGTTTCATTGTGCATGTCAAAGTTTCATGATTTATTAAGTATATTATGCTATGACCCTTATAGAGGGAAGACAGTATAAAACCATAGAACCGACCCATTGCTGTGTGCTACAGTTTGATGTTAAGTGTTTCCCAAAGGTCCATATGTTAAGGGACTTGTTCCTCATGGTGGTGCTATTGGGAAGTGATGCAATTTTTAAGAGGTTGAGGCTAGTGCAAGGTATTTAGGTCATGGAGTGCAGACCATTGAGGGAGACAGCAGGACCCCGTCTCTTTTTTACTTCCCAGCCAAGAGGTGTTTTGCTTTACCATGTGCTCCTATCATCATGTACTGCCTCACCCAAAGCAATGGGGCCAAGCAATTTTGGACTGAAACCACTAAAAAAATGTGAGCCAAAATAAACCTTTTTATAAGTTGTTTAGCTCAGGTATTTGCTATAGTAATAGAAAGATGACCAACACTGTGAGATTGCTTTTTAATGTGATGCATATTGCATTTAATGCTGTTGCTGTAGTCCACTTTCTTTTCTGTGAGAAACTGTACATTTGTAAATATTTTCATTTTGGATCCTATGGATCTTCTTTAGTTAAACCCAGTTTAATTACTACTGTTAGCACAGGGGAAAGTGAATGAGGAGAGCAGAAGATAAAATAGAATAGGTTATCTTCTGTGAAAAAATGGACTGGCTCTTAGGGAACAAATTGAGTGTGAGTAATTTTGCTAGGTGTGTTGTGTCCATTATAATATTTCACTCTCTTGATGATGATGCTCAATTTACAAATGTGAAAAATAAAATTGGGAATGGTTAAGTTATTTGCTTAAGTGATAGCCAGTGAGTGGCAGAAAAATAATTTAAATATAGGGCAGTCTGACTTCAAAGATTATGCTTTTCTTGGTATTCTATATTATCTCACCAGAACTCTAGCACCTGAGGATTACAGCTTGCAGATGTGGAATGAAAAGAAAGGAAAGTTGTGAAACTGGTCCAGGGTTAAGCATTGGCATGGATAACTCAGAAGAGACTATAAAGTGTTCACAGCTTCCTTTGAGTATCAGTCTTAGTCATATAGAAGATAAATTAAGGTACAGGAACCTTGTTTGATTTTCCTCAACTTATATGATACCATGTCTCAGGTTTGCTAGGAGATACTGCCTAATTTTCTATAAAATAAAGTCCAAATTATTAGGCTGGACATTATAGCCCTTCAAAATTGAACCTAGTCAATATTTCTAACTTTACCTAATTACTCTTTGCCACAGACACTAGGCTTCAGTGATATACAAATTCTCCTCATTCTAACAAAAACATTTCATGATTCTAATTTATAGTGTCTTTCTGAATAAAACAAAGTTCCTGCTCTCATGGAGATTATACTCATGGATTTATATACTAAGCTAGGTGATGTCGAGTGCCATAAAGAAACAATGTAGAATGTAGGATACTTTTCAATATTATGCTGTCAAGGAATACCTCTCTTATTCTTAGGAGGCAACATTAAGCATATAAGAAGGAAATGAGAGAATAAGAGTATGAAGATGTGTAGGAAGAGTATTTCAGGCAAGTGTAGAAGTGAAAAGATCAGCAAAGTGCCTATTATAATAGCTCAGATAAAATGGTGATATAATAAAGGAAGGTCAGGTGATGAAGGCAATGGGAATTTATGGAATTTAGGACTATTTTGAAGGTGGAGATGAGAGAATTTATTTGCTCATAGATTGGATGTAGTGAATGAAAGAGAGAAGTCAAATATGACTCCAAGGTTTCTGGCCTAAATACCTGGAAGGCTAGAATTGTCATTAACTGCAAAGAGGAATACAGTGTTAACAGTAAATGTTTTAATGGGGGACTGGAGGAGATTAGGTCTTTGTTTTTTAACATGGTAAATTTGAGTTGTCTATTAGACATCCAATGAGAGAGGTTAAAATATGCGTTTGCATATGAGTTCAGATTTCTAGTAAAGACCCAGGCTGGAGATAAAGTGCATAAATTTTTAAATCCACAAGATCGGGTTATAATCTCATCTATCTTCTATCTATCTATATATCTATCTATATCTATTTATCTACTATCTGTATGTATCAATTTATTTTTTTAAAGATGCAAGATTCTATTGTACACTGATGAGTATGATTAAGTAAAGAAGTAAAGGTTAACAATTTATGGAAAATAGGGGAGAATTGCTGGATCAATGTCCATGACTAGCTAGAAGGATAGGATTAAGCATTTTTATTTTTGAGGAAAAGAGGATGATTGAAGGGCAATTTGGGATAAAAGATGTCCTCTAAAGAAAAACCACCGAGCTGGTTCCTTTCTGTTCTTTTTCTGAGAAGCTTTACCCAGTACGTACAGGGAAATCGAAACTGCTATTGGTACGATACCAGTAAAAGAATGCCTGCTTTGTATGAAAAAGTATAAGTGAAACATTCATTTGTGTTTTAGATTAAAAGATATGCAATGAGACCAGAACACTGGTGCATATAATGTATATTGATTGAGGATCAAAACATTTGCAATCTAGTTTCTGTTATGTACTTGAGATCTTGTGTGACCTTGGGGGATCTCTTTTTCTGTAGGCCTCAGTACTGCTGTTTGTGTAGTGGGGAATATTTAGTCATACTCTCCTAAAGGCCCATCACCTTCTAATGTTCTAGGGATCTCTAGTTCTATCCTTCCTACAGACAGTGTTATTTGCAACACAAAATATTTAATATTGAAGAAGTCAGTTTTCCCCAATTTTTATTAAATAGCTTGTGCTTTAAGTGTTGTATCTAATAAATCTTTGTCTACCCCAAGAAAAAACAAGATAAACAAACAAAACCCAAAATAACCCAAAAGACACCTGTTATGTATTTGTCCAGGGGTTTTATGGCTTTCATTCTTACATGGATTTTTTTATTCATTTTGAGTTAATTTTTCTGAATAGTGTGATGTAGTGTTCAAATATCAGTGCTTTGCATGTGGATCATCAATTGTCTCAACACCATTTGGTGAAAAAATATTCTTCCTCCACTGAATTGTCTTGGCAATTGAAAATTGTTGAAAATCAGTTGACCATAGCTTTGAAGGTTTATTTCTAGATTCTAAATTTGGTTGCATTGATCTGTGTTTTTACACTAAGGTCAATAACACACTGTCTTAATTATTATAATTTAAAATTGGGAAGAATGCCAGGCACTGTGGCACATGCTTGTAATTACAGCAGCTCAGAAGAATGAGGTAGGGGGATGGCAAGTGCAAAGCCAGCCTCAGCAACTTAGCGAAGCTCTAAACAACTTAGTGAGACCCTGTCTCAAAATAAAAATAAATAAATAAAAAGGGCTGGGAATGTGGCTCAGTGATTGAGCACCTCTGGATTCAATCCCTGGTACAAAAAAAAAAAAAAATTGGATGAAAGACTATTCTGACATTGTTCTACTTGTTGTTTGATTTTTTAATTTCCATATGCTTAGTTATTCTTTAAACATTATTTTTTAGATTTAATGTACCAATTTGTGCTTTTGTAAAATTTATTACTTTTGTCATTTTGATGCTGTTTTAGTGATAGACTTATCAACATATATTTTACATAATTAACCCATTCAAAGTGTACAATTCAATAGTTGCTGGTATGTTCAGAGTTGTCCAACAAACCTCAAATTGATTTACAATATCTTTAGTATTCCAAAAAATATCATTGTACTAATAAGTAGTAACTATTTTCCCCCAACTCTTCCAGATGTAGGCAACAAACAATTACATTGGATTTGTCTATTCTAATATTTTTGTTTATACTCATTTTTAGACAGTCATGCTATGTTGCCCAGGCTGGTCTCAAACTCTGGGTCCAGTGATCTTCCTCCCTCAGTCCCAAGTAAATGGAACTACAGGTGTATGCCACTGCATTTGGCTCTATTTTAACATTTTTAATGAAATCACACAAAATGTGGTTGTGATTGATTTCCTTCTCTTATGATAATGTTTTCAAGGCTTATACATATGTATATATAAATTATTTATTAATTATATTATATTGCCAAATAATATTCACCCATATGGATATTTTATTAATCCATTCATTGATAGATGGTAATTTTTAATAATACTAGTGTGAACACTGGTAAATTTCTGAGTGCAATTGCAAGATCAGATGGCAACTCTGTTTGCGTTTTTGTGGAACTGCCAGACTGTTTTGCAACGTGTACACCCAATTAGATAACCTTACCATCAGAATATGAGGGTTCTGATTTATGCATACCTTCACCAACACTTGTTACTGTTCATTTTTTAATAATATCATCCCAATGATTATTAAATGGTATCATATTGAGGCTTTGATTTGCATTTCTCTGATGACTAATTGTTTTAAGCATCTTTTCTCTGATTCTTGGTCATTTGTGTATCTTTTATGCAGAATTATTTTATCAATATTTATACTGGCTATTTACATTTGTATTGCTTAGTTGTAAAAACTCCATGTATTCTGATCACATGTCAATTGTCAGATATATGACTTGGAAATTATCATTCTGTGGGTTGCTTTTAATGTTCTTTATGGTATTCTTTGAAGCATAAACCTTTTAAAAATTTTATTGTGTTTTTAAATTATACATCACAATTCATTTTGACATAATTGTAAAATTTTTGAATATAATTTACTCTAATTCAGTCTCCAGTACTTCCCCATACTCTCCCCCTTCTATCACTGTCTGTTCCCTTCCCTCTACTCTCTGCTGATATTTGTGCTATTTGCTCATAGCTTTTTAAGATTAGTGTTTTTGGATATAAATGATGGTGAAATTCACTGTGGTATCTTTATATATGTACGTAGGAAAGTTAGGTCAGATTCATTCCACTGTCTTTCCTTTTTCCATTCTTTCCTTCCCTTCATTTCCTTTTGTCTAATCCAATGAACTTCTATTTTTTAATCCCTCCCCTATTGTAGATTAGCTTCCACATATCAGAAAACATTTTACTTTTGGTTTTGGGGGATTGGCTTATTTCACTTAGTACGATAGTCTCCAGATTCATCCATTTACCAACAAATGTCATGAAGTCATTATTCTTTATGACTGAGTACTACTCAATTGTTTATATATACTAAATTTCCTTCATTCAATTATCAGTTAAGAGGCACCTAGGTTGGCTCTATGGCTTAGCTATTGTGAATTGTGCTGCTATGAAGACTGATGTGTCTGTGTCACTGTAGTTAGATGATTTAAAATCCTTTGGGCACATACTGAGAAATGGGATAACTGGGGCAAATGGTGGTTCCATTCCCAGTTTTCTGAGGTATCTCCATCCTGTTTTCCAGAGTTCCACCAACAGAATATGTGTGTACACTTTTCCCCATATGCTTGTCAACATTTATTGTTATTTGTATTCTTGATAATTGCCATTCTAACTGGAGTGAGTTTCCTGTAAGTTTCTGTGAGTTTTCTTGTTTGGTGTTTAATCTTTTTGATAGGGTGATGCCTTTAGTTTCCTTATATGTAGAGGATATTTGAATATGTTTGATATGTGTTATTGGCCTGTGATTTTCTTGTAATATTTTTGGCTTTTGCATCAGGTTACATCTGTTTTCATAGAATGAGTTGGGAGGTACTACCTCCTGTTATATTGTTTTTTAGATAAATAGAGAATGACTGGTGTTAATTTTCTTTATAATTTGGAAAACGTTCACCATGAAACCATTTGGTTCTGGGCATTTCTTATTTGGCAAGTGTTTGATTACTGATTCCTTCTGGGTCTTTGTTAGGTATATTCAGATTCTCTATTTGTCCTCAGTCAGTGTTGGATGTTTATGTCTAGGAATAAGTTCATTTCATCTAGATTATATGATTTAGTGGTTTACTATTTGTTCATGGTGTTCTCTTGGAATCCATTTTGGTTTTGCAAGCTTGGAAGTAACTTCCAAGCTTGCATTTCTGACTTTATTAATTTAAGTCTTGCATCTTCTCAGCCTAGTTTTATATAAAGACTTCTCAAGTTTGTTGATGTTTTCATAGAAACTACTTTCATTTTCATTTAATTGCTCCTTTGTTTTTTGTATGTTCTATGTAATTTATCTCCATTCTAATTTTTGTTATTTATTATTATTCCAACAGATATTGCTATACTCATTAGCTGTCACTCTCCATTTTTACCCAGCTGTGCTTTCTTTGCATTTCATTTCCATTCCTTTTTCTAGTTTCACAAGATATAAAGTTATATTATTGATTTAAGAAATATCTTCTTGCCGGGCGCGGTGGCGCACGCCTGTAATCCCAGCACTTTGGGAGGCTGAGGCAGGAGGATCACGAGTTCAAAGCCAGCCTCAGCAATGGCGAGGCACTTAGCAACTCAGTGAGACCCTGTCTCTAAATAAAATACAAAAAAGGGCTGGGGATGTGACCCAGTGGACGAGTGCCCCTGAGTTCAATCCCCGGTACCACAAAAAAAAAAAAAAAAAAAAAAAAAAAAAAAAAAAAAAAAAAAAAAAAAGAAATATCTTCTTTTTCATTTTTATTGAACTAAAGTGCATATAACATAGAAGATGATGTTTTAACCACTTTAAGTGTAAGCCTCAACAACATTAATTATAGTCACTATAATGTGCAACTGTCACCACTTAAAAGGTCATATTCCTGTTCCCATTAAGAGATAGTTGCTTGTTTCTTCTCCTCCCAGCCAGAAGTAGACTCTAATCATTTTTTTTATTTCTCAGAAAATTTGCATATTCTGATATTCCATATAAGAGGAATTATACAGCTTGGCATGGTGGCACACACCCGTAATCCCAGTGGCTGGGGAGGCTGAAGTAGGAGAATCACAAGTTCAAAGCCAGCCTCAGCAACTTAGTAAGGTGCGAAGCAACTTAGCAAGAACTTGAACCAAAATAAAAATTAAAAAAGGCTGGGGATATGGTTTCAGTGGTTATGTACCCTTGGGTTCAATCCCTGGTTAATAAAAAAAAAGAGGAGGAATCATACAATATTTGTTCTGGAGCTTTCATTTTTGTGTGTGTGTGTGTGATTTCAAATCACTGACTGATGCCATATGCTTTTATTATGAAGAACTTGATTATTTGTTTAAAAGTGGGTCTACTACCAACAAATTGTTTCTATTTATCTAAAAACGTTTTCATTACATCTTCATTGCTGAAAAGATGATGATGATGATGATGATGATGATGATGATGATGATGATGATGATTGGTACCAAGGATTGAACCCAGGGGTGCTTAACCACTGAGCCACATCCCCAAACCTTTTTTTTAATTATTATTTTTTATTTTGAGACAGGGTCTCACTAAGTTGCTGGCTGGCTTTGTACTTGTGATCCTCCTGCCTCAGCCTCTTAAGCTGCTGGGATTACTGAACCTGGCTGAAAGATAGGTTTTTTTTTTTTTTTTTTGGTACCGGGGATTGAACTCAGGGGCACTCGACCACTGGGTCACATCCCCAGCCCTTTTTTGTATTTTATTTAGAGACAGGGTCTCACTGAGTTGCTAAGTGCCTCGCCATTGCTGAGGCTGGCTTTGAACTCGTGATCCTCCTGCCTCAGCCTCCCGAAGTGCTGGGATTACAGGCATGCACTACCGCGCCCAGCTTGAAAGATAGTTTTGATGCATACAAAATTATTGGTTGAAGGTTTTGATTTTATTTCAGTATTGGAATATATAATACCAGTCATTTCTGGACTCCTTTTTTTTTTTTTTTTTTTTTTTTTTGGTACCGGGGATTGAACTCAGGGGCACTCGACCACTGGGCCACGTCCCCAGCCCTTTTTTGTATTTTATTAGAGACAGGGTCTCACTCAGTTGCTAAGTGCCTCACATTGCTGAGGCTGGCTTTGAACTCGAGATCCTCCTGTCTCAGCCTCCCAAGTGCTGGGATTAAAGGCATACACCACCACGCCTGGCTCTTATTTTTTATTTCATTCATGAGAGGTCATGTTAATCTTGTTGGACTTCTTTGTATGTGATGAGTTGTTTTACTTTTGCTGCCTTCAAGGTTTTCTTTTCTTAATGCTCATTTTTCATCATTTTTACTATGTCTCTATGGATGTTTTAGCATTTATCCTTGGAATTTTTTTAGTTTCTTAGATTATAGATTTTTTTATCAATTTGGGAAAATTTCTGCCATTATTACCTTGAAACACTTGACTGCTTCTTTCTCTTCTCTCTTTCAAGAACCTCCATTGCATGAATTTTGGTGTACTTTATGGTATTTCATATTTTGTGAGGTTATTTTCAATTAATTATTTTTTCTCTCTTTTCTTCAGATTTCACATTATCTATCAATCCATATTAAAGTCAGTGATTCTTTCCTTCGCTAGCTGAAATATAATGCTGAACTTCTCTAACAACTTTTTCATTATAGTGCATGTAATTTTCAACTCCAGAATTTCAGCTTCTTTTTAACAAACAATTTATATCTCTTTATTTATGTTGTCTTTTTGATGAAACATTGTCAGAATACTTTCACTTTCTTCAGTAATCATGGTTTCCTTTAGCTCTTTAAGTATATTTATAATTGCTGCTTTGAAGTCTTTGTATTTTACATTCAACGTTTTTCCTTTCACAAAAAGTTGCTGTTGCCTGTTCTTTTTTTTTTTTCTTTTGTGTATAGGTCACACATTCACGTTTATTTGCAAATATCATTCATTATTGTCGAGAACTATTATAGCATCTCTGCATACTGTCCTAGTTGTGAGTTGATTATTTTGGTTATTGTTATTGTTGGCTTGCTTACTTGTTTAGTACATATTGTTTGGATCTGGAGTGCCTTCCTAAAGCTTAAAGTTTGGAGTCTTGGTGTCCAATTCAGCAATGCCCAGAGGTGTGGCATTATAAAAATGATTGGATCACAAGGGCTTTGACCTCATCAGTGAATTAATCCATTGATACAGACTAACATTGATTCCATTAAATGGATTACTAGAGGTGGTGAAAACCATAAGCAGGTGGGGCATGGTTGAAGGAAGTAGGTCACCTGGGGCATGCTGTTAGGGGCTATATTTTGTCTCTGGCCCCTATCTCCAACCCTCCTACTTTCTTGATGCCATGAGCTGAACAGCTTTCCTTTGCCATGCCCTTCCACCATGATATTCTGTCTCACCTCACGCCCAGAAAAATGGGGCTAACCAACCATGGAATGATACCTCCGAAACCATCAGTCACAAATAAACTTTTTCTCTTTTAAGTTGTTTATGTCAGGTATTTTGTTCATAGTGATGAAAAGCTGACTAACACAAATGAGTTGTCAATTTTGTGTTTAGGAAATTTTTATATTAGTAGAAATTTTCATCTAATATATTTGGACCCTAGTCAACTGTAAGTAACTGAAACCATAGATAAGAGGGTACTTATCCACTAAGTATTAAGTACTTCTTGACTAAGCAAAGTATATTTGCTTTGGTGACTTGGCAGTTTTAATGAAGTATATCATCCTCACAGTGTAAAATTTCTGATGTACTTCCCTATGTACACAATTGCCTTGGGATTATTGTGGTTGTATAAGGAATCTATTTTACTGTGTCTTTCCCTGATTTGTCTGCTGAAATATCTACCTCTATTTGTATCAAACCTTGATGTTAGCCACTACTAATTGTTTTACACTTATTGCTTTTTTGCACTCTCTGGGGAATAAATTCCTCCAGAGGCTTATTGAATTAAATTAAGGTCCCTTGGTAGTGGTAATTATTGGAGTTAGTCTATGAATTTTAAGCCCACAGGGGCCATTCTCTGTTGGCTTCTTTCTGAGTTTTCTCTAGTGAACCAGATGAACTATGATTTAGCTTTTTGTTCTCATGGCTACTAGCATTTTACTTATTTACTACCAAAGTATCTTGTGCTTGTATATGTGTGTGTTGCTGGGGATTGAACCCAGGATCTCATGTATGCTAGGCAAATGCTGTACCAGAGTCTCTTGTTCTTAAATGTGAACTCCCACTTCTTTCAAATAAAATTGATTCATTTAGGGAACACTTTACAGGCATTTACTAATCTGCAAAACCTCTGAGAAAGTGCTCAGAAGCTGGAGCCAGGTACAGTGGCCCACTTCTCTTGGACTGACATCTATGTTTTATGTGTAGGTTCCTGGGTGAGGGAGTAGCCTGCATTCTTTTCAGCTTGCCTTTTAACATGGAACTTCTTCCTTACAAGTGAACTGGACTTGAGTGATTGGGGATTTGTTTTGCTCAGCCTGTCATAACTAGGATAAAACCTTCATCTCATGGGTTGCAGCTAACTCTGCTGTAACACTTGCCTGGTATTTAACCAGTGTAACATAGAGATAGGGGTAAAAGAAAAATGCTGGTGACCTTGTTCTACTGGGAATATATGGTGAACCTTGTCAAAGATCTAGGGAGAAGGATCTCTGGTTTCTTGGCCACACTCACCCAGAGGGGAACTGTCATATCTGTCATGTTGTTTTATCATTTAGATATGAGGTATTCCCCAAAATCTCATGTGTGAAATAATGCAAGAAGATTTAGAGGTTAAATGATTGGGTTATGAGAGTTTTAACCAAATTGATACATTAATCCTCCCCTAGGAATTAACTGGGTGGTAACCGTACGCAGGTAGGTTTTGGCTGGAGGAGTAGGTCACTAGGCTGTGTGCCTTTGGAGTATATATTTTGCTCTTAGTGAATAGAGCTCTGTCCCTGCTTCCTGGTGTGATGTCCTGAGCCACTTTCCTCCATTAAACCTTTGACCATGATGTTCTGCCTTACCGTGGGCCCAGAGCAACAGAATTGGCCATCTATGGACTGAGACCTCTAAAACTGTGAGTCCCAAATAACCTTTTTCTCATCTGAAATTTTTTTCATCAGGTCCTTTTTTAATAGCAAAGATAAAGTTCATTAAAACATGCTGAGATGGGGAGGAGGTTGAATGGATGCCAACAAGCCAAGGCTCACGTACTATATATTTACCCTTAAAAAGATTTATTAGGTTTTATTGAATAAATGTTTCTCCATTTGCTTTATGAGTTTGGGACACTTTCTGAAGACTTTAGATGATTGTTGCTTTTTCTACTCCACTTTTTAAACATCCATACCCAATGTCTCTTCCTTGACCAATAGCAATGGTTTCCTGACTTGTTTCCTTCACCACAACATTCCCCTCTTGAAATAGAGTTATCTTCCTTTTATCACCTCTGACAGAAGGATCTGATAGCTGATCAGGTCATTTGGTCACTTTGGACATTCTAATGGTTCCATGTGGAGCTGGGGCTGTAGCTCAATGGCGGAGCACTTGCCTAGCATGTGTGAGACACAGGGATTCATCCTCAGGACCACATAAAAACAGATAAATAAAAGTTTTGTGTCCATCTAATGGTTCCATGTTATTTGCCTTTAATTAAAAAAATGTTTTCATGGTTCTGGTGGTTGAACCCACGGTCTTGTACATGCCAGGCAAGTACTCTACCACTCAGATACACCCTTGTCCCCACCCACACATTGTATTACCAGATAAAGTTACAATATCATAATGTGTTATTTCAGACCTCTCAGATTTATCTCTGACTTTCTATCTGTGTGCACCCTATGTTTTATCTATAAGGAACTATATCCTGAACATGCCACACTTCTCACATCTCTGAGGTATTGCTTATGCTATTTCTTATGTCTAGAATGCTTTCCCCCCACATTCTTCTCTTTCTGTGAAACTTACTGATATTTTAAGGCATATGTCTATGTCACCTCCTCAATTGGGAACTGTCCAGGATTTCTCTCCAGACTTAATTATATGTTTTTTTTTTTTTTCATTTTGTTCTTTCAACACTTTCCTCATACTTCTAATTGGAACTTTTTACTCTTCTTGTTAAAAATATTTACAATTCTGTCTCTTATAGACTATGATCATTGAGTATGGCAACTATATTTTAGTGTGATCCTCATGTCTCATATAGTACATGATATATAATAGATGCTCAATAAATTGTAAATTCATTAAAAATTTTATGGATCTAGTAATTAATGATACTGATTCTGGGGTAATTTTTAGTTTCTTTCTTTTTCTATTTTCCCAGATATTCCATGGGAAACTGGCAGCCTCAGTTGCAGCTGGGGCTGCCCAAATCATAGTTACTATGGCAACATTGCTTTTAACAGAGACTTTCTCTGGCCTGACAAAAGGTTGTGGCTTTTAAGAGGATTGTGAATTTTTTTTTTTTTTGCATTTGTATTTCTATGTGTGAGTCATGTAAGTATGTACTGAAAGGTGGCATTGGAATTGGAGGAGGTGAAGCTGTTTGTCCACCCATTTAGCCATCCAAATCATCCAGAAATGCTTTTCTACATCATTATTTTACTTCTTTTTATGATATATTTTTGTTCCTTTTCAATTGTTTTTAATGGAACTTCAGAAAACTTTACTTCCTTTTTGTTAGTTGTGGCAGATTCCATTAACTCATTTATTGGCTTTTTTTTAAAGGTAGCTCTTAACAGCAACTCCTGAAAATTATCCTGGAAAATAAATAATAGTGTATGATTCTCCTCTGTAATTTTCCATTTTATACTCAGTGATACAGACACATGGAAGGCAATTTCCAATCCAGCACCTGTTTGCTCATGGCTGTATGGAGGGACATTAGCTAAGTGAATTTCTCCACTGTGACATAGATTTTGGCAATATAGTCCCTGACTTGGCAAGGATAGGATCTTGGGCTTCCGATGCCCAGTTAATCATAAAACTGAGTATGAGTGGCCTCTGGAGCTGATGTTCTTCTACCTTGCAGATTTCCTGAAGGCAGGTGGATTGGAGCTTGCCATCCAGCCACACTAGTCAGCATTCTGCTATATTCAGACAAGATTCACAGCACTTCCATTATCCAAGAAAGGCAACTGAAGCATAACAGAAAAACTACTTTTGGTTTTCTAATTTCTTAGTTAGTCACACTTGGGCTCTATTATTTATTAGCTGTCCTTTCTTTTAAAAATCCCTGGATTTATATTCCTTCGCCAAACTATAATATAACCAAAATTAGGTGATAC
Organism: Tamias sibiricus; assembly: GCA_025594165.1. Classification (NCBI taxonomy): domain Eukaryota; kingdom Metazoa; phylum Chordata; class Mammalia; order Rodentia; family Sciuridae; genus Tamias; species Tamias sibiricus. The sequence continues at coordinate 57,939,212 of CM046667.1, forward strand.
AAAGAGAAAATTGATATGTAGTGGAGGTAAGGACAGAGGTTACCAACATTTACTGAGTACCTACTATATTCCAGGCACAGTATTTGTAGTTTATATAAATTATCCCATTTTATTCTGATGAAGACTTTGAGATAATATGCATGTTCTTCATGTTATATACATGATGTGAAATACTTTGGTCTATGTATTACATGGCAGGTAAATAGCAGAGGTAGGATTTTAATCCAAAACTATTTGAAACTAAAATCCCATATTCTTTTTTTCTTGGGTCCTTCCAACTTGCTTAATATTTATTAGTGGTATTTTATTATGCACAGATAGCTGTTGCACCAAATTGGTTACTAAAATATCTGTAGACCCCATTTGAAGAACTCAGCCTTTCAGCTAATACTAGAGGCAGGAGGAGTGGGTGTGAAAACCTCTTAATAGTCCTTCCAATGCTTGTTTTGGGATGTGTTGGCATTATCTACTTCCTCAGTTCCTTGGAAGATGTCCTTCCTTTAAGCTGGACTGTCTCATCACCAAGAGCTCCTGGGAAAATGTCCAATGAGTCAGTGTAAGTTTTTTTCCAATGAAGAAAATACAAGTTATGAAAGAGAAGATGTGGGACACACTGCTGAACCTGCATTAGATCTTAGGTCTGGAGAGCCTGGTGAGGACAGCCTAATTTGAAGAGAATGGGCCCCATATCAATCCATCATTCTTACCCTCATACCAATAATGTTTTGGAAAATGAGTGGTTTACTGGGGATTTTGTCTGCCTTTTTCAGTGTCTCTGACTTTTGGCATTAACTGATACAAAAACACTGAGAATGTGGTATAAATTCTGTGGTCCTGTTCCACTGGGGATCAATTTGAAAGCTCTTCTACTGGATATTGATCCTATTAATCACCCCAGTTGCCATCATTATCACACTAGTGTGATTTCAACCCCCTTAACCAGCTGGGATCATCTGATAAATTCAACCCTGCAGGTGTCTTATACAATATTAATATGAGAGTTTTATGGAACACTTTCTTAGAAGCACAAAAATCCTCTTCAGCTCAAAGTTACCTAGATTCTCTCCATTTCTAGTGGCTTCAAGTAAGGTCACAAAGAGGGTCAGTTTTCTCTTGTCCCTACAACCCAGTAATTTCCACCCTGAGGATCACCCTTTAAGTTAACAGCTGCCACACTGGATAAAATTCAACCTAGTATGCTAGTCTTTCCCATGTTTCACTGCTTTGTGAGGGCAGGGGAAGAATCTGAGTTTCTGCCAGTGGTGATAGCTAGAGGGACACCAAGTGTAGCCTTACTGGGATTGGCCTGAAGTTGACATAACTGAATGAAAAACTTTGAGAGATGAGGTTTTGCTCTGAAGCCTATAGTTTTAATCTTCTCACTTTCTCCAAAGCCCTAAAACCTCATGGGTCCAGTAAAGATGTCTCTCACCTCCCCTTATCTTCCTCCAGGAATGCAGGCATTGACTTGGAAGCACAATACATCTTACTTTAAATTAGAATTAGTAGCAGAGTTATTATTGACAGGGTATTTAAGCTCTCTGTATCTCAGTTCTCCATTGGTACAATGGAAACAATTTATCTTAAAAGGTTGTGTGTATTATGAAAGCTTATTAAAATCTAACCACAATGCCAAGTCCCTATACTTTATAAATTTTATTCCTTCTATTTCAACCTCTCTCACTTCCTTTATTTCTGTAACGCAAAAAATGAAAAACAACCTCAATATGAGGGATCTGTTCAGACTTCTTTCTCTTTCCCTTAGAAGAACAAGGCTGGGAACTTTTTGCTGATAGGTGCCACTATATGCATATGCCTAAGGATAATGTCAATGGGACCCAAATGTAAATCAGTAGACATTTCAAAGTAAAGACTGAAGTGAACAATTTGTCCAATCAGTATGTATGTTTTAAACATGTACTCTTAATGTTATTCATTTATAGGCAAGAAGGTAAGACCTCTGCTCTATTCCTTGGAGAGTTGACAAAAATATATGAGGGCACTGGAAAAAAAAGACTAGTGTATGATAATGTGCAGATCACACTCAATTACAGAATAATAGTTGCTCAAAGCATGAAAGAACACTTAAAATGTACCTGTCACTGTTTATCTCTTTTTTACCCCATAACAATCAGGACTATAAGCATGGGATTAGTACATACAGTGGAAAAGAAACTGTTCAAAGTTCCACAGTGATGGAGAAAGGATTTGAACCTAGTTTCATCTAGATCTCAAGCCTTTCATACTCCCACTGGAACACACTACTTCAAAAGCATAGAGTGAGTTATAACACCTTAAGAAGTCTGTGAAATAATTTTATGTCTTTTACATCCTTTCAATTTCTGGCTTCAACAATTATACTCTCTATTGTAAAGATGTCTTATGCATTTCATATGCTGAAACCTGTTGTGAATTGTAAATTTTCTAACTTAGCTCATTTCACACATTACTTCCCTTGTGTGAATGAGCTTAGACTAGGCTTTACACCTGATAGTAATATGATGGTATTTCTTTGAAAACAATCTAAGATTTCAACTCTGTTTAGTCCCTTCATTGTTCTCAATGCTAGTTATGTGGCTTGATTGCCATGCAAATATTCCCATGGCAATGTTAGTCAGACTGACCTGGAAATCTTTTTTTTTCACTGAGTGACAGTTTCTTTTGTACTATTTCCTCTCTAGTTCATATCTTCCATTTATTTTCCTTTCCCTTTGTTCCTCCCACCACCTGACCCTTCTTACAAAGAGGTATATAGCTGATAGCTGGCATGTGGAAGGCTGGAGATGTTAGGTGGAGATGAGTTTGGGATGAAATGGTGGTGTGACACTGACTTTTGCTCTTTCCCCCTTTCCTTCCTCACTACCAGCCAGCACTATTTTCTTGTAAACTGTCATTGCTTCTTTTGCTTCATGTCACTCCCATCTCAGACAAACATCTCTGCTTTATGTAGTCAATTTCATTTTGAAATTAAATGTACCACTGCACAGCTTCCTGCTGGGTTTCTTGTGGCAAAGAGAGAAATGGCAAGAAGCATGAGGGAAATGGAGAGACTTGATAGACTCAGTGTGGAAATATGTCAGTTATCCATAATGCTTTCTTTAACAGTTCAGGAAGGAACAGCAGGCAGGCTGGGTGAGATCTACTTACTCTGTCCAGCCATAAATTTAGCATTTTCTTGTCTTGCAAAGGGAATTAAGAGTGGGCAGCAGGGATGCATCCTTATTTTCAGTTTAAATGCAAAGTTTCAGAGGAAGTTTTCCAATGAGAATGGAAAGTTGAAACAATATGTACATGAGACAATGACATGATATAAGGCATCCTGGGATTAGACGCCAAAATGAATGCTACTGACAGCCTTTTCAATCTGTGGAAGCTCTGGGGAGAGTGTACTTTGAATAAGCTGGGGTGGGAATGATGTTTTACTGGATATAAGGAAGTTTCTGCTAGGCCCTAAGGGAAAGAAACCTTTTGAAAGGCAGGGTAGAGGTTGATATAGCCGGCATGTGAGGGGAACAAAACAGGAAGAGTTAAAGACTTGTAAGGTAATGTATTATGTAAGTAGGCTGCAGACTGACAAGGCACTAATGAGAATGGCCCAGGTAACCTTTAGTAGTGGTGGTTGTCATTATTATTATCACCAATAATCACCACAATTGAATACTTTCTATGTAAACCTGTGATAGAAGTTTTACATAATTATTTTCACTTTAACTCTACCAGAGTATCACCATGACATCATTGTTATGTAAACTAATGAATGAAACAAGGATCAGAAAGGTGAACCGAGGATCAGAGAAGTGAACAGATTTGTTCAAGGTCATGTAGCCTTGTAGAAGGATGTGTTGGAACTCAAGTAACCCTAATCTATCTTTAGCAACTTCCCTAATGTCAGACATATTGAGGGATTGCTAATCTGTCCACCTAAAGGCAGGGATGCATATTGCTTGTTTATTGTCTGAAAGACCCTTGAGAAGTACCTGAAGAACCTGGCATGCTACCTGAAGGAGTTTCTGCTTCCCAACTCTGGTCCTTTCTCTAAAATAGATCAGTGCAGGGACACGTGGACACAGCAATACATAGACACAGCAATACTTTTGACCCACTGTTCCTTTTGCACATAATGGCCCAGGAGATCTCCAGGCATACATTGCTGTCCTCACCCACTCAGAAAGCAAAGATGTACTTATTAATAAACACTTGGACCTGAGCCCTTTGCAGTTAATTGGCTGAGTCATTCTTCACTTATATTCTGTCTCTATTTCACTTACTTGCTTTAGTACATGACAGAAAAAACAAACTAGATGTTTTCTGAACCAGCACAGTGAACACAGTTGATGCCTGATAAATCTGGAAAACAATTTTATTGCAATGATAGCTGAATTACTGCTGAACTTGGCTACCTGTGAATTTGGTCTTGGGAATGGTAACTTTCTTTAGCTGGCACCCCACCATTATCACCTTCTTGCACCTTGTTCCCAACTTGCTGACCTACTGCTAAGTGTTGCTAGTCCCATCTTCTCCATCTGTTTTTCCCCCATCTTCCTCCCTCCCTCCCTCCCTCCTTCTCTTCCTTCTTTCTTTCCTTCCATAGATTCTGATTCCTGTCCATCTCTTTGAACTCACCTAGGCACACTGGTCTTTTTCTATTTGTTTCAGCATGCAAATTATTTCTTTTTTCTGACTTTAGACATACACTGTCCTTTATGATTTATATGACTGTATAATTTTATGCCTAAACCTGAAGACTTTTGAGAGTTAAAAGGAGTGTTATAATAACTATGCTAGGATAACAGGTATGGACAGAGACTGTCTTGAGCACACCAGGAGATATGATTATCCTACTTATGCCTCAATTTCTCTTCTATCATTAGCTCATTAGATAGCATAGTATTTTCCTCCTCCAGGCTTAGGTATTACTTCCTCATAGATTTCTTCCATACATGTTCTAAGTGGGTACCACATCCCCCTCATTATTCTGTATAACTGTATTCTATTATTTACTTTTTATAATTTCTAAAAATCATACATATATATTTATTTGTCTAATTATTTAATGCTTATCTCCATAATCAAACCATAAATTCCAAGAGGGCAGGGACCTTATCTGCTTTGTTTATAAATTCATATCATGTGTCTAGCACATTGCTTGGTATATAGCAATAATAATTATAACAATAATAAGAATTAACACTTATTGAGTAACTACTGTATGCCTGGTGCTTTTATAAAAAAATTTACAGATATTGATTAATTTAATCCTCACAACAAACCTACAAAGAAGATAATTTTCTTATCTTCATTTAATAAAGGAGAAAACCAAGTGACAAAGAGGTTAAATGAATTGCCTCAGGACATACATTGGTGAAAGTAAGACACAGATTTCAAATTCATGTGATCTGACTGAATGGCTTATGCTCTTAACCAACACATTCTAGATATTTGGTTGATGAATACATGGATAGGTGATTCTGTGGATGTTAGATGGATGATTTGACTCAACAAACTTTTACTGAATTTTTATCATGTTTTAAGCATCATGTATTACTGGTATACTAAGGAAAATAGGATCTACTTACTGAGCTAGTTGCTCTGTAGGATCCCTGTGATTTTTTGGAGCTGGTAGGTAAGCTTATTTTGGATCTGGCTAAAATGAGAGACTCAAATTATGATTAGCTGGCGAGAACATGACAGGGTGAAAAAAAACATGAAATTCAAAGTCAGATAGTCTGCACCTATTACTGTCCACTTGTGTGATTTGGAGCAAGTAGAAATGATAAAACCTACTTCACAATTTCTGTGAAGATTAAGTGAGGGATACTGTGGGACAGGCACAGAATGTATATACAATATATGATTATTCCCTTTATTCTCATATATACAAAATAGGTAAAGTTTGACTTCTTGGCCTTATAGTCTTCAACAAGGGGCCACAGTTGGAAGAACTGACAGATTTGATACCTTAGCCTCCAGAATTACACACACACTCACATATCAAGATGAACTCAGTGTGTTGGGAGATAAACCCATATAACGATGGCTTTGGATATAAAAGTAATGTGCATAGATATAATGCCTCGGATGTAAGGAGTAGAGTTTAGATAAGGCTTCCCTCAGCCTTTGGAGGCAAATTTGATACATATCTCACTGATATTCTCAGAGAGGAATTGACGTTCCCATTCCCTGATGAAAATTCAGGCATTCTGACTCCAAGCCTCAGGTATTTTCTTCAAATCAACAATTATTGGGTGGCTTCATTTTTTTTTTTTTTTTGCTTTTTTTAAAATTTATTTTTTATTCAAAGTTGTTGTATTTATAATAGTAGTATGCATTATAATTCATAGTAAACATATAGAGCATCTTTTTACAAAACACTGTTTGTATACAATGTATATTCATACCATTCAAACTTCAATTATGCATTTAGGATAAAGACATCCATCTTATTCAACCATCTTTTCTTTTTTCCCCTCCATCCCCCCTTGCTCCCTCCATTCCCCTCCCTCCCCTTTGACCTTTCTAGCATTCCTCTAATCCTCCTATGTACCCCGACCTGACACCACTGTGAGTCAGCTTCCTTATATCAGAGAAAACATTCGTTATTTGGATATTTTAGATTGACTAACTTCACTTAGCATTGAAAAGACACTTCTCAGAAGAAGATACACAATTAATTAACAAATACATGAAAAAATGCTCAACATCGCTGGCAATTAGAGAAATGCAAATCAAAACAACTCTAAGATTTAATTTCACTCAGTCAGAATGGCAGCTATTAAGAACACAAACAACAATAAATGTTGGAGAAGATGTGGGGAAAAAGGCACACTCATACATTGCTGGTGGGACTACAAAATGGTGCAACCATTATGGAAGGCAGTATGGAGATTTCTTGGAAAACTGGGAATGGAAGTCACTCCTGGGTCTCTTCCCAAAGGACTTAAAAACAGCATATTACAGTGACACAGCCACTTCAATGTTTATAGCAGCACAATTCACAAAAGCTAGATTGTGGAACCAACCTAGATGTCCCTCAGTAGATGAATGGATAAAGAAAATGTGGTACATATACACAATGGAATATTACTCAGCAATAAAAGAAAATAAAATAATGGCATTCGCAGGTAAATGGATGAAGTTGGGTGGCTTCTTGTAAGCTTTCACTCTCTAAATTCTGCCAGATTCTACCTTATTTTTTTCAGCAGTGAATTCAGGTTAATTATCCCTCCCCTGACTCTTTTACAGGGTTGTTGTGAGGCTCTAAATAAAAAGGAGAAAATGGATTTAAAGGCATTTTGTGAACATGATCCAAATATGTGTTCTGTTACAAGGATTTCACTGTTTCAGGTAAAATGGGCATGTGGAAATTGAACCAAAAGAAGGGGAGCAGGATCGAGTCCAAGTCATATAACTGGTTAGTGGATAAGCTAAATCCAGAACTCCTGGGTCTCTGCATACTACTAAACCCATTTTGCTATTGGTCCCTCTACCTCCAACATATTTTTGAATCCAGCAAATTCTTTGCACATCTGCTGTACTTTACTTGTACATGCCAACATCATTCTCACCTGGGTTACTTAATAGTCTCTTTGTGCTTCCACTCTTGTCTCTTGTAATTAAATTTCCACATTTAAGTGAGTTGTATCCTACCAAAATATAAACTAAATTATGTTACTCTCTGACTTAAAAGCCACTGATGATTTCCCATTTATCTTTGAATCAAATTTATCTGGACCATGGCAACTTGATCTGTTCATTTCTTTTTTTTTTTTTTTAATTCAGTGTTGTTGTATATATAATAGTAGCATGCTTTACAATTTGTAATACACATAAAGATCACCTTTTTACATATCACTGTTAGTATACAAAGTATATTCATCTCTTTCATGTCTTCAAAAATGCATTTAGGATAATGATAACCCTCTCATTCCACAATCTTTTTTCTTTTTTTTTCTTCCTCTCTTTATACCCCCTTCCTCCCTCCCTTGCCATCCTTCCCCATTGACCTTTCTGGTGTTCCTCTAATCTTCCTATGCTCCCCAATCCAACCCCACTGTGAATCAGCTTCCTTATATCAGAGAAAACATTTGGTATTTGGATTTTTGAGATTGGCTAACTTCACTTAGCATTATATTCCCCAATTTCATCCTTTTACCTGTGAATGCCATTATTTTATTCTCTTTTATTGCTGAGTAAAATTCCATTGTGTGTGTGTATATATATATATCACATTTTCTTTATTCACTCATCTACTGAGAGGCATCTAGGTTGGTTCCACAATCTAGCTATTGTGAATTGTGCTGCTATAAACATTGATGTGGCTGTGTCCCTGTAGTATGCTGTTTTTAAGTTCTTTGGAAATTGTCCCAGTAGAGGGATGACTGGGTCATATGCTGATTCCATTCCCAGTTTTCCAAGGAATCTACATACTGCTTTCCATAATGGCTGCACCATTTTGCAGTCCCACCAGCAATGTATGAATGTGCCTATTTCTCCACATCCTCTCCAACATTTGTTGTTGTTTGTATTCTTAATAGCTGCCATTCTGACTGGAGTGAAATGAAGTCTTAGAGTAGTTTTGATTTGCATTTCTCTAATTGCCAGAGATGTTGAACATTTTTTTCATGTACTTGTTGATTGATTATATATCTTCTTCTGAGAAGTATCTGTTCATTTCCTTGGCCCATGTAGTGATTGGACTATTTTTTTTTTTTGGTGTTAAGATTTTTAAGTTCTTTATATATTCTAGAGATTAGTGCTCTATCTGATGTGCATGTGGTAAAAATTTGTTACCAATTCATTTCATAATAATTCTGTATTGTTCATTTTTTAAAAATCCAGCCACACCTGACTTTTTTTTTTTTTTTTTTTTTTTTTTTTTTTTTTTTTGTGGTACTGGGGATTGAACTCAGGGGCACTTGACCACTGGGTCACATCCCCAGCCCTTTTTTGTATTTTATTTAGAGACAGGGTCTCACTGAGTTGCTATGTGCCTCGCCATTGCTGAGGCTGGCTTTGAACTCGCGATCCTCCTGCCTCAGCCTCCCAAAGTGCTGGGATTACAGGCGTGCGCCACTGCGCCCAGCTACACACCTGACTTTTTAATGCTCCTCAAATGTGTCAACTAATTCTACCTCATAGTTTTTATACTATGTATCTTGGTATGAATTATTCTTCTGTCATATTCATTCATTGTTAGCTTCTTCTCATCATTCTGATTTCTTCTGTGATTATACATTCTCAGAGATCCCTTATTGACCACCTATCCTATCTAAAATTATCTTTTTTTACATTAGTTCTATCTCCTCATACTATTTATCTTCTTCATAGCAATCATCACTATCTAAAATTATACTAACTACTTGCTTTCAATATATTATCTGTCAATCCCCATTAGCATATAAACTACATACAAGCAGGAGATTTACCTGTTTGCATCCTTAAATTCTAGCACCACGCCTGATTAAGGGTAGTTACTATTTAACAAATTAATGGATGAATAGTGACCCTTCCAATGTGGTATGCATGCTTTTATGAGGTGATGCTGAATATCATTAGAAGACCTACCCTGTTCCTGGGAGGTAGGGTAAAAGTATCCCAGGATGATTTCCTAGATAATGACTTCATCACTTACATTAATTTAGTGTGCACTTGGCAGAGTTTGTGAACAGACAGCTCTAACCAGGCTGCCAGGTTTCAGTACCTTTCCCAGAGGATGATGCTTTGTGGTTTCCATGGAGACCAGCACAACAAAACAATCCCAAAGGTAGATCAAATGGGGGCAGTCACATTAGTCTGTGTGCTTGGAAGGACCCTTGCTGTGATAGAGACTTGGGGAATAGGAACCATGTAGACAGTAAAAGGTGTGAGGGAGCAAAAGAAGGGGCGGGTTGATAGAATGGGAAAAAAACTAATCTTGGGGGAAGGCAGATAAAGTTTTAACTTCCGACTCAGTCACATCTGCCATTCTGACTGGAGTGAAATGAAATCTTAGAGTAGTTTTGATTTGCATTTCTCTAATTGCCAGAGATGACTGTGGATGTGTGACTTAAACTCTCACAGCCTCTCCAGTTTCCTCATCAGTAAAATGGAGGTCTACTAACTTAAAATGTTTCTTCAAAGGAGTTACTAAATTGTATATGTGTGAAAGTTTCCATTATAGCAGCTGGCACATAGTAGGTATTACATAGATGATGATTGTCTTTCTGTCTTCTGTCTGGATTTGAAAGTTAAAAGGTTGAAAATAATGGAGTGTCTGCTTAGAAAAGCTTCCTTTTACTTTGGTTCCTCTCCTTCTCTTGATTCATTCATTCAATAATTATCTATCAAATACTTGTACCTAGAACAAAGAGATGGGGCTAAATCTGTCAACATATGTGCTGATACATGGCATCATGGGTCTCCTATTCTAGTGGGAGTTTACAAACAAACAAACAATAAATACATCATATAAATTCAGGTAGTACTGTGAATAGGACAGAGAGATATTTCTTATGCAGGGGTATTTACCTTAAAACGTCTTATTGACTGTTTTGTGGAAATGGATTGAAGGGGGAAAGAATGAAGCAGGAAGATCTGTTAGAAGATTTGCAATAATCTATGTGAGAGATAACAGCAGCTTGTATTGGGGTTGCAGTAGTGGAAATTTTGACAAGCAGAAAAATTTAGGGTACGTTTTAGAGGTTGTTACAACATAAGTTGCTGTTGGTTTTGGTGTGAGGTGAAGGAGAAGAATCAAGAGTAATCTCTTGTTTTTTGTTTTAAGTGTCTGGATTACAGTGGTATAATTTCATACATTTTTTTTTAAATGGAGAAGGCCTGGGTTTGTGTCAGCAAAGAAACAAATATCCCAACTAGGTACATTCTAATTTGAGGTGTTTTTTGGTCATCTGAATTTAGAGGTTGAGTATATGGTTGGATAAATGAGTCTGTAGCCCAGGGAGAAATTAAATGTAGGGGCATAAATTTATGATTCATCAGTATACAGGTAGTGTTCAATGTTCACCCCTTAATATTTATGGGTTAGATGCTTTTGTAACTTGGGGTTCAGTTCTCCACTGTCTTTTCTTTTCCTGTGCTGTCATTCAGAAGGTACATCCACTGATGTTTGTTTTTTTGATAGCTGCCATTCTGACTGGAGTAAGATGAAATCTTAGAGTAGTTTTGATTTGCATTTCTCTAATTGCTAGAGATGTTGAACATTTTTTCATATATTTGTTGACTGTTTGCATATTATCTTCTGAGAAGTGTCTGTTTAGTTCCTTGGCCCATTTATTGATTGGGTTTTTTTTTTTTTTTTTTTTTTTTTTTTGGTGTTAAGGCTTTTGAGAGCTTTATAAATCCTTGAGGTTAGTGTTCTATCTGATGTGCTTGTGGTAAAGATTTGCTCCCATTCTGTAGGTCCTCTATTCACCTCACTGATCGTTTCTTTTGCTGAGAAGAATAAATGCTGGTGAGGATGTGGGGGGGAAGGCACACTCTTACATTGCTGGTGGAACTGCAAATTGGTGAAGCCAATCTGGAAAGCAGTATGGAGATTCCTAGGAAAACTCGGAATGGAACCACCATTTGACCCAGCTATCCCACTCCTTGGTCTATTCCCAAAGGACTTAAAAACAGCTTACTACAGGGATACAGCCACATCAATGTTTATAGCAGCACAATTCACAATAGCTAGATTGTGGAACCAACCCCGATGCCCATCAGAAGATAAATAGATAGGGAAACCTTGGTATATATACACAATGGAACACTACTCAGCACTAAAAGAGAATAAAATCATGGCATTTGCAGGTAAGCGGATGGAGTTGGAGAAAATAATGCTAAGTGAAGTTAGCCAATCCCAAAAAACCAAAGGTCGAATGATCTCTTTGATATGAAGATACTAACTTATAAAGACAATGGAGTGGGGATGAGAGGAATGAAAGAACTTTAAATAGAACAAAGAGGGGGGGAGGGGGAGGGGACAAGGGGATAGGAATAATAGCAGACTGAGTTATCCATGATTACCCTAAATACATGCATGAAGACACAATTGTTGTAAAAATACTTTATAGAATACCAGCAACTTGAAAAATTTTGCTCTTTATATGTAATATGAAAATAAATATATACTCTGCAAACATGTATAACAAATTAGAATATAAATAAATAATTAAATTAAAAAATGAAGGTGCATCCACTGAATCATTGATCAAAATATCACATATGTGTTGGACTTTATAAATCATCTATTCAATCCACATTCCAATTGTGAAACTCAGAAAGGGAAAAAGATCTGCTTAAGATCATACCACAAATGAGTAACAGAATTGTGCATAGAAAATTGGTTTTCTGTATCTTACGTTAAAGATATTTCAAGTCTCCATATTTTACTGTTGCCATTCCCACCAGTTGCAGTTAAATATTACTGATCAGTGATGTCTTCTCCAACTTCCCTTCTCCATTCAGTACCCTTCATCTTTTGGGTTCCTGAATCACCACGTGCAACTTCTATTATAGTACTTCCTATATTTTGTCTTGTTCTCTATCTACCCAATTTTTTAGATCGTTGGTATTCAGGGTATTTTTTCTGGATCATTAGTTTCAGCAGCTCCTGGAAACTTGTTATGAATGCTAAATTTTAAGTCGCACCCAGAGGTACTGAATCCTTTCTTTTCATATTAAAGTTTGTAAGGGGTATGCTAGGTCTTATATCTCTATTTATCTCTAGTATCTAGCACAAAGACTATCACATATTAGAGCCTCAGGGAATGCCTGCTGGAGTGAAATGAAGTGATAGAAATATCTCCTTTATCCTTCCATATTCTTTGAGCTACCTCTGGGAATGCCTTTGAGCATTCCCATTCTCAGCTTCCATTGATCTTCACTATCGCTTAATGTTGCCCAACTGGGGACTTGGCTGGCTGTGGCCTGGGTACTTCAATCAAGGTAGACAGTCAAGAGGACATTCCAGGAATGGAACAAGGTCTGTGCAAATGGGCTGACAGAGCCATCAGTCTGATTGTAACAGCCAGTGAATTAGCAAGGTGGTTTCAGCTGCAAGTAGTAGGCTTAAATTAGAAAATATCAATCCTGGCTGCCTATTAAAACTAAAGGAAGAGCTTTTAATAAAACAGTTCTGGTTAGAACACCTTAGATATTTTATTAGTAAATTTAAAGTATGTAGTATAATACTATTTACTATAGACATCATGCTATATACATTAGGTATTGACTTATTCTTCTTTCATCATCACAACTTTGTATTTTTTGACCAACATCTCCCCATTTCCCCCATCTCTCATGCTAGTAATTACCATTCTACTTTCTATTTCAATGAATTCAAATTTATTAGATTTCACATATGTGTGAGATCAGTATTTTTCTTTCTGTGTCTGGCATATTTCACCTAGTATAATGTCCTTTAGGGAAATTGGCATGTCAATTTGCTTGATTTTAGTAATGATTTCACTATGTATATGTATATCAAAACATCATGTTGTACACATTAAATACATGAAATTTAAAAAATGTAGAATGATGGACAAGGCTCTACCCATAAGACTAAATCAGAATCTCTGGAGGTGTGATGTAGGCATCAGTAAACTACTTTTAAAGATTCCAGGTTTTTTTTGTTTTGTTTTGTTTCCAGTACTGCGTGTTAAACCCAGGGGAACTGTACCACTGAAGTATATCCTCAGCCCTTTTATTTTTTATTTTGAGACAGGGTCTTGCTAAGTTGCTGAAGCTGGCCTCCTACCTCAGTTTCCTGAGTAGCTAGGATAACAGGCCTGCATCACTGCCCTCCCCCATTACTTTAATAATCAGTGAAGGAGAACTGCTGGCTATAAGATTCAGAATAAATTTGTTATTTCACATAACTGAAAGTGAAGAGACAGGACATTTCTTAATTGGTTAATTCAGTTGCTCAAAAATATCATTAATTACTAATTTCTTTCTCTCTTTTTCTTTGCTATGTTTAAAGACTTTCTTTATAAGAAGGCCATAAGAGATCCAGGCCCCATTTTCCCACTCATCAAAATCTAGACACATTAAAAGGGACTTTTTTGTTCTTGTTTTTGCAAACATCTCTGTTTAACAGCAGGATGAACCTTTTCCAGAAATTCTCTAGTAGACTTCTCATGTATAAATGACCAGATATTCATTACATACCAATACTAAGCAAACTATTAACAAGAAGAATGGTTCACAATTTATTACATAGGTCACCCTCCTCTAAAACATGGAAAATATTAAAACAAAACCAGCACTCTTTTACCACAATAAGTTTGGGAATGGAGTCTTTTTCAATACTGGGGTTTGAACCTAGGGCCTTGTGCATGCTAGACAAACACGCTACCTCTGAGCTACACCCCTAAACTTTTTTAAAATTTTACTTTGAGACTTGTTCTCACTGTTTCCCAGCTGCCCTCAAACTTCTGATTGTCCTACTTCAGCTTCCTGAGTAGCTGAGATTACACTCATGGACTTTGAATAGCTCTTATTTAGGCACTCAACAGTATCTACTACACAGAGTAAACACACACACACACACACACACACACACACACACACACACACCCCTACAGTAACAGCAGTCAATAGTTTCTGCAGTGCAGGTAAGCTGGTAAGAAACAACAGCAGAGTTTCAAGATGAAAGAGCCAGCAGCCCCACTAGGGAAGCAGCAATAATCCCAAGGAAAGGAATGAATTGGTATTGTTAGATGGCAGCTTAGGATAAAGGTTAAGAGCATGGAATTTGGAATCAGACAGATTGAGGTTCAAAATTCAGCTCTTTATCATCAGTTGTATAACTTCATCATACGCATTTGCCTTCTCCCAATATTAGTTCCTTTCCATCTAAAACATGTGAGGACAGTTCCCAGAAGTTAGTAGTACCTCCATGCATAAACACTCAAGATTTGTTTTTTTCATTTCTTTGAGTGTGTCTGTGTGTGTTTACTGTAAACACTATAACTACCACTATTATTTTATGGAAAAGTCATCAATATGAAGCTTAGGGACAGGAGTCCAATCTACATTAGGCATCAGATGAAATACAAATGGATCTTAAAGTACTCCACAGACAATGATATAGAGACTTAAGTATAGGAATAAAGTAGAAATAGCCAATAATGATAATGATAATAGTTATAATCATATTTATAGTAAAAGTTAATGGATGAAATCAGCATGATGGTGAATTAGTATGATGGCATGAATACTTGTGAACCTCTTAAGTTGATATATTGATATGTAATATCCACTATGATCATTTTAGAAGATGGAGTTCTGAGAGTTGATTAGGACATAAAGGCAGAGCCAAAAAACAAGTCTCAAATTTTCAAAAGATTGAAGTATACTGATTATCTTCTTTAATCATGTGAGATGAAGCTTGAGATCAATAATAAACTTTTGGAAATGTGTGGAAATTAAACCACATACTTTTTCTTTTTTTGGATTGAACTCAGGGGCAATTGACCACTGAGCCACATCCCCAGTACTGTTTTGTAATTTATTTAGAGACAGGGTCTCAATGAGTTGTTTAAGACTTCGCTAAGTTGCTGAGGCTGGCTTTGAACTTGCGATCCTCTTGTCTCAGCCTCCTGAGCCACTGGGATTATGGGCATGTGACACTGTGCCTAGCCATATACTCCTTGACTTATTGGTCAAGGAAAAAAAATCACAAGAGTAATTAGAAAATGCCTTGAGAAAAATGTAAATGAAAACACAACATACTGAAACCTATGGGATGAAGTGAAAACAGTCCTAGAAGGGAAATTTATATCTGTAAAAACTTATGTCAAAAAGAAGAAAGGCCTCCCACAGTTCCTTCCTAAGAATCCTGTAGCACAAGAATTATTACCAAGAATTAACGAATGGGATATATTTAAACTAAAAAGCTGCTTCTCAGCAAAAGAAAGAGTGAGGTGAATAGAGAGCCAACTAATTGGGAACAAATATTTAATATGTGCACATCAGATAGAGCACTAATTTTTAGAATATATAAAGAACTCAAAAAACTTAACACCAAAAAAAAAAAAAAAACCCAATCAATAAATGGGCTAAGAAATTGAAAAGACACTTCTCAGAAGAAGATACACAATTAATCAATAAATACATGAAAATATGCTCAACATCGCTGGCAATTAGAGAAATGCAAATCAAAAGTACTCTAAGATTTCATTTCACCCCAGTCAGAATGGCAGCTATCAAGAACACAACAATAAATGTTGGAGAGGATGTGGGGAAAAAGGCACACTCATACATTGCTGGTGGGACTGCAAAATGGTGCAACCGCTATGGAAAGCAGTATGGAGATTTCTTGGAAAACTGTGACTGGAACCACCCTATGATCCAGCCATCCCAATCCTGGGTCTATTCCCAAAGGACTTAAAAACAGCATATTACAGTGACACAGCCACTTCAATGTTTATAGTAGCACAATTCACAATAGCTAGGTTGTGGAACCAACCTAGATGTCCCTCAGTAGATGAGTGGATAAAGAAAATGTGGTATATATACATAATGGAATTTTACTCAGCAATAAAAGAGAATAAAATAATGACATTTGCAGGTAAATGGATGAAGTTGGAGAATATAATGCTAAATAAAGTTAACCAATCCCCAAAATCCAAATACCAAATGTTTTCTCTGATATAAGGAGGCTAGTTCACAGTGTTGTTGGATGGGGGTACATAGGAGGATTAGACGAACACTAGAATGGTCAAAGGAAAGGGAGGGGAAGGGAGGGGGCAAGGGGGGAGGAGGGGGAAGGAAAAAAATTGGTAGTTGAATGAGATGGATATCATTATCCTAAATGCATGATTGAAGATCTGAATGGTACTTATATACTTTGTATACAAACAGTTGTATGTAAAAAGATGCTATATATGTACACTATGAATTGTAATATGTACTACTATTATAAATAAAAAAAAGAAAGAAAAAAAGAAGAAGAAAGGCCTCAAATCAACAATGCAATTTTACACCTTACCAAACTAGGAAAAGAAGAAATTAAACTCAAAGCTAGCAGAAAGAAGGAAATTATAAAGTAGAGCAGAGATAAATAAAACAGAAAATCAATGAAACCAAGAGTTGATTTTCTTCGCAATGATTAACAAAATTAACAAAACTCTAGTTAGATTGACTAAAAAAAGAAAACTCAAAATCAGAAATGAATTCGGGGAAATTATTGCCACTTTTAAATAAAAACACTTACTTGTAAGGAGAATTGAAAACAAAGATTTGAGCAGGCACTTATTTGTATGCTGATGTTCATTGTAGCATCATTCAGAATAGCCAAAAGGTGGAAGCAATCCATTTCTCTGTCAACAAATGAATAGACAAAATGAGGTGTATATGTACAGTACAATGGAATAGAGCTCCGCCAACCCCTGTGGAGCACAGGCAAGCCCAGAACAGCCCCTCTGACACCTGCGGAGAACAGGCAGGTCCAAGACAGCCCCTGGGTGGAGACCTGTGGTGGAACCCTCCCTGAGGTTTCCTATTTACCAAGGCTGTTATCTACCCTGCCTGCCCACCTCCATCTTGAAACACTGGAGCCATCTCCATAGGCCTGCTTATGTGGGAGCCTCCACCTTCTGACAAATCACAGGGCCTAGAGGCACCTGCCTGCTGCAGCATCATGCACCACAATGCTACATCTTTGAACAGATCGCCCAACACCATTTGACAGCCGGCCCTTTCAGCCCCATCTCTGAAAGTGGTGGTGTCCATCTTGGGACAACTCTATCTTGGGACACCTCTACCACTATCTCAGGTTACCTCTGCTGCCACTATCACCATCTTCAGTTATGGCAGCTTCCATCTTGAGGCACCAGTTTGGGATTGGAAGCCCAGCACCAAAACGAGACACCAGTAACCTGCAGGAACACTATAAGATTGTAGGGTAGAAACTGTAAAACCTTGAGTTCTGCCCACACCAACCTGCATAGGACCCAGGATAAGAGTGGGCCTGGGTCCATCCTACCACCAGCAAACATTCACTGAAACAGGCTCTGTCATAGGACTGTGTCTTCCGACCAGCAGACCACCACGGAAGCTCAGATTTGGCCAGTTCTGCCTGCACCAACCTGTGCAGGACCTAGGTCCAGGGTGTTCCAGAGTCTGCCACCCCACCTCCACCTGGGAGCACAGGCCTAACTCACTTCCATCTTGAGACACTGCAGACATAGCCATAGTCTTCCCCACACAGTAGCCCCTACCTTTTGACAACTGACAGGGCCTAAAAGCAGCTGCATCTCAGAGCAGGCATCCCAGACACATTGTAAGGCCCACCCTTTCAGCTCCATCTCTGGAAGATGTTACATCCATCTTGGGGCACCTTCACTGTTATCTTGAGTTACTTCCACTATTCCCGCCACCACCTTCAGTTGCAGTAGGGTCTGAAAGCCCAACATTAAGGTGAGGTACAGACAATCTGCAAGGATACTACAAGAATATAGGGTAGAAACTGTAATATCTCAGACCACACTACAAGAAAGGAAAACAAATAGGCAACATGAAAGCCTGCAGGGTCTGAAAGCCCAACATTAAGGTGAGGTACAGACAATCTGCAAGGATACTACAAGA
Source organism: Tamias sibiricus (assembly GCA_025594165.1). Taxonomy (NCBI): domain Eukaryota; kingdom Metazoa; phylum Chordata; class Mammalia; order Rodentia; family Sciuridae; genus Tamias; species Tamias sibiricus. Next base: position 57,957,785 of record CM046667.1, read on the forward strand.
ATATAGGGTAGAAACTGTAATATCTCAGACCACACTACAAGAAAGGAAAACAAATAGGCAACATGAAAAAAACAAAGGAGGAAAGTGCCCCAAACAAACTAGGATACTACAATAACAGAACCCATGCTCAGCAAAGTTGATGAAATGTTAGAGAAGGAGTTCAGAAGGTTCATAATTAAAATGATCTGTGAATTAAAGAATGTTCTAAATGAGCAAATTCAGGCAAAAATTGATCACTACAAAAAAGATATAAGAAAGCAAATACAGGTAGCCAAAGATTACTTCAAAAAAGAGATAGACTCTGAAAAAAAAAAAAAAAACAGTTGGAAATTCTTGAAAAGAAGGAAACAGTAAATCAAATAAAAAACACAATAGAAAGTATCACCAACAGACTAGATCAATTGGAAGAAAGAACATCAGATAATGAAGACAAAATATAAAATCTTGAAAATAAAGTTGACAACGCAGTCAAGATAGTAAGAAACCATGAATAGAACATCCAAGAATTATGGGACAGCATCAAAAGACCAAATGTAAGAGTAATTGGGATAGATAAAGGCACAGAGTTTCAAACCCAAGGGATGCCCATCTCTTCAAGAAGATAATATCAGAAAATTTCCCAAGCATGAAGAATGAATTGGAAAACCAAATACAAGAGGCTTACAGGACACCAAATGTACAAAATTACAACAGATCTACACCAAGACACACTATAATGAAAATGCCTAGCATACAGAATAAGGATAGAATCTTAAAGGCTGCACGAGAGAGAAATCAGATGACATATATGGGAAGACCAATTCATATCATGGCAGATTTTTCTACCCAGACACACAAACCCAGGAGGTCATGGAACAACACATACCAAGCTCTGAAAGAAAATGGATGCCAACCAAGAATCTTTTTTTTTAATATTTTTTAGTTGTCAATGGATATTTATTTATTTATATGTGGTGCTGAGAATTGAACCCAGTGCTTCTAACATACTAGGCAAGTGCTCTACCACTGAGCCATGACCCCAGCCCCAACCAAGAATCTTATATCCAGAAAAATTAAGCTCTAGATTTGAGGATGAAATAAAAACCTTCCATGATAAACAAAAGTTAAAAAAAAATGCAACTAGAATTCCAGCAGTACAGAATATCCTCAGCATAATATTTCATGAAGAGGAAATAAAAAACAATGACAAAAATCAGCAGAGGAGATATTGCACTAAAGTAAAAACTAATCAGAGGAGAAACCATGTCAAGTAAAATACCAAAAAATAAACAAAAATGGCTGGGAATATAAATCATGTCTCAATAATAACTCTGAATGTTAATGGCCTAAACTTACCAATCAAAAGACATAGGCTAGCAGATTGGATAAACAAAAAAAGACCCATCTATATGCTGCCTCCAAGAGACTCATAGGAAAAGACATCCACAGGCTGAAGGTGAAAGGTTGGGAGAAATCATACCACTCACATGGATTGTGGAAGCAAGCAGGGGTTTCCATCCTCATATGAAATAAAGTAGACTTCAAGCTAAAGTTAATCAAAAGGGATAAAGAAGGACACTATATACTGCTCAAGGGAACCATACACAAACAAGACAACAATTATAAATATATATGCCCCAAACAATGGAGCATATACGTTCATCAAACAAACTCTTCTCAAGTTCAAGAGTCAAATGGACCACAAGACAATAATTTTGGGTGACTTTAACACACCTCTTTCACCACTGGATAGATCTTCCAAACAAAAGCTGAATAAAGAAACTATAGAACTCAAAAATACAATAAACAGCTTAGACTTAACTGACTTACATAGAATATTTCATCCTTCAACAAGAGAATACGCTTTCTTCTCAGCAGCACATGGATCCTTCTCTAAAATAGACCATATACAAGGCCACAAAACAACTCTTAGCAAAAAATAGAGATACTACCCTGTAAGCTACCTGGTACCATAACCCGGGAGGAAAACTCTCGGAGGCAGAGTAAAGCTTTTACTACTTTTACTTCTACTTTCTTAGAGCTTAGAGAGGGAAAGAAAGATTTTTAGAGAGAAAGATTAAAGTGAGCTTTTCTTCTTGTCTTCTTAGCTTAGCTTAGAGAGAAAGAAAGATAGAGCTTCTTAGAGAGAAAGAAAGATAGAGCTTCTTCTTAGCTTAGAGTCTTAGAGAGAAAGAAAGATAGAGCTTAGCTTAGAGAAAGATTAGAGCTTCTTTCTTCTCTCTTCTTTCTTCCTTCTTCTTTCTTCTGTCTTCTGTCTTCCTCAGGAGCCTCGGCCTAACTCTGACCAGTCATTACTTCTTCTATCTGGTTTCTCTTCTGTCTTCTATCTGGTTTCTCTTCTGTAACCGCTCTGCCTACGTTCTGGCCGCTCTGATTCTTCTGACCGACCGAGTGACTGCCCGACTGACTGAATTCTCCCTTCTCCTAACTCGGACCGCTTTCACCCGGTTATATACCTTCAGCTTTGCGGGTGCCTACAGGTGTGTCACATACATATCAGGTGGAACTTATGGCTTCCAGCTAGCTGCAACAGCCCTTCCTAATTAGGGCTCCTTCACTACCCTGCATTCTATCAGACAATGGAATGAAATTAGAAATCAATGATAAAATAAGAAATAAAAGCTATTTCAACACTTGGAGACTAAATAATATGCTACTGAATCAACAATGGGTTGTAGAAGACATGAAAGAGGAGATTAAAAAATTTTAGAGGTGAATGAGAACATAGACACAACATATCAAAATCTCTGGGACACTATGAAAGCAATTCTAAGAGGAAAGTTCATTGCATGGAGGTCATTCCTCAGAAGAAGAAAAGTCAACAAATAAATGACTTAACATTACACCTCAAAACCCTAGAAAAAGAAGAACACCCCAACACCTAAAGTAGGAGACAACAGGAAATAATTAAAATCAGAGCTGAAATCAATGAAACTGAAACAAAACAAAACAAAAAAATTGAAAAAATTGACAAAAAAGTTGGTTCTTTGAAAAAATAAATAAAATTGACAGACCCTTAGCCATGCTAATGAAGAGGAGAGAGAAAACTCAAATTACTAACATGAAAAAGGAAAATATCACAACAGACACTACAGAAATACAGAAGATAATTAGAAATTATTTTGAAAACTTGTACTCCAATAAAATACAAAGTATCAAAGGCATCAACAAATTTCTAGAATCCTATGATTTGCCCAAATTGAATCAGGATGGTATACACAATTTAAACAGATCAATTCAAAGTGATGAAATAGAAGATGCCATCAGAAGCCTACCAACCAAGAAAATCCCAGGACCAGATGGATACACAGCCAAGTTCTACAAGACCTTTAAAGAAGAACTAATATCAATACTCCTCAATTTATTTCAGGAAATAGAAAAAGAGGGAGCCCTTCCAAACTCATTCTATGAGACCAATATCACTCTGATTCCAAAACCAGGCAAAGACACATCAAAGAAAGAAAACTTCAGACCAATATCTCTAATGAAAATGGATGCTAAAATTCTGGCAAATTGAATACAATAACATATAAAAAAGATAGTGCACCATGATCAAGTGGGGTATATCCCAGGGATGCAAGGTTTTTTCAACATATGGAAATCAATAAATGTAATTAATCACGTCAATAGACTTAAAGATAAAAATCATATGATCATCTCAATAGATACAGAGAAAGCATTTGACAAAATATAGCACCCCTTCATGTTCAAAATGCTAGAAAAAAATAAAGATAACAGGAACATACCTCAACATCGTAAAGGCCATCTATGCTAAGCCCCAGGCCAACATCATCCTAAATGGAGAAAAATTGAAAGCATACTTTCTAAAAACTGGAACAAGTCAGGGATGCCCTTTTTCACCATTCCTATTTAACATAGTTATTGAAACCCTAGCCAGAGCCATTAGACAGACAAAAGAAATTAAAGGGATACATATAGGAAAATAAGGACTTAAATTATCACTATTTGCAGACGATATGATTCTATACACAGAAAATCCAAAAAATTACACCAGAAATCTTCTAGAACTAATAAATGAATTCAGCAAAGTGGCTGGATATAAAATCAACACTCATAAATCAAAGACAATTCTATATATCTGTGGCAAATCCTCCGAAGGGGAAAGGAGGAAAACTACCCCATTTACAATAGCATTAAAAAAAATAACGTACTTGGGAATCAACTTAAAGAAAACGTGAAAGACCTCTATAATGAAAACTACAGAACACTACCTTGTTCTTGGATAGGCAGAATTAATATTGTAAAAATAACCATACTACCAAAAGCAATACACAGATGACTGCAATTCCAATCAAAATCCCAAAGATATTCTCATAGAAATAGAAAAAAGAGTCATGAAATTCATCTGGAAAAATAAGAGACCCAGAGTAGCTAAAGCAATCCTTAGCAAGACGAGTGAAGCAGGTGGCATCACTATACCAGACCTTAAATTATACTACAGAACAATAGTAACAAAAATAGCATGGTATTGGCACCAAAATAGACTTGTAGTCCAATGGTACAGAATAGAGGACACAGAGACTAACCCACATAATTACCGTTATCTTATATTAGACAAAGGCACCAAAAACATGCATTGGAGAAAAGATAGCCTCTTCAACAAATGGTGCTGGGAAAACTGGAAATCCATATGCAACAAGATGAAATTAAACCTCTATCTCTCACCATGCACAAAACTCAACTCAAAGTGGATCAAGGCCCTAGGAATTAGACCAGAGACACTATGCCTATTAGAAGAAAAAGTAGGTTCTAATCTCCATCATGTCAGATTAGGCCCCAACATCCTTTACAAGACTCCTATAATGCAAGAATTAATATCAAGAATTAACAAATGGGATAGATTCAAATTAAAAAGCTTCTTCTCAGTAAAAGAAGCAATCAGTGAGGTGAATAGAGAGCCTACTAATTGGGATCAAATTTTTACCACATGCACATCAGATAGAGCACTAATCTCTAGAATATATAAAGAACTAAAAAATCTTAACACTAAAAAAACAAATAACCCAAATAACTCAATCAATAAGTGGGCCAAGGAACTGAACAGACACTTCTTAAAAGAAGATATACAATCAATCAACAAATACATGAAAAACAATAAATGTTGGAGAGGATGTCTTGTAAAGGAAGTTGGGGCCTAATCTGACATGATGGAGATTAGAACCTACTTTTTCTTCTAAGGTCTGGCAATTAGAGAAATGTAAATCAAAGCTACTCTAAGATTTCATCTCACTCCAGTCTGAATGGCAGCTATTAAGAACACAAACAACAACAAATGTTGGAGAGGATGTGGAGAAAAAGGCACATTCATACATTGCTGGTGGGACTGTAAAATGGTGCAGCCATTATGGAAAGCAGTATGGAGATTGTTTGGAAAACTGGGAATGGAACCACCCTATGCCCCAGCTATCCCAGTTTTCGGTCTATACCCAAAGGACTTAAAACCGGCATACTACAGGGATACAGCTACATCAATGTTTATAGTAGCACAATTCACAATAGCTAAACCGTGGGACCAACCTAGATGCCCTTCAGTAGATGAATGGATAAAGAAAATGTGGTATATATACAAAATGAAATATTACTCATCAATAAAAGAGAATAAAATAATGGCCTTCGCTGGTAAATGGATGAAGTTGGATAATATAATGCTGAGTGAAGTTAGCCAATCCCAAAAAACCAAGTGCTAAATGTTTTCTTTGATATAAGGAGGCTGATTCATAGCGTGGTTGGGACGGGGAGAATAGGAGGATTAGAGGAACACTAGAAAGGCCAATGGGGAGGGAGAAGAGAGGAGGGGCAAAATGGTTAAAAAAAATGATGTTAGAATGAGATGGATATCATTGCCCTGGGTGTATGTATGAAGACACGAATGGTGTGAATATACTTTGTATACAACCAGAGATATGTAAAAATGTGCTCAGTAAGTGTGATATGAATTGTAATGCATTCTGCTGTCATATATAACAACTTAGAATAAACAAAAAGAAAAAAAACACAATGGAATAGTATTCACCAACTAAAAGGAATGAAGTTCTAAGACATTCTAAAGTATGACTGAACCTTGAAAACATTTTTCTAAGTGAAAGAAGTCAGACACAAAGTAACAAATAAAGTCATACACAAAGGAACAAATACCGTATAGCTTCTTTTACATGAAAACACATAGAACAGGCAAATTTATAGAAACAGAAAGTAGATTAGAGATTGCCTATGCTCTAGGGAAGGGAAATGGGGAGTTATTTCTTAATGGGTATAAAATTTCTAATTGGATTCATGAAATATTTGAAATGAATAGTGGTGACTGTTGCAAAATCTTGTAAACATAATTTTTACCATCAAATTGTACACTTAAATATGGCAAAGTGTCAATTTTTATATCAAATTTATATATGAATTTACCAAAATCTTAAAAACTGACAATGTAGCAAAGCTCATTGAATTGTCCCTTTAATTGGATGAAATATATATTAAAATAAAGTTGTGTAAATGAGTAAATACCAAGAAAATATGAGGCTGTGTTAGTGTAAAGAAACAGAACACAATAATTAAAAGTGTTCTCTTTCAGGTAAAAAACTTGTGCAAAATGTATGTGGGACCTTAAAAAATATCTTTCCTCTCTCTAAACTTCCATTTTTCCACATCTTAGAAATGGAAAGTTTGAATTAAATTATCTCTCTGATCTCCCACAACTCTGACATTCCAGGATTCTATAACTCAGAGATTGATAGTAAACACCCTGATTTTTTCTCCATGAGGGAAGATGTGAGGACAGGTGGATGAAAGATCCAGAGTCCTGTATTATAATGCACTCTGAGAAGATTCATAGCTTGGGGAAGGTAGGGTATACAAAACTATTTAAAAAAGACTGAAGCAAATGGTGAATAAGTACTATTGTAAAACCCAAAAGAAAGCATTAAAGGGTAGTGGCTAGAAAGAGTTGGACTTTGAGAACCACAAATCCAGGTAGAGGAGACATACTGTAGACCGCTGTTTCTGAAGATCTGGGATTAAGGTGAAACACATACACTCTAAAGAGGTAGAACTCTCAATACTGGGAGGATTTTCACCAAAGATATATCATGTGCTAATGTATTTAGTGGGAGGCATAATGCCTTTAACTAACATGAGTTCAAAATATTTATTACATGATATGGCAGTAGAATCAACTAAGAGACACCATGATCATTCAGAATTGTCACAAGCCCTAAATATTGCATAAGATTTTACTGGTATATACTGGTAGAACTTCAGTGTTTGTCCTATGGATATGGAGTTGCTATTTAAATGGACTGTGTATGCACTGAGCTGCAGTAGGTAGGGTAGAGGAGCAGCTGCAGTAGGTAGGGTAGAGGAGCAGCTTTGAAGGCATAACTTCAGAGGCAAAGCTCTCTATGGGCCTTAGGTAATATAAGTGCCAGGAAAAATTGCTCAAAATGGAAGAGGAAATATGATCCATCAAAGGGAGCTTCTGATGTGGGCTGTTCTAGTGTTATATTTCAGGACCTCATATATTCACCCTGATAGAGTCCCTGATGGGGAACAACTGTGGCCCAAGGATCTTCTAAAATTGAAAGTCAAAGCTTCAAGAAAGAAAGGGCAGACAGCCACAGTCAGCCCCAGGTCACACTGGGAAAACTTACGGAGTTGGAAAACGTCTGGGAGAGATAAGTATAGCGAAGGCTTAAAACCATGGCTCCTCTTGGTTTAATGTTCAGACAAGTGAGCAACCAACAGGAAATGGTCAAAATACAATGAGTTAACTTTGAAGTCCTGGGTTGGCCAGGCTTCCCCAGACTTAGTCATTCTGTTTCTTGAATTGATAAAAGTCTAAAGCCAGGGGCTGGGATTGTGGCTCAGCAGTAGAGCGCTCGCCTAGCATGTGGGCGGCCTGGGTTCGATCCTCAGCACCACATAAAAACAAACACATTGTGTGCAAATAAATAAATATTTTTTAAAAAGTCGAATGCCAGGCTGAGGATGCTATTTGAAGTGATAATATGACACTTTCTTGCCTCCAAATATGGATGCAACTCCACGAGGAAGGGGTTGGAACATGTGGATAAAGGACTGGGAATCCTGAATGAGAGTGAAATCTTTTTCAGCTGGTTCTGTTCTCCAGAACTCTGAAGAAATTTCTTCAGCCTCCTGAAGTAGGAGAAAGCCAATACGTGGTACTGGTAATTCCCACTTGGAATGTGGATTTAACCAAGCCCACATGAAGTCTTTATTTTCAAAAGATCTGACCTAGAAGGCTCTGATTCCATTGAAAAATTTGGAAGTGCTCCAAGCATTGGGTCATTGGATGATGGCTTTTCTGGCTGGAAATATCAATATGCTAGATTTCCTACAGTCATGCCTGGTATTCTTGAAACACTGAAGAAAAAAAAAGAGAGCTGTTTTGTAGAAAAATCTGGATGCCACATGGTATGGGGCAGATTGACCGCATGTTTTCACTTCTCTCTCACCTTGTGTGTATTTCGTGTGTTTCTGTCTCTGCCTCTTTATGTCTGACAGTCTTTGTTTCTCCATTTGTATCTGTGTCTTTCCATTTCTGTCCCTCATTTCTATCTCTTCTTTCATTTTCTCTGCTTTAGCTCTATCTTTTTTCTCCCATATTCTATCACTTCTCTAAGCACATACCACCTGTTTTTGGCTATGTCCCTGGACAGTGATCCCAGGAATGTTTGGGAAAGTCTTTGGAACTTCACATCCAATCTAAACATGTATCATTGCCAAAAAGTTGGGAATCAAAGGCTTCCATATGGACTCCATATGGAATCACAGTGACTCCCATTCCCATCTGCTGGGCATATGTTGAGGGAGAACAATATAGGCCGCCACGTATATGTTGGGGTTTAAAGACTGCTGCAAAGTATCTTGCTCACTATGTACTATGGGATATTAAATGTCACCATTAGGAACTTGTTTATTTATGGCTTAACCACTGTTTAGAATACTATGGATTTCTATAAATGCAAATTACCTAGGGAAGAAGTAACACATTTAGGCTCAGTTTTAGAATCTTTTGGCTGTATGTGAACTAACTTAGAAATTACTTTATTACTTTAAATCAGATCCTCACTTCCCTTCTCACTGCACAAATTATCCTTCTACACATTCTAACATTGTAGGCTTTCCCTCTTCAGTGGTTTTCAGTCTTGATTATACATTAGAATCACCTGGGGGAACTTTAAAATACTCCCAATGCTCATGCTACACTCAAAACCAATTAATTCAGAATCTCTAGGGATGGAAACCAAATATGAATATTCCTTAAACTTCCCAGATGATTAAATTGGGGAGATTGGATAGTGTAAAAAAAAATATTTCTACCCACTGCTTGTACATATCCAGAGATAAGGAGCTTCCCAAATAGCTTATTCCATCTGTGAACAGTTCTATCCATCCTCAAATTTCTTCTTTGCTAGATTCAAAAATTTATATCAACTATAGTTTCTATTCACAAGTCTCAGGTCTGCTGCCCTCTAGATATACTGATCGTTTTCTGCCCTATGACAAACTTTCAGAGGTCTAAAGACTGAAACTGTGGCTCCTGAATGATGTTTCTACTAGAATAAACAACTGTTAATTCCTTCACCGATTTTTTATTCTCTTAGTGTTTTCACCCCTCCCACCAACTGATTATTTATTGTATTATCAACTAATATTAAGTTTGTGACTTCAAAGCATCCAGTGAAAGAAACCTTACTATCTTCTGAGGCAACCCATTTAATCTTTAAATAGCTTTAACTGTTCAAAATTTCTTTGTTGTGTAGTTGAAATTTTTATCACTATGACTTCCAGCCAGGGATCCTTGATCTTCCCCTACCACCACACAGGTCCTGTATATATCCACCCTGTGATAATCCTTCAGAGGTCTGAATATGCAGAACAAATCCAACCATTGCCCCTTTTGTCTTTTTTCTAGGCTCAATAGCCCCAGTTCTTCCTATTGCTCCTCATAGAATCTGTCTCTTCCCCCACCCTAATTGTGATTTAAAAAATAAGATCAGGTCTTTTTTCAAGCATGGGTCTGGAACTGCCAAAAGTGCTTCTGGAGAGGTCTAATCTGCTCAAAGTAAAGCTGGAGCATCATGCTATTTGTCTGCGCTTTGGTATCCCATGCATTAGTTTCTATGGCATTTGCTTTGTTGGCAGCCCCATCTGTGGCTGACTCCCACTGGACCAATCATCACCTGAAACCCCAAAGTCATTTATCAGTTTATCTTCCTAAGTTCAATATCCACCTACTGTGAGATTTTGCTCATGATAAATCCAAGTTCACAAAGTAATTGATCATTTTTAAATATATATTTTTTAGTTGTAGATGAACACAATAGCTTCATTTTTTTTTGTTTATATTTATGTGGTGCTGAGGATCAAACCAAGTGCATCACACGCGTGAGGCAAGCACTCTACTGTTGAGCCAAAACCCCAGCCCCTAAATGATTATTGTTTTTTATCCCATCTCTCTCTCTCTTTTTAAAATTTGTAGTTGTAGATGGACAGCATGACTTTATTTTATTAGTTTATTTTTATGCAGTGCTAAGGATTGAACCCAGTACCTCATAAATACTAGGCATAGCACTCTGCCACGGAGCTACAGCCCCGGCCCTATTCCATATCTCTTGACTATAGCAATCTGGAATATGTGGGAGAAGGTGTGTATTAAAACATAAATGTGATGTCTGTACGTTCTCTCTTCATGTTCCTATCTCTTCCCCCTGAACTGTGTCAGTCCCTACCTTCCTTTGCCCCAGACTTCTTTCATTCCAGCCTGCTCCTTAAGGGCCTATTCACTTCCAAGATCAATGGCTTTTAATTTTTGTAGTGTCTAACTTAATAGCTCTCGCCCACCTACAATATTCTCTGGCCAAAATTTCCAAATTTAAATGGTATCAGTCCCCAGACATCCCCTTCGCTGGCACCCTTTTTTATTTTTGTCATTTAAATTCTTTTTTTTTTTTTTTTTTTTTGTGTATTTTTTGTTTATTATTTTATTTATTTTTTTTTTTATTTTTTTTTTGTTATTATTTTTTATATTTTGTTTAATGTTTTTTTTTGTTTATATTTATGTGGTGCTGAGGATCAAACCAAGTGCATCACACGCGTGAGGCAAGCACTCTACTGTTGAGCCAAAACCCCAGCCCCTAAATGATTATTGTTTTTTATCCCATCTCTCTCTCTCTTTTTAAAATTTGTAGTTGTAGATGGACAGCATGACTTTATTTTATTAGTTTATTTTTATGCAGTGCTAAGGATTGAACCCAGTACCTCATAAATACTAGGCAAGCACTCTGCCACGGAGCTACAGCCCGGCCCTATTCCATATCTCTTGACTATAGCAATCTGGAATATGTGGGAGAAGGTGTGTATTAAAACATAAATGTGATGTCTGTACGTTCTCTCTTCATGTTCCTATCTCTTCCCCCTGAACTGTGTCAGTCCCTACCTTCCTTTGCCCCAGACTTCTTTCATTCCAGCCTGCTCCTTAAGGGCCTATTCACTTCCAAGATCAATGGCTTTTAATTTTTGTAGTGTCTAACTTAATAGCTCTCGCCCACCTACAATATTCTCTGGCCAAAATTTCCAAATTTAAATGGTATCAGTCCCCAGACATCCCCTTCGCTGGCTTCAGTAACACAATATCACCCCAGACTTCTTATATCATCGTTGATTGCTGCTTTTCTGTCTTCTTCAATGGCTTGTTCTAGTGGCACCCCCCCACCCCGAAGAAAAACCTGTGGGTATTCTGCTGTCTTAGGAATTAATTCTCAGCTCTTGGCTTAATTTAGATAAAAGTCTGCAAGTTACAATCCTAGTATTGAATCTTCATTTACCTCCTGTAGGAGAATTGCATAAGTACTTTTTTTTTAGATTATTTATTTACTTATTCATAATGCACAAGTATATCATCTTTTTACATACAACTGCTTGTATACAAAGTATATAAGTACCATTCAGATCTTTAATCATGCATTTAGGATAGTGATATCCAACCACCATTTCCCCCCCTTTTCCCCCCCTGCTCCCTCCCTTGCCCTCCCTTTCCTTTAACCATTCTAGTGTTCCTCTAATCCTATGTACCCCCATCCAATCACACTGTGAACTAACCTCCTTATATCAGAGAAAACATTTGGTGTTTGGATTTTTGAGATTGACTAATTTCACTTAGCATTATATTCTCCAACTTCATCCATTTACCTGCAAATGCCATTATTTTATTCTCTATTATTGCTGAGTAAAATTCCATTTTGTATATATACCATATTTTCTTTATCCACTCATCTACTGAGGGACATCTAGGTTGGTTCCACAACCTAGCTATTATGAATTGTGCTGCTATAAACATTGAAGTGGCTGTGTCACTGTAATATGCTGTTTTTAAGTCTTTTGGGAACAGACCCAGGAGTGGGATGGCTGGGTCATAGGGTGGTTCCATTCCCATTTTCCCAAGAAATCTCCATACTGCTTTCCATAGTGGTTGCACCATTTTGCAGTCCCACCAGCAATGTATGAGTGTGCCTTTTTCCCCACATCCTCTCCAACATTTATTGTTGTTTGTGTTCTCGTTAGCTGCCATTCTGACAGGGGTGAAATGAAATCTTAGAGTAGTTTTTTATTTGCATTTCTCTAATTGCCAGAGAGGTTGAGCATTTTTTTCATGTATTTGTTGATTGATTGTATATCTTCTTCTGAGAAGTGTCTTTTCAGTTCCTTAGCCCATTTATTGATTGGGTTATTTTCTTTTTTGGTGTAAAGTTTTTTGAGTTCTTTATATATTCTAGAAATTAGTGCTCTATCCGAAGTGCATGTATTAAATATTTGTTCCCAATTAGTTGGCTCTCTATTCACCTCACTGATTGTTTCTTTTGCTGAGAAGAAGCTTTTTAGCTTAAATCTATCCCATTCATTAATTCTTGGTAATAGTTCTTGCGCTACAGGATTCTTATTAAGGAACTTGGGGACTAATATGACATGATGGAAATTGGAGCTTACTTTTTCTATTAGGCGTATTGTCTCAGATCTAATTTCTAGGTCCTTGATCCACTTTGAATTGAGTTTTGTGCATGGTGAGAGATACAAGTTTAATTTCATTTTGTTGCATATGGATTTCCAGTTTTCCCAGCACCATTTGTTGAAGAGGCTATCCTTTCTCCACTGTACATTTTTTGCACCTTTGTCTAATATAAGATAACTGAAATTATATGCATAAGCACTTTTATTGGTGTCTGGCAGCTGCTAAAGCTGGTGCGGATGCTCCACCTGGCAGGTGATGGATCACTGGTTTCCACTACTCTCAGGAAAGACTGTGAATAAATGCCAGACCAATCAGGGGGTGGAAAGCAAGATCATGGCAAGATCATACCTAATACTTCCAGTTAACCCTTTATTCCCTGCACTGATAGTAGGAGATGTGGCATGGATTCCATGGGTCCTACCTAATTTCCTATGTATACTGTAGAGCAGGATCCAGAATATAAGGCTCGGAAAAACACTTGTTATATGTTAGCTATTGCAATGTATTCAAACTCAAACCTTGTTCTAGTGACCTATGAATGAAATATTAACTGTTGGTACCAGGGATTGAACTTAGGAACACTCAACCACTAAATCACATCCCCAGCCCTATTTTGTATTTTATTTAGAGACAGGTTTTCATTGGTTACTTAGTGCCTTGCTAAGTTGCTGAGGCTGGCTTTGAACTCAAGATCCTCCTGCCTCAGCCTCCCAAGCCACTGGGATTACAGTTGTGTGCCACTCTTTCCAGGTTCATTGTCAATTCTTAGAAGACAAGATATGGAAAAAGTTTGATCCCCTCAAAAGAATTGAATCATAGGTTAACATTTTATAGCTCTTTTTCACCACTGTTCCAGGAATTAAGAGGCCTATGTTTTTGTCCTAGGTCTACTGTTGACTTTTGATGTGACCATGGGTAACTTTATTTCCCATTCTGAACCTCATTTCTCTATTTGTAAGATATATTCCAGCTCTGATATTTTATAATTTTGTGGCTCAGAAGAAGTGGGCAAGTTCTTTCTTTGGAGAGATTGCAACTCCAATTAACCTATCAGCAATGCAAATAGCAGACACAGGCTGGAAATATATCATGTAATCATCAGAAACAAAATGCATGTTCTACCGAGGCAAGTACATTTATTTGCTTTTCAAACCTGAACTACTTGTGGAAGAAAAGAGAAAAAATGCCCCCATCTCCATGACAAGGATACAGACAAATCAGTTCATTCATACATTGCTGGTGGGAATGTAAAGTGGTATGTTCACTCTGGAAAACAATTTGGCAATTTCTCATAAAATTAAACATTTATATTTTTGTATCTTATATTTTTCATAGAGAAATGAAAATGTATGTTCACATAAAAATATGTATGCAAGTGTCCATAGTAGATTTATATATAATGCCAAAATAAAGGGAAAAAATGGAAGCAGCTCAATTGTCCTTCAATAGGTGACTAAAACTACATATGGTATATAAATAACATTGAATACTACTCAGAAATGAAAAGGAATGAACTGTGGGTACACACAACTTGGATGGACCTCAAAGGCAATTATACTAAGTGAAAAAGTAAATCTCAAAATGTTACATGGTATGTTATTTCATTTATATGATGCTATGATTTCAATGTGGAATGTCCTCCAAAAGCTCTTGTGTTGAAGACTTGTCCCAAAGTAGAAATATCCAGAGGTGGGGCTTTTGAGGAGTGATTGGATCATGAGGGCTCTAACCTCATCAGTGAATTAGTTGATTTGATGGATTAATAATTTGGATTACTAGGTGGAGGTAGAATTTACAGGAAGGGAGTACATGGTTGGAGGAAGTATGGGGTGTGCCTTGGTGACTATATCTTGTTCTTGGCTTTTTCTTTGTGCTTTCTCTCTCTCTCCCCATTCCTCTTTCTCTCGTTCACTCTGCTTTCTGGCTTCCATGAGCTAAGCAACTTTCCTCTGTCATGCCCTTTTTATATGATATTCTGCCTTACCTCAAGTCTATAGCAATGGAGTCAGATGACCAAGGACTGAAACATCTGAAACTGAGCCAAAATAGATCTTCCCTTCTCTAAGTTGTTCATGTTAGGTATTTTGGTCACAGTGACAAAAAGCTGACTAACACATAGCACATCCTCAAAAATGTCAAAATTATAGTGACAGAGAACAGATCAGTGTTTATCATTGTTTAGAATTGGGGGAGGGTATGATTATAAATGGATTTTCTTTATTATAATGGACTAGTTCTGTATTCCGATTGTGGTGGTGGTTGTAGGAATCTATACATATGACAAAATTTCATAGCATTTCACATCCCCCTACGTGTGTGTGAGCATGAATGTACATGCGTGCGCGTGCGCACACACACACACACAGTTTACATCAAAAACTGATACAATTTTAATTAGGTCTGTACTTTGTATATTTATTCATTTATTGAAGTTTTTGAACTCAAACTTGGGACATCATGCATTCTAGGCAAGTGCTCTACCACTAAGATATATCCCCAGGTCCTGGATTAGTCATTGGTATTGTTATGTCCTTGTTAGAATCCTGGCTTTGATAATATACTGTGGCTACGCACCATGTTATGGAGGAAACTAGGTGAAGGACACTTGAGAACACTTCTGGAACATTTTTGTCTTATGAATCTAAAGCAATTTCAAAGTATAAATATAAAAAAAATAGCTTGTGGGGCTGGGGTATAGCTCAGTGACAGAGTGCTTGCTTAGCATGTGTGAGGCACTGGGTTTGATCTTCAGTACCACATAAAAAAATAAATAAATAAATAAATAAATAAATAAATAAATAAATAAATAAATAAATGTATTGTCTCCATCTGTATCTAAAAAGTTTTTAAAATTAGCTAGTAATAGGGTCCTAAGAGTAAATGATACTGGAGATTTTGCTTATGTGTTTGGAGTCAAGGTGGCTTGGATTTAAGGTGCAATCTGCTGGACTTAGAGTCAGAAATACCTGGATTCAAATCTCAGTTCTGTTGCTTTCTAGTTATATGATCTTGGATAAATTGCTTGGCCTCGTAACACTTTAGTTTATTCATCTAATTAGAGATAATACTGTTTACTTCTCTGGCTGCATTGAGATTTAAAGTCCCGGAATCATGATGATCAAACAGTATTTGCTCCCTTCTGGAATTTTCTAGGGATTCAAAAAGAAGCTGTCATTTAGGATTACATATTCTCTTGGTTGATCGTGGAATTAACAGGAGAGGAACTCAGGAAAAAAACTAAATAGTATTATAACATTTTCATATATCAGGAGGCTACCAGATGAAGACAGCTTTGCACTTCAGGTATTTGACCACCCAGGATAAGATGTCAATTGGAGAGATCTGGGCCTCCACAACAGGTCCTTGTATTCATCCCAAGTTTTCTTCCCCAAAGACAGACATTTCTGGTTTACTTCCTTGCACATAGAATGTGACATTTTGTAACACGGGGTGTGAATTTAGGACTTCGTTGGCAGCTTAGAGATCATCTTGTACAACTCCTCTTGTTTGATGCTTGAAGACTTTGTGTAGCATCTCTGGTGCAAAGTCATCCCATCTCTGTGTGCACACTTCATGTATAGTCTCCCAAGGCATGTAATTACATCTCTGGAGAGCTCAGTTTGTTGGAAAATGCTCCCTTATTTCCCATCCTGGTGCACACAGAATCCCTATGCTTTTATAGGACAGAGAGACCAAGATGTCCCAGTTTCTCCTGAGACTCAAACCCTTTCATTGTACTTCATTCTCTTCATATCTATTCTCTTCCTTAGTTTATATTATGAAAACCCTTGAAATTAGTTATCATGTATATACTCAGAATTCTTGGAATTGTATCTCTGTTCCAGTACTTTCTGAAGAGTAGATCTCTATATCTGACTAATTGAGTTTTCTGCTTGGATATCACAAAGCCTCATTCATATCAACATAACTCAGTTTGATTCTGATCCCCAAATGTAATTTTTTCCCAGGGTTCTTGTCTGTAAATGGCTCTACTATTCATCCAGAGATCTGGAAGTCTTTCCTGAAATTTCCCTGTCATGCCATCCACATATCCACTCTATTACTGTGGCTACAGCTCTATTCTCTCACTTGGACTCAGATGCAAGTTATATCTGAACTGATGCATTTTACATCAGTTCTTAATGATGCAGCCAATGCAATCTTCCCAAAACAAAAATCTGATCATTTCACCCACTCCTGTCCTTTCTTAGAAACACTGTAATGGCTTTCTTCTTTAACTCTTAGGATGAACAATAAATTCTCCTATCACCTACAGACCCTGCATTGTGTGACTGCTATAGCTTGGATTTAGTTTGAATGTTCCACAAAATTTCAGGTGTTAGGAGCTTGATCTCTAGTGTGGCAATCCCAACGGGTTGTGGACCTTTAAGAGGTGTATCCTAATGTGATATCTTTAGGCCAATTGCAGGCATCAAATTGGAAGGCCTTGTTGGACCTGGATCTCTCTCTGCTGTTTCAAAAGGTGTGAGTTCTTCTTCTTGTACATGCTGCTACTGTCTGGCATAAGGTACTTATCAGCTGAGCTCATTCTGGAGTCCATGCCCCCCAAATTTCCAGAACTGTGATTTAGTCTGCCTTGGGTATTTTGATATTGTATCTGAAAATAGACTAAGATATGGGCCTAATTCTCCGGCTCTTCTTTTGCCATGTTTTTTATTTTTTTTCCTCTCCCTCATTTTCTGGGTTCCAGCCTCATCATCTTTATTTCATTTCTTCCATTGGATTAGACTTTCTCCTGCTATACATAGGATTTCTGCACATGCTATTGTTTGTGAAACATCTATCCCTACCTTCATATATACATTTTGTTTACCTTGTTGGCTTTTCCTCTTTCTTCAGATTATCATTCATGTGACTTTCTCAGGGAAGTTTTCCCTGATGTCCTGAACTAAATCAAATCCCAATTTTTATACATTTTTGTAGGTCCATGCACATCTCATTCCTGGTATTTATTTCACCTGTATCTTCACTTTTTGTTTGTAATTAAAAATAGTTTATGTCTCCTGAACTAAACATAATCTCAGTAAGGTCATGGATTAAGGGTCTTTGCTTTATGTTTATATTCTCAGCAGCTAACACCATACCTAGTATACAGTAGGTATTCACAATGTTTTGGCAAATAAAATAGATTAAAAACCTGAAGATGACAGTACTTATTAGGGATCAGGTTGTCCATGAAGTTTGGGGACATAAAGAGTAGAGAGGGAGTGGTAAAATTATTTGTTGCAGAGTTCTGTTAAGTGGGAATCAGGGGGGAAAAGGAAAGTAGACAAAAACATTGGGTTGAGAACCCAAAAATATCTCTGCGAAGAGAGACAGCCCCTGTGGTTAGTGATTCAATATGTTTTCTAATTCCTGCATCATGTCAGGAATGAATATCAATGTAGTAAAAAAGAAAGAGGAATAATTAAGAATCTTGGCCCCTTTGAAAATTTAGAGACATGGAACTCTCCCTTACTCTGAACTATAACCCCTTGAAATGCATTAGATGTTTCCTTAGAGGCTGTGCTATCAAATCCCACAATGTAAAGACGTAGGAAAGGCTTTTGCAATGTAATATAATTTAGAAGCAAAGGTGTCATTATATAAATCCAGGCACCAATTCCTCCACAAAGCTACCCCAAATCACCAATGTCCCCTTTCTATATTGCATATGCCTTTATCATACCACATTGCACTATTTGATAGACTTGTGTGTAATGTTATAGGGCAGTGTCTTCCTCACATTCAAGGGTGGTGTTCTATTCATCTCTATACTCCAAGGTTGAATATAGTGTCTGGTATAGGGTAGAAGCCTACTAAATTTTTGTAGATTAAATGAATGGATCAATTAATGGAGCAAACATAGATATTGGACACCCCAGTGCAACATTATTCCATTGTACTGTCTATTTACCAAAACTTTTCCAAAATAAAATCCCCTGGGTGTGATCTACTTTTATAAAAAAGAGATTTCAATGTTTTACTAAGATTTACTTAGGTTCAATACCTGCTTTGTTACTTAATAGCCTTGTGATTTTAGGCAAGTCACATTAACCTCTGAGTGTCTGTTCTTGGTATTGTAAAATAGGACCAATCAATTCCACTTTGCTGGAGCTGGGGTTGTGACTCAGCGATAGAATGCTCACCTAGCATGCATGAGGCACTGAGTTTGATCCTCAGCACCACATAGAAATAAAATAAAAATATAAAAAAATTCCACTTTGCTTACTTTGAAGGTTGTATGGCTTTGAGACAGTGGTCTTTATATGGCCTTCTGTCAGTTCTAAAATACTTCATATGCACAAGAATGGAATTATGGTTTCACCGAGTTCCATCTTGCATCTACATGGGAGGAGCGATTCTCCTTTTGGTTCCTATACTCCTCAAGATAAAGAAAAACTGACTTCTATCCATTAGAACAACTGGAGTACATACAATCACTGACATAAAAGAGAAAAAAAGGCATGTTTTCTTTTCCTTTCTTTCCTCTTCTTTTCTTTCTTTTCTTTTTTTCTTTTCTCTCTCTTTTTTTTTTTTTTTTTTTTTTTTTTTTTTTTTGGTACCAGAGATTGAACTCAGGGGCACTCAACCATTGAGCCACATCCCCAGCCCTATTTTGTATTTTAGAGACAGAGTTTCACTGAGTTGCTTAGTGCCTCACCGTTGCTGAGACTGGCTTTGAACTTCTGATCCTCCTGCCTCAGACCACTGAGCCACTGGGATTACGGGAGTGGGCCATCGTGCCCTGCTGAAAGCCATGTTTTTCAATCCTGGGAATACTTTTAAACTGATGAGGCATGGTAATCAGAGCAAAAT
Organism: Tamias sibiricus; assembly: GCA_025594165.1. Taxonomy (NCBI): domain Eukaryota; kingdom Metazoa; phylum Chordata; class Mammalia; order Rodentia; family Sciuridae; genus Tamias; species Tamias sibiricus. Next base: position 57,977,646 of record CM046667.1, read on the forward strand.
GCAGGGTTGAGGCAAGGAGGCCTGGGTACCACCTCTGCTGCTGGTGCAGTACCTGGCAGAACTGCTCCAATAAGCAGCCATTCTTGAAGCCCTAGTAGGAAGTTAAAATATCCCAAATATGTTGCATAAGAAGACAGGTACCAGTGCAATATTTTGTGTTGTTACAAGCAAATGGGTTAACCCACTTACATTTAATTAATTGACCTTAAATAGTGTACTGCCTGTGGATCACTCCAGCATTCATCACAATGAATCATAGAGTATGTACTATTTATTGAATGAAGGGCAAGTCTGTTTATTATTCTTTTAAAGCCTTGTCAAAAAATCTTCAGAAAATGGAGTGATTAATAAATAGAAAGTAGTAGTGGACAAAACTCTACGCCTAAACTTTTGAACTCCTTTTGTGTCTTTGATCAAGTCCCTTTTGTTCTTTGGGTATCAGTTCTCTCATTCTGTGGTCACCATTGCACCCTATGTATTTGGCAATAATGCTTCTTTCTACTTTGAGAAACTCTAAAGGCTCTTTGTGAGGAATGATTGGAAAACCTGGGTAGGTATAATAATTTTGAGGAATTTTTGTTTGTTAACTTTCTTTTTTTTTAAGTATTTATTTATTTTAGTTGTACACAATGTATTTATTTATGTTTACGTGGTGCTGAGGTTTGAACCCGGGCCGCGCACTTGCTAGGTGAGTGCTGTACCGCTGAGCCACAATCCCAGCCCTTGCTTGTTAACTTTCACATTTCCACATTAATTAGTTAATTTGACTCCTAGTTATGTTTTTGTCTGTTTTATTTTCTCCTTCTAGTTCCCGACTTTCAAATAAACCAGGGCAGGCCCTGTTAACTCACCAGGTACAACTGGGATTAGAAAGCTACAAAGAAAGGAGACAGAGACAATAAACATTTGGTTGACATGCCTAAGGGAAGTTAATGACAGGTTGCAAAGAAGAAGAGTTTGCCAATCTGCATTCCTCCTGTGATATTTGTGGGAACTAAGTCAGCACAGTGAATTCTGTAAAATACATAATGGTGCTTTGTATTTCCTTTTTAATTTCAATTGAATGCAGGTTAATCAACATTAAGTATCTGTTCTATTCAGAGCATGTGCCAAGGATTTACACATGGAAATGTGGAGAGGGAGCAATATAAGAATAAGTAATACCCAGGTCCTGGTCTCCAAGAACTAAGACTGTGTTAGTAGAGACAGCGTGAGGGAAAAATGAACTATCAAGGGCAGGTAAGTAATGAATGGATGTACATGTAGAATGCTACTGCCTGAGCAAACACCAAGGCCAGTATGAGTGGGCATGGTTATTAGGGACAGGTGGTAGAAGGTTCATTAAGCACCACAGAAGAGGAGCCTCCATTTACCTGTCTAACTCAAGGTCTAGAATGGCTTCATTATGGCTATTATAGTGATCCAAGCAGTAAGTTACCTAGGTAATTTATGCTCTTCAATTATATTATCCTTTACAGGTCAAAGAATAACCCCTAACGTGCGGATATGTATATAGAGAGGAGATGGAGACTATGAAATGAAGGAGAGACCCTCTCTGCCCCAGAGATTTTATTATTTTTCATTTAACAAGTACTCTTTCTGGCAATGTTTCTTGGAATCCAGAATTTTCTCCATGTATTTTCTATTCTTATTTGTTTTTCATACCTCTTTATTTTAAATAAAACAATCTAACAATTAAAATCTAACAATTCTAATTGTTAAATTGTTTTGTTTAGAATACAAACATCTTTTAAAACCCATATGATCTGCTTTTATATAGTGGTTCTCAAACATTGCTGTGTTTTTCAAATTTAATGCATACTAGAATTTTTTGAGGAGCTTTAAAAAGTCCTCAATATTCAGATCCCCAAAAGGCAAATTATATAAAAAGTCTTTAGAAGTTAGATCAGACATTGGTATTAGTTAAGGCTACCCAGGTTCTTCTAATTTGTGGCCGAATCTAAACAACAGTGGGTAGTTGTTATTTATTTTTACCTCTTCTATGTTAGGTTTATTTATTTATTTTTGAACAAATAACTCCACAAGATTGTTACATGATGATCTCTGCAAGTTTTTATTGGTCACTATTGACTTAAAAAAAAAAAAAAAAAAAAGAAAAACCTCTGTACAAATAGCTGATTTTTATTTTTCCTTGATGGAAAGTCTTTTTATGCTATTAGCAGAGTTTTGACAATTTATCCTCTTCAAATTTTACTTCAAAGGTAATAATACTTTTGATCTTCATTTTCTTTCATTTACAAATATAATGTTGAAATTTCTTCTGATAATATGAATGGATCCTAAACCATGTGAACATCTTGGTAAAAAATCAAGTATTTAAGGCTAGTAGTTATTTATATAGGTTGTTAGTTTTCAATTTATTTCTATTAAATTAAGCATCTTTTTAAAAAGTATAGGTGCCACATTTGGACTTATGGAATAGTGCAATGTTTCTCAACTTTTATGCATACCAATAATCTAAGGATTTTGTTAAAATGCAGATTCTGATTCGAAAAATCTGGTAGTGAGCTCCCAGGTAATGTGAATGCTTATGGTTCAGGAACTCTACTTCAAGTTGCAAGGTGCCAGTGATTATTTACAAGGCTGGTTCCCTGAGGTAAAGTGAGGGTGGGAGGAAGGAATTAATCAAAATATTTGTGTGCCAGGGCCAGTCATCCTTGTTTTATTCTCTCTCTCTCTCTCTCTCTCTCTCTCTCTATCTCTCTCTCTATATATATATATATATATATACACATATATATATATATATATATATATATATATATATATATATATCTCCCTTTTTGTATTCCAGTTACAAAATATTGAGTTAATCCTACTCTTCAGTTCATGGTAGAGCCAACTCCATGTTCAGAATCCCTCACCCTCTTCCCCCAGTGATTGCAAAATAATTGGAACATAATTTCTTAGTTAAAATATGAAATGCTTATGTCATGGAGATGAGCATCTGATTGAGAGGAGTGCAAGAACTAGATGCTAAACAATACCTTATTGTTAAAGTGTTTACCTGTATATAACATGTATGAACCTCACAGCCATCCTATGAGGGTAGAAGGACAGATTATAATTCTCATTTCATTGTTGAAGAAACTCAGATTCAAAGATGCTTGGTGACTTGCCTGAGTCAAGGAGAAAGGAACTGAGAGGGAACCAAACCCCTGGTCTCCTGGCAGCAAAGACTAATGTTCTTTTCATTAAACAAAGAGACATCAAGATCAGCAGTATGAAAGAGGGAGGGGGGAGTGTTTTCAGTCTGAATAAATTTGGTAAACATTGACTTTTCAAAATGCAGAAATATAAAACAATAATAAGTTGCTTAAATCTCCATTCATCAGCTAAAGGAAGATGATGGGCAGATGGCTGTTTGGTGATATCTTGTGAGAAGAATATGAATCATGTCTTTAAAGTTATTTGAAATAATATTGTTTCAATGAGAGAAGCTTCCTGCCAAGCACATTGCCTTCTCTGGATAGCATTGATGGATGCTGCCTGAATCCATAACCACAGTTTTCAGCCCAATTTCCTTCACTTTTCCTGGTGACCAGTGTCCTACCAGCAGTGGTAAGGACCACTGTCACTAATAGGTGTTAAATTCCACTAGCATACACAATAAGCCTGTGTAGCCAATGCAGATATATGTGGCTGTGCTTTATGTCTTGTTGATCTCTTTAAACTTTTGGGTCCTGCCTACCTGTCAATTGGCCAGACTTAGGGAGAAAAATGCTACAACATAATCAGCAGCTGGAGAGAGGGGAGGAATAGCAGGCTATAGAGAAAAATTCAGTATGTATCCAGAAAATTAAACAAATAAATAAAACCTACATTTTGGTAAATGTGATTATGTGAACAAGTTCATGCCATTTTCATAATTTTGAAGCTCACTTCCCTTGTCAGTAAAATGGGGATAACATTACATACTAAGATTGCTGTTATTATCAGTTAACCTGAAACTTAAGAAAATACATAAAGGATTATAAAATGCTCTGCTACTGGTAAAGAGGTCTATTATTACATTTAAAAAAATTCTTTGAAGATGTGAAAAGCCCTCTCTCAAAACAACTTACTTCTTGCTTGTTTTTTTTAATCTCTATACTGTCCTTCTTTCTGTTTCTTGAACAATCTAATCTGTTCTTAATCCCAGGCCTCTATACTTGTTCTTCCTTATGCTTGGGATGCCTCCCCCTCACCTTTTATTTCTACTTAGTTAATTCCTCCTAATTGTTGGGGTGTCAGCCCAAATATCACCTTTCCAGAGTGGCCTGGATCATCCAACCTAATGAGTCACACACATCCTAGCCTCTTTTTATCACTTAATTATATTTCCTTCATAGTACTTGCTAAGATGAGATATTATCTTGCTTATGGGCTCATTTATCTGATGTCAGTCTTCCCTTATTGGAATTTAAGTTCCATGGGTTAGGAATTTTCTCTGTCTTGTTCATTGTCATATCTATATTCTTAAATAGTGTCTAGCACATATTGAAAGAAAGATTGGCAATCGTTATGGCCTTCACTATTAAGCAGTATTAAGCAGAAGGGAGGTAATGTGTTTGCTAAATTCCTTAGCCTCACCCTCATTTTCTTATATTCCTGCCCTTCTATGCCATCTCCCCAAAGTGGTTGTATTTCCCAGGACAAATCAGAGACAAGTCTGGGGGTTCTAATTACAGTGGTTAATATCATTGTTTCAGTTACTATTGTATTAACAGTTATAAGGTAGCTCTAAGAACCACCCCTTCATCTCAGCTTTATTTACAGAGGTTGAAAAGCTACATCTTGACACTTCTCAGAAGAAGATACACGATTAATCAACAAATACATGAAAAAATGCTCAACATCGCTGGCAATTAGAGAAATGCAAAGCAAAACTACTCTAAGATTTCATTTCACTCCAGTCAGAATGGCAGCTATCAAGAACACATGCGAGAGCATCTGGCAATCCAACCAGTGTTTGACAAGGATCCACTGGGAGAATGATGTTTGCAAGGACTCATCATCTCGAGATAATGCCAGATGTATGCCTCTGGGCTCTGGTGCCTTTTCTGCACTATCTTCTTAATAATATAATACTTATACTATTTTCTAGTGGTGATTGCTGGGGGTGAGGGGAATACTACAGCATTTTCTGAGAATATTAATAAAACATTAGAAACCATGACCCCTTCCCTACCACGGACAGTAAATAATCTTCTGCCACCGTGTGATGTGTTTTCTTCCTGGGGTGATTGTTATAAACATGTATTGTTATATGTGAGAACAGTCACAGAGCCACCTGTTTTCTCCAGTCATGAGTTTGCAAAAAGTACATAGTCTCACTGTTAGTAATCAGAAACAGAATAAAATTATAGTGCTTCCTACTACAGAGATCCTCTCTTGTGTCCCATGGGTTAGTTAGATCCAGAATCAGGAAATGTTATATGGTGGAAGGGTAAAAGTATTCATAGGCATAAGTTAAATGTTAGATTCTGGTGCTTGTGATCCTGCTTTAGTAAGATTAGCTTTGCTAAACAATATAACAATTACCTACAAAGAAATTTGCCATGGAAACCGCTGAATCACTGCCCTCTTGCTAGCCCAAACTTAAAGTTTAACTTAGGCTAATAGAGTTAAGAGGCTAGCTTGTTTACCACAGCTAAGCACTATGTCAAGAGCATTTATGATGAAATAGAAACTTAAGATCAACTTTGCTGATTACGTTCATAGCTTAGATATTAAATCAGAACAATAGTAGGGGATGTGGTGGGGGTGTTATTATCTCATACAATCACTTTTTCCAGTAAGCCTGTTCTGTACCAGGAATTCTATGGGTTTTATGTTAACTACATTCTTGGCATGTTATACTTTAAAAAAATGTATAAAAACTGTGTGTGAACTCAATAAACTTGTCAGCATTCTACACTGGCCTGTGAGTCTGTGTGGTTGTTGTCCATCCATCGCCGATGCTGTTTACCCCGTCACATCTCCTCAACCAGGAAGACCCCCGACCCTGCTAGGGCTGGACCCTGGCAAACACAAACAACAATAAATGTTGGAGAGGATGTGGGGAAAAAGGCGCATTCATACATTGCTGGTGGGACTGCAAAATGGTACAACCATTATGGAAAGCAGTTTGGAGATTTCTTGGGAAAATGGGAATGGAACCACCCTATGACCCAGCCATCCCACTCCTGGGTCTATTCCCAAAGGACTTAAAAACAGCATATTACAGTGACACAGCTACCTCAATGTTTATAGCAGCACAATTCACAATAGCTAGGTTGTGGAACCAACCTAGATGTCCCTCGGTAGATGAATGGATAAAGAAAATGTGGTATATATACACAATGGAATTTTACTCAGCAATAAAAGAGAATAAGATCGTGGTGCACTATCTTTTTGATATGTTTTTGTATCCGATTTGCCAGGATTTTGTTGAGGATTTTTGCGTCTATGTTCATTAAAGATATGGGCCTGAAGTTTTCTTTTTTTGGATGTGTCTTTGCCTGGCTTTGGAATTAATGTAATATTGGCCTCATAGAAAGAGTCTGGAAGAGCTCCCTCTTTTTCTATTTCTTGAAATAGTTTGAAGAGCATTGGTATTAGTTCTTCTTTGAAAGTCTTATAGAACTCGGCTGTAAACCCATCAGGTCCTGGACTTTTCCTTGTTGGTAGCTTTTTGATGACATCTTCTATTTCTTCGCTTGTAATTGATCTGTTTAAATTGTGTATAGCCTCCACATCCAGTTTAGGCAAATCATATGACTCTAGAAATCTGTCAATGCATTCAGTATTTTCTATTTTATTAGAGTACAAGTTTTCAAAGTAATTTCTAATTATATTCTGTATATCTGAGGTGTTTGTTGTGATATTCCCTTTTTCATCACGAATGTTAGTAATTTGAGTTTTTTCTCTTCTTCTTTTTGTTAGCATCGCTAAGGGTCTGTCAATTTTGTTTATTTTTTCAAAGAACCAACTTTTAGTTTTGTCAATTCTTTGAATGGTTTCCTTAGTCTCAATTTCATTAATTTCTGCTCTGATTTTAATTATTTCCTGTCTTCTACTGCTCTTGGTGTTGGTCTGTTTTTCTTTTTCTAATGCTTTGAGGTGTGATGTTAAGTCATTTATTTGTTGGGTTTTTTTCCTCTTAAGGAATGAACTCAGTGCAATGAATTTTCCTCTTACTACTGCCTTCATAGTGTCCCAGAGATTTCTATATGATGTATCTGTGTTCTCATTTACCTCTAGGAATTTTTTGATCTCCTCTTTGATGTCTTCTTCAACCCCTTGTTCATTCAGTAGCATGTTGTTTAGCTTCCAGTTGATGGAGTAGTTTTTCTTATTCCTTGTTTTGTCGTTGATTTCCAATTTCATCCCTTTATGGTCCGATAGCATGCAGGGTAGTATCTCTATTTTTTTATATTTGCTGAGAGTTGCCTTGTGACATAAAATATGGTCTATTTTGGAGAAGGAGCCATGTGCTGCTGAGAAAAATGTGTATTCGTTTACTGAGGGATGAAATATTCTATATATATCCGTTAGGTCTAAATTGTTAATCGTTTTGAGGAGGCTTAAAGTTTCTTTGTTTAGCTTTTGTTTGGATGATCTATCCATTGGTGAGAGAGGTGTGTTGAAGTCCCCAAAAAGATAGTGCACCACGATCAAGTGGGGTTTATCCCAGGGATGCAAGGCTGGTTCAACATTTGGAAATCAATAAACATAATACATCACATCAATAGACTTAAAGACAAAAATCATATGATCATCTCAATTGACGCAGAAAAAGCATTTGACAAAATACAACACCCCTTTATGTTCAAAACACTGGAAAAACTAGGAATATCAGGAACATATCTTAACATTATAAAAGCTATTTATGCAAGGCCCCGAGCTAACATTATCTTAAATGGAGAAAAACTGAAAGCATTCCCTCTAAAAACTGGAACAAGACAGGGATGCCCCCTTTCACCACTGCTATTTAACATAGTACTGGAAACTCTGGCCACAGCAATTCGAAAGACGAAAGAAATTAAAGGGATCAAGATAGGAAAAGAAGAGCTCAAATTAGCACTATTTGCTGATGACATGATAATCTACCTAGAAGACCCAAAAAACTCTATCAGAAAACTTTTACAACTAATAAACGAATTTGGCAAAGTTGCAGGATACAAAATCAATACACATAAGTCAAAGGCATTTGTGTACATCAGCGACAAAGACTCTGAAAGGGAAATGTTGAAAAATACCCCATTTGCAATAGCATCAAAAAAAAAAAAATACCTGGGAATCAACCTAACGAAAGAGGTGAAAGACCTCTATAACGAAAATTATAGAACACTAAAGAAAGAAATTATAGATGAACTCAGAAGATGGAAAGATCTACCTTGCTCTTGGATAGGTAGAATTAATATTGTCAAAATGTCCATACTACCAAAAGCATTATACAGATTTAATGCAATTCCAATCAAAATCCCAATGTCATTCTTCAAAGAAATTGAAATAGCAGTCATGAAATTCATCTGGAAAAATAAGAGACCCAGAATAGCCAAAGCAATCCTGAGCAAGAAAAGTGAAGCAGGGGGCATCACCATACCAGACTTTAAATTATACTATAGAGCAATAGTAACAAAAACAGCATGGTATTGGCACCAAAATAGACTGGTGGACCAATGGTCCAGAATTGAGGATACAGAGACTAATACATATAATTACAGCTATCTTATATTAGACAAAGGTGCCAAAAATGTACAGTGGAGAAAGGATAGCCTCTTCAACAAATGGTGCTGGGAAAACTGGAAATCCATATGCAACAAAATGAAATTAAACCTTTATCTCTCACCATGCACAAAACTCAATTCAAAGTGGATCAAGGACCTAGTAATTAGACCAGAGACAATACACCTAATAGAAGAAAAAGTAAGCTCCAATTTCCAACATGTTGGATTAGGCCCCAAGTTCCTTAATAAGAATTCTGTAGCGCAAGAATTACTACCAAGAATTAATGAATGGGATAGATTTAAACTAAAAAGCTTCTTTTCAGCAAAAGAAACAATCAGTGAGGTGAATAGAGAGCCAAATAATTGGGAACAAATTTTTAATACATGCACATCAGATAGAGCACTAATCTCTAGAATATATAAAGAACTCAAAAAACTTTACACTAAAAAAACAAATAACCCAATCAATAAATGGGCTAAGGAATTGAGAAGACACCTCTCAGAAGAAGATACACGATTAATCAACAAATACATGAAAAAATGTTCAACATCGCTGGCAATTAGAGAAATGCAAATCAAAACTACTCTAAGATTTCACTTCACTCCAGTCAGAATGGCAGCCATCAAGAACACAAGCAACAATAAATGTTGGAGAGGATGTGGGGAAAAAGGCACACTCATACATTGCTGGTGGGACTGCAAAATGGTGCAACCGTTATGGAAAGCAGTATGGAGATTTCTTGGAAAACTGGGAATGGAACCATCCTATGACCCAGCCATCCCACTCCTGGGTCTATTCCCAAAGGACCTAAAAACAGCATATTACAGTGACACAGCTATCTCAATGTTTGTAGCTGCACAATTCACAATAGCTAGGTTGTGGAACCAACCTAGATGTCCCTCAGTAAATGAGTGGATTAAGAAAATGTGGTATATACGCACAATGGAATTTTACTCAGCAATAAAAGAAAACAAATTAATGGCATTTGCAGGTAAATGGATGAAGTTGGAAGACATAATGCTAAGTGAAGTTAGTCAGTCTCAAAAATCCAAGTACCAAATGTTCTCTCTTATATAAGGAGGCTATTTCAAAGTATAGTTGGATGGGGGTACATAGGAGGATTAGAGGAACACTAGAATGGTCAACGGAAGGGAGGGTAAGGGAGGGAGCAAGAGGGGAGGGAGGGGGAGAAAAAAAAAGGTGTTTGAAAAAAAAAAGAGAATAAGATAATGACATTCGCAGGTAAATGGATGAAGTTGGAGAATATATTGCTAACTGAAATCAGTCAATCTCAAAAATCCAAATACCGAATGTTTCCTCTGATATAAGGATGCCAGTTCACAGTATTGATGGGTCGGGGTACATAGGAGGATTAGAGGAACACTATAATGGTCAAAGGGAAGGGAGGGGAAGGGAGGGAGCAAGGAGGGAAGGGGGAAAAAAGTGGTTGAATAAGATGGATATCATTATTCTAAATGCATGATTGAAGACTTGAATGCTGCGAATATACTTGGTATACAAACTGTTTTATGTAAAATGATGCTATATATGTATTGTATGAACTGTAATACATACTACTATAAATAAAAATTAAAAAAAAGAAAAGCTACATCTTGGGTTATTTATTGAACCTGTCTGAAATATAAGGGACAAAAATAGCTTTATAGCTGTATATGATGTCAGTGATGAATATCCAGTGCATTTGAGTTAAGAGATTTTAGAAGATTTAATCCAACTTTCTAATTATATATTGTGAGTAAACTAAGTCCCCAAAAGAGCTAAGTACTCACCCTTGACTACAATATATTACATTGCATGTTAGGGGCAAAACAGGATTCAGAAATCACTGCCCACATCTCCCAATTGTAAAAAGACAGAGTTTGGAGACTCTGTTATCTGAAAAAAGATTAATGTCCAGATTAATCAGATGGCTTTCAGGAAGTTTACAGTTTTGATATTCCAAAATTACAGAGACCTGTAAAAGCAAGCATTCCTTTTGTTGTTGTTGTTGTTGTTATGGTTTAGATATGAGGTGTCCCAAAACAACTCACTTTTGAGACAATACAAGAAAATTTAGAGATGAAATGTTTGGATCATGAGGTGTGACCTAGCCAGTGCATTAATCCCATAATAGGGGTTAACTGGTTGATAACTGTAGACAGGTAGGGTGTGGGAGGTATGTCTCTGTGGTTGTGCCTTTGGTGTATATATTTTGTCCCTGATGAGCAGAGCTCTCGCTCTTTCCTGATTGTCATGTCCCGAGCCGATTTACTTCTCCACACCCTTCTGCCACCACCTTCGGCTCAGAGCAATGGAGTTGGCTACATATGAACTGAGACATCTGAAAGTATAAGTGCCAAATAATCTTTTCCTCCTCTGAAATTGTTCCTGTCAGGTTTTTTGGTCACAGTGGCAAAAGTGCTGACTAAAATATTCATTTGTTCATTCAACTTTTGCTTATAGAAGGCCTACTATATGCCAAGGAAGATTACACAATACCCACCAATAAAACCTTGTTTTTTTCACAGAGGGATACATAAGGCATAACAACAAAATAGAGCCCACAGTCACAAGGATAGCAAACTAGAGGAATTGAAGGCAGGGAAAAGAGCTCTGGAGTTGACAGCAGTCAGGGGACCTGAATTCTAGGGCTGACTCACCCTTTTTGGCTATAGCCTTTCCCTTTCTTGGTCTTAGTGTCCATGAGTGTGAGAAGGTATGCTTAGAACTCTGTTCTCTGACAGCTCCACTGCTTTAATTTTATGATTTAAATCCTGTAGGAGTACAATTACCTCAATGAACATGAATGTGTTAAATGGCACGTATGTCATTCCTGAATTCCAGTTGAATGCCAATAGGGAAGAGAGGGGAAAGAAAAATAGTTCAGGAAAATAGCAGAGTCCTAAGCTCTCTAACTCCAGTCAGCAGCCGTCTCTGGGCCTCAGTTCTTCCCTATTAATGCTGAGGAAGCTGCATTAGCTTTTCTATGAACACTGCCTCTCCATACTTGTTGCTCAGACTTTCTCAAGATTTTATCATTGCTATGATCACAGTTCCTTGAGAAAGTGGCTAAGATTAACCTGTAGAAAGAGGTAAGAGACTTAGGCAGGATCCAAATATCTGTCTTCAAATAGATAAAAGACTGACATGTAGAAATAAATTAGGCTGATTATGGAGCCTCTGGGGCAGAATTATAATCATAGGTGAAAGACAGAGAGAGGCAGATTTCATTTTCTTAGAAATCTTCCATTTGCTTATATGCAGAGCTATCCTAACAGATTGAGCTGGATTCATAGTTAAAGAACTGCCTGTCAGTGTAGATATATAAAGGAAAGGACATTCAAACTGTGGGTGGGGATACCTGAGGGTGGGAAAGTTGGAGTGAAATGGGGTTCTTAATTTATTTTTCTGAGTTTAGAACCTTTGTAGGGCTCAAAGAAAAGTTCTGGACTTGTAGGCTGGGGTTGTAGCTCAGTGGTACAGCACTTGCTTAGCATATATGAGGCACTAGGTTCAATTCTCAGCACTGAATATTTTTTTCCCACCCCCATGGAGTGCATTGCTACAAATGATTCATTGTACATAGTTTTATTCATCCTCTTTTATCAGAATAAGTAACTGAGGGGAAAATGATGAGCAAAGAAAAAATATTTTTTTCATTCTCAAATAATGTTTTTATGTCAAATGGAATTTTTCGTTAGAAAGTTACTAATATAGTCATTATACAGAAAGACATCTGGATTATTATACAGATACATTATACAGTAAGACATCCCTTGATCATGAGAGTTTTGACATAAAAACTGAATATTTTTTAAAAAGGCCTATTGACAACCAAAATATTTTTAAAAGTTCTGGACTCTTTCCTTAGGTAAACACACACAATATACACACATGCACACATATGCACATATATATATATGATCTCAGAGCTTCACTAACTCCTTAAAGTAAAACCTTTAGACTTACTCTGAGGTCCTCCCTTAAATTTGAGATGTTGGATTCTGTACAGAGAATCCCAGCCAGTATTCTCTCCATGGATACACACACACACACACACACACACACACACACACACACAGCATTTCCTCTGCCCCCTGCTAACACTTTCTCCATGATCAATTCTCTTCCCCTTCTTCCCTTCTTCCTGTCTGTATATTACTACCTACTGCCTTCATTGCAGTGAAATACACCCTAAGGAGAAGGTATCCCAGGAGAAGTCATGTCTTTTCCAAATAGACACTATGGTGCTGCTTGTCTTGATTTCTGTTCACCCCACTGTTTCCTCTCTAAGTTAACAGAGATTATTTACATCTCAAATACTCTTGAAGTTATAAGGCTTTGTCTACCTCACAGCCATGACAAAATGAGACTCCAGGGAAACATGGATTTAGTCTTAAAATATATGAAAGGTAGGTTTGAAGAAGAGTGATTATACTGATTATGCGTGACTTCAGAGAACTGAAGTGGGGCCATATGTTGGAAGTCAGTGGAAAGCAAGTTTGGGCTCAATAGAGAGCTGAACCATCTCAAGTTTGTGGTAGAAAAGGCAGCACTGTGGTGACAACTCCTTTCTCTGGAGGACCATGTGGTGAGGCTGGGTGATCTCTTAAAAATGGAATACCTTAATCCCAGCAGCTTGGGAGGTTGAGGCAGGAGGATGGCGAGTTCAAAGCCAGCCTCAGCCACTTAGTGATGCCCTCAGCAACTTAGTGAGACTGTGTCTAAAATAAATAAATAAATAAATAAATAAATAAATAAATAAATGGACTAGGGATGTTGCTCAGTGGTTAAGTGTCCCTAGGTTCAATCCCTAGTACAAAAAAAAAAAAAAAAAAAAAAAAAAACAACCAACCAACAAACAAACAAACAAAAAACCTTTGCTGGGTAAAGAGAAAGCACAATCAACAATAATGGAAATCCTTAACTCAAGAATTCACAATTGGTTTTATACCACCACAGACTCCAACAGTTGGCAACAACAAGGTAATCTCTGTCCTCATTTGATATCACCATAGCCTTTTTCTTATACCATTTGTCTCTTTTTGATAGTGGGGCTGTTCCTTCTATGAAGATGGAGCAACAGACTAAAAGGTTTTCCCAGTCAGTCTTATTAAATTACTTCATGGACTCCTGCAGAGATAAACTTCTAGAGCTGCCTGTGACCATAACTGCATTGATAATAACTTGTCATAGCTCTCTTAGACCCCTAGACAGAAGCACATTTGGCTATGGCTTTTGATCAGGGAACTAGGACAGTAGGGTATGTTACAAAGACACCCTTAGTACTTGGAAAATTGTGAAATTGGGTATGAGGAATCATGGATTGTTTGTAAGCACAGCAGGGAGATGAGATAATAGAGATAAAATCAGAATCTGGCTCTGATTCCCTGCGTGAGAGTGGGCCAAACTTCTAAGGGTACTATCTCTACTAGGAGTTGCTGGCTCTGGTAATACAGGCTGGTGAGGTGCTCACCAGCACCTCAAAAGGGTGTGACTGCCTTGGTTACAAGTATATACAATCTCTCTACCAGATGGGCCAAACTAAAAGAAAATCCAGTTTGGGGAAATTTTGGAGGAAATTAGCATGTGTTGACCATCAACATTAAACCTGTCCATAAGTGATAGGAAACAAACATTATGTAAAGACTTCAAGCAGACACCAGGCCTGAATGGGGGTTGGGTTACTAACACGCAACCAAAAATTAATAAGGAGTTGAAGCCAAAGTTAGATCAAGACAATATAAAACATGGTAAGGAGCAAGGTAAGGACCAGAGAATATGCGTGCCACAGGACCTCTTGTTTCAGTGAGATTATGTAGATTTTGAGAGCGATGGAAACTTTGCAGCTCTTCCTGGCTCCCTGACCACCAGGATTGGAAGAAAAATGTCACTCAAGAACCACTGAATGTTGAGTCAGACTGAAATAGGTGAGACATTTTCCTGTCCTTGTTGGAATTTGAGAAGGAGGAACAGGGGTATCCAGGGTTCCACTGGGGAGAGATGAGGTCTTCACTGTGGGTTGGAGAACTAAGGTTATGTGCTGTCACAGAAGGTCTAGTGAAAGATGTAAGGATTTTATGTGTTTTTGTGTGCATGATTTTGCTTGGTTTTACATTTGAGACCTAGAAGATAAATGAGGGAAGTGGTGGTGATTTGAGAATAGAGGATACTCCATGTGAAATGCATCTATGCAGATAGTGAGTGGTCTGTAGTGATGGAGACTGAGCACCTCCAGAGACACACAAGTAAGAAATTGGAACTGTTTTGCCTGAGATGCAGCTTTTGTTGTACTTTGCAGGGTTAGAATGGATTTCAGAGGCTCTAAGAGATGAATTTCAGCTGTATTAGACACAGAATTTATTAGGTACAGAATTTATATATATATAATTGGCAAGGGGGGGAGCACTGGGCAAGGTAAGCTCCCTGTAATGAGACCTGGACAATTGTTTGGTTTCAATTCTGTGACTCATTCTCAAGCCCTGGAGAGAAAGTTAAAACCACCAGAGAACTGTTGAATTTTTGTTTTCCAGCATCAAGTTTCTGATTCTATTAGGAAGAATGGAGAAGGATGAAAGAGAGAGGGAGGGAGGAAAAGAGGGAGGGCAGGACGTGTGTCAGGAGCAGGATGAACAGATAACTTGAAAATATTACATGAGTGAATGTGCTTATTCTGACTCTTACTGTACCAAGGAACATTCCTTCTTCCATCAGCCATTCTATATAACTATTTTTTCTCAACTCTCAGCCACACCATCTCCATGGAAATACTCAGAAAAGACTGCAGTGCTAGAGATACACATAGGAACAGCAGATTTGAAACTCTCCATTCAAAACATCCTCTTCTTTTACTCTCCCTGGAACAAGCCAAGAGCATTTCCCTTCTTTATGTCTTTGCTCCTGCTTTCTGGGAGCTGAAGTTCCAACCTCTTGCTCTCCCTCATATCTGACCATTTTTGTCCTCTGATTGTTTAAATACTAGCTCAAATGCTAGCCATTCTGCAAAGCCTCCTCTGCTCTCAGCTTGCACTATTTGTTCCTCTAGTTCCTGTCTGCACATTTTAACCTGCCTGGAATTAACTGTTTCCTGGTTGTGGGTTCTTCTCTGTGATGCATTTGTAAGCTGCTGAAGATAAACTATGCTGAATTTTCCTTTTTCTGGTCCCCAGCCCTTTCTTCCATGGATGGATTGGGCATATGGATGGACTTACTGGCTCTCTGGGTCCTGACTACCTAAATATGCCTTAGAAAGTCCTAGGGAGCTCATGGACTTTGATGAATTGTAGGTCAATAAGAGCTCACATGTGTATCAGGATCTGGGATGCAGAAAGACAGCAATGGTCTCAAAAGTTTGAGAATACTAGTGAGATATAATGAGCATCATTTTCTTCTTTGCTGAATCCACTCTTGGAAAGTTGTTGTATTGAATCTTCCCTTGTCCTATGGGAATGAGATGTTCCTAACCCCCTTTTGAAACATTCAAGAAATCTGGCTCAGAGAGAACAATGAGGACAAGGACTATAGTTAACAGCTTAATAGTCTGGTGAAATACAAGACCATGTCTTAGTAAACCTGTGCCTCTGCATGTCTGTTTATGCTACAAACACACCACCCTTCCACTGCTCCTCTGTGCTTCAGTTAGATTTTAGCAAAGACTAGTCTTCCACTAGATATCAACATACCCTTTACTCCCCTACCACATCTTTTTTTTTTTTTTTTTTTTTTTGTGGTACCGGGGATTGAACTCAGGGGCACTCGTCCACTGGGTCACATCCCCAGCCCCCTTTTTTGTATTTTTTTTTTTTTTATTTAGAGACAGGGTCTCATTGAGTTGCTAAGTGCCTCGCCATTGCTGAGGTTGGCTTTGAACTCGCGATCCTCCTGCCTCAGCCTCCCAAAGTGCTGGGATTACAGGCGTGCGCCACCGCGCCCGGCCCCTACCACATCTTAAGCCCTTTTTGGCACTCAGGAAGCCATCTCAGAGCCAGACACAGAGAAAATGCCTCCTTGTTACTCAGTTGATATACTTCTGCAGAGGAATCAAACTGGAGATCAGTGATTTGAAAACTTCTGCAGGGGAATAAAACTGAAGATCAGTGATTCCCAGCTAGTGACTCAGTACCTGCCCTAGGAAGGATCTGTATGTTAGAGTCAACATTTATGAATCCCTTTGAATGTGTGCATTTATGTGTTGAACTCTGGGTCAACAAGCAAAACACCTTGTTTTATCCTGTTTTTTTTTTTTTCTCATTTTTTCTTCTTTCTTTTTTAAAAGAAGTTATCTGGTAATTACATAATTTCTTCTAGCCTAGGTCTACATTTGGAAGGCTTAACTCCCAATCAGAAAAGCCAGGATTTAGTTAGATTTTTTTGGTAAGCTACAATGTTAACCTGTTAGAAACCATCTCCCCACAAAACTGGGGCACCCCTGAAAGATTGCAACACCTTCAAATCTTTGCCTCGCCTTTCCTTACTTTCTTAATCCATAGCACCAAGATGTGGATCGGGTGCAAATAGGCATGCATACCCACACACACGTGTGGTAGAAGTTTCCTTGCCTCCATCATGACTGCTTGGTAATAATCTCTGATGGCTGCATAATGACAACAATGATGATTTTGATAATGATGATAATAATGGTGATAAATGAATTTCGGTGTATGCCTTAATATGTAGTTATTGACATTATTGACATCAGGGGGCTTCCTTTCTGGCTTCTCTAGAAGGGGGATGCTGCTGCTGATCTCCACCATGCCTGGGCAGTAGGGGGTGGCTAGGAAGTCATGAGACTGGTTGAAACAACACCAGGATTTCTCAGAGTGACAGCTTGCTGCATAGCAGAACACTCTAAACTGCCAGCCTCTTCAATTCTCATTTCTAGTCTTGGTGCTTCAGCTAATTCTTCCTTAAACTCTCCCTCCCAAGCCTTGGTTTCTCCTTTAAGTTACTGGGAGAGGAGTGGGTGATAAGGAAAGGACACTAACTCTGAAAGGCTCAGGTTACTGTTTTCTTCACAGCATCCCAAGACCTCTAGGGAGGCAATTCAGTTGCTGTACTTGTGGCTCAAATGCCCCCACTCCCCACCCCTCCCTCCTTGAAGAGGTAGCTGAAAATTCACAAGTGAAATGGCAGCCTTGGACCACCAGCCCTAACCTCTTTTCCACTGCAACTCCACGACTGAGCTCCATCTCCCTATTTCTGCTGCTTCCGACTCTGGCAGCACTGACTTACAGAAGCTTTCCAAATTCTAAACCTTCATTCGGGACGCCCCCTCAGCCTCCGACTAACCTGCCACAGTCCAGTTCCCATAGTGGTACTTCCTGGGTGTCGAAGGAGACTGCAGTAATGTCTCTTGAGGCCAGACTCAGAACTCCAGGGTCAGTGCATGCAGTTCTGAGGCTTTAGAAAGCAGAGCAGTGTGCTGGCTCACCCCATTCCAGGCGACCCTCACTGGGGCTCTCAAAGACTCTAGAGCGTTCCCTCCCGGTTCTCCAACTTCCCTCTGTCTCATTCTGCCTGTGAAACCCCAAATTTGTGCAGGCCTTTCCCGGCGACCACTCTCCCCCGTGACTGCCTGGGTTGCTGGTACCGAGTGGACCTTGCATGTCCAGTCGCAATGGCAGTCTCCGCAGCCCCCTCTCAATCCCCTGCGCCACAGCTCCTAGCTGGTGCTTTGCGCGCTGGTGTAGAGAAGAAACGAAGAATGAGGGGGAGGCAGAATATGTATGCGTGTGTGTAGGGGTGCGTGCAGAAACAACCCATAAGTCCGGGCTCCCAACTGCAGCAGGAAAGGAGGCAGAGCAAAGAAGGAGCGGCGAAAGGAGGGGGCATGAGACAGGAGCGTTGAAGACTTTGCCATCCGCTCTGGAGCCCCAGCCCCGGTGGACAGGGCGGGGGTTCAGTCGCGGCTCCCCATTGGCTCCCGCGCGGGCCCCTAGACTTTCTATAAAGGGCGGCTGCAGAAGGCGCGGCCGGCACCGGCTCGGAGCGCTAGTGGTGGAGCCTGGCTCCGTCCTGCCTACAGCGCGGGCCGGCCTCAGACAGACGGACTTACGGACTGATTGCAGACAGAGAAATTGAGTCAGAAAGACCCAGGACTGCGGAGAGGAGGAAGGTGCTGGGGCGACGCCTGAAGCTGTCCCCAGTTGAGAACAAGCGCTGCCTGCGCTTTCCAGACAGCGGAGCATCTGGAGCTACCCCGGTTCCTCTGCTCAGTGCTCAGCTGCCCAGCTCAGCTCTGCGCACTTGACCACTCCGAGCCGCTCCTGTCCTTCTTGCTGGTTCCTGGCGCTTCTTTCCCCTTCCCATTTCAGACACCTTGGAGAACACCTTTCTTAGCTCAGAGCTTCAGCACACTGAGCAGAGCTTGCCGGGCTCTCCGTCGAGGGCCTCACTTCCCTATTTCCCTTCCTAGGGCACTTCCTGACCCCTTAGCGTAAGGACCCCACGGTCCTTCAAAGGTGTCAGGATGGACGCCCCAACCACAGAATTGCCCCAAGGGGCTTTCCCGAACCCCGGCACCATGAGCTATGGGGATGAGCTGACCCCTGAAGCTTTGAGCGTGCCCAGCGGCTTTGATGACCTGATCACCTCCACCACCTCTCAGGTGCTGCAGGCCATTTCCAATGCCGCCTCTGCAGTCGGCCGGGTTGGCCGCAATAGCGTGCTCTCCATGATGCCAGATCACATGCCAGACACCGGTGACCTGGCTGACACATCAGGTCCCCTAGCTTCAGAAGTGGTATCTCAGGATGAGCAGGTGCAGTTCTGGCTAGTGGTAGGGTACACCATAGTGGTATTTGCTGCAATCATAGGCAACTGGGTCTTAAACCATGTGATTATGAAATACAAGAGGGTGCACACCGCCACCGGCCTCTTCGTTGTCAACATTTCCATGACCAACATGATGTTGGCTCTTCTCAGCTCCCCCTTCACCATGGTAAGCTGGGTTCTGAAGAAGGCGACCTGGGGAATAGGGAGAAAGTTAAGGTATAACTTTACACTTGGAGCAGAGAGAATTGTTTGGTGGGAGGAAGTGCTGGAATGGGTTGGGTTGGTTTGGAGAATGTTTGCATAGAGGTTGGAATGGTTGAGAGACACTGCAAAGGGTTTGGAAATGGGGTGGGGGAGCAAAATGAGACAGGCAGGATTGTAGGTGCATTGCTCAGTTAATCTGCTGCCTTGACAGAGGCTAAGAGAGACTTAGGTTGTCCAGGGTGGCAGTGGGGACCTGTTGCAGACAAGATTTTGTCTGACATATGAGTCTGAGTTTTGTCACAAAGATCCAGTTTCTCCACCTTTCAAATGTAGTGCTTGGACTTGAAGGTGTTTAACAGCTTTTGTGATTTGGTGTCTATGTCTCCAAACTGGACTGTTTGTGTGGAGCAGATGGGAAGAGCAGAACTGCAGTGTGGAAATATTTCTTTGTTTCTTGAGACAATAATGCCAGCAGTTAGGTGAAGCAAAGATTCTTTTACTTGTGTTTTGGGTCTTGTGAGAGTGGTGGATCCAGGGCTGTGTCCCTGTGCCTCATGTAGCATTTTTTTCCCACAGGTGCGCTATCTGTGTAATTCCTTAGTGTTTGGGAAGATGACATGCCACCTCAGTCGCTTTGCCCAGTATTCTTGTGCCTATGTAACTGTGATGAGCATGGCTGCTATTTCCCTGGACCGACATCGGGTATGTTTCTCAGATCTTGTAAAAGGATAGATTCTCTTTTTAGGTAGATAGAGTCAGGTAAGATCACAAATAATCGTGAAAGTTCTTTGAGTTTCTTGATATAATATATGTGAATGAATATGTACAGTTGAGGGGAATTGCAAAAAGGGAAAATACAGACTTTCATGAAATTAAATCTTACATAATAAAAATGCTACCATCTTTGATATGGTGCTATGGGAACAGAGATGTGGCCAATAAACAAATAATAAAAAACCCTGCTCTCCTCCTTTGGAAAACATTTCTTATTTGCTGCATTGCAGGACCAGCTAAGGAAAAAAAGAGGGAAGGGATGAGTCAGAGGTGGGTGTGGTTTTGGGGTTGGTGGTGGGCTGAGTTTGGGAGGTGGGGGTGAAGTTTGTGAGGTAGGGCTGAGTAATTGAAGAGACTTGGGGAGGAGAAAAGCTGGGAGGAGGGTCAGAAGTGACATATAAGGAAGTAGGGCAGGGGATGAGAAGCTGGGAGGGGTTATATAGTTAATCATTTGGGAGGGAGTGAGAAAATGAGTGAGGTAGGAGGGACAAAGAGGGGATTGAAGGGGTTGTGTCTGGAGCCATATGGGAGGGGCCTTGGAAGGATCCAGTGTTAGGAGATGGAGGGGAAATAGGAGACATGGAGGGAGTGAGAAAAGAAGGAATGAGTGGCCATTGATGTATCAAGATGGGAGGGGATGAAGGTAGAAGGGAAATGGCATAAAGAGCTAGGTGAGAGGAGGGATGAAGAGATACGAGGAGTGCTTACCCATCCAAACATGATAATAAAAATAAATCACACTTTTGGATATCTATCCTTTTTCTCCATTGAACTACCAACTCAGAGACAGGAAATTTGAAGTTAGTCTACTAGAATTCCTGACATCTCATTGAAATGTTTCTCTCAACATTAGCTAATGTTGTTCTTTCATCAAGAAAAGGTCATACAGTTTTCAACTGAACTAGTACTCAAACTACATTTCCTACCTACCTACCAAATCTTTGCAACTTTGCACCAGAATTTCAGTTGATGAAGGGCTGATACGTAACTCTAATTTATATTGTTGAATTGGTTTGCGGTCCTTTTCCTTCCAGGTGATGCTGTATCCCCTAAAGTCCCGGATTACTCCAATGCAAGGCAATGTTTGCATCATTATCATCTGGATTGTAAGCACCTGTGCTGCTTTGCCACATGCTATTTACCAGAAACTTTACCAGGTGGAAATTGGGTAAGCAACCCATGACCTTGGTATCCATATACATTAACTCATGGAATAACACATTTCAAAACATGGTGATGAAAATAAATTTCCCTAAGCTGGAATTGATCATAAGAGTTCCAAAGTACTCTCATGGCATTGGGTTATTAGACATATCCTTTCCTGTTTGGGGACTATAATTTTCCTTTATGTTATATGAGAAATCTGAGTCAGGGGAACTTCAGAGCTCCACGCTTTGTAACACTAGGCTTTAGGATCAATGCAGATACAAACAGTTAAATATGTCTCTCCCTTAAGGACTAACTGAAAATGTAACAGCTGGCTGTGGGCTTTAAGAAAAAGGCAAATTTTTTTTTTTTTCTTTCTCTGTCTTATTACCTAGAAACATTACTGAGGAAACTGCATGCCTCCCCAGTTTCCCATATACTTCAAAATCCACATGGAAATACCTTGACCTGAGCACCTTTTTGCTCTTCTTCATCTTGCCATTGATGGTGCTGGTGGTTGTCTATGGTCATGTGGCCAAGAAGTTGTGGATCCATAATGCTGTCGATGACATCAATATCCATACCTACATCTGCCAGCGTGGGAAGAAGAAGCAGACCCTGAAGATGCTGATGACGGTGGTGCTTGTCTACACAATCAGCTGGCTCCCGCTCAAACTCTACCTGGTGCTGCTATCCAGTGAATCCATCTCAAGCCACAACGGTCTGTACTTTTTCCTCCACTGGCTGGCAATTAGCAGCTCCTGCTACAACCCCTACATCTACTGCTGGCTCAGCGATAGCTTCCGGATTGAAGTTCAGAAGGTCATCATGGAAATCCAGAAGATGTTCCTAGATGGAATCAGCCGCCTGAGAGGGGAGCACCGTCGGCTGAGCTCTGTCTCACCCACCCACCGTCCTGCCTGGGTGGATCCCAATCCTGGAGTTCCCAAATTCCCACGATTCAAAGATTTCGATGAGCTACCCAGTCCCCCTCCCTCCCCAACAGTGGAAGTTTCCTTTCTCTATCCATCAGTGCCTAGAGTTTAAATGCCCAGACCGCAATAGGTTATCCATCCTCAAAATACCTGAAATAGGATGGGACCAAAACAACAAGAACTCATTCATTTCTCATGGGTGTGGTAGGGAGGAAAGGGGTTGGTACTTGAGGGGTGGGGGCCATATGTGAACCACCATATGATTCACTCACTTGCTCATTTCCTTTGCTTTTCCCCCCTTTTCCTCTTTCCTATTATTTTTTTCTCAACACTGAGTACACTGAGGATATTAGATCTCTAGACTCTTCAGAGTTGTTTCTCTGACACTCAAAGAAAAATTCCACGTTGACTTGGAGGCTTCTGAAGCCCATTTCTGTTTGTAGTCAGCAATCCCCTCTGTTCATTCTTGTGTACCAAGTGGGCATGATATTGTCTGTATTATAGACATCGTCTCTGTATAGTTTTGCCTTTCTTTGTCAGGAAAAAGAAAATGTACAATGTGCTGCCTGGTATTTCAATTGTTCCTCTATCTTTATAGCCTATGAGGATTTCAACTCAGTAAGAGAGATGAGGAGGAAGTAACCTTACATCCTTCTTGTGCTACTGCCTTTATTCTGGAGACAATGTTACTAATGCACTTTGAAGGGTATGATGTTTGTGTCAGGATGATGCCAGGATGGGAATGAAATTTCTCGTGCTCTTTATCTTTCTCCCTCTTCTTCGTGCCCTTTTTCATTACCCTTGGCATTGCCCTTTTCATCTCCTGCTGACCTCCCATGACTTTCAATCTTCCCCATCCCTTGCCTTTACATCCATCTTTTCCTCCTCCCTCTGTTCCACAGTTTCCCTCTCCTCATCCTCTGACCTGACACAGATTAACTGGAGTTTAACTTTTGGCTTATGTGATCCCACTTGGTTACAGGATGTGGTGGGATTTCCCAGTCATAACCCCAAATATCTCTGGTAAATTTCCACACTAGCTACAGTGTTGCATCGATTTTTAGATCAAGTAAAAAAACTGAGAAAAAAGATCCAATTGTACTTTAATCTCTGTTTCTTTCCATTTTCATTTTAATGTATTAATCCCTTATCTCTTTTACCTTCCTACCATCAACACCCCAACTCAAACAAAAACATTGAACTGTTGACCTTTTGTCACTCAAGTACAAGACTAGATATTTGGGCGAACCCCAGGTTGAATGGATGACCACATCTGCTGTAGTTAACATTTTAAACTCCACATCCATTTATAGTATTGTTTTGGCTTCAGCTGTTTTTGAGATTAATAGTCTTTGTGAATGGTGAGCTCTGCTGGTGTCTTTCCCCTCCTCCTTATGTAACTCCTTCCCATTCTCTTAAGGACAGCGAGACTTCCTTCCCATTATTTTTTTTTCCTTTTGGTAGTATGGATACATCCCAGGACAGTGGAATGACTGTTTAGGGTTTTGCCTCCACACAAGGAGAAGGAAGAGTTTTGAATTGCCCCTGGGTACCCAGTGCTTCTTGGAGGAATCATACTTTGCTCTGATATCCTCCTTCTCCTGCTTAGACTTAGGAGAAATTTGGATAAAAGGGCTACCATTGTAATTTAAATGATTATTGTGCTATTGTATTCTCACCTAATGTTCTCTCATTCCCAGGAAAAATCTTTCCTACTCCCATCCTTATCCTCTACAAAGAACAGACTTTTTCACCCTCAGTAAGGCTGGCAATCTGGAATGTTCCGTGCTTGACAGATAATCCAGCTTCGGTGTTTGCTGCTGACTTGACTGGATACTCCACACTCACAGAACTTCGTCTGTTCATCTACTTTGGTGATGTATTAGAAGAAATGGGCATCTGAATAGTTGGAGTTTAATGTGGGGTTTTGTTTAGATTTTTTTTTCAGCAGCAACTAATCTGAATTCAGCACCCAGCCAAGTCTGAGGGTGCTACCATTGTAAGTAGTTTCTGGCTGGGGGGCTCATTTGGTTGGAACATGGTGCTAACGAGCTCTAGGTCCTAGGCTCTAACCCATGTGCGGCCATTTAGCTCTGTGGGTTCGAGCATGGTGCTAAAGAACTATGGTCGTGTGGTTTCAAAATCCCACATGTGTCCGTTTACACAGACTGCACCACTCACCCTAGCCAGCCTTTTCCTGAACTTGGGTTATTAGCCACCTGGAACACCCAGCAAAACTGATATGTAAATAGCCCTAAAAAACCTGTTTTCACTTCTAAAGCAACAGCTTAAAGTGTATTCCCTACTAATTGTTCATTAGTGGTGTTACCTTCTTATCAGAAAGAAATCTCTTTCTTAATGTGTGTTTGAACAAAGAGAGTGACAGCAATGACAAACAGGATAAGTTGGCACATTCTCCCCTTTCATAAATCCAAACACATATCCCAAGTTGTCTCTAATAGCAAGAAACTGTGTCTTCATCCAACCCAGGACATTCGGAGAAATGCTTTGATGACAGTAAAATCTACATGCAGTTGGTCTAATGTTCAACCATAATGGGATTAGTTGGAGTGGGAGAATTCACCCACTGACACAGATTATCTGGGTGTT
Organism: Tamias sibiricus; assembly: GCA_025594165.1. Taxonomy (NCBI): domain Eukaryota; kingdom Metazoa; phylum Chordata; class Mammalia; order Rodentia; family Sciuridae; genus Tamias; species Tamias sibiricus. The sequence continues at coordinate 58,002,803 of CM046667.1, forward strand.
GGTAATCAACCTTACATTTTGGTGACTTATACATGTGTCTTATAGATTCTTTCCTATGTGTTTTGATCTGAAGGCCTACTTCACTAAAAATTCTTTTCCTACCTATATTTATAGTTCTATGCTATCACACAGCCCAACAGACACATGGGTAGCCACACATATGCAAACACACATATACATTCCAACACACATACTTTTACACAACACACATGTGTGAACATGCATAAATACCACATATATATATACAAGCATACACAAACATGCATGAATACAAATAATGCACACATGAGGATTGATTGTTTTTCAAAACAAATATACACAAATCTATAGAGAGGAATATATAGATATATGAAGACACAAAAAGGACACACACACACACACACATAGACACACACAATTTCAAGAGTCATTTAATAAAAGAAAAAGGATGTTCCTGATCCATGCTAGAGAAGAGGTAAAATACCTCTTAAAAAAAAAAAAAAAAAAAGACTACACATGAATTTGGTAGGCAAGTGGGAATTCATGAAAAGTGAGACTTGTGGACTTTGTCCTTCATTAACACATGTGGAGAAAAAAGAATATAGAACCAAAATCCCTTTGACTACCTTGTGAGTAATTTTCTAAGGTTGGATGTATTTGTTTCTACATGAACTGCTTTGATAAGTAGTTTAACACCAGGAGAGGTACATACCTTACTGTCAGCAAGTTTCTACCTGGAACCATAGTTGCACATTTGGACCATCTACTTTCTACTCTGTCGTTGCTGAAGGCTGTAAACATCTCTAGACTATGAGGCAAAGACTCATTGACAACAATCTGTTGTCCTATGTGTCACATAAGGAGGGAAAGATGGATCTTGTTGGACAGTCAGAGAGTGGGAATGAAGTTGTTTATTCTGATAACTCTTGTTCACAGACCTGTATGTGGCTACTTCAAACTCCTTTCCCTTGTAGTAGTAGTAATATAGGTATCTCATATGTGAAGATGATTTTGTAATTTCCAAAGTAAGATCTTCTGGTGTTTTTTCAATAAGTGTTTTCTGTCAATGTTTTACCCCATATTGAAAAATTTAAAAAATGTTGGGGGATTGGGTAGGACTGTAGATTTCACTTTCAAATGTACTGGTAAATGGAAATATTGTCTCAAAACTACAAAGTACTGGTTCAACAATTTCTGTTGTCCTTCAGCTTCAAGAGTCAACTTTTTGCATTCATGACTAAACTTGATACTAAAGAAAAGAATGGCCTTATCAGGAGGCCCAAAGGAGGAAACAATGTAGATATTGGTGTGGTGAGTTTCCTGACATTAGTACACTCAAACTCTGAAGGAAGTGTTCACATTTAGATTTATCTAAATAGACATGTTAACTGGACAAGTTGAAATGTAGCATCAGAATTTAAAATTCAGGAGTGAACACTATTATCCTTTGTGATTAGTTATTGCTGGAAATAGTTTCCATTAGCTTGAATATTTTGTGGGAAGATCTCAGAAGACACCAAAGAGAGAAACAGATCAGCTGGCCCTCAATGCCTTTGATCTATAGGGTTTTTCACTCAGAACACTGATCTTAATGTGGTAAAAATTAATTAAGATTTGGGAAGCTGAATACCTATTTGTAGCTTTAGACAAGAAGCTGTTTGTCAATACCTTTGTACTTACAATTTGGTACTCAGGTAGGAAAGTTTGCCCCCCTCCATTAAAAAAAAAAACCCCCCAAAATAGAAAAACAAAACAAAACAAAACAAAAACCCTACAAGAAATAAAGAAAATAAAATCCCTTTAGACTTTGTAAGGTTTATTTCCTAATCTAACACCTGCCTGAGTAGTGTCCCTTGCTCCTCCCACCACACAATGGAACTGAACCTGATGATACCTTAGTGACTTTTCAGCTTTTTACCAGTGCTCACTCCTTGCTCACATCCTCAATGGAATTATGGAAAATATCCTATGCATATGTTCACAAGCACATTACATACTAGCTACTTGGTTCAAACCTAGCAGTGGTGTGGGCTGTGTGCACCTGAAGACTCCCAGGGAAAAAGACTGTGAGACTGCCAAATTCTCTGTAAGCAAGCTGCAGCTGCTGTGTTTAAATGATGCAGGAAATAAGTCTCCCTGTGGAGATACTGATGAATTACAATGGGACATCTTGATGAAGGGGATTGAGAGAAGTCTAACAGTGTAACAACAGGAGAATGGACATTATTTTGGATTCCCAGCAGGGATGTGCATGTTACTTATTTACTTGTTACTGTTACTTTAAATATTCCCTGCCAATGTTCCTATCCCTCTGTACCCTAATTTGATGTTTGTGGATTCTGGGTTGGGGAGGGGGTGGGGCTTTGGGGTGGGGGTGGGGGTGGGGTATGGAAGTGGGGGGTAGATTAGTATATATATGTATTCACACACATACTCATGCTTACACTAAATAAAATATTTGTTCAAATTACTTCTGAGATCTTCTCATATGAGTGTATCTGGTTGGAAGAAGGCAAGGATGGGAATACAGCTTACACAGTGGATATTTTTGATCCACAATGACTATTATAAACTTAGGTCAACATTGAAAACTTTTATGTGGTTATCATGTGGGCATTGAATTGGGAGTGAGGGGATGGTGGTGGGGGTATTACATAAAATTATATCCTATAATCTCTGTTATGAAAACGCTTTTGGGTGAGCAAAGGAGAAAGTTTGGCTGTGAAAACAATGAAGACTCAAGTCTCTATGTTCTGGTTTTATAAGCAGAAAAGGATGTTGGAGCCTCAGTGGGAAGGAATGAGAATAGGTATAGTGTCCCAGAGTGGATGGGTCAATACTAGAATACCCCAAACAGGGAAAAAGCCTCACTCAGTAATACCAAATTCAGAATTCGCAAGGTTTAACCTCAGAAGGAAAATTTCCACAAGGGGAAACGTAGGTAATTAAGTGAAGTAGGTAATTGACTGAAACATCCTGAATTTATCATTCTTGTGTCTTTTGCTTTAGTTCTTACTGAAACCATCACACAGGCACTCAGAAGTGCTCATGATCCCCTTTGGATGCTCTGACTCTTTAATACTTGGTAGTATTTTGGAAATCTCCAACCTTTCGCAGGTGTATTAAAGGAGAACAATTGAGGGAAAAAACTCATTGGGTCCCAAAAGCTTCAAAACAGGTTAACAAATTCCCAGTCTCTGGTCTTATATTTTCCAGCTTCCACCACAACCCATTGACAATGAAAGCTCTATCCTTCTCTCAGTTGCCTATCCAATAATGAGAATGAGGTTTTGAGAAAAAGGAAAAAGATTTATTGCTTGCTAGCAAAGGAAAAACACACAGAACTCCTGTTCAAGATGCTATGATTCTCTCTGACACAAGTAACACAAGAATTTAAAAAGAGGAATACAAGGACTGGGATCCAAATATTATTAGTAGATATAATTAATTTGTATCGATCAGGTGTCCTTGAAAGAGATGTTGCACCAGTTCCCAGGTGTGAAGGTTTTTTTTTTTTTTTTTGTTTTTTTTTTTTTTCCTTTTGGAAGTGACACTCTTCCAGGCAGTGAAGGACATGATAGCTTAGCTTGGGACAGAAAAAATGTTAGTTTTGTTTCCTCCTTTGCATGGGAGAGGGATAATGGGAAGAAGAAAAAAGAGAGAGAGAGAGAGAGAGAGAGAGAGAGAGAGAGAGAGAGAGAGAAGAAAAAAGTAAGTTTTAAAGTAAGCCACTTGCTCTGGAACAGCAAAGTTTGTACTCAAAGCATAAAGTGGACCCCCATTATACTATCCCCAAGACAAGCAAGTCTGTTTTTCTTTTCAAATAATATCAGAGATGGAAACCATGACAGTCCAACACTGATCCCACTTAAGTAACTTTTCTAGTTTCCCTTTTCCTAGCCTCTGGCTTGTATTTGCTTGAACTTTGTATTAGTTTTTGTCACAATAATGGAATGCCTGAGGAAAGCTACTTATGAAGAACAGAGGTTTATTTAGCTCACCATATATATATATATATATATATATATATATATATATATATTATTAATTGTAGGTGGACACATTACCTTTATTTTATTTATGTGGTGCTGAGGATTGAACTCAGGGCCTCACACATGTGAGATGAGTGCTCCAGCCCCTAGCTCACCATTTTTGAGGCTTAAAGTCCAAACAATATAGTGCAGGCTCTGGCAAGGGCTCTATGACAGATGGTGGATAGTGCAGTGTTTGCAGAAGATGGATCATATCTCAAAACAGTAATGGGGTCGGGGGGAGAGATGGAATACTTGTTCTTTTTCCATAACCCTCTTGAAAGAACTTCCAAGGGGTCTCAGAACAGCTACATTAAAGATTTCTGAGGACAGGGTCTCCAGTAAGATTGAAAGACTTAGTATGAGGCCCTACCTTTTAAAGGTTTCTTCTCCCAATACTGCCACACTGAAAAAAATCTAGTTTTAGTGAGCTTTTCACTGCTGTAACCAAAATATCTGAAAGAACAATTGTAAGGAAGAAAAGTTTATTTGGGGCTCACAGTTTCAGAGGTCTCAGTCCATAGATAGCCAGCTCCATTCCTCGGGTGCAAGGTGAGGCAGAAGATCATGGTGGAAGAGTGTAGCAGAGGGAAGTCACTCACATCGTGATCAAGAGGGAGAGAGAAAGAGGGAAAGAGAGAGAGAGAGAGAGAGAGAGAGAGAGAGAGAGAGAGAGAGAGACTCTACTTGCCAAATACAAAATATATAACCCAGAAGCACTCCTACAGGACCTGCCTCCTCCAGCCACTCCATACTTACCTTCAGTTACCAGTCAGTTAATCCCTGTTAGGAGATTAATTCACTGATTTGGTTAAACTCTCATAACCGAATCACTTATGTAAACCCCTTTGCATTGTCTCACACATGAGGTTTTTGGGGATACCTCAAATCTAAACCATAACAAGTCATTAACACATGGACCCTGGAAGGGACACCCAACCATATCTAATCTGTGGTACTCAAATTTCTGTGACCGAGGCAAACTACCTGAGAAAAAACTTATAGGGAGGAAAAGGGTATTTAGGCCCACAATTTCAGAGGTTTCAATACATGGTCAGTTGACCCATTGTTTTGGGGTCTGTTGTGAGGCAGTACACAATGGTGGGGTGTATGTGGTAAAATAAAGTTGTTATCTCATGGCAACTGGAGAGAAGAAAGAAAGATCAGAGACAAGCATCCCAATATCTTCTTCAAGGGAATATCCCAATTACTGTCCACTAGGCTTAACCTTCTAAAAGTTCCACCATCTTCCAGTAGTTCCATAGACTGATGATCAAGCCTTTAAGACATGGGCCTGTGGGGGACATTACAGTTCCAAATATATAGAACAAATCATAGCAAGGATGATCATGATAATATCTGCTAAATAAAAGCCTCTTCATGGGCAAAGCCATATCTACTTTATAAAAACTGTCCTACTGTAAGTGTTCTTATAATTTAACATGCATCAAGAACTTGTTTTTTAATTGAAGGTATGTTCATTTATTTAATAGCACAATCATATTCTTTTGGTTAATACATACTTGGATATAAGCAAACTTCAAGCTTTAGGTCTAAAATAAAACATACTAATGCACAAAAACCCACAGCAATAATATTTTGTCAATACAAAAGTATGTTAAATTTTAAATATTTTTGACACAGCTCCTTAAATACTTTCTTAAATTATTTTTAATTTGGAGAAAGATAATTTTGTTGTAGATATAGTGATGAAAATTAGTAAAAGAAAGCACATTTTAGAAAAAGTTGTACCCATGCTATGATATTTTACAATAATCAAGTTAGATAGGTCTTTTATTTCATTTTAAATGATTTTATGAAAAAAAGTAATTTCATTGGAAAAGATTCTGAGTGGCCATTTGAAACTTTTTTTTTTTTTGGTACCGGGGATTGAACTCAGCGGCACTAGACCACTGGGCCACATCCCCAGCCCTTTTTTGTATTTTATTAGAGACAGGGTCTCACTGAGTTGTTAAGTGCCTCGCTATTGCTGAGGCTGGGTTTGAACTCGCGATCCTCCTGACTCAGCCTCCCAAAGTGCTGGGATTACAGGCGTGTGCCACCGCGCCTGGCTTGAAACTTTTATTTGCTTCTTCTATGTATTTCGCACAATAGATTTTTCATCCATTTGAATTAATTGTTTAGAGGATATACAAACAAATCAGCAGCTCAATGTAGCCCTAAAAGCCAAGTAGTTACTATATCAATTGCAAAATGAAACGTAATTAACTATAATATTTTCAACCTACAAATGCTGTTGAATACCAGAACTAGGTTAAGTCCTGGCATATTTGCAGGAAAAACCTGAGAATGCAGACATATTTTAAACATCATATTGTTGAATCCCAGCAAAATTGCAGCCAAAGAGGTTTAAGTATAGAAAATATGATTTTTTGTTGCTGTATGTATTTTATTGTACTTTTGTTGTCATGCTAGGTATTGAACCCAGGATTTTGTGTATGCTAGGCAAGTACTCTACCACTGATCTATATCCCCGGCACCTAATATTCTATTTAAAAATAATTTTTACTGAGGTATAACTTATAATAAGATATATTAATGTTAAGAGCATAGCAAAATGAATTTTTGTATGTATTTATACTACCACTACCTGTAAGCTGCCTGTCGTGGCCAGCCACAACACCCGCGGGAGGAAAACTCTCGGAGGCAGAGTAAAGATACTACTACTTTTACTTCTACTTTCTTAGAGAGAGCTTAGAGAGAGAAAGAAAGATTTTTCTTCTTCTTAGAAAGAGCTTAGAGAGAAAGATTAGAGATAGCTTTTTCTTCTTCTTCTTCTTAGAGCTTAGAGAGAAAGAGCTTTTTCTTCTTCATCTTCTTAGAGCTTAGAGAGAAAGATAGAGCTTTTTCTTCTTCATCTTCTTAGAGCTTAGAGAGAAAGAGAGAGAGAGAGCTTGAAAGAGAGAGATTTCTTCTTTAGAGAGAGAGAGAGCTTAGCTTTTAGAGCTTCTTTCTTCTTTCTTCTTTCTTCCTCGGGAGCCTCGGCCTGACTCTGACCAGCAATTACTTCTATCTGGTTTCTCTTCTGTAACCGCTCTGCCTACGTTCTGGCCGCTCTGATTCTTTTCTTCTTCTCCGACCCGAACTCTTCTTCTGACCGACTGAGTGACTGCACGACTGACTGAATGAATTCATTCTTCTCCGGACTCCGACCGCTTCACCCGGTTATATACCTTTAGCTTTGCGGCTGCCTCACGTGCATTTACAGGTGCGTCACATACATACTTATTATCACGTGGAACTTATGGCTTCCAGCTGACTGCAATAGCCATCTCCCTAATTGGGGCTCCTTCAACTACCCAGATCAGCATGTTGATTATTTCCAGGACTTGAGAAGTCTACTTTATTCCCTGTCTCTATATTCCCCTAGATGTATCCACTATTCTTCTATCACCAGAGTTTGATTTTCTCTTTCTTTTTCAATGTCACTATTTTTATCTTTTAATTTTGATTAACACATAGTAATTATACATACTAAAGAGTTTCAGTGTGATATGTTCATATATGCATATAGAGTGCACTGATAAAATCCAACCTCCTTTTATATACCTGCCCCACACCCTTTCCAATATCTAGTAGTCACTATTATCTTTTCAGGTTGACTTTCAATGTCAATTTTTTTTTTTTTTTTGGTACCAGGGATTGAACTCAGAGGCACTCGACCACTGGGCCACATCCCCAGCCCTTTTTTTTGTTTTTTATTAGAGACAGGGTCTCACTGAGTTGCTAAGTGCCTCGCCATTGCTGAGGCTGGCTTTGAACTCGCGATCCTCCTGCCTCAGCCTCCCAAAGTGCTGGGATTACAGGCGTGCGCCACCGCGCCCGGCGTCAATTTTTAATGTAGCCCAAAGGACAATGGTTTTGTTCACTCTGTATAAATATAAAATGCTAATAAGAACTTCTTCATCACTTTGGCTAAAATCAGCCAACTGTCAAATAGCTATTATATACAACCACTGTGCTTTGTCTTGGTCAATGCTGATTAAAGATCAGAGGATTTTTATTGAAGATCTGAATGCATCAGCAAAGAGATACATAAACTTTGTACATCATGATAAATCAGTTTAGCTACACACTTTTAAAATCACCTGTAAATAATAAACATTGAGGTCCTTCTGAGCCATATCAGAGAATGTTTGAATAATTTGGGGTAATATTGAGTAGAATATAACTGGTGGCTATGTTGGGCACAGTTAGGGATTTTTATTTTTTTCAGATCTATGTAATTTATGCTTGAAACTACATAGGCAGCTAAGGATTAAGAGAGCAAGCCTTGTATGTTACTGAATAGCTGGCAGAATGATTTATTGCTTCATAGGCCATTGGAGTATATGCAATACATACATACTCAAATACCTGCTTAATTGTTGAGAAGGCTCAGACCCCAATTAATGTATTTTATTGTGAACAGATTTTCGAGAAAGTACAGTCATAGTTCTACTCTATTCAGGCAAAAATTCATTTGTTTTCTAATGATGATTTATTGGTATATAAATGCATTAGTCTATTCAGTGATGAAGATCAAAATTTTAAATTCACATGAGCTGCTTATATTCCAAAGGTCCTAATAATTCCTGTTTTCTCTAGGCAACTAACATACTAAATGCTAGGGATAGGATAGGCTCAGAAATATAGCCACATTTTAATATCATAAAATAATTATGACATTTGCATAATCATCCTTATGAACAATATAGAGATGCAGTGTAGAGTTTGATAATCTCAGTGTCAAGGTCTCAAAGTCCTGGAAAGCTGAAATCTAGTTTGACTTCCTCCAGACACATGAGATATCTGAATATCAAAACTAATTTCAAGCCGGGCACGGTGGCGCACGCCTGTAATCCCAGCACTTTGGGAGGCTGAGGCAGGAGGATCGTGAGTTCAAAGCCAGCCTCAGCAATGGCGAGGCACTTAGTAACTCAGTGAGACCCTGTCTCTAAATAAAATACAAAAAAGGGCTGGGGATGTGGCCCAGTGGTCGAGTGCCCCTGAGTTCAATCCCTGGTACCAAAACAAAAAACAAAAACAAAAACAAAACAAAACAACAAACAAACAAACAAAAAACTAATTCCATACTCACAAGCTAGATTCATTGGGCTAGGCACAGCAAAACAATAAGGACATCAGCCTGTTATCTGAAAGTTTGGCTTTGCCAAATTTTGAACCAGCTTAGACCAAGGTTAGCAGAACATTGGTGGACACAGTCAGACACAATATGTAGGAGGTTATGAAATTATCTTCTTTTCATAGATACTGTATTTGGTGTGGTCTATGGTACTATCTCGGGACCTATGTTCCCATTAGACCAGTTCTTTTCTTGATGCCTGCCACATATGGCCTATATGGACAATTGGGCATCTTCCTCTGTCTATTATTCTACATCACAGTCCCCACATTGGAGCTCTAATCTTGCCCTGGGGAGGGCAGGATGTACCTATACCTTTATCTATATCATCTATATTTATACATATATCTGTATTTATAATTATATATGAGAGAGGGGAGGGAGGAAGGGTGAGAGAGAGAAAGAGAGAGAGAGAGAGAGTGGGGGCGGGGGACAGAGAGAGAGAGATGGAGAGAGGGACTCAATCCAGTCCAAATATGGAGGCCTAAAAACCAAGAAAACCACTGATGGAAATTCCAGTCCAAGTACAGGAGAAGAATGATGTACTAGCTGGAATATAGGTAGAGAGAGCAAATTGCCTCTTTTGTTTTAGTCAGGCCTTTAGCTGGTTGGAAGAAGCTCACCCACATTGGGGAGGACAACTTGCTTTATCTCATCTACAGAGTCAAATACTAATCTCATCCAGAAAAACCTTATAAACATAATAAAAATAATATTTGACCAAATATCTTTGCATCATGTATACCAATTAAGTGGCTATAAAATTAATCATCATAATAGTTCTGACAGGAGGATTTTTTGAGGGCTTGCCTCCCATTATGGAGTAAAAAAGAACCAGTTTTTCTTTTTCTGACCCTAGACAACCAGAGTGTGGAGTGTTAATTCAAACTCTGTCAACAACATGCTCTCTCCTGGTATTTTTAAATATTTATCAAGAGACCAAAAAAATGAAGCAAGCAATTGGTTATCATCCATAACTTCAATCATAAAATAAGTAGCAGTGACTCTTTGATCCAACTTGATTGAATTTTGAGAATATTGTGGTAATGTCTGCTTCTTGACATTCTGGAGTTGTCTTGGGGCACCATATTCCAAAATCTGGTCAATTTTCTGAGGCTTCAATGACACTTTCAAAAGCCTTCCAATAGTTTGCATTTTACTTAAGTAAACTGGAGACAGATTTTGGTGCCTGCAAATATGAATGCTAATAGGTTACATGTTCATTCAATACATTTTTATCAGACATACATTACTGGAGTAAGTGCTAGAGATGGTATGATAAAAACACACTGTGCTCTCATAGAACTTACAGATAAATTAGAGAGAACAAAAAAGTTGCACAAATAATTTAAGTCATTACAGGGGCCATAAGAGAAAGTAAAGTGTGCTTTTGCAGAAGAATGATTATCTCTTTCAATAAATTAGGTATGAAATCTAAATCTAAAGATGGGGGAAGATACCAACAATTTTTGGGTGGAGGAAGAAGGAATTTTGACTAATGATCTGTATTTTCTACATGAAGCTTAAAATAGCAGTTACTAGGAACTGAGCAGGAGTTTCCCAGGGAAAAGCAGAAAGTATTTCTGCATATTGCCTAGAGTCCAGTTAAGGCTAATGGCCATTAATTTGGAGCATCCCCAGTATCTAAAGAAGTGATACTCTAGAAGTTGTAAATAGCCTGAGTTTATTATTAGAGAAGGGAGACACAGTGATCTGAGGTGAGGGTTTTCTTGGTAAATGCAAGCATGGATAAAAAAGAGGCTGTTAGAGTGTTGGTAAGATAGTGATTGTAGTAATGAGTCATGAGATTAAAGGTTAATGCAGAAATACCATAGGAGGATCTTGTTAATTTAGAAGTCTAGTCAATGGGTATAGTTATGGGGAACTGGAATAAAGTAGCAGCATGGCTGCTGAAATTAAAGTCAAAGAGTTGACCTTATCAGGCTAGGATTAGGATGGGCCACTGTCACTTTCTGTCCTTGTCTTCCCACATTTGAAAGTCCTGAAATGTATACTGATTAAAATTCAAAATTATGCTTCTTGGTGTTTTGAATTTCTTTAAAAAGTTCAATGCCACATTTGCATTTGAATGCCCTGTCCTCAGGTCTCATGTGTTGAAGGCTTGGTCCTCAGCTCACGGCACTACTCAGAGTTGGTAGGATAATTTAGGAAGCACGGTCTAGTTGGAAGAAGTAGGTAATTTGGAGCACGCCTTTGAAGGGTTTATTTTGTGTCCAGCCCCTTTCTCTTTCTTTCTCTCTCACTGTCTCTCTCCTTCTCTCCTTCCTCCTGGCCACCACAAAGTAAGCATCTTTTCTCTGCTACTCCCTCTCTGCCTTAACATTCTGCCTCATTGTAAACGCATGCAACTATGAAACCTCTGAAACAGTGAGCCAAAATAAATTTTTTGCCCTCTAATATTTTTCCCTCAGGTATTTTGTCACAGGGATGGAAAGCTGACAAAAACCCCTATAATCACCACTATGACTTCTCGAGGACACAAAAAAGAATCTGATAACAGTCACTGTTTCCTGATATCTTTTGTTTGAGCTGATACTGAGTAGAACTTTGAACAAACCAAATGAATAAAGGGTGAAGGGGAAAAATTATGGTTTATCTTTCACTTTGAAAAATGCTTGTCAGTTGGAGAAGCACCATAATCATCAACAACCCAAATTCAAAGTCATAACTTCAGTTCTAAGGTCAATGGAATGAGTCTGATTTTTCTGTTTGACACAGAAATGTTTACTAAAAGACAAGAAAAGCATTCGTTCAAATGCTATCTTTCTTGATGTCTACAGAATTAATGTATTCTAATTGTACAAATGTTGGTGAATAGAAAATCATTAGAATAAAGTTAAAATCACCCAAGAGCCAACTATACTAAATTATAAAAATCATACTGTTCATTGTATACCCTTTTAGTGTTTCGTAAATGCAAGGATTTCTTGTTTTTTTTTTTTTTTTTAATAATGCTATATTCCCTACGCATTTGAATATATAGTCATTCAACAAATACTACTTGATTTCTCATTACAAATTATAGACACTATTTTGTAATTTATTTTTCTCACTTAAATATGATTGATTTCAACTAGTAACTCTTCTTTTCAATATCATATAATTTTCAGTACCTGACAGTATTACCCTGCATGGATATATCATATTTTATTTATCCAATTTCCTTTTTTGCCATTTAAATTGTTTTCATTTTTATTATTATACATACTAACAGGATGAACATAGTCTTCACATACATCTTAGAGCATATCTGTGATTGCCTTTGAACAGCTTATTAGTGATAACTGAGTCATCCCAATAATCTCACCAGATCTCCTCAATGTTTTAAGAGGGCAAAGGGAAGTCACTCAAGAAACATTTATTTCATGCCTGTACAGTGCAAAATAAGGCATGGTTTTGAACTAGAGAGATGTGGTAAGTGTGGAGGAATGCTAAATTATAAGACATGCATGATTCTTGTAATCAAAGAGATTAGCTTGGAAAAAATGTTAATAAAATGCTTTATAAGTATTAATTATATCCAATATTTATTATCTGTTGAATTTATGATAGTTGAATTGTATTTTTCTATTTGTAATCTTTATAATACTTTAAGAATTTGTTAGTGACATCAGCACACATTCAGGTGTTGGTTCAGGAAGGAAATTTAATCCCTTAGGCAGAATCAAACAACATAGGACTGGAGGTGATGGAGGTGGGGCTAAGGGGGCAGAAAGTTCAAGGTGAAGCAATGAGCCCTTTAAGAAGTAGGCAGTACAAGACAAGAACTCAATGATGAATGAAACACACATCTTCAAGGAAATCAGTGACCCAGTAGAGATGAACACTAGACCAAAGTACACAGGACCCTGTCCTGTGGAACTCTGAATTCTATTCAAGGCATCAATGTATCTTCTTCTCAGAAAACATGGCAGAGACCAGTGATTAAACATAGAGTACATGTATCAGAGGAGAACATGATGGTAAGGCCCTTCTTATGGGGTTAGGAGTGCTTGAGTATTTCCTATACCACATTGAGTGGAATGATAGGGGAAATCTATTCCAATATTTTCAGGATTCACACACCTTGAACATAAGTTAAGGACTCAGCTATATCAAAAAAGCACTTGGAATCCTACACTTTGGTTCTGAGACCCTGTTATAATAATCCATAAGCTTACAGTCATGGGCTTCCATGAGGAGCTTTCTTAAGTATGCAACAGACTATATTACTCTTTGAATTTCAACCCTCCAATTGAAGCCAGATTTAAAGCTAGGTAGTGAGTGTAGTCAGGCAAATCGGGTCTAACATCGAGTTTCATAAAGAGCATGGAGTCCATAACTGAGTCCTGGAAAAACACAGAGCAACTCTAAGGGAGATAAGATGGTTAATGTTCCCAAGTTTAGGGCCCATCTTATGGAATGTTAATGAAACAGCCCAGCAAACGGAGATGTTAATCAACTAGCCCTAAATCCTTCCTATAAATCTCACACCCACCATGGGCCCTCCAGTGTCACATCTTTTTGACATTCCTGTCCCAGGCAGGACAGAGATAGAGAACATAAAAAGAACAAAAGAAAGATTTCAGATATAAAAGGGAGAAAGCCTCTCCTTCCTTTGGATTCCTGGTTTCCGGGTCCCCTTCTCCTTATGGGAGAAGTCTTTTGCTATCCTTTCAATAAAGCTGTCCACTTTCCACTCTACGCTTGCCCGGAGTGCTTCTTCGGCGTTATTCTTCAGCGTTCGGGGAGCAAGAACTCGTCACGGTAAAAAGCGGTTTCACAATGATGTCTAGAGAAACTACAAAATATGATTCATTTTTCTTGGGAGAAAAATGCGTATTACTCTATGACCATCACCTGTTTACATCAGCTGCTTTTGTCCCAGCACTTGTGACCTTGTGCTGCACAATTATAACATGGTTGTTCCTTCAAATTCTTTCTACCTCCAGTTTTTATTTTTAGTATATTCTCTGAGGTAATTTATTCCTTCTAGTCATCTTCCCCAGCTACTTGCCTGGATAAATACTTCTCTCTCAAGACTGGATGGGAATTGCCTTCACGATTCTTACCTGATTTCATGGCTTGGCTTTTGGAAGCCTCTCCTTTGTCTTCCTGTGCACACTGTCATCCCAGCCATCTCAGAATATGCCAGTGTGAATTTTTTTATTTATGTGCATTCATTCATCACTTCAGGCACTGAGTTTCTTGAAGTTAGGAATAGTCTGCTTCAACATTGTCAGATGCTCAATAACTATCAAACTGGTGTTTTGAATTGCCCAAATGTGTACCTGTAATAATCCAGAAAGCTCTAGAAATTCTTTTCTTTTTTTATTTGCCTTTTAAATTTATTTTTATTTATTTATTCTTTTTTATTTTATTAGATGTTCTATGTTTGTGTTCCTGGATGTTCTAGGGTTGACTGTTGACAGAAGTAGTCATTGTAACTCAAGGAAGAGAGATCCTCTATATAACCCTGGTTTTACTGGTTAAGGAATAAAAATCTTTCCCAGGCCCCATGGTGGTAGACCTCTCTCTGGTGGTAGATATTTTCGTCCTCAGATGATATTGGTGGTGGGGGATGCTTGGATATAGTTGACTTCTGTGTCCTTATGAATGAGTAGAAAGAGGAATGGGAAAAGAGGGGAATAGGTGTAGGAACCTGAAGCCTAGGAATGACAGCAATAGCAGTTTGGAAGGAGATTATGCAAGCTAGAATTAGTGTATAGCATATGTTGGATGTGAAATGCCCCCCACCCCGCAAAGCTCCTGTGTTAATGCAGAAATTTTCAGACTTAAAGATTGGACAATGAGTGGCTGGGGTTGTGGCTCAGTGGTAGAGCATTCATCTAGCATGTGTGAGGTCATGGGTTTGATCCTCAGCACCACATAAATAAAATAAAGGTATTGTGTCCACCTACAACTAAAAATTTTTTAAAAAAAAATTTTAAAAAAAGATTGGGCAATGAGAGCTATAACCTAATTAGTGTGTCTTAATTTGAATGTATTGACTACGTGGTAACTGTTGGCAGGTGTGGCATGACTGGAGGAGGTGGGTCATTGGGCTTATGCCCTGAAAGAAGGGTTGTTAATTATGCAGCCCTTCCCCACCCCTCTCATTCTGCAGCACCCCCACTCCTTCCTGACCTAGCCATGAGCTGAGCAACTTTCCTCTTCTGGACCCTTCCTCCATGTGCTGCATCATCTTGAGCCCCAAACAACAGAATCAGCCATCTATGGAGTGAGACTTGGGAAATGCTGAGCTCCAAATAAACTATTCTTCCTCTAAGTTGTTCTTGTTGGGTATTTTGGTCACAGTGACAAAAGGCTAACTAAAATCGCATATTAGTTAAGAATTCTGCTTTTTGAACTAGATAATGAATTTTTTTGAATTTTGGTTTCCTCCTTTTTCTTTTTTTTAAAATTTATTTTAGATAGACATGACAGTGGAGTGTATTTTGATATATTATACTTACATGGAGTATAATTTGTTTATTTAGGATCATATTCTTGTGGTTGCACATGATGTGGAATGTTTCCTGCTTTTAAAATAGGGACAATGATTGTACCAATGATTGTACCAAATACTTCATATAATAACTTAAATGAGTGAAAAGTATTTATTATTAGTTTTGTCACATTCCCACATTCAATCTATTAGTAAGTCCTCTATATGTTCAATAAATTCCTGGCTACTTCTTTCATGTCTACTGTTCCTTCCTTAGTTCAAGACACCATCATCTGTCTTTCCTGTAATAGCTTCCTATGCATACTCTTGCCTTCTTCCTTAGCCATCTAGTCAGTGGTGAGAGTGATCTTTTTAAAGCATAAATCTTACAATATCACCTCCCTTCTTAAAAATCTTCCAATGTCCTTCAATTTAACTTAGAACTAATAAAATATATGAGGCCAAATAAAATATGTGAGTCACAAACAAAAATCACATGTGTAGTTTAGAATTTTCTAGTAGCCATACTTGAAGACATAAAAAGATGGAGGTGAACTTTATTTTAGTGATATTTTAATAAAAATATATAAATATCATGTGAATTTGTCATTAATACTTAAAAATACGAATGAGATAATTTATATTCTGTTTTTGCACAAAGAAAAATTCTATTTGGGTTAGCCATATGTAAAGTTCTCAATAGCAACATGTAAGAAGTGGTTATTATATGGGAAAGTGAAAAACTAAGATGGCCATAGCCTAGGAGCCCTGTGTAATCTGACTCCTTTATATCTCTTCAGTCATATCTCCTATCATTCTGTCTCTTTTTCTTTCTGTTTCTATCATTCTCCATCAGTGATATTCATGCCTATGTCCCACAAATACCACAAGATTGTCCTGTTTTTAATAGATACAACAGTTTTATAACTTTGTTTTATTTATTAATTTTTATGTGGTGCTGAGGATTGAACCCAGGGCCTTGCACATGCTAGGCGAGTACTCTGCCACTGAGCCACAACCTCAGCCCCCACGGATTGTTCTTTATAGTTGCTCTTCATTATATATGTGATACCAGATCTTCCGTGACTCATTCTTTTTATCTTTTAGCTTCAGTTGAAATGTCACTTCCTCAGATAGGTCCTTCCTTGAACACTTCTTTTAACTTTGTCTTTATTGTCACTCTATTTATGTACCCCATTTCATTTTCTTTATACCAGTTGTCATAACCTTCATGTTTTATTTACTTGTTAATGTGTTTATACTCTGCTTTCCTCATTAGACTATACACTATACAATAAGGATAATCTATATATACTAGTCCTAGAATAATACCGGGAATGGAATAAGTGCACAATAAATATCTGTTGAACGAATGAGAGATAATATTGGGCTGTAAAAGCCTTAGAAGGTCTACAATGGGTCTATCTTTGGGAAATTGTATTGGCCAGGGGGAGAACCTACTATAAATTTAGTTTTTGTGGAGTGGTTTTGGGGGAAGCTTGAACTCACTATCCTGCATTTCAAGCGATATCCAGGAAGAATCCTGCAAAGTTATAGAAAGAGTATGAAACTGTGTGCATACCTAGGATTTGATCATTTGGAGAACCATGTAGCCCATTGCAAAGGAATTGTGGGCCTGGGACACGAAACTTGCTTTCATACAGCAGCAAATATTTTGAATAATTAATATAATCCCAGAACTGTAATAAGTGCTTCACATGTATTAACTCTTTGTAACAATTCCATGAGGCAAAGAAAGGCTTGGTAAGACTAGGACCAGGATTCAAACCCTAGGTAGTCTGGCTTGAGTATCTGTACTTTAAAACATTATGTTATGTTGCTGTCCTGAGCCAAGAAGTAAATACTACAATAAGGATTATGGTGTCACATGGACTGAAACTTCAGGGCCAATGAGCAGAAAACATTCCTGGGGCTTAGCCTGTTGTGAAATTTTCTGACTGACAGATGCAAGGTCCAGATCACTGAAGTGGAAGGAAAGGGTCTCTCAGAATGAATTAAACAATAGGTATCATAGACCACACTGTGGAAGACCATTCATTCATTCTACAAGATTCATTGTGTGCCTCCTGTGTGCCAGGCACAGTTTTGATGTTGGATAGCAAGTGGGGGAATAAGACAAATATTGTATTTGTCTTAAAAGACTGCAGTGGTAAAGGAAGACTAAAATAAAATGCTTTTATGTGTGATAAGAATTATTAAATAGACTAGCAGGATGCTATGGGATTACATTAATGGGGGGATCCAACCTATTCTGCATGTTCAGTGGGAGGTTATCTAAGGAAGTAATAATCAGCAAACACGAAGGAAAAGTTAATCTGCTAAGAATAAATATGGTGATGACAATGATTATGATAATATGTGTGTGTGTGTGTGTGTGTGTGTGTGTGTGTGTGTGTGTGTGTGTGTTTAGGGATCAGGGGCAGAAGGAATAACAAATGCCAAGGCCCCAATGTAGGAGCAAACTTGGTGTATTTTAGTAATCGAAACTTGGCATGCATAAAACTGAGCAATGGAAAAGAGTGGCAGGAAATGAGGCTGAAAATGAAACCAGTGCCTAAACCATGCAGAGTTTTGTAGATCATCTTAAGGCTTTGCAACTTTATCCAAAGGGCAATTAAAGGATTTTAAAAGATCATTCTGATAGCATTGTGGCGACTAGATCTGGTAAGGAGTAAGTTTATGATCAAGAGACTACTTAGGAGTTATAGTGTCTGGCATGAAGTAAGTTTTAGTAAATTTGTTGGTTGAATAAAATCATATTGTTATGGTAGTAACACAGGTTGTACAGAATGATAGCTTGGATCAGGGTAACAGTAGTTGAGATGTAAATAAGTTGATGAACTAGAAATATATCTAGAAAGTAAAACTATTGAGAACTTTGTATTTGGATGTGGGGCAAAGTGAGGAACAGGGAGGATTCAGTCCATAATTCCTAGGTTTCCCCATTTATTTAGTTGGAGATGAAGACAGTAGCAGTGGTAAGGATAATGTTAATTACATTTTAGAATTGTTGATTTTGATGTCTCATTGTATGTCTAGTGGATGTGACCAGCTAGATTTTGTATTATGTATATTTTAGCTCCACAAAAGAACACTTTCCTAGCACATTTTATATGATAAATGACAATTAGTTAATTACACAAAGATTCCTTGAACAGACGAGTAAAGCATATGATTAAATACATGGATTATAGAATCAGTCTGAATTTAAACCCAGTTATTCCATTTCCTAGCTGTATGAATTTTGTTCAAGTTGCTTAAACTTTTGTGCAGCATTTTTCTTATCAGTTGGGGTAAATAATAATGCCTGCCTTGTAGGGTTTGTAATCATGTGATCTCAGCTAGTTTTTGGTACATGGTTTTTGGTAAAATACCAATTTAGATGTTGCTGAAAAAATATTTTTAGATGTGATTAACATTTATATCTGTGGACATTGAGCAAAGCAGATTATCCTCTATGTATGGGTCAGCCTCATCCAACCAGTTGAAGGAATGGAGAGAAAAGAAAAGGTGAAGAGAAAGAAGAAATTCTGCCACCAGATTTCTTTCATATTCAAATCTGCAACATCCAACTCTTCCTTGAATCTCCATTATGCCAGCCTGCCTTTCAGAATTTGGACTTGCCAGTTCCTGCAATTACATGAAATAATTCCATAAAATACATTTGTTTCTCTGAAAACTCTAATACAAGGTTGTTTTGAAGATTGAATGAGTTAATATATCTAAAGTACTTAGAATAGTTCCTGCTCCACAGTAATATATAAGAATATGTTCTTACTATTTATTCATGCTGAGTCTTCGACTTGGACCACATCCCTTCTATCTTCACTGGGTGAACTCACCTTTTGAGGCTTTGTTCCTACATTACTATCACTTATCTATCAACTCTTTAAGGACATTTATTTGGGAATAGAAGAGTGCTGCAATGGTAATAGCAGAGTATTATAATAGGAATATGCATGCCATAGTAAACTATTGGGAACAATCAAAGAGATTGAAGCAAGGTGAACTTTCCAAGGGCAAAAACGAGGGTTATATCCATTATTCTGAAACAGTAATACTTGGCCACAATGATTAATAACAAGAGTGGTATCAGTTCAAGGTTGAACAATTTTCAGGCATCATCTAGCTAGTACTTATATGCTACACAATTGCTAATACAAATAGGCAAGGAAATAGTGACATGAACACTGTCCCCAAACCCAAACTCACCATCTCATGAGGAGGCAGATATGTTAATACAATCAATAAAGTAATTTTTCTAGTGATGGTGTGTTGCCGCCTATAGCGATTGCCGCTTGCAGCAACGACGCCACGGGAGAAAATTCGGAGGCAGGATGGAAATAAAAAAAGTTCTTTTATTCTTCTCTCTTCTAACTTCTCTCTCTGGCTCCAACAACCTCTCCAACTCCAACTCCAACCACTACCTCTAACTACCCTCACCTGGTTAAATACTTTTTGCCTTAACAAGGACATGCACTAACAGCTCGAGCTTACAGGTGCGTCACACAGTGTTCACAGGCATAAAAAGATTCTTAGATAAATGCATGAATATCAGGTGAAAATACTTGAACACCTTTATGGCTCTCAGCTAGCCACCATCTTAGCTATCTCCTCAATTAGGGCTCTTACATTTCCCCCCTTTTGTTTTAAAAGAGGGGATGCTCTAGGACGTCCATGTGCAACCAACATTCTTACCCGTCATCAGATAATCAAGGCTGTGCCCTTGACTCCTGTCTTAGGTTAATATGTCGGCCACATGACACTATCCCATGGATGGGTTACGACCTCATCCAGATCGACTGTGCCTGTCTTAGGTTGTCTCCCTCTGGGGATCTTACCCATCTTTGGCTACCAGCCATCCAATCGAGCCCTTCAGGATCAACTGTGTGTTGACTAACAGCCGTTCAATCGTGAGGAGATGCTGCGGCATTAAGGCAGCATGCCTTCTGCTGAGGAGCCAAGTTCCATAGCAAATCAAGGTCTTTAAACAAATCAGCTGCCCTAAATTCCATCAAGTAATGCACTAAGTTCTCTAGACAAATACCCACAAGGTATTGTCCCGTAATGTCCCAAATAATGAAAGATCAAAATGTCCACTTGTTATAACATGT
This sequence comes from Tamias sibiricus, assembly GCA_025594165.1. Taxonomy (NCBI): domain Eukaryota; kingdom Metazoa; phylum Chordata; class Mammalia; order Rodentia; family Sciuridae; genus Tamias; species Tamias sibiricus. Next base: position 58,023,542 of record CM046667.1, read on the forward strand.
TGATCTAGGAGGCCCCATGTATGCAGAGCAGAGGCCACACTGCTGGTGAGGTTGTTTGATGCTTGAGCAGCAGGGATGCTTGTAGCAACTGCGATCCCTGCAGCTGTAGCAGCAGCCGTCTTTTTTATGTCTAGACAATGCCAACAGCAAATCTTCAGGGCCCGCTACCTAGAAACTCAAGCATCAATTATTAAAGGAAAGGCAGTGCTATTCCAGCACTGAGTCAAGAGGTGAGTTGTCAAACTAAAAAATAGAATTATTAGATTAGAAAATTAAAGTTGATCTCGGCTCACACACATTGCTGCTTGAGCTCCCACGATCATAACCTGGCAAAATATCACATTCAGAACAAATCAAAGAAAGACTGAGGGTATTTACTGCATTAAATATAGATTAGAGAAAAGCTGAAAGCACTTTGGAAAAATAATTTGTTAGCTGGAACCCCCGAGTCTCTGCATACACAGCAACCTTCTATGAAATTACCTGTTGAAATAATTCAAATTAATCAGCTATTAAACAAATAAAGTTAATTACAAATAAACGATCCCATGTCAAATACCAAAATATTAGGTTATACAGTATTAGTCATATTCTTTGCTGAAGAGAAGTCCCAGGGACACCTATAAATCAAAATTGAAGGTACCTTCACTTTTTAAATTGTTTACCCAAATTGAATACTCTAAACTTAAATGAATTAAAGTTATTTGGATCCATATATATATATATATATATATATATATATTTATAATTCAATTGTTTTATAATATTAATTTTCATAAGCGCTTTGTTATTTGTGACGTCACACTGGACAGACGCACATACAAACATATATTTGTGACATCACATTAACATGAAATTTAGACAAATGCACAGACATAAAGATATATATAAAAAGAAAAAAAAATACAATTGTGTGCACACTAAAGAGAGATCTTCTCAGCCCGGCCAGGAGGAATGAGACTTAGATTGTGAATTTATTGGAGGATTCTTTTAAAGGAATGATTCCATACCTTCATCTTGGTCCTCTTGATTTTGTACTTGTTTTATTAATCTTGATTCCTCAATAACCTCATCTTGGTCCTTTTGATTTGGTATCTGTTTTATTAATCTAGATGGTATCCATATTGGGGAGGATTCATGCTGTGGAAAAACACAAACAGATCCTCTCCCCCAAATTAATACTGGATCTGGACCCTTCCATGCACCTGAAAGAACATCCTTCCAGTAAACCAAAGGTTTATGTTGTTGGTGTGGATTCCAGTGTCTGTCTCCAGCCAAATATCCATTAGAATCTAAAGTTAAAAAATTTAAGGTAAACAGGGCAACTGCCAATCTGTCCCTAGGATTTTTCCAATTTCCTTCTTTTTGCTTTAATAGCATAATTTGAGTGTGCAATTAGCTTGTTCAATTATACCTTGACCTTGAGGATTGTATGGGATACCTGTTCAATGGGATATATTGAATTGTGCGCAAAACTGTTTGAAAGATGAGGACGTATATGCAGGGCCATTATCTGTTTTAAGCATTTTGGGAATGCCCAATGCAGCAAAAGCTTGCAGACAATGAGGTGTAACATCTTTAACTTTTTCTCCAGAATGTAAGGAAGCAAAAATCATGCCTGAGCATGTATCTATGGTCACATGAATAAATCGCAATTTTCCAAAACTTGGCTCATGAGTGACATCCATTTGCCACAAATGATTGGGCATTAATTCTCTTGGGTTAACCCCATAATGTGGATTGGGCAAATGTGTCACACAAGATTGACAATCCTTCATAATTGTTCGAGCTTGCTCCTTTGTGATTTTGAACCTTTGCTGTAACGTAGTACTATTGACATGAAATTGGGAATGGAACAAGGTAGCTTGTTGGACTGCTGAAAATATAAAGATTATTTTAGTGAGGGCATCAGCCTTTTGATTACCTTCATGGAGAGGACCAGGCAAATTAGTATGAGCTCTGATATGTCCAATAAACAAAGGTTCTTTACGTTCCCATAGGAGATTTTGAATTTGAAAAAACCATTTAAAGGCTGGAGTATGAGGTGCTATTAGACCTGCTAGCTCCAATTTAGGGTCAGCATGTACAATATAGTGGCTGTCTGAAAAAAATATTTATAGGATGTTCTTTAAAACATTATAGAGCTATTATAATAGCTTCAAGTTCAACTAATTGGGCTGATTTTTGACCAGTAATATGAATCATATTTTCTTTTTGAGTGACTACTGCAGAAGTACCATTAGAGGACCCATATGTAAATACATTTAATGCCTTAGGAATAGGTTGATTTTTTATTACCTGTGGAAATATAATGGAATGATTGACACAAAAAGATAGTATAGGAGACTTAGGAAGATGGTTATCAAAATTTGCAGAAGTAGAGCATCTAGCTATAGCCCAATCATTATCATTGAAGCACAAATATTCAACCAGTGAAGATCAATAGGGAGTAATAATAGCAGTGTGGTGAATGCCAAATATTTTAGTAGAAGTCTTAAGTCCTTGAAGAATAAGTTTAGCCACCATGGAGGTATAAGCCTCAATTGTACTTTTAGGAGAGACAGGTAAATATCCATAATAAAGGCCCCTGGTGCTAAAATACTCCTGTGGGTGTATGTTGTGAAGAAATAATAATCAATATTAGCGGTCGAGCAAAATCAATTCTATCACAATGGAATCTTTCAATGGCCTTTTCTACTAACTTTAAAGCTTCTCTAGCATCAGCAGTCAATGTTCGCAGTGAAGATGGATCAAGGTTCCCACGAAGGATATCAAATAAGTGTTTTAATTGTCCTGTAGTGAGGCTTAGTGTAGGGCAAAGCCAATTAATGTCTCCCAGCAGTTTTTTGGAAATCATTGAGTGTGGTCAAATGTTCTTTATTTATTAAAATTTTTTGAAGCCTAATAAAGGTATCCATGATTTTAAATCCTAAATATAATATGGGAGATCTAGTTTGAACCTTTTCTTCAGCAATTTTTAATCCATATCTTTTAAATTTTCTGTCATATCACTGAATATGGTAAATAAGATTTCTTGATTAGGGTGAGCAAGCAAAACATCATCCATATAAGGGAGGCACATAAAGTTTGGATATTTGTTCTTAATAGGCTGAATAGCTTTGTCTACATACATTTGACATATAGTGGGGCTATTAGCCATTCCCTGTGGTAGCACTTTCCATTGATATCTTTTATCAGGGCCATTATTATTGATAGAAGGAACTGTAAAAGCAAACCTGGGGGCATCCAGAGGATGTAGGGGAATGGAAAAGAAACAATCCTTTATATCAAGAGTTATAAGACGGAATTTTTTAGGAATAGCTACAGGATTAGGAAGTCCAGGTTGGGTATGGCCCATAATTTGCATGGTTTTATCAATTTCTCTAAGGTCATGTAACAACCTCCATTTTCCAGATTTTTTTCTTGATTACAATTATGGGGGAATTCCAGGGAGAGGTGGAAGGCTCTATGTGTCCTGCTTCTAGTTGTTCTTGGATTAATAGGTGGGCCACTTGTAATTTTTCTCTAGATAGGGGCCACTGAGGGACCCAAAATGGATTATCAGAAAACCATGGTATTTTCAAAATTGTTTTCTCAGTGGCCCCTAGAAAAAATATCTTTTACCCTTTTGAAGATAATTTAGATTTTTATTTTTAACACCTGCGGGCTTGGTTGCGAGGTGTACCCCCATTTGCTGTAGAATATCTTCCCCATAGGGTAACTGGAAAGCTGGTCAAAACATAAGGTTGGAATGTTCCTTTATGCCCTTCATTATCTTCCCAATTTAAGACTACAGCACTTTGTGCTGGGGTGTTAGTATATCCCAAGCCTCTTTAAACTAGTTGAGGCCTTCTGCAGAGACCAGTGCTTGGGCCATTGTTGTAGATTAATGATGGAAGAGTCAGCCCCAGTATCAATCAGCCCTTCCATTTCTATACCTTGAATTTTTATTTTGCACATAGGCCTCCGTGAACAATCCTGAACCCAGCAAGCCATAGGTCCTGAGCCAGTGGAACCAAATCCTCTATTGTTCCTATTCTGCAGCATACTCTTGAATGAGTTGTGGAAACTGGGAAGGAGAAGCAGCTGAGCAATTCTATCTCCTTGGTTAACAGAGATAATGCCTCTAGGTGAACTAAGCATTATTTTTATTTCTCCTTGGTAATCCGAGTCAATAACACCTGGTGTTACTTGAAAACCTAATAGGCTTTTAGAACTTTGCCTGAGGATACGTCCTACAGTCCCTGAGGGAAGAGGTCCCCTGACTCCCGTAGGAATCAGTTGAACCCCCATTTCAGGTGTTAGCACTATTTGGGCGGTGGAACAGAGGTCTATTCCTGCACTTCCTCTTGTCCCTCTGACAAGGGAGTCAATGGGTAGGAGGGACTGTGACGAGGAATCATCTGTATGGATGTTTGAGGATATTCCTTGTTTAATGCCTTGTACATTTGTGGGCCCTGAGGCATTGGGCCCCATGCCCCGTTTTTTGAATTCAGCACGGCAGGTAAGAACTGAGAAACCTCGCAGGAGTCTCTAGTCAGAGCGGTGAAAATGGGTTCGAAAATAACTAAGACCCAAGTGTACGAGGCTCTTGATGAATTCTTTGATATGGATGAGTCTGTCGTTAGTGAGGAGGATTTAGAAAACAGTGAAGGCAATCATAAAAGCGTAGATTCCGCTGAGTCAACTAAGACCAGTAAGGAGAGTATTAGAAGTGTCCCCAAAATTACAAAGATCCGAGCTGCTAAAGCTATTCAAGATTTATTAGAGATATTTCAAGGATACATGGTCTCAATTGAACCTGGGACTCAGGATGTTACTGAGTCAGTTAGGACCAATGAGAGTAGTAGTAGTGAGGAGGAATTAACTAAAGGTGATTTTGAGAAAATGAATAAAAGGAAATTAAGGAAGACCAAGATAAGGGATCATCAAGTGGAGGAACTTGTGTCCTCTACTCCCCCATGGGTGAAATCGATTACAGAAAAATAAAGGGTATCACTAGACGTTTGCATACCCTAGAAATAGAAATAAAAAGTCTTTCTGAGCGCTTATGCGCTCTCGAGGGTAACTCACAGATACATTGGGAACTGCCAGTATTTGAATATGAAAATGGACAGAGGGGCCACCAGCCAATAGATTTCAAAACAATAAAAAATCTCAAAGAGGCAGTAATGACTTATGGACCCCAAGCTCCTTTCACGTTGAGTATATTGGAGTCCCTTAACACCTTTAGCTTAACCCCCGCAGACTGGAAACGTCTATGTAAAGCAACATTAAGTGGGGGACAATACTTGGTTTGGCGATCGCAATTTCAGGAACTTTGTATAGAAACAGCTAAAAGAAATGCAGATGCGGGGTTTGGAGACCATAATATAGAAATGCTCACAGGAGAAGGGCAATTCGCAGACATACAGGATCAAAAACATTATACCCCAGGAGTATATGCTCAGATAAATGCAGCTGCCTTAAAGGCATGGAAAACTGTACAAGGACCTGGGGATCTACAAGGTAGCTTGTCCAAAGTAATTCAAGGACCTAATGAACCATATGCTGAATTTGCTGATAGACTTTTGAGAACAGCAGGTAGAGTTTTTGGAGACATTGATCAAGTTATGCCATTAGTTATTCAATTAGCGTACGAAAATGCTAATAAATATTGCCAGGAAGTCATCAGGCCATGGAAAAATAAAAAGGATCTTTCCATATATATACAACTATGTAAAGATGTAAATGATGCCTTTGTCACAGGGAATGTGATTGCAGCAGCTGTGAGAGATGCTGCCCCTCAAAATTTTACAAGGGCTCAACATAGACATTATAATCAATCAGGATATTCTAGGCAAAATTATCATAATCAATCAGGCTATTCTAGGCAAAATCCCCAAAGAGAAATAAGACCAAATTCATACCGTACTCCAGGTTGCTGCCCCAGGTGTAAGAAAGGAAATCATTGGGCCAATAAATGCTATTCAAAACTTGACATCCATGGAAATCCTTTGTTCAGGAATTCAAAAAACAGGGCACGGGGCCCAATGCCCCGGGGCCCACAAATGTACGAGGCATTGGAGGAGGAGTATCCTCAAGCATCCACTCAGATGCTTCCCCGACACAATCCCTATTACCCATCCACTCCCTCGCCAGAGGAACAGGAGGAAATGCAGGATTAGACCTCTGTTCCACCGCCCGAATAGTGTTAACACCTGAAATGGGGGTTCAACTGATTCCCACAGGAGTCAGGGGACCTCTTCCCTCAGGGACTGTAGGACTTATTATCGGGCAAAGTCCTGAAAGCTTATTAGGTTTGCAAGTGACCCCAGGCGTAATAAACTCAGACTATAAAGGGGAAATAAAAATAATGCTTAGCTCACCCCAAAGTATAAGTTCTATTAATCAGGGAGATAGAATTGCTCAGCTGCTCCTCCTTCCAAATTTACATAATTCATTTAAAATGAATATGCCTCTAAATAGGAACAATAGAGGATTTTGTTCCACTGATTCGAAACCCATGGTTTGCTGGGTTCGGGACTGTACAAGGAGGCCTATGTGTAAAATAAGAATCCAAGGAATAGAAATGGAGGGTCTTATAGATACTGGAGCTGATTCTTCCATCATTAATTTACGTCAATGGCCCAAACACTGGCCTCTACAAAAAGCTTCAACCAGTTTAAGAGGCTTGGGATATAATAACCTCCCAGAAAAAAGTGTGGTAATTTTAAAATGGGAGGATGATGAAGGACATAAAGGCACATTTCAGCCTTATGTTTTACCTAATCTACCGGTTACTTTATGGGGAAGAGATATTTTACAACAAATGGGAGTACACCTTGCAACCAAACCTGCAGGTGTTAAATGTAAAAATATACAGGGTAATCTTAACCCTAAAAGAAATCATCAAAAAGTACAGGGTAAGCTTAACCCTAAAAGAAATCATTATCATATAGGAAAAAGACATTTTTCTTTGGGGCCACTGAGAAAATAATTTTGAAAATACCATGGCTTTCTGATAAGCCAGTGTGGGTCCCTCAGTGGCCCCTATCTAAAGAGAAATTACAAGCGGCCCACCTACTAGTTAAGGAACAATTAAAAGCAGGACATATAGAACATTCCACCTCTCCCTGGAATTCCCCCATATTTGTGATCAAGAAAAAATCAGGAAAATGGCGATTATTACATGATCTTAGACAAATTAATAAAACCATGCAAGTCATGGGCCCTACTCAACCTGGACTTCCGAATCCTATAGCTATTCCAAAAAATTTCCATGTTATTAGTCTTGATATAAAGGATTGCTTCTTTTCTATTCCCCTACATCCTCTGGATGCCCCCAGGTTTGCTTTTTCAGTTCCTTCTATTAACAATAATGGCCCTGATCAGAGATATCAATGGAAGGTTTTGCCGCAGGGAATGGCTAATAGCCCCACCATATGCCAAATATATGTGGACAAGGCTATCCAACCCATTAAAAATAAATATCCAAACCTCATGTGTCTACATTACATGGATGATATTTTACTGGCCCACCCTAATCAAAAAATCTTATTTAATATATTCAGTGACATGGTAGAAAATTTTAAAAAATACGGATTATATATAGCAGAAGAAAAAGTTCAAACCAGATCTCCCATATTATATTTAGGATTTAAAATCATGGATACTTTTGTTAGACCCCCAAAAATTTTAATAAATAAAGAACATTTAACCACCCTCAATGATTTCCAAAAACTACTGGGAGACATTAATTGGCTTCGCCCTACACTAAACCTCACTACTGGCCAATTAAAACCTTTATTTGATATCCTTCGAGGGGCCCCTGATCCATCCTCACCGCAAACATTGACTCCTGATGCTAGGAAAGCTTTAAAGGTAGTAGAAAAAGCCATAGAAGGAGCTCATTGTGACAGATTTGATTTAACTCAACCGCTGATATTGATTATTATTTCTTCACAATATACACCGACAGGAGTATTTTGGCAACAAGGGCCTTTATTATGGATACATTTGCCTGTCTCTCCTAAAAGCATAATTGAGTCATATACCTCCATGGTGGCTAAACTTATTCTTCAAGGACTTAAAACTTCTACTAAAAATATTTGGCATTCACCCTGCTACTATTTATTACTCCCTATTCATCGTCACAGATTGAATATTTATGCTTCAATGATAATGACTGGGCTATAGCTAGATGCTCTACCTCTGCAAATTTTGATAATCACCTTCCTAAGTCTCCTATATTATCTTTTTGTATTAATCATCCTATTATATTTCCACAGGTAATAAAAAATCAACCTATTCCTAAGGCATTTAATGTATTTACAGATGGGTCCTCAAATGGTACTGCTGCAGTAGTCACTACAAAAGAAAATATGACTTACATAACTGCACACAAATCAGCTCAACTAGTGGAATTGGAAGCTGTGGTAAGAGCTCTGGAAAATTTTAGAGACCAGCCCATAAACATTTTTTCAGATAGCCACTATATTGTACAAGCCGTCCCAAAATTAGAGTTAGCAGGACCAATAGCACCTCATACTCCAGCCTTTAAATTGTTTTATCAGATACAAAAACTTTTGTGGGCAAGAAAAGAACCTCTATTCGTAGGCCATATTAGAGCACATACTAATTTGCCTGGCCCCCTCCATGAAGGTAATCAAAAGGCAGATGAACTTACAAAAACAATATTTATACTTTCAGCACTACAACAAGCTACTTTATTTCATTCCCAGTTTCACGTCAACAGCACCACCTTGCAACGTAGGTTTAAAATCACAAAGGAGCAAGCCAGAACAATTGTAAAAGATTGTAAATCTTGTATAACACATTTGCCCAATCCTCATTTTGGTGTTAACCCTAGAGGATTAATGCCCAATCATTTGTGGCAGATGGATGTTACTCATGAGCCAAGCTTTGGAAAATTGCAATTTATTCATGTAACCATAGATACATGCTCAGGCATGATTTTTGCTTCCTTACATTCCGGAGAAAAAGTTAAAGATGTCACATCTCATTGTTTACAAGCTTTTGCTGCATTGGGCATCCCCAAAATGCTTAAAACAGATAATGGTCCCGCTTATATGTCCTCATCTTTCAAACAGTTTTGCGCAAAATTCAACATATCCCATAAAACAGGCATCCCATACAATCCTCAGGGTCAAGGCATTATTGAAAGAGCAAACCGCACACTAAAAGTTATGTTGTTAAAACAGAAAGAAGGAAACTGGAAAAATCCTAAGGACAGATTGGCAGTTGCCCTGTTTACTTTAAATTTTTTAACTTTAGACTCTGATGGTTATTCTGCTGGAGACAGACATTGGAACCCACATCAACAACATAAACCTTTGGTTTACTGGAAGGATGTTCTTTCAGGTACATGGAAGGGTCCAGATCCAGTATTAATTTGGGGGAGAGGATCTGTTTGTGTCTTTCCAAAGCATGAATCCTCTCCAATATGGATACCATCTAGATTAATAAAGCAGGTACCCACATCAAAAGGATCAAGATGAAGTTGTTGAGGAATCAAGATTAATAAAAAAGGTACAAAATCAAGAGGACCATGATGAAGATATGGAATGATTCCCTTAAAAGAGTCCTTCAAAATATGTCACAACTTAAGTGTCATTCCTCCCAGCTGGGACGAAGAGATCTCTCTTTAGTGTGCACATAATTATATATATATATTTTTTACTTTTTATATATGTGTTTATTTGTGTATTTGTCTAAATTTCATGTTAATGTGACGTCACAAATATATGTTTGTATGTGCGTCTGTCCAGTGTGACATCAAAAATAACAAAGCGCTTGTGAATATATATATATGGATCCAAATAACTCTAATTCATTTAAGTTTAAGAGTATTCAAAATGGGTAAATAATTTAATAAGTGAAGGTACCTTCAATTTTGTTTTATAGGTGTCCCAGGGACTTCTCTTTAGCAAAAATATGACTAGGGCTGTATAACCTGATATTTTGGTGTTTTGACATGAGGTTGCTTATTTGTTATTAACTTCATTTGTTTAATAAATGATTAATTTCAATTATTTCAACAGGTAAAGGACTGCTGTGTATGCAGAAACTCGAGAGTTCCAGCTAACAAATTATTTCTCCAAAGTGCTTTTAGTTTTTCTTTAATCTATCTTTAATGCAGTAATTACCCTCAGTCTTTCTTTGTTTTGTTCTAAATATGATATTTTGCCAGCTTATGTTTGTGGGAGCTCAGGCTGCAATGTGTGTGAGCAGAAATCAACTTATTTTTCCAATCTAATAATTCTATTATTTAGTTTGACAACTCGCCTCTTGACTCAGTGCTGGAATAGCACTGCCTTTCCTTTAACAATTGATGCTTCAGTCTCTAGATAGCGGGCCCTGAAGATTTGCCAGTGGCATCGTCTAGACATAAGAAAGACGGCTGCTTCTACAGCTGCAGGGATCGCGGTCGCTGCAAGCATCCCTGCTGCTCAAATGTCAAACAACCTCACCAGCAGTGTGGCCTCTGCTCTGCATGCATGGGGCCTCCTAGATCTACGTGTTATAACAAGTGGACATTTTGATCTTTCATTGTTTGGGACTTCATGGGACAGTACCTTGCGGGTATTTGTTTAGAGAACTCACTGTGTTACTTGATAGAACTTAGGGCAGCTGATTTGTTTAAAGAATTTGATATGCTATGCAATTTGACTTGTCACCAAAAGGCTTGTCGCCTTAAAGCCGCAGCATCTCCTCCCAATTGGACGGCTGTTAGTCATCTTACACAGTCGATCCTAAAGGGCTCCATTGGATGGCTGGTTAGCCAATGACGGGTAAGATCCCCAGAGGGGGACAACCTAAGACAGGCACAGTCGCACGGGACAGTCTCATGTGGCCGACATATCAACCTAAGACAGGAGTCAAGGGCACAGCCTTGATTATCCAATGACGGGTAAGAATGTTGGTTGCACATAGACGTCCTAGAGCATCCCCTCTTTTAAAACAAAAGGGGGAAATGCAGGAGCCCTGTTTGGGGAGATAGCTAAGATTGCGGTTGACTATGGGCCATAGACATTTTTGGGCATTGTCGCCTTCCGTAGTCTCACGGGACTTGGCCCAGGATCTCGAGAGATTTGAGCAATGACTCAGCAGATTGACATTTTTGGGCATTGTCGCCTTCCGTAGTCTCACGGGACTTGGCCCAAGATCTCGAGAGATTTGAGGAGTGACTCGGCAGATCGAGCAAGCACCATTCCTGCTCGGGCGCATGGGATGAGACCAGAGAGAGAAAGGACAGGGTTATCGCTATTGTATAGATACATTGTAGTTTCTTGTAAGAGTACGTGGCTTGGTTTCTTGTGAGAGTGAAAGGACAGGGTTATCGCTATTGTATAGATACATTGTAGTTTCTTGTAAGAGTACGTGGTTGGTTTCTTGTGAGAGTGTGTATGTAGTGTTAGAAATTACAAGAGACAGAGACAGAAAGATTAAAGAATTTTTTCGTCTCCATCCTGTCTCCGGACTCCTTCCCGCGGCGCTGCCGTTCCAGGCTGCAATCCCTTTCCGGCGGCTATCACCCCATGCCCCCGTTTTTTGAATTCCTGGACAAAACATTTCCATAGATGTCAAATTTAGAACGGCATTTATTGGCCCAATGATTTCCCTTTTTACACCTGGGGCAGCGGCCTGGGGCACGGTATGAGCTTGGTCTTATTTCTCTTTGGGGATATTGACTAGAATATCCTGGTTGATTATAATAATTTTGTCTGGAATATCCTGATTGATTATAATTTTTTTTTTGTTGAGCCCTATTTGTGAAATTTTGAGGGGAAGCACCTCTCATTGCTGCTGCAATCACATTGCCTGTGACAAAGGAATCATTATTAATATCTTTACATAATCTAATGTATATTGAAAGGTCCTTTTTATTTTTCTATGGTCTTACAGCATCTTGGCAGTATTTATTGACATTTTCAGATGCCAACTGGATGACTAAGGACATTGCTTGATCCACATCCCCAAATATTCTGTCTGCAGTTCTTAAAAGTCTGTCAGCAAAATCAGCATACAGCTCATTAGGCCCCTGTATTACTTTTGATAAGCTGCCTTGCAAATCACCTGTTCCTGGTAAGGTCTTCCATGCTTTGACACTGGCAGCGTCTATCTGCGCGTATACACTGGGATCATATTGCATTTGTATTTGTAGTTCAACAAACTGTCCCTCACCTGTTAGCATATCTAAGTTTCGGTCTGGGAAGCCTGCAGTTACATTTCTCCTAGCTGTTTCTACACAAAGCTCCTGGAATTGTGACCTCCAGATCAGGTATTGTCCCCCACTCAATACTGCCTTGCATAACCCCTTCCAGTCTGAGGGGGTTAAAGTTAAAGTGTTAAGGGACTCCAGTATGCTCAATGTGAACGGAGCTTGAGGCCATAGGTCATTATCGCCTCTTTGAAAATTTTTATTGTTTTAAAATCTAGGGATTGGTGGTATCTCTGCTTCAGGAGCCCTGTTTGGGGATTGGCTTGAATTGTGGTTGACTATGAGCCGTGGAGATTTGGCCTTTGTCGCCACCCGTAGTCTCACGGGATTGTTGCGTGATCTCGAGTGACTTGGCCGAAATTGCTGATCGAGTCAGCGCCATTTTAGGGTGTGTTTTTGGCGTGTGTTAGTCGTTATTAGAACCAGAGAGAAAAGTTATCAGAATAAAAAGCTGTTTGTCTCCAGTTTGCTTCTGAAGTTCTTCCCGCGGCTCCGTTGCTTCAAGCGCTTCAGGCAGCAACACTCTGCCCGTTTTCATTTTCAAATACTAGCAGGTCCCAATGTTCCTGCAGTTTTTGGCATTCGAGGGTGCACAAGCGCTCAGAAAGGCTGTTAATCTCTGCCTCAAGGGCACACATATGCTCAGAAATACCCCTCATGGTTTCTGTAATGGATTCCACCCATGAGGGAGCAGAGGGCACAAGTGGTTCCTCTACTTGATGGTTCTTTCTGGTCTCAACTGACTTAGCGGAGGAGGCTGTGCTTTCATGGTTATTGAGCTCCTCCTCATTACTATCACTGTCACTGGTAATATCATCCTGGGTTTCAGATTCTATTGAGAGCACGTGTTCCTCGGCTATTTCTAATAAATCTCTGATAGCTTTAGCAGCTCTTATTTTCGTTATTTTTGAGTTCACACCAATATTATCCTTACTGGTCTCATCTGACTCAGCGGAGGCTATGCTTTCTTGACCACTTTCTTCCTCACTATCAACTGAGCCAGTGATGTCAAAAAACTCTTCCATGGCTTTTATTACTCAGCTTTTTGTTATTTTCGCACCCATCTTTAAATATTTCTCAGTTCTTACCTGCCTATTCCGAACTCCCCATACGGGCCACCACTTGTTGCCGCCTGTAGGGATTGCTGCTTGCAGCAACAACGCCGCGGGAGAAAATTTGGAGGAAGGATGGAAATGAAAAAGTTCTTTTATTCTTCTCTCTTCTAACTTCTCTCTCCGGCTCCAACAACCTCTCCAACTCCAACTCCAACCACCACCTCTAACTACCCTCACCCGGTTAAATACTTTTTGTCTTAACAAGGACAGGTGCTAACAGCTCGACCTTACAGGTGCATCAAACAGTGTTCACGGGCATAAAAAGATTCTTAGATAAATGCATGAATATCAGGTGAAAATACTTGAACACCTTTATGGCTCTCAGCTAGCTGCCATCTTAGCTACCTCCTCAATTAGGGCTCTTACAATGGTGTCACAATCAGTAAGGATTAAGCTATGCTGTAGTAATAAAACATCCTCCAAAATTTTAGTAGCTTAACACAAAGGTCATTGCTTGCTCATGTTCTACGTCCAATGTGTGTTGGCAGAGGGTCTGGCTTATTGTAGGCACTTAAGCCAAGTTGATGGAGATTCCATCTCAACACATGCTTCCATATTCACTCAGGCTGGAGTTTTGTCAAAATCTCTCGCTGAGACTTAAAGCTTCTTCTTACATATTATAGATAAATCAAGGAACAGAACACACTAATTTCAAAGGGATAGCATGTTTCTGGAAAGGAAAGGACCTATAAATATTTGATGAACAATACTAATAATGACTTCCATAGGAAGTCAAGAATGCATAAGAGAAGACATTCTTGGAAGCCATTTGTGACATTCTTCTGATGCATGCTTGCCATCTAAAGGGTTCCCTACTCTTTTCTTATGTCCCTCAAATTTATGGCTGTGCTAACACTTGTTGCCTAATACTATAATTGCCTTTGGCCTTGTTTTTCTCCCTCACTAGTCTGGGAGAGCTTCAGGAAGTCGATATGGTAGAAAAAAATAATTTCATAGAAATCAAATTATTCTGCAGGGATTTCTTCCTATATGATTTTGGAGATTTCTTTTTTTTTTCTTTTTCTTTTTTTAAGTCTCTGTATGACCCTAGAGTCTGTTAGCTGGCCTCCCTGTGACCTTGGGTAAAATATCACTGGGTGACCTCTCACAATTTAACTACCTCTGACACTTGGTTTTCTCATCTTTAAAATGGAGAAAATAACACCTGCTTCACAGGGTTGTTATGACCTTTTGAGTGAAATAGTGTATTTCAAAACACAATACAATATATGGTCTACAATGGGGGATTTAAGTCATATTAACCTAATTAGATGATGAAAATTTTGGAGATAGTCTAAATATGCATTCATGTTGAACTGTTTAGAAATTGAATAGGAAAAATAAATACTAGAAGATGCAAGTGTATTTGGGGAAAATTGGGTAACACAAGTAAGGGTAGAAATAAAATTATATTATTTATTCAAATAATGTCAATCTGTCTGTGCCTCATTTTCTTCATCTGTGAAATGATGGAATCAATACTACCTAATGTTCAGTATTATTAATTTATTCTTCCATTCAAGAAATATTTATTGAGAACTTCCTATTTGCCATACACTGTTCTTGGCTCTGGGAATGTAATAGTAAACAAGACAGGCATAGTCTCTTCCCTCATAAAACTCATAGTGTAGTTTTCGCTCCATAATATATATTTAAGCTGGGCAAGTAATCCCAGCACTTGGGAGGCTGAGGCAGGAGGATTGCGAGTTCAAAGCCAGCCTCAGCAATGGTGAGGCACTTATCAACTCATTGAGACTGTGTCTCTAATAAAATACAAAATAGGGCTGGGGATGTGGCCCAGTGGTCGAGTGCCCCTGAGTTCAATCCCTGGTGCCAAAAAAAAAAAAATACACACACATATACACACTTAAATCACTTTATACATCATTCTACATCTCATGATTTTTATTTGGAAAAGAAAAGACTCATGGATGCAATTATAGAGGTTTTTTGTTTTTGTTTTCTTTGTTCCAGAGATTAAACCCAGGGGCACTTAACCACTGAGACACATCCCCAGCCCTTTGTAAAGATATTTTTCATTTTGAGACAGGATCTTGCTAAGTTGTTGAGGCTGACTTTGAACTTGTGATCCTCCTGCCTCAGCCTCTGGAGTACTTGGATTACATGTATGTGCCACCACGCCCAGCAATTATAGTTTTTGACCTTGCTAGGATTCTGAATGCTCAATTGTCTAGGCATGTGCTTTACCTTGTTTGAATGTGAATGGCTGAATTAATCAGGATTTTGGATGATTTTTGCACTGAGAAATATATTTGGTAACCTGAGAGGTAACTGGTTTTTAAAACCAGCAAGGCTGAATGTTTCTTCTTCAACATTTATTTATAGGGAAATGAGCTGGAGCTACATGGCACCTGGACTATGCTATGGAACATAAAATAATTGAGTTAATGTCACTTGATTATCCAGATATTTCAAATGACAATTTACTATGCTTTGGTGTGAAGCATCTGGGATAAAAATATGGGCAGGGGGAGTGTAACATGAAGACAGAACACCTTCTCTATCAATACCCTTGGTGTAGAAAGGGATAAACAGAAAGTAAGGTCACTGACAAGTGGAAAGACTATGAGAAAAGTCTACCAGGTCAGAGAAAGGGATATGAACTGTCAAGTAAAATAGAAAAAAAGAGAAAAGTAGAACCCTCCTTCTTCTGGTTCCTTGTCTGTCCAATATGGGATTGGGTGGGGGTGTGGGCTAGAAGAAGCTTTACAGAGAGGTAAGGTGTAAAACTTGATTAGGGCTGGAGGAGTTGAGAGACTTAGAGCTCTTATTTTGAAATTATAAGCAGAATACATTTTCTCCATTTAAACTGAAAGGTTAAAACTAATTTAGTTGGGAGGCTTCCTTTTCTTCTTCTTCCTTCTTCTTTTTCTGCTTCTGTTTCTTGGCTAGATTCAGCTTGATCATGAAAATGTCAAGGCCAAGAGCTTCTTTCTGATTAAGGATGGGGGTTCGGGTGGGTGGGGACAATAGAAAGAAATATGGCCTGACTCATGCTGCCTGTTAGGCTGTGAGGAACTATGAATAGGGATATTTCAGACAGGTATAATGGTATTCAACAACAACAAAAAAGTTATGAGCTTTTGACTTTGAGATGGTGGGATATAAATTAGACCATGCTGATATGGTTCTAATAGGATGCATTTCACAGTTTACAGATTAATTTAATTAGTTATTTTAAGTATAGTGTAGAGAAATTATCACTGATAAGTTTAGTCATTATTGTGATATGTTGTGTTAGCAAGTCTGACTCAACTGTTACTTAAATAACCTCCATAGTGATGATTCTGTTCCTGTCATTTAAATGGGCTATAAACTTAAGGAAACAGGCTCAGATTCCCTTTCTTTTCTCCCATAGAAATTATTTGAACCCTGAATCAAATTTACTGAGAAATGTGGGCCAAGCAGAGTTTCTCTCAGGCCTCAGCACTTGGAAGAGATATTCTTTTGAGCAATTGGATTGCTTTTATTTTATGGAAGGTAAAAAGTGTATAATTGTTTATGTTTTCCCTGTTTGCATTTTCTGCTAGTAAGTTCAGGGTCAAATCTATGATCAACTTCCAGCAAATTTATATTATATCACAGCTTGTGTTTTCCTTATTAACTTCATCATTGGATTAATCTTATTTCTACCCTTTCTTTTTCCCCTTTCTCCATTTTTATTATTTTACTCATAAGCTATGATGCATATGGTTCCAGAATCTACTAAAATTTCCATGTGGAACAAGGCAGGCTTAATTTAAATTATTATTGGGAAACATTCAGTGATGGGCATTTTTATTATTATGTTTAACCCAGAAAGCATCATAACATTATATCACAGATGACAGAGAGATTCCTTCCAAAACAGGCTATGTGTATCCCTGTGAAGCTGAAAAGTGTGTGTGGAAGCAGGAGAGAAAGGAGATAGATAGGGATGGCAGAAAACAGGGAGGAGGAAAGGAAAGCTAGATGAAAATATGCATAGGTTAGATGTAAATGGTTTAGTAGTTTTCAACTTTTCCTAGACTTACTTCTCTCTCTAGAGTCACCAGTCTTCAGTAGACAACTACCCATCATGAAGAAATAGATTGAAAATTAGTATCTTTCTGCATTCGGCTAACCCATCACTTGAGGAACAAGTTACTTTTATAGATGCCCATTTCTGGTTCTTGCAAGCATAACTTCACTCATTCCTTTTTGAATAAGCTCAGGCCCTTATAGGAAGAGAAAGACTCTCAAAACAGGGAATTGGAATTAGCTGTTTACTAGGACATTTATAAATGAGGTGCAGATGCATCTTCAGGGAAAAAGGTATTATTGAGATCTGGTAAAGAATTGACTGATAAAAGATCCTAGCTGTGGAGTAGATAGAGATAGAGGAGGAGGGATCAAAACAAACAAACAAAACAAAAATAAAAACAAGGAGTGATCTCCAATTTGGTGTCTATTACCAAGTTTTGAAACCTATCTATTATTAGATTGTTGAGTGAATTTAGGCACAACAGTTACCATCTCGGAACCTGTTTCTTCATCTGGGAAATGGGGATTAAATTAAATATTCTAACAGACTTTCCCACTTTGGCTTTCTATGGATAGTATGACATATAGAAAAGGGAAATTACCTGGAATTAGGATTTGTGGGTTTTGTTCCTGGCTCTGCCATTAATTTTGTTATTAACAATTGCTAAATACTTTGCATTCTGTGAGCTTTGGTTTATCCATTTATAATATTAAGAATAGGGCTAGGTGTCCTTTTAGAACTCTTCTAATTTTAACGTGCTACCAATAAAAATTAGATTATTAGATAACAGAATTCTAAGCATGCCAAACCCGGATAGAATTGTATTTACCATCTTAGAATTGTGTTTAGTACCTGGGCAATAGGGATACACATCCCAGCCACTCCAGAATGACTAATATCTCAGAATAGAGATTCCACTTATCTCACTCGTCGACATACAATGCTTCCTGCCCTGTTGCTTTGGCCCTTAAGCATAATGAAAAATCATCTTGTTGTAGTCACTGTTGTGACTATTAAAAATTAAAAAATTAAAGTAAGCTCCTAAAATTAAAAATAAAATTATTCTGTAATTCTACTTCTGGATATATCTCTAAAATAATTCAAAGCAAGATCTTGAAGAAATATTTGCACATTCATGTTCATTGTAGCATTATTCACAAAAGGTAAGAAATGGAACTTACTTAAATGTTCATAAATAAAGTGTGATCTATACACTAAGGGAATATTATGCAGCCATAAAAAGTGATCCTGTCATATGCTGTCATATGGATGAACCTCAAGGTATAAAAATCTTATGAGATTGGGATTCGGAATAGATTTGTATTCAGATCATTCTGTTACATTGGCAGGATAATATGTGCCCTACATAGTATGAAAGAAGACAATATTCATGTTCCCTTAAAATATATTTTTCTTACATCCTCTTCCTCCTTCTCTTCCTCTTCATCTTTCCCTTCCCCTCCTTCTTCTCCTTCTACTCCTCCTGCTCCTCCCCCAGTCCTTCATTACTAGTGATTGAACCCAGAGTTACTCTACCACTGAGCTACATTCACAACCCCTTTATTTATTTATTTATTTACTTATTTATTTATTTATTTTTTATGACAGGGTCTTGGTAAGTTGCCAAGCCTGTTGTCAAATTTGTGATCTTCCTGCCTTGGCCTCTCAAGCAGCTAGTATTGCAGGTGTGCAACACCACAGTCAGCTAAATTCTTGCTAATAAAAGACATTGTTTTTGTCTCCTGCAAGGCCAATTAGCATTAAAGTATACTATGGGTCATTATGTGACTGCATGTTAAGTCTGAAATAATTGGCTTGATTTTTGAGTGGTTCCCTCATGAGCTTTTTGCCAGAGCCTCTGTCCAAAATTATAGATAATAATACTAGTACATGAGTCTAAACACTGAGAAAAAAACTTTCACTGAACTCCACTATGAAATAGTCTCAGCATTCTCAGAACTCAACTTCTTTAAGAGCCTATTTACTATAATTCTGACATCACCTTGATTATATTGTCCTCCCACAACTATATTCACTAGACCCATTCAGTCACCATATCTGATTGAATATGACTTCTTGTTTCCCATGTGTATTTTCATATCTCCAGTTTCTTGGCATTGCCCTGCACTGTTATAGTGGTGTTGTAAATGGAATTCCTGCTCTCACTTTCCATTTATAATCCATTCAACTTCATGCCCCTAGGTGAGATGATTAAAATAAAACTTTATTTATGTCACCCTGACTTCTCAGCTTAAGAGCCACCATTCATATTCATCATTTCTCTAAAATAAAAGGGAAATGAATGAAGAAATAATAAAAATAATTGTCTTTGTATGACAATAACATGATTGTCCATGTAAAAATCCTCCCAAAATAAACAAAAACTAAAGGACTACTGGAACATTGCTTATAGTAAAGTAGAAGTTTATAAGGTTTTTATATACAACTCAATTGCTTTCTTATATACTAGCAGTCAACAGTTGAAATTATTATTTTTTCTTTTTTTCCACATAACAGTTGAAATTTTAAATGAGAGACACATCATTTATACTAGCACCAAAAATTATATACTTAGATATATACCTAGCAAAATATGTATAAGACTATATGATAGAAACTATAAAACTTTGATGAAAGAAATTAAAAAATCTAAATAAATGGAGATATATTCCAAGTCTATGGGTAGAAAAACTAAATATTGTTAAGATGTCAGTGTTTCTCAACTTTCTAGATTAAATGAAATCCCAATTAGAATTCCAGTAAGTCAATTTATGGATATCAGAAAAATGATCCTAATCTTTCTATGGAAAGGCAAAGGGACAAACAATGAACCCAGTTTTGAAGTAGAATATAATTGTAGGACTAACACTATCTGTCTTCAATAGTTACTATGAAGATACAGTAATTAAGACAGCATGATATTAATAAAAGAATAGAAAATAAATCAATGGATCAAAATACAGAGATCAGAAGTAGACCTACACAAATGTAATCTACATATCTTTGATGAAGGAAGTAAGACAATTTATTGGAAAAAAGATAGTAATTCTTACAAATCATGCTGGAAAAACAGTACATGTACATGCTGAAAATGAACTTAGCCAAAGACCTTATACATTTTACATACATGGATCATATACCTAAATGTAAAACATACAACTCTGTGACTTTTAGCAAGTAACATATGAGAAAATCTAGGTGATCTTGAGTTTGATAATGATTTTTTAAGATAAAACACCAAAATGCAATCCATGAAAGAAAAATAATTAAGTTATACTTTATTAAAAATATGAACTGCTTTGCAAAAGACACTTCCATGAGAATAAAGAGACAAGCCATAGAGTGGGAGAAAATATTTGTACAACATATATCCAACAAAGAACATATATCCAAAAATAAATAAGAAACCTTAAAACTCAAAAAAAAAAAAAAAAAAAAAAAGAAAACAAATCAATTAAAATCGGCAAAGGGTCTGATTAAATATCTCACCAAAGAAAATATAAAGATGTTTAATGTGTATATTTGGACCTCTGTATTTCCAGTTTCCACATCTGCATCAACCGACTGCTGATTTAAAATATTGTTAGGACTGCAATGGTTATATATCTGTACTGAACAAATATAGACTTTTCCTTTATCATACTCTCTTAACAATTTAATCTAACAACTAATTATATACAGTTTACATTATATTGTGTACCATAAGTAATTGAGAAGTAATTTAAAATGTGTGGAAATATTTGCATAGGTTATATTGCAAATATTATATCATTTTATGTAAGTGACTTTAGCATCCATATATTTTGGTATCTATGGGAGGGCCTATAATAACCCCCCTGCAGATACCAAGCAATGACTATATGTGAAATGATGCTCAATATCACATATAATTAGTTAATTACAAATTTATACAACAATAATATACACTACTCTTCTATTAGAGTGACTGAAATTAGAAAAAAATACACCAACACCACCAAATGTTGGCAATGATGCAAAGTGGCAAGTACTTTCATACATTTCTGGTGAAAATGCAAAATGCTACAGCTAATTTGGAAGACAATAAGGCAATAATTTACAAAATTAAACAGTCTTACCATATGATCCTGAATTTATGGTCTGGCATAAACTTGTTTAATAAATTTGCTGTTTCAGCATCCATTTTTAGGTTGTGTATGTTATCACCTTATGCCTAGTTAAAACTTCCCCTCCCCATGTAGTACTTTGTGACATATTCTTCTTGTTTCTCATCTTATTGACAACTCAACACACCCAACAACTACTGATCATGATAAAACCTAGTAGTCAACAGCAGAGTCATGTAAATAATTTTCCCCCTCATATGTGTTTTCTTAAAATTAGCCAATTTACAACTCCTTCATGAAAGCCTAAGGGATAACGCCCATAGATTTAATAAAGACATACTCCCTCAAGTCCCTATTTATCCCCCATCCATGTGCCCCTTGCTGACTCCAGACTTCCCATAGGCCTCCCATTGGCACCTTTAATCTCTCTGGATCTATGAGTAGCAAATGTATTCTGGTTCATGCACTTTGGTTTTACTTCCTCATTATGTCTCACTTGACACACACATACACCTCAACCTAACCTTTCTGGTCATGAAACTTTCTTAGCAGGTGGCTATCTTGTCAAGAATAAGCTAGATGTAGTTCAAACAAGAGGCAAAAGGGAAGTACAAACACTATTACTGTGAGAGGAACATCTGGTTATGAGTTAGACATTTAGGCATTAGGAGATTAACCAAGACAAAGGAGAATTCTGTTAAAGCTATGCTGTAAATATTCATGACCAAATACCTTGAGTTTCTGATTAGGCTATTAGTAGGGTTTATAGCTACTTTCAAGACAGAGACCTCAAGACCAACTTAGAAAGAAACCATAAGAATAGGAATCATACGTGTTCCTTAAGATTTTACCCACATGAGTTGAAAACTTATGTCTATACAGAAACCTACATACTAATATAACAGCTTTATTCATAATTTCCAAAATTTGGGAGCGACCAAGGATACTCTTCCATAAGTTAATGGATAAGCAAAATGTCAAATATTATGAAATAAAGCATTATTTAGTCATGAAAAGAAAGCTCAGTATCAAGTAACAAAAACATATGGAAGAGGAGATGAGATTATAACTCAGTGTTACAGCACTTGCCTAACACCTGAGAGGCACTGGGTTTGATCCTCAGCACCACATAAAAATAAATAAATAAAATAAAAGCACGGTGGCAATATACAACTAAAATATTTTTAAAAATGTATGAAAGAACCTTAAATGCATGTTATTAAGTGAAATAAATCAATATGAAAAGTCTACATATTGTATGTTTCCAACTATAGGAAATTCTGTAAAATGCAAAACTATAAAAACACTAAAAAAACTATAAAAACACTAAAAAACTATAAAAACACGGTGGCACATGCCTGTAATCCCAGCACTTGGGAGGCTGAGGCAGGAGGATCACGAGTTCAAAGCCAGCCTCAGGAATGGCGAGGCACTTAGCAATTCAGTGAGACCCTGTCTCTAATAAAATACAAAAAAAAAGGGCTGGGATGTGGCCCAGTGGTCCAGTGCCCCCTGAATTCAATCCTTGGTGAAAGAAAAAAAAAAAAAACACTAAAAAAATCAGTGGGAGAGAGAGGAAGGAAGGGATGAATAGGAGTAGCACAGAGAAACTATTCTGCATTATACTGTAATAGCAGATAAATGATATTACACATTTGTCAAAACTTATAAGACCATAAAAAAGATGGAATACCCTAATTTGAGCTATGGAATTTAGTTAATAATAATGTATACATATCAATATTTATTCATCAATAGTAAAAATGAAAAAATGTACCATGCTAATAGAAGATGTTAATACTAGGAAAAACTGCTGGGAGGCAAGGAGAGGAAGTATACGGGAACTTTTATACATTTTTTGCTCTTTTTAAAATTTAATTATTTTTTTCCAGTCCTGACAATCAAATTTCAGGACTCACACATGCAAATTTATTAAACAAGTTTATGGAAGACCATAAATTCAGGATCATATGGTAAGTAATTCCCTGTACCTTTACATCCCCTTCCTCTACTCTTCTATTATTGTAAGATCCTCCTTTTCTTATTCCTTTTCCTCCACCTCTGTAACTTCTCCATATGAGACATAATTTTGAACCCTTTACTTTCTGAGTCTGGCTTATTTCCCCTAGCATGATGTTCCCCAATGCCATCTGTTTACCAGCAAATGCCAAACTTCATTCTTCTTTATGCTCTGCTCTATTTTTTTGGAAACCTAAAAAACTCTCTAAAAATAAGGTATATCAATTTTAAAACACTCACACCAGTAGTCTCTCATTATCTTTCTATAAGATAATGCCATCTAAGAATCTTAAAATATCATGAAGATCCTTCACAAATTTGTAAAAACTCTCTTTTGGTTTCTTCTCTATCTTTGGCCCTCCCAGACCCTCTAGACTACAGTCATATTGGGGTGTCTGATATTCCAGAGATAGGCCATGTGGGTTCAAGTGACGTAGAGGTATTGCTCATTCTGATTTATCTCTGTGGAGCAGTATGCTTTACATATTCTTGTTTAATCTTTCAGATCTGTTTTTGTGATTCTTTCACTAAAATGTTTCTTTGTGCCCCCCCACATCAGTCACAAGGAATCACTCCTCTGGGATGCAACAGATATTTTAGCCCTGGTGTCTTTTGGCACTAGCTTAAAATTAGTAGGCACAATGCAAATCTTTTAAGTAGCTATTACAATTATTAACACATATTAAATATATGAATTAATGGAATTCACTATGATATTTTTATAATACATACATGCACATATTTGTATGTCATGCAATGACACACCCTTCTAACTTCTCCCCACCTTGCATCTCTGTGACTCCCTCTGTCCCCTTCCCACTGCTTAGTAGTTTCTCTTCTACTTTTGGGTCATCTTTTTTTTTTTTTTTTTAATTCCACGTGAGAAAAAAAAAAGTGCAATATTTGGGCTTATTTTGCTTAACATGATGTTCTCCAGTTCCGTCCATGTTACTGCAAACGACAGAACTTCATTCTTCTTTTTGGTTGAATAATACTCCATTTGTGTGTGTGTGTGTGTGTGTGTGTGTGTGTGTACACAATATTTTTCATCCATTTATCCATTGATGGGCTCCTAAGCTGATTAAATATCTTAGCTATTTTGAAAAGCACCAAAATAAATGTGAGTATTCAGGTATCTTTTTTGTATGCTGATTTTATTCTTTTGGATACATACCCAGGAATGGCATAGCTGGAACATATGGCAGTTATTTGTTTAGATTTTGGATGAATCTCCATATTATTTTACATAGTGACTGTACTAATTTGCATTCCTACCAAGATATAAAAGTGTTCCTTTTTCTCTACATTTTTTCCAGCATTTGTAAATTTTCTGTTTTTTTATAATGGTCATTCTAACTGAGGTAAGATGATAATTCATTGTGGTTTAGATTTTCATTTATTTACCTGAAATCTAATGATATTGAGCATTTTTTCATATATTTAATGCAAGACTAACATCTGAAATTACTAGAGGAAAAAACGTATTATTAATACATTAATATATTGACAAAGAAAACAATTTTCTGGGTAAGTCTTCAAAAACACAGAAAGCAAAACTAGGAATTGAAAAAAATCTGCACAGTAAAGGCGGTAATCTACAGAATGGTGAAAAATCCTTGCCACTATTCCTCCGACAGAGGAATAATATTTATAACATATAAAGTATTTTAAAAATTAATACAACAGCAATAACAACACCAACAAAGTAATCCAATTAAAAATGGGCAAATGAGCTGTGTGCGGTGGGGCACACTTGTAATCCCATTAGCTCAGGAGGCTGAGACAGGAGGATCATGAATTCAAAGCCAGCCTCAGAAAAAGAAAGGTGCTAAGCAACTCAGTGAGATTCTTTTTCTAAATAAAATACAAACTAGGGCTGGGGATGTGGCTCAGTGGTTATGTGCCCCTGAGTTCAATCCCCAGTACCCCTCCCCGCCAAAATGGGAAAATTATCTGAACAGACTGTTTTCAAAATACAAATGATCACTCTGGAAATTTTAAGAGATTTATTTTCCTGTGATATTATTTTGTATGCCAACTCTGCCTCATTCACAAACTCAGAAATACTGAGCTGACTGGGTTTCTTGCTCTTTTTGCAATTGTTTATATTTGGATCAAAGGTGTTTTCCTGGTGTGTGTGTGTGTGTGTGTGTGTGTGTGTATGTGTGTGCGCGCGCGCGAGCATTGTGTGTTTTCAGCTTCTCCAAGAGGATAGGCGGCTAGGCTCAACTGAATGAAATACATGAGATATTGCCCCAAAGATCTGTATTTTTACCTTGGACATCTCTGTGTGTGATCCTGGGGAATCGCTTCATTTCTCTGAGTTTCATTTGTCTTTTTAAAAAAAATGAGCTAATATTGCTTTTAAAATAGAGTTGCTATGAAGTGAAATAATGCATATCACAAAACCTGGTCCATAGTAGATCCTGAAAACCATAATGAAGTTTGTGCATTATAGGTATTTTTATAAACAATTGCCACACTGACTAACTGCCTAACTTGAAGCAAATAATCAGGAGAAAGTATCTTTTTCTCATCTTCTTTGCAAGGAGGTATAATGGAAGCAGTGCTTAGAATATAACACAATGGTGGATATGGATTTACAATGACCAAACATTGTGCCTGCAAAGTACTAGTATTATTATCCTAATAAAGTTATTTTGACTGCTTGGAGCTTCAAATTATTTATAAAATGAATACCTACCTTTCAGTCTCACTGGATAGTATAAGGCTATAAAGAACTGAAGAAAATTTGGCACTTAATAAATATTGAGTGAATATATTTGTTGAATGAATGATTGGATGAATGAATGAATATCAAGTTTCTTGTAAATTATTCAACCTATAGTAGGAGTTCAATTACTGTTTTGGATGACAATACTGATTCATCACTCAAAAAAAATCTCTTGCAATATGCCTGGCACATTTTTGGTAAATAGTGATGTTTCTTTGTGGTCTATGAAAAATAATTTTTAAATGGATGTAAAAAAACAATTTTTATGTGAGAAGGATTTATTATGAAGACACTTGACAAAGACAGGAAGAAAACAGAAACCCATTTCAGTAGACCTGGAGGAAAAGTATGGTAATCACCATATGCTAGCAGTTGTTCAGTCAGATCTTAAGGAATTGATAAGCATTAAGAGAGACCATAGGTACCTAGTTAGCACCACCTGGCCAGGATGTGCATTTTTTTGTTGTTGTTGTTTCTTTGATTTTCCTACTACTGCTACTGAGGTCCTTCTCTTTTATATCTAAATAGAAAGCTTCCTAGGGATTGGGGATGTAGCTCAATGGTAGAGCATGTGTTTACCATGCCCAAGGCACTTAGGTTCAGTCCTTATCACCAAAAAAAATCAAATCAAATAAAATAAATAAAAGGTCCCCAAAGATAATATCAGTTCAATCTGATTAGTCTCCATCCAGTATATATTGTGCCCTAGTTGGACAAGCTATTATGCCCACCACTTGTGGTAATAGCTCTGCCAATAATTAGCTTTGGATCATCTACTGATTTCATCAATCAACTGGGGCCAAAGTTACAGGAATGGTGCCCAGGAATCCAAGCAGAGAATTTAAAAAGGGAGCCCTTGGAAGATTTTGTTTGGTTTGTGTATCCCCTATATCTTACATTAAATGCATGTACTACAATAATAACATACATATTTGTAAAATTTTATTATACATTTTAAATACTTTATTTTTCTAAGATTTCCTAGCATTGTATTTTAAATTCTCCAAGAAGAAATAAATAACACCAAACAACTTTAAATGAGAATAATTTGTTTTTGCTATCTCTGGTAATTAATTCTTGCTATGAGAATTATGTTTATATGTATGTTATGGGTTGCACATGTGGTATCCCCCATAATCTCATGTATGAGACAATGCAAAATGGTCAGAGGTGATATGAATATATAATGAGAGCCTTAACCTGATGAGTGGATTAATCTACTCATGGATTAACTGGGTGGTAACTTTAGGCAGGTAAGGTGTGGCTGGAGAAAGTAAATTACTGAGGTGTGCCTTTGAGGTTTGTACTTTGTTTAAAAAACAATTTTTAAAGTAAAACAAAAATGTGTTCAAGAAATCTTAAAAAGTACTTAATAAACCATGTAGCAACATGAAGCAGGTTGAGAAAATAGCATTTGAAGAGCAAAACAGAGTTTAATTGAAGGAGGAAAAACTATCAGGTTTCTAGCTTAGCATCTTAGCTTGGATTTCTTCTGCTTTGTTGGTGCTCCAGCCCTGTTCAATGCCTGTGGACCTATTTTTTCCAGATGATTTCCCTTGTGAAAGGCAAAGTGCTAATTACAGCATTGCTTGGTCCTGATTATTTTGCAGAAATGAAAATATATCACCTGGTTTTATAAACTCTTCAGTTTGACTTCAGTTTTCTGGTTCCCCCAAGTAGACAACCTATACATTCAGATTGTTGCTTTCCTTTATTTTTCTGTTTTTAGCTGTTTTTTTGTCTTACTGGATGTCTGTGATATCATGAATCTATTTTTTCCTCTCTCCTTCCTCCTTAAGCTAAGCCCTAATTGTCTAAAAGACCCATTTTCACTGTGTGAATGACAAAATATCATTTCCTAATTCACAGTCCAATTTCTCAATGCAGTCAGCCTATTTGGTAGTATAGCTGAACATCAGAGATAAAAATCACATCCACATATTCAAATATATTCATATATTTCATAACATATTCATATTAGCAAGAGCCATCTTCTTTCTGTGGCTTGAGCTCAGTTTTTATAACATATTACATTACATGAAGGACATTTAAGTAGTGATCAAACCACTAGTACCAAAAGTCATTCACAGAAAGTAGACTAGGAGCATACACTGCAGCAATCAACCTGCTGAATATCACTTATATCCCCTGTGTGACTAGCAACTTGCTTAACCTCTTTTAACTGCAGTTTACCTCTTCATCATGAAAAAGGAGGTAGTTTTGCCAAGTGCTTGAGAAAACAGATTTCAGTATTGGACAAACATGGGTTTGGGTCCTTATGCTGTGACTTAATGTATGTGTGAAATGAAGAAATTCATGTCACTTCTCTAAACTAAGATGATTAGATACATTATCAACACATGTAGAATGCTTGGTGGATGGCATGCTACATATAGCAAAAACACATAAATGGCAGCTCTTCTTGTTACTACCTTCCTTCATAGTGTCATCATTAAAAGAGAGAAGTATAAAAACTCTTGATACCCTGTGAGTCCTCAATGTCTCTGTATAGTTTAATTTCACCATGTTATGATTCCAGGCAGAACCTGAAATATGGTGAGCCCTAACCAACCATTTATTGGCTGAATGCTGAACTGTTAGAGTGGAAAGAGGGCTTGAGACCTTCCATGACTATTGGCTGCAGGATTTATTTCTTAAATCTGAATGATAGTCTGAAAAATTTGCTGAGAAAGTCATATCAGAAAACTTACTGAAGTCAATGCCAATGTCACTCTGGACAGCCTGCATACAGTCTTTATATCGTGTTTGAAATCCAAGGGGACAACAAAGAACACATATCAAGACACAATTGCTCTTTTGCTGTTTACAACAACTTCCAACAACAGTGAAAAGCACTATATAGAACAGCATTATAGAACAAAGCAGGAGATTTCTGTTTCCCAGGGAATAAAAAATGTTTTCAGTTAATTACAAAAATATCCCTGATAGCATTCCTCACTGTATTGAGGTAACAGATACATAGGATTTTGTTTCTAGCCTTGTCCCATTATTTTTTATGTCAGTGCACCCTAAGTTTGACAACAATTCATGATGCTTTAATTTAATTGTGCCCCATGAGAATGGGCAGGAAGAGAACCACTTGGACAGGAGTCTTCTGTTTTCCTTCCCAGCTTCTTGCTTTCTTACTGCAGTGGGGGTAGAGGAGCAACATCATTAAAAGTGAAATAAGAAGTTGTGTATTCAGGAGTCTCAAAAGTCTCTTTCTCAGAGAAGGCCAAGTAGGTCTTAATAAGCAAATGAGATTCTCTTTCTCCTACATGTGGAAATTATTCTGATTTTATTTCACCTCAAGGACACTATTTAGGCAATCAAAAGTATAGCTTGAAAAATAGGAGAAAGTTATTGGCTTAGTTAAATATTACTCAATTTATTGAAACAATGAACCAGAAATTTTTATACAAAGAAAAGAACTAGCGCTACAACTTGCTGTCTGTGTGAGTTTGGCAAACCTATTTCTGGGCCCCACTTTACTCATCTGTCAAATGTGGGCAATAATATACCACACACATTCATACACATACACATACACCTCCTTCCAACTCCATTCTCACACTAATTAAATGAAGATGCTCTAAACTCATGAATGGAAAACTATAAGTGAAATGTGAATAGAAGTTTTATTAGAAAGTCATAAGCATATTCATGACGCTTGTCAGTTTTTCAAAGGATTTCATTGTTAATGTAAAACTGACAGAAATATCAGTGCCCCTAGACTAGCCAGAGATTAAAGAGGTGAACTAGCTAGTGCAGGAGATTAGTTTTTGGGTTATGATTGGTGATGCTGGAGATATGGACATTTTCCAGGATGTATTTTGTTCTCTCTCATTTATGTTTCCTCCATTGGTCAATATGTCTCACACTGAAGAAGTTTAAAAAGTCTTCTCTGTTTAGAGTCACACAGAGAAAGATATGGAAGAAAGAGGCGGGTGGGGGGAGAGGGAGAAGGAGAGATAAACAGAGGAAAGAGGAGAGAGGAAAAAGAGACAAGTTCAGAGATAAGAGGGCATACAGGACCTGGAACTGGGGAGGAATCCTAGGATCCAACTTTGATATTTAAAAAATCTAAGTGTATCTTGAAATGAGTTAAATACAGTGTAATCCCCAATATTTGTTTAATAATAGAACTGTAATATGCCAGTTACCTTGATTATTAGTTACCTGAGTTCAGTTTCTTCAGGGGTCAAATCAGTAGCATCACCTACCTTGCAGTATACACCTAATATATGGCATTCCATCTCATTCTTTGGCCTGCTGCTAATAGTGTCCTAGAACTTCCTTCCTTGCTAAAGCTAGTAATGGTAGTTTGCACTTTTATCCTTTACCTATCCTTCATAAAAACCTAGTGATGGATGAACTGCTGCATGCCCTCCTGGGCATGGTAGCATAACTGTCTTTTTGTGCAATTCATTATTGAATCATAGGCCAAAGCAGCCTCCTGCCAAGTGATTTTCTTGCCCTGGAGAAAAATCTTCTTAACTGACATTTTCCCTGTCCTTTGATTTTTCTGGCAGAATTCAAAACATTTTCAATCATTTCTGCATCAGTAATCCAATGACCACAGGCACCTTCTCTTCAACCTTCTCTCTTTCATCTCATTTACACTGTTTATTGATAGGGAATGAAGGAGAAGCCACTTGCTCCCTATTTACGGAACTGGTGCTCAGCTGTGTGGGGGAGTACTGGCACCAAAGTCATCCATTATTCTTTTGAGCACCTGAATACTTCTGCTGCCTGAAACCATCCCACAATCCTTCATATTCCTTCTGTAAATGCCTGACTTCGAACAGAATTCTAAGCATAAGCAATATTCACGATTGCATTTTAAAATATATTTTAGATGTTGATGGAACTTTATTTCATTCATTTATTTATATGCAGTGCTGAGAATCAAACCCAGTGTCTCACACATGCTAGGCAAGCACTCTACCACTGAGCCACAACTCTAGCCCCACAATTGCATTTTAATAGCATTGAGATGAAAAATCCTATAGAATGTTTGCCTACATGATGACTTGACTGTTCCTGAATTTTCATGGGCAGCATGGTGCAGAGAGAAGAACATTGATGTATGAGACAAAGACTAATGAACTAATCCTGGCACTGCTGCTGAGTGGTTGTATAACACTGGGAAAATCCCTTAACCTCTCAGGACCTCAGATTTCTTATCTATTAAACTGGGGGACATCAATTCTGCTCCACCCAACTCAAGAGGTGGATGTTTTGAGGCTTAAATTGAGACTGAACTCTTTGCTAATTGAGTTTACAGCCATCTGAGAGCCTTTCTATCTTTAATGGCTTACAAACTCACTTCATTCATGCCTTTGCTCAAATATCACCTCCTCAGAGACCTGCTTGGACCACCCAGGCTAAAATAGTACTATCACCCTCCATCTTTCTATATGCCTTCACCCTGTTTAATTTCTCTTCACAATACTTAAACCCAAAAGGTATATTGTATTTTTTTTTTGTCAGATTCCATGGTGCATTCTCACTAAAATGTGAGTTCTCTAGGGTTAGGGAATATTTTGTTTATAACCCTATCCCCCAAGACCTATTATGCTGTAGACTTTCAACTAATATAGATTGAAAGAATTTGTGAATGCAGCACCTTGTGTCTTCAACTGAATGTGATCACTCTTTCATTGGAATCTTTATAATATGTACACATTTTCTTTCTTACAGTAGCTTCATAGCTTTTTTGCCTTATAGTTATGTTTTTACATAATAGTAACTCTTACTTGTGGAACACCTGATTTCTCATCTGTGAAGAACTTTCCTATATTTTTTCTTAATCATCATCACTACTTTCAGATAGGGAAAATACCAAACTAGCTACTTTTCACTGAACATATCCTACACTTCAAGCATTATGTTTAGGTTTTAAAACCCATTGCTGCATGTTATCCTTGAAGTAGTTCTATAAGGTATGTTTTCTGTATTGCATTTCATAGATGAGATCCCATATTTGATAAATGGTAGAGCTGGAATGTGCACCCAAATGTGTCTGATTCCAAAGTTCATGATTTTAAACACTCCACTATTCTCAAATATTGGTGACTCAATTTTATAGATATGGAAAATGAGACTCAAAGAAAGGAAGTGACTCTTTGAGTCAAAGTCTAGAGTCAGACAAGCCTAGTTCAGTAAGATGCCATAAAAATATCACTGGACTTTATGCCCTTGAAAAAAGGGATGGTTGCTTATTTATTTGGATGTCACTCCCTAAACATAGCCTTGTATGTAGTAGGCACTTAATACATATTTTGTGAAGGTGAGCACAAGGAATGACTTATGCATATGAAAGGGTTATAATACTCCACTCATGTGAGGGAAGGATGGGATGGGGTTCTGAGCTGGGTCGGCATGAGCTCATGGGAATGGAGCACATACAGATATGAGACTTTATAACAAATACAAATCATACAAAGAGGGCTGAGGTCCAAAATCTAGAAAATTGGCATAGATGACTAATGAGGCAGGGAAGGAATGAAGATCATTTCCAAAGCTAGAACATGGATGGGGTCAAGGGAGTGAGAGAATACAAGAGGACAAGAATTGGGGACACATAGGGGAGATTTCAGAGTAAACACAAGAAATGAGATTGCTGCTATGGTAGGACATTGGTTTAAATATTCTGACACTGTGAATGCATTGGTTCCATAAAAGGGCTGAGATATTATAAATATTTAGATTTTTCATTGTTTTGCTTATTAATTTATTCAACACTTATAAATTACCAGTCATTATAGTGAAATCTGGGGATATATAACTATGTTTGTGTCACCACTGAGATTATAGTAGGAATGATAGACTTGTAAATTAGAATTTAGTGGTTTACCTTCCATAGTATAAATGTGTCATTGTGTACAGGTACCACAGAAGTGGGAAAAATCAATTGTGAGTAGAATGGAGAAAGAAAAGCGGCAGGGGTAGGGGTGGGAAGCAGGGTAGAGTGTCCAGAGTTGATATGTAAGTTTGACCTGAAGAATGCAGGACTTGGCAGGGTGACTTCTAGGAATTCTCCATTTGTGGACACCAAAAGCAATTATTCAGCACCTTTAAGGTTCTAAACACTGCCAGGTACTTAGGCATTTGCAGTGTTCATTCTTTGACTCTGTGGAACACAAACTGATCCTAACTCCTGCTGGTAACTTAGAGGCTGTGGAAATAGGGAAAAGAGATCTTGCCAATTCTGAATAAATAAAAGACAGGGTTTCAGATGTCTCAGCCCATAGACAGCTGGTTTCTTTCCTTGGGCCTTGAAGTGAGGCAGAACATCATGACAGAAGAGTGTCATGGAAAGGAGAGGCTCACATGATGATTAGGCAGCCTAGAGCTAGATATTTTAGAAAAAGATCCTAGTAGATAATTTCAATTATTGAAACAACACCACAGAATAGAAAACCAGTAGAATATACCCAAATACTTATTTTCCTCAGGGTGAACTCTTAAGATATCTGGCAATGGACTACTTTGTTATTCTCAGTAAAGCCTTAGATTTTATAATGAGCTTTCGTAAAGATTAAAAAAAAAAAAAAACAGAAAGATAAAATATCCCTCTATGTAACACTTTTGAAAGCTGCAGAATGATTATATTTTTCAATTGACAAAGGAAGTCAGCAATATTAACACATGCTAACCTGTTCTTATCCTGCTTAAATGTAATGTAAGGGAGTTTCAATGATCTTGATCAGAGGCTTCACTCAGTTCTTTGAGTTGTATTTGCTTTCTCTTTGGATGTCTCTGGGTGAAGATTATATGGAGGAAGAGTTCAGATAGATGTGAGAAAGTTTTTTTTTCTAATTATTAATGCAATTTAAAGAGGAAATTATTTGCTTTGAGACGACATGCACTCTAACTCTGGAAAGTACTGAAGAAGAAGACCATTTCTCTAATATTCACATATGAAACAAGGAGATATACCTAAATTTAATCTTTAAAGCCTTTTTCATTCAATCCTATGACTCCATGATTCTATGAGTTCTAAAACATAGTGGGGGAGGTGGAGGGGGGAAAATCTTTTCTGCAATACTGCACTCTAAAAATGACCTCTATGCAGCTCTCTCACGCTGATGCATGTTTCAAGAAGCTGCATTTGTTCATTAAAATATTTGACTTTTTAAATGGCATTGAGTCAGAGAGTAGGCAAACATTTGATCTTTTGATTAGAGAAAGTTTAGAATACACATAGTTAGATGGCTTCCATCCTCAGTACTATTAATCTCTGCAGCTAGTTTTGTGCAGAGTGAGAGGTTAGGGATCAAGTTTCATTCTTCTACATACAAATTTCCAGGTTTCCCTGCACCATTTATGAAAAAGGCTATATTTTTTCAACATATGCTTTTGGCACCTATGTCTAGTACCAGATAACTGTATTCATGTGGGGTTGTCTCTGTGTCTTCTGTACTATGCCATTGATTTTTATGCTTGTTTTTGTGCCAAAACCATGCTGTTTTTGTTACTATTTCTCTGTAGTATATTTTGAGGCCCTGTGTTGTGATGCCTCCAGAAGTGCTCTTCTTACTTAGGATTGCTTTGACTATTTTGCATCTTTTATTAATCCAAACGAATTTTAGGACTATTTTTTCTAGTTCTGTGGAGAATGGCATTGGTATTTTGACAGGGATTGCATTGAATCTGTATAACACCTTTGGTATTCTATTGTCCATTATATTATATTGTCCATTTGACAATATTAATCCAAGAACATGGGAACTCTTTTGATCTTCTCAGTTCTTCTTCAATTTCTTTCTTCAGTGTTCTACAGTTTTCATTGTAGAATTGTTTCACCTCCTTCATTAGATCAGTTCCAAAGCATTTTATTTTTTTTGAGATTATTATAAATGAGAATCTCTTTCCCACAGATTAATCATTGGAGTACAGGAAAATGATTGATTCATGTATGTTAATCATGTATCTTGCTACTTTACTAAATTCATTTATTAGCTCTAGAAATCTTCTGGTAGAATTTTTGGGTCTTCTGAATATTGGACCTGCAGTCATCAGATAATTTTACCTCTTTTTTTTCCTATTTCTATTCATTTCATTCACTTCTCTTAACTGATTGTTCTGCCTAGAGTTTAAAGGACTATGTTGAATAGGAGTGGTGAGAGTGGGCATCCTTATCTTGTTTCTATTTTTTAGAGGAAATGCTTTCAATTTTTCCCAATTAAGTATGATTATTGGCCTTGTGTTTGTCATATATAGCCTTTACAATGTTGAGGTAAGTTCCCTCTATCCACAAATTGTCTAGTGTTTTAAACACGAAAGTGGGCTGTTATTTGTCAAATGCCTTTTCTGTATTTATTGGGATAATCACGTGATCCTTGGCTTTAACTCTATTTATGTGGTGAATCGTGTATTTTGATTTCCAAATGTTTAACCAACCTTACTTACATCCTTGGGATGAAACCACTGGATCATGGTGCACTATTTTGGTCTTTTTGAAACAAAGAAAAAAGAAGGTTTATCGACTCCTGTCCCAGAGGCTGTGATTCACCCCATCAAGGGGAACAGAGCATTTTTGAAGAGGTGATTTAAAGGCTACATTCCAGGTGTACCCTGATGTGAGTCATAATTCACATATGAGTTTAGGAGATTTCTTAGATCTTCAGGGCCCATCCCTAATATCTGAATTATTTCATTCCTGTGGTGGGTGTGTGCTCAAGAACAAATACGATGGGGAAGAAGTGTAATCTTATTTCTCCTGAGATTGGAGAGAGGAAGATTAGGGAGCAGAAAAAAAAGTGTCCACATAAAAATAAGTCTCAATGGCAGAGCATGAAGTGGACCACTGTTTATTGCTCCAGTCAATTTCTACCTTCCAATTCTTTCTTTTCTTTTTTAATATAGTTTGTGATTTTAAAACTTTTTATTCAGTTTCTTTTTTATAGTTTAATGTATTTTAATAGCAACCTTACAGGAACAACACAAAAGACAGCCAACATTAAAAATATATACTTGCATGTAGGGCAACTCAGAAAAGTATAATTAAAGGATGGAATGTATATATGATGAAGATGCTAAAATTACCATTTAGTTGCCATCAATAAGAAATTTACTTGTTTAAAAAATGCAAATGCTGGCATTGTCCAGGAAAATTTAACAGGTTTATTTACAATTTTATGAAGCTGATCTGCTGAAACTTGTTCACTGAAACATTTTGATTTGCATTAGTGCTTTACATCCCGCATTTATATTAAAAATTCACACACGAGGGCTGGGATTGTGGCTCAGCGGTAGAGCACTCGCCTAGCACGTGAACGGCCTGGATTCGATTCTCAGCACCATGTAAAACTAAAAACACATTGTATACAACTAAAGCAAATAAATAAATATTTTTTTAAAAAATTCACACACGAATGAAAATAGAAAAATGGCCAACACCTGATTTCTGTACCCTATTTTTCCACTTGCAACCATATTGTTAGGTAACTTTTGACACCATTGAGGGGAGGGGAATCTAATGTTCAGAACTACCAATAACAGGAAGAAGAGAAAAAAAAAATTGAGAGTGAAATGTTTCCCATCATAGTGAATTCATAAGCACGTTCTCCACATATGTGGTGTGCTACTTGGGTGTGTT
This sequence comes from Tamias sibiricus, assembly GCA_025594165.1. Lineage (NCBI taxonomy): Eukaryota > Metazoa > Chordata > Mammalia > Rodentia > Sciuridae > Tamias > Tamias sibiricus. The sequence goes on from CM046667.1 coordinate 58,060,348, forward strand.
TTGGCATAATTGTTACGTTTGGCATGTATAGCACACAGGTTGATATCTTCATAAAGGCGAACTAGATAGGCCTCACTTGCCTCCTGCAAAGCACTAATAGCTGCGCTCTGGAAGTGCAGATCTTTTTTGAAGTCCTGAGCAATTTCTCGCACCAGAGGCTGGAAGGGGAGTTTGTGAATCAGAAATGCAGTGGACTTCTGATAACGTCCAATTTCTTTTTTTTAAATTAATTAATTAATTTAATTTGTTATACATGCTTTTAGAGTGCAACTCCTTTCATATTACATATAAAGAGCACAGTTTTCCAAGTCATTGGTTTTACCAAAAGTATTTTCATACCACTTGAGTTTTATACATGCACTTAGTATATTGATGTCAAACTCCTTCTGCCATTGTTTCTATCCACTTGCCCCTTTCCCTCCCCTCCCCCCTTTTTTCTATTTAACATTCCTTCATTCCTCTCATCCCCCCTCCCTTGCCACTATAATTCAGTATCATCCTAGCAAAGGAATTAATCGACCTTTGGTTTTCTGGGATTGGCTGACTTCACTTAGCATTATTTTCTCCAACTCCATCCATTTACCTGCAAAGTCATGATTTTATTCTCTTTTAGTGCTGAGTAGTGTTCCATTGTGTATATATACCAAAGTTTCCCTATCCATTCATCTATTGATGGGTATCGGGGTTGTTTCCACAATCTAGCTATTGTGACTTGTGCTGCTATGAACATTGATGTGGCTGTGTCCCCGTAGTATCCTATTTTTAAGTCCTTTAGGTATAGACCGAGGAGTGGGATAGCTGGGTTAAATGGTGGTTTCATTCCAAGTTTTCCTAGGAATCTCCATACTGCTTTCCAAATTGGCTTCACCAATTTGCAGCCCCACCAGCAATGTAAGAGTGTGCCCTTTTCCCCACATCCTTGCCAGCATTTATTGTTGTTTGTGTTTTTGATAGCTGCCATTCTGACTGGTGTTGCTGCCTGAAGCGGAAGTTGCTTGGAGCAGTGAATGCCACAGGAAAATTCGGAGGCAGGATGAAAATGAAAAAAGGTCTTTTATTCTTCTTCTCTCTCCAGCTCCAGCAATCACTCCAAATGCTCTAACTCCAACCACCACCTTCTTCTTCCCCACACACACTAACGAACCTCACCCAGTTATATACATATAGCTTTAACAAGGACACGTGCTTACAGCTCAAGCTTACAGGTGCGTCACGCAGTGTTCACGGGCATACAAAGATTCTTTGAATAATGTATTAATATCAGGTGGAAACTAGAACATCTTTTATGGCTCTCAGCTAACCGCAATCTTTAGCTATCTCCTTGATTATAGGCTCCTTCATTTCCCCCTTTTAGTTTTAAAAGAGGGGATGTTCTAGGACGTCCATGTGCAACCGACATTCTTACCCGTCATGGGAGTCTAGGCTGTCCTGACTCCTGGCTTAGGTTGACATGCCGGCCACATTAGACTGTCCCGTGCGACTGTGCCGTGTCTTAGGTTGTCCCCTTCTGGGGATCTTACCCGTCATAGGCTAACCAGCCATCCAATAGAGCCCTTCAGGATCGACTGTGTGTTGACTAACAGCCGTCCAATTTTTAGGAGATGCTGCGGCTTTAAGGCGGTAAGCCTACTGCTGACGAGCCAAGTTTCCATATCGTATCAAGTTCTTTAAGCGAATCAGCTGCCCTTAGTTTCATCAAGTAACGCACTGAGTTCTCTTAGACAAATACCCGCAAGGCATTGTCCCGTAATGTCCCAAAATAATGGAAAATCAAAATGTCCATAAGTTATAACACATAGATTCAGGAGGCCCCATGCATGCAAAGCAGAGGCCACACTGCTGGTTAGGTTGTTGATGCTTGAGCAGCAGGGATGCTTGCAGCGACCGCGGTCCCTGCAGTTGTAGCAGCAGCCGTCTTTTTATGTCTAGACATTTCCACCGGCAAATCTTCAGGGCCCGCTACCTAAAAACTCAAGCATCCATTATTAAGGGAAAGGCAGTGCTATTCCAGCACTGAGATCAAAAGGTGAGCTGTCAAACTAAAAAAAGAATTATTAGAGTAGAAAATAAAAGTTGATCTCTGCTCACACACATTGCTGCTTAAGCTCCCACAAACATAAGCTGGCAAAATATCACATTCAGAAATAATCAAAGAGAAACTGAGGGTGTTTACTGCATTAAAGATAAAGAAAAGCTAAAGGCATTTTGGAAAAATAATTTGTTAGCTGGAATCCTCGAGTCTCTATATACACAGCAATCCTATACCTGTTGAAATAATTCAAATTAATCAGCTATTAAACAAATGAAGTTAATAACAAATAAATGATCCTCTGTCGGAACACCAAAATATCAGGTTATACAACATTAAACATATTCACAGCTGAAGAGAAGTCCCGGAGACAACTATAAATAAAAATTGATTATCATTATAATTGATTATCTAATTAAAATATTCTGAACTTATATAAATATCTATTTATCTATCTATCTATCTATTGATTATCAAATTAGAATATTCTAAGCTTAAATGAATTAACATTATTTGTTATTTGGATCTATATCTATCTACCTTTTTTTTTTAAGCGCTTAATTATTTGTGACGTCACACTAGACAGACACACATATAAACATATTTGTGACATCACATTAACATGAAATTTAGACAAATGCACAGACATAAAGACATATATAAAAGAGAAAAAAAAATTACAATTGTGTATACACTGAAGAGAGATCTTCTTATCCCGGCTGGGAAGAATGAAATTTAAGTTGTAAATTTAATGGAGGACTCTTTTAAGGGAATCACTCCATACCTTCATTTTGGTCCTCTTGATTTTGTACTTGTTTATTCAATCTAGACTTCTCAATAACTTCGTCTTGATCCTTTTGACTTTGTACCTGCTTTATCAATCTAGATGGTATCCATATTGGAGAGGATTCGTGCTTTGGAAAAACACAAACAGATCCTCTCCCCCAAATTAATACTGGGTCTGGACCCTTCCATGTACCCGAGAGAACATCCTTCCAGTAAACCAAAGGTTTATGTTGTTGGTGTGGGTTCCAGTGTCTATCTCCAGCCGAATGTCCATTAGAATCTAAAGTTAAGAAATTTAGGGTAAACAGGGCAACTGCCAATCTGTCCTTAGGATTTTTCCAGTTTCCATCTTTTTGCTTTAGTAACATATTTTTAAGTGTCCGATTTGCTCTTTCAATTATTCCTTGTCCCTGAGGATTATAAGCGATACCTGTTTTGTGGATAATATTGAACTTTGTACAAAATTGTTTGAAGGATGTGGATGTATATGCAGGGCCATTATCTGTTTTAAGCATTTTGGGGATGCCCAATGCAGCAAAAGCTTGCAGACAATGAGATATAGTATCTTTAACTTTTTCTCCGGAATGTAAAGAAGCAAAAATCATGCCTGAGCATGTATCTATGGTGACATGAATAAATCGTAATTTTCCAAAACTTGGCTCATGTGTGACATCCATCTGCCACAAATGATTGGGCATCAAACCTCGTGGGTTAACCCCATAATGTGGATTGGGCAAGAGTGTTACACAAGATGGACATTCTTTTACAATTCTACGAGCTTGTTCTTTTGTGATTTTAAATTTTTGTCTTAAGGTAGTGCTGTTAACGTGGAACTGGGAATGAAATAAAGTAGCTTGTTGTACTGTAGTAAATATAAATATTGTTTTAGTGAGGGCGTCAGCTTTTTGATTACCTTCATGGAGAGGACCAGGCAGATTAGTGTGAGCTCTCATGTGACCTATAAATAAAGGTTCTTTTCGTTGCCATAGGAGATTTTGGATTTGAGAAAACAATTTAAAAGCTGGAGTATGTGGTGCTATTGGACCTGCTAGCTCCAATTTTGGGACAGCATGTACAATTTAATGGCTGTCTGAAAAAATATTCATAGGCTGTTCTTTAAAATTTTCCAGAGCTATTATTATAGCTTCGAGTTCCACTAATTGAGCTGATTTTTGATTAGTGATATGAATCATTTTTTCATTTTGAGTGACTACTGCAGCAGTACCGTTAGAGGATCCATCTGTAAATACATTAAATGCTTTAGGAATGGGTTGATTTTTTATTACCTGTGGGAATATGATAGGATGATTGATACAAAAGGACAGTATAGGAGATTTAGGAATATGATTGTCAAAATTTGCAGAAGTAGAGCATCTAGCTATAGCCCAATCATTATCATTGAAGCACAAATATTCAACCTGTGACGATGAATAAGGAGTAATAATAGTAGCGGGATGAATTCCAAATATTTTAGTAGAGGTTTTAAGTCCTTGAAGAATAAGTTTAGCCACCATGGAGGTATAAGACTCAATTGTACTTTTAGGAGAGACAGGCAAATGTATCCATAATATAGGTCCCTCTTGCCAAAATACTCCTGTTGGAGTATATTGTGAAGGGATAATAATCAATATTAGTGGTTGTGCAAAATCAAATCTATCGCAATGGGATCTTTCAATGGCCTGCTCTACTAATTTTAGAGCTCTCCTGGCCTCAGGAGTTAATGTTCGAGGTGAGGATGGGTCAGGGTTCCCACGAAGGATGTCAAATAAGGGTTTTAATTGTCCAGTAGTGAGGCTTAGTGTAGGACGAAGCCAATTAATGTCACCCAGTAATTTTTGGAAATCATTGAGGGTGGTCAAATGTTCTTTACTTATTAGAATTTTTTGGGGTTTAACAAAAGTATCCATGATTTTAAAGCCTAAATATAGTATAGGTGATCTGCTTTGAACTTTTTCTTCTGCTATATATAATCCATATTTTTTTAGATTTTTTGTTATTTCACTAAATATATTAAATAAGATTTGTTGATTAGGGTGAGCTAATAAAACATCGTCCATGTAGTGTAGACACATGAGGTCTTGATATTTGTTTTTAATGGGCTGTATAGCTCTGTCCACATATAGTTGGCACAGTGTAGGGCTATTTGCCATTCCCTGCGGCAATACTTTCCATTGATATCTTTTATCAGGGCCATTATTATTAATAGAAGGAATTGAAAAAGCAAACCTGGGGGCATCCAGAGGATGTAGGGGAATGGAAAAGAAACAGTCCTTTATATCAAGGGTTATAAGGTAATAGTTTTTTGGAATAGCTACAGGATTAGGAAGTCCAGGTTGAGTAGGGCCCATAATTTGCATTGTTTTGTTAATTTGTCTTAGATCTTGTAATAGTCTCCATTTTCCTGATTTTTTCTTAATTGCAAATATGGGAGAATTCCAGGGAGAGGTGGAAGGCTCTATGTGTCCTGCTTCTAATTGTTCTTTAACTAATTGATGGGCCGCTTGCAATTTTTCTTTGGATAGGGGCCACTGAGGGACCCAAACTGGCTTATTAGAGAGCCATGGTATTTTTAAAATTGTTTTCTCAGTGGCCCCTAGAAAAAATGTCCTTTGCCTTTTTTATTATGATTAGGATTTTTATTCTTAACACCTGCAGGCTTGATCGCTAGGTGTAGCCCCATTTGATGTAAGATATCTCTTCCCCATAGGGTAACTGGCAAGCTGTTTAAAACATAGGGTTTGAATGTTCCTGTAAGGCCTTCATTGTCTTGCCAATTTAAGATTACAGCACTTTGAGCTGGGGTATTACTGTATCCCAAGCCTCTTAAACTGGTTGAGGCTTTCTGTAGAGGCCAGTGCTTAGGCCATTGTTGTAGATTTATGATGGAAGAGTCAGCTCCTGTATCAATCAGCCCCTCCATCTCTATACCTTGAATTTTTAATTTGCACATAGGCCTCCGTGAACAGTCCTGGACCCAGAAAGCCATAGGTCCTGAACCAGTGGAACCGAATGCTCTGCTATTTCTATTTTGTGGCATGCTTTTAAAAGAATTATGGAGACTGGGAATGAGGAGCAGCTGTGTGATTCTGTCTCCTTGATTTACAGAGATGATGCTCCTGTGTGTACTTAGCATTATTTTAATCTCTCCATTATAATCTGAATCAATAACCCCTGGTATAACATTAAAGCCTAATAAACTTTTGGAACTATGCCCAAGAATTAGTCCCACAGTTCCTGAAGGGAGAGGTCCCCTGATTCCCGTAGGAATCAGCTGAACCCCCATTTCAGGTGTCAGGACCATCCAGGCAGTAGAACACAGATCTAATCCTGCACTTCCTCTTGTCCCTCTGATAAGGGAGTTAATGGGTAGGAGGGACTGTGATGAGGAATCATTTGAATCTGAGGGCCTTCCTCCTCTAGTGCCTCGTACATTTGTGGGCCCCAGGGCATTGGGCCCTGTGCCCCGTTTTTTGAAATCCTTGATAAATCATTTCCATATATATCATATCTAGAATGGCATTGATTGGCCCAATGTATACCCTTTTTGCACCTGGGGCATCGGCATGGAGCACGGTATGAATTTGATTTTATTACCCTTGGGGGATATTGTTTAGCATATCTTGGTTGATTATAATAATTTTGTCTGAAATATCCTGTTCTAGGTTGAATCCTTTGGGAATTTTGAGGGGAGGAATTTTTCATCACTGCAGCAATTACGTTGCCTGTGATAACAGCCTCGTTAATGTCTTTGCACAGTCTGATATAAATTGATAAGTCTTTTTTACTTCTCCATGGCCTTATTGCATCCTGGCAATATTTATTAGCATTCTCGTACGCTAATTGGATAACTAGAGGCATAGCTTGCTCGACTTCGCCAAAAACTCTAGATGTTGTTTTTAAGAGCCTATCTACAAAATCAGCGTAAGGTTCGTTAGGCCCTTGTATAACTTTTGATAGGCTGCCTTGCAGATCCCCTGTGCCTGAGATTGTCTTCCAGGCTTTCACAGCTGCAGTGTGTATCTGGGCATACACACCTGGATCGTATTGTAGCTGATTTTGTAGTTCGGCGAACTGACCCTCCCCTGTGAGCATATCTATATTGCGTTGAGGGAAACCTGCTGCAGCATTTCTCTTTGCTATTTCTGAACAAAGTTCCTGGAATTGAGTTTTCCAGATTAGGTATTGTCCCCCACTTAGTACCGCTCTGCATAGACTTTTCCAATCTGAGGGGGCTAAGGTTAGGGTGTTAAGTGACTCTATCATACTTAATGTGAACGGAGCTTGAGGCCCATAGGTCATTACTGCCTCTTTAAAAATTCTTTATTGTTTTAAAGTCTAGGGACTCGTGATATCTTTGTCCCTGTTCATTTTGAAATACTGGCAGTTCTAGGTGCTCCTGCGGTCTATGTTGTTCGAGAGCGTATAAGCGCTCAGAAAGGCCGCCAATTTCTACCTCAAGGGCACGTACACTCTGATCAATACTCTTTATTGTTTCTGTTAGGGATTCTATCCATGAAGGAGCAGAGGGCACTAGTGGTTCCTCTATTTGACGGTCTTTTCTCTTTTTTAATTTCTTTTTGTACTTTTTATTGGAGACTGTGCTCTCCAAATCGCTTTTTGATTCCTCTTCACTACTAGCTTCATAATTCCTAACCGGCTCAGTAGAGGAGACCGTACTTTCATGGTTTGGCTCCTTGTTACTATTATCACTTTCACTAGTATCCTGAGTTTCAGTTTCTAAGGAGAGTACATACTCCTCAGCTAATTTTATTAAGCTTCTGATGGCTTTTGCAGATCTTACTTTTGAATTTACATTCCTACTCTCCTTGCTGGTCTCAACTGAATCAGAGGATATGCTTTCTTGTTCATTTTTCTCACTATCTGAGTTCTCAATATCAAAAATTTCATTCATGGCTTTTATAAACCGACTTTTTGTTATATTTGCTCCCATCTTTTTAAATTTTGTTTTTTCTTACCTTGCCGCCGAATTCCCCGTACAGGCCACCACCTGTCGCAGCCTGAAGCGGAAGTCGCTTGGAGCAGCGAACGCCACAGGAAAATTCGGAGGCAGGATGAAAATGAAAAAAGGTCTTTTATTCTTCTTCTCTCTCCAGCTCCAGCAATCACTCCAAATGCTCTAACTCTAACCACCACCTTCTTCTTCCCCACACACACTAACGAACCTCACCCAGTTATATACATATAGCTTTAACAAGGACACGTGCTTACAGCTCAAGCTTACAGGTGCGTCACGCAGTGTTCACGGGCATACAAAGATTCTTTGAATAATGTATTAATATCAGGTGGAAACTAGAACATCTTTTATGGCTCTCAGCTAACCTCAATCTTTAGCTATCTCCTTGATTATAGGCTCCTTCAGACTGGTGTGAGATGAAATCTTAGAATAGTTTTGATTTTCATTTCTCTAATTGCTAAAGGTGTTGAACATTTTTTTCATATATTTGTTGATTGATTGTATATCTTCTTCTGAGAAGTCTCTGTTCAGTTCCTTAGCCCATTTATTGATTGGGTTGTTTGGTTGTTTTTCTTTCTTTCTTTCTTTTTTTTTTTTTTGGTGTATAAAGGTTTTTGAGAGACTTATACATCCTTGAAGTTAATGTTCTGTCTGATGTGCATGTGGTAAAGATTTGATCCCAATCTGTAGGTTCTCTGTTCACTTCACTAATTGTTTCTTTTGCTGAGAAGAAGCCTTCTAGTTTGAATCCATCCCATTTATTAATGTTTTTACGTCTAATTTCACAGAGTGCCACAGTACTAGGCCTGTATGATGAGTATCCTTCACCTCTCCAGTAGAGGGCACACTCTTGCAGACGGCTTTTGTAGTCAGTTGTTTCCTGGGTGCTTTACCACAGGTCGATTTGTGGGTAGTCTGCTTTGTAGGAGCCATGATACAAAGACCTCCTTTCTTATTCCCCTCTCCTTTGGCTGGAGCTTAGGTAACTAGAGGCTGTGCTGGTGTTAGAGAGAGACTGTGGTCCAGTGGCAAATAACTCAGTTTCTTTTTTATTATTGGTTCTTTTTAGTTATACATAACAACAGGATTCATTTTTGACATAATTATAAAATCAAGGAAAATAATTTGTTCTAATTCAGTTCCCAGTTATTCACTTTTGTATATCCTCCTCCTTCCCCCTGTTCCCTTCCCTTTACTCTACTGATATTTCTCCTATAATTATATTAAAAACATATATAAAAATATATATATATATATATATATTTGTTATTTTTGTTGTAGTTGGACACCATACCTTTATTTTATTTATTTATTTTTATGTGTTGCTGACGATGGAACCCAGGGCCTCATGCATGTGAGAAACAAATCAGTTCTACCACTGAGCCACAACTCCAGCCCCACTCTTCTATTCTTTTTATGTTCCCTCTTATTTTGGATCAGCCTATACATATCAGAGAAAACATTCAACTTTTGACTTTTTGGGACTGCCTACTTCACTTAACATGACAGTCTGCAGTTCCATTCATTTACTGGCAAATACCATAAAGTCATTCTTCTTTAGGACTGAGTAAAAGTCCATTGTGTATGCATACCACATTTTCTTTATCCATTCATCTTCTGAAGGGCACCTAGATTGTCTTCATAGCTTGGCTATTGTGAACTATGCTGCTATAAATATTGATGTGGCTGTGTCATTGTAGTATGCTGATCTTAAATCATTTGGATATATATATATATAATGAGGGAAGGGGTAACTGGGTTATATAGTGGTTCCATTCCTACCTTTTTGAGCAATGTTCACACTGCTTTCCAGAGTGCTGTCTCCCATTTCTGTGGAAAAAATGGGTGACTACATCTCTAAGCTGCTTCCATCTGAGAGAGGGTGAAGTTGGGGGGGGAGAAGTGACCTAAAGTTTTTGTTCTTTATTAGATGGGGCATGGGCAGTGAAGGGTATTTAGAATCGGGGCAGTCCAGAGGTCTATGGTGACAGTTGGCAGGTGATTAGACAAGGCATATAGGGCAGGGGTCATGCTTAGACAACAATAAACAAGACAGCAAAGCATTATTTTTTATGAACAATCAGCATAAAGGCAATTAGTATTTCAGCCAGTGTTTTAGTCAGCTTTTTTTGTTGCTGTGATGTTGCTGCCTGAAGCGGAAACCACTTGGAGCAACGAACGCCGCAGGAAAATTCGGAGGCAGGATGAAAATGAAAAAAGGTCTTTTATTCTTCTTCTCTCTCCGGCTCCAGCAATCACTCCAAACGCTCTAACTCCAACCACCACCTTCTTCTTCTTCCCACACACACTAACTAAACTCACCCAGTTATATACATATCGCTTTAACAAGGACACGTGCTTACAGCTCGAGCTTACAGGTGCGTCACGCAGTGTTCACGGGCATACAAAGATTCTTTGGATAATGTATTACTATCAGGTGGAAACTAGAACATCTTTTATGGCTCTCAGCTAACCGCAATCTTTAGCTATCTCCTTGATTATAGGCTCCTTCAAAAGACCTCCTTTCTTATTCCCCTCTCCTTTGGCTGGAGCTTAGGTAACTAGAGGCTGTGCTGGTGTTAGAGAGAGACTGTGGTCCAGTGGCAAATAACTCAGTTTCTTTTTTATTATTGGTTCTTTTTAGTTATACATAACAACAGGATTCATTTTGACATAATTATAAAATCAAGGAAAATAATTTGTTCTAATTCAGTTCCCAGTTATTCACTTTTGTATATCCTCCTCCTTCCCCCTGTTCCCTTCCCTTTACTCTACTGATATTTCTCCTATTTAATTACATATTAAAAATATATATATATATATATATTTGTTATTTTTGTTGTAGTTGGACACCATACCTTTATTTTATTTATTTATTTTTATGTGTTGCTGACGATGGAACCCAGGGCCTCATGCATGTGAGAAACAAATCAGTTCTACCACTGAGCCACAACTCCAGCCCACTCTTCTATTCTTTTTATGTTCCCTCTTATTTTGGATCAGCCTATACATATCAGAGAAAACATTCAACTTTTGACTTTTTGGGACTGCCTACTTCACTTAACATGACAGTCTGCAGTTCCATTCATTTACTGGCAAATACCATAAAGTCATTCTTCTTTAGGACTGAGTAAAAGTCCATTGTGTATGCATACCACATTTTCTTTATCCATTCATCTTCTGAAGGGCACCTAGATTGTCTTCATAGCTTGGCTATTGTGAACTATGCTGCTATAAATATTGATGTGGCTGTGTCATTGTAGTATGCTGATCTTAAATCATTTGGATATATATATATATAATGAGGGAAGGGGGTAACTGGGTTATATAGTGGTTCCATTCCTACCTTTTTGAGCAATGTTCACACTGCTTTCCAGAGTGCTGTCTCCCATTTCTGTGGAAAAATGGGTGACTACATCTCTAAGCTGCTTCCATCTGAGAGAGGGTGAAGTTGGGGGGGGAGAAGTGACCTAAAGTTTTTGTTCTTTATTAGATGGGGCATGGGCAGTGAAGGGTATTTAGAATCGGGGCAGTCCAGAGGTCTATGGTGACAGTTGGCAGGTGATTAGACAAGGCATATAGGGCAGGGGTCATGCTTAGACAACAATAAACAAGACAGCAAAGCATTATTTTTTATGAACAATCAGCATAAAGGCAATTAGTATTTCAGCCAGTGTTTTAGTCAGCTTTTTTTGTTGCTGTGATGTTGCTGCCTGAAGCGGAAACCACTTGGAGCAACGAACGCCGCAGGAAAATTCGGAGGCAGGATGAAAATGAAAAAAGGTCTTTTATTCTTCTTCTCTCTCCGGCTCCAGCAATCACTCCAAACGCTCTAACTCCAACCACCACCTTCTTCTTCTTCCCACACACACTAACTAAACTCACCCAGTTATATACATATCGCTTTAACAAGGACACGTGCTTACAGCTCGAGCTTACAGGTGCGTCACGCAGTGTTCACGGGCATACAAAGATTCTTTGGATAATGTATTACTATCAGGTGGAAACTAGAACATCTTTTATGGCTCTCAGCTAACCGCAATCTTTAGCTATCTCCTTGATTATAGGCTCCTTCACTGTGACCAAAAGATCTGATAAGAACAATTAGAGGAGGAAAAGTTTATTTTGAGGCTCACAGTTTCAGATTTCTCAGTTCATAGAAGGCTGGCTCCATTCCTTGGTGCTCAAAGTGAGGCAGAATATCATGGTGAAAGAGTGTAGTGAAGGGAAACATCTCAGGACATTACCACAAAGCAGACATTGTATGAAAGAAAGAAAGATAGAGTGTTTCCCTCATGGACAAATATAAGCCCCCAAAGATATGCCCCCAATGACCCAACTCTCTAGGCATACTTTATCTGCTTTCAAGTACCACTCAGTTAATCCCTATCAGGAAAATAACACACTAATTAGGCTAAGGCTCTCATAATCCAATCTTTTTTTTTAAGTAAAAATTTCAGTTTATATTATACTGTTTAAAAAATTGAACATATTTCAGATTTAGATCCTGATTATTTATAAATCTGCAAATTTACCTTGACTGACCAGAGCTATAAATCCTTCCTAGTTCCAAGTGGTTCTATATGTAACAGAGAAGTAGCTTGGCATATAAAAAATGAATTAGATACCATGTGTGAATTCAAATTAGAATTATAACGTTTTTCAAATATTGTACATTGCCATTTTAAAAGCATACTCAATACATTTATATTTAAAAAGCTATCAAACTTTCCAAATATATCGTTTATATTTTATTGGGTTATTTCACCTTGTTAATGATTTGAGCTGTAAAATATGATAATCCAATCTTTCAAAAAATATTTAGTTGCAAGTGGGCACATAACTTTATTTATTTATTTTTATGTGTTGCTGAGGATTGAAACCAGTGCCTCACACATGCTAGGCAAGCACTTTGCCACTGAGCCACAAACCTCAGCCCCTCATAACCCAATTTTTTTTTACCTCTAAGCCTTCTAGCATTGTCTCACTCATGAGCTTTTGGGGGACACCTAATATCTAAACCATAACATTCCAACCTTGCCCCCAAAAGTGCGTGCTCATTTCACAATTCAAAATATATTTAGTGATGTGGTGGTGCATGCCTGTAACACTGGTGGATTGGAAGGCCAAGGCAGGATAATTGAAAATTCAAAGCCATCCTCAGCAACTTAGTGAGGCCCTGAGCAAATAAGCAAGACCCTGTCTCAAAATAAAAAATTAGAAAATGGGATGGGCATGTGGCTCAGGGGTTAAGTACTCCTGAGTTCAATCCCTGGTACCAAAAAAGATGGAGAGATTTAGTTTATTTTGCAAGAATCCCCATAGTCTTAATAGTTCCAGTGCTTCTCAAAATCCAAGTCCAAAGTCTCCTCTTAGACTCAAGACAAACTCTCAGTGTGAACTCCTGTGAAAATCAAAACCAAGTTACATACATCCAACATATAGAGGTACATAGTAAACATTTTCATGTGATTAAATAGGGGCATAGTAAAAAAGGGATGGGACCAAAGCAAGACCAAAATCCACCTGGGCAAAGAAGTCCTATAGTTCCACGTCCAGCATCTGGAGTATTGTGATGCTCTCTCCAAAGGGCTTGTGTAGCTCCACCCTTGTGACTTTGATGGGTTGCAGTCCACATGGCCCCTCTCTTTACTTGTCTCTACTCAATTGCTGCAGCTTTTCTCCAAAGATATCCCACATTACTGGCATTTCATAATCTTGGGGTTCTCCACCACAACTTTAGCTTCCTCCTTACATCTATATGCATCACACTTTCAGAGGCTTCCTGAAGGAACTCTCATGCTGCTGCACTTTGTCTGGTCTATAACAGTTCCTGTGAAATGTCAGTGAAAGTCTCCATGACCCCATAACTTTAGCATCCTGTAATTCTGCAGAACCAGAACCATGTGTTGGTCACCAATGTCTGTTGCCATCTCAAAAAGTAGTCAAGGCTCCAGGGGCCATGGAAGTAGTGCCTGTGTGGCTGAGGATGGTGAAACAACTTTCTAGGTTGCCCTGTGGAAGCAGGGTGCCCCACTAATCTCTGTCCAGATGTTTACTTTTACAGCATTGAGACTGAGATGGATGTGGTCTTGCCAATTCTTGGTATGCATTCAACCCTTCTTTCTTATTGTCTCTGGGCAATGTCTTTAGCTTTTCTTTAGTGGAAGTAATGTCTTTCACATCTGCAAATTCATTAGCTCCAGTTTTACTCCAATTGTTTAAGTCCAAGTTTTTCAAATATTTCTGCTTTTCTTGCATTCTGCTCCTGATTATCAAAATAAACTTACCTTAAAGAAGCCATCCATATCCTCATGCCACTGCCTGAATACTATGCTGCCTAGAAATTTCTTCCACCAGATTAAAATATCCATCACTTTTCAATTCAGTCTGACAGAAAGTCTCACGACATTGGCAAACTACAGACAACTCCTTAGCCAGAATATAACATGGAGGATAGAGATTAGAATAGAGATTCTAATTTCCAAAAAAGCCCTCTTCCTCTGAAACCTCATGATCCCTGTCTTAATTGTGCACAGTTCTATTGACATTCTGGTCTTCTAAGCTTCAATCAGAATCACCCATTAACTTATACTTACAATATTCTATATCTTTCCAGTTTGCATTGCTAAACTTTCCACAATTCCTCCTATAAATTCCAATAAGCTTCAAAATTTTCCAAACCACATGATCAAGGCATTCATAGCAACAACCCCACTTCTTGGTACAAAATTTCTGTTTTCATCAGCTTTTCTATTGCTGTAAGCAAAAGACACGACAAGAACAAATAGAGGAGTAAAAGTTTATTCTGAGGCTCACAGTTTCAAAGGTCTCAGTCCATAGAAGGCTTGCTCCATTGCTCACGGCTCAAGGTGAGGCAGAACTTTATGGAGTAAAAGTGTGGTGGAGGAATGCAGCTCAGGACATTACCAGGAAGGAAAGTTGAGAGGGAAAGAGAGGGAGGAACTGTTGTGAACAAAATATGCCCCAAAGTTACACCCCCAATGTCCAACCTCCTCCAGTCACACTCTACGTGCTTTCAGTTACCACTCATGTAATCCCTATCAAGGGATTAACATACTGATTATTTTAAGGTTATCATAATCCAATCATTTCAACTCTAAGCCTTCTTTCATTGTCTCATGCATGATCTTTTGGGGGACACCTAATATCTAAAACATAACAAGCAAGTGTCTGAAAACTATGAAGATGGGTAACTCATTAAGGCTTAAGGTGGGGTTCAACATGCCATTGATTTGTGAGTTGTGGCTATTTAAGGCTTTAGAAACATTAGCAGAGGTTTTAGAAAAATGCACAACATTTAGTATTTATGGCACAGGTGTCCCCTTGAATTGCAGTTAACATATCTAGTGTCATTTCTGTAAAATAGCTTTCTCATTAAAACTTTCTCTACTAAACCTTTGTGTTTAGTAGAGGAATCCCTTTAGCTGTGTCATTTAGGATTCTCTTGGTTAGTTAGGGCTTTTAAGTACCACGTTTTATCTTTTAGACCAATATTAGGAATAAATATCAGGCTAGATAAACATATCTGTGAAAAACAGATCAAGTTTATATATGTAGGAGATTAGGAAGATTTGTAGGTCTATGAGGTCAGGCTCAAATTGACTCAGGACAAACGTGTAACTATAGAGTCCTTTGTGATAATGATTATTAGCACACACAATTACTCTTCCCTTATGGCCTGTAGCTTTACTTACTTTTGGCAAGACTGATGCAAGTGTACATCTTAAGTTACATTAAAATAGCCATTGTTTTTCCTTTCCTTTTAAATGCCCATTTCAACTCTAAACCTTCTTTCATTGTCTCATGCATGAACTTTTGTGGGACAGCTAATATCTAAGCCATAACAAGCCAGTGTCTGAAAACTTACTTTTAGTTATACTCTCCTACTGGGTGTTTAAGACCAAGCTGATAAAGATTGACCTGGTTCCTATCTACTGTTAGAGTCACGTGAGATTCCTCATGGATCACTCTTGGGAACTAGAGAAAAGCCTCTTGGTTCCTTTAGCTTTTCTCTACCACTTGTGTCATCTTTCATCTTTCCCTCTTCAATGTCCCTCCACTTTGCAGAATATGCACTGGTTGGCTTCCTGTTCTCTAGGGTTCTCATGATCACCAGAGTTTTAGGGTTCTTAGAGGTATCCTGTCATTCCCTGGGT
The DNA here is from genome assembly GCA_025594165.1 of Tamias sibiricus. Classification (NCBI taxonomy): domain Eukaryota; kingdom Metazoa; phylum Chordata; class Mammalia; order Rodentia; family Sciuridae; genus Tamias; species Tamias sibiricus. Next base: position 58,076,318 of record CM046667.1, read on the forward strand.
CATAGCTGATGTGAGAGGGCAAGAGTCAAAATATTAGCTGCTTTTTCCTTGGCCTTTTATTTCCTTGACTTTGGTCTCCAAGTTTTGGTTTTAAACACCTGACAGACCAATTTCACCAATCTTAAAGTGGGAGAAATTGGTTATAACTTCAATGTCTATAATTTTACTCTTACCCCTTTCATTTAATTGGGGTCAGTATTAGTGCTGGAATGCACTATTATATCTTATCTGTCCTGCAGGTGATGACTTATTGTCTTAAATTAAGTCAGGTTAAAAGTAGTATTTCTGCAAAAGACTAACAGGCAACAGTTATAAAGTTTTACAAAGAAAATACCAAATAAACACTAATGCATCCTTGGTATCTATTTAGCCTCTATGAAGACCAATATTTATTAACTCCATTATCTATAAAATTCTTTGCAAATTTTACTTTCTTTTAAAACACTTTTAAAACCTAAATACCTTTTACAAATTACATAAACCTTAACTTAAATTTTGTACTACATTCCCTGTTTATTTTGAGATCATAGTATTCTTTACAACCAAAAAAATCTGTCTTTTGAACACAACTTTAAGTTAGCCTAATTCTAGCCTATGTTGGAGCCATCCTAACATGGAGAAAGACAAGAGGCAGAACATTGATTCAGGTGAGCCTTGTCTTTTAAAAAATCTTGAAGTGATTTATTTCTGAAGATGTTCTTTGCCTCTTTTTAAAAGTATCTTTCTACACAGTTATTATGTATTATTTCCTGAGTCCATCTGAATATCATTTAACATCTGAAGCAGGAATCAAATAGAAAGCTCAAAGGAATTCTTAACTTCCTTTTTGTGGAAAAAAGTGGCAAAATGTTTCCATGTTCCTCTTGTCAACCTTTAAACAAACCAGGCTCTCCTTATTAATTCCAAAAATACATTTCATTTCCCAACCCAGTATAAAAAGTAATACAAACTTTTATGTATAACTTATTGATAACAGGTTAGCTTTATCCAGTTATAAAACATTAAATTATATAAATAAATGCCAACAAAATTTTTTATTTCTTTATAAAAATGAAGGAGACTATTGCTACTGACACCTTAATTTTGGAGAACACCAATTTAGCAAATGCTGTCCTAAGGTTTACATTTTGAAAAACATCTATACTTGGAGAACATGAATACATCTAATATACAAAGGAGCCAATAGTAGTGTCACCATTACACAGATGCCCTTATGTTAACTATGTTATTTTTTTCATTTCTCACTTAGTTTATTTTTTTCTGATTCAAATTATTCTTTCTAAATTTGTTTTAATTAATTATACATGACAGTGGAATGTACTATGATACATCATATATAAATGGAGTATAATTTCTCAATTTTCTGGTTGTACATGATGTAGAATACCACTGGTTTAATAGTCATATATGTACATAGGGTAATAATGTCTGATTCATTCTACTATCCTTCCTACCCCAACTCCCTCCCCTCCCTTCACTCCCTCTTCTTAATCTAAAGTAACTCTATTCTTTCCTAGCCCCCCCTGCCCTTATTGTGAGTTAGCATCCACATATCAGAAAAAAACATTTGGCCTTTGGCTTTTGGGGATTGGCTTATTTCACTTAGCATGATATTCTCCAGCTTTATCCATTTACCAGCAAATGCCATAATTTCATTCTTCTTTAAGGCTCAGTAATATTTCATTGTATATATATACTACATTTTCTTTACCCATCATCTGTTGAAGGGCACCTAGGTTGTTTTCATGGTTTAGCTAATGTGAGTTGAGCTGCTCTAAATATTGATGTGGGTGCATCACTGTAATATGCTGAATTTAAGTCTTTTGGATATGAAAATTTAAAACCTACAGTGTACAGTAACTGTAATCACTGGTCTGCATAGATTAACAGTACTAGCAAAAATCAAAGGATAGCCTTAAATCTCTTATACATTTAAGAAACAGTACTAATGATCAGAAATAGATTTAGTTAAAGCAAACAGATGTAAGCCAGGTTTTTAAATGGCAGTGTAGCCCTTTTATGTCAGATATCTTGTCTGTCTTAACCAGTTACTATATAATCATTTAAAAGACTTTAAAATAGGTGTAATCTCTAAGTAAGAAAACCTAACAGATATAATGAATTATTTTGTTAGGTAAGAGTAGATCAATGTTTTAGACTTTGCTTCATATCAGCACATTAAAAATTTGATCTTGGGGTGGGGAAATTGTTAAATAACTTTGAGTGAAACTGAGCCTATTCCACTGAAGATCTATGGAAAAGTGAGTAAAGCTGTATGGGCTTATGGGACCCCAAGAAGGGCAGTCAATGCTACTCCCATCAATATCTTTGCTTAAAGAGTGAGTAAACTGCCTCAGGAAGAAAACAACATTCCCTAAGGAGATATGCACTAATAGTAATCCAGCCTTTTCCAGACAGATTTTTAAAACACAAACTGAGTAGTCATTGCCAGATACTGTACAATGCACCCATTCTGCCTATTAAACAACTTCACATTAATGAAGTACTAATATGTGCAACACTTGAGAGCTATTGTAGTCGCCTGAAGCGATGGCCGCTTGGAGCAAAGAAGCCGCGGGAAGAAGTTTTGAGACAAACTGGAAACAAACAGCCCTTTATTCTGATAACTTTTCTCTCTGGCTCTAACTACACCCCGACACGCCGTCCACGCTCCTCTAACCTCCAAAAATGGCGCAGACCTCCTCCACAATCTCGCTCAAGTCCCTCGAGATCTCCGGCCAAGTCTCACAAGATCCCGGGCCAAGTCCCGTGAGACTACGGAAGGCGCCAATGCCCAAACATGTCCAAAGCCCGTAGTCAACTGCAATTTAAGCCATCTCCCCAAACAGGGCTCCTGCATTTCCCCCCTTTTGTTTTAAAAGAGGTAATGCTCTAGGACGTCTATGTGCAACCAACATTCTTACCCGTCATCGGATAATCAAGGCTGTGCCCTTGACTCCTGTCTTAGGTTGATATGTCGGCCACATGAGACTGTCCTGTGAGACTGTGCCTGTCTTAGGTTGTCCCCCTCTGGGGATCTTACCTGTCATTGGCTAACTAGCCATCCAATGGAGCCCTTTAGGATCGACTGTGTATGATGACTAACAGTCGTCCAATTGTGAGGAGATGGTGCGGCTTTAAGGCAACAAGCCTTTTGGTGACGAGCCAAATTGTATAGCATATCAAATTGTTTAAACAAATTAGCTGCCCTAAGTTTCATCAAGTAACACACTGAATTCTCTGGACAAATGTCCGGAAGGCATTGTCCCATAAAGTCCCAAACAATGAAAGATCAAAATGTCCATTTGTTATAACATGTTGATGTAGGAGGTCCCATGCATGTAGAGCAGAGGCCACACTGTTGGTGAGGTTGTTTGATGCTTGAGCAGCAGGGATGCTTGTGGTGACTGCGTTCCCTGCAGCTGTAGCAGCAGCTGTCTTTTTTATGTCTAGACAATGCCACCGGCAAATCTTCAGGGCCCGCTACCTAGAAACTCAAGCAGCAATTATTAAAGGAAAAGCAGTGTTATTTCAGCACTGAGTGAAGAGTAGAGTTGTCAAACTAAAAAACAGAATTATTAGATTAGAAAATTAAAGTTGATTTCTGCTCACACACATTGTTGTTTGAGCTCAAACAAACATAAGTTGGCAAAATATCATATTGAGAACAAAAGAAAGAAAGACTGAGGGTATTTACTGTATTAAAGATAGATTAAAGAAAAGCTAAAGGCACTTTGGAGAAATAATTTGTTAGCTGGAACCCTCAAGTCTCTGTATACACAGCAATTTTTTACCTGTTGAGATAATTGAAATTAATCAGCTATTAAACAAATGAAGTTAATAACAAATAAACAATCTTATGTCAAAACACCAAAATATTAGGTTATATAGCACTAGTCATATTGTTTGCTAAAGAGAAGTCCCAGGGATACCTATAATCAAAATTGAAAGTACCTTCATTTATAAAATTATTTACCTAAATTGAATACTCTTAACCTAAAATGAATTAAAGTTATTTAGATCCATATATATATATATATTCTTTTTCATAAGTGCTTTGTTCTTTGTGAAGTCACACTGGACAGACGAACAAACATACAAACATATATTTGTGACGTCACATTAACATTAAATATAGACAAATGTACAGACATAAAGACATGTATAAAAAGAAAAAAAAATATACAATTGTGTGCACAATAAAGAGAGATCTCCTCGTCCCGGCCGGGAGGAATGACTCTTGAGTTGTGAAACATTTTGAAGGACACTTTTGAGGGAATCATTCTATATCTTCATCTTGGTCTTCTTGATTTTGTACCTTTTTTATTAATCTTGATTCCTCAACAACTACATCTTGATCATTTTGATGTGGTACCTGCTTTATTAAACTAGATGGTATCCATATTGGAGAGGATTCATGTTTTGGAAAAACACAAACAGATCCTCTCCCCCAAATTAATACTGGATCTGGACCCTTCCATGTACCTGAAAGAACATCCTTCCAGTAAACCAAGGGTTTATGTTGTTGGTGTGGATTCCAATGTCTGTCTCCAGCAGAATAACCATTAGAATCTAAAGTTAAAAAAAATTAAGGTAAACAGGGCAACTGCCAATCTGTCCTTAGAACTTTTCCGATTTCCTTCTTTTTGTTTTAATAACATAATTTTCAGTGTGCGGTTTGCTCTTTCAATAATGCCCTGACCCTGAGGATTGTATGGGATGCCTGTTTTATGGGATATGTTGAATTTTGCGCAAAACTGTTTGAAAGATGAGGATGTATATGCGGGGCCATTATCTGTTTTTAAGCATTTTGGGGATGCCCAATGCAGCAAAAGCTTGTAAACAATGAGATGTGACATCTTTAACTTTTTCTCCAGAATGTAAGGAAGCAAAAATCATGCCTGAGCATGTATCTATGGTTACATGAATAAATCACAATTTTCCAAAGCTTGGCTCATGAGTAACATCCATCTGCCACAATTGATTGGGCATTAATCCTCTAGGGTTAACACCAAAATGAGGATTGGGCAAATGTGTCATAAAAGATTTACAATCTTTTACAATTGTTCTGGCTTGCTCTTTTGTGATTTTAAACCTACGTTGCAAGGTGGTGCTGTTGACGTGAAACTGGGAATGAAATAAAGTAGCTTCTTGTAGCGCTGAAAGTATAAATATTGTTTTTGTAAGTTCATCAGCCTTTTGATTACCTTCATGGAGGGGGCCAGGCAAAATAGTATGTGCTCTAATATGGCCTATGAATAGAGGTTCTTTTTTTGCCCACAAAAGTTTTTGTATTTTGTAAGCTGCCTGTCACGGCCAGCCACGGCGCCGCCACGGGAGGAAAATTCTCGGAGGCAGAGTTAAGCTTTTACTACTTTTACTTCTACTTTCTTAGAGCTTAGAGAGGGAAAGAAAGATTTTTCTTAGAGAGGGAAAGAAAGATTTTTCTTCTTAGCTTAGAGAAAGATTAGCTTAGAGTAGAGCTTAGCTTAGAGAAAGATTAGAGACTCTGGGATTAAGAAAGATTTTTCTTAGAGAGGGAAAGAAAGATAAGCTTTTACTACTTTTACTTTCTTCTTAGCTTAGAGAAAGATTAGCTTAGAGAAAGTAGAGCTTAGCTTAGAGAAAGATTAGAGCTTCTTTCTTCTCTCTTCTTTCTTCCTTCTTCTTTCTTCTGTCTTCTGTCTTCCTTGGGAGCCTCGGCCTAACTCTGACCAGTCATTACTTCTTCTATCTGGTTTCTCTTCTGTAACCACTCTGCCTACGTTCTGGCCGCTCTGATTCTTCTGACCGACCGAGTGACTGCCCGACTGACCGAATGAATTTGTTCTCCTAACTCGGACCGCTTTCACCCGGTTATATACCTTCAGGTTTGCGGGTGCCTACAGGTGTGTCACATACATATCAGGTGGAACTTATGGCTTCCAGCTAGCTACAACAGCCCTTCCTAATTAGGGCTCCTTCATATTCCTTCCCTTTAGTTTAAAAAGGTGCTTTAATTCTATTTTCTCTATTTTATTTTCTCTATTTTTCTTTTATTTTCTTGTCCCTACCTAGCTTTTCACCTTTTATTTTTGAAAGGGTGGATATTTGAGCCCTTTTTGAGAAGGTGCTGTGGCTTTAAGGAAGCCTAATGCTGAGGAGCAGCTAACGCACCTAGTTAAGCACAATTGCATAAGCGGCTTTGACTTTTTTTTTTTTTTTTTTTTTTTTTTTTTTTTCTCCTCTTCTTTATTTTTCTTTATGGCTTTCTTGCCAAAGCTCAATGGCTTTTTTTTTTTTTTTTCTGCATGGTTTTTACCATGCTATTTAATTCTCTATTTTCTTTTAAGCTCATGGCTTTTTTCTTTATACTAAAGCTCAAGGCTTTTTCTCTATATTTTTTATGGCTTTTGGCTGGCTACTCGGCTTCGGCTTTTGGCCGGCTACTCTGCTTCAGCTTAATTCTTAACTGGCTTCAACTGAGTCAGAGGCTCTGCTCTCTTGTTTACTACTCTTTTTGCTGGTCTCAACTGAGTCTGAGGCTATGCTTTTTCGTTGCTCTCCTTATTTCTTAGCTTTTCTTCTCTGCCTGCCGAGCCCCGGACGGACCACCATTTGTAAGCTGCCTGTCACGGCCAGCCACGGCGCCGCCACGGGAGGAAAATTCTCGGAGGCAGAGTATAGCTTTTGCTACTTTTTACTTCTACTTTCTTAGAGCTTAGAGAGGGAAAGAAAGATTTTTAGAGAGAAAGATTAGAACGAGCTTTTCTTCTTGTCTTCTTAGCTTAGAGTCTTAGCTTAGAGTAGCTTAGAGTAAAGAAAGATAGAGCTTAGCTTAGAGAAAGATTAGAGCTTCTTTCTTCTCTCTTCTTTCTTCCTTCTTCTTTCTTCTTTCTTCTGTCTTCTGTCTTCCTCAGGAGTCTCGGCCTAACTCTGACCAGTCATTACTTCTTCTATCTGGTTTCTCTTCTGTAACCGCTCTGCCTACGTTCTGGCCGCTCTGATTCTTCTGACCGACCGAGTGACTGCCCGGCTGACTGAATTCTCTGTTCTCCTAACTCGGACCGCTTTCACCCGGTTATATACCTTCAGGTTTGCGGGTGCCTACAGGTGCGTCACATACATATCAGGTGGAACTTATGGCTTCCAGCTAGCTACAACAGCCCTTCCTAATTAGGGCTCCTTCAGTATTTGATAAAACAATTTAAAAGCTGGAGTATGAGGTGCTATTGGTCCTGCTAACTCTAATTTTGGGACGGCTTGTACAATATAGTGGCTATCTGAAAAAATGTTCATGGGCTGCTCTCTAAAATTTTCCAGAGCTCTTACCACAGCTTCCAATTCCACTATTGAGCTGATTTGTGTGCAGTTATGTAAGTCATATTTTCTTTTGTAGTGACTATTGCAGCAGTACCATTTGAGGACCCATCTGTAAATACATTAAATGCCTTAGGAATAGGTTGATTTTTTATTACCTGTGGAAATATAATAGGATGATTAATACAAAAAGATAATATAGGAGACTTAGGAAGGTGATTATCAAAATTTGCAGAGGTAGAGCATCTAGCTATAGCCCAGTCATTATCGTTGCAGCATAAATATTCAATCTGTGATGATGAATAGGGAGTAATAATAATAGCAGGGTGAATGCCAAATATTTTAGTAGAAGTTTTAAGTCCTTGAAGAATAAGTTTAGCCACCATGGAGGTATAAGACTCAATTATGCTTTTAGGAGAGACGGGCAAATTTATCCATAATAAAGGCCCTTGTTGCCAAAATACTCCTGTGGGTGTATATTGTGAAGAAATAATAATCAATATCAGCGGTTGAGTTAAATCAAATCTGTCACAATGAGCTCCTTCAATGGATTTTTCTACTAACTTTAAAGCTTTCCTAGCATCTGGAGTCAGTGTTCACGGTGAGGATGGATCAGGGTTCCCTCGACGGATATCAAATAAAGTTTTTAATTGGCCAGTAGTGAGGTTTAGTGTAGGGCAAAGCCAATTAATGTCTCCCAGCAGTTTTTGGAAATCATTGAGGGTGGTTAAATGTTCTTTATTAATTAAAATTTTGGGGGGTTTAACAAAAGTATCCATGATTTTAAATCCTAAATATAATATGGGAGATCTGGTTTGAACTTTTTCTTCTGCTATATATAATCCGTATTTTTTTAAATTTTCTACCACATCACTGAATATATTAAATAAGTTTTTTTGATTAGGGTGGGCCAGTAAAATATCATCCATGTAATGTAGACACATGAGGTTTGGATATTTATTTTTAATGGGTTGGATAGCCTTGTCCACATATATTTGGCATATGGTGGGGCTATTAGCCATTCCCTGTGGCAAAACCTTCCATTGATATCTATGATCAGGGCCATTATTGTTAATAGAAGGAACTGAAAAAGCAAACCTGGGGGCATCCAGAGGATGTAGGGAAATAGAAAAGAAGCAATCCTTTATATCAAGACTAATAACATGGAAACTTTTTGGAATAGCTACAGGATTAGGAAGTCCAGGTTGAGTAGGGCCCATGACTTGTATGGTTTTATTAATTTGTCTAAGATCATGTAATAATCGCCATTTTCCTGATTTTTTCTTGATCACAAATATGGGGGAATTCCAGGGAGAGGTGGAAGGTTCTATATGTCCTGCTTCTAATTGTTCCTGAACTAGTAGGTGGGCCGCTTGTAATTTCTCTTTAGATAGGGGCCACTGAGGGACCCACACTGGCTTATCAGAAAGCCATGGTATTTTCAAAATTATTTTTATTTTCTCAGTGGCCCCGAAGAAAAATGTCTTTTTCCTATATGATAATGATTTCTTTTAGGGTTAAGCTTACCCTGTACTTTTTGATAATGATTTCTTTTAGGGTTAAGATTACCCTGTATATTTTCACATTTAACACCTGCAGGTTTGGTTGCAAGGTGTACTCCCATTTGTTGTAAAATATCTCTTCCCCATAAAGTAACTGGTAGGTTAGGTAAAACATAAGGCTGAAACATTCCTTTATGTCCTTCATCATCCTCCCATTTTAAAATTACTGCACTTTTTTTCTGGGAGGTTATTATATCCCAAGCCTCTTAAACTGGTTGAAGCTGTTTTCAGAGGCCAGTGTTTGGGCCATTGTCGTAAATTAATGATGGAGGAATCAGCTCCAGTATCTATAAGTCCCTCCATTTCTATTCCTTGGATTCTTATTTTACACATAGGCCTCCTAGTACAGTCTCGAACCCAGCAAGCCATGGGTCTCGAATCAGTGGAACAAAATCTTCTATTGTTCCCTTTTTAGGCATACTCATTTTAAATGAATTATGTAAATTTGGAAGGAGAAGCAGCTGAGCAATTTTATCTCCTTGATTAACAGAACTTATACTTTGGGGTGAGCTAAGCATTATTTTTATTTCCCCTTTGTAGTCTGAGTTTATTACACCTGGGGTCACTTGCAAACCTACTAAGCTTTGAGGACTTCACCCGATAATAAGTCCTACAGTCCCTGAGGGAAGAGGTCCCCTGACTCCTGTGGGAATCAGTTGAACCCCCATTTCAGGTGTTAACGCTATTCGGGCGGTGGAACAGAGGTCTAATCCTGCATTTCTTCCTGATCCTCTGGTGAGGGAGTGGATGGGTAATAGGGGTTGTGTCGGGGAAGCATCTGAATGGATGCTTGAGGATACTCCTCCTCCAATGCCTCGTACATTTGTGGGCCCTGGGGCATTGGGCCCCGTGCCCCGTTTTTTGGATTCCTGAACAAATGATTTCCATGGATGTCAAATTTTGAATAGCATTTATTGGCCCAATGATTTCCCTTTTTACACCTGGGGTAGCAACCTGGAGCACGGTATGAATTTGGTCTTATTTCTCTTTTGGAATTTTGCCTAGAATAGCCTGATTGATTATGATAAATTTTCCTGGAATATCCTGATTGTGTCTAGGTTGAGTCCTTGTGAAATTTTGAGGGGCAGCATCTCTAACAGCTGCTGCAATCATATTCCCTGTGACAAAGGCATCATTTATATCTTTACATAGTTGTATATATATGGAAAGATCCTTTTTATTTCTCCATGGCCTGATGGTTTCCTGGCAATATTTATTAGCATTTTCATATGCTAATTGAACAACTAATGGCATAACTTGATCAACGTCTCCAAAAACTCTACCTGCAGTTCTTAAAAGTTGATCAGCAAATTCAGCATATGGTTCATTAGGTCCTTGAATTACTTTGGACAAGCTACCTTGTAGAGCCCCAGGTCCTTGTACAGTTTTCCATGCCTTTAAGGCAGCTGCATTTATCTGAGCATATACTCCTGGGGTATAATATTTTTGAGCCTGTACGTCTGCGAATTGCCCTTCTCCTGTGAGCATTTCTATATTATGGTCTCCAAACCCTGCATCTGCGTTTCTTTTAGCTGTTTCTATACAAAGTTCTTGAAATTGCGATCGCCAAACCAAGTATTGTCCCCCACTTAATGTTGCTTTACATAGATGTTTCCAGTCTGAGGGGGTTAAGCTAAAGGTGTTAAGGGACTCCAGTATACTCAACGTGAAAGGAGCTTGGGGTCCATATGTCATTACTGCCTCTTTGAGATTTTTTATTGTTTTGAAATCTACTGACTGGTGGCCCCTCTCTCCATTTTCATATTCAAATACTGGCAGTTCCCAACGTATCTGTGAGTTACCCTCGAGAGTGCATAAGCGCTCAGAAAGACTTTTTATTTCTATTTCTTGGGTATGTAAACGCCTAGTGATACCCTTCATATTTTCTGTAATAGATTCCACCCATGGGGGAGTGGAGGACATAGGTTCCTCCACTTGATGGTCCCTTATCTTTGTCTTCCTTAATTTCCTTTTGTTCATTTTCTCAGAATCACTTTTACTTAATTCCTCCTCACCACTACTACTCTCATTGGTCCTAACTGACTCAGTAACATCCTGAGTCCCGGATTCAATTGAGAGCATGTATCCTTGAACTATCTCTAATAAATCTTGAATAGCTTTAGCAGTTTGGATCTTTGTCATTTTTGAGCCCGCACTGATACTATCCTTACTGGCCCTAACTGACTCAGCCGAGGCCAAGCTTTCATGATCACTTTCACTTTTTTCCAAATTCTCCTCACTAATAACTGACTCAGCTATATCAAAGAATCCATCAAGAGCCTTGTACACTTGGGTCTTAGTTATTTTCAAACCCATTTTAGCCACTCTGACTAGAGACTCCTGCGAAGTTCCTCAGTTCTTACCTGCCGTGCTGATTCCCCGTACGGCCCCACCACCTGTAGTTGCCTGAAGCGATGGCCGCTTGGAGCAAAGAAGCCGCGGGAAGAAGTTTTGAGACGAACTGGAAACAAACAGCCCTTTATTCTGATAACTTTTCTCTCTGGCTCTAACTACACCCCGACTCGCCGTCCACGCTCCTCTAACCTCCAAAAATGGCGCAGACCTCCTCCGCAATCTCGCTCAAGTCCCTTGAGATCTCCGGCCAAGTCTCGCAAGATCCCGGGCCAAGTCCCGTGAGACTACAGAAGGCGCCAATGCCCAAACATGTCCAAAGCCCGTAGTCAACCGCAATTTAAGCCATCTCCCCAAACAGGGCTCCTGCAAGCTATAAGTGATATTGTTTTGGATATTCAGCCCAAAGGACAAAACTCTTGCCCTCTGTTGATTGTGATGTCAGGTAACTTATGACTGGTTCATAGTGCTAGAGTTAAAGGGTGCATTCTTTTTAATCTCTCTGGGAAAAATTTTCCAATTATTCTTTGATTTTCAGTGGTAGAATTCATTAACTAAAGTAACTACTGAGTGTTTCTGGACTAACCCACCTCAGGGATTTAAAATCTCTCCTACTCTGTTCAATGGGAATATAAAAAAAAAAAAAAAACAAAACAAAAAAAAAAACTTGTGAGGGTTATCTAGTTCAAGAAATCCTTTTACAATATGTTGATTATCTGCTTACAGATAGCCCCAACTATGAGTACTATTTTTCAGACACTATTGTTTCACTTAATCCATCTTGCCTCATTTAGTTAAATAACTATAAAAAGCATAAAGCACTTCATCTTATTAAAAAGGATAACTAAATTTAAGGATAAATTATTTAAAAGGATGACTAAATTCAGAAATGTCGTAAGGATTGTTTCAGAATATGAATTTAAGAAAGGGTCTTAAACTAAAAAGAACTTAATCAAAAGAGAGAAAGAATGAGGGGGAAGCCAGGAGTGGCACTAAAGGCAGCAAATGATTGGCACTAAAGTACCACAATATGATAAATGACAGATGTCTACTTTAATATCTATAACACTATTTGCCATCTATATAGGAATGATCCGGTCAGTATTTAACAATAGTACCAACAATAAACAAACAAACAAACTGGGAATTAGAGAAGAATTCAACTGCAGGTGTCTATTATGTTGTCTAGTATACTGAAGGTAACACCAATTTGAAGGGGGTAGGAAATACCTACTCAAGTCATTAGTTTTGCTTTTTGTCTCTTCTAATCTTTGTATTAATGTTAGTTGAAGAATGAGTGCCATTAATTTATGTGTGCTGCAATGTGCACTGTCTTTTGGATGAATTTATTTCAGCAGCAAAGTCTCAAATCTGTGAACTTTTAGAGTCCCCGTGGGTTCCCAATGCCTCCCAGAATAGGGAAAATAAACAATAGCAACAATGGTTGCAAATGATACACAGCAATAAAGTAAATGCCCAGTTCCTACTGTAACATCATAAATATAATTTATCACCCCAAATCAGGAATACAGCGATTAGCAATTGTCAACAGTAAAAACACTAACCATGAACTACATCTGGCTTTAAAGCAAAGGTGTCAACTTTGTTGTCTACAGCATTAATAAATGCAACAGCATTAATTTTGTGGTCAGGAGTTATATAAATTAATTAGTTCTTAAAGATGGTAAGAATATCATTAATTAGTAGAAAAAATGTGTTGGAAATGTAGAAAAGAGTTTACAACATCAAAAAATGAACACAGAGAATGCATAATTGATGTAGCAGGCAATGTTTTGTAGGGAAGGAGGGGAAAATAGCAGAAGCAAAGTACTTGGAGAGAGGAAAGGAGAACAATTGTATTTGGCTTTTAGCAGGAGAAGAAGAGAGAAAAACAAGAGAAATAAACAGATGAAAACCATAGAAAAATATATATAAAACAAAGCCCCTAACTCTCAAAAGACAAGGCAAGGAAAAATAATTATATTAAAAAAATGCCAAGAATGAGAAAAAGAGAAACAAATAAGTATATGTATATAAGTCCCTGAACAGCAAGCAAGAACTCTCTCTCGTTCTTTCTCTCTCTCTCTTTTAAATATTTGTTTGTGTTGTACACAATGCATTTATGTTTACTTGGTGCTGAGGATGGAACCCGGACCACGCCCGTACGAGGCGAGTGCTCTGCCGCTGAGCCACAACCCCAGCCCTCTCTCTCTCTCTCTCTCTCTCACACACACACACACACACACACACACACACACCATGGAGAAAAGATTCTTAATGAAAAACAAAGGAAACTTCTCCTCTGCAGTGGTCAAAATAATTGACCAGAATGAAGGGTCACCTTCTATGCCCAACTTTCTTCTTAACAGAGAAAGAGAGAGAGAAAGAAAGGGGGCGGGAGGTAGGACTCTCATAGGATGGGGTTATTATTTTGTTTGTACTTTTGTGTTGCTCTCTGAGCTGCCAGTTGGAGCAGCATAAGTTTGAAGCTGTTGATATAAGACTCAGCTTCCCTTGTCATAGTATCAGGTGGGATGGATTAGGAAGTACTGTCAGTTGGAGTACTTCAGACCAGATGGGTGTACACCCAGAGAAAAGCAGAGTTCTGTGATGAGAGTTTCAGTAGGTGGGACATATGTCTTCTCAGGCCTTAGGGGCTTTATTGGGTTGTGCCTGCTTTGAGGAGATTAGATGGAGCCACCCCTAGGGCTGTAGTGGCACCCCCTCCTCCACCAAAGAGTCTTAAATAAGCTTCTCCAGAGACTCTCATCATAACTGTTTTTTTAAAAAATATTTATTTATTTGCTTTAGTTGTACACAATGCATTTATTTTTACGTGGTGCTGAGGATCGAACCCGGACCGCGCTCATGCTAGGCGAGTGCTTTACCGCTGAGCCACAACCCCAGCCCCATAATTGTTTTTATTAACAGAATGTCAGCAAAAATTTCTGCAAAGAACTCACTGTGGTTTGGAACTTTCTATTTTCTGTGAGGGCTAAGTTGCTCCTTCTTGCAAAAACTAAGTTTGGCTGCAAACTTGATGTACAAAATTGTTACTTCTGCTTTTGTGGTAAAACTTGTAAAACCTCTAATATAAAAAAATGGGACAAAAAGCACTTTCTGTGACCCCCAAATACTTTTATGTAGACTTCTACATAAAATGTAAACCTCCAACCCCCACTCGACTGGGTATATGTAAAGTTCAAAGAATTTCCAGACATACAGTTCAGACAATTTTAGGCACTAGCCTCCTCTGGACCACTGCAGCCTAAAATATACCTGCTTCCTGATAATTCCTCAGGTGTCTGGCCTCATCAGTCCTACATTAGGGCTAGATAATAGCTGATCTCTGATGGGGGTCTGAATCTCAGGAGCCTCCCAGGAATTTCACATTATCAGATAAGGCAGGCCAGGAGTTTGAGTAGATGGGTATGAATTTACTTGAGAACTAAGCCTGGGAAGGTTGTGCTCTGTGCATGAGAGTGTGTGGTAGATTGGCTGCCCTACCTCATGATTGACATTCAGGTTGGGCTCCTTTTTTCCCTTTGGACTTGAATATCACTGGGTACACTCTTCTCCATGCCTCTTTCACTCACATTCTGCCAGGCACACCCTAGGCCACATGAGAGGTGCCTGGGGGATTTTGTGGCACTGAAGCCAGATTTAAAGCTAGGTAGTGAGTGTAGTTAGGCAAATCCGGTCTAATATTGAGTCTAATAAAGAAAATGGAGTTCATAAGGAAATGGAGTGGTCTGAGTCCTGGAAAAACCAGAACAACCCCAGGGGAGATTAAACTGTCTATGTCAGCAAGGTCAGGGTCCATCTTGAAGAATGTTAATGAGGCAGCTCTCAGCAAAGAGATGCTAATCAACTTGTCCTAAGCCCTTCCCTGCAGACCCCTCTTCTCCCACTTGCCCTGTCCCAACGTTTTCCTTTGAAGTTGTTAATGTGTCCTGGGCTGTTCCATCCTGCCCTTTTCCCTTCAGCCCATCTGCATGTCACCTTTTGGCCATCCTACCTGGCCTGGTCTCGTACAAGGAAGGAGAGAAAAATGAGAACAAAGGAAGCCCTGGAACATATAAAAAAGGCAGACCTGCCTCACTTCTTGGGACACTGGAATACCAGTGTCCCTCCCTGGAGAAGTATATGTTACCCTTTTTAAATAAACCCTGCTTTATATGCTTGCTTCGGCATGATTCTCTAATGTTCAAACTTCAAAATTTTGGGGAGCAGAACTTGTCACTGGTAAATGACGGTATCAGCACTGTTTGCTCTGATCTCCCATCTCACATAGCTGTGATTGCAGCACATTTGCCTCCGAGATGGTGGGCAGGGGTGGGGGGCAAAAGATCAGCTACTGTAGGTAATGATTAAGTCTGGAAGATGGGGACTGATTCAAGAGGAAATAAAATGTTAATAATTTCAGGACACTTCCCCTCTTCCAACATGTTGCTAAGGTTACCTGCCTCCAGGGAATAGTTCCTCTCAGCAAGGAGTTGTTAATGAGTAGCCCTTCCTGTCTGTACCACAGGGCAGCTTCATTCCATCCCTTGGATTACTCCACCTTTTGGGTCACATAGGCAGGATAGGAGGAGGATAGTGCATGAGAACAAAGGAAATCTACAATATATAAAAGGGGCAGGACATCCCAACTTCCTTGGGCACCAACTTGGACCCCTCTTCTGCAGAGGGGCCTCTGTCCCTCTCTCTATCTCTGTTCTATTATAAGGTCCTTGGTTAGCATGTGGATGGCCATCTTAAATGACAGCCGCCATCTTAAGAAAAAAGTTTAACTTTCCTGCCTAAGGGGGTTTGTGAGAAAAGCTCACCACTCTCTCATACCAACCCAACCCTTAACTGACAGCATTAGCACCTGCTGGGCTCTGATTCCTGAGCCTCCCCCATAAAAGTCCCAGAACTCAAGGCTGTTTTGCCTCGTCTCCTATAGAGAGATGGCCTTTATTTGTCAGCTCAGACAAATAAACTCTTGTACGTATCTCTGCCTGGTCTCGGTCTTTCATTTCTCACTTACCAGTCTCTCATTCCTTGCTTTCTCTTCATCTATCCTTTAAATAAAACTTTTTGCACTTGCCTTGGCATTTTTCAGGTGTCAATCTTCAACTTTGGGGAATGGAATCTGGCCCTAATTCTCAACACTGGAATCAGTGGCTCCTGCCTCCTCTCTCAGTGGCCAGTAGAGAAACAGAGCATGCCCTTCAAGCACCAGTGTACATTGCAGCCTGTGTGTTACTGAAAGCTCAGTTTTTGTCCCTGATGCCAATATAATAAGGAGGACAGAGTTTTTAGAAAAAGGTAAAAGAAAGTTTGTTTCTTTGTTACTAGGAGAAACTCCTGTCCCAGAGGCTGTAATTCTACCCAACCTGGATAACAGGGGGCTTTAAAGGAAGCTATTCAAAGACTCCTTTCCAGGTGTTCCCTGTAGGGGGATTGTGATTCACTTGTTAATTTGGGAGATAGCCACCCACCCCCACCAGTCTGAATTACTTGGTTCCTGTGGTGGGTGTGTGCTCAAATGCAGATAACTGGGTCTAGGATAGGAAAGTGAAGGGAAGAGGGAAAAAAGGAAAAGAAAAAAAAAATGTCCATTTTAAAAGAAGCCTCAGTGGCAGAGTGGCAAGGGCTATATTCAAAGCCTGAAGTGGACCACTGTTACATCTGGATCAGCCAAGTTCAGACAGCGTTTTTGATCTCAGGTTTTGTTCACACCAAATCTGTGTTTCTCTGTGTTCTCCCTTCCTCTGTAGTGAATCAATGCTGCTATCATCACTGCTTTCAGTGCCAGTGCAACATCTGGCTCTACTGGAAAAAGCCATACCGGGAACGCCTTGTAGCAAAGGGGGGTTTATTTAGGGGCCACGTGGAAGGGAAGGGGGGTAGGGAAGGGGCGGCATGGAAGGGCAGGGAAAGGAAGGGAAGGGAAGAACAAGGGAGAAGAAGGGAAAAGTGGAAAAAGCATGCGTTCTGGACTGGCCGGGGCTTAAGTACAGAGGGGTGGAAGCATGACTTGTATGGTCCAGATTGGCTCAGAAAGGGAGAAACGCCCTGGGGTGAATTCCTGCAAGAGGCGAGTATTCCCAGGATCAGGACGGCCAAATGTGGATTCTCAGGAGAGATGTGCACTTCCAGGAAGGCACCTGGGGTATGGCCTGATGGCCCGATTTTATCCAACAGGCTCCTCTCCAAATTTTTCTTTCCTCTTTGTTTATTGAACAAAATTTCTGAGTTCCTAAACCACTTTGAATGTCCAACATAATTTAGTTAAATCCCTCTTTCACCCACCTTGAATCCTGAGTTGTAGACCTGATTGGAATGCAGCTTTCCTCTACACCTCCATCTTCTGGATCCCCAAAGATTTTTTTTTCCAAATAAAGACCATTCAATTCCAGCCAGATCGACTGTTCCAGAGTGGTGGGAAAATGGAAGTGAGGATGGACTCAAAAAGATTGTACAAAAAAGTTCATACTCAAAGGACTAAATGGGCATAGCCACTTAGAAGGTCATGCACCATACCAAAAGTCTTAGTACCCTCCCAATACCTGTTCAACACATTTCCAACCAGCATCCACAATACTTTTCTGATACCGGTTCAGTACGGATTCAGATCAATGCCCCTACCCAGATGCTGTAAAAGTCCCCAAACTAGTACACCCAAGTGGAAAAACTCACTGACAGTTCTCCCTTTACATTGTAGGAGCTCCATCTCCCCTCCTCTAACTCATACAAATCCTGCTCCTTTCACTCTAAGACAAGAAACCAGAGAGACCCCACCCACCAGCAGAAGAGGAGAATCAAGTCTCATTCTCAAACTCTGGTTTTAATGCCATGGGCAAAAAAGGGCTGGAAGGCAGGGCAGAGGCCAGGTCCTCTTTGCTCATTTGTTTTTTCTATAGCCATGGAAGCTTTCCTCCAACTTTCTCCTTCAGCCCTGGATTGATGTCCCTGACCCACAGTGGGAGGATCTGTGACTGCCCAGGGCTGGGCTTAGAAGCAGTGCCTTTTTGCACACTTGACAGTTTTTACCTGTTCAGAATCCATATCATGCAACTGCATAAGTACCTGCCTGTACAGAATTTCTTCCACTTACTTTACCTCAACAGACCAATTCTAACTGCAAGATTGTATAATAATTCAGAAGGTCATTCAATGGCCAAATTGTTATGGTAAAACATCATGTTTTCCTTAGACAGGATTATACTTATAGGCAGCCCTTCAGCCATCTTTCCCAAAAGACAACAAAGGAACAATGTAGTATGGTCCATGTCTTAAAGAGCCAGTAACAAACAAAAACATAGAGACAGCAAACCAGATGGGATTCTGAAAACCATGGAAAACAGATGGAAACTTTTAAAACAGATCAGATGAGGGCTGGGAGAGATCCCCATGTTCCTGATGCCCACTTAATTGTGACTTCTACATAAGTGGAGCCAGAGATGTCTCCACAGAGAGGAACTAAATGTTCCCATGAAGGGGAACCAGATGTGTGGAATCAAGGGTCTTGGTGATACCGCCAGTTACTGGTTTCCTTGACAAGCTCTGCTTCCTCAAATGTTGAAGTATAACACCAGAGAAGCATGCTGAAGCAAATGTAGAGTAGAATGTAAGAAGCTTTATTTAAAGAATAGTAAAACAGACTTCTCCAGGGAGGAAAAAGGGGACCCAAAGGCAAAATCCATGGGATGAGGAAGTCCTGTCACTTTTATACATCTAAAGTTTCCTTTGTTCTCCTACATGCTTCTCCCTTATCTTGTTCATTTCCCTCCATTCTGCATATGTGACTGGGGATGTTGGTGAGATGGCCAGGGGTGAGCAGGTGGACTGGAAGTGTCAAGGTTGAGTGTTGCGCAGGAAGGGAGTAGGAGCCCAGGGGACATTGATTAGTAGCTCTCTGTCTGCTAAGGAGTTGCTTCATTAACAACCTTTTGGGGAGGTATAGTATCAAAGGGCTCTGGAGACCTGAACATTCCAATCTCCCAGGGGCAGTTTCCAACTTCCGGGACTCAAATCAGCCTCCATATTTTCAATCTGACCTATCTACACTAACTGCCTGTCTTTAATTCTGGCTTCATAGGTGTGAATATCGAGGAAGTTTACCAGATGGCCAAGGTGTCATGACTTTGCTGCATTCAATTTCCTTTATCTCAAAATAGACCAATTGATGGTCTTAACTCATACAGTTAAGAGGCGGAATTTGGGGATTCTCCAAAGCAAAAACAAAACAAAACAACAACAATGAAAAGAAGCTTTGGTAGCTTCTGGGATAGTCCCTCAGTCCACCCTTCACTCACAGGAACAGTTGCTATAGTTTGGCCCCAAGGCAAATTTATCCCATCTCCTAATTCTCCAGCAGTGGTCTTTCAAAAAAGTTCACCAATCACCTTGCATCCTCGGCATAGAAATGGGGTTGACTGGAGTGCCAGACCTGCCTAAGAAACCTGGAGTGGGGGCTGCTCTTGCGTATCTTTGTTATGGACAATTTGTTACCAAAAGCTTGGTCCTTGTCCCCTTTACCAATTCAATAATGAGGACAGAGCTTTGAGGAAAAGAATAAAGATTTTTTTTTTTTTTTGCTTTGATAGTAAAGGAGAAACACAGGAGACTCCTGTCCCAGAGTCTGATTGTGATTCTCTGCATTATTTTTTAAATGTGTTTTTGTATGTGGTTTACTAATATTTTATTAAAAATATTTGAATGCATTCTCATCAAGGATATCAGACTAGTCTGGTTTTAGTATCAGGGTGATATTGGCTTCATATAATGAATTTGGCAATGTTACATCCTTTTCTATTTCACGGATTAACTTGAGGAGGATTGGTATTATTTCTTCATTAAAGGTCTGGTAGAACTTGGGTGAGAATCCATCTGGTCCTGGGCTTTTTTTTTTTTTTTTTTTTTGGGGGGGGGTGAAGGCTTTTGAGAGCTGCTTCAATTTCATTACATGATATTGATCTGTTTAAATGTTCTATTTCCTCATATTTCAATTTGTGTAGGTCACGTCTCTAGGAATTTGTCAATATCTACAAGATTTTCAAGATTATGGAAGTATAAAGGTTTAAAACAGCTTCTAATGAGTCTCTGTATTTCACTGGTGTCTGTGGTGATATTTCCTTATTAATCTCTAACTTCATCAATTTTTGTCTTCTTTCCATTACTTTCAGTTAATTTGGCTGAGGGTTTATCAATCTTCTTTATCTTTTCAAAAAACCAGCTCCGTTTTATTGATCCTTTGTATTTTTTTTACTCTCAATTTTATTGATTTTGTCTCTGATTTTAATAATATTCTGTCTTCTATAAATTTTGGTGTTGGTTTCTTCTTTTGTTAGGGCTTTGAGGTGCAATGTTAGATTATTTATTCCTTATCTTTTTATTTTTTAGTGTATGAACTCAGTGCTCTATATTAACATTCCTCTTAGAACTGCTTTCATGCTGTCCCAGAGATTTTGATATGTTGTACAACTAATCCATTTGTTTCTAAGAATTTTTTGTTCATCCCTTGATTTTTTCTGCTTTGTGTACATCATTCAAAAGTGTGTTATTTAATTTCCAGGTGTTGGAATTGTCTGTTCTTTTAAATATGAATTTTTGTATATATAACAATAGCATGCATTATAATTCATAATACACATATAGAGCAACTTTGTACATATCACTGTTTGTGTACAAAGTATATTCATACTATTCATGTCTTCAATTATGCATTTAGGATAATGATATCCATCTCATTCTACTATCTTCTTTTTTTCCCCTTCATACCTCCTTGCTGCCTCCCTTCCCCTCCTTCCCCATTGACCTTTCTAGTGTTCCTCTAATACTCCTATGTTTCCCAACCCAACCCTACTATGAATCAGCCTCCTTATATCAGAGAAAACATTAGGCATTTGGATTTTTGAGATTGGCTAAATTCACTTAGCATTATATTCTCCAACTTCATCCGATTATTTTATTCTCTTTTATTGCTGAGTAATATTCCATTGTGTATATATACCACATTCTCTTTATCCACTCATCTACTGAGGGACATCTAGGTTAGTTCCACAACCTAGCTATTGTGAATTGTGCTGCTATAAACATTGAAGTGGCTGTGTCCCTGTAGTATGCTGCTTTTAAGTCCTTTGAGAATAGACCCAAAAGTGGGATGGCTGGGTCATAAGGTGGTTCCATTCCCAGTTTTCCAAGGAATCTCCATACTGCTTTCCATAATGGCTACACCATTTTGCAGTCCCACCAGCAATGTATGAGTGTGCCTTTTTCCCCACATCCTCTCCAACATTCATTGTTGTTTGTGTTCTTAATAGATGCCATTCTAACTGGAGTGAGATGAAATCTTAGTTTTGATTTCTCTGATTGCCAGAGATGTTGGACATTTTTTCATGTATTTGTTGATTGATTATGTATCTTCTTCTGAGAAGTGTCTTTTCAGTTCCTTGGCCCATTTATTGATTGGGTTATTTGTATGTTTTTTTGGTGTTAATATTTTTGAGTTTTTTATATATTCTAAAGATTAGTGCTCTATCTGATGTGTGCATGGTAAAAAATTTGTTCCCAATTAGTAGGGACTCTATTCACCTCACTGATTGTTTCTTTTGCTGAGAAGACACTTTTTAGTTTGAATCTATCCCATTTATTGATTCATGATATTAATTCTTGCACTACAGGAGTCTTATTAAGGAAGTTGGGGCCTAATCTGACATCTTGGAGATTAGAGCTTACTTTTTCTTCTATTAGGCGTATTGTCTCTGGTCTAATTCCTAGATCCTTGATCCACTTTGAGTTGAGTGTTTGTGCATGATTAGAGATAAGGGTTTAATTTCATTTTGTTGCATATGGATTTCCCAGTTTTCCCAGCACCATTTGTTGAAGAGGCTATCCATTCTCTAATGTACATTTTTGGCGCCGCCTTTGTCTAATATAACTGAAATTATATGTTTTAGTCTCTGTGTCCTCAATTCTGTACCATTGGTCTACCAGTCTATTTTGGTGCCAATACCATGCTGTTTTTGTTACTATTGCTCTGTAGTATAATTTAAGGTCAGGTATAGTGATGTCAGCTGCTTCACCCATCTTGCTAAGGATTGCTTTAGCTATTCTGGGTCTCTTATTTTTCCAGATGAATTTCATGACTTCTTTTTCTAGTTCTATGAGGAATGTCATTGGGATTTTGATTGTAATTGCATTAAATCTGTATAGTGCTTTTGGTTGTATGGTCATTTTGACAATATTAATTCTGCCTATCCAAGAACAAGGTAGGTCTTTCCATCTTCTGAGGTCTTCTATAATTTCTTTCTTTAGTTACTATAGTTTTCATTATAGACGTCTTTTACCTCTTTCATTAAGTTAATCCCCAGGTGTTTTTTATTGATGCTATTGTAAATGGGGTAGTTTTCATAATTTTCCTTTCAGAGGATTTGTCACTGATGTACATAAATGCCTTTGACTTATGGGTATTGATTTTTATATCCTGCTACTTTGCCGAATTCATTTACTAATGGTAAAAATTTTCTGGTAGAGTTTTTTGGCTCTTCTAGGTATTTGCTCATATCATCAGCAAATAGTGCTAATTTGAGTTCTTCTTTTCCTATCTAGATCCCTTTAATTTCTTTCATGTGTTTAATTGCTCTGGCTAGAGTTTTCTGTTTTTTTTTTTTTTTTTTTTTTAATTTTTATTTATTTATTTTACCTTGTCATTGATGTCTAATTTCATTCCATTCTGATCTGATAGGGTACATTGAATTATCTGGTTATTTTTTGTATTTTTAAGTTTTTATTTGTAACCTAAAGTACAATCTATTTTAGAAAATTTTCATGTGCTACTGGGAAGAAAATGTATTAAGTCATTGATGGATGAAATATTATATAGATGTCTACTAGGTTTATTTGATCAATAGTAATTTTTAGATCTGAAGAATCTTTATTCATTTTGTGTTTGAATGATCTATATATTGTTGAGAGGTGTGTTGAAATCACCCAGTATTATAATATTGTGATACATTTGATTCTTAATATTGAGAAGGGTATTTAATATACTTAGATGCACCATTATTCGGGGCATATTTATAATCATTATCTTCTTGTTGGATGAGCCTCTTGATCATTACAAAATGATCATCTTTGTCTTTTCTGACTAATTTGGCTTGAAATCCATTTTGCCTAATATGGGAATAGCTACTCTGCATGTTGATGGCTACCATTTTCATGGTATATCTTTTCCTGTCCTTTTACCTTCAGTATGTGGATGCCTTTGACTTCAAGGGGAGTCCCTTAAAAATGATATATTATTGGATCTTGTTTTAAAATCCAGTCTGCCAATCTATGTCTTCTGATTGAAGAGTTTATACAATATGCATTCAATGTTATTATAGAGAGAAGATTTTTATTTCTTGCCATTTTTATTCATTCTAATTTTAAATCCAGACTTGATTCTCCATTAATTGACAATTATTTTAGTGCAATTCATCCCTATTCTGGTTTTCATTTTTATTTTTCATTTATTCTTCATGAAATATTTCATTGAGCTTGTTTTATATTGCAGGCTTTGTGGTTATGATGTTTTATTAAATTTCATCTTCAATTCTGAAGAATATTTTGCTGTGTAGGTAATCTTGATTGTCACCCATTTTATTTTAGTGCTTGATATATATTATACCAATTCCTCCTGGACTTTAGGGTCTGGGTTGAAAAATCAGTTGAAATATGAACTGATTTACCTCTAAATGGAACTTGACATTATTGCCTTGTAGTTTTAAAATTCTACCCTCATTCTGTATATTAGGCATTTTCATTATAATGTGTCTTAGAGAAAATCTATTCTGACTCTATCTTATGGGGAGGTGGCCCGCGCATTATTAGGGGGGTTCTTTTTTTCTGATCAAGAGGGTGTAAGCCACTTATGAAATTAAAGTCTAGAAAAATTAGTGAAGATCAAAGACAAAGTCAGAGTTAGGTTTAAAGGATGGAGCACCTGATAGATCCAGCCCACATAGGAGCTGAGCTGGACAATTAGAAAATAGTTCCTGTGGTTTATTTAAGGGGGTACATCAAAGGCAGGGATAAGGTTTCAGGGGTGGTTCTTGTTTCATGATGTCTTAAAGTCAGTAGCTTAATTGGCATCTTAGCAGGTCACACCCATCTCAGAGGGGCTGTGTGACTGCAGCAGGTCACCCCATCTCCGGTGCTTTGTGGGACCAGACAGAGCTGAATAGGGCTCACAGTGTGTCTGGATAGTCTTACAGAGAGAAAATGTTCACTGGAAGTTCCCAGACACCAGATTCTCCTATTTATTAGGCTGCAAAGTGCGATAGTCCACAGACTGTCCATGAATGGCTCCTGACATTATCTGCCTCTTATTGAATTTTTGTCTCATTCTTAAGATTTGGAAATTTTTCTAATATTATTTCATTGAAAATATTGTATATTCATTTAGTTTGTATTTTGGAGCCTTCATCTACCCCAATGATTCTGAAATTTGTTCTCTTGATGCAGTCCAATATTTCTTAAATATTCTATTCATAGTCTCTTAACATTTTCTTTACAGTGAACTTTATTTTCAAAATTATATACTTTGTCTTTAAGGCCTAAAAATATCTTCAAAATGATCTGATTTATTGGTGATGCTTTCTATTGAATATTTAATTTGGCTTCTTTAGTTTTCCATGTTTAGGAATTCCAGTTGATCCTTTTTAAATATTCTTTTTATTGAAGTGAAATTTTACTTCATGTGTTTTCTATGTGATTTCCCTCCTTACCTCTCCTTTTAGTTCATTCAACATTTTAACTATAAACTTTCTAAATTCATTCTCTGACATTTTCTCCATTGTATGGTGTCAGTTGTTGAAGTGTTATGAGATTGTTTGGTTCCTTGCTTTTACATATTCATTCTATGTCTACACATCTATTGGGATGGTTATTGCTTCTTCTTTTAAACAAGGTCCAATTTTGTGAGCTTCTTTCTCTTAAGAGACCTGGAATGGGGTAATATCCAGGTATTGACAATTTAAATCAATGTGTGGCCTCTGCTGTTACCAATATCAGAATCAGTTTGAAAGAATCTTACATAGTACAATCACTTCAGAGTTAAGTCACATACTATCCAACCTCATAAAAAGCAAGAAACTTGTTGATAGTGTTCTTCACAGTTCTTCTAATCCTGGTATAAACTTTTAGGAAAGTACTGGAATAGGTCAAATACGTAATAACTTTACTGTAAAAGTACATGGGAATTGAAAGGGGGAAGAGAGAAAGATTGGGCAAAAGGGAGGGAGAAAGAAACAAAACAAAGAAAAGATAGAAATAATAATTCAAATAAAAGTTATAAAGTAGAAAAAGATCGATGGGAAAAGATTTGAGGGAGATGCAGACAATGTATGAGGGAGAATAGTGGATACATCAGAGCTAAGAAAAAAAAAAAGATAAAATGATTCTAACTAATGCTTTAAACCATTAGAAAAAATGAATTTAAATGGATTGAAGGTACAGTGTTGGCTATTAGGGTAACAAGGGTCAATCAAAATAAAGAGTGGTATGTATGATAATGTTGACTTTAGAGTTATTTATAATAAATCCTGCCACAGTGGAGAAAAATCTTATTGAATCTTGGTTTGGATTTCATTAAGATTTGAGATGTTTAGAAGAAGTTCATCATTATTTGGCTTTGGTTCACTCCAGAGGTACTGGGGCACAGGAACCACTCCCCTAGTTGTTACGGACCTCTCACTGGCTGGTTTTTGTTTTTCAGGTCAGGGGCCTGTGTATGACTATTCAGATGTTGCAGTGTTGTGTCTGTTGAATGTTTCTTTTCTGTGTGGGAGTTCAGAATGCAGGGCTCTGGACTGTTGCTGTGATTGCTGTGAGTTACTGTGTACCTGATCCCCTCTACAGGATCCTTTACAAGGTGGCATAGAGCTTGGTGGCTGTCTGAAAACACAGGTCTTGTGGTTTGTGGAGTATCTGTTGCTTCCTGACTTGGAGCAACAATGCCGCGGGAGAAAAACTCAGAGGCAGAATGAAGATGAAAGAAGGTTTTTTTTTATTCTTCGGCTTTAGAAATCTCTCAAAACTCTAACACTGGCTCTTTCAGCAACCTCTCTGACTCTTTACTTCTTCTGACTACTGACTCTTTACTTTACTTCTTTACTTTCTTTTACTTTCTTAGAGAGAGCTGAAAGAGAGAGAGAGAGAGAGAGAGAGAGAGAGAGAGAGAGATTCTTCTTTCTTCTTTGGCAGCCTTGGCCTGACTCCGACCAGCGACTGCTTCTTCTCTCTATCTATGGTTTCTCATTTCTTTCTCTAGCTTCTTCTGACCAAACTCTTAACCGCTCTGACTCTTATTTCTTCTTCTGACTACGTTCTGGCCGCTCTGACTCTTTTCTTCTTCTCTGACCCGAACTCTTCTTCCGACCAACTGAGAGACTGACTGAATGAATGTGGCTTCTGACCACTTTCACCCGGTTATATACCTTTAGCTTTGCGGGTGCGTCACGTGCATATGATTATTATCAGGTGGAACTTATGGCTTCCAGCTAGCTGCAATAGCCATCTCCCTGATTGGGGCTGCTTCAAGTATCCATGGGTAATCTTTGTGCAGAAGCATTCCCCATGGCTGATGCAGCTTACTGGGGTACTGTCTTACTACTGAGTAAAGATACCCAGCTATTTCACTGGGGTTCTAGCTTTTACTGTCTCAGTTTGTGAATGGTGAGCATTGATTTCATATGCTCACTGTGACTGGAGCATTTTCCAACCAGTGTCCAAACAGTGGCCAAACACTCACCAGCTGTGGCCAATGGTAAGGCTGGGTAGCATCACTCTTAGCTTCCGTGGACCCAGGCAACCTTTTCCCTTGACCATCTTTCAGTGGCTATATTCACAATATGGGCACCTTTCATTTATAGTTCTGGGACTCAGTCATCTTTTCATTCCAGGCTTCTGCCAGCTGCTATTACTATCTGGACCCTCTTTCTATGCCACTTTAGATCCAGGCAGCTTCCTTCTGGGACAGACCCCAAGCAGACTGTGGCCACAATCAGAGGGACAGTCCCTCTAGGCTTCTTAGGACTCAAGCAATTTCCTGCCATGCCTCCTGCCAGTGTCAGTGGCAGCAACAATCCTGAAGGCTTCCCCTTCCTCTGCTTGAGAACAAAAATGCCTTTCCTTTGGGATCTGAGCTTTCACTTGCCATTGCTGTGAATTGTGGGCATCCGTTCTTTCTATGCCTGGTCTCCCACAGAGGCTGTGTGTAGCATCAGGATAGGATCACTCCTCCTGGGACAGGTCTGTTCCATTCCACTCCCCTTGTTTGCTGTGAGGGATAAGGGCGTTTTAGTGACTTTTGGGTAGCAGCAACCCCTCTGCAAGTTTTTTCCTAGATGTATTCTTAAAAGACCCCACTGAAATGGTACACTTTTTGGTTTAATTTGTTTATATCTGGAGGTGGGGAGATGTGGTACTGATTTAAATGGTGAGTGTTCATATGTGGGATCTACAAAATGGCTGCAGAGCCCAGCATGGCTTGTTATTAACAATTTGGTTTTAAATTTGTTGATCTACTTTAAGGACACTTCTGCTTTTATCATGTTTTAATTTGGTCTATTTTTCTTTCCAGATTTTAAGGGGATGAGCTCATTTGCTTTTCTGCTCCCTCTTTTTCCTCTTTATCTTTCTGTTGCCCTTCCCACCTTCCCCCCCCCCCACTCTGGTCAAAGTTAGGGAACTCTGCACTTCTTTTTTTTTTAATATACATATATATATATATATGTGTGTGTGTGTGTGTGTACTTTAATATATATATATGTATATATATATATATATATATATATATATATATATACTTTAGATTACCTATAATTTTTAAAATACTTTTTTTTCTTTTTCTGTGAAGAAATGCTATGGGGAGTTTGATAGGAATGGAATTAGATAGTGTGTGTGTGTATATATATATGTGTGTGTGTGTGCATATATATATATATATATATATATAAGTTGTTGATGGACTTTTATTTTATTTATTTATTCATATGTGGTGCTGAGAATTGAACCTAGTGCCTCACACATTCTAGGCAATCGCTCTACCACTGAGCCACAACCCAGCCCTCTGCATTTGTTTTCTACTCCAATAACTGATTTTCAAGTTTCTCCATGACTCAGACTTAATAATATTGGGTCTTAAAGCACTTATTCTGTCACCCACCTCTCAGAAAAACTGTTCCTTCCCTGCCTCCTTTCTGTGTTGTGGAGAGATGAGGAGTCATTGTCAAGCTCTATTCTACCATTTTCTGCAGTACATGTCTTTTTGTGGCAGGTTTATTTCATGTAGAGAAATGTCCTTTGTCATGTTTTGAAATCAGGAAGTGTGAGCCATCAAGTTTATTCTACTTTTTCAAAATTTTTCGGAATATTTAGGGTACTTGAGATTACCTCTAAATTTTAAAATACTTTTTTTTTTTTTGCTTTTTCTGTGAAGAAATGCTATGGGGAGTTTGATAGGAATGGAATTAGATAGTATTGGCATCTTAACAATATTTGTCTTCCATTACATGGATATATGGTGTTTTTCCATTTATTTGGGTTTTCCTTAATTACTGTCTACAGTGTTTTGCAGTTTTCAGTGTATAAGTATTTGATTTCCTTGTTTAGGCTTATTCCTATATGTACTTATTCCTTTTTGATGACATTATAAATATAATTGTTTTTCCTTTTCCTTTTGAACTGTTCATTGCTAGTTTATGGAGATATAACTAAATTTGAGTTTGTATTTTGAAACTTTGTTGAATTCATTTATTAATTCTAATTGTATGTGTTTTTTTTTTGTGTGTGTGTGTCTGTGAGTTTAATTATATGCATGTTTAATTCTACTGTAAATTAATAAAAAGGCCAGGACCAAATCAATATGTTTATGGAATTATAAAAACTCAATTAGGCATTTTCAGTGCCTTGCTTAATTTATTCAATCACTGTATTGGGAGGGGGATATTTTTGTGGGTGAGCTAACTTACTTGTAATTGAAATCATAATTAAATTGGAGACAAATAAAATCTAGAAAAATACCACTTAGAGAAAAGTGCTCTTCAAATGCTATGTTAATATTGGGTATTATTTTAGTAATCTTAGAAAGGAAAAGGAAACAAAATTCAGCCAAAAAGTGTTAATATTTGTGAAAATTTTGAGCTTGAAAACTGCTTTCATTTGGAGTTGGGCTAAACCTTGCTTCAAGTTGAAGTTATAGTTAAATTGAAAATAAATCAAACTTTAAAAACCTCCCTCAGAGAAAAATATTAAGTTTAAGTAATATGTTAGTATATGGGACCTTTTCAGTAACTTTCTAAAGAAAAAGAAAAAAATTTTATCCAATAAGCCTGAAAATTTATACCATTTTTAAGTTTTAAATATTGCTCTAATTAGGAGAGTTAAACTAAAACTTGCTTCTAGTTGAAGTTTTAATTAAATTGGGAAAATATAGTTGAATATGGTTACACTTAACTAACAGTATATAATGCTTCTTGTTTTAAGGGTTTAACAAGATTAAAAGCTTTAATATACGAATATGTAATAATATAGAATTAGCTATTGAGCAACAGAGTTGAGGTGGCATTGATCATTCAATTAATAAAAACTGTATACAGGTAAGCATGTTTGCATACATATGTGTGTATATGCATGTACATGTGTCTTCAGGATTTTGTACATATAAAATCATGTCATTTTCCAACAGATATTTTTTTCTTTTACAGTTTGGATGCCTTTGTTTCTTTTATATTGCCTAATTGTTCTGGCTAGGACTTTCAATACTATGGGGAGTTTAAGAGGCAAAAGTACACATACTTGCCTTGTCCTTGATCTGAGGGCAAAAGATTTTTTGGTCTTTCACCATTGAGTATGATATTAGCTGTGGGCTTTTCATATTTTGGCTTTATTTTGTTGAGGCACTTTCTTTTTCTTCCTATGCTGCATACTGCTTTCATAGAAGGATATTGTATCCTGTCAAATGCTTTTTATGCATTAATTAAAATGATCATATAGATTTTGTCCTTCATTCTAATGGTGTGGTGTATTCCATCCATTGATTTTTATTTAATGAACCAAACTTATATTCCAGAAATTAATTCCACTTGGTTGTATTGTATGTTTCTTTCAACACACTAGTAATTTGTTTTCCTAGTATTTTATTGTGAATTTTTGCATTCATATTCATCAGCAATATTGTTCTGTAGTGTTTTTATCTCATATTATCATCTTCTGATTTTGCCATCAGAGTAATGCTGGTCTTACAGAATTAATGTGGAAATGTTCTTTCCTCTAATTTTTCAGATAAGTTTCATGAGAATTGGTGTTAAGTCTTCCCTAAAGGTTAGAATTCTTGAATGAAGCCATGTGATTCTATACTTTGTTTTATTTGGAGGATTTTATTACTGATTCAATCTTCTTTTTATTGACTGTTAAAATTTTCTATTTTTGTTAAATTGTGTTTCTAGTAATTTATCCATTTCTTGCAGGTTACCTAATTTGTTGGCATACAATTGATCATAGTATTCCCTTAGAATTCTTCTTAATTCTGTATAATCAGTGGTAACATTCCCTCTTTCATTTCTGACTTTAGAAATATGGACTCTCTTCTTCCCTCCCTCCCTCTCCCACCCTCCCACTTTCTCTTTTTTACTTAATGTAGTCAAGAGTTTGTAATTTTGCTGATTTTTTTTAAAAAACTGACTTTTCATTTTTAGGCTCACACGTGTGAGAGCTGGGCAGTCAGAGAAATGAAATACACACAATGTCTGTGCTTTTCGGAATTGCCCTTATTTCATTCCCTAGGATTCTGGTGGAACTGTCATTTAAATCATCAGGGAAATGCACATTAAAACCACAATGAGATATCACCTCATACCTGTTAGGGTGGTTATTATCAAAAGACACAAATAACAGGAGTTTGCCAGGGTGTGGAGAAAAGGGAGTCTGTTTACACTGTTGGTGGGAAAGTATATTGCTACGGCCATTGTGAAAAACAGTATGGAGATTCCTAAGGAAATTAAAAATAAAACTCCCATATGACTCAGCAATCCCTCTTCTGGGTTTGTACCCAGAGGAAATGAAATCACCACCTCCTAACAATACCTGCTCTCCCATGTTACTCCTGGTATTATGCACAATAGCCAGGTAACTATGCTGCCCAGGGTGGCCTTGAACTCACCAACCTCCTTCCTTGGCCTCTACAGAACTGGAATTAGAAGTGTGCACTACCACACCTGACTTAATTTTTTTTTGTTTATAATGGCCACTTCCAACGTGATAGGGTAGAAAAATGATCCTAGCTGACCAACCATGCTAATTCATTTTAAGAGACCCATTGAAGACCAGCCAGATCTCTTTTACTGCCACCCCATCCATTCAGGTGGGTGTTTTGCTGCTAGAATCTCACTGATGTACCTTTCTTTAAAGAATTACCCAGGGAGGAAAGTGGGGGAACTTGGTAGGGCGGTCAGGCCAGGTGGGTAAGTCTCTGCCTGGGAGATTATCTCCCCTAGCGGGCATTGTACATCCCAAACTAAGGGAGTATAAGAGACAGGTTCTTGCCTTCTTCCCAATTATGCAGTGAAATTTATGTTTCACAGGTCTCCTAGGGACCATGCTGAAGGCAAATTCAACTAGCCCTTCAACCTTCCCTAGCTTCTTTGAAAAGTTTTTTATAATAGTAAAATGCTCAATAATCCAAGAAAATAAAATAATTGTAAATTTGTGGGGAAAAAAACCTGACTTTTTATTTCATTGATTTTTCTACTCTACATTTCATTTATTTCTGTTTTAATATTTATTTATGTTTAATTTTACCATATTTGTGGGTTTTCCAGTTTTCCTTGTGCTATTGAGTTTTTGTTTCACTCTATTGTGATAAGAAAAAGTAATTCATATAATTTAACTCTTCTTGAAAATTGTAATACCCATTTTGTGGCCTAACATGACATCTATCATTGTGAATGATCTGTGTGGACTTGAGAGGAGTATGTGTTTATGTATTCTGCTGTGGTAAGGTAGAATGTTTTGTACATGCCTGTTAAGTCCTATTGACCTACTGTGTTGGGCAAATCTTCTATTTTGCTATTATTTTTTTCTCTGTTACATCCATTATTGGAAGTGAAATATTTATATTTCCTACAGTTGTTGTGTTGCTGTCTATTTCTCCATTTAAATCTGTTAAAGTTTACTTCATATATTATTTAGCAAATTTTAGTGCATAAATGTTTATAATTGTTCTATCATTGAAGTAATTGACTCCTTAATCAGTATTTAACATCTTTCTTTGGATTCTGTAAGTTTTTTTTTTTTTAATTTAAAGTCTGTTTCTTTTTGATCTAACATCTTTCCATCCCCCTGTCATTCCCAGTGTTCAGTTACTACTATTCCTTTCTATTCTTCTATGAGATTGATTTTCTAGTTCCACAAATTAGGGAGAACATGTGGTATTTGTCCTTCTATGCCTTGCATATTTCACTTAATGTAATGATCTCCAGTTCCATCTATGTTCTCTCAAATGTCAAGATTTCATTCTTTTTTTATGGCTGAATAATATCCCATTGTGTGTGTGTGTGTGTGTGTGTGTGTGTGTAACACTTTTTCCTTATAGAGTCATCTGTTTAAGTTCACCATTTTTTAATTTCCCATCTTGGTTATTGTGAATAATCTTGCAATAAATATTGGAGTGCAAATATTTCATTTTCTTTGGATATATGTCCAGTAGTGAAATTAATGGATCATATGGTAGTTCTAATTTTAGTGTTTAAGGACTGTCCATACTGTTTTCCACAATGGCTATACTGATTTACATTCCCACCAAAAGTGTATAAGGTGTTCCATTTATCTGCACTGTTTCATCTGATATTAATGTAGCTATGCTTCCTTTGTTTTGGTTACCATTTGCATACAATGTATTTTTTCAACTTTTTTACTTCTAGTCTGTGTGTCTAAATTAAATCTCATTTGTTTTTCAACTTTTTTACTTCTAGTCTGTGTGTCTAAATTAAATCTCATGTAGACAGCACTTACTTCTATCTCTTTAATTCTTTCAATGACTTCATACCTTTGATTAAGGAGTTTAATAACTGTAGTTTTATAATAATTACTGATAAGGATAACTTACGATAGCTTGTTAATTCCCCTTTTCCTATCCTGCTGTCTTCCTATGTGTTTTGTGCTGGGGACTTTAAGGTTGCTGCAGTTTTTAACTCTCCCAGGGCCCGGGGTCGACCTTCTCTGGCCAGCAGGGAAGGCTGGGAGAGCACAACACAGCGAGAGGCGAGATTGGAAAAGGTAAAGGTCTCTGGTAATCCCACCCCTGTCTTCAAAAGACCCTCAAAATTACCAGGGAGCCCGGTCAGAGCTGGAACTCAAGTTTATTAAGGAAGTTGGACAGCTTTTATAGAAGACATAGGCCAATCAGCAGAAAGATTATAGGGACACATAAGGAGCATGGGCAAATCACATTGGCGGAGCCCCTGGCCTATCCTTAGGGTGATTTCAGTTCTCAAGACAGGTCAGGGAAACGCCTCCTGATTAGGCCAAGTCTGTATCAAGGGGTGGAAGGCAACCAGAGAGTTAAATATCTCTATTCTTTTGGCTGATGTGTTCTTAAGTCCCCAATAGTTTTGATGATTTTTTTTGTAATGATGTGCTTTCATCTGTTTATCATTTCCTTTTGCTTATGTTTTATTTGTAGTTAACATGAGGCTTACAAAAGTATCTTTTAAAAATTTATTTTTGTTGATAAGAACTTAACTTTGATCATGTGCAAAAAACTACTCTTTCTCACTTTTACTCATTTCTTATTTCATATAATGTCAAAAATGTACATCTTTTTCTATTGTGCATACAATAACATTTTTGCAGTGCTGCGGAACAAACCCAGGGCCTTGTGAATGTTAGACCAGCACTCTATCACTGAGCTAAACCCTCAGCCCATATTAGCATATTTTATATCTTTAATAATTTTTATACTTTTGTCTTTTCTTTCTATACCAAAATTAAAATAATAATTTACACAACACCATTACAGTAATATAGTATTCTGTATTTTTCTGTATATTTGCATTTGATAAAGAGCTTTAAACTTGCATATGCTTTTGTGTTGTGTATATGTTGTCCAGTGTCCTTTTGTTTCAACTTAAAGGAC
Organism: Tamias sibiricus; assembly: GCA_025594165.1. NCBI lineage: Eukaryota > Metazoa > Chordata > Mammalia > Rodentia > Sciuridae > Tamias > Tamias sibiricus. Next base: position 58,110,698 of record CM046667.1, read on the forward strand.
TTCCCATAGCATTTTTTTTAAGGCTGGTCTTAAAATGATGAACACCCTCTGCTTTTGTTTATCTGGGAAAATTTTATATTCTCTTTCATTTTTGAAGGGCATTTTTGTCTGACACGCTATACTTGTTGACTATTTTTCTTTCAGCACTTTCAGCTTATCATCTCACTCCCTTCTGGGCTGCAAAGCTCCTGCTGAAAAATCCACTGATAATTTTATGTATGTCCCTTTGTATGTGATTATTCACTTTTGCTGCTTTCAAGATTCTTTTTAGATAACTTGATTTTAATGTATCTCATTGTGATTCTCTTCAGATTTGTCCTAGTTGTATGTCTATAAGCTTTTTGAATCATATTTCCTGAGTTCATTTGTTTCCCAGATTTGGAAATGTTTTAGTCATTATTTTTTCATAAAAAAGGCCTCTTTTGCCTACTTTATGTGTTCTCCTTTGGAGATTGCCATTATATGTATCTTCATTTGCTTGATAATGTTCAATAAGTCCCACAGGCTCCCCTCACTTTTCTTCCCTAATTTTTTTCCTCTTTGCTTCTCTAACACAATGTTTTCAAATGACCTGTCTTCAAGTTTCTTGATTTTTTCTTCTGTTTTGTCAATTCTGCTCTTGAACCCTTCCAATGAGGGGTTTTAAATGGTTTTCTGCATTTATTGAGATGATAATATCAATTTTCCTTCTTTCCCATATCATTATGATATATCACATTAATTTATTTCAGAATGTTATGCAACCTTGTATTCTTGAGATAAATCTGTTTGGTTATAATGTATAATACTTATATGGACTGGATACAATTGATAATATTTTTATTGATGATTTTTTCACCTTTATTAATATATTAGTCTTTAGTTTTGTTATGATGCTTTTTTTGGCTTTGGCTTCTGTACGACAGTAGTCTCATAGGATAAACAAGGTACACTTGACCAGTTTTTTTTAAAAAATTAATGATTCAGTCTCCTAAATATTTTTCTATTGTCTATCTCATTGCATTTCCCTCTAATCCTATTAGTTCATTCCTTCTCTCTTTAGGCTTAGTTTACTTTTATTTTCATAATGTCTTTTTTGTTCTTTTTTCCTTTTCTTTTTTTATTTATAATAGTAGAATATATTACAATTCATAATGCACATATATAGTATCTTTTTACATACAACTGTTTGTATACAAAGTATATTAGTACCATTCAGATCTTCAATCATGCATTCAGGATAATGATATCCATCTCATTCAACCACCAATTTTTTTTTCTTTTTCTTTTCCCCCCTCTCTCTCCCCTTACTCCCTCCCTTCCCCTCCCTTTCCTTTGATCATTCTAGTGTTCCTATAATCCTCCTATGTACCCCCATCCAACAACACTGTGAACTAGCCTCCTTATATCAGAGAAAACATTTGGTATTTGGATTTTTGAGATTGACTAATTTCACTTAGAATTATATTCTCCAACTTCATCCATTTACCTGCAAATGCTGGAAGAAAGATTAGATTGTTGATTTCAGATCTTTTATTGATTTTGATATAGGCTTGTATAGATATAAACTTCCTTCTGGGATTTACTTTAGCTGCAACCCCCCACCATGTTTTGACATATTGTGTTCTCATTTTCATTCATCTCAAAGTATTTTATAACTATCCTTATTATTTATTTTTCATCAGTTTCTTACTTTGAAATGCACTGTTTCTAAACATTGTGAATTTCCCCATTATTTGTCACTTATTTCTATTATCTCACTGCAGTCAAATAATATGTATTGTAGGCTTTCAACCTTTTAATATTAATTAATTCTTATTTCATAGCTTAGAACATGGTCCATCTTGGATAAAGTGGTTCACATGGAAATGTGATTTTGAGAAGAATGTGTATTTGCTGTTGTTGGGTAGAATACTATATGAGTGTTTAATGGATTTATAGTATTATTCTAGTCTTCCTCATCATTGCTGGTCTTTGGTATAGCTGTTTTAGTCACTAATGAATATTGGTTATTAAATAAATCACCTATTATTATTTTTAAATTTTAACAAATTTTAATGGTATATATTTATTGATTAGAATGTATTGTTTTGATATATGAATTCATCATGCAATGACTAAATAAGTTAATTAACATATCCATCATCTCATATATTTATCATCTTTGTAGTGATAATATTTAAAATTTACTCTCAGCAATTTTATATATATATATATATATATATATACAATAAAAATATTATTAATTATGGTTGCTGTGGAATAGATCACAAAAACTTATTCTTCTGTTTAATTAAAACTTTACACTTTGAGACATCTCCTCATGCCCCAGTCTATGATAATCACTATTCTACTCTCTAATAATATGAATTTGACTCTAAGATTCCACATGTAAGTGAGATCACACAGTCTTTTTCTTTCTGTGTGCAATGTATTTTACTTACCATGATGTCATTCACATTCACCCATCTTGTTGCAAATGACCGAATTTCCTTCAATTTAAGCACTGAATCACATTCAATTGTGTATATATACACCATTTTATTTATTCATTCACATACGGACATATAGGTTGGTTATTGTGAATACTTCTGCAGTGAAGATGGGAATATAGATAACTCTTCAAAGTACTGATTTCAATCCTCTGAATATATACCAGAAGTGGGGTTGTTGTATCATGTGGTAGTTCTTTTTTTTTTTTAGTTGTTTGGAGAATCTCCATACCATTTTCCATAATGTCTATATCAATTTACATTCCTACTAATAGTATAAAAGGGTTTTCAGACCACCTTTACCACCACTTATTAGCTTGTCTTTTTTATTATACCTATTCTAAAAGGTGTGAAGTGATTTTTTTGAAGTACTGGGGATTGAACACTGGGGGTATTTTTATTTTTTATGTTGAGACAGGGTCTCCCTAAAGCTTCCAGGCCAGCCTTGAACTTGTAATCTTCTTGTCTCTGACTTCAGAGTAGCTGAGATTGCAAGCATGTGCTACAGCACTGGGATCATGGTAGTTCTAAATGGTATTTGATTACTGCTGTTGATCATGTCTTCATGCATCTGAGGACAATTTGTGTCTTCTTTTGAGAAATGCCTATTCATTTGCTCATTTTTAAATTGACTTATTTTTGTTCCTATGGAGTTTTTCAAGTTCCATACGAATTTTGGGTTTTAACCCATTATCACATGTATGATGTGCAACTAAATTTTTTTTTCCATAAATTTTCTATTTACTCTTTGATTTATTAGTTTACTCTTCAGAAGCTTTTTGGTTGCATGCATTCTTTATTTTGTGGTGCTGGAGATCAAACTCAAGGCCTCATGGATGCTAGGCAAGTGCTCTACCACTGAGCAATGCTCCCAGGTTGGACGCATTTTTAATTTTGTTCTCATGCCAATTCAGGCAATTAGTGATTCATGTAGTGGCACTCTTGGTCAGGATATGTAATAAATATAAAATGATACTGGATTCATTTTGATAATATTTTATTGAGAATTTTGGAATCCTTATTAATAAAGTATAGTAGTCTGTAGTTAGGAGCAAATAAGTTTATATTTGCCATACCTATCTGATAGATAAGTCCTTTATCATTAAAAAGTGTTTCTATATATATCCAGCAACAGTTGTTTTAATATATAATATTATCTAATTTTGTTACATGTGCTTCAGTTCTCTTATGGTTGCTATTTTATGGCACATTTCCTCATTTTTTTATGCATAAAATGTGTGTCTTTGAATTTAAAATGTCTGACAGGTGAAGAGTGTAGAGTTGAGTTTATTTTTAAACCATTCCAGCTATCTGTACCTTTAAAATGGACTGTGTAATCCATTAACATTTAATGTTGTTATATATGGCACTAATGATATTCAGCATTTTACTTCTTTTCTATATATTTTATTGTTTTTTTCCTTCTTTACTTTTTTATTTACATTTGGTAACTATTTTTCTAGTGTAATATCATATTCTTTAATGTTATTTTTTATTAGTTATTATGAGGATTTATATAACTATATGTATCTATTTTCTATTTGTCATCTATAAATCTATCTACCTAATCTATTGACCTACCTATTTTATCCTATCAGAGTCTACTTGAGAATTAAACTGTTAATCCCAATTTAATATAGAGATATTAATTATATATAGCTCAATTCTCACTTCCCATTTTTGTATTGGTACTATTTTACATATAAAATATATATGATCCAAACTCAAATATTTTTCCAATTATTACATTGATTTTATTTAGGAAAATTAAGGGAAGAAACAAAAGCAACTATATATATTTGTTATATTATCCTTACCATTTATTTTTCTCTTAATTTTTCTTATGAAATTGATTCACCATTATCATCTTCTTCCAATACAGTTTCCTCCTGCCCTTCTTATTTGTTTTATTATTGACAAATGTATTAAAGTTATATTTTTATAGGCCCAACAATACAATTATACACTTACTGTTTATTCAACTTTTAAAAATATATGGCTTTTTTCAGTATGGGGAATTAAAACCAAGAACTCACACATGCTAGGCAAGCAGTGTAGCACTGAGATACATTAGCAACTTGAAAATGCATGGCTTTCTTTTCAATCTTAATTGGGAATTGTGATAGGGATATTTTAATTTTATGTGGTTGCTTACTTTTTAAATATATTTTATTTCAGAATAGACTTGATATTTAAAATAATGTATGACCATAATGATTTTCCATATACCCAACATCCAGTTTTATCTATTAGAAAAATCTTGTTAGTATCAGTGTCACAATCAATACTGATATATTATTACTAAAATCCATATAATTTAAAAATATTTTCTTTTATTTTCCATCTTTCATCTGTTAGAATGTTATGAAATATCCCATATTTTATTTTGTTAACAGAACACATTAGAATATAGAGGCAAGTATACTATTGATTGGTAATTATTTACTTCATTAATTTCACTGATGTTTGGTGTATAGGGTTGTGTATGTGTGTGTGCTTGTGAATTAATAAATTATTGTTTGGGATTACTTGAACTTCCTTTATTATTTCTTACAGGGAAAATTTGACAGCAAAAATTTCTCATTTTTAAAATCTCATTGTTATAGTTTGGATTTGGAATGTCCTCCAAAGGCACATGTGTGTGGTCTACAGCTGGTGTCACTATTGGGAAGTGTTGGAAAATATAGAATGTGGGGACTATTTGGGGATATTTGGTCAGTGGGGTATACACTTGAAGGGTATATTTGGTCCATAGATTATCTTTCTTTCTCTCTTTTGCTTCCTAGCAATCATGAGGTGAGTGGCTACCTTCTGCCAGACCCTGATGTACTCTCTCACCTCAGGCACATAGCAATGAATCCACCTGATTATGGCCTGAAACCTCTGAAATTGGGAGCCCAAATAAATCTTTCCACCTTTAATTAGATCTTTTCAGGTATTTTGTCTCAGTGATAGAATGCTAATTCACTGATACTGTCTTTATACTTCAGTTTTGAAAGATAACTTTACAAGACATAAGATTTTTGGCTGATAGCCCCTCCACCCCCGCGCCCATCAGAACACATTGAGTAAGTATGTCATCTCATTGTCTTATTGCATCCATGGTTTCTTTTAAGAACACATCTATTAAACTTACTGAATTTTCCTTGTATGAGACTGTTCATTTTTTTTTTTCTTGCTGCTTTCAAGATGTTCCCTTTAACTTTGTCTTTTATCATTTTGACTGTAATGTGTCTGAGTATGGATCACTTTACTTTTATCCTACTTTGAGTTCATGGAGCCTTTGGATGGTTTTTTATTATATTTGGGAAGTTTTCAGCCATTATTTCACGAATATATTTTCTCTCCTCTTACTCTGATATTTCAGTTATACTTACATTGGATAAATTAATTGTGTTTTACATTTGTCTGAGGTCATGCTTACATTTAATATTAATTCATTCCCTCTATTCCTCAACTGTACAATTTTTATTGCTATCTCCTCAAACTTGACAATTCTTTTTTCTGCTTGTACAAATTGACTCTGGTGAATTTTCATCTGTTATTTTACTTTTTTGTACTCCAGAATTTCCACTTTGGTTCTTTTGAAAATAATTTGAATCTATTAATTTTTTTTTCTTTTGTGAGACATTGTCATTATATCTTTACTTCTTTAATAGTGGTTTTATTTGTTCTTTTTATCATATTTATAAAAGCTGCCATGAAATGTTCCCTACTATATAACTTACAGGATCTCCAAAGGTAGTTGCAACATCCTGCATGTTTTTCTGTACATGAGCTGGTTTTATGGATCTTTGCTTGTTGTATATATTTTTTGGAAAGCAAGCATTTTAGATTACATTTTTAATTGGTATCTGGAATTTTTACATCAAATGGATTAATCTATTGATTAGACTACAGCTCTTATAATCTAATCATTTCATTTTGGAACATTCCTGTATTCTCACATGAGCTTTTGGGGGACATCTCTTATTCAAACCACAACAAGGAGAGTCTCTAGAGAAAGTAGTCTGTTCTCAAAGGCCTCTTCCTGGGGCCAGGATATGTTAGATTTCTCATCTACAGTTGACAGCCTGTGGTAAGGCACTGCAGGATTCTGCCTGGCTCTGAGCAGAGTCACAGTAGATGGATCAGCACCAGACTCCTTTGTCACACCTATGCTCACCACATCCACCAACCTGTGACTCTACCCGAGTAGATAGCCTGCTAAATCCAGCACAACACTGGGGTAGGACCAAAGTCCATGCTGGTATGTGCTGCCTGTTGCTGAGATGGAGATCACTGCAACCAGTCACAGGTGATGACAACTGGAATAAAAGTCTGATAGACTGGGAATATGTTCTTTCTTCCCCTGACACTATAGCAGTTCCAGACAAGGCAGGAGTGGGGATGAAGTCTATTAGATCTGCCTAGTGTTAAGTTTCACTGGCCTGGAACTACATTGTGTGGCAAAGACTTGTTCTTATTACCCTGTCCTATGCCAACAAATGGAGGTTGAGGTAGTATTGGTGAGGGCAGTCCCTTCACTTGCTAGGCTTAAGCTAGGCTATGTCACACTCGAGTCACAGCAGTAGAGGCCTGCACTCTCTCAGGAAGAACACATTTTTACTCTGCACTCAATCCAAGACTGGAACTGTTATGGGTTGAATCTTAAGTCTTTCTCACTGCACTCATGTCTCTACCGGATGCCAGGGCTTGTCTGAAGACTGCATATGTAAGCTCTGGACAGTGTATGGCACTTTCAGATTCTATCACAGTGAGCCTGTCATTGGGCTCCAATAGAAAGCCCTGTGTGAGTTTTTGTGTTCTACTAACAAAAACAATGGTGGAATCTTGCTTTCTGTTTGCCCCTCAAGGTTGGAGAAGGGGTGATTGAGGCACTCAGATACCTAGTCTAACATTTCCAGCAACTGAGTCTGTGGGAATTAGGCTAAAGTTGGTGGTGATGTGGCTTTGTTCAGCACTTGATTTGACTGTGGCATGCCTGATTCTAGGTTTCAAAAATAATGGACTGTTGTGGTTTGGATATGAAGTGTAAAAAGCTTATGTATGAGACAATGTAAGAAGGTTTATTGGAGAAATGATTGGGTTATGAGAGCCTTAACATAATTAATAAAAGGAGGAAAATATCAGAATTTGGAGTAGAGGCCATTCGTGTTATGTGCTGGCTGAGAACTTCCCTGCATAATGACCTAGTCCTGAGACTTTCTGTCAAGCTGACTTTAAAAGCTTCTCAATATGGCAGAATAAATGAATAGGCAGTGTAGCATTCAAATGGTGGCATGAATATTGCTGGTGGCTTTTAGTCAATTTTATTGTGATAATCAGGAACAGAAAGCAGAGCAGAAAGATTTGAAAAACTTGGACTCGAAAGGTTGGAGTAAAACTGGAGCTAAGAAAATTGCAGTTTTTAAAGACATTACCACCATTAAGAAATGCTAAAATCTTTGCCCTAAGACTATAAGAAAGATGGTCATCTCGGGAATTGGCAAGACCACACCCATCTCAAGCTTAAGGGAGTAAAAATGAAAATTCCCTTTAGAAGACACCAGTGGGGCACCCTTCTTGCACAAGGGGACCTAAGAAGTTTTTTCAATGTGTCCAGCCACCCAGGTACTTGGAAGCTGCTGCAGCCAGTGCCTCTGAATGCTTGGCTACTGCTTGAGATGGTGGCAGACCTTGGCATCAACCAAGTGGTGCTGGTTCTGCCAGACTGCAGGATCCTTGAGTTAGGGGCACAAAAATGCTTCCACCAGGATTTCAAAGGAAGGCCTCGAGGCCAGGCAAAGTTCAGCAGGGTCAGAGTCACTGCAGGCACCCCCTGAGAGGGTGATGTGTGGACATTTGAGGAGAAAGCTGAAGTTGCAGTGGAGACCCCCCCAAATTAAGAAATGCCAGTAACATGGGACATTGTCCTAGGGAAGCTGCAGGAATTGAGCAAAGACAAGCCAACAGAAAGGCCACTTGAACTTCAACCAACAAGACTACAGGGGTGGATCTACACAATCCTTTTGGACAGAACATCATGATGCCGTGTGCCCCAGGTTCCAGATGTGGTGCTACAGGACTTGTTTGCCAGCTGGATTTATGTCTTGCTTTGGTCCCATTCTTTCTTTATGTGCCCCTATTTTTGTGAATGGAAATGTTTACTCTGTACCTTTATATATAAATAGTTTTGATTTTTATGGGAATTCACAGGAGACTTTGGACTTGAACCTTTGGGCAATCCTTGAACTGTTTATGCATCCCACAGGAGACTTTGGACTTGAACTTTTGGGCAATACTTGAACTGTTGAGACCATGGGGACTCTTGGAGATGGACTAAATGTATTTTGAGATGGTCATGAGCTTTTGTGGGGACAGAATGTTCTGGTTTGGATGTGAAGTGTCTCCCAAAAGCTCACATGTGAGACAATGCAAGAAGGTTTAGAAGAGAAATGATTGAATTATGAGAGCCTTAACCAATTCAGTGAGTTAATCACCTGATGGGATTAACAGAGCGATAACTGAAGGTAGGTGGGTTGTGGCTGGAGAAGGTCGGGTATTGGGGGTGTGGCTTTTGGGTGTTTATTTGTATTTGGCAAGTGGAAATCTCACTCTCTGCTGCCTGATGATCATGTGGGTTGCTTCCCTTCACTATACTATTGTGCTATGATGTTCCACCTCACTTTGAGCCCCAAGGAAGGAGCCTGCTGCCTATAAATAGAGACCTCTGAAACTGTGAGCCCCCAAACGTTTCCTCCCCTACACTTGTTCTGGTTGGGTCCTTTAGTGACAGCAGAGAAGAAAGTTGATTAAAATATGGACTAAGTTCTCTTACTCTCCCATGTGAGGGGCATGTCTCTCTGAGCTTGGCTCTTGGAGTTGGGTGATGGATGACAAGGTCATGTATTTTGTCTCTGCCTTCTTCAATTTTGTTTTTTTACTTTGTTATACTAGAAGCAAATACTATGGTCTCTCGCCTGATTTCGTTAGCTCTTATAAATTTAGTTTAATAGCTGTTCAATTTGGTGTGTCCCTGGAGATACTGTCACTGGAGAATTTTACTCTCTTGCCATCTTGCTCTGTCTCCTCTTTTTTCATGGTGTGAGGTGATATCTCTTCTTTAATTTCTGATATTTATGATGTTATTTTTGTTTCATCTTTATTAAATTTTCTGGAGGTTTAGCAATTTGATTTGTTTCCAAAAGAATGAGCTTTAGCTTTCATTGATTAGAAAAATTATTTTTATGTTTACACACACACACACACACACACACACACACACACATAATTTGAAAAACATCCTTTAGTTTGCCAGAAAATTATTTAATCTGGAGGATATTACATTATGTGAAGTAAGCTAAACATTTGAATAAACATATTGCATATCTCATGTGAAATATTTATGAAAGACTCAACTAGACAGATATTGTGATTGAAACATCAGTTACCACAGGCAAGGAGGGAGAGAAAATTGTGAGATTATAGGTCCTATGATAAAAATAGCAGCTATGTAGTATGATAAAGTCTAGATATCTAGTGTACAACAGAAGGAATATAATCAATGATAGTGTACTATATTCAGGAGTTTTGGGGAAATGTTTAGATTATAGCTGCTCTTATCTGAGGGAGATAAATGGATAACTATGTGAGGAGATGGGTATATTAGTTTGTTCCACTAAATTAACCATTCAACTATATATATGTCTTATAAATTTCATATTATATTCATTAAACATACCCAATTAAATTTATTTATTTTAATTTTTTTTTATTTTTAGTTGTTGATGGACCTGTACTTTACTCATTTATATGCAGTGCTGAGAATCAAATCCAGAAATGTAGTAAGTATATCTGTTCTCCCTTGTATTTTCTGAAACAGTAATAGGAGCTATAGCCTACCCAATGAGTCATAGAAAGGAAGTATGACAGTAGAGATTGGAAAGGAATAAATCAAACTGTCTTGGTATAGATGACATGATCCACAGAGGATGTGAGAAAATTTCAGGGAATTCTAGAAAGAAACCTAGAACTAATAAATTAGTTCAAGATGTGTTTATGATTTAGATAAACATAAAATATTTGTATTTCTATATACTAGCAATGAATATGAGTACACTGAAATTAAATACAACATAGACTTAAACAATGAAATACTTAGATATAAATCTAAGAAACAATGTACAGACTAGTTTGCAGAAAACTACAGAATATTGATGAAGAAATCAAACAAGATCTATGTTTGAAGATTTATCAAGATACATCTGTGTTCATGGACTGTGAAATTCATATCTTGTAGATTCATATACAGATTTAGTGTTTTTCCTCTCAAAATCTCATCTACTGAAGGGCATCTAGGTTGGTTCCACAGCCTAGCTATTGTGAATTGTGGTGCTATAAACATTGATGTGGCTACAACAATGTAGTATGCTGTTTTTAATTCCTTTGGGTAGAGACCTAGGAGAGGGATAGCTGGGGCATAGTGTGGTTCCATTCCCAGTGTTCCAAGGAATCTCCATACTGCTTCCCAGATTGGCTACACCATTTTGCAATCCCACCAGCAATGTATGAGTGTGCCTTTTTCCCCACATCCTCTCCAACATTTATTGTTGTTTGTGTTCTTAATAGATGCCATTCTAACTGGAGTGAGATGAAATCTTAGAGTAGTTTTGATTTGCATTTCTCTAATTGCCAGAGATGTTGAACATTTTTTCATGTATTTGTTGACTGATTGTATGTCTTCTTCTGAGAAGTGTCTTTTCAGTTCCTTGGCCCATTTATTGATTGGGTTATTTATTTATTTTTGGTGTTAATATTTTTGAGTTTTTTATATATTCTAGAGATTAGAGCTCTATCTGACTTGTGCTTGGTAAGAATTTGTTCCCAATTAGTAGGCTCTGCATTCACCTCACTGATTGTTTCTTTTGCTGAGAAGAAGCTTTTTAGTTTGAATCTATCCCATTTATTGATTCATGATATTAATTCTCGTACTACAGGAGTCTTATTAAGGAAGTTGGGGCCTAATCTGACAAGATGGAGTTTAGGGCCAACTTTTTCTTGTAATAGGTGCAATGTCTCTGGTCTAATTCCTAGGTCCTTGATCCACTTTGAGTTGAGTTTTGTGCACGGTGAGAGATAAAGGTTTAATTTCTTTTTGTTGCATATGGATTTCCAGATTTCCCAACACCATTTGCTGAAGAGGCTATCTTTTCTCCAATGCATGTTTTTGGTGCCTTTGTCTAATATCAGATAACTATAATTATGTAGGTTAGTCTCTGTGTCCTCAATTCTGTACCATTGGTCTACTAGTCCATTTTGGTGCCAATATCATGCGGTTTTTGTTACTATTGCTCTGTAGTGTAATTTAAAGTTTGTCATAGTGATGTCACCAGCTTCACTCTTCTTGCTAAGGATTGCTTTAGCTATTCTGGGTTTCTTATTTTTCCAGATGAATTTCATGACTGCTTTTTCTAGTTCTATAGGCATGTCATTGGGATTTAGATTGGAATTGCATTAAATCTGTACAGCGCTTTTGGTAGTATGGTCATTTTGACAATATTAATTCTTCCTATCCAAGAACAAGGTAGATCTTTCCATCTTGTAAGGTCTTCTTTAATTTCTTTCTTTAGTGTTCTGTAGTTTTTGTTATAGAGGTCTTTCTTTCACATGACAATACCTCAATGGCATTCCTGCTTCAATTTCAAATCCAATGTATAATTTACAAATACATTCAAGATAATGCAAATAATAGAGGTACTAGTGACTAGAGTAAAACTGAGTTATAGTTTGCCTACCATAAATTGTATGACCTTGAATTAAATTATTATACTTCTTAGTGCCACACTTAATTTTAATTTGTATGAAAACCTCAAGCTTTATATATGATCATGTAATTCTAGAGCTTGTTACATTTGAAAATTTCTTCTAACCAACAAAAGTATGGAATAATTAGAATTGGAAGGATTTTTTAAGTTTTTAAAATAATAATTTTAAATTTGTTCATAAAAATGAATTCAATTGTAAAAAAATCTCAGAGATTTTTGTTGATGTATCAAAGATTATTTAAAATCTTCTTTTAAATTTTAATAAGGATTTTGGGGGGATCCTTCCAACCATATTAAAAAATTATGGATGTGCAAAGTATTTTGCACTTTGAAAAAAATGGGAATAATAATTCAATCTGTTAGATCATGTTAAAGTGAACAATTAGGAGACATTTAATACTTTCACAGTTTTGTGCAACTACCACTTCATTCTAGTTCCAAAATATTTTCATCAACCCTGAAAAGTCAAGGCTCTTTATACAGCTACAGAAATTGAGATTCTGTGGCATTGAATAGACATTTAGATCAATGAACAGAGTAGAAAATGGAGTAGAATTTTAAATAAGTATGATGAACTTCTTTTTGACAAATATGCAAAAGTTTGCTAGACCAGTTGGGTATGCACAGGCAAAAGTGAAGATCAGTCTGAACATTACATCATATTTATATTTAAAATGGATCACATGTAAATGTAAGGGGTTAAACTCAAATTGTTTGTAAAAATAAAGAGAAAATTATCAGGTGTGAGTTTTTGTGAAGAGTTTTTAAACATGACATTCAAGTCATGTTCCATTAAAATAGGGTAATAAATTGGACTTGGTTAAAATTAAAGCCTTTTCCTCTACAAATATTCTAAGAAGAGGATGGAAACACAAGTTTAGACTAGGATAAAATATTTTAATGCCACTCTTAAAGAAGTAATATCAAGAATTTTTAATTCACGACCCTATAGAAAATGGTCAAAAGCCATGAACAGATATTTCATTGAAGAGGATATATACATGACAAACAAATCATATTTTTTCTTTTCTATAATACCCTATAACTCTTATACACTGTTGATGGGAATGTAAATTAATACAACAATTATAGAAAGCAGTTTGGAGGTTCCTCAAAAATTTAAAAGTAGATCTATAGTATGATCTATCTATTCCATTTCTGGGTATATATCCACAGAAAATGAAATCAACATATCAATGTGATACCTGTGGATCAACTGAGGTACCCATTAATGGATAACTGTATAAAAATGTGGTAAAGGGAGATGAAAAATGGGAGAATAGTGACATCCAGAGTATACTGGCTTCTCCCTAAGATTGAAGCAAATGAACATTTATACAGTTCCATGAACAGGTAGGGGAGCAGTGGGAAGATGCTGGAGTCCAACTCAGAGTCAGTGACAAGGTAAAACCCAGAATTAGTGTTTCTTTAAGAATAAATAAGAGAGAAGGCTGGGGATATAGCTCAGTTGGTAGAGTCCTTGCCTCACAAGCACAAGACCCTGGGTTCAATCCCCAACACCACACACACACAAAAATAAAAAGGAGAGAGAAAAATATGGCATTTTTTGTTATATGGAGGGTAGAACCCAGGGATACTCTACCACTGAGCTATACCCCAACGATTTTTAATTGACAATTAATGTGATTATTAGTGATGATAAACAATTAATAATTATAAATTATTAATTTTAAATAGTTGAATAGATTGTTAATGATCGATTCAAAAATTGATTATTAATATAATCAGTGAACTGAAAGATAATACAAATAAAAAACTTAATGACTTAGGGATGATGACACAGGATATACATGAAAAATTTAATATGGAGATACAGATTTTGAAAAATAATCAAATATGACATGTGTAAATGAAAAGCACATTAAATAAAATTAAAAGTTCAATTGAAAATCTCACCAATATATTTTATCAAGAAGAAGACAGAATTTCAGCATTGTAAGGCAAGGTGGATGAACTTAAACTTTCAAATATCAATAAAGAATAAAATTAGAGGCTGGGCACGGTGGTGCACACCTGTAATCCCAGCACTTGGGAGGCTGAGGCAGAAGGATTGCAAGTTCAAAGCCAACCTCAGCAATGGCGAGGCACTTAGCAACTCAGTGAGATCCTGTCTCTAAATAAAATACAAAAAAGGGCTGGGGATGTGGTCCAGTGGTCAAGTGCCCCTGAGTTCAATCCCTGGTACTATAAAATAAAATAAAACAAAATAAAATAAGAGACTATTATCAGAATATGTAAGAACTCTGGGGCAATGTTAAGAGATTCATAGCTCTTCAGGAATAAGCAGAGATACAGGCTAATAGCATAGACAACTTACTCAGTGAAATAATAAATATAAAATTAACATAAAAAAATTAACATAAATTCCCAAACTTGGGAATGAAATGAAAATTCAGATAATAGAGGCATTTAGAAACAAGAATAGACAAGACCAGAAAATAACTTCTCTGTTACACATTATGGCTAAAATGTCAAAAATCCTAAACAAATTAAAAAAAAGTAAAATTTATAAGAGAGAAATTCGAAATCATTTATGAGTAAACCAATCAGAATAGCAGAAGATTGTTTTGAGGAAACTTTAAAGGTTAGGAGTATTTGGAATAGTCTTTGATGCTCTGAAATTAAAAAGCAAACAAAGAATACCCACACAACAACAACAACAAGAACAAAAAGCCCTGTCAACCTAGACTGCTTATCCTATAAATCAATCCTTCAAAATCAAAGAATTAAAAACCTTCCAAAAATAAACACAAGCTAGAGGAATTCATAAATCTTAAGCCAGCATTCCGTAAGATACCTAGAGGAATCATATACACAGAAGAAAATTTTACAAGGGCTCAACATAGACATTATAATCAATCAGGATATTCTAGGCAAAATTATCATAATCAATCAGGCTATTCTAGGCAAAATCCCCAAAGAGAAATAAGACCAAATTCATACCGTACTCCAGGTTGCTGCCCCAGGTGTAAGAAAGGAAATCATTGGGCCAATAAATGCTATTCAAAATTTGACATCCATGGAAATCCTTTGTTCAGGAATTCAAAAAACAGAGCACGGGGCCCAATGCCCCGGGGCCCACAAATGTACGAGGCATTGGAGGAGGAGTATCCTCAAGCATCCACTCAGATGCTTCCCCGACACAATCCCTATTACCCATCCACTCCCTCGCCAGAGGAGACCAGAGAGAGAAAGGACAGGGTTATCGCTATTGTATAGATACATTGTAGTTTCTTGTAAGAGTAGGTGGCTTGGTTTCTTGTGAGAGTGTGTATGTAGTGTTAGAAATTACAAGAGACAGAGACAGAAAGATTAAAGAATTTTTTCGTCTCCATCCTGTCTCCGGACTCCTTCCCGCGGCGCTGCCGTTCCAGGCTGCAATCCCTTTCCGGCGGCTAACAGTTGGTGGCCCGTACGGGGAATTCAGCACGGCAGGTAAGAACTGAGAAAACTCGCAGGAGTCTCTAGTCAGAGCGGTTAAAATGGGTTCGAAAATAACTAAGACCCAAGTGTACGAGGCTCTTGATGAATTCTTTGATATGGATGAGTCTGTCGTTAGTGAGGAGGATTTAGAAAACAGTGAAGGCAATCATAAAAGCGTAGATTCCGCTGAGTCAACTAAGACCAGTAAGGAGAGTATTAGAAGTGTCCCCAAAATTACCTAGATCTGAGCTGCTAAAGCTATTCAAGATTTATTAGAGATATTTCAAGGATACATGGTCTCAATTGAACCTGGGACTCAGGATGTTACTGAGTCAGTTAGGACCAATGAGAGTAGTAGTAGTGAGGAGGAATTAACTAAAGGTGATTTTGAGAAAATGAATAAAAGGAAATTAAGGAAGACCAAGATAAGGGATCATCAAGTGGAGGAACTTGTGTCCTCTACTCCCCCATGGGTGAAATCGATTACAGAAAATATGAAGGGTATCACTAGACGTTTGCATACCCTAGAAATAGAAATAAAAAGTCTTTCTGAACGCTTATGTGCTCTCGAGGGTAACTCACAGATACATTGGGAACTGCCAGTATTTGAATATGAAAATGGACAGAGGGGCCACCAGCCAATAGATTTCAAAACAATAAAAAAATCTCAAAGAGGCAGTAATGACTTATGGACCCCAAGCTCCTTTCACGTTGAGTATACTGGAGTCCCTTAACACCTTTAGCTTAACCCCCGCAGACTGGAAACGTCTATGTAAAGCAACATTAAGTGGGGGACAATACTTGGTTTGGCGATCGCAATTTCAAGAACTTTGTATAGAAACAGCTAAAAGAAATGCAGATGCAGGGTTTGGAGACCATAATATAGAAATGCTCACAGGAGAAGGGCAATTCGCAGACATACAGGATCAAAAACATTATACCCCAGGAGTATATGCTCATATAAATGCAGCTGCCTTAAAGGCATGGAAAACTGTACAAGGACCTGGAGATCTACAAGGTAGCATGTCCAAAGTAATTCAAGGACCTAATGAACCATATGCTGAATTTGCTGATAGACTTTTGAGAACAGCAGGTAGAGTTTTTGGAGACATTGATCAAGTTATGCCATTAGTTATTCAATTAGCGTACGAAAATGCTAATAAATATTGCCAGGAAGTCATCAGGCCATGGAAAAAATAAAAAGGATCTTTCCATATATATACAACTATGTAAAGATGTAAATGATGCCTTTGTCACAGGGAATGTGATTGCAGCAGCTGTGAGAGATGCTGCCCCTCAAAATTTTACAAGGGCTCAACATAGACATTCAACTGATTCCCACAGGAGTCAGGGGACCTCTTCCCTCAGGGACTGTAGGACTTATTATCGGGAAAAGTCCTGAAAGCTTATTAGGTTTGCAAGTGACCCCAGGCGTAATAAACTCAGACTATAAAGGGGAAATAAAAATAATGCTTAGCTCATTATCATAATCAATCAGGCAAAATTATCATAATCAATCAGGCTATTCTAGGCAAAATCCCCAAAGAGAAATAAGACCAAATTCATACCGTACTCCAGGTTGCTGCCCCAGGTGTAAGAAAGGAAATCATTGGGCCAATAAATGCTATTCAAAATTTGACATCCATGGAAATCCTTTGTTCAGGAATTCAAAAAACAGGGCACGGGGCCCAATGCCCCGGGGCCCACAAATGTAGAGGCATTGGAGGAGGAGTATCCTCAAGCATCCACTCAGATGCTTCCCCGACACAATCCCTATTACCCATCCACTCCCTCGCCAGAGGAACAGGAGGAAATGCAGGATTAGACCTCTGTTCCACCGCCCAAATAGTGTTAACACCTGAAATGGGGGTTCAACTGATTCCCACAGGAGTCAGGGGACCTCTTCCCTCAGGGACTGTAGGACTTATTATCGGGCAAAGTCCTGAAAGCTTATTAGGTTTGCAAGTGACCCCAGGCGTAATAAACTCAGACTATAAAGGGGAAATAAAAATAATGCTTAGCTCACCCCAAAGTATAAGTTCTATTAATCAGGGAGATAGAATTGCTCAGCTGCTCCTCCTTCCAAATTTACATTATTCATTTAAAATGAATATGCCTCTAAATAGGAACAATAGAGGATTTTGTTCCACTGATTCGAAACCCATGGTTTGCTGGGTTCGGGACTGTACAAGGAGGCCTATGTGTAAAATAAGAATCCAAGGAATAGAAATGGAGGGTCTTATAGATACTGGAGCTGATTCTTCCATCATTAATTTACGTCAATGGCCCAAACACTGGCCTCTACAAAAAGCTTCAACCAGTTTAAGAGGCTTGGGATATAATAACCTCCCAGAAAAAAGTGCGGTAATTTTAAAATGGGAGGATGATGAAGGACATAAAGGCACATTTCAGCCTTATGTTTTACCTAATCTACCGGTTACATTATGGGGAAGAGATATTTTACAACAAATGGGAGTACACCTTAAAACCAAACCTGCAGGTGTTAAATGTAAAAACATACAGGGTAATCTTAACCCTAAAAGAAATCATCAAAAAGTACAGGGTAAGCTTAACCCTAAAAGAAATCATTATCATATAGGAAAAAGACATTTTTCTTTGGGGCCACTGAGAAAATAATTTTGAAAATACCATGGCTTTCTGATAAGCCAGTGTGGGTCCCTCAGTGGCCCCTATCTAAAGAGAAATTACAAGCGGCCCACCTACTAGTTAAGGAACAATTAAAAGCAAGACATATAGAACATTCCACCTCTCCCTGGAATTCCCCCATATTTGTGATCAAGAAAAAATCAGGAAAATGGCGATTATTACATGATCTTAGACAAATTAATAAAACCATGCAAGTCATGGGCCCTACTCAACCTGGACTTCCGAATCCTATAGGTATTCCAAAAAATTTCCATGTTATTAGTCTTGATATAAAGGATTGCTTCTTTTCTATTCCCCTACATCCTCTGGATGCCCCCAGGTTTGCTTTTTCAGTTCCTCCTATTAACAATAATGGCCCTGATCAGAGATATCAATGGAAGGTTTTGCCACAGGGAATGGCTAATAGCCCCACCATATGCCAAATATATGTGGACAAGGCCATCCAACCCATTAAAAATAAATATCCAAACCTCATGTGTCTACATTACATGGATGATATTTTACTGGCCCACCCTAATCAAAAAATCTTATTTAATATATTCAGTGACATGGTAGAACATTTTAAAAAATACGGATTATATATAGCAGAAGAAAAAGTTCAAACCAGATCTCCCATATTATATTTAGGATTTAAAATCATGGATACTTTTGTTAGACCCCAAAAAATTTTAATAAATAAAGAACATTTAACCACCCTCAATGATTTCAAAAAACTACTGGGAGACATTAATTGGCTTCGCCCTACACTAAACCTCACTACTGGCCAATTAAAACCTTTATTTGATATCCTTCGAGGGGACCCTGATCCATCCTCACCGCGAACATTGACTCCTGATGCTAGGAAAGCTTTAAAGGTAGTAGAAAAAGCCATAGAAGGAGCTCATTGTGACAGATTTGATTTAACTCAACCGCTGATATTGATTATTATTTCTTCACAATATACACCCACAGGAGTATTTTGGCAACAAGGGCCTTTATTATGGATACATTTGCCTGTCTCTCCTAAAAGCATAATTGATTCATATACCTCCATGGTGGCTAAACTTATTCTTCAAGGACTTAAAACTTCTACTAAAATATTTGGCATTCACCCTGCTACTATTATTACTCCCTATTCTTCGTCACAGATTGAATATTTATGCTTCAATGATAATGACTGGGCTATAGCTAGATGCTCTACCTCTGCAAATTTTGATAATCACCTTCCTAAGTCTCCTATATTATCTTTTTGTATTAATCATCCTATTATATTTCCACAGGTAAATAAAAAATCAACCTATTCCTAAGGCATTTAATGTATTTACAGATGGGTCCTCAAATGGTACTGCTGCAGTAGTCACTACAAAAGAAAATATGACTTACATAACTGCACACAAATCAGCTCAACTAGTGGAATTGGAAGCTGTGGTAAGAGCTCTGGAAAATTTTAGGGACCAGCCCATAAACGTTTTTTCAGATAGCCACTATATTGTACAAGCCGTCCCAAAATTAGAGTTAGCAGGACCAATAGCACCTCATACTCCAGCCTTTAAATTGTTTTATCAGATACAAAAACTTTTGTGGGCAAGAAAAGAACCTCTATTCGTAGGCCATATTAGAGCACATACTAATTTGCCTGGCCCCCTCCATGAAGGTAATCAAAAGGCAGATGAACTTACAAAAACAATATTTATACTTTCAGCACTACAACAAGCTACTTTATTTCATTCCCAGTTTCACGTCAACAGCACCACCTTGCAACGTAGGTTTAAAATCACAAAGGAGCAAGCCAGAACAATTGTAAAAGATTGTAAATCTTGTATAACACATTTGCCCAATCCTCATTTTGGTGTTAACCCTAGAGGATTAATGCCCAATCATTTGTGGCAGATGGATGTTACTCATGAGCCAAGCTTTGGAAAATTGCAATTTATTCATGTAACCATAGATACATGCTCAGGCATGATTTTTGCTTCCTTACATTCCGGAGAAAAAGTTAAAGATGTCACATCTCATTGTTTACAAGCTTTTGCTGCATTGGGCATCCCCAAAATGCTTAAAACAGATAATGGTCCCGCTTATATGTCCTCATCTTTCAAACAGTTTTGCGCAAAATTCAACATATCCCATAAAACAGGCATCCCATACAATCCTCAGGGTCAGGGCATAATTGAAAGAGCAAACCGCACACTAAAAGTTATGTTGTTAAAACAGAAAGAAGGAAACTGGAAAAATCCTAAGGACAGATTGGCAGTTGCCCTGTTTACTTTAAATTTTTTTTAACTTTAGACTCTGATGGTTATTCTGCTGGAGACAGACATTGGAACCCACATCAACAACATAAACCTTTGGTTTACTGGAAGGATGTTCTTTCAGGTACATGGAAGGGTCCGGATCCAGTATTAATTTGGGGGAGAGGATCTGTTTGTGTTTTTCCAAAGCATGAATCCTCTCCAATATGGATACCATCTAGATTAATAAAGCAGATACCACATCAAAAGGATCAAGATGAAGTTGTTGAGGAATCAAGATTAATAAAAAAGGTACAAAATCAAGAGGACCATGATGAAGATATGGAATGATTCCCTTAAAAGAGTCCTTCAAAATATGTCACAACTTAAGTGTCATTCCTCCCGGCTGGGACGAAGAGATCTCTCTTTAGTGTGCACACAATTATATATATATATATTTTTACTTTTTATATATGTGTTTATGTCTGTGTATTTGTCTGAATTTCATGTTAATGTGACGTCACAAATATATGTTTGTATGTGCGTCTGTCCAGTGTGACATCAAAAATAACAAAGCGCTTGTGAATATATATATATATATATATATGGATCCAAATAACTCTAATTCATTTAAGTTTAAGAGTATTCAAAATGGGTAAATAATTTAATAAGTGAAGGTACCTTCAATTTTGTTTTATAGGTGTCCCAGGGACTTCTCTTTAGCAAAAAATATGACTAGTGCTGTATAACCTGATATTTTGGTGTTTTGACATGAGGTTGCTTATTTGTTATTAACTTCATTTGTTTAATAAATGATTAATTTCAATTATTTCAACAGGTAAAGGACTGCTGTGTATGCAGAAACTCGAGAGTTCCAGCTAACAAATTATTTCTCCAAAGTGCTTTTAGTTTTTCTTTAATCTATCTTTAATGCAGTAATTACCCTCAGTCTTTCTTTGTTTTGTTCTAAATATGATATTTTGCCAGCTTATGTTTGTGGGAGCTCAGGCTGCAATGTGTGTGAGCAGAAATCAACTTATTTTTCCAATCTAAGAATTCTATTTTTTAGTTTAACAACTCGCCTCTTGACTCAGTGCTGGAATAGCACTGCCTTTCCTTTAATAATTGATGCTTCAGTCTCTAGATAGCGGGCCCTGAAGATTTGCCGGTGGCATCGTCTAGACATAAAAAAGACGGCTGCTGCTACAGCTGCAGGGATCGCGGTCGCTGCAAGCATCCCTGCTGCTCAAATGTCAAACAACCTCACCAGCAGTGTGGCCTCTGCTCTGCATGCATGGGGCCTCCTAGATCTACGTGTTATAACAAGTGGACATTTTGATCTTTCATTGTTTGGGACTTCATGGGACAGTACCTTGCAGGTATTTGTTTAGAGAACTCACTGTGTTACTTGATAGAACTTAGGGCAGCTGATTTGTTTAAAGAATTTGATATGCTATGCAATTTGACTTGTCACCAAAAGGCTTGTTGCCTTAAAGCCGCAGCATCTCCTCCCAATTGGACGGCTGTTAGTCATCTTACACAGTCGATCCTAAAGGGCTCCATTGGATGGCTGGTTAGCCAATGATGGGTAAGATCCCCAGAGGGGGACAACCTAAGACAGGCACAGTCGCACGGGACAATCTCATGTGGCCGACATATCAACCTAAGACAGGAGTCAAGGGCACAGCCTTGATTATCCAATGACGGGTAAGAATGTTGGTTGCACATAGACGTCCTAGAGCATCCCCTCTTTTAAAACAAAAGGGGGAAATGCAGGAGCCCTGTTTGGGGAGATAGCTAAGATTGCGGTTGACTATGGGCCATAGACATTTTTGGGCATTGTCGCCTTCTGTAGTCTCACGGGACTTGGCCCAGGATCTCGAGAGATTTGAGCAATGACTCAGCAGATTGACATTTTTGGGCATTGTCGCCTTCCGTAGTCTCACGGGACTTGGCCCAGGATCTCGAGAGATTTGAGGAGTGACTCAGCAGATCGAGCAAGCACCATTCCTGCTCGGGCGCATGGGAGGAGACCAGAGAGAGAAAGGACAGGGTTATCGCTATTGTATAGATACATTGTAGTTTCTTGTAACAGTAGGTGGCTTGGTTTCTTGTGAGAGTGTGTATGTAGTGTTAGAAATTACAAGAGACAGAGACAGAAAGATTAAAGAATTTTTTCGTCTCCATCCTGTCTCCGGACTCCTTCCCGCGGCGCTGCCGTTCCAGGCTGCAATCCCTTTCCGGCGGCTAACAGGAAATAATGAAGCTCATTAGAAGAGTAAATAAGCAAATTAGAATTATGAGTGAATCAAACATTGGGCTCAGGTTGTGGGTCAGTGTGAGGCATTGGGTTCTATATTTAGCACCACATAAATAAATAAATAAATAGGTTAATAAAGGTATTGTGTCCACCTACAACCAAAAAATGTTCTAATAGATAAGAATGAATCATGAATCCAACATTAGTAATATAGTAATAGGAACATACATATGTGTTTATATATTATATATAATATATCATATATTATTAATATATATTATATACCACTAAAAGTAAATGGTCTTCATTCTCCAAGTAACAAACATGTACTGGCAGATTAGATTAAGAAGAGAAATAACTGTGCACACTCCATTGGCAAAAACATTCACAGGCTGAAATTGAAAGAAGAGAAAATTATATTACATGCAAATGGAATCTGAAACAAGCAGGAATAGCTCTTTTCATATTCAACAAAGCAGACTTCAAGCCAACATTAGTCAGAAGAGACAAAGTAGGGCAATATACATAGGCAGGGGGGAAAATTCGAAAAGAAGTTATAATGATTGTAAATATATCTATCCCCAAAATTTGTGTACCAAAATTCATAAAACACACACTACTCAACATAAAAAGATAGGCTCTGATACAGTAATAATGGGTTACTTCAACATGCCATATTCATGAATACATAGGTAATCTAGACATAAAGTCAACAATATAACTACAGAGTTGCATAATATTTTTGATCAAAGGAATATAAGAAACATCTACAGAATATTGCATCCAACAAAAACTGAAAATGCTTTCTTTTCAGCTGTTCATGGATTTTTTTTTTCAAAGTAGAACATTTATTACAATAGAAAGCATGTCTTAGCAAATATAAAAAAATTGAAATAATTTCTTGCATATTATTGGATTATGATGCAATAAAATTAGGAATAAACAAGAAAATCTATACACAATCTATACAAACTCATGGAGATTGAGTAACACACCTTTTTGTGTTGAATGGATTATTGAAGATTTAGAAGAGGAATTTAAAAACTCATTAGGATAAAATGAGAATAGAAACACAACATATATGAGTGCCTATGTAAAAACAATCAGAAAGATCTCATTCATATACATAACCTAATGTTATAATTAAAGTTCTTAGATAAATAAGAACAAACCAATCCAAAAACCAGTAGAAGGAAAAATAATAAAGATCAGAGCTAAAATTAGAGAATTAAAAAATACAAAGAATCTTAAGAGTTCAATATAAAAATAAAAAGCATCAATGAAAGAGTTGATACCTTTAAAAATGAACAAGATTCATAAATTCTTAGCCAAACTGAAGAAGAAAAAATATTAGAGGTGAAAAAGGGGCTGTTACAATATTCAATACTGATATCCAAAATATAATTTAGAGACTATTTTGAAAAATTATATTCCAATAAATTGAAAGCATTTAGATGAAATGGATAAATTTCTAGATACATATGACCTATTTAAATTGAACCAAGAAGATATAAGAAACTGAAGCAGACAGAAAGAAAGCAATGTATTTAGAGCAGTAATAATAAAAAAAGTTCCACCCAAAAAGAAGAGCCTAGGACCAGATGGATTCCCCATTGAATTTTACCAGATATTAAAAAAAAAAAAAAAAAAAAAAAAAAAAAAAAAAAAAAACTAATGCCAATAATTCTCAAATTATCCCAAGAAATATTTTTAAAAGGGAGGGAGCACTTCCAAACTCATTATATAGAACCAGTGTTAATTACCCTGCTACCAAAACCTGATAAGGACACAACTAAAAAGGAAAACTCTAGCCCACTATCCTTCATGATTTTAGAGGCAAAATTCCTTAACAAAATGTTTACAAATAAAATTCATCAATACATTAAGAAGATTTCACCTTATGTTCAAATTGGTTTAATTCCAGGAATGCAAGAATGGTTCAACATTTGTAAACCAGTAAATAACAGGTCCTGTAAATAGAATAAAGGAACAAAAATCACATGATAATCTCACTAGAATCCAAAGTAGCATTTGACAAAACTGAACAACCTTTCATGAAAAAGTTCTGGAGAAACTAGGGCTAGAAGGAACCTCTAAAGCATTTCCTATAAATAAAAAAATGAGACAAGTATGTCCACTGTCACCATTCATAGTCAAGGTAATACTTGAAGGTTTAGCCAGAACAATTTGACAAGAAAAAGAAATTAGATGCATACAAATATGAAATGATGTCAAATTATCCCTATTTGCAGTTAATAAGAACCTATAATCAGAAGACCCTAACGATTCTACCAGAAAGCATCTAGATCTGATAAACAAATTCAGCTGAGTGACAGGAAAAAAATAACATAGAAAAATAAATAGACTTTCTATACACTAATAATGAACACACTGACAAATTTGGAAAAATTTCATTCACAAAAGATTAAAAACAGGGCTGGTGTTGTGGCTCAGTGGTAGAGCATTTGCCTAGCACATGCAAGGCCCTAGGTTTGATCCTCAGCACCACATATAAATAAATAAAATAAAGGTATTGTGTCCATCTACAACTAAAAACTAAATATTAAAAAAAGATTAAAACCACCTAGGAATAAATCTAAACAATGTGGTGAAAGAACTCTATGAATAAAATTAGAATGCTGGGGAAACAAAAGGATGACACAAAAAGATGGAAAATCCTCCCATGTTCATGGATAGTCAAAAACACGGTCATATTGGTCTGGGGTTGTAGTTTAATGGTATAGCACTTGCCTAGCATATGTGAGGCACTGGTTCTATCCTCAGCACCATATAAAAGATAAATACAATAAGTAAAGTTACTGTGTCCATCTACAACTAAAAAAAACTAAAATATGGTTACAAAATGTGGCCTACAGATTCAATGCCATCACCAACAATATACCAATGGTATTCTTCATAGAAATATAAAAATATTCTATAATTCCTATGGAAGATCCAGAATAGCCAAATCAATCCTGAGCAAAAAAGAACAATGCTGGAAGCATCACAACACCTGATTTAAATTATGATTCAAAGACATACTAGTAAAACAGCATGATACTAGCATAAAAACAGACACATAATCCAATGGAACAGAAGAGAATATATAGACAAAGCCACACAGCTACACTCATCTGATTCTTGACAAAGTGCCAAAAACATATGATGGAGAAAAGACAGTCTCTTTAACAAATGATGGTGGGAAAACTCTATATCCACATGTGTAAAAATGAAACTATATTCACAAATGTCAACCATCACAAAAGTCACCTTGAGCTAGGAATAAGTCCAGACATTTTGTAACTGCTAGAAAAAAACATAGGGGAAATGTTCCAACATATGTATACAGGAAATCACTTCCTAAGTAGGAGTCCTATAGATTAGGAAATAATATCAAGAATCAACAATTGTGATCACATTAAATAAAAAAGCTCCTGCAGGGGCTGGGATTGTGGCACAAGAGTAGAGCACTCACCTAAGACATTCAAGGCACTGGGTTCGATCCTCAGCACCACATATAAATAAATAAATAAAATAAAGGCATTGTGTCCAATTACAACTAAAAATATAATTTTGTTTTTTAAAAAAAGCTCCTGAAGAACAAAGGAAACAATTCCAAGCATGAAGAGGCAGCCTATAGAATGGGAGGATTAATATTAATAATATCTTTCAACAGAGGATTAATATGCAGAATATATAAAGTACTAAAAAACTGAACATCCTAAAAACCAAATAACCTATTCAATAAATGGTAAAATGGCCTAAACTGACACTTCTCCAAAGAAGGACTAGAAATGTCTGAAAAAAATATGAAAAATGTTAAACATTTTTAGTCACTTGGGAAATGCAAATAAAAACTACTCAAGATCCCATCTCACCCTAGTCAGAAAAGCTAATATCAACAATACAAATAACAATAAATACTGTTGAATATATGGGAGAAAAAAATGAACATTTAGTGGGAATGCAAATTAGTACAGCTGACCTGGAAAGGAATACAGGAGTTCTTCAAAAAATAAAATTGAACTACCATATGATCCAGGTATATCTCTTCTTGGTATTTATTCAAAAGAATTAAAAGATACATGTATGCCCATGTTTATCATAGTAAAATTCACCGCAGCCACATTATAGAACCAGTTTAATTGTCCATCAACCAATGAATAAATAAAGTGTTGTACATATACACAATGGAATTTTATTCAGATGTAAAGTAGAATAAAATTAAATATTACTATGAGGAAAATGGATAAAACTGGAGAGCATCATGTTAATTGAAATAAGCCAGACTCAGAAAGAAAGACACATTATGGGTTTTTTTTTTTTTTTTTTTTTTTTCACATGAGCAAATGAAGGGGAAAAGAAATAAAAGATGGATCTCCTGAAAGTAGAAGGAAGATCATTAAAATAAACTAAGGAGATCATGGGTAGGGAAGAGGAGAGGATAAGAGGAGGTATTGGGATAAAGTTGATCAAATTATGTTCTATGCACGTTATGGTTTGAATCTAAAAATGTCTCCCAAAGAGCACATGTGTTAGGCAATGTAGCAATTTTCAGAGGTGAAAAGTCTGGATTATTAGAGATGTTACCTCATAAGTGCATGAATACATTTGGATTAAAGGATTAATAATTTGAATGGACTACTGTCTGATAACTGTAGGAAAGTAGGGTAGAGCAGGAAGATGTAGGTAACTGGACACATGGCCTTGGGTTGTATCTTGTTTCTGGCTTCTCTCTCTCTCTCTCTCTCTCTCTCTCTCTCTCTCTCTCTCTCTCTGCTTCTAATCTGCCATAAGTTGAAAATCTTTCCTCCATTATGCCCTTCCTCTATAATGTTCTTCATCATTTCAGGTCTATAACAATGGAGTCATCTGGCCATGGACTGAATCTCTAAATCCATTAGTCCCAAATAGATGATTTCCCAACTAAATTGTCCTTGTTATGTATTTAGGTCACAGCTAGAAAAATCTGACTAACATATGCATGTATGAATATGCCAAAATGAAACCAATAATTCTGTATAATTAACATACACCAATAAAAAAGAGAATGTAACATATACACAAAATAGAATATTATTCAGTCATACAAAATAATGACACCCTTTCATTTGTGATAATATGAGTGCAGCTGGAGGATATTAAGTGAAACAAGCAAGACCAGAAGGAGAAATAACACATATTCTCACTCATATGTGGATGCCGAGACTGCTGTGTTATTAATGGGGCCGAGGTCTAAAGCTACCCCCTTTTTGGGCCCTAAAAGGGGGTTCTTTCTGCCCGCAGAAAGAACGTAGCTTACCTGGCGAAGATAGGCTTAGCGGGCAAAAATAGCCGGGTGCCTCCCCCCGCCTGCTCGACGGACACCACGCCACACCCGGGGAGTTTTGTAGAAAGCAACAGCCAAAACTCAAATTTATTAAGCAATGAACTGCACTTAAATAGGCCCAGAAATAACCAATCCTCGACTTGCAGGGCGGTTCAGACTCTCACTATACGGCATAGCCACACCCCCTTGCTTAGCCCCGGTCCTCTAAAGGGCGTGGTAAGCAACCAGAGCTCATCCCCTTGGCAGACAGCGTCCAGAAAGTCCCAACAATTCCCCTTTTTCGTTTTTTTCAAAATGGGGCCTCTCCATTTTATATTTCAAAAAAGGGATGTCCCATCTTGTATTTATTAGGGTGTCCAACACATTTGAGAGTGTGCCTGACTAGGTGGATTTTTCCTTTCTGGGAAAAATCTTACCCGTCATTGGCTACCACCCTAGCACTTTAGGTGGACATACCCAGGGCCAGCAAGTGGCCAAGGGGAGGACACGGGACAGGACAGTCACCTTTGGGAAGGCTTGACTGGAGGGCAAACCTCTGCATCTTGTTAAGGACCGTGGCCAAGCCTGTAGGGCTTTAGCTCAGCATGACATCAGACCACCTAGCTGTATCAATCTGGTTAGTTATATAGGGCCCAAAAGTGAACACAAAGACAATGACAATCAGGGATTTCACCAAAGGGAGAAAGTCCACCCATTCAGTTTAGTCACAGGAATAGCACTCTTCTCTCTAGCATAAAGTCCAGACAATTGTCACAGGAATGGCACAGTCCCTCTTTTCTCATCCCAGAGGGTTGAGATACTGACAAAGAAGGAGTCCAAGACAGTGTTTTTGATGAATTTTGGAATGGATGTGATGAGAAGTTTAATCACAACAGGACAGGAGATTTGTCATGGTGTTTTTTCTTTCTTCTCATTTCTGTGGAAAAAAGAAAGGATCACCCCTCAAGAGCTTGTGCTCCTGGGTAGTCATTTTGGTCGGATTGGCAGTATTTGAGATCTCTGGCAGGCACCCATATAGGGTTTGTTCTCCCATTGGGAAGACACACCCAAAACCTCTGCCAGCACTTATTAACGGATCTGGACCTCTCCAGAATCCAGTTAATGGGTCTTTCTATTGGACCTCAACCTTTACATAAGGCGTTTGGTTAGACCAGTGTCTTTGAAACACAGACAGAGGCTGCTGTTTGGAAAAATTTAAAATATTTAAGGTAAGCATAGCTGTCTTTAACTGGTCATGGGGGTTGCTTCCCCCATTTTGTTTTATTAATTGGTCCTTTAGGGTTTTATTATGTCTCTCTATGATGGCTTGTCCTTTTGGGTTATATGGGATCCCTGTGGTATGCTTAATTTTCCAAGTTTGGAAGAACTTTTGTAATGATTTGCTCATAAAACAGGGTCCATTATCGGTTTTAACCTGTTTTGGCAATCCAAGAATAGCAAAGCATTGTAAAAAGTGACTTTCAGCATGTTTAGCCCTTTCTCCAGAGTGTGCCTTGGCCCAACAAGCATGTGAATAAGTATCTATGGACATAAATATATATTTTAATTTTCCAAATGGCGCATAATGGGTTACATCAGTCTGCCAGACAGCATTGGGTCGTAGGCCTCTGGGATTTACCCCAGGGGACTGGAGAGGTGGGACCTGTAAGAAGGGCAAACAGGACTTACATGTCCTTACAATCTTTTTAAAATCTTTTATAGGAACTAAAGGAAATTTATGATGTAGTCCTCTCCAATTTAAATGAGTAAGGTCATGAAGACCTTGGGCTAACTGAAGGTCTTGTTGATATGGGACTGTAACTGTTAATACACCTGTGGTGTCCAAACGGTCAGCAGCCTGATTTCCCTCAGAGAGGGGCCCAGATAAGCCTTGATGTCCCCTAAGATATTGGAGGAAAATAGGCTCATTACGCCTCTTTAACAGGGATCGAACCTGAATCGTCAGAGGGGTTATAGGATTATTATCTATCTTTATATATGATGCATTTAGAGAAGGTAATAGGTTAATTACATATAAACTATCTGAGAAAAGATTCATAGGCACTTGGACACGGGTCAAGGCTAATGCAACAGCATATAATTCTTTAAATTGAGCAGAACCAGTAACGGCTTCAAAGTATTGTGTCCTTTGGCCTGAGGATGGGTGAAAAACTACAACTGCTGACCCTTCTTTTCCTCCATCTGTGAAGACATTTACTGCCTTCGGGAGTGGCTTGATGGAAAAAAGGATGGGGGGAGTCCACTCTAATTTGGGAAAAGAAGAGGTCCATTTGGTTGACCCATAATGACAGTCAACTTGTCCTAAAAATCCTTCTAAAGCATAGGAGACTCTAGGGTTGTTTCTCCGTATCCATTCAAAGTCTGACAAACGGTAAGGAATTGTTAAAATATCTGGGTCTTTTCCACAATGTCTCAATGATGTATCTCTCCCTTTTATTTCAAGATCTGCTAATTGATCTAATTGGGAATAAACTCGAGGTGCTCCTCCCACAGAGGAATGTATCCACTGTAAGGGGTTACCCATCTGGGTGAGAACAGCTGTAAGGAGCTTAGCACCTGAGAAAATCCACAGATATAGAGGTTGCTTTGGTTGGTATCGAGCCAATTGGGCTGAATTGAGGGCATCTTGGACTTTTTGTAATATTGACAGATGACCTTCTTCTAATATAATCACAACAGAGGGGGATTTTCTCCATAGCAACTCAAAGAGAGGTAATAAATCCTCAGTAGAGATATGAAGCCATGGTCTTAACCAGTTTAGCTCTCCTAATAGCTTCTGTAACTCTGCCAAGGAATAAGATTTTTGAATGACTAGTTGAGGTTTGAGAAGACAAACCGAATCTAGGCTAAGTTTTGTCCCCAATATTTTGAAGGGAGGAATAGTTTGGACCTTGTCATTGGATATGTGTAATGTTCCTTTTTCTAAGAGCTCTCGAAGGGTCAGGTAAGCTGAGCCCTGTTGCTGGACATCAGCAGCTCCCAGGATGATGTCATCCATATAAACATATAGGGTGAGCTGTGATTTTTTCATTAATGGTGACAGAAGACATGAAACATAATATTGACAAAAAGCTGGGCTGTTAGCCATACCTTGAGGGAGAACTATCCATTCATATCGCTCATCTGGCTTTTGAAAGTTAACAGAGGGGATAGAGAACGCAAACTTTTCATAATCATCTGGATGAAGAGGTATTGAAAAATAACAATATTTAATATCATTAACAATTAAGCTTAAATCTCTTGAGATAGAAGGGATCCAGCAGAGGCCACGCAGAGGTGTGCCAACAATGAACATCCTATCATTAATTTTTCAGAGGTCTTGTAACATCCTCCATTTCCCTGTGGCCTTTTGTATAACAAAAACAGGACTGTTCCATGGGCTAAGAGAGGGTCTAATGTGTCCTAGGTCTAACTGTCCTTGGACAATTGCCCTCAAATGGTTTAGTTTTTCAGTAGGAAGGGGCCACTGGTTGACCCAGATTGGGGGGCCATCTCGCCATTGAATGGCAGGAACTTGGGGAGCAGTGGCCCTTAGGATTGGGGGTGAGACCCTTTTTGATGATTGAAAGTTTCTCTCCCCCTATCTTTAATTAATATATCATTTTGAAGCTCTCTATGGGTTGTAGTAATGTAAGCTTCGGCTTCTCCTAAGATGTCTTGGCCTAATAAATTAGAGGTTAATCTAGGGGCCACAAGGGGGTGAACCTCCCCTTGATTTCCGTCTATGTCTCTCCATCTAAGCCAATCTCTGGTTTCTTCTGAATGAGTGTTTCCACCTACCCCGAGTAATTGGGGCCCTCGAATTAGTTCCCATTGAGGTGGAATCTCTTCCTTCCTTAGTATAGTACGATCTGCCCCAGTATCAATTAGGCAATGAAATTTCTTTCCTGATATATACATATCCATCTTTGGTCTAATCCCTGGAACAATAAGAACTGTCCAATGGACCTTAGGGGGACTGTGAGCAGGGGAACCTCCTTGGTGTAACGGGGCTGGAGGATGCCCCTTTAGGAGTTTAAAGGTTTCCCCTGAATATCAAATTTAGATCTGCAATCTTTTCTCCAATGATATCCTCTTTTACATCTAGGACAAAGTGTTCTAGGGGCAGCTGGACTCTGAGTCTGGCCAGGGGAGCATTCTGGGGGCCAACCAGGGCCATTGGGGCAGTCTTTTTTAAAATGGCCCTGTCGTCCACACTTAAAACAAGTCCCTTTTCCATTTAAAACTGTTGCTAATACCTCAGTATGGGCATTAAGGGCAGTGGTTAAGACTTGAGACTGATGGGTTTGAGAACCCACATCTTTGGTGGCAATAATCCATCTCCCCATAGATCTATCCTTTAACCTGGCACAGGCCAGCTTGTGATCTGTTCATCCCTTCCCAAACTAGCATTTTTGCAAATTGGTCTCTCATCGTACCAGGTGGAAATTTCCTTTGAAGGCTTTTTTCCACTCTCTCAATAAATGTGGCCAGATCCTCATTAGCTTTTTGAGTGATTCTAGCTATAGGAGGCTCTGTAGGGCCTTCCTCTAGCTTTTTTTCCATGCTGCCATCTCTAAAACTCGCACCTGCTCTCAGTAAGGGGCTGGTATTGCTGCCTGTTGAATGCCTGTGGCATATTGGTCATTAACTCCTGCCAGCATCCCAAAGGTTATTGGTATGGGAGGATTCATAGATCGGTTTCTCTCTGCCTTCATATGACATTCATCAGTAAAATATGCACACCACTTTATAAATAAAGGTTCAGGGAGCATGGCTTTAGCTAAATCTTTCCAATCTTTTGTCGTGCAGGCTTTATGTGCCAAACTTGATAAAATACATTCTGCCCATGGAGAGTTAGCACCGTCTTCTGACACGGCTTTTTTTTAACTCTTTTAACTCTTGAGTCTCCTAGGGGTACCAAAGACTCGGCCTATTTCCTCCCGGATTTAAATTTACTGGAAACGCCATTACAGGTGAAAGCCCACCAGGGGGCGCTAGCAGCTGTTGTGAAATTGGCGCCTCCTGGAGAAGTGGTGGTGCAGAAGGCCCGGAAGGGGCGGGCTCATAAAATGGTGGATCCCGCTCACAGGGTGGTGAGCCATGTGGCCGATGGCTTTTGTCCTCAGGGTATTTTTTTAAGCTCTCCAAGGGAGGGGCTGTAGGCTCCTGATTGCTAGTTTTTCCTAATTCCACGGAGTGGGATTTCTCTACTTCTAGGGAGTGGTTAGGCTTCTCTAAATCCGCGGACCAGGAGGGGCTGTTTTAATTCTCCGTACCGGGAGAGACTAGATTCAGATATTTTATTTTCCCGTAGGGCCTGCTCCGTTACCTCAATTCTTATAATTTAAGGTGCCTGATCTGTGGCCTTTGCAAATTCTTTTATTGGTTGCATGAGAGAGCATGTTTTTAGGGCGGATAATGTTGGATAAACTCCCGGAGGTGGAATTTCCCCATTTTCGTTTTCTCTCTCCCTTAAAAGCTGTTCCACACAGTGCCAAGTCTTCCATGAATTATAATCAGCCTTCGGGAGCCAGGGAGCCGCCCGTATTAATGAGCTCCAAATTTGTTCAGCTTGAGCATCAGAAATCTGGAGACCTTGCTTTCTTAAAATACACCACCATGCCTCGAGGGCTGGGTCGTGAAATTTCTTAAATATTAACGCTTGCCCCATATTAGAGGATACTTTTGCCAGAGAGATGCTGCGTCTCTAACCGTGCTAAGCCTATTGATAATTTTCTTTTTGTTTTCGTGCCCCACGTTGGGCGCCAACTGCCGGGACTGCTGTGTTACTTATTAATGGGGCCGAGGTGTAAAGCTACCCCCCTTTTGGGGCCCTAAAAGGGGGTTCTTTCTGCCAGCAGAAAGAATTAAAGTAGCTTACCTGGCGAAGATAGGCTTAGCGGGCAAAAGTCGCCAAGTGATTTATCCCCGCCTGATTGACGGACACCACGCCACACCCGGGGAGTTTTTCGTAGAAAGCAGCGCCAAAAAATTCAAATTTATTGCAATGATCTGCACTCATATAGGCCTAAAATCTAACCAATCCTTGATGAGTAGGGTGGTTCCGGCTCTCACGATACGTCATAACCACACCCCCTTGCTTAGCCCCCGGTCTTCCAAAGGGCGTGGTAAGCAACCAGAGCTCATCCCCTTGGCAGACCGCTTCCGGAAAGTCACAACACAAATATATTTAAAAACTTTTGTGTTCAGTTTCAACCAAATTTTATTGAGTTTTTTTTTTTTTTTTTAATACATTAGTAATTCAAACGCAACAAAGAAATGCTACATTTAGAAAGAGTGGACTGGCTTTACACTCCAATTTAAATACTAGATGTGTTACCTAAAGAGACTCACTAATTTATTTGTTTCATGATTGGTACAATATTGTAATTATATCTCAGAATTTTGTCAAGAAAATTGAAAGAGAATGTGAATATGAAAGCATCTAGCAAAGCATAATGCTTCAAGTGTTTTGTTATTGTTGGATCTTTAATGCCCCCCAAAAACCATATGTTAAAGGCTTGGCCACCATCCTATAGTACTATTTGGAGGTTGTGAGACCTTTGGAAGGAGAGGCCTGGTTGGAGGAAGTTAGGTCTTTGGGGCATTTCCTTAAAGGAAATATTGAAACCCCAACATCTTGCTCTTACTCTTTGATTTCCAGATGCCACAAGATAAACAACTATGCTCCATTTACCCTAGACATGACATGTTGGGACCAAGTGACCATGGATGGCAATATCTAAAAGTGTGGGCCAAAAATAAAAAAAATAAATAAATAAAAAAAAATAAAAGTGTGAGCCAAAATAAATCTTCCCTTTATTGAGTTCATTACCTCAGTTGTTTTTTTACAGAGACTAGCACAACCTTATGTGTTTTTTATTATTTTCCCCACTTAGCATTGATATATGCTTCTTACATAAGCTTCTTGTATCTTCTTTAATTCTGTAAATTTCTTCACCACACCTCTCTACATATGATCTCTTGATCATTCTCTTCATTTTCTTCTTCTGGAATTCCTCCGGGACATATATGTTGAAATTTCTAGCATCAAACTGTCTAATTTTTTTCTTTTCAGGTGTTCAATCTTTCAAACCATCTCCCCAGTTTTCCTCTTTAAAAATAATTATATTTTCATTTCTATAACTTCTCTTTTGCTCTCATTTTTTAAATTTTAGTTGATCCATAATAATTGCACATTTCATGTAGTAAATTTTGATAATTCAATTCATGTATATAATGTATAATGATCAAATCAGGGTAACTACAATTCACATCTCTTTGAACATTTATCATTCATTTATGTTGAGAACTTTCAAACTTCTCTCCTGTAGTTCTTTAAAATATATATAACAAATTGTTGTCAACTATGGCCATGGTACTGTGCTACAGTGTTCTCCAGTACAGGAAATATTCCTTCTATTTGGGAGACATAGGAATATGTTTAGGAGGAATGAGAGTAGAATAGAATATTCCTCCTAAGAAAAATTTTGTATCTGTTATCCAACTCCCCTCTATTCCTCACCTCTTCTTTTCTCAGATTCTGTAGACTACAATAGACTACAATTCTATTTTCTTCCTCTATAAGATTAAGGTGTTGTGGGGTTTTTTATTTAGGTTTCATATATAAGTGAGAATACGTGGTATTTGTCTTTCTGTCCTGGCTTATTTTACTTAACATAGTTTTCCAATTCCCTCTACATTACCACAAATGACTGGCTTTCAATATTTCTATGGTTCAATAACATTCTACTGTGAGTGTGTGTGTGTGTGTGTGTGTGTGTGTGTGATATCTTATAGTAGTTTCATATCTTACATTTAGGAATTTAATAAAATTTGAGTTGATTTTTGCATATTATAAGAGAAAGGATCCACTTTCTTTTTTCTGCATAAAAATGTTCAGTGTTCTCAGCACCATTTATTGAGGAGAGTGTACATTCTCCAATGTATCTTTTAGTGTCTTTGTAAAAAATCAGTTGGAGGTCTATGT
Source organism: Tamias sibiricus (assembly GCA_025594165.1). Lineage (NCBI taxonomy): Eukaryota > Metazoa > Chordata > Mammalia > Rodentia > Sciuridae > Tamias > Tamias sibiricus. The sequence goes on from CM046667.1 coordinate 58,146,857, forward strand.
GTGGATTGATTTCTGTTTTTTATTCAGTTCCATTGATCTATGGGTCAGTTTTTATATATCAGTATCATGCTGTTTCACTTACTACAGCTTTGAAGTATATTTTGAAGTCAGGTATAGTGATATTTCCCACTGTATTCTATTCAGGCAAGATTGCTTTGGCAATTTATTGTCCTTTGTGGTTCTGTATAAAGTTTAGAATTGCTTTTTTCACGTTGATATAAAGAATGCCATTGGCATTTTGATGGGAATTGCATTGATTGTGCAATTCCCATCTGTGCAATTTACTTTGTGTAGTATCAATGCAGTTTGAGTGTTTCTCAAGGGTCAATTTTAATTGTTGACATCATTCACTTTATTTGTTAAATTAATTATAAGTATTTTATTTTTATAGTCATGGTGAAGATGATTGCTTTCTTGATTTCTTGCTACTGATATTTGTGTTTTTATTTTGTATTCTGAAACATTAATTGTTGACTTAGTATAATTGGTTTTCATTATGTTGAGGTGCACATTTTATACACCTAATGTAATTTTGTTAACTTTTTTATCATGAATCAATGCTGAATTTTATCAACTGCCTTTTCTAAACTTATTGAAATGGTCGTGTGGTTTTGTCCATCATTCTGTTGACGTATCACAGTTAATAATTTGCATATATTGAACAACACTCCTATCTCTTGGATGAATCACTTTTGAACAGAGTGAATAATATTTTAATGTGCTTTTGAATTCAGTTTGCCACAATGTTATGTTTCAATTTGGGTAAATTAAATATATCTAGAAATTTACTCATTTCTCCTACATTTTCATGTTCACTAGCATACAGTAATTTATTGTAGTCCCTAATATTCCTTTGTATTCTTGTAGTATCATTTCTAATGCCACCTTTTTTCATCTCCTATTTTTGTTTTATCCTCCCACCTCAGCCTCAAGAGTCGCTGGGATTACAGATGTGTGAGGTGCACAGCCCCACCCTGGTTAATATATTTTTGTGTTTAGTTTGTTCTTGCTTTCTAGTTCACTAAGTTGCCTCATTAAGTTTTTTATTGGGCATCTTTCTATTATATATATATATATATATATATATATATATATATATGTGTGTGTGTGTGTGTGTGTGTGTGTGTGTGTATGTGTGTGTGTGTATTTTATCTATCTATCTATCTATCTATCTATATTTGCTGTAATTAGACACAATGCCTTTATTTTATTTATTTATTTATTTATTTTTGCAGTGTTGAGGATTGAACCCAGTGCCTCACCTGTGCTAGGCGAGTGCTCTACCACTTTGCCACAACCCCAGACCCTCTATGTTTTTGTTTTTTTTTTTTGATGCAGGCATTTATTGATACAAACTTTCACCTTAATATTGATTTTTTTTAATTAGAGCTTTATAGTTATACATAGTAGTTGAAGTAATCCTGACAAACTCATAATATGCATGGAAATCTATTTCAATTTATGATCCCCCACTTTACCATCCCAACCTCCCCATCTCCCATTCGCATTTCCCTACTCTGCTAGACTTCCTTTCACTCATCTATTAATTTATATTTGATTGGTTCTTTATGCTATTCTATTCTTCTCTCCCCCTTTCTTTTATTTACTCTAGCTTCTACATATAAGATGAAATATTTTACCTTTGAGTTTCTGAGTTTGATTTATTTTACTTAGCATGACATTTTCCATTTCCATCCATTTACCAGCCAACGCCATAATTTCATTCATTTTTTACGACTGAGCAGAATTCCCTACTATATATACCACAATTTCTTAATACATTCATTTATTGATGGGCATCTGAGTTGATGAATTGTGGTGCTATAAACATTGATGTGGCCGTGTTACTGTAATACACCTATTATTGATCTTTTGGGAAAATACCAAGGAGTGGGATAACTGGATCATATGATTGTTTCAACCCAAATTTTTTGAGGAATCACCATACTGCTTTCCATAGTGGTTATACTAGTCTGCAGTCTCACCCACAATGTGCAAGTGTTCCTTTCTCCCCAAAACCACAAAAGCATTTATTTTCTCAGTAGGTTCATAGTACCTCACAGAATGGGGTGAAATAGACAATACTTACAATAATTGCAAACAACAAAGAGTAAACAGTATTAAATACTCAGTTCCTACTATGACGTTTTTCACATTAATTGCCACCAATAAAGAGGAATGTTGGGTCAGCAATTGTCCACAGTATAAACAATAACCATGAACTTGATCTGGATTTAAAGCAAAAAGCAGGTGTCCACAGCAGTAATGATTAGTGGGGACAGGAGTTATATTAACCAATTAGTTCTGAAAGATAGCAGAAATACAGTTATTTAGAGGAAAAGAAAATATGATAAGAAGATAGAAAAGACTTTAAAATTTTAAAAACTGAACACAAAGAATGCAAAAAATATGTAGTAGGTAATAATGTTCATAAAGAAGGAGGGGAAAATACAAAAGCAAAATATCGGGCAAATCCAAGAAAGAGAGAGAGAGAATAAAAAAAATTTGGCCATTATCAGCAGAAGATAAAAGAGAGAGAGAAACAAGAGAATTAAAATAATACAACACCAAACCAAAATATACAATCCAAAATACCTGAACCCTCAAAAGACAATGCTGGAAAAATAATCATATTTAAAATATGGTAAAAATAGAAGAAAAAGAAACAAATAAGTGTACATATATGTGCCCTGAGCCAATCAGCACAGCTAGAATTCACATACATGTGCATGCGTGTGTGCACGCATGCGTGCACACACACACACACACACACAGAATAAGGAATTAATTATAAAAAATAAATAATTTCAAATTTTTTTTAAAACCCAAAATCTTTGTGAAGAATGAAGGAAACTTCTCCACTGAGGTGGTCAAAATTTTTCACCAGATTGGGTGGTTACTGTATATGTCCAACAGTCTTTCTTTTCAATTCTTATTGAATTATGTACTGATAGAGCAAGGTTTGGGGGTTGTTAACCCCTTCCTCTTTTATGTTGCTCTCTGAGCTGCTAGTTGAAGCAGCTTAAGATTGAAGCTCTTTGGTATAGGACTCAACTTGTCTTCACACCAGTATGAAGTGGAATGGGTTAGGACATACTGTCAGTTGGTATTTTGTTCATTCAGACCAGTTCAGTGCACTCCCAGGGTACAGCTTCTGCAACAATCTATGAGGTGAGTTCCAGCTGGTGGTGCTTAGGTTTAATCAGGCCTCAGGGACTTTGTTGGGTGGTGCCTCCTATGGAGAGATTATATGATTCCATGTAAGCTGCCTGTCGTGGCCAGCCACAACGCCGCGGGAAAATTCTCGGAGGCAGAGTAAAGATACTACTACTTTTACTTCTACTTTCTTAGAGAGAGCTTAAAGAGAGAAAGAAAGATTTTTCTTCTTCTTAGAAAGAGCTTAGAGAGAAAGATTAGAGATAGCTTTTTCTTCTTCTTCTTAGAGCTTAGAGAGAAAGAGCTTTTTCTTCTTCATCTGCTTAGAGCTTAGAGAGAAAGAGAGAGAGATTTCTTCTTTAGAGAGAGAGAGAGAGCTTAGCTTTTAGAGCTTGTTTGTTCTTTGTTCTTTCTTCTTTCTTCCTCGGGAGCCTCGGCCTGACTCTGACCAGCAATTACTTCTTCTATCTGGTTTCTCTTCTGTAACCGCTCTGCCTATGTTCTGGCCGCTCTGATTCTTTTCTTCTTCTCCGACCCGAACTCTTCTTCTGACCGACCGAGCGACTGCATGACTGACTGACTGAATTCATTCTTCGTTCTCCTCACTCCAACCACTTTCACCCGGTTATATACCTTTAGCTTTGCGGGTGCCTCATGTGCATTTACAGGTGCGTCACATACATACTTATTATCAGGTGGAACTTATGGCTTCCAGCTGACCGCAATAGCCATCTCCCTAATTGGGGCTCCTTCAATTCCACCCCTATGGTTTGACAATAATGGATCACTTCTGTTTTTCTAGTTCTAAGGAATCTCACATTTTTTTTTATCCATTCATCTATTGAAGGATATCTAGTTCAGTTTCATGGTTGGGCTACTGTGAATTGAGTTGCTATAAGCATTGATGTGGCCATATCAATGTAGTATGCTGATTTTAAGTCCTTTTGATATAAACCAAGGAGTGGGACAGCTAGGTTAAATGGTAGTTCCATTTCAAGTGTTCTGAGCAATCTCCATACTGCTTTCCAGATCCGTTGCACCAATTTTCAGTCCTACCAGCAATATATGAGCGTGCCTTTTCCCCCACAACCTTGCCAACATTTATTGTTATTTGTATTGTTGATAATTGCCATTCAATTGATCCTTTTATCATAATATACTAACCTTATCTGTATTTATAGCATATACTCTAAATGTAGCTACTCCTGCTTATCTTTGTTTTCTGTTAGTGTGGATGTGTTTTTTCATACCTTCACTTTAAGTCTATGCATGCAGTTACTAGTGAATTGAATTCATTTTAGGCTAAGTATCATTTTTTTTCTTCTTTTTTTAATTTTTTATCCATTGAGTCATTCTACTATTTCCAATTGTAAATTTAATCCATTAATATTCATGTTATTATTAATAGGTCAGGACCTACCCCTGCCATTGTTTTATTTTGTTCTATTTGTTTTGCATATCTTCCTTGGATCCTAGAAGGATTTTTTTTTTTTTTTTTGTACCAGGGATTGAACTCAGGGACACTCCACCACTGGGCCACATCCCCAGCCCTTTTTTGTATTTTATTAGAGACAGGGTCTCACAGATTTGCTAAGTGCCTCGCCATTGCTGAGGCTGTCTTTGAACTCGCGATCCTCCTGCCTCAGCCTCCCAAAGTTCTGGGATTACAGGCGTGCGCCACTGCGCCTGGCCCTAGTAGGTTTTATATATTCATGTTTTCATGATGGTGTTTATCATCCTTTCACTTCTAGATATATGATTTTTTTAAGCATAGCTTATTAGGCTGATCTGGTGGTGATGAATTTTTGCTGATTTTGCTTGTCTTGGAAAGAATTTATTTCATTGTAGTTTCTGAGAATAGATTTTTCTGGATATAATATTCTTGTTTGAAAGTTGTTTTTTTTTTTTTTTTTTCTTTCATATATTTTTCTCTCCTGGTCTGTAGGATTTCTGCTGAGAAATACCCTAGTCTACTGAGGGTTCCTTATATATGACTTGGTGCTTTTCTTTTGCTCTATTTACAATTATCTATTTGTCTTGGACTTTTGATAGTTTGGTTACAATATAACAAGGAGAAAGGTTTTTGTTTGTTTGTTTTGTCTTATTTTTTCTTTTTTTTCCTGTGGAGTATGATTGAAATCCTTTGAATTTCCTGGATCTGGATATTTGTGCCTTTCTAAGGCTTGGAAAATTTTGAACTGTCATTTTATTAAATAGGATTTCGAAGATTTTTCCATTCTCTTCTTCTAGAACTCCCACAATGTAAATACTTGCTCAGTTAATGGTGTCCCATAAGTCTTATAGGCTTTATTCTTCATCTTCTTTTTGGGGGGGTCTACCTGGGCTATTTCAAAAGCTTAGTCTTCAAACACAGAAGTTATTTCATCCATGTAAACTAGTATATTGTTGAGGCTTCCTCCTATATTTTTTATTTCAGTCACTAAATTCTTCAGTTGCAAAATTTATTTCTGTTTTTATAATACCTCTTTGTTTGCAGTTTTATTCACATCATAAATTGGTTTCCTAATTTAGTTAAGCTGTGTTATCTTCTATCTCATTGAGTTCTCTTGGAATCATTTCTTTTGAGCCAGTTTTTGGAAATGTGTCAATTTATTTTTCTTTGTTTCTGTCATTAGAGAATTTTTGTATTCCTTTGGAAATATCATATTACCTTGCTTTTTCATGTGTCATGTGTCCTTATAATTAATTAATATTTGTGTATCAGGTGAGTCAGTTGTCACCACCAATTTAATAGGTCAGCCTTCATTGTTAAAAAAGAAATTGTCTTCTAGAGATTTGTCCTAGAATATCTATTGTGTTGGTTACATTCACTTTGGTTCGATTCGGGCATGGTAGAATAGTTTATTCAGCTATAATAAATGTCAGCAATTCCAGCATGTCTCTCTGTGGTCTTGGCTACAAGAATTATTTTAGATCAATCCAGTAGCTTCAATGTATATATCTTTGGTAGGACAGATTTTCCAATGTAGCCAATGTGGCTATGGATGCAGGATATCTGTAAATGTGCATGGGTCACATGGAAACAGAACACTTATAGTGATTCCAGGATGATGAGTTGTGGCTAATGTGACACTAGAAACAAGGTAATTATTGGGCTGGGGTTGTGGTTCAGTGGTGGAATGCTTGCCTGGCATTTGTGAGGCACTGGGTTCAATTCTCAGCACCACATATAAATAAATAAAACAAAAGACCATCAAAAACTAAAAAAAAAAAAAAAAATTAAAAAGAGAAATAAGGTGATTAGTAGTTCCTGAGAGCTTTGTCAAATCCAGCGCATAACAGCAGAACTGGGTAGCCATTGTATGGCACTCCTGGAACTGGTGCCTGGGCACCTCTCCTTGTCTGAGGACTGTGAGGACTGCCTCATCAACAGGACCTGTGAAGTCATTCATCAGTGTCAAAGATTTTCCAGGGAGCAGGCCCACGTAAGCAGGCCTGAGCAGATGCAATAGGCATGCCTATTTGCCTTTGTAAGATACCCATCAACATCCAATGGTGTCATGTGGCTGGACAGTTTTGGCAGGCCCTAGAAGGTGTATATTGTACAAATAACAATGGCATGATGTATGTGTCTATTTTGACGAACTATATGGGGGGCAGGAACAATCTTATGGGACCATGTGGACATAGTGCACCATGTGTGGTAGCAGGGGTAGGGCCACCCTGCTGGGTTTGGATGGGCATGCCACAGCATGTGTAGCAGTGGGAACACAGCTCCCATCAGCCTCCATAGGTTTTGGGTGGGCATGGTCTCAAAATTGCACTGTTCAGCAGCAGCAGCCTTAGCTGGAGATGACACAAAATAGATCAGGTTTCTTCTCTGGGCTAAAGCAGGGTTGTACACCCTCAGAAGTTTCTCTACCCAGACTCATAGACTGCAAGAGCTATAGGATTTTCCAGCATCAAAAAATTCAGGTTTCTAAGATGTTAATAGGGATTGCTGGGAACTTCCTGTTTACTGTTTCCTTGTCTGAGGTAGTTGATGCAAGATAATTTGTTTCCTTCTTAACAATAGCATCTTGGGTCTTCATGTTCCACAGCTCCTCCGTTTTAACCTCATTGTATCTCAGCACAGTCCCTAAAATTTCTAGGTGAATAGTAGTTATTTATTCTTTGTTTGGGTCCTTTTTTGTGAGAGAGAAGTACATCCAGAACCTCTAGTCAGCCATCTTGTCCTTGCACCTCCTGGTTCTTTTGCAAATTCCTCTGTTTACATGATAATTTGTTATTGCTTTAAATGTTTTATTTTTCTTAATCGCTTTAACCATCTGAAGCACATTTTGAATAAAAATCTTTTGTAATGTTTTGTGATTCATAATACTTAGTGTGTAAATTTTCCCATTTAAGTTTTCCAACTTTCATAGCAGTTCTTCCCTCATGTAACTTTTTTATCGTGAGCTTTTCTGAAGTGGCAATTGCTTTCTGTGGGAGGTTTCTGTGGGAGTTCACAACCCTGAATTATAAAAACATGCTGGAACAGTTGGAGAATTGCCTCAGCCACAACCCTGCCAGTTTCACTGATTTAGGACAAATTTTTGGTGATAATTTCTTAGCTTGACATTTCCCTATCATATAAGTGGTGTAAAATAAGACCCCAGATTTCTCTTACATCATGAAGGTCTGGTGGTTCCAATGTATTAATTTTTCCCATTTTTGGTCCTTGGATAGTGTTTGGAATTTTTATAGTTCATTCTAGTTTACTTTTTATTAATGAAACAAGATAAGGATGTTCTTTGTTTATTGCAGAAAGCCCAATATAAAATAGAACTTAAACTTTATTTCTGCCCTGACAGATGACCACAATAATTATTACCATTGTGGCTATATCTGGCTCCTATACCCAAAATGCTGTTTGGTTTTATATCTTGCTGTTAGCTGTGGTTTTGAGTTATTTATCCTTTTGGCAAACCTAGAATTTTCTCATTTTTGATTTATATATCAAAGGTATGCTTCAATATTCTGTGTTATATAGATTATTTTTGTGTGTGGAACTGGTATGGTATGATGGGAATAAATGGTTTTCTAACACTAAAATAAACAGCTATGTTTTATAGAAGTTCTATCACATGATCATATATGCTGCTCTCTCTGCCTGGAATTCTCTTTTCTTTTATTCCTAAATAAATCTTACAGACATACAGAATATTCTATCCAATGGCTAGCTTCAGGATACCCATTCTTCTCAACTGCACTTGGGATATTGTACAAGATAGGCCACAAAACATGTCTTACAAATTTAAGATTTAAATAATATCAAAAATTAGGCATCACTTTAAGATTCAACTAAAGGAAAATAATAATTCAAGAAATTGCACTTTATATATCAGTAGAGATTATTTAAGTGGTGGTTTTCTTGATTTAAGGAGGATTTGTGATGAAGGTGGCTTGGAGAAAGATCTTGCATCAAGGTCTGTATATTTATCAAAGTACAAAATAGGAAGACCTGGAAAACTCACGAGAGTATTCTGGTCATTTTGAGATCTCACAATAGTATGGACCTCTGCCCCTCTTTTTCCATTTAAAATTAGTCTATACACACTGTCATATACAGAAGGCAGTAAGCAGACTGGGGAATGAGATGGAATCCAGAGAATTAGTTAAAGATGCTAGATACCATTTCTCTGGAGAAGACAAGTCTCAGGAGTCATAGTCTCATTCTTAAGTTCTCTGAAGAATATTTCACAGGAGAAGGGATATGAATTCTCTCCATGGCCCAAAGGAAGAGAGTTAAGATACCTGTGTGGAAGTTATTGGGAGCCAGAGTTTACTTGAACATAATGAAGAACTTGTTAATGATTAGGCTGTCAGTGAATTAAATATGCTGCTTTGGTAGGGTAGGAAAGGACTTCACATCTCTGCAAGTATGTAAGCAATGACTGACCTCCCCTTTGAAAAAGATATAGGAAATTCAGATATTGGTTACAAGATGGTAGGTAATCTCTAAAAGCCCTCACAACCTTACAATTGTTTTTATTCATCAAAGGACCTTCCAATAGCAATTTGGTTTTCTATGTAGACGGCCCTCTGGGGGTTTGTGCATATTCCAGACATCTTAATAGCTATATCCATCAGTATAAACGAATAAAGTGGCTTTGGGTTTAATCGACTGATTGCCTGTGAGTTTGATCAGTGTGAGTCAGTCCCCTCAAGCCTATTCACCTTTGGTTGACCTACTAAAAGCAAAGTGTTTGAAATTGTAAAGTTAGAAAACCAGAAACTAAGTCTTATAAAACTGAGGCTTATAAAAACTGCCCCTGCACATAAACACACACACACACACACACACACACACACACACACACACACACACACGTACGTGTGCACGTGCACACACACACACAGTATAGCACTTAGAGTGTTCCACCTAAGCAGCTACTATGGGACTTGACAAGACTAACATGGCTGACTGAAGTTCAAAGGATGGAACTAGTGTGCTTTCCATGTCACTTCCATGGCTATCAAGTATGTTATTTCCTATTCTGGACTCATTTTTCTGGAGATTTTCTCTTTAGTAGGCAGGTTGAATTGAACAAAACACATATTGGATGCTTATTTGAACTCTAGGCCATGCTATGGGTTCACAGTTAAATACAGTGAGGTTTCTGTCTTTGAAAAAATTCCTATGGGAAGAGATATCCCTGTGACATATATGAACGGGGAGTAATGTGTGAAAAGTGTTCTCCCAGAGGTTTGCACAAGATGCCATTGGAACAGCAAGAGGCAGGAACCACACAATAGCAGAGAAGAAATAAGTAAATGCTTATGAAAGGATATGGTATTGGATGACCCTGACTTACTGAGGAAGAATCCGTCTTTGGAGTGTGTTTTTTTTTCCCAATAATTTTGTTGTGTGACTAAATCTTTAGTGTGACTGACTAGGACATTCATCATTCTGTGTGAGTGATGGACTCCTTGAAGACTAAGGTTTCTTCCAGTTTGGACATAACTGCTTCTCAGATAATATATATAGAGAGCATTAGCCAAGAAAATAAATGGTGAGTCATCAGTGGACCTGGCTGATCTAAATCTAACGTAGCTCTTCATTAGCTAAAATGTTGTCACTAAAAGTTCTAAAGTCCGTGATGAAAGACATGAAAATATTTCTCCTTTATGAGTTGTTCAGGACTAATTTACTTTTATATTTGGGCCATACACATTAAGAAAGCCATAGACATCTGCAATGTATCCAAAGATAAAAAGTTTAGGGAGGCTGCTGGAGTCCAGTTCCCATAAGGAAATTTCTAAGCTTGAACAGTTTAGCCTAAGGAAACTTAGGCTAAACTCTGTCTTAGGCATGGCCTCTGTCTTCATACCTCTGAAGCACTGTCATGAAGCAGGAGGCCAAGATGAGCATCTGTGTGACTCCCAGAGATAGGAAACACAGTAAAACCAATTTCAGGACCAGTGTTGTAGCTCAGTGGTAGAGCACTTGCCTAGCATGTGTGAGGCACTGAGTTCAATCCTCAACATCACATAAAAATAAACAAATAAAATAAAGGCATCCTGTCCCTCTACAACTACAAAAAAATTAAAAAAAAATTAACTCAGTACAACAAATAACTTTCTAACCAGGCTAATCATAAATAGACTGAGTTATCTTGAAAAGTAATGAGTGCCTTATATCTGAGCTGTAGGATCAGATGTTGATGGGAATGTTATCTATAGTGTGTTACATAACCTCTTGATGGGAATTTTATCTAAAAAAACAGGACCAGAAGTCCTCTACATTTCCTGTCAACCCTTAAACTGAGTTGTTCTAATTTCTAACTCTATCACAAATTAGTCTGCTGACTTTAGAGTAAGTCAATTCACTGGATTCAGATTATTCCTAAAATAAAATAATTTTAAAATGTCCTAAGTTCTTTTTAAAACTTGAAGTTCTTTGGTTTTATATATGCTATTAAAATGCCTGTTTTTACTCTACCCCTGTATCCCAAGGAAACCATAATGTCCCTCTCTTAATTATGAGGATACAGTTTACAGTAGCTATGAAACAAATCATAGATAACAGTAATACTGAACTTCAATAATTTTTCAAATCTCTTTTCTGGAAGAAAGCATATTTAAAAAAGCAAAACAAATAAAATCATGTTATTTTTAGTAGTAGAAATAAGGTCATTGGGAATGCTTAATAAGAATAAATGGCATAAAAATCACTATGCAATCCTCACCACAGAAGCCAACTTGAACACTACACCGAGAATAATTGTTCATTATATTTTCTCCCCTGTGGGTAGCTCTATGTACTAGACTGGGAATCAAGGAGAATTAAGATTAGTGTTATCTCTCTTCCCAACCCCCCATATGATCCTGGATTGGTCCCTCTCCTCTCTAAGCTTCAGAATTACTATCTTTGAAATGGGAAATATTGGACACATTATGTTGTCTGAGCACAGGTGATTCAGAGTCCTCCTCCAAGCTCTATGAGATAGTTGGTTGGGTAGAGTGTGGCATTCAGCTTTTCCATAAAGCTTTGTGCTGAAATGTGAATGGGATTTTTTTTTTTTTTTTTTTTGCCACTGAAAATCATTCTCCTGACACATATTTTAGGCTTTGTATGTCCCAATATTAACAGATGATGACACAGAACTCAACTAAGGATCCATAGGATCTAGTGTGTAAATACCCTAGCTCTCTTACCCTACAATTATTAAGTCCATTTTCTACAGGGCCTCTCAAAGTTCCCCTGTGGACTTATGCTCCAGTTGTCTGCTGTGATAATTTGCTTGGTAACACACCTTCTACTTCTTTTCTTCCATTCACTGTTTGACTTTTCTATTTCTCTGCTTGTATTTCATTTTCCAAATAAACTACATGCACTCAAATACTTGTTTTAGGATCTGCTTCTGGGTAAAACTAAACTAAGATACTGATATTCTAGTCCGTAGTGGTCAGACTGTTCCCAGGTAAACTTTCTAATCTCAATTTTTCACTCTGTTCTTGACACTTCAAAGACTCCAACCACTCTAACAGAATTATTCACTGTTTCCTGTGGATAACTAATATTTACCTACTTATATATTTTTGTTCAAACTTCCTTGTGTGTGAAATGCTCTCTTCCCAGTACTCATATGAGCACATTCCAGGCAGTCTTCAAAACTGAACTTAAGGGGCTGAGTGAGGCACAACCTTGCCTAGCATGTGTGAGGCACTGGGTTCGATTCTCAGCACCGCATATAAATGAATAAAATAAAGGTCCATCAACAACTAAATAAACATTTTATTTAATTAAAAACATTGAACGTAAGCATCTCCTTCTCTGCAAAGCTTTTCCAAAAGGTGAATTGGTTCTTTTAGAACACTGGAGTTTTCACTCTCTTATGGTTTGGATCATATTTTATCTCATATAATGGTTATGAATATCTACATCTTTGTTCTATTATTCATTCTTTTAAGGGTAGAGACTATATGTTAATTATCTATGTAAACAGAGAAGATAGTATAATTCTTGACTTCAGGAGTATTCACCAAATAAGAAAATTTGTAATATAGTGTCTGGTTCAGAGCAAAAGCAATAAATATTTATTAAAATAAATAAACAATGAACATTATAAGAAAGAAAAAAAAAGAATTTTGTAATAAAACTACTTCCTATGTGGGAGACATCTGGTTTAAGGATTTGTGTTTTCTTTAAACTCTGCTTTAGCCACATCAAGAAGACATTCAGAGGCAACATACTTTTAGCAATGAGAGCCCCAGTCTGAATTTACGGAAGCCTTAGATCTTATATAAGCAATTCCACTTTAAAAGTTCTGTGTCTCAGTTTCTTCATCTGTTCAATAAAAAATATGATGTCTAAGGGCCAAAAAGCTCAATGTGGATTTCTGACCCAATGTTCAGACTAAGAGTTTTACTTCCTATCAATCCTGACATTCTAGCTATTGCTAATGATAGAGAGTTCATGGAAATAGGCAAATTTGAGATGTTCACATTGTCCTTGCTGGAGAGGTAGGAGTGGGAAGAGGATGCAGACAATACCACTTAAGACTGCTTCCCTGCAGCCTGCTTGTTCTGAGGAACTGATCTCTCTTGTTTTTTCAGATCAATTTTCACTTTGTTGCAAATATATTTTTGTTCACACCTATTTTTTTTTTTTTTTTGTATATGAAATGCCCTCTCAACCGTGTTCACATTGTTCTCCTTGCTTTGTCTTTCTCAGAAGTGAAGAGGTTTAAAGGTGCTATGGCCATTTTCTCTGTATTCAGAGCAAGATCAAAAGGCTCAGGCTCAGCAAAGAGTGATTTCATCCCATGGAGGAAAATGAGTATAATTCAGAGCTAGATTAAGTCACTGTCCTATTATTTGAACAGTCTGAAATTCCTAGCCTCTGTACTCTCCTGCAGGGCTAGCATTTTTCTTCCTTCTTTCATCTACTATATTAAATTCATATTATCTGGAACTTGTTTCTCTTGTACAATTTCCACGAAGTAAGAAAAATGATGATGTCACTTTTATATTACTCTGTCTAAGGGATCAGAAGCTTGGACTAGGAGAGGAGATATAGGGTATGTTTGAGTGACATTATCATGGGCTGGGGTCTGCTCTCAAAGAGAATGGGCCAAGGCAGTAGAGCAGATTTAGAGATACAGAGTTGAAGAAATGTTTCCATAAAGCCAATCCATGGTACTTTTGTACCAACTGCATCATGTGATGCCTCATGAACAGTGAAAGATGAAATAAACTTATCAGGAAAGAAGGGAGAGAGGGAGGATGGAAGAGGGAGAAGGGAGGGAAGATAAATTACTTGTGGTTTAGTTATCATTTGTAAAACATTTTCCCACTAGTCTATTAGATTCTCAAAAATATTATGATTTTTCACTTTACAGATGGGGAAACATCAGAGGGATGTTTGGCTTGCCTAAGGCTATCAGCTGCTTAATTGTCACCAGATTGTCTGAGAGGTCCTATGGGGAATTTTTATTGGGATGTGTTTTCTCAACTTTACTCATATTGTATTTGACATCACTCCAAACATATCAGGAAATGGACATGTAGTATCAGAGGTATTGTATAAATGTAAACTTTGTTTTCTGATTTGCTGATCCAGCAAACTGAAGACAAGCATTAAGACTTAAATTTCATATAATTTTCATACTAGAAAGGACTTTGGAGACATTTTGAAACTGTGTGTAAAAGAGATCCCTATTATCTGTGTCCAATATTTATATCCTCTCTTTTCCCCCACCTTCATCTCTCTCACTCCACATTTCTCTGTCTCAATTCTGCTGCTTGGTTCCATTCTCTTAAGTTCTTCTCCTTCCATCAACCTTATCTTTGCCTCATTTACTCATATTTTCTCCCTCTCCAGGGCTTTACTTTTCCTCCCTGGCTGCCCTTTGTGATATTTAATGGGACAAAGTCTGCTATACTCCTTTCATAATACAACTTGTGAATTTCCCTGAGAAAAATCCTGGAGAGATATAAGATTGTGAAACTTCAATCAAAGGCACATTCTGTAGCCTGATTAAAGTTTGGCATATTTTGGGCTGTAGTTTTGGCTCAGTGGTATAGAGACATTGCCTAGCACATGTGAGGCACTGGGTTCAATACTCAGCACCACATACATACATACATACATAAAATTTTAAAGGTTTGTGGCACATTTTGAATTTTATTATTAAGTGCCCCTCCTTTTATAAGAGACAGACTTATTTATGAAAGCAGGTACACTTTCAAGGGAGAATGTGGGTTATCTCCAGAAGGAGAGACATTTTGTGGGGGCAAAGTAAAAAAAACACACATTTAAGAGAGAATGCAGGATATCAGAGGTAGAGAAAGCCTAAACTTCACTTTTCTGGTCCACTCCCATTTTTTTCTTTCTCTGTGTGAGCAAGCCTGTATGAACTATCTGCTCATCCCTCACACTCTCATTTTCCCTTTAATTTATATAGTTTCTCTTTTATTTCTCCTCTCCCTCTCCCCCCCACCTACTTCAACTTTTTTTTTTTTTTTTTTTTTTACTGCATGGGAAATTAATTCTCTATTTTTTCTTTTTAATTATAATTATGAGTACATATTGTACACATTAATTGGCTTCATTTTGACATTATCATGCACATATATAACATGCTTTAATTGTATCCACCCCTCCCTGCTATCCCTCTTATTACAACCCCTTCACCCCAGTACCCTTTCCCTTCCCTAATAGTCCCCATCATACTTTCATGTATTTATTACATTTTATTATTTTTCTAGACTTTACATATGAGATAAAACATGAGATTTTGTCATTCTAGAACTTGTGTGTGTTTTGCTTAACATGATCTCAAGTTTCATCCATTTTCCTGCAAGACATGATTTCATTTTTTTTCAATATTTGAATAAATACTCCATTGTGTATGTAGGAAATATTTTTTTTTTCTCTATCCATTTATCCATTGATGGAAATTTAGTCTAAATCTATAATTTGGCTACTGTGTACAGTTTATATAAATATGCAAGTACATGGTATGTCTTTTGTATGCTGACTTGATGTTTTTCAGGTTTATGCCCACGAGTAGAATAGTTGGATAATACTACAGTTTTATTTTTGGATTTTTTGACAAAACTCCATAGTATTTTCCACAGTGATTGTACTAATTTACATTCCCACCAACATTGTACAAGAGTTCCTTTTTCCCCACATATGTCATCTTATTATAATCTAAAAGAAGAAAACAATTTCTTATTTTTTATAGTAGCCATTTTGACTAAGGTAAGATGGAATCCTAGTGTAGTTTTTCATTTGCAATTACCTATAGTAATGATGCTGAGAATTTTTTAGTATATTTATTGGCCATTTTTACTTATTTTCAAAATTGTTGTTCAGCACATTTCCCTTGAACTGATTTGGTTACTTCTTCATTTAGTGTTAAGTTTTTTGAGTTCTTTATTGCAGGAGCCCTGTTTGGGGAGATGGCTAAGATCGTGGTTGACTAAGGGCCATGGAGATGTTTGGGCATTGCTGCCTTCCGTAGTCTCACGGGACTTGGCCCGGGATCTCGCGGGACTTGGCGCGGGATCTCGAGAGACTTTAGCCGAGATTGCTGATCAGGTCGGGGCCATTTGGTGTATGGGTCTTTTTGGTGGTGTGTGGTGCGTGTTAAAGTCATTATTAGAGCCAGAGAGAGAAGTTATCAGAATAAAAAGCCTGTTTGTTTTCAGTTCGTCTCTGAACTTCTTCCTGCGGCTTCGTTGCTCCAAGCGGCAGTCACTTCTGACAACAACAGGTGGTGGCCTGGACAGGGAATCGGCATGGCAGGTAAGAACTGAGGAATCTCGCAGGAGTCTCTAGTCAGAGCGGTTAAAATGGGTTCGAAAATGACTAAGACCCAAGTGTACAAGGCTCTTGATGGATTCTTTGATATAGCTGAGTCAGTTATTAGTGAGGAGAATTTGGAAAAAAGTGAAAGTGATCATGAAAGCTTGGCCTCGGCTGAGTCAGTTAGGACCAGTAAGGATAGTATCAGTGCGGGCTCAAAAATGACAAAGATCTGAGCTGCTAAAGCTATTCAAGATTTATTAGAGATAGTTCAATGATACATGCTCTCAATTGAACCTGGGACTCAGGATGTTACTGAGTCAGTTAGGACCAATGAGAGCAGTAGTAGTGAGGAGGAATTAAGTAAAAGTGATTCTGAGAAAATGAACAAAAGGAAATTAAGGAAGACCAAGATAAGGGACCGTCAAGTGGAAGAAATTGTGTCCTCTACTCCCCCATGGGTAGAATCCATTACAGAAAATATGAAGGGTACCACTAGGTGTTTGCATACCCTAGAAATAGAAATAAAAAGTCTTTCTGAGTGCTTATGCGCTCTCGAGGCTAACTCACAGATACATTGGGAACTGCCAGTATTTGAATATGAAAATGGACATAGGGGCCACCAGTCAGTAGATTTCAAAACAATAAAAAATCTCAAAGAGGCAGTAATGACATATGGACCCCAAGCTCCTTTCACGTTGAGTATCCTGGAGTCCCTTAACACCTTTAGCTTAACCCCCTCAGACTGGAAAAGTCTATGTAAAGCAGCATTAGGTGGGGGGCAATACTTGGTTCGGTGATCGCAATTTCAAGAACTTTGTATAGATACAGCTAAAAGAAACGCAGCTGCAGTGTTTGGAGGCCATAATATAGAAATGCTCACAGGAGAAGGGAAATTCGCAGCCGTACAGGCTCAAAAATATTATACCCCAGGAGTATATGCTCATATAAATGCAGCTGCCTTAAAGGCATGGAAAACTGTACAAGGACCTGGGGATCTACAAGGTAGCTTGTCAAAAGTGATTCAAGGACCTAATGAACCATATACTGACTTTGCTGATCGACTTTTGAGAACTGCAGGTAGATTGTTTGGAGACGCTGATCAAACTATGCCATTAGTTGTTCAATTAGCATACGAAAATGCAAATAAATACTGCCAGGAAGGCATCAGGCCATGGAGAAATAAAAAGGATCTTTCCACATATATACAACTATGTAAAGATATAAATGACGCCTTTGTCACAGGAAATATGATTGCAGCAGCTATGAGAGATGCTGCCCCTAAAAATTTCACAAGGGCTCAACCTAGACATTATAATAAATCAGGATATTCCAGGCAAAATTATCATAATCAATCAGGCTATTCTAGGCAAAATCCCCAAAGAGAAATAAGACCAAGCTCATACCGTGCCCCAGGCCTCTGCCCCAGGTGAAAAAAGGGAAATCATTGGGCCAATAAATGCCATTCAAAATTTGACATCCATGGAAATCATTTGTTCAGGAATTCAAAAAGTGGGGCACGTGGCCCAGTGCCCTGGGGCCCACAAATGTACGAGGCATTGGAGGAGGAGTATCCTCAAGCATCCACTCAGATGCTTCCCCGACACAATCCCTACTACCCATCCACTCCCTCGCCAGAGGAACAGGAGGAAATGCAGGATTAGACCTCTGTTCCACCGCCCGAATAGTGTTAACACCTGAAATGGGGGTCCAACTGATTCCCACAGGAGTCAGGGGACCTCTTCCCTCAGGGACTGTAGGACTTATTCTCGGGAAAAGTCCTAAAAGCTTATTAGGTTTGCAAGTTACCCCAGGTGTAATAAACTCAGACTACAAAGGGGAAATAAAAATAATGCTTAGCTCACCCCAAAGTATAAGTTCTGTTAATCAAGGAGATAGAATTGCTCAGCAGCTTCTCCTTCCAAATTTACATAATTCACTTAAAATGAGTATGCCTCAAAAAGGGAACAATAGAGGATTTTGTTCCATGGATCTCAGGATCCATGGCTTGCTGGGTTCGAGATTGTTCAAGGAGGCCTAGGTGTAAAATAAAAATCCAAGGAATAGAGATGGAGGGACTAATAGATACTGGAGCTGACTCTTCCATCATTAATCTACGGCAATGGCCCAAGCACTGGCCTCTGCAAAAAGCTTCAACCAGTTTAAGAGGTTTGGGATAGAATAACCTCCCAGAGAAAAGTACGGTAATTTTAAAATGGGAGAATGATGAAGGGCATAAAGGAACATTTCAGCCTTATGTTTTACCTAACCCACCGGTTACTTTATGGGGAAGAGATATTTTACAACAAATGGGAGTACACCTTGCAACCAAGCCAGCAGGTGTTAAATGTGAAAATCTACAGGGTAATCTTAGCCCTAAAAGAAATCATTATCAAAAAGTACAGGGTAAGCTTAACCCTAAAAGAAATCATTATCATAAAGGAAAAAGATATTTTTCATCGGGGCCACTGAGAAAATAATTTTGAAAATACTATGGCTTTCTGATAAGCCAGTGTGGGTCCCTTAGTGGCCCCTATCTAAAGAGAAATTACAAGCGGCCCACCTACAAGTTCAGGAACAACTAGAAGCAGGACATATAGAACCTTCCACCTCTCCCTGGAATTCCCCCATATTTGTGATCTAGAAAAAATCAGGAAAATGGCGATTGTTACATGATCTTAGAGAAATTAATAAAACCATGCAAATCATGGGCCCTACTCAACCTGGACTTCCTAATCCTGTAGCTATTCCAAAAAAATTTACTCTTCTTGGTACAAAGGATTGTTTCTTTTCCATTCCCCTACATCCTCTGGATGCCCCCAGGTTTGCTTTTTCAGTTCCTTCTATCAATAATAATGGCCCTGATAAAAGATATCAATGGAAAGTGCTACCGCAGGGAATGGCTGATAGCCCCACCATATGCCAAATATATATGGACAAAGCAATCCAACCCATTAAATATAAATATCCAAACCTCATGTGTCTACATTACATGGATGAAGTTTTACTGGCCCACCCTAATCAAAAAATCTTATGTAATATATTCAGTGACATGGCAGAAAATTTTTAAAAATATGGATTATATACAGCAGAAGAAAAAGTTCAAACCAGATCTCCCATATTATATTTAGGATTTAAAATCATGGATACCTTCGTTAGACCCCCCAAAATTTTAATAAATAAAAAAACATTTGACCACCTCAATGATTTCCAAAAACTACTGGAAGACATTAATTGGCTTCACCCTACACTAAACCTCACTACTGGCCAACTAAAACCTTTATTTGACATCCTTCGCAGGGACCCTGATCCATCTTCACCGCGAATATTGACTCCTGATGCTAGGAAAGCTTTAAAGTTAGTAGAAAAAGCCATCGAAGGAGCTCATTGTGATAGATTTGATTTAACTCAACCGCTGATATGATTATTATTTCTTCACAATAAACACCCACAGGAGTATTTTGGCAACAAGGGTCTTTATTATGGATACATTTGCCCATCTCTCCTGAAAGTATAATTGAGTCTTATACCTCCATGGTGGCTAAACTTATTCTTCAAGGACTTAAGACTTCTACTAAAATATTTGGCATTCACCCTGTTACTATTATTACTCCCTATTCATCGTTACAGATTGAATATTTATGCTTCAATGATAATGATTGGGCTATAGCTAGATGCTCTACTTCTGCAAATTTTGATAATCATCTTCCTAAGTCTCCTATATTATCTTTGTGTATCAATCATCCTATTATATTTCCACAGGTAATAAAAATCTTCCTATTCCTAAGGCATTAAATGTATTCACAGATGGGTCCTCAAATGGTACTGCTGCAGTAGTTACTAAAAAAGAAACTATGACTTACATAACTGCACACAAATCAGCTCAACTAGTGGAACTGGAAGCTGTGGTAAGAGCTCTGGAAAATTTTAGAGAGCAGCCCATGAACATTTTTTCAGATAGCCACTATATTGTACATGCCGTCCCAAAATTAGAGATAGCAGGACCAATAGCACCTCATACTCCAGCCTTTAAATTGTTTTATCAAATACAAGAACTTTTGTGGGCAAGAAAAGAACTACTATTCATAGGGCATATTAGAGCACATACCAACTTACCTGGTCCCCTCCATGAAGGTAATCAAAAGGCTGATGCTCTTACCCAAACAATCTTTATACTTTCAGTGCTCCAGCAAGCTACTTTATTTCACTCCCAGTTTCACATCAATAGCACCACCTTGCAGCGTAGGTTTAAAATCACAAAGGAGCAAGCCAGAACAATTGTAAAAGACTGTAAATCTTGCATGACACATTTGCCCAATCCTCATTATGGTGTTAACCCTAGAGGATTAATGGCCAATCATTTGTGGCAGATGGCTGTCACTCATGAGCCAAGTTTTGGAAAAATGCAATCATGTGACCATAGATACATGCTCAGGCATGATTTTTGCTTCCTTACATTCTGGAGAAAAAGTTAAAGATGTTACATATCATTGTTTGCAAGCTTTTGCTGCATTGGGCATCTCCAAAATGCTTAAAACAGATAATGGCCCTGCATATACGTCCTCATCTTTCAAACAGTTTTGCGCAAAATTCAATATATCCCATAAAACAGGCATCCCATACAATCCTCAGGGTCAGGGCATTATTGAAAGAGCAAACCGCACACTGAAAGTTATGTTATTAAAACAAAAAGAAGGAAATTGGAAAAATCCTAGGGACAGATTGGCAGTTGCCCTGTTTACCTTAAATTTTTTAACTTTAGACTCTAACGGTTATTCTGCTGGAGACAGACATTGGAACCCACACCAACAACATAAACTTTGGTTTACTGGAAGGATGTTCTTTCAGGTACATGGAAGGGTCCAGATCCAGTATTAATTTGGGGGAGAGAATCTGTTTGTGTTTTTCCAAAGCACAAATCCTCTCTAATATGGATACCATCTAGATTAATAAAGCAGGTACCACATCAAAAAGATCAAGATAAAGTTGTTGAGGAATCAAGATTAATAAAAAAAAAAGTACAAAATCAAGAGGACCAAGATGAAGGTATAGAATGATTCCCTCAAAAGAGTCCTTCAAAATATTTCACAACTTAAGTGTCATTTCTCCCAGCCGGGACGAGGAGATCCCTCTTTAGTGAGCACACAATTGTATTTTTTTTCTTTTTATACATGTCTTTATGTCTGTGCATTTGTCTACATTTCATGTTAATGTGACGTCACAAATATATGTTTGTATGTTTGTGCATCTGTCCAGTGTGATGTCACAAATAACAAAGCACTTATGAAAAAAAATATATATGGATCCAAATAACTTTAATTCATTTTAGTTTAACAATATTCAATTTAGGTAAATAATTTTATAAGTAAAGGTACTTTCAATTTTGATTTATAGGTGTCCCTGGGACTTCTCTTTAGGGAAAATATGACTAGTGCTGTATAAACTGATATTTTGGTGTTTTGACATAAGGTTGTTTATTTGTTATTAACTTCATTTGTTTAGTAACTGATTAATTTCAATTATTTCAACAGGTAAAGGATTGCTGTGTATGCAGAGACTCGAGGGTTCCAGCTAACAAATTATTTTTCCAAAGTGCCTTTAGCTTTTCTTTAATCTATCTTTAATACAGTAAATACCCTCAGTCTTTCTTTTTTTGTTCTGAATATGATATTTTGCCAGCTTATGTTTGTGGGAGCTCAAACAACAATGTGTGTGAGCAGAAATCAACTTTAATTTTCTAATATAATAATTCTATTTTTTAGTTTGACAACTCGACTCTTGACTCAGTGCTGGAATAACACTGCCTTTCCTTTAATAATTGATGTTTGAGTTTCTAGGTAGCAGGCCCTGAAGATTTGCCGGTGGCATTGTCTAGACATAAAAAAGATGACTGCTGCTACAGCTGCAGGGATCGCGGTTGCCACAAGCATCCCTGGTGCTCAAGCATCATACAACCTCACCAACAGTGTGGCCTCTGCTCTACATGCATGGGGCCTCCTACATCAACGTGTTATAACAAATGGACATTTTGATCTTTCATTGTTTGGGACTTTACGGGACAATGCCTTGCAGGTATTTGTCTATAGAATTCAGTGTGTTACTTGATGGAACTTAGGGCAGCTGATTTGTTTAAACAATTTCATATGCTATGCAATTTGGCTCATCACCAAAAGGCTTGTCGCCTTAAAGCCGCAGCATCTCCTCACGATTGGACAGCTGTTAGTCATCATACACAGTCAATCCTGAAGGGCTCCACTGGATGGCTGGTTAGCCAATGACGGGTAAGATCCCCAGAGGGGGACAACCTAAGACAGGCACAGTCGCACGGGACAGTCTCATGTGGCCAACATATCAGCCTAAGACAGGAGTCAAGGGCACAGCCTTGATTATCTGATGACGGGTAAGAATGTTGGTTGCACATAGACGTCCTAGAGCATCCCCTCTTTTAAAACAAAAGGGGGGAAATGCAGGAGCCCTGTTTGGGGAGATGGCTAAGATTGTGGTTGACTACGGGCCATGGAGATGTTTGGGCATTGCCGCCTTCCGTAGTCTCACGGGACTTGGCGCGGGATCTCGAGAGACTTGAGCCGAGATTGCTGATCAGGTTGGCGCCATTTGGTGTGTGGGTTTTTTGGTGGTGTGTGGTGCATGTTAAAGTCGTTGTTAGAGCCAGAGAGAGAAGTTATCAGAATAAAAAGCCTGTTTGTTTCCAGTTCGCCTCTGAACTTCTTCCCGCAGCTTCGTTGCTCCAAGTGGCAGTCGCTTCGGACAACAACACTTTATATATTCTGGATATTAGTCCTCTCTCAGAAGAGTAGCTGGAAAAGATATTCTACCATTCTGTAGGTTGTCTCTTCACTCTGTTGGTTGTTACATTCACTTTGCAGAAACTTTTTTAATTTGGTGTAATCCCATTTGTCAATTCTTGTTATTTCCTGAGCTATTGGAATCCTTTTCAGAAAAATTCTGCCTGTGCTAATATCAATATCATATAATATGTTTTCCTCTAATAGGTTCAAAATTTAAAGTCCTACATTAAGGTTTTTGTTCCATTTTGAGTTGTAAGATCTAGATTCAGTATTATACAGGTAGATGTCTAGTTTTTACCCATCATTTGTTGTAGAGGCTCTTTTCTCCAATATGTGTTTTTAGCCTTCATTGGAGAAAAGATGGCTTCTTTACCTCTTACTCATTCCTTCTCACTATCTCTCTGTCATTCTTTTTCTTTGTCTATTTGTATTCCATCTTAGCTCGTCTCACCTTTTTCCTTTCTTTTATTCTTGCTCTCACTCTCACTCTTTCCCTTGCTCTTTCTTGGTCTCTTTCTGATATTCTCTCCCCATATCTTTTAACCTATCTTTCATAGAATAAAAGTGTTAAAAACTTGGACCAGTTATTTAATTTCTCTCAGTCTCAATTTCCTCATTTGCACAATGGCAACAATAGCAATTGCCTCACAGGAATATTATGACGTCTTAATGATGAAAGGTAGATTAAGTACTAGAAGTTACCAGAGGGTTAGATGTTTGGTGATTTTCAAGGACATAAAGAACAGACAGAATTTGTCTGGAATATAAGAAATGCCATATATATATATATATATATATATATATATATATATATATATATACATACATATATATATGTATATATATGTGTGTGTATGTTTGTGTGTGTGTGTATGCTTTGATTGTATATATAAATATATATTCACATACATATAAATGTATATTTTATATATTTGTATATGCTTGTTACATGAATTCATACATATTGAAGTATCCATTGAGTTGTATATTAGAAAATTGTGTACTTTGCTCTTTTAAGTTACCCCTCAATTTTTAAAAATTACACACAAAATTCCAGTTCTTGTTGTACAAAAGTCCATACAAGTAAATGTACACATCAAACATCCTGGAAAGTTTGCTTGGAGAAAGACAAGGAAAGAAAATTGGAAAATTGAGGGAAACATGAATAAAACTACAAAGAAAACAAAAACCAATGATGATAATGTGCATTAATTATGGACATGTATTAAGTGACCCAACTTTGCACCTGCAGTCCAAAACAACAACCAAAAAGGAACTAGTTTTAATATTAATTAAACATTAATTTTAGGTTTATTTTATATTTCTCTGAAAATTCCATTGGAATTTTGACAACTTGTGAATTGAATCTGTATATCATTTAGAGTATTACGAACATTTTACCAATATTAATTCTTCTCCTCCATGAATATGCACATCTTTTTGTTTATTTATGTCTTCTTAATTCTTTTCATCAATTTTTTACAAGTTTCAGTGTACATATATTTCTACTTCTCAGTTAAATTTATTTCAAAATAGTTTTTGGTGCTATTGTAAATGAAATTGTTTTCTTGATTTATTTTTTAACATATCATTATTTCTTTAAAGAAATTCACCTGAGCCGGGCGTGGTGGCGCACGCCTGTAATCCCAGCACTTTGGGAGGCTGAGGAGGAGGATCGCGAGTTCAAAGCCAGCCTCAGCAATGGCGAGGCACTTAGCAACTCAGTGAGACCCTGTCTCTAAATAAAATACAAAAAAAAAGGGCCGGGGATGTGGCCCAGTGGTCGAGTGCCCCTGAGTTCAATCCCTGGTACCACACACACACACAAAAAAATTCACCTGGCTGGGTGTGGTTTTGCACACTTATATTACCAATTTCTCAAGAGCTACATAATGCGTTCTAGTCCATTTGTGTTGTCACAAATCATAGAATTTCTTTTTTTATGTTTAAATAGTATTCCATTGTGTATCTACAGCACATTTTCTGTAACCATTCAAGAAACATGAGTGTGCTCATATCTTTTGAACATTTTGACTTAATTTCCTTTGGATATATACTCAGTAATGGATTGCTGGATGATATCTTAGTTCTATTTAAATTTTTTTGCCAACCTCCATACTGTTTTCCATAATGGCTGAACTAATTTACATTCCCATCAACAGTGAAGAAAAGTTCCCCTTTCTCTGTGCATTCTTTTTTTATCTTTCTGATAATAGTCATTCTAACTGGTGTAAAGTTTCTACTCATAATGGTTTTTATTTGCATTTACCTGATAATTAGTGATGTTGAACATCCTGGCCATGTGTTCTATTGAGAAATATCTATTCAAGTCTTTAGCTCATTTTTAATTATTTGTTTCTTTACTATTAATTTCCTTATAAATTCTAGGTATTAACCCCTATTCATATGGTAGCTTGCAAATATTTTCATCCATTCTGTAGGTTGTGCCTTACCTCTGTTTATTGTTTCCTTTGCTGTAAAAAAGGCTTTTAGTTTGATGTAATACCATTTGTCATATTTTTTGTTTTTGCTGTCTGTGCTCAGAATATTAGCAATATGAAAATAGGAGATTGATTTCATAACAATAAGAATGAACTATACACTTAATGATGAACTATACACTTAATGATGATTAAGATGTTGAATTTTATTATATGTGTATTTACCACAACTTTTGAAATTATAATGCTTGTAGCCCTTCTTCAAAAAGAAACCAGATTACAAGGGGAATCTTGCTTGCCAAACCTTATCCTCTGTTCTTAAACATTAATCTTAAAAGATTTAAGCATGTTACAGTGCTATGTACAATGTAAATTGGAAAATGTATTGTTTGCCACATAGTTCAAGTCATGTATTGAGGGCCAAAGGCTGACTGAGATAATGTTTCCCATAGAAACCATTCCAAATAAAATGTGATTTGAGCCGGGCGCAGTGGAGCACACCTATAATCCCAGCACTTGGAAGGCTGAAGCAGAAGGATCATGAGTTCAAAGCCAGCCTCAGCAATGGTGAGGCATTTAGCAACTCAGTGAGACCCTGTCTCTAATAAAATACAGGGCTGGGAATTTGGCCCAGTGGCCCAGTTGTCGAGTGTCCCTGAGTTCAATCCCCGTAAAAAAAAAAAAAAAAAAAAAAAAAAAAAAAAAAATGTGCTTTGACATTTCCTGTCCTACTATTGGTACAACACACCCTACACACACACACACACACACACACACACACACACACACACACACACGCCTGTGTGTGTGTGTGTGTGTGTATATATATATATATCAGAGAACAGATATGAGGGTGTATACAGCAAGGAGAGTGTATTACGTGCTTTGGTGGTAGTATGAAATTCAGGAAATAATGCAAGAAAACAGAGTCATCTAAATCCTATCACTTTCTCCCAAAGATTCTCAGTGTTAATGCAAGAGCTGACATTAACTGTCAAGTAACTTGCTAAGAAATATGATCTTGACAAACTATCTCATTTAAATGTCAGAATTATTCTTCCAGGTAAGTGCATTTATTCCCATTAAAGAAAAAGAGGTTGATGGTCATAAAGGGAATGTAATGTGTCCAAGGTCTCTAGTTAGACTGTGACAGAGGTAATGTTCAGAGGCATACCTAGTTAGCTCCAAATCCTGTTGCAAGTATGGATTAATATCAATTTAATTTAAATAATATAAAAATTGTTCCTTATCCAATTTATCATGCTACTATTGTCATAAAATTATATGTCTATATATTATGCACTCATCAACAAGATTTCTCCTTTTATTTTTAAATCAGTTGGGAACAAAAGAGTTACAAAAATATAGGTATACTGTCCTTTATATTTGCCCATTCAGTTGCACTTACTGGTTTACTTCATTTCTTCGCATGCATTCAAGTTACTCTTTTATGACATTGCGTTTCAAACAGAATCTCTCAAGTATTTCTTGTAGGATAAATGTGTTAGTTACAAATTATGGTTTTATCTTTGGATGCCTTAATTTCACTTTTTTCTTATTTGGAACTTGGTATTAAACCAGAGTTGCTTTACCATGAGATGTAGCATTTCTAGCCCGTTTTAATTATTTCTGTTTTGAGACAGATTTTGACCAAGTTTCCAAGCATGGCTTTGAACTTGCAACCATTCTTCCTCAGACTCTAAAAAAACAGATTATTGGTATACACACTGAGTCCATCTTTATGTTCATTTTTAAAACATAGTATTGCTCAGACTAGAAGTCTTATTTAATAGTCTTTTTTGAGACCTTAAAATATGCCATCAATCTGTTTAATAAATCACTTATCTTCTATTTTAACATTCTATCCTTTGTCACTCTAAATATTTGGTTATGATTTTGTTTAGGTATGGATCTCTTTAGTTTATCCTATTTTCAATTTTGTTTTATATATTGGAGCTACAGCTTAATCGTTTTTATATAATTTGGGAAATTTTCAGCCATTATATTTTTCTTCCATCTGTGTTGAGTTACAATTGACAAATAAAAATTGTATATATTCAAGGTGTACATTGTGATGGTTTCATATATGTAAATATTGATCAAATTAATTATCACATTAATCACCAAACTTAGTCTGTGTGTATATGTGGTGTGTGTGTGTGTGTGTGTGTGTGTGTGTGTGTGTGTGTATTGAGGATACATAAGACCTACTATGTCAGCAAATTTGAAGTAAATAATACAATATTATTAACAATAGTAATGATATACATTAGATTTCCATTCACCTATTTTTTTTTTTTTTATACCAGGGATTGAACTCAGGGGCCATATCCCAAGCCCTTTTTTGTATTTTATTAGAGACAGGGTCTCACTGAGTTGCTAAGTGCCTCGCCATTGCTGAGGCTGGCTTTGAATTCATGATCCTACTGCCTCAGCCTTCCAAGTACTGGGATTACAGGCGTGCACCACCGTGCCTGCTTCCACTCATCCTTATAACTGAAAGTTAGTACCCTTTGATCAAGCATTATTCTGTTAACTGTTATTTTTGCTATTTTTAGTCTCTCTTCCTGGAACTCACATTATATATATATGTTGATGGTTTAATACTTAATGACATTAAACAGATCTATGGATCTCTGCTTGTTTGTTGTTGTTGTTATTGTTTTTTTTTCCTTTTGTTTCTCAATCTGGTTAAGCTCAGTTGACCTTTAAACTGTTGCCTACTGAATATTTTTTCTGCTTAATCTAATCTGCCATTGAATCTCTCTAGTAGTTTTTAATTTTTTTTTTCAATTTCTTACTTTTAACTCCAGAATTTCTATTTTGTTCCTTTTGACAATCTTCTTTTTTTGTTGTTGTTACTGGTACCAATAATTAAACCCACGGCCTTGCTCAAGCTAGGAAAGTGCTCTACTACTGAGACACATCCAAGCCCCCCCCCTATTTTTTTTAATGTTGTAGACATAGTTTCTTTCACAGCCCTGAATATAATTGAAATAATTGTTCCAAAGTCTGTCTCCAAAATGTCCATAATCTTGGCTTTTTCAGGGAGCTCCCATTGACTGTTTTGTCTGGGTATGACCAGAATTTTCTAATTTTTTTTTCTCTAGGCCTCATACTTTTTGGGAAATTATACTTTAAATAACAAAATGGGGCAACTTTGTAAATCAGATTATCTCTTGCTTCTAGATTTTGTTATTGTCTTGGATTATTTTTTGTAATTATTTATGTTTGTTTGTTTGTGGAGTGCATTTCCTGAACCAATACTATAAAGTTGTTACCTGAGTGACCTCCACTGGCCCCAGAATTCAAATAGAATAGTGATTGTAAAAAGCAGGAAACAAATTTATTTATTATAGCCTCATGAGGAAGATAAGGGGGAGGGAGAAAGCATCTTCAGCCCTGTCTTAGGAGATGCTGAAAAAAGCTCAGTCTTTTTTTTTTTCCCTTTATCAGAGCATAATAGTTACATATAGCAGTTGTGTTATTTTGACACAGTCATACATGAGGGGAATTTGATTTCAATTCCCATTTCCCCCACTTTTCCTCCACTTCTCCCTCCCTCTTTTCTCCTTCTTATGCTCTAACAATCTTCCTTTCATTCATACATTTATTTATTTTTTTATTTGTTTATTTTGGTACTGGGGATTGAACTCATGGGCACTTGACCACTGGGCCACATCCCCAGCCCTTTTTTGTATTTTATTAGAAGCAGGGTCTCACTGAGTTACTAAGTGCCTGGCCATTGCTGAGGCTGGCTTTGAACTCGCGATCCTCCTGCCTCAGCCTCCCAAAGTGCTGGGATTACAGGCGTGCGCCACCGCGCCCAGCTCATTTATTTATTTTTGATTGGTAATTTCTACATATACATACTGGTGAAATTCCATATTATATTTTTATTTGCAAATAATGTGATTTTATTAAATTCATTCCATTTTCCTCACCTTTCCCATTCCTGTTCCCCACTCACTCTTGATCTCCTTCTTATTCTCCATTGATCTTCCCTATATTTTGTGATATCAGATCCCCCATTCACCTTCTTTATTTTGCACTAACTTCCACATGTGATAAAAAACAATTAACCCTTGATTTTCTGAGTCTTTATTATTACACTTAGCATGATGTTCTCCAGTCCCTTTTATTTACCAGTAAATTCCATGACTTTATTCTTCTTTATGGCTAAGTAATGCTCCATTGTGCATATATACCACATTTTCTTTATCCATTTATCTTTTGATGGGCATCTAGGATAATTCCATACTTTAAAAATTGTGAAGTGTGATGCTATAAACACTTTATTTCTATAGAATAAAGGTTTTAGTTCTTTTGGATAAATACCTAGGATTGGGATAGCTGGCTCAAATGCTGGTTCCATTCCTAGTTTGCTGAGGAATCTCCATACTGCTTTCTAAAGTAATTGCACTAATGTGTAGTCCCACCTACAACATATGAGTGTACATTTCCCCCCACATCCTCACCAGTGTTTATTATTATTTGTGGTGTTGATAATTGCCATTCTGATGGGAGTGAGATAAAATCTTATCTGATGGAAGTGAGATAAATTCTCAGTGTAGTTTTGATTTGCATTTCCCTGATTGCTAAAGATGTTGAACAATTCTTTTCATATATTTGTTGACCATTTGTGTTCCTTCTCTTTCTCTTTCTTCTTCTCTTGGTACAAGGGATTGAACCCAGGGGGACTTAATCACTGAGCCACATCCCCATCCCTTTTTGTATTTTATTTTAAGACAGGTTCTTGTTGAATTGCTTAAGGCCTTGATAAATTGATGAGGCTGGCTTTGAATTAGAGATCTTCTTGTCTCAGCCTCCTGAGCTGCTGGGATAATAGGTGTTGCCTCCACACCTGGCTATTTGTGTTCCTTGTTTAACAAATATCTGTTTAGTTATTTTGCCCAGCTCTTGATTGGATTATTTGACTGGGTTATTTTTTTATTTTGTAAGTGTGTGTGGTTTAAGTTTTTTTTGGGTTTTTTATATATTTTGGATATGTATTTCCTTTTATAGGAACAGAGGCCAAAAGTTTTCTCCCATTTGGTAGACTCTGCCTTTATACTCTTAATCATTTCCTTTGTTGTGCAGCTTTGTTTTGTTTTGTTTTGTTTTTTAATTTGATGACATCCCACTTAATTCTTGGTCTTATTTCTTAATCTTTAGGAGTCTTGTTGAGGAAGTTGATGCCTACACATTCAAGACAAAGTGTTGACCCTATATTTTATTCTAGCAGTTGCAAGGTTTCTGATAAAATTCCATAGTCTTTGATCCATTTTGTTTGGACTTTTGTGCTAGATGAGAGATATGGATTAAATTTTATTCTTCCACATATCCATATTTAGTTTTCCAAACACCACTTTTTAAAAAGGCTATCTTCTCTTCAGCATATATTTTTGGCACCATGGTCAAGTATCAGATGGCTGTAAGTATGTGGGTTTGTCTCTGTGTCTTTTATTCTATTTCATTAGTCTACATGTCTATTTTGATGACAGTCCCATGTTGGCTTTGTTACTATAGCTCTGTAGTATAATTTGAGATCAGGTGTTGTGATGCCTCCTACATCAAATAGCTCAGATTTAAATAAAGGAAGTAGCAAACACATGGGACAAGAAGTTTTATAGTAAAGCAGTATTTGGTTTGTGATCTGATTTATCATTACATCAGGTTGGTTTTGTGAGATTATGCTGGCTCCAATTAATCATCATTGCTTGTAGGGGCAATTCAGATTCAATCATGAGGTAATTACCTCTGGTAGAAGGGGTAAGGCCCAATTCTTACCATGGGGTAATTGTTCTAAGTTAGGAGGCAGTTTGGTCATGGGGAATCTTGAAAATATCTTAGTTATGCATATTCTTGTATATTCAGTCTTGAAGGGGAACTAAAGAAGAGAGGCAAATTTAGGACTAATCAACTTTGTATAACCATTATTAAGACAGATACTCTTTAAGTGATTAACAAGTTTATGTGCAGATTTGAGCAAGAATATGACCCAAAGTGTAAGGTAGTAAAGGAGACAAATATTAATGAAGGCAAATACGTGTGTGTCTATGTATGAATGTATATATGAAGGGAATAAGGTGAAATTTTACTTACCCTATGTTTTTCATTCTAATGTATTTCATCTAGAAAAGTTAATGCAACCCATTAAATTGGTTGAACAACCTTAAAAAAATTAAGGCAGAAATTTCAATCTTTTGTCTTGCTTTAGTCATCCATCAGTCATCTGTAAACTCAAGTGAAGAGTCTGGCTTTAGCAAAACCAGCTCCAAAATCTCTGTTACAAAATATTTTATTCTTCATTTCATGTTTCTCTTGAAATCTCAGTTGAGTGATCCACAAGTGATCAAACATGTAATTTCTTAAATGCCTTAAGTAAATAAGTATCCCTATATTTGAAAGTGGATCTGTGAACAGGTTAGAACATGCAGTCTGTTAACTACTATGCCTCAGCTATAATTGTATGCTTGCATAATGCCTCAAAGTCGCCCAGAGTTAAGATCTAAGTGCCTTACCAGGTCCTTCCTGGACATGTGTACATGTCTGAACATGGACACAGCACTATGCACATAAATAGTCTCTAGGAAGATATTGGAGTATTTTACATTCCTGTACGATGATTTTTTTTTTTTTTTTTTTTTTTTTTTTTTGTGGTACCCGGGATTGAACTCAGGGGCACTCAACCACTGGGTCACATCCCCAGCCCTTTTTTGTATTTTATTTAGAGACAGGGTCTCACTGAGTTGCTAAGTGCCTCGCCATTGCTGAGGCTGGCTTTGAACTCGCGATCCTCCTGCCTCAGCCTCACAAAGTGCTGGGATTACAGGCATGCGCCACCGTGCCTGGCTATGTACGATGATCTTATTCCCTAGCTTTTATTATTAAGTTTCATATTCAGATTTTTGTTTGCCCCAACTGTTACCACCTCAGTAGTACAGCTTTAGTGATAAACAATTACCACTGATTGTTTTCAGCAAATGGCCTCAAAGAAAAGTCTGTATTGGGAGAGCACTGAGTCAACTCTATTTAAGACAAGCAATGTAGGTAGAGCTTTTTAGAAAGCTGCACAACAGATGAAATAATAACAATTCTCTACAAATTGTGACTTTAGATATCTGCTAATCCATTCAATAATAGCTATGTGTAAGCTACCTGGTACCGAAAACCGGGAGGAAAACTCTCGGAGGCAGAGTAAAGCTTTTACTACTTTTACTTCTACTTTCCTAGAGCTTAGAGAGGGAAAGAAAGATTTTTAGAGAGAAAGATTAAAGCGAGCTTTTCTTCTTGTCTTCTTAGCTTAGAGTCTTAGAGAGAAAGAAAGATAGAGAGAGCTTAGCTTTGAGAAAGATTATTTTTTAGAGCTTCTTCTTTCTTCTGTCTTCTGTCTTCTGTCTTCCTTGGGAGCCTCGGCCTAACTCTGACCAGTCATTACTTCTTCTGTCTGGTTTCTCTTCTGTAACCACTCTGCCTACGTTCTGGCTGCTCTGATTCTTCTGACCGACCGAGTGACTGCCCGACTGACTGAATTCTCTGTTCTCCTAACTCGGACCGCTTTCACCCGGTTATATACCTTCAGCTTTGCGGGTGCCTACAGGTGCGTCACATACATATCAGGTGGAACTTATGGCTTCCAGCTAGCTGCAATAGCCCTTCCTAATTAGGGCTCCTTCAGCTATGCTAATCACTTTCAACATAATTGTAAGGCTGTTGTCTTTTAAGGCTGCCACAATGCTTAAGAGAAATGGGTGTGATAATACAAACTAAAACACCACAGACACATGTCTACCAAAATTTTGCCACTCTTCATGAATAAATTCTCCTCAGGTAATTGCAAATATTTGATTAATTTCTGGATTTGACAGTTTTGGTTTGGGCAACTTTTACTAGTATTCTTGTTGCTTTTATTGAGAAAATAATTTTTACTTCTCCCATTTCATCATTCTTATTGTGATCACTACTGGAAAAGTTTCTTAACTTCCCTTGTGCTTTACTTTTTAGTTGTCTAGTCTTTAAATAATATGATAAATAATAGAACATATATGATGGCATTGTTTTCAGAGGTGAAGAAATGAATTCACAGACAGTACTTAGGATGTTTTGGCATACTACTAAGCACTCAATAAATATCTAATTTTTGTGTATTAGATAAATAGATTTTTTCATTCATCAAGCAATATTTATTGGACATATACTATTTACAAGTCTGTGTTCTTTGTACTGGAGATACAGCACTGAGCCAACCAGGTTAAAAAAAATCTCTTCCTTCATGGAAATTTTATTTTAGTGAGATATTTGTTCATTCACTAAATGTTTATTGAGTGTGAAACCAATTCCATGTATTGATATATGGTGAATGTAAAACAGACACCTGCCCTTGGGAGACAATAAACAGGAAAAGTGAGTAAATGTTACTATAGTTTAAATGATAATACGTGGAATAGAAATGGCAAAGAAGGGGAAGAAGGAACAGAAAACACATCAGTATGTATGTAGTAAGCGAGTGAACGTTAGAGAAGTTGACATGAGCCTAAGGGCTGACTAAAGGCTATAGATAAAAATTCAACAAGTTTCATCTTTCAGGCAAGATGGACTGATTGAACATAGAACTTTTAGTTGATTATAATAAGGAAAACATACAACTATAAATGACTTTCCCTCCAATCCAGCTAGGCAAGTGTTGTTCTAAAAGGACTGAGTACATTTTGAGGATAGTGGGTCCCATGCATCCTCCTCATAAAAAAGGATGACATATTATTAATTCTCCTTCTTCTGTCTTCCCTTATTAAACTCTGTACATCTCTCAAATAAAACACTTAATGAAATTAATTGTCCTTGCCTGCTTATGAATGTGACCCTTTCAGTAGAGAATAAGCTAGAGATCATGTGCTCTTCATCTTTAATGTCCAGTAAATACTGTACACATAGTAGATATAATCTGTCATATTTGTTGAATATACACATAAAATACCATTGTAGCTTTTGTCTTTACAGTTTTAAAAATGAGGCTTGATACATTTTTATTTACTTTCATCTGGTTTTGTTCCATTAAGCTTGAAAATATCTAAAAAACAGAATAAAGCATATCTACCATCTATGCTCCTTTGGCAGTATGTTATAGTGACCTCCCCCTATTCCTACTTGATTCCTATAAACAAAAGTTTAAAGAAGAAAACATGGAGAAAAGAACATTCCTCTTTGGATAATAATATTATGACATCTTTTGTTTTTTTCTTATTAAAATGTTTTTGATATCATTCTAATATCATTTTTGTGAGAGAAAAACCTGTGAAGAAAAAGCAATAGTTGTGAACTATTCAGAATTAAAAAAAAACAATTTTAATAAACTGACACACTTGTTGGAAGGAAAAAAGTAGTAGTCTCTTCCCAGAAGAAATCAAATCTCTAGACCTGGGTTCCAAAGGTGATGGTGAAGCCATTGTACTAAATAACAAGCCTATGAAACTGGTTTAATGTAGGTCAGAGGTATGATTAAGAAGAGAAGTAGATTGGGTCAGGACAGGGTGAGCAATGAGATAGCAGACAAATAGCTGTTTTCTGGGTCACCAGTCTCTTTCTAGAAATCAAAGATCTTGCCACAATGTCAGTAGTATAGTTCTACCTACAGGGACAAAATCTGTGAGGCAGTACGATATAGCAGTTCTGTGAATAGGGTCTGGAATTTAACTGTTTGGTTTGGAGTACTTGTTATATCATTTCCTGACTTTGCAATTTATGTACATAACTTAATTTTTTCTAAGCCCTATTTTTCCCTTTTTACATAAAAGGAGATAATCGTTGACACTACCCCTACAAATCATTGTAAGGATTCAGCGAGATGATGCAAGTTAAGTATATAGAACAGAGCTTGGTACATTTTAATAGTAAGGAGGCAAGAAGAAAACTAGTCTTGCAGAGGGCAGTGTTAATAGAGCTATGATCTCTATCACCTGAGAGTTGTGGTTGGTTTTGTGAGACTGGCCAAAATGAATCACTTCAACATTGGCAGGGAACCACAGAGACTGCTCATACACCACATGATTCTGTCCTGAGATGTTCACAAATAAGTTTATGTTGTAGCTAAATTCACTCTAGTTTCTGTGTGAATAGCTCTAGAATCTACAGTGGATTCTTATAGGAATCTGGCTTCAAACTCCACACACTGCTCGATCATCTTTAGATTATGTACTAATTTGTTATCTAGTAAAGGGGATGTGCCTGGCTATGGAAATGTACTGCAATAGCCATCCACATTCTATGACAAGGAATTTACCACTGGAGAATGACTTGAAGAGACCAAATCCCAATGTGTCCAAGAAAATTTTTTAAATAACCAATGACCACAGTATTCAATAGTATCGTGCCTGGCATTGCCTTTCTGATTAGCTCCTATCTGGGTCAATTTTTCATGACTCCTTCCCAACCGCAAGTGAATTCCCTGCTACTATTCATTCTTCGAGCTCTCCAGATATGTCTTTCATAACAGTTACCATAATGTGTAATATTTATTTCTGTTTTAAATATTTAACTTCTTTTTTTACCACTACAAAGAACCTTCATAAAAGTGGTCTCTCTTATTCACAGTCTTATCCCCAGTGATTATCATAGTTCCTGGTACAAAGTAGCATCTCAATAAATAAATGAAAGATAGATGAATATTTGAACTGGAGCAGAGGAGACAGGGATGTGGCCTCTGCCTTTACTCTTCTGAAAGGCTGGCTTTCATAGGCAAGGGAAGTAGACAGGGATTGGGTGGTCACAGGAGGCAGTATAGATGTATTAGTTTTATTTCTTTCATATATTGAGCTAAATTTTTAACATTCCACATAACTACAAATAGGTTAGCATAAAAGATGGAGAGATATGCAGAATGAAGTAATTCAAAACAGTCAGTCAGCTAGCAAGCAGGATATGAAATAGAACCAACCAATGGATGAAACATTCATACACTGCTGGTAGGAGTATAAGTTGCACAACCTTTCTAGAAGGTAATTTGGCAATATCTATCAAAATTACTAATGCATAGATCCTTTACCACACAGTAATCTCAAATATGTGAAGTAGTATATACAAAAAGTTATCGATTAAAAAATAATTGTACTAATATAGAGAAGATTTAAGTATCCATCAACAGAATAGCAAAATTTTAGTGCATTCATACAGCAAATGTACTGATTACATGTGCTTCTATGTACTAATGATATGGAATTATATCCAGGATATATCACTATTGTGTTAATTTTTAAAAAGAGGCAAAATGCAGAATAGTGTGTAAAGTCTATTAGTTGTACTTAAAAGGGAAAATATATATGTGAGTTTATATGTGTATGAATATAGTTTTTAAGTATACATAAGTATCTCTGAAGGAATAGGCAAAAAAGATAATGTCTGTACTTCCAAGGGAGCACAGTACATAAGGAATAGAGGTAGGGAGAGAAGACTTTTAAATATACTATGTGTATTTTAAAATATGTGTATGCATACTGTAATTAACTAATTAATTTAAAGAAAACATTGGCTTAAATTCTGCTTTCAGAAAATATGGAGCAAAATATCTTTCTTATTACCCCACTAAGTTCAGCTAAACCTCTGAATATTACATAAAAACAAACATTAGATGATTCTGAAAGGTAAAGGGAAGGAGGACCAGCTAGGGAACTTAGGGCCCAAGGAAAGGCAAAGTAATAATTTCCCTTGTTTCCTTATGATCTCATATATCCTAGACATGAAACTAAAGAAGCAGGCAACCCAGGAATATCAAAAATTTTGAGCATGAAAGCAGCCCAAATAAAAGCCTGTTCTCTCTAGGCAATGAACTAGTTAAGGAGAAATTTAAGAGTAAAACTCTGAGACAATAACTATGCCAGCCAAACACCACAAAAAACATCTTAATTTTACCAACACTGCTGCTCCAAAGAGATGAGTTGAAAATATAAACTATCCCTCCTCTCTCTAGATAGTAATGAGATAGTCCAACTCCTCTACCCTTCCCAGAAAGGCTAAGGGAAGACCTGAGGTGTATTACCCATGAGGATATTATAGGACACCCCTATCTCTCTATAATGTCAGTGGAAATCATTTGAAAATCTTTTATTCTACATCTATCTAGCAGAAAAAATGATAATCCCTCATCAGGTGTTAGCAAAAGCCAAGAGGAGAACCTGGACTTCCAGCTAAGCTTGGCAATAGCAAAGTGGCATCCTTTTTCCTATGCTAGATAATTATTAACAGGAGATCTATTATAGAAGTTTTTTGCTTGTTTCTCTGTATCTTTTGGTATCAGGGATTGTACCCAGGGTTGCTTAACCACTGAGCCACATCTCAAGTCCTTTTTTAAAGTTTTTTATTCATTCTTTTTAGTTATACATGACATTAGGATATATTTTTGAAATATCAAACATACATGCAATATACCTCCCCATTTTTGTAATTGTACATGTTGTGGAGTTACACAGGTAGTTTATACATATATGAACATAGGAAAGCTTTATCCCATTCATTTTACTGTATTTCCTATTCCCATCCCCCTTCCCTTCCCTTCATTCCCCTTTGTCTATTCCAATGAATTTCTACTATTCCCCCACCCACATTGTTAGCATCCACATATCAGAGAGAATATTCAACCTTTGGTTTTGGGGGATTGGTTTATTTCATTTAGCATGATAGTCTTCAGTTCCATCCATTTACCAGCAAATGCCATAATTTCAATCTTCTTTAAGGCTGAGTAATATTCCACCGTGTATATGTACCACATGTTCTTTATCCATTCATCTCTTGAAAGGGATCTAGGTTGGTTCCATAGCTTATCTATTGTGAGTTGAGCTACTGTGAACATTGATGTGGCCACATCACTATAGTATGCTGATTTTAAGTCCTTTGGGTATATGCCAAGGAGTGAGATCACTGGTTCAAATCATGGTTCTATTTCTAGTTTTCTGAGGAATCTCCATACTGCTTTCCAGAGTGGTTGCACCAATTTGCAATCCTACCAGCAGTGTATGAGTGTACCTTTTTCTCCACATCATAGCCAACATTTATTATTGCTTGTATTCATGATAATTACCATCCTGCTGGAATAAGATGAAATCACAGTGCAGTTTTAATTTGAATTTCTCTAATTGCTAGAGATATTGAATATTTCTTTCATATATTTGTTGACTGTTTTTCTGTTTTTATTTCTTCTTCTGTGAGGTGCTTGCTCCATTGGTTGACTTGTTCGTTGATTGGGTTATTTGTTTTTAAGGTGTTAAGTCTTTTTAATTTTTTATAAATCTGGAGATTAATGCTCTATCTCTGAGGTGCAGTCTTCAAAGACTTTGTTCCATTCTGTAGGCTTTCTATTTACGTTCTTGATATTTTCCTTTGCTGTAAAGCTTTTTAGTTTGATACCATCACATTTATTGATTCTTGATTTTACTTCTTGCACTTTAGGAGTTTTGTTGAGGAATTCCATTCTTAAGCCGACATGATAGAGAGTTGGGCCTACTTTTTCTTCTAGTAGGTGCAGGGTTCTAGCCCTTTTTATTTTAGACAGGAGCTCACCAAGTTACTTGGAGCCTTTCTAAGTTCCCAAGGCTGCCTTTGAACTTGTGATCCTCCTACCTAAGCCTCTCAGGCTGCTGGGATGAAGATTTAAATTAAAAAAGAATGAGTCTCAAAATACCCCAATTGTTCAGCTATTCATTTTTAATTACTCATTATGAGCTGGGGGCAGTGGTGCATGCCTGTAATCCCAGCAGCTTGGGAGGCTGAGACAGGAGGATTGAGAGTTCAAAGCTAGCCTCAGCAATTTAACGAGGCACTAAGCAACTCACTGAGACTCTGTCTCTAAGTAAAATACAAAATAGGGCTGGGGATGTGATTCACTAGCCAAGTACCCTTGAGTTCAATCTCTGGAACCCCCCACCCCCAAAGAAATCACTTTTTATAACAGGAAAATTATAATATAAATAACAAAACACAACACTGAGGTGACATATCACAATAGAAAAGAAAATTACAAGACAGCAAGATAAGTTATATAATGGTAAAATGGTCATCCATTAACATGCATAAAAATATAAATGTGAATGCACAAAACAGAGTTATAAAATACGTGTAGCAAAAATTGACAGTAGACTAGAAAATCTTTGGAGATCCATTTTCCTTTGCTATTTTTCTACTATCTTGTTTTCTCCATCTTGATTTGACAACTGTATGAGTTTATCAAAATTAATGCCTTATTCTACATCTGCATTGTCCATACCATGATTCATGATCCTGTATTACCTTCTTTTTTTAAATTGTTTTGTAGTTGTAGATGGACAGAATGCCTTTATTTTATTTGTTTCATTTTTTATGTGGTGCTGAGGATCAAACCCGGTGCCTCACACATGCTAGGCAAGTGTTCTGCCACTGAGCTACAGCCCCATCCCCTGTGTTACCTTCTTATCTAGTTATTCTATTGTCTACTAACTGGCCTATATCTTCCTCTTATAGCATCTCCTCAACATGCCATATGCACCTAAATCATATTTCTTCAAGGTAAGGACATTATATAATGTCTCTATCTTGTAATTTTCTTTTCTTCAGTCACAGTATAACAGTGCATCTTCACTTCTTCCAGTACATGAACCCTAGATATTTAATACAGTGTTGCATATTCTTTTTTTAAATTTTAATTTTCCCTTATAGTTATATATGGCAATAGAATATATTTTGATATATTTATACAAATATGAAATATATGTTATTCTAAATGAGGATCTCAGTTTTGTGGATGTACAAGATGGTGAGATTCATTGTGGTGTATTCATGTATGTATACAAGAAAGTTATATCAGATTCATTCCACTGTCTTTCCTATTCTTAATCTCCTTACCTTACCTACATTCTT
The DNA here is from genome assembly GCA_025594165.1 of Tamias sibiricus. Classification (NCBI taxonomy): domain Eukaryota; kingdom Metazoa; phylum Chordata; class Mammalia; order Rodentia; family Sciuridae; genus Tamias; species Tamias sibiricus. The sequence goes on from CM046667.1 coordinate 58,187,404, forward strand.
TTTTGTCTAATCCACTGAACTTCTGTTCTTTCCTTACCCCCTTATTGTGTATTTGCATCCACATATTGGAGAAAACATTTGAAGTTTAGTTTTTTGGGATTGGCTTTTTTCACTTAGCATGATAGTCTCCAGATTGATTAAATTACTGGAAAATACCATAAAGTCATTCTTCTTTATGGCCAAGTAATATTCCATTGTGTGTGTGTGTGTGTGTGTGTGTGTGTGTGTGTAACCTTTTCTTTATCCATTCATCTGTTGAAGGGCACCTAGGTTGGTTCCATAGTTTAGCTGTTGTGAAATGAGCTTCTGTAAATATTGATGTAACTGCATCACTGTAGTATGACAATTTTAACTCCTTTGGGTATATACCTAAGAGTGAGATAACTGGGTCAAATCATGGTTCCATTCCTATTTTTTTAGGATTTTCCATACTATTTTCCAGAGTGGTTGCACCAATTTGCAGTCCCACCAGCAATGTATGAGTGTACCTTTTCCCCCACATCCTTGCCAACATTTCTTGTTACTTACTTGTATTCTTGATAATTGCCGTTCTGACTGTAATGACATAAAATCTCAGTGTAGGTTTTGTTTGTTTTTTTGTTTGTTTTGTTTTGTTTTTTTGGTACTGAGGATTAACTCAGGGGCACTCAACCACTGAGCCACATCCCTAGCCCTATTTTTTATTTTATTCAGAGACAGTGTCTCACTAAGTTGCTTAGCAGCTCACTGTTGCTGAAGTTGGCTTTGAATTCTCGATCCTCCTGTCTCAGCCTCCTGAGCTGCTGGGATTATGGGCGTGCACAACTGTGCTTAGCATCAGTGCAGCTTTAATTTGCATTTCTCTAGTTGCTATAGATGTTGAACGTTTTTCAGATATTTGTTGACCACTGGTCTTTCTTCTTTTGAGAATTGTCTATTTAATTCCTTTGCCCATTTATTGATTGGATTATTTATTTTTACTATTCTTCATAATCTGAGGGAACATATTTTCATGGGGCAGAAGAGACCATGTAAAATTATTAGGAAAGAACATTAAAGTAGAAATCTTGACCACCTGTCCCCCATTATTACTCCTATAATCTCTCACAAATAATCCTTTATTCAGTCAGGTCCATCAGGGTGGAATGTGCATACTACAAACTATCAAACCTGTCCACCCCTTTACCTAATTTATCATATAGCCCATGTATAGTTCTCCATAATTGTTTCAATGATATTTCATCCCTTTTCCCTCTGCTTCCACAGAAGTTTACTTAAGACTATATTATTGCACCTATTTTACCCAGCTTTGTGTTATAGTCAAATCTACTTGCTGCTCTTTCGTCCTCTGAATTACTGGCTTCTAGAAGACAGATGCTAGGATGGATTCAGGTTCCCTTCCTAGTAGTGTTTAGAAGGAATATTTGCCTGTAATAGATTTTCAAAATATTTTCTGTACTGAGATGAAAGAAGATTAGTTGCAGGAAATTATGCTATTTTGTCTGGAATAGTCACCATCATCTGTATGATATTGAACAAGTCCCTTCCCTGCAAATTTAAAGTTTGTCACTGTTAACAAAACTAGATGTTTCTTAAAGAAATATACAACTCTAAAATGATAGAGCTTTTTTAATTACAAAAGACTCAGTGTTTTATTATTTAAATATCTGCAGGACTATCAGAGGACAAAGAGAAAGCAGATATATATATATATCCTGTATGGCCCTAGAATATAAAGTTAGGCCCTTCATGTAAAACTCATAGAATGATTGTAGTTGAAAACAAAGATTAATAACTATTAAAGATTAAGAACTATTCTGATAGGTAAAAGTGTGCAGTAGTAGGTAGTGAGCATCTCATTACTTAAGGATTGCAACCAGAATCAGAGAGGTTCAGAGACTCCTGTTTCAGTTGGAAGCTGGGCAATGTAACCTCTAAATTTCTTTTCCACTTGGAGCTGTATGAGAACACTAATATCATTTTCTTTTTCTGCAAATCAGGTCCCTATTCTCCTCATGGCTGGATGAGTGGACTAATCAATCAAAGCATTTATAAAGTGCAAAGCACTTTCCACTCATTAAGTCATATTAACTAGAGGGTCAAAGGTTGGTCTTGCCTGCCATAACTTTCTCTATTTAGGATCTCAATACTATTTATCAACTGATTCCCAATTAGTCTTTTTTTCTCATGGGCAAAATAAATGAATTCCCATTTAATCCTTTTTCCACTAAATGTCTTCATGAGTTGATATCCTGCATTAAGAAGTGTCACTCTCTCAAGGCCATTTTGTGCCACTCCAGCTTCTCCACTATTTTCAAATGGTGAAATATGAAACATTTGTAAAGGAATCATTTTTTAAAGATCGGTCTGTCTTGTTAGTTAAAAGGCGTTCAGCTTCTCAAGTTCAGAGTATGAGGAGGTTACTCAACAATCTTTTTTTATGAAGTAATAAAATCCTGATTCTTCAACCTATGATCTTTGCCAAAACATACTATAAGAACATAAAAAGAATCAATATGGGTTTCCAAAAAATACAAAGTCTATGAATATTCACTATGGGTATAGTACCTGTTATCATAAATTGTTCACTAAAGCCTCCCTGGTTAGAACCAGAATTAGAGACTCTGAGGCATGGAATATATCTGAAAAAATATTCAGCTAAACCAATGTTTTGCTTTTATTTTTCCAACTTTTTATTTTTATAGTAAAATTATATATAGTATAATGACAGTCATATAGTAAAATAATTCTATAGCAAATTATGTATACCAAGTAGCAAAAATTATAGTGAACAATTACAGATGTGTAAAGTTTTAAAGATAGTGCAGTTTGTCCCCATTATTACATCCTACATAACTATAACATCAAAAAGAAGAAACTGAAATTGGTATAATGCTAATTTTGTCTTGTGTGTAGATTAGTATAACCACCATTACTATTAAGACACAGAGCTATTCCATCAACAAAAAGATAGCGCTATCCCATTATAATTGCATTCACACCCCTCACCATCCTTAATTCATGGAAATCACTACTTTACTCTCCATCTCCATAGGTTAGTCATTTTGAATGTGTCATATAAGTGGGTTCCTTTAGTAATTGGCTTTTTAAAATTTGTTTTTTAAATTATATTATGAAATTTTGATATAATTATAGGCTTATATGCATGAAGTAATACAGGAAGATGTTGCTTCCTGACTTGGAGCAACAACGCCGCGGGAGAAAAACTCGGAGGCAGAATGAAAATGAAAGAAGGTTTTTTATTCTTCGGCTTTAGCAATCTCTCAAAACTCTAACACTGGCTCTTTGAGCAACCTCTCTGACTCTTTACTTCTTCTGACTACTGACTCTTTACTTCTTTACTTTACTTTCTTTTACTTTTACTTTCTTAGAGAGAGCTTAGAGAGAGAAAAAAAGAGCGAGAGCTTCTTCTTTTTTCTTCTTCACTTTCTTTTACTTTTGCTTTCTTAGAGAGAGCTTAGAGAGAGAGAGAGAGAGAGAGAGAGAGAGAGAGCTTACTTCTCTCTATCTATGGTTTCTCATTTCTTTCTCTAGCTTCTTCTGACCCAACTCTTAACCGCTCTGACTCTTATTTCTTCTTCTGACTACGTTCTGGCCGCTCTGACTCTTCTTTTTCTCTGACCCGAACTCTTCTTCAGACCGACTGAGCGACTGAACGACTGACTGAATGAATGTGGCTTCTGAACACTTTCACCCGGTTATATACCTTTAGCTTTGTGGGTGCGTCATGTGCATTTACAGATGCGTCACGTGCATATGATTATTATCAGGTGGAACTTATGGCTTCCAGCTAGCTGCAATAGACATCTCCCTGATTGGGGCTGCTTCAGGAAGATCCCTTGTGTCCTTTCCCCAGTTTCTACCAACTGTAACATCTTGCACAATTATAGTATAATATCATAACCAGGAAATTAGCATAGATTCAATCCACCAAACTTATTCAAATTTTCACACATTTAAATGTTTGGGGAGGTATGGGTATGTGTGTTTATCTCTAGGCTATTTTATCACATGTATAGGGCCACAATATATAATAATTTCATGGCCATATGATCCCATGTACTATTATTTTAAAATCATACCAACCTCCCTCCTACTACCCATCTCCCTCTGTTTCTAGTCCCTGGCAACCACTAATCTGTTCTCTATTTCTATAATTTTCTTATTTCAAGAATATTATATAAAGGGAATCATTCCCTATTAAACTTGTGGGATTGGACTTGTCATTCATAACTCCCTAGAGAGTGTATGCATATAAGCATGTTCTTTTTTATAGTCTTTTGTTATATAGTATTTCATATTATGGACATTACAAATATTGTTGAACCATTAACCCATTGAAGGACATATCAGTTGTTTCTAATTTGAGACAAGTATAATAAAGCAGTTACAAATTTTAATTTACAAGTTTTATATGAGCATAACAATTTACTTCACTAAGAAAAACGTCCAAGTGTACAACTACTGGATTTGGTGAAAACTGCTGGTTTAGTTTTATAAGAAATTGACCAAATGCCTATCAGAGTACTTGTGAAACAGGCCAGAGACCCCCACCCAGAAGTCCCTTGCCATAATTAAGTTTTTCCTCTTGTCAGATCACCAAGATATCTGCAGATGTTACTGTTGTTCGTAGTTTCCTCTTTCTTGCTAATGCCAGGTTTTCACAAAAAGGTGTGACAGAGAGGAGACTGCAAGCTCCACTTTAAAAAAAAAAAAAAAGATATTATCACTGTTTTCTTAATAGAAACTTGTGAAATTTGTGTCAGGTCTAGAGGATGAAACAGAAAGCATGTGTCATATAAAACCTCCAAGCCCCTCCTCCCCCTGGATATAAAGTTAGAAAAATTTCCAAAATATTTGTTCAGAGGAAGAAATCTTAGTCATGAGCCACCTTTGAACCCTGCAGCCAATAAACCTGCTTCCTGAAAATTCTTTAGGTGTCCAGCCTCTTCTATCCTACTTCAGTTGTACCATTTTATATTCTCACCAGAAATGTATGAGGGATTCAGTTTCCCTGTGTCTTTGACAGCAATAAAGCTTTTCACTAATTTTTATTGTAGCTAGTCTTACATGTATGTAGTAATATCTGATATCTTATTGTGGTTTTAATTTGCATTTCCCTGATGGCTAGTCATGTTGAATGTCATTCATGTGCTTATTTGCCATCATTTTTGATTAATATTTTGGATTTTATTTTTTCAGTTACATTTCTTTTTCCTATATATATATTTTAACTGACATAATAATTGCACATGTTTATGGAATAGAGTGTGATAATTTGATTCATAATGCAATGGTAATGATTGAAACAGAATAATTAGCTTTCCCCTTTCCTTAAATACACATCATTACTATGTGTTGAGAAACTTAAAACTACTTTCTTCTGGTTCTTTATAGAATATATAATAAGTCATTGTGAACTATGTATACTCACCTACTTTCGTGTGGAATGCTAGAATTTATTTCCCCAATCTCAATGTGTTTTGGAAAGGTAGGGGGACAGGATCTCATGAAAATCAAAGGGAGATCTGTAGAGGAAAGGGACCAGGGAGTGGAAGAAGGGGAGGGAGGGGTGAATTCTAAGGACTGTTATTGGTCAAATTATATTGTATGCATGTGGAGGAGTCTTAGACCTGCACAGGCAGTCAGGACAAGATGCCAGGTGAGGAAGTCCGGGGCAGGCCCAGAGAATGTAAGTACAATGAGGTTCCTCCACCAACAGAAACTTCTCAGTTAACAAAGGTGCTCATGAACATGAGTAGGGACCCAATCATGCCAACACTTCCATACTCACGCACACAAGTGAGGATCTAATAAAAAGACTAAGACAGATGTGTGGATACAAGGGGAACCAATGAGCAATAATGAGGGGAGCATGGAGAAAGGAGATAAAAAGGGAAAAAAACCCAAAGCCCATTAAAAAAATAAATCCAGTACTTCCCTATGGGATTTCCATCTCCAGACCCCTTCTCTTCAGAGAATTCTGTTATTTTGTTACTTTGCTCTTGCAATAAATCTTTCAGCTTGTGTCCTGTTCAATTTTTTGCTGAGCAGAGACAATGAACCCAAGTCACTTAGATAGTAATAATGGTAACACATTTACAAATATGTAACAACAAATCCCATCATTATTTACAACTATAATTCAACAATAAAAATGTGGAAAGGGGGAAAATGTATTTCCGTACCCATTATCCAACTTCCCTCTACTCCCCATCTTCCCTACCCTGTCTTCCCTCGGTAATCATTATTCCACTTTCTTCTTCTATATGATCAATTTTTAAATTTCCACATGTTGGGACTTTCTGGACGCTGTCTGCCAAGGGGATGAGCTCTGGTTGTTTACCACACCCTTTAGAGGACCGGGGCTAAGCAAGGGGGTGTGGCTATGACGTATTGTGAGAGTCCGAACTGCCCTGCAGGTCGAGGATTGGTTATTTCTGGGCCTATTTAAGTGCAGTTCATTGCTTAATAAATTTGAGTTTTGGCTCTTGCTTTATACAAAACTCCCTGGGTGTGGCGTGGTATCCGTCAATCAGGCAGGGTAAGACGCCCGGCGATTTTTGCCCGCTAAGCCTATCTTTGCCAGGTAAGCTACATTCTTTCTGCTGGCAGAAAGAACCCCCTTTTAGGGCCCAAAAAGGGGGGGTAGCTTTAGACCTCGGCCCCATTAATAACACAGCAGTCCTGGCAGGTTGGCGCCCAACGTGGGGCGCAAAAATTATCGGTAGGCTTAGCACGGTTAGAGACGCAGCGTCTCTCTGGCAAAAGTATCCTCTAATATGGGGCAAGCGTTAATATTTAAGAAATCTCAGGACCCAGCCCTCGAGGCATGGCGATGTATTTTAAGAAAGCAAGGTCTCCAAATTTCTGATGCTCAAGCTGAATAAATTTGGAGTCCATTAATACGGGCGGATCCCTGGCTCCCAAAGGCTGATTTTAATTCGTGGAAAACGTGGCACCAAGTGGAACAAATTTTAAGAGAGAGAGAAAATGAAAACGGGGAAGTTCCACCTCTGGGAGTTTATCCAGCTTTATCCGCCCTAAAAACATGCTCTCTCATGCAAACAGCAAAAGAATCTGCAGAGGCCACAGATCAGGCACCTCAAATCATACGAATTGAGGTAACGGAACAGGCCCTGCGGGAAAATAAAATATCTGAATCTAGTCTTTCCCGGTCCTGAGAATTAAACAGTCCCTCCCGGTCCACGGATTTGGAGAAGACTAACCACTCCCTAGAAGTAGAGAAATCCCGCTCCAGGGAATTAGGAAAAACTAACAATCAAGAAATTACAACCCCTCCCTTAGAGAGCTTTAACAAATTCCCTGAGGACAAAGGCCATCAGCCACATGGCTCACCACCCTGTGAGCGGGATCCACCATTTTATGAGCCCGCACCTTCCGGGCCTTCTGCCCCACCGCTTTACCAAGAGGCGCCAGTTTCACAACAGCTGCTAGTGCCCCCTGGTGGGCTTTCACCAGTAATGGCGTTCCCAGTTAATTTAAATCCGGGAGGAAACAGGCCGCAGATTTGGTACCACTAGGAGACTCAAGAGTTAAAAGAATTAAAAAAAGCAGTGTCGGAAGATGGTCCGAACTCGACATGGGCAGAATGTATTTTATCAAGCCTAGCCCATCACACCTGCACGACTAAAGATTGGAACGATCTAGCCAAAGCCGTGCTTCCGGGACCTTTATTTTTTAAATGGTGTGCATATTTTTCTGATGAATGCCATATGCAGGCTGAGAGGAACCAAGCTGCGAATCCTCCCATACCAATAACCTTTGGAATGCTGGCAGGAATTAGTGACGAATATGACACAGGCATTCAACAGGCAGCAATACCAGCCCCTTACCGAGAGCAGGTGCGAGCTGTACGGCTGGCAGCATGGAAAAAGCTAGAGGAAGGCCCTACAGAGCCTCCTATAGCTGGAATCACTCAGAAAGCTAATGAGGATCTGGCCACATTTATTGAGAGAGTGGAAAAAAGCCTTCAAAGGAAACTTCCACCTGGTACAATGAGGGACCAATTTGCAAAAATGCTAGTTTGGGAAGGGATGACCACAGATCACAAGCTGGCCTGTGCCAGGTTAAAGGATAGATCTATGGGGAGATGGATTATTGCCACCAAAGATGTGGGTTCTCAAACCCATCAGTCTCAAGTCTTAACCACTGCCCTTAATGCCCATACTGAGGTATTAGCAACAGTTTTAAATGGAAAAGGGACCTGTTTTTAAGTGTGGACGACAGGGCCATTTTAAAAAAGACTGCCCCAATGGCCCTGGTTGGCACCCAGAATGCTCCCCTGGCCAGACTCAGAGTCCAGCTGCCCCTAGAACACTTTGTCCTAGATGTAAAAGAGGATATCATTGGAGAAAAGATTGCAGATCTAAATTTGATATTCAGGGGAAACCTTTAAACTCCTAAAGGGGCATCCTCCAGCCCCGTTACACCAAGGAGGTTCCCCTGCTCACAGTCCCCCTAAGGTCCATTGGACAATTCCTATTGTTCCAGGGATTAGACCAAAGATGGATATTTATATATCAGGAAAGAAATTTCATTGCCTAATTGATACTGGGGCAGATCGTACTATACTAAGGAAGGAAGAGATTCCACCTCAATGGGAACTAATTCCAGGGCCCCAATTACTCAGGGTAGGTGGAAACACTCATTCAGAAGAAACCAGAGATTGGCTTAGATGGAGAGACATAGACAGAAATCAAGGGGAGGTTCACCCCCTTGTGGCCCCTAGATTAACCTCTAATTTATTAGGCCAAGACATCTTAGGAGAAGCCAAAGCTTACATTACTACAACCCATAGAGAGCTTCAAAATGATATATTAATTAAAGATAGGGGGAGAGAAACTTTCAATCATCAAAAAGGGTCTCACCCCCAATCCTAAGGGCCACTGCTCCCCAAGTTCCTGCCATTCAATGGCGAGATGGCCCCCCAATCTGGGTCAACCAGTGGCCCCTTCCTACTGAAAAACTAAACCATTTGAGGGCAATTGTCCAAGGACAGTTAGACCTAGGACACATTAGACCCTCTCTTAGCCCATGGAACAGTCCTGTTTTTGTTATACAAAAGGCCACAGGGAAATGGAGGATGTTACAAGACCTCTGAAAAATTAATGATAGGATGTTCATTGTTGGCACACCTCTGCGTGGCCTCTGCTGGATCCCTTCTATCTCAAGAGATTTAAGCTTAATTGTTAATGATATTAAATATTGTTATTTTTCAATACCTCTTCATCCAGATGATTATGAAAAGTTTGCGTTCTCTATCCCCTCTGTTAACTTTCAAAAGCCAGATGAGCGATATGAATGGATAGTTCTCCCTCAAGGTATGGCTAACAGCCCAGCTTTTTGTCAATATTATGTTTCATGTCTTCTGTCACCATTAATGAAAAAATCACAGCTCACCCTATATGTTTATATGGATGACATCATCCTGGGAGCTGCTGATGTCCAGCAACAGGGCTCAGCTTACCTGACCCTTCGAGAGCTCTTAGAAAAAGGAACATTACACATATCCAATGACAAGGTCCAAACTATTCCTCCCTTCAAAATATTGGGGACAAAACTTAGCCTAGATTCGGTTTGTCTTCTCAAACCTCAACTAGTCATTCAAAAATCTTATTCCTTGGCAGAGTTACAGAAGCTATTAGGAGAGCTAAACTGGTTAAGACCATGGCTTCATATCTCTACTGAGGATTTATTACCTCTCTTTGAGTTGCTATGGAGAAAATCCCCCTCTGTTGTGATTATATTAGAAGAAGGTCATCTGTCAATATTACAAAAAGTCCAAGATGCCCTCAATTCAGCCCAGTTGGCTCGATACCAACCAAAGCAACCTCTATATCTGTGGATTTTCTCAGGTGCTAAGCTCCTTACAGCTGTTCTCACCCAGATGGGTAACCCCTTACAGTGGATACATTCCTCTGTGGGAGGAGCACCTCGAGTTTTATTCCCAATTAGATCAATTAGCAGATCTTGAAATAAAAGGGAGAGATACATCATTGAGACATTGTGGAAAAGACCCAGATATTTTAACAATTCCTTACCGTTTGTCAGACTTTGAATGGATACGGAGAAACAACCCTAGAGTCTCCTATGCTTTAGAAGGATTTTTAGGACAAGTTGACTGTCATTATGGGTCAACCAAATGGACCTCTTCTTTTCCCAAATTAGAGTGGACTCCCCCCCATCCTTTTTTCCATCAAGCCACTCCCGAAGGCAGTAAATGTCTTCACAGATGGAGGAAAAGAAGGGTCAGCAGTTGTAGTTTTTCACCCATCCTCAGGCCAAAGGACACAATACTTTGAAGCCGTTACTGGTTCTGCTCAATTTAAAGAATTATATGCTGTTGCATTAGCCTTGACCCGTGTCCAAGTGCCTATGAATCTTTTCTCAGATAGTTTATATGTAATTAACCTATTACCTTCTCTAAATGCATCATATATAAAGATAGATAATAATCCTATAACCCCTCTGACGATTCAGGTTCGATCCCTGTTAAAGAGGCGTAATGAGCCTATTTTCCTCCAATATCTTAGGGGACATCAAGGCTTATCTGGGCCCCTCTCTGAGGGAAATCAGGCTGCTGACCGTTTGGACACCACAGGTGTATTAACAGTTACAGTCCCATATCAACAAGACCTTCAGTTAGCCCAAGGTCTTCATGACCTTACTCATTTAAATTGGAGAGGACTACATCATAAATTTCCTTTAGTTCCTATAAAAGATTTTAAAAAGATTGTAAGGACATGTAAGTCCTGTTTGCCCTTCTTACAGGTCCCACCTCTCCAGTCCCCTGGGGTAAATCCCAGAGGCCTACGACCCAATGCTGTCTGGCAGACTGATGTAACCCATTATGCGCCATTTGGAAAATTAAAATATATATTTATGTCCATAGATACTTATTCACATGCTTGTTGGGCCAAGGCACACTCTGGAGAAAGGGCTAAACATGCTGAAAGTCACTTTTTACAATGCTTTGCTATTCTTGGATTGCCAAAACAGGTTAAAACCGATAATGGACCCTGTTTTATGAGCAAATCATTACAAAAGTTCTTCCAAACTTGGAAAATTAAGCATACCACAGGGATCCCATATAACCCAAAAGGACAAGCCATCATAGAGAGACATAATAAAACCCTAAAGGACCAATTAATAAAACAAAATGGGGGAAGCAACCCCCATGACCAGTTAAAGACAGCTATGCTTACCTTAAATATTTTAAATTTTTCCAAACAGCAGCCTCTGTCTGTGTTTCAAAGACACTGGTCTAACCAAACGCCTTATGTAAAGGTTGAGGTCCAATGGAAAGACCCATTAACTGGATTCTGGAGAGGTCCAGATCCGTTAATAAGTGCTGGCAGAGGTTTTGGGTGTGTCTTCCCAATGGGAGAACAAACCCTATATGGGTGCCTGCCAGAGATCTCAAATACTGCCAATCCGACCAAAATGACTACCCAGGAGCACAAGCTCTTGAGGGGTGATCCTTTCTTTTTTCCACAGAAATGAGAAGAAAGAAAAAACACCATGACAAATCTCCTGTCCTGTTGTGATTAAACTTCTCATCACATCCATTCCAAAATTCATCAAAAACACTGTCTTGGACTCCTTCTTTGTCAGTATCTCAACCCTCTGGGATGAGAAAAGAGGGACTGTGCCATTCCTGTGACAATTGTCTGGACTTTATGCTAGAGAGAAGAGTGCTATTCCTGTGACTAAACTGAATGGGTGGACTTTCTCCCTTTGGTGAAATCCCTGATTGTCATTGTCTTTGTGTTCACTTTTGGGCCCTATATAACTAACCAGATTGATACAGCTAGGTGGTCTGATGTCATGCTGAGCTAAAGCCCTACAGGCTTGGCCACGGTCCTTAACAAGATGCAGAGGTTTGCCCTCCAGTCAAGCCTTCCCAAAGGTGACTGTCCTGTCCCGTGTCCTCCCCTTGGCCACTTGCTGGCCCTGGGTATGTCCACCTAAAGTGCTAGGGTGGTAGCCAATGACGGGTAAGATTTTTCCCAGAGAGGAAAAATCCACCTAGTCAGGCACACTCTCAAATGTGTTGGACACCCTAATAAATACAAGATGGGACATCCCTTTTTTGAAATATAAAATGGAGAGGCCCCATTTTGAAAAAAAACAAAAAAGGGGAATTGTTGGGACTTTCTGGACGCTGTCTGCCAAGGGGATGAGCTCTGGTTGCTTACCACGCCCTTTGGAGTACCGGGGCTAAGCAAGGGGGTGTGGCTATGCCGTATAGTGAGAGCCGGAACCACCCTACTGGTCAAGGATTGGTTAGTTTTTAGGCCTATATAAGTGCAGTTCATTGCAATTAATTTGAGTTTTTTGGCGCTGCTTTCTACGAAAAACTCCCCGGGTGTGGCGTGGTGTCCGTCAATCAGGCGGGGATAAATCACTCGGCGACTTTTGCCCGCTAAGCCTATCTTCGCCAGGTAAGCTACTTTAATTCTTTCTGCTGGCAGAAAGAACCCCCTTTTAGGGCCCCAAAAGGGGGGTAGCTTTACACCTCGGCCCCATTAATAAGTAACACAGCAGTCCTGGCATATTTGAGATGTGATTGAGTTGATGGAAGGATAGCCCTTCTGAGGCATGTTTGAATAACTCCAGAAATATTTCTGACCACTACTTGTTCTGTATCCTTAGGCAAGCTTCCTATCTCTGGGTTTTTAAGATCCCCATCTGTTAAATGGGGAAAATATCATATACCTTCTAAGGTTGTTCTAAGAAATCACCAAAGGATCACAGACAAAATGAATAGCCTGATGCCTGTACCAGAGTATATATTGAGGCCTTTTTACTTTCTTCTTAACTTCACATCTAAACACCTCTTTAAACACTGAGAAAGAAACAGAATCAATTCAACATGACAACACTGATCAATAGAGAGTCTTCAGAACAAAGCTGCATTTTTAATGCCCCTCTTTTGTAGAACAGAGGTTATTGACTGAGCCATGCTATTATCAGGATAATACCAATGTACTAGCAAGTCATGCTTTCAACAATGACATAGCAATATTCTTATTGCATGTAAACAATAGAGAATGATACAAATGGGAAGGCTGGGGAGATAGTTATTAGCATCACTTAGGGAACAGTATTTTGAACCCCAAATACTTAATAATATTTCTTCCAAATGCAGTCCTGTGTTTCCAGACTCCAAATGCAGTCAGACTCCATTCCTTATAACCAGGCTCTATCTTCTGAAATAGATGTATTGGGGAACTTATATTTAGTGAGTAAGCATCATGTTCTAGGTATTATGGTAGATACTTTATATGCGTTTTCCTCTTTTAATTATCATAATGAGCTTGTGAGGTTAGATAAAATTATGCATATTTTATAGATAAAGAGAACAAGGCTTAGAAAAGTTATGTCCTATTTCATTAACCTAGAAAGTGACCAAGCTAGAAGCAAGTTGCAAAACTGATGGAGGCAGTTAACTGTCTATTAATTTCAGTATACTATTTCTGCAAATTTGCCTAAGAATTTAGAATTTGTTTTATACATAATGAGATGAGATAAAAGTATTATAAGTAAAAACAAACAAACAAGAATTAGTCTTAACCAAATCATTGGAGCATAAACACTTGGAAAAGAGTATTATTTAACTCATATTAAATAATTTGCACCTGCAATAAAATGTATTATAAGTAGGAAATGACATGATATGATATGTATTTGCAATAGATGACCTGGCTGCATTGTGGAGTATGGATTTCAGGGTAGGAAACTGTATATATTATAGATGTTTCCCCTTTGATTTTGGTGGCTGAAGGCTGCTGACCCAATGGGAAAAGAGTTCTCATCATTATGTGAACATGGAGTCAGTTTGGTGATTGGCCCTCTTTGATTGTTTTCTGTGTCATCTTAGGGATTCATCCTGAACTCAACCTTCCACCTGAGATTGGTGAGTCTTGCATGGACTAATTCAGCTCCAAGGACTTTGAGAAATTCCAATTCTGTGAACATACCATGATATGAGAAGTTCTAAACCATTGACTATAAAATAGCTGACAGGGTAGCTCAGTTTGGAGTAGGTAGTTGAAACTTGTAATGTGATGACACCTCAAGACCAGTTGGCAGTTTAAGTAACATCTGAAAGCAGAGATTCAGCAGCAGTTGATGTCTGTTCCTAGGAATAAATGGGAAAAGTTTGGAAATGTTAGAATTTCAGTCCAAGAAAGTTTCAGGAATTCATAGGGATAAGCAAAGTCCTAGGGAACAAAGGGTTGGTATAGCATCAAAAATTAGCCCAGACACAGGGGACATGCCTACGCTCATAGTGATAGACTGCAAGTGCAATTACTTAAATCCTCCCTGCCTTGGGCCAAGCTTATTGCTGGGATTTATATGAATGTGTAAGAAAAATTTCTCCTCTTGAGAGTTTGTGGAATAGTGGAGTAAAGAGATGTGTAAATAAATACTTATAAAAATTTGTGTTCAGAATTATGGTCAAGGTTTATTAATTCTAATAAAATTCATTGAGCACATATTTTGTATTTATCATTGTTCAGGAAGATGTGAACAACATTGAACAATACAAACATGGTCATGACTCTAATAGAGTAAATAAACAATTACATGGTAATGCATTAAAATGGAGGAAGTTCAAGATAGGTTAGGAAAAAAGAAGACAGACAATCCAAATTTAAGGGAGAAAGAGAAGGCTTCTAAATAGAAATATAGTATAAAATAATAATTAAATCTATTGCATATGTAGGGAGGAGAGAGATTCTAGGTAGGGAAGATTTTGTGGAATAAATAAAACTCAAGCAGTGGCTTGAAGAAAGAATACAAGAGCTTACCTGGTGCATAACAATGATGACTATAGCCTTCTAAGGTTTATTACCTATTAGGTGTTATTCTAAATTATTTTAAAAATATATTATCTGTTGAATCTGCTATTCAAAAGTGTTATTTATCATTCCAATTGCACAAATGAGGAGAATGAGATATACCAAGGAATTAACTAGCTTGTCCAAATTCACGTGGCTGCTAAGTGGTGGAAGCCTGGATTTTGAACTTCAGGAGTCTTACAAAAATTTTCACGAGTAATCACTACATTATATGTCCTTCAGGGAGATATATGATATTGCAGAATATGTGAAAAGCATACACAAAATTGTGGTACTAGAAAAAAGCTTAATATATATTGTATAGGTCAGCATGCTCTACTCAGGCTGTGTGTATGATAATTTTTGGACGTAAAAATGACATTCTATGCTATACAATGGTAGCTCTTGATAACAAATCTAATAATATTGTATTTTAGTCTGTATATAAGGGGAGCCATCGTAGGATTTGCAGTATGAAAGGGAGACTCATGGACCGAACTTTCTTTTTAATAGCTCCCTCTGGCCCTGATTTAAAGTGTATGTTGTAGAGAAAGAGAACAAAAGCAATGGTGTAGGCAATAAATAATGGACCCTGAAGTTGTGGCACAGTAAGTGGGAATGAAAAATAAAGAGATGAAATCATGTGGTATTTAACATATAAGATCATCAAAATTTGATGACACCATGAAAAGAAAAGGTAAGGAAAGAAGAGGGAGAGGCCTTCATGAGTCTGAGCCTATGGACTGTTATGGAGGCCAAAAGGACACATACTGCCTGAGACCCTTGAGGGTATTCCATACCTCAGACTGGGCTTTAAGCAAAGAGGACTTAGAGGTAATTAAAATAGCCTTACCTAGGAATAAGATTAAGGGCAGGAATTTGACTCCAGTCTCAATTCTGCACCTGACACTTGCTGTATAACTTTGAGCATGTTCATTCCCTCTCCATTTTCCCCACAGGCAACATAAGGGGTATACTACATTGTCATAGACATCTTTTGGAGACTTGATTTCCAGTGACTTTGTTATCACCCCCTAAAAAGGATTTTCAGGTTTTATTTATGCTTTCCTTGCAAAAGCCTTTTCAAATACTTCTTTTCCTACGTCTCTGCTTCCTCAACCTTACCAGTCTGAAGTGGGCCCAAATAACATCCTTTACAACGTCTGCTCTTCACCATCCCACCACTCCTTCATGCTGGAGTATGCCACCTATTTGTGTTCTATGACTAACACTGAGTAAATCTATTAATGAAGGATTGTAAATCAATAAATAACTTTATCAAACTGCCTCCTAGCTTAGCTCCTAAGCCATCCAAGATTTCTAGACAAATGTTGCTTAAGAGTCTCTCTGTGCTCTTCAAACTGATTATTTTGGTCAATTTCATCTTGAAGTCTGAGCAAAGAACAAGGAGGGTGATTAGTGCTTAGCAGGTATGATGAAATCTGAACAAAAACAAAGTTGGAGTGTTAATATAGGGGATGTGAAGAGAGAAGGAGGAGAAAAGGAATGAAGAGAAATAAAAAGGAAAATGAAAGAATTATAAAAGAAAATCAACATAGGGTAAGAGTAAGAAAAAGAAAAGAAGAATAAAGGAAAACATATTTGGGATTTATTTTAGTAATGGACCATAAGAAATTGTCATCTCACAATGTAAGAAGCATTGGTAGAGGGGAGAGGCAAGCAACAGCCAAATCTAAGGATCCAAATATGGAGACAAGCTTTAGAGAATGTCAGTATAAGAAGTTTTCCACTTGGTAAGTGGCTTCATGAAACACAGAAAGGAACTATCACAGAAATTATGTTTTCCTGCTGAGATTGTCCACAGTTCTATTTCTTTCCCTGTTCTCCTAAAGCTGTCACGTTAGTGAACTGGTTATATAAATTCACATCAACCAGTGTTCTTGTTTAAAATAGGAGAAAACAATAAATTAAACCCAGGAGCATCTACAGCCTTATTTCTAGAGACTAACCAAGTGTGAATTAACTTGTCTTCAGTTGTAGATGAAAAAAAATTGTGGGATCCTACAAAAAGATTCTGCAACAGAATCTTCTTTTCCACATGATTTCTGATAGACCAGGGGTGGGGTGTGTTGGGGATAGAAGGCAGTGTATGCTATATGAACAGCATTTTTCAGGCCCTG
Organism: Tamias sibiricus; assembly: GCA_025594165.1. NCBI lineage: Eukaryota > Metazoa > Chordata > Mammalia > Rodentia > Sciuridae > Tamias > Tamias sibiricus. The sequence continues at coordinate 58,204,415 of CM046667.1, forward strand.
TCCATGGCACCACCATTGTTGTGGCTGCCTCCTACTCTAGAAAATAAAAAGTACTGGTTACTTGAGCTTTGAGGGAAATTCAATGCATACCCTGCCACGAATATAGAGGGAACTTTGTTCATGTTCAGTGATTTCCACAATAGGAAGGTGATCTGCTCCGTGAACATATGGCTGTAGATTCTATTGCCAATGTGCTAAAAGTTTCCTTGATCCAGTTGATTTCGATAAAACATTGGTGGATGATACTGGTGATGTAACCATTACTATGATGGTGTTGCAGATCAAATATCCTGCAGCTAAAAACTCTTTGTGAGCTGTATGAGCTGTATGATCTGCAAGACAAAGAAGGTGGAAATGGAACTACCTCAGTGGTTATTATTGCAGTAGAACTTTCTAAAAGACAGATGAACTAATCAAACATATACTCCATGCCACATCAGTTATTAGTGGCTTTCAACTTGCTTGCAATGAAGTAGTGTGTTTTATCAGTGAAAACCTAATTATTAACACAGATGAACTTGAAAGAGATGTCTGATACTGCTGAAAAGTCAATGTCTTCCAAAATCCTTGAAAAAAATCTTAGGTTCTTCTTTATATGGTAGTAGATGTTGTACTTGCTATTATACAATATGAAAGGCTGACCTCCCTCTTTCACCACTTCTATTTAACATACTTCTTGAAACACTGGCTAGAGCGATAAGACAGATGAAAGAAATTCAAGAGATACAGATAGGAAAAGTAGAACTCAAATGATCACTATTCGCTGACGATGAGATTCTATACCTAGAAGACCCAAAAAATTCCACCAGAAAACTTCTAGAACTCATAAATGAATTGAGCAAAGTAGCAGGATACAAAATCAACACCCATAAAACAAAGCCATTTCTATATATCAGTGACAAATCCTCTGAAAGGGAAACGGGGAAAACTACCCCATTTACAATAGCATCAAGAAAAAAAAATACTTGGGAATCAACGAAAGACCTGAAAGACCTCTATAATGAAAATTACAGAACATTAAAGAAAGAAATTTAAAAAGACCTTTGAAGATGGAAAGATATACCTTATTCTTGGATAGGCATAATCAATATTGTCAAAATGACCATAAACCAAAATCACTATAGAGATTTAATACAATTCCAATCAAAATCCCAATGACATTCCTCATAGAACTAGATAAAGCAGTTATGAAATTCATCTGGAAAAATAAGAGACCCAGAGTAGCTAAAGCAACCCTTAGCAAGAAGAGTGAAGCAGGTGGCATCACTCTACCAGACCTTAAATTACACTACACAGCAATAGTAACAAAACAGCATGGTATTAGCACCAAAATAGAATGGTAGACCAATGGTACAGAACAGAGAACACAGAGACTAACCCACATAATTACATTTATCTGATATTAGACAAACACTGGCCAGAGCAATAAGACATTATGGCTGTAGATTCTATTGCCAAAAATGTACATTGTAGAAAAGATAGCCTCTTCAACAAATGGTTCTGAGAAAACTGGAAATCCATATGCAACAAAATGAAATTGAACCCCTATCTCTCACCATGCACAAAACTCAACTCAAAGTGGATCAAGGACCTACGAATTAGACCAGAGCCACCGTGCCTATTAGAAGAAAAAGTAGGCCCTAATCTCCATCATGTCAGATTAGGCCCCAACTTCCTTAATAAGACACCTATAGCACAAGAATTAATATCATGAGTCAATAGATGGGAAAGATTCAAACTAAAAGGCTTCTTCTCAGTAAAAGAAACAATCAGTGAGGTGAATAGAGAGCCTACTAATTGGGAACAAATTTTCACCACATACACATCACATAGAGCACTAATCTCGAGAATATATAAAGAACTCAAAAATCTTAACACCAAAAAAAAAAAAAAAAAAACACAAAAACAAAACAGTCAATAAATGGGCCAAGGAACTGAACAGACACTTCTCAGAAGAAGATATACAATCAATCAACAAATACATGAAAAAATGTTCAACATCTCTGGCAATTAGAGAAATGCAAATCAAAACTATTCTAAGATTTCATCTCACTCCAGTCAGAATGGAAGCTATTAAGAACACAAACAACAATAAATGTTGGAGAGGATGTGGGAAAAAAGGCACACTCACTCATACATTGCAGGTGGGTCTGCAAAGTGGTTCAGCCAATCTGGAAAGCAGTATGGAGATTCCTTGGAAAACTGGGAATGGAACCACCCTATGCCCCAGCTATCCCACTTTTCGGTCTATACACAAAGGACTTAAAAAAAGCATATTACAGTGACAAAGCCACATCAATGTTTATAGCAGCACAATTCACAATAGCTAAACTGTGGAATCAACCTAGATGCCCTTCAGTAGATGAATGGATAAAGAAAATGTGGTATATATACACAATGGAATATTATGCAGCAATAAAAGAGAATAAATGGACGAAGTTGGAGAATCTAATGCTAAGTGAAGTTAGCCAATCCCCAAAATCCAAATGCTGAATGTTTTCTCTAATACAGGGAAGCTGATTCACAGTGGGGTTGGGACTTGGAGCATAGGAGGATTAGAGGAACACTAGAACGGGCAATGGGGAGGGAGGGGAAGGGAGGAGGCTTAAGGGTAAAAAGAAAAAAAATGGTGGTAGAATGAGATGGCTATCCTTGCCCCGGGTGCATGTATGAAGACACGAATGGTGTGAATATACTTTGTATACATCCTAAGAGATGTAAAAATGTGCTCTATAAGTGTAATATGAATTGTAATGCATTCTGCTGTCGTATATAACAACTTAGAATAAAAGAAAAGGCAAAAAAGAAAAATTATCCCATACTTCTTTACGAATAATGCTTTTTTGCTAAACATAGTCCCTCTCTACTTTTATAAATACAATAAATCTCTTTTCTAAGTATAAAAAAAGAAAAAAGAAAGGAAGGAAGGAAGGAAGAAAGAAAGAAAGGATGGCCTCACTATCCTGTCAATTTTGTTAAAATTCTAAAAGTCCATAGGAGAAGTCAGATGGAGAATACTCTAAGCTGTAGCTAATGCACTCCAGTGTAGTACTATCTCAGGAAATTCCAAAGGGAGAAGTTAATCTAAAAATTGCCAGCATTGTCTTCACCTGCAGAAAACACAAATGAAGTTTGGTGTACAGGTGATTATTATAGGCTGTGAAAATTGGAAAAATTAGACAGAAGCAAGTGTCACTAAGGAGAGAATTCAGGAAATGCTGGCAACTGGTCCCAAAGCTACTCTGACCACTGGTGGAAATTACGCTATGTATCTGAAACATTTTGTGGACTTAACAGTTATAAAAAGGGTCCTTAAACACATTATTAATTCTGATGGAGTACTTATTATGTAAATCCTGATCAATTTGAAAGGTGAAAAATTTTTGAAGCTGCAATGTTGTGACCATTATAAGAGGAGGTACAGGGAAGAACTCATGATATGTTTATTACCAAAAATGAAGGATTTTTTTCATAGCCATTATTTTGTGTTCTTAATAAATAAAATATTTTATTAAAAGTTATAAAAGATATAATTATGTAAGCATTATAAGGTGAAAATAGAATATCTCAGAGGCATAGAGAAACAAAATAAAGAAAGTCAAGGGAACAAATACAATATCAGAAATAGTTACATGTATAATGCAAAAAAAATTTTTTCTGAGCATGGAGATTGAAAGAGATCAATTAGAATGAAACAAAACTAATGAAAAGGGACCCATAAATAAATAAAAATGTCAAAAGATTAGATTATGGATTAAAAATAAGAAAATTACATTATATAAGCATCTAAAACAGTGGGAGAAATAGTTAACTACAACATGTTTTGGGGGTATGCAATCATAATTCTTTTCTGTTACAATAAATACAACAAGATGAGGCATCGGAAGACTATTAATTGGAAAAATTGTGAATAAATAGTTCTATAGTTAGGCAAGCTCTTATTATTATTAATTGTGGAACCATGAGATTTTCTTAGGTATTCAAGGGCCCACAAAGCATTTTTCATTCATATGTCCTTACTGAAAATATTACTCAAAGAAGAATTTCGAACATGTGGTTCAAAAACTATTTGGCATAGCCAAGAGTGCTGTTGCACACCTGTAGTCCCAGTTACTCAGTATTCTGAAGCTGGAGCATGACAAGCCCAAGGCCATCCTTGGATATTTTACAAAACCCCATCTCCCCTCCCACAAAGTAATAATATAATAAAAATAAAATTTTCTGCACATGTAGCCCAGTGAAAGAGCACATCTGGGTTCTATACAGTACTGCGAAAGAAAATTATGTGGCATACACAAGCTACATCAAAATTACACAGAAAAGAGAAAGAAATATTTATTTAAGATGTATGTTTAGTAAGTTTGAGGTAGGGCCTGAGAATTATTACAAGCCCTCTTGTTAAATGACCTACACGACAGGTTGGATATCACTTTTGTCAACTAGGAGAAAAATCAACCAAAATGAAGATTCAAGTATAGAAAATAATTTAATAAACTATAGTTTAGAAATCAATGGAATTACCCAAACTTAGAAATAATCTCTACAACAGTTTTATTAACATGCTACTAAATGGAATACAAATGTGAAAAATAATTCTTAAAAGAAATGACACACAATGCCCAGATGATTCTAACAAAACTTGATTGGAGGGCTGACGTATGGCTCAGCGGTAGAGCACTCATCTCGCATGTGTGAGGCCCTGGGTTTGATCCTCAGCACCACATAAATAAAAAAATAAAGGTATTGTGTCTACTTACAACTCATTAAACAATTTTTAAAAACTTGATTTGGATAGCATAGGGTATATAGGGTAAGGTGATAAGTAGAAATGGGGAAAGGAGAAACAAGACAGACATCCAGCTTTCCTAGCATGCTGACATACTTCTCATGAAGCATACTCTGGTATCATGTCATGAGAAAACACTGGGGATAACAGTGTGACTAGACTGCCTATTTATCAAAAAGGAGAGACACAGTCAATAGAAACCAGTTTGTGGATCTTGATGGTAACTATATGTTCCTGCCAGTAGTGGCACCTACAGAGAGGTACCAGTCAACAACACAGCCTACCTTCAGGGCCTATGTCACCACACTCAGAAGCACTGTGGAAACTTCAACCTGGTTTGAACTCCTAGATGATCAGGCTCCACATCCAGACTCAGATCCTACCTCAAGGCACTGTTTAGGGAGGGAAAACTCTGCCATAGCACATTTATATAATGTGCAAGAGAGAGATATGCCCAAAGCTAAGAATCATACTTGGGTCAGTCTCAAAACCAATCCCAAGGCCTCATCAAGGAAAGTACACACCACAGTGGGCTCAGTCTCAAATTCTACCTCCAAAGCAAAGCCCAGGCAGGGGACCAAGCCCCATCTGTGCATTTCTACCAAGAATAGATTCTTGCTCCATATGTAAAAATCAGAAACTCTGCTTAACCTTGGGACCTAGTCTGAAACCCCAATAAACTGTAGTTTCAAAATGATCAAAGAAGAGAAAAAGTACAAGTTCAGTGGAATAGACAAAGAAGAATGAAGGGAAAGGAGGGGGGATAGGACTAGGAAGGACAGTGGAATGAATCTGACATAACATTCCTATGTACATATGTGAATATACTACAGTGAATCTCATCTTTGTGTGCATCCACAAGACTGTTATCCTAATTAGAATAAGATATATTCCATACTTGTACAAATATGTCAAATTATATTCTACTGTCATGTATAACTAAAATGAACCAGTAAAAAAGAAGCCAAAAAAGAGGGAAAGAAAATGGTAAAAAAAAAAAAAAATATGTATTTAAAAATGATAGAAAATTTCCCAAATCTGGAGAGGGAAATTGTCATCCAGAGTCATGGTGACTAAAGAAACACAAGTAGGCATAAAAATCAAGATACCTTCACTGGGACACATTATGAATCAAATTCTCAATTTAAAAGGCAAATACAGGGTTTTGAAAGTAACAAGGGAAAATAGCTTATCACATACAAATTCACCCCAGAAAACAAAAAGATTTTTTAGCAGAAATATTCCACATTGGAAAGAGTGGGATATTATATTCAAAGGTCTAAAAGAAAGGAATACTAAAGAATACTAAAACTTGCAAAACCATTCTTTAAAATGAAGTAGAGATAAAGACTTTCTAGACAATCCAAAGTTTTTGGAGTTCAGTCACTAAACCTACAAGAGATGTTAAAGAATATTTTTCAAGTTGAAATAAAAGAACACTATCAACATGTAAACGTATGAATGCATAAAATCCACTGTAAAGTTAAGAAAATCACAAAGAAGTAAAGCTATTTGCAGATGCGCATGTTTTCGTATGTAAAAACCCTAAAGATTCTACACACCAAAAAATGTGTTAGAACTAATGAATGAATCCAAAAAAAGTCACAGGGTACAAAATCAATATACGATGGACAGCTATATATTTTTTAATGAATTTAATTTGTTATACATACTTTTAGAGTGCAATTCCTTTCATATTACATATAAAGATCACAGTTTTCCAAGTCATTGGTTTTACACAAAATATTTTCATACCATTTGAGTTTTTATACATGCACTTAGTATATTGATGTCAAACTCCTTCTGCCATTGTTTCTATCCACTTGCCCCTTTACCTCCCCTCCCCCATTTTTGTATTTAACATTCCTTCATTCCTCTCATCCCCCATTCCTTGTCACTATAATTCAGTACCATCCTAGCAAAGGAATTAATCGACCTTTGGTGTTTTGGGATTGGCTGACTTCACTTAGCACTATTTTCTCCAACTCCATCCATTTACCTGCAAATGCCATAATTTTATTCTCTTTTAGTGCTGAGTAATGTTCCATTGTGTATATATACCAAAGTTTCCCTATTCATTCATCTATTGAATGTTTTTTGGATACTCTATGTATAGAATCATATCATCTGCAAATAGTGATAGTTTGAGTTTTTCTTTTCCTATCTGTATCCATTTTATTTCTTTTGTCTGTCTAATTGCATTGGCTAGGGTTTCAAGAACTATGTTAAATAATAGTGGCAAAAGATGACATCCCTATCTTGTTTCCAGTTTTTAGAGGGAATGCTTTCAGCTTTTCTCCATTTAGGATGATGTTGGCCTGGGGCTTAGCATAGATGGCCTTTACAATGTTGAGGTATGTTCCTGTTATCCCTATGTTTTCTAGCGTTTTGAACATGAAGTGGTGTTGTATCTTGCCAAATGCTTTCTCTGCGTCAATTGAGATGATCATATGATTTATATCTTTGAGTCTATTGATGTGGTGAGTAACATTTATCGATTTCCTTATGTTGAACCAACCTTGCATTCCTGGAATGAACCCCACTTGATCATGATGTACTATTTTTTGATGTGTTTTTGTATTCGATTTGCCAGAATTTTGTTGAGGATTTTTGCATCTATATTCATTAGTGATATTGGTCTGAAGTTTTCTATCTTTGATTTGTCTCTGCCTAGTTTTGGAATCAGGGTCATTTTGGCCTCATGGAATGAGTCTGAAAGGGTTCCCTCTTTTTCTATTTCATGGAATAGTTTGAGACGTATTGGTGTTAGTTCTTCTTTAAAGGTCTTGTAGAACTGGGTTGTGTATCCATCTGGACCTGGGATTTTCTTGGTTGGTAGATTTTTGATGGCATCCTCTATTTCTTTGCTTTAAATTGATCTGTTTAAGTTGTGTATGTCATCCTGATTTAATGTGGATATCATATATATCTAGAAATTTGTCGATGTCTTCATTATTTTCTATTTTCTTAGAGTATAGATTTTCAAAATAATTTCTAATTATCTTCTGTATATCTGTAGTGTCCATCATGATGGTTCCTTTTTCATAAAATATATTGGTAATTTGAGTTTTTTCTCTCCTTTTCTTAGTTAGCATAGCTAATGGTTTATCAGTTTTATTTATTTTTTTCAAAGAACCAACTTTTGGTTCTGTCGATTTTTTCAATTGTATTTTTTGTTTCAATTTCATTGATTTTGGCTCTGATTTTAATTATTTCCTGTCTTCTACTGCTTTTGGGGTTAATTTGTTCTTCTTTTTCTAGAACTTTGAGGTGTAATGTTTTTTTTTTTTTTTAATTTTTTTATTATTTATTTACTTATTCATCATGCACAAGTATAGTATCTTTTTACATACAACTGCTTGTATACAAAGTATATAAGTACCATTCAGATCTTCAATCATGCATTTAGGTTAATGATATCCATCTCATTCAATCACCAATTTTTTTCCAACCCCCCCCCTTACTCCCTCCCTCCCTCCCCTCCCTTTCCGTTGACCATTCTAGTGTTCCTCTGATCCTATGTACCCCCTTCCAACAACTCTGTGAACCAGCCTCCTTATATCAGAGAAAACATTCCGTACTTGGATTTTTGAGATTGACTAATTTCACTTAGCATTATATTCTCCAACTTCATCCATTTACCTGCAAATGCCATTATTTTATTCTCTCTTATTGCTGAGTAAAATTCCATTTTGTATATATACCATATTTTCTTTATCCACTCATCTACTGAGGGGCATCTAGGTTGGTTCCATAACCTAGCTATTGTGAATTGTGCTGCTATAAACATTGAAGTGGCTGTGTCACTGTAATATGCTGTTTTTAAGTCTTTTGGGAATAGACCCAGGAGTGGGATGGCTGGGTCATAGGGTGGTTCCATTCCCATTTTCCCAAGAAATCTCCATACTGCTTTCCATAGCGGTTGCACCATTTTGCAGTCCCACCAGCAATGTATGAGTGTGCCTTTTTCCCCACATCCTCTCCAACATTTATTGTTGTTTGTGTTCTTGATAGCTGCCATTCTGACTGGGGTGAAATGAAATCTTAGAGTAGTTTTGATTTGCATTTCTCTAATTGCCAGTGATGTTGAGCATTTTTTCATGTATTTGTTGATTAATCGTGTATCTTCTTCTGAGAAGCGTCTTTTCAATTCCTTAGCCCATTTATTGATTGGGTTATTTGCTTTTTTGGTGTTAAGTTTTTTTAGTTCTATATACATTCTAGAAATTAGTGCTCTATCTGATGTGCATGTATTAAATATTTGTTCCCAATTAGTTGGCTCTCTATTCACCTCACTGATTGTTTCTTTTGCTGAGAAGAAGCTTTTCAGTTTAAATCTATCCCATTCATTAATTCTTGGTAATAGTTCTTGTGCTACAGGATTCTTATTAAGGAACTTGGGGCCTAATCCGACATGTTGGAAATTGGAGCTTACTTTTTCTTCTATTAGGTGTATTGTCTCTGGTCTAATTCCTAGGTCCTTGATCCACTTTGAATTGAATTTTGTGCATGGTGAGAGACAAGGGTTTAATTTCATTTTGTTGCATATGGATTTCCAGTTTTCCCAGCACCATTTATTGAAGAGGCTATCCTTTCTCCACTGTACATTTTTGGCACCTTTGTCTAATATAAGATAGCTGAAATTATATGTATTAGTCTCTGTGTCCTCAATTCTGTACCATTGGTCCATCAGTCTGTTTTGGTGCCAATACCATGCTGTTTTTGTTACTATTGCTCTATAGTATAATTTAAAGTCCGGTATGGTGATGCCCCCTGCTTCACTTTTCTTGCTCAGGATTGCTTTGGCTATTCTGGGTCTCTTATTTCTCCAGATGAATTTCATGACTGCTTTTTCTATTTCTTTGAAGAATGACATTGGGATTTTGATTGGAATTGCATTAAATCTGTATAATGTTTTTGGTAGTATGGACATTTTGACAATATTGATTCTACCTATCCAAGAGCAAGGTAGGTCTTTCCATCTTCTGAGTTCTTCTATGATTTCTTTCTTTAGTGTTCTATAATTTTCCTTATAGAGCTCTTTCACCTCTTTCGTTAAGTTGATTCCCAGGTATTTTATTTTTTTTGATGCTATTGTAAATGGGGTAGTTTTCATCATTTCCCTTTCAGAGGCTTTGTCACTGATGTACAAAAATGCCTTTGACTTATGGGTATTGATTTTGTATCCTGCTACTTTGCCAAATTCATTTACTAGTTGTAAAAGTTTTCTGGTAGAGTTTTTTGGGTCTTCTAGGTAGATTATCATGTCATCAGCAAATAGTGCTAATTTGAGCTCTTCTTTTCCTATCTTGATCCCTTTAATTTCTTTCGTCTGTCTAATTGCTCTTGCCAGAATTTCCAGTACTATGTTAAATAGCAGTGGTGAGAGGGGGCATCCCTGTCTTGTTCCAGTTTTTAGAGGGAATGCTTTCAATTTTTCTCCATTTAAGATAATGTTAGCTCTGGGCCTTGCATAAATAGCTTTTATAATGTTGAGATATGTCCCTGATATTCCTAGTTTTTCCAGTGTTTTGAACATAAAGGGATGCTGTATTTTGTCAAATGCTTTTTCTGCATCTATTGAGATAATCATATGATTTTTATCTTTAAGTCTATTGATGTGATGTATTATGTTTATTGATTTCCGAATGTTGAACCAGCCTTGCATCCCTGGAATAAACCCCACTTGATCGTGGTGCACTATCTTTTTGATATGTTTTTGTATCCGATTTGCCAGAATTTTGTTGAGGATTTTTGCATCTATGTTCATTAAAGATATTGGCCTAAAGTTTTCTTTTTTGGATGTGTCTTTGCCTGGCTTTGGAATTAATGTAATATTGGCCTCATAGAAAGAGTCTGGAAGAGCTCCCTCTTTTTCTATTTCTTGAAATAGTTTGAAGAGCATTGGTATTAGTTCTTCTTTGAAAGTCTTGTAGAACTCTGCTGTAAACCCATCAGGTCCTGGACTTTTCCTTGTTGGTAGCTTTTTGATGACATCTTCTATTTCTTTGCTTGTAATCGATCTGTTTAAATTGTGTATTGCCTCCAGATCCAGTTTAGGCAAATCATATGACTCTAGAAATCTGTCAATGCATTCAGCATTTTCTGTTTTTATTAGAGTACAAGTTTTCAAAGTAATTTCTAATTATTTTCTGTATATCTGAGGTGTTTGTTGTGATATTCCCTTTTTCATCACAAATGTTAGTGATTTGAGTTTTTTCTCTTCTTCTTTTCGTTAGCATTGCTAAGGGTCTGTCAATTTTGTTTATTTTTTCAAAGAACCAACTTTTAGTTTTGTCAATTCTTTGAATTGTTTCCTTAGTCTCAATTTCATTAATTTCTGCTCTGATTTTAATTATTTCCTGTCTTCTGCTGCTCTTGGTGTTGATCTGTTCTTCTTTTTCTAGTGCTTGGAGGTGTGATGTTAAGTCCTTTATTTGTTGGTTTTTTTTTCCTTTTAAAGAATGAACTCAGTGCAATGAATTTTCCTCTTACTACTGCCTTCATAGTGTCCCAGAGATTTCTATACGATGTGTCTGTGTTCTCATTTACCTCTAGGAATTTTTTAATCTCCTCTTTGATGTCTTCTTCAACCCCTTGTTCATTCAGTAGCATGTTGCTTAGCTTCCAGTTGTTGGAGTAGTTTTTCTTATTCCTTGTTTTGTCGTTGATTTCCAATTTCATCCCTTTATGGTCTGATAGCATGCAGGGTAGTATTTCTATTTTTTTATATTTGCTGAGATTTGCCTTGTGACATAGTATATGATCTATTTTGGAGAAGGAGCCATGTGCTGCTGAGAAAAAAGTGTATTCATTTACTGAGGGATGAAATATTCTATATATGTCCGTTAGATCTAAGTTATTAATTGTTTTAAGGAGGCCTAAGATTTCTTTGTTTAGTTTTTGTTTGGATGATCTATCCATTGGTGAGAGAGGTGTGTTGAAATCCCCTAGAATAACTGTGTTGTGGTCAATTTTACTCTTGAACTTGAGAAGTGTTTGTTTGATGAATGTAGGTGCTCCATTATTTGGGGCATATAGATTTATGATTGTTATATCCTCTTGATGAATGGTTCCCTTAAGTAGTAAGAAATATCCATCTTTGTCCCTTTTGATTAACTTTGGCTTGAAGTCTACCTTATTTGAAATGAGAATGGAAACCCCTGCTTGCTTCCGCAGGCCATGTGAGTGATAAGACTTTTCCCAGCCTTTTACCTTCAGTCTATTGATGTCTTTTTCTATGAGGTGTGTTTCTTGGAGACAGCAGATTGTTGGGTCATTTCTTTTAATCCATTCAGATAATCTGTGTCTTTTGAATGGCGAGTTTAGGCCATTAACATTCAGGGTTATTATTGAGATGTGATTTTTATTCCCATCCATTTTTATTTGTATGATGATCTTTAGCTTGATTTGGTTTCTCTTCTGGTTGGTATTTCCCTTAGTTTAATATCTCCCTTTGTTGATTTTCATTGTTATTTTTCTCTTCCTCTTCATGAAAAATTTTGCCCAGGATGTTCAGAAGTGCTGGCTTTCGAGATGTGAAATCTTTTAACTTTTGCTTGTCATGGAAGGTTTTTATTTCATCTTCAAATCTAAAGCTCAATTTTGCTGGATATAAGATTCTTGGTTGACATCCCTTTTCCTTCAGAGCTTGAAATATGCTATTCCAGGATCTTCTTGCTTTTAAGGTCTGGGTAGAAAAATCTGAACATAGTCTGATTGGTTTCCCCCTATATGTAATCTGCTTCCTTTCTCTTGTGGCTTTTAATATTCTCTCCTTGCTCAGTATATTAGGCATTTTCATTATAATGTGTCTTGGTGTGGATCTGTTGTGATTTTGTATGTTTGGTGTTCGGTAGGCCTCTTGAACTTGGTTTTCCCCTTCATTCCTCAAGTTTGGAAAATTTTCTGTAATTATTTCATTAAATAAATTACTCATTCCTTTGGCTTGAAACTCTGCCCCCTCCTCTACCCCAATCACTCTTATGTTTGGTCTTTTTATGTTGTCCCATAATTCTTGAATGTTCTGTTCTTGGTTTCTTACCATTTTTGCTGTGTAATCTAGATTTTTCTCTAGGATATATATTTTGTCTTCATTGTCTGAGGTTCTTTCTTCCAAGTGATCTACTCTGTTGGTGATACTTTCGATTGAGCTTTTATTTTGATTTATTGCTTCTTTCATTTCTGGAATTTCTGTTTGGTTTCTCTTTAGAGCCTCTATCTCCCTATTGAAGTAATCTTTTACTTCCTGTATTTGTTTATGGAGTTCTTTGTCAAAATGATCTTTCACCTCCTGTATTTGCTCCCTCATCTCATTTTTGAGTTCATTCTTAAGTTCCGCTAACATTTGGAATATGTAATTTCTGAATTCCATCTCTGGCATTGCACCAACTGTGCATGGTATGGAATCTACTGAGGAGGTATATTGATTTGTTTGTGTCACTTTCTTCCCTTGTTTCTTCATATTGCTTGTGCGTCTATTCTACCTGCACTGTGGGACCTTGTCTACTTTGATTTTACCTTAAAACCTTATGTTGCTCCTGTAGTACAATGCTATCAGATCCCCTTATATTTCCTTTACACTTTAAAATCAAACACTTACTATTCAGAGAATCCCAGTTTGATCACAATGTACAGATTTAGTTAACTCAGATGTTGTTTCCAATTTACTCTGTATGCTTCTGATGGGGTTTTAAAGTTTCAAGTAATGGACAGAGAGGTAATATGTTTAGGAAGAAGGAAGTGAGTGTATTGACTTGTTCTTTCTTAGAAAGTATGAAAAGAGAGTTCTATGGAAGTGGTTTAGTATCAGCCGACGAGAGAGGAAAGAGAATGGAGTGAATGAATAGATGGAAAGACTGATTTACATATAAACCTAACTTATGCGGTGGTTGAGAGGAGAAATAAAGAAAGATGGAAAGAAAAAAAAAAAAAAAGAAAAGAAAAAAAAAATAACCAAGGAGTAGTAATTAGTGTAAGAGAGAGGAGAGAGAGAATAAGTCTAGAAAATAGAGAATAAACCATATATAACACCACTTTGCTATATATTTCAATTGTACACGTTCTAGAAATCTCAATTTGTGCGTATAACTTGTTTTTGCCTCTGTTGAGAATGCAATGGCAGGGTGTAAATAGGGAAGATGAAGGAAGAAAAAAAATATAAAAGTGAGAAGGAAGAAAAGAAAGAAAAGAGGAGCAGAAGCACACAAACACACTGTCAATCAAAACAAAAACAAAAAACTCCCAAGAAACAACAAAACAAACAAACAAGCAAATAAAAACAAAAACGTTGAACCCAAGAACAAGTCTCAAACAAAATGGACCCTTGGAAGCCCTTCTTTTTTCCCTTCCAGTTTAAGCCACCTGACCCAGATCATGTACAGTCAGCAACCCTGTTAGTGGAGTCAAGGCTGCACCTTTGGTCCTTGCAGAGTGGCACAGTGGAATAGTGGAAGGGGCTTATCCTCAGGCTGGGCCCTGCTTACAGCAGCAGGGAGATGCTACTATGGGCCTTGGAAGACAGGCAAACTGGCAGCGGGTTCTCTCCTTCCAGCGGGCAGGTGCCTACCTCTTGCTCTGGTTGCAGCTGGGCAGGTCGCACTCCCCCAGGGAGTGGAGGAAGCACTTCGCCAGGTCTGGCCCCGCGTGCAGCAGCCGGGAGATGCTGTTCTGGGCCCTGAAGACCAGGCAAACTGGTGGCTGGGTTTCTCCTTCCAGCGGGCGGGAGTCTACCTCTTGCTCTGGTCGCAAATGGGCAGGTCGCACTCTTCCCGATAATGGAGGAAGAAGCCCTTCCCCAGGTCTGGCCCTGCGTGCAGCAGCAGGGAGCTGCTACTCTGGGCCCAGGAGGCCAGGGACACTGGCGGCTGGGTCTCTCCTTCCAGCGGGCGGGTGCCTACCTCTTGTTCTGGTCGCAGCTGGGCAGGTCCCACTCTTCCCGGGAATGAAGGAAGCCCTTCCCCAGGTCTGGCCCTGTGTGCAGCAGCAGGGAGCTGCTACTCTGGGCCCAGGCGGCCAGGGACACTGGCGGCTGGGTCTCTCCTTCCAGCGGGCAGGAGTCTACCTCTTGCTCTGGTCGCAAATGGGCAGGTCGCACTCTTCCCGATAATGGAGGAAGCCCTTCCCCAGGTCTGGCCCTGCGTGCAGCAGCAGGGAGCTGCTACTCTGGGCCCAGGCGGCCAGGGACACTGGCGGCTGGGTCACTCCTTCCAGCGGGCAGGAGTCTACCTCTTGCTCTGGTCGCAAATGGGCAGGTCGCACTCTTCCCGATAATGGAGGAAGCCCTTCCCCAGGTCTGGCCCTGTGTGCAGCAGCAGGGAGCTGCTACTCTGGGCCCAGGCGGCCAGGGACACTGGCGGCTGGGTCTCTCCTTCCAGCGGGCGGGTGCCTACCTCTTGTTCTGGTCGCAGCTGGGCAGGTCCCACTCTTCCCGGGAATGAAGGAAGCCCTTCCCCAGGTCTGGCCCTGTGTGCAGCAGCAGGGAGCTGCTACTCTGGGCCCAGGCGGCCAGGGACACTCTGTAATGTTAATTAATTTATTTGTTGACCTATTCTTCTTTGAAGAATGAACTCCATGCAATGAATTTTCCTCTTAGTACTGCATTCATAATGTCCCATAGTGTATCAGTGTTCTCATTTACCTCTAAGAATTTTTTTTTTTTTTTTGGTGGTGCTGGGATTGAATTCAGGGACTTGTGCATGCGAGGCAAGCACTCTACCAACTGAGCTATATCCCCAGCCCCTCTAAGAATTTTTTAATCTCCTTTTTGATGTCTTCTGCAACCCATTGCTCATTCAATAGCATATTATTTAGTCTCCAGTTGTTGGAGTAGGTTTTGTTTCTTTTTTTATCATTGATTTCTAGTTTCATTCCATTATGATCTAATAGTATGCAGGGAAGTACCTCTGCTTTTTTTATATTTGCTTAGAGTTGCTTTATGGCATAATATGTTATCTATTTTAGAGAATGATCCATGTGCTGGTGAGAAGAAAGTGTAGTGACTCATTGATGGATAATATATACTCTATATATGTCAGTTAAATCTAAGCTATTGATTGTATTATTGAGTTCTACAGTTTCTTTGTTTAGCTTTTGTTTGGAAGATCTATCCAGTGATGAAAGTGGTGTGTTAAAGTCACCTAGAATTATCGTGTTGTGGTCTATTTGGTTCTTGAACTTGAGAAGGGTTTGTTTGATGAACATGGATGCTCTGTTATTTGGGGCATATATATTTATGACAGTTATTTCTTGTTGATGTATGATTCCCTTAAATAGTATGAAATGCCCTTCCTTATCTCTTTTGATGACCTTTGGCTTGAAGTCTACTTTGTTTGATATGAGGATGGAAATCCCTGCTTGCTTATGTAGTCAGTGTGAGTTGTATATTTTATCCCATCCTTTCACCTTCAGTCTGTGGGTGTGTTTTCCTATGAGATGTGTCTCTTGAAGGCAGCATATTGCTGGCTCTATTTTTCAATCCAATCTATCAGCCTATGTCTTTTAATTGTTGAGTTTAGGCTGATAAAATTCAGGGTTATTATTGAGATATGATTTGTATTACCAGTCATTTTAAATTTTAGTTAATTCTATTTTATTTTTGGTATTTATTTTTTAATTTTTAAATTTTTATTTATAGTAGTATGTATTACAGTTTATACTATACATATAGAGCATCTTTTTTACACAAAACAGTTTGTATACAAAGTATATTTGCAGCATTCAAGTCTTCAATCATGCATTTAGAATAATGATATCCATCTTATTCAACCACTTTTGTTTCCCCCTTCCCCCCTTGCTTCCCCCCTTCCTCCCTTCCCCTCCCTTTCCTTTGACCATTCTAGTATTACTCAAATCCTCCTATGTACCCCGATCCAACAATACTGTGAACCGGCTGTTGCTGCCTGGAGAAATTGCAGCTTGGAGAAACGACACTGTGGGAGAAAATTCGGAGGCAGGATGGAAATGAAAAAGTTCTTTTATTCTTTTCTCTTCTAATTTCTCTCTCCAGCTCATGCAACTTCTCGAACTCCAACCACTCTCCAGCTACTATCACAACTAGAAACTCCAACCAACTCTAACTCCAACAACCAACAATAACTCTAACTTTAACCCTCACCCAGTTAAATACATTTTGCTTTAACAAGGACAAGTGCTTACAGCTCGAGCTTACGGGTGCGTCACACAGTGTTTACGGGCATAAAAAGATTCTTAGATGAATGTATGAATATCAGGTGGAAATGCTTGAACACCTCTATGGCTCACAGCTAACCGCCATCTTAGCTATCTCCTCAATTAGGGCTCTTACATTTCCCCCCTTTTGTTTTAAAAGAGGGGATGCTCTAGGACGTCCATGTACAACCAACATTCTTACCCGTCATCAGATAATCAAGGCTGTGCCCTTGACTCCTGTCTTAGGTTGATATGTCGGCCACATGAGACTGTCCCGTGCGACTGTGCCTGTCTTAGCTTGTCTCCCTCTGGGGATCTTACCCATCTTTGGCTACCAGCCATCCAATCGAGCCCTTCAGGATCGACTGTGTATGATGACTAACAGCCGTCCAATCGTGAGGAGATGCTGCAGCTTTAAGGTGACAAGCCTACTGCTGATGAGCCAAGTTTCCATAGCGTATCAAGTTCTTTAAACAAATCAGTTGCCCTAAGTTCCAACAAGTAACGCACTGAGTTATCTAGACAAATACCCGCAAGGCATTGTCCTGTAATGTCCCAAACAATGAAAGATCAAAATGTCCACTTGTTATAACATGTTGATCAAGGAGACCTCATGCATGCAGAGCAGAGGCCACACTGCTGGTGAGGTTGTTTGATGCTTGAGCAGCAGAGATGCTTGCAGCAACCACGATCCCTGCAGCTGTAGCAGCAGCTGTCTTTTTTATGTCTAGACAATGCCACCAGCAAATCTTCAGGGCCCGCTACCTAGAAACTCAAGCATCAATTATTAGAGGGAAGGCAGTGCTATTCCAGCACTGAGTCAAGAGGTGAGTTGTCAAACTAAGAAATAGAATTATTAGATTAGAAAATTAAAGTTGATCTCTGCTCACACACATTGCTGCTTGAGCTCCCACAAACATAAGCTAGCAAAATATCACATTCAGAACAAATCAAAGAAAGACTGAGGGTATTTACTGCATTAAAGATAGATTAAAGAAAAGCTAAAAGCACTTTGGAAAAATAATTTGTTAGCTGGAACCCTCGAGTCTCTGTATACACAGCAACTTTGTATGAATATACCTGTTGAAATAATTCAAATTAATCAGCTATTAAACAAATAAAGTTAATTACAAATAAACAATCCCAAGTAAAAACCAAAATATCAGGTTATACAGTATTAGTCATATTCATAGCTGAAGAGAAGTCCCAGAGACACCTATAAATCAAAATTGAAAATACCTTCACTTTTAAATTGTTTATCTAATTTGAATATTCTAAACGTAAATGAATTAAAGTTATTTGGATCCATATGTATATATTTTTTTCATAAGGGCCTTGTTATTTGTGACGTCACACTGAACAGACGCACATACATACAGACACATATTTGTGATGTCACATTAACACGAAATTTAGACAAATGTACACACATAAAGACATATATAAAAGGAAAAAAAATACAATTGTGTGTACACTACAGTATAGTGCTAGTAACACACCTCCCACTCTCATGTGTCTACATCAGTTGCTTGTGGTCACAATGAAGTATAAAAGAGGATATAAGCTGCTGAAGATTTAATAGAAGAAACGGAGATATCAGAAACTTCGTGATCATCAAATTTAAACCATCGCTGTCTTACTGCATTTTTACAATAGGCAGTGTAATGGCCTCCATCCAGCCCACCTTAGTGATTTGAAACAGAAAACAAATTATATTTCTTTAAATTGTTTTTTGGACCAATAACATACTGTGACATCAAGATTTTCTAAAGGGAAGTCCACAGATGTCTGTAATTTTTGTTTCCACGTGCCATCATAGGAAAAACGTTTCAAATGTACTATAAGAACACGTAGTAACTTCCAGATTTCTATCTTTTTTAGAGAATCCCGTTGAGCTCTGCAATAACTGCAATAAAATCTGTTGTTATCTGTGAGTTTTTCTTCTTTGGAAAATAATCTAAGGCAATCCTGTAATGTACATTTACTTGTGGATGCTAGTGGTAGAGATAAATACACGAAGGCCTCAAATGTCCTAGATTTTTTGTGACAGGTGAGGCACTGTACTGTGGATTTGAACTGACTCTGAAAAAGTGCAACAATAATAGACTCATTAAGCTGCTTATGTTTCTGCCAAGCATGTTCTGCAGCTTTAAAGTCATCAAAATGATCCTTATTTTCTTCTTTATGTCTCTTTTGATTATCAGCTTTATTTAGGTCCTCATGGATTCCATCCATGAGGAACAGAAGCAATTCTTGTGAATCTTGTTGGCTATATCCTGCAAACTGGTTATTGATCTTTCCAATAGTGATTTTAAAGTCTTTTGGACTGATATATCTATACTGTCCTGTCCACAGGGCTTTCATGGTTATACCAAACTCTTTTGCCACTTCACCTTTATGCCCTAACAAATTTGACCTGTTAATATCATCTTGAGAGCTGCCACTCTGGGCCCTGCAGGCCAGGCAAACTGGCGGAACCAACCTAGATATCCCTCAGTAGATGAGTGGATAAAGAAAATGTGATATATATACAAAATGGAATTTTACTCAGCAATAAGAGAGAATAAAATAATGGCATTTGCAGGTAAATGGATGAAGTTGGAGAATATAATGCTAAGTGAAATTAGTCAATCTCAAAAATCCAAATACCAAATGTTTTATCTGATATAAGGAGATTAGTTCACAGTGTGATTGGATGGGGGTACATAGGATTAGAGGAACACTAGAATGGTCAAAGGAAAGGGAGGGCAAGGGAGGGAGCAAGGGGGGGAAGGGAAAAAATGGTGGTTGAATGAGATGGATATCACTATCCTAAATGCATGATTAAAGATCTGAATGGTACTTATATACTTTGTATACAAGCAGTTGTATGTAAAAAGATGCTATACTTGTGCATTATGAATAAGTAAATAAATAATAAAAAAATATCATCTTGATAACAGTTTCGGTTGAAATAATCAGCCAAATGTGGGGCATTACATAGACACTGCAATATTGAATTCATATAACAAGTGTTTCCCAAATTATGAAGTCCAGTAAGAGCTCCATAAACAGGATTGAGGTTCCGGATCTGAGAAGCAGAAAGCCCTGGGATCTTAGCTTTAATTGTTTTTTTCAGTGGCCCCTAAAAAACGATATCCTTTATCTTTTTTATTATGATTTAGATTTTTATTTTTAACACCTGCAGGCTTGGTTGCTAGGTGTAGCCCCATTTGATGCAGAATATCTCTTCCCCATAGGGTAACTGGCAAGCTGGTCAAAACATAAGGTTGGAATATTCCTTTATGCCCTTCATTATCTTCCCAATTTAAGACTACAGCACTTTGTGCTGGGGTGTTAGTATATCCCAAGCCTCTTAAACTGGTTGAGGCCTTCTGCAGAGGCCAGTGCTTGGGCCATTGTTGTAGATTAATGATGGAAGAGTCAGCCCCAGTATCAATCAGCCCCTCCATCTCTATACCTTGAATTTTTATTTTGCACATAGGCCTCCATGAACAATCCTGAACCCAGCAAGCCATAGGTCCCGAGCCAGTGGAACCAAATCCTCTATTGTTCCTATTCTGTGGCATACTCTTGAATGAGTTGTGGAAACTGGGAAGGAGAAGCAGCTGAGCAATTCTATCTCCTTGGTTAACAGAGCAAATGCCTCTAGGTGAACTAAGCATTATTTTTATCTCTCCTTGGTAATCGGAGTCAATAACACCTGGTGTTATTTGAAAGCCTAATAAGCTTTTAGAACTTCACCCAAGGATAAGTCCTAGAGTCCCTGAGGGAAGAGGTCCCCTGACTCCCATGGGAATCAGTTGAACCCCCATTTCATGTGTTAGCACTATTTGGGCGGTGGAACAGCGGTCTACTCCTGCACTTCCTCTTGTTCCTCTGACATGGGCGTTAATGGGTAGGAGGGATTGTGATGAGGAATCGTTTGTATGGATGTTTGAGGACATTCCTCCTTCCTCCTCTAATGCCTCGTACATTTGTGGGCCCCAGGGCATTGGGCCCTGTGTCCCATTTTTTGAATTCCTGGACAAAACATTTCCATAAATATCGAATTTTGAACGGCAATTATTGGCCCAATGATTACCCTTTTTACACCTGGGGCAGTGGCCTGGGGCACGGTATGAACTAGATCTTATTTCTCTAGGGGGATATTGCCTAGAATATCCTGGTTGATTATAATTTCTAGGTTGAGCCCTTGTGAAATTTTGAGGGGAAGCATTTTTTTTTATTGCTGCTGCAATCACATTGCCTGTGACAAAGGCATCATTAATGTCTTTGCATAATCTGATATAAATTGATAAGTTTTTTTTTAAATTTTCCACAGCCTTATTGCATCTTGGCAATATTTAATAGCATTTTCATATGCCAATTGGATGACTAGGGGCATTGCTTGTTCTAAATCCCCGAATACTCTGCCTGCCATTCTTAAGAGTCTGTCAGCAAAATCAGCATACGGTTCATTAGGCCCCTGTATTACTTTTGATAGGCTGCCCTGCAAATCACCTGTTCCTGATAAGGTCTTCCAGGCTCTAACAGCGGCAGTGTAAATCTGTGCATACACACCGGGTTCGTATGTTAGTTGCATTTGTAGTTCAGAAAACTGTCCTTCACCTGTTAGCATATCCACATTACGTTCTGGGAAACCTGCTGCAGCATTTCTCTTTGCTGCTTTTAAACAAAGTTCCTGGAATTGTGTCTTCCAGGTTAGGTATTGTCCCCCGCTTAATACCACTTTGCATAACCCCTTCCAGTCTGAGGGGGTTAAGGGTAGAGTGTTAAGGTACTCTAGCATAGTCAAGGTGAATGGAGCTTGAGGCCCATAGGTCATTATCATCTCTTTAAAATTTTTTATTGTTTTAAAATCTAGGGATTGGTGGTACCTCTGTCCATTTTCATTTTCGAATACTGGCAGGTCCCAATGTTCCTTTGGTTTTTGGTGTTTGAGGGTGCATAAACGCTCAGAAAGGCCATTAATCTCTGCCTCAAGGGCACACATACACCCAGAAATACTCCTCATGGTTTCTGTAAGGGATTGCACCCATGAGGGCACAAAATATTCCTCCACTTGATGGTCCTTTCTCCTTTTTAATTTATTTTTATTCTTTTTATTGGAGACTATGCTCCCAGAATCACTTTTTGATTCCTCTTCACTGCTATTCTCATTGTTCCTAACTGGCTCAGTAGAGGAGGCTGTGCTTTCATGATTATTTGGCTCCTTCTTACTACTATCACTTTTACTGGTATCCTGAGTTTCAGCTTCTAAGGAGAGTACATACTCTTTGGCTAATTTCAATAAGTCTCTGATAGCTTTTGCAGCTCTTATTTTTGAGTTCACACCACTACTCTACTTGCTGGTCTTAACTGACTCAGTAGAGGCTATGCTTTCTTGACCACTTTCCTCTTCACTATCCACTGAATCAGTGATATCGAAAAACTCATCCATGGCTTTTATTATCCAGTTTTTTGTTATTTTTGCACCCATTTTTATAAATTTTTTATTTCTTACCTGCCAACCGAATTCCTTGTACAGGCCACCACTTGTTGCTGCCTGGAGTGATTGCCGCTTGGAGCAACGACACTGTGGGAGAAAATTCAGAGGCAGGATGAAAATGAAAAAGTTCTTTTATTCTTTTCTCTTCTAAATTCTCTCCCCAGCTCATGCAACCTAAAGAACTCCAACCACTCTCCAGCTACTATCACAACTAGAAACTCCAACCAACTCTAACTCCAACAACCAGCAACAACTCTAACTCTAACCCTCACCCGGTTAAATACATTTTGCTTTGACAAGGACAAGTGCTTACAGCTCGAGCTTACGGGTGCGTCACACAGTGATTACGGGCATAAAAAGATTCTTAGATGAATGTATGAATATCAGGTGGAAATGCTTGAACACCTCTATGGCTCACAGCTAACCGCCATCTTAGGTATCTCCTCAATTAGGGCTCTTACAACCAGCTCCTTATATCAGAAGAAACATTCGGCATTTGGATTTTTTGAGATTGACTGATTTCACTTAGCATTATATTCTCCAACTTTATCCATTTACCTGCAAATGTCATTATTTTATTCTCTTTTATTGCTGAGTAAAATTCCATTTTGTATATATACCACATTTTCTTTATCCATTCATCTACCGAGGGACATCTAGGTTGGTTCCACAACCTAGCTATTGTGAATTGTGCTGCTATAAACATTGAAGTAGCTGTGTCACTGTAATATGCTGTTTTTAAGTCCTTTGGGAATAGACCCAGGAGTGGGATGGCTGGGTCATAGGGTGGTTCCATTCCCATTTTCCCAAGAAATCTCCATACTGCTTTCCATAACAGTTGTACCATTTTGCAGTCCCACCAGCAATGTATGAGTGTGCCTTTTTCCCCACATCCTCTCCAACATTTGTTGTTGTTTGTGTTCTTGATAGCTGCCATTCTGACTGGAGTTAAATGAAATCTTAGAGTAGTTTTGATTTGCATTTCTCTAATTGCCAGTGATGTTGAGCATTTTTTCATGTATTTGTTGATTAATTGTGTATCTTCTTCTGAGCGGTGTCTTTTCAATTCCTTAGCCCATTTGTTGATTGGGTTATTTGTATTTTTGGAATTAAGTTTTCTGAGTTCTCTATATATTCTAGAAATTAGTGCTCTATCTGATGTGCATGTATTAAATATTTGTTCCCAATTAGTTGGCTCTCTAGTCACCTCACTGATTGTTTCTTTTGCTGAGAAGAAGCTTTTTAGTTTAAATCTATCCCATTCATTAATTCTTGGTAGTAATTCTTGCGCTACAGGATTCTTATTAAGGAACTTGGGGCCTAATCCGACATGTTGGAAATTGAAACTTACTTTTTCTTCTATGAGGCGTATTGTCTCTGGTCTAATTCCTAGGTCCTTGATCCACTTTGAATTGTGATTTGTGCATGGTGATAGATAAGGGTTTAATTTCAATTTGTTGCATATGGATTTCCGGTTTTCCCAGCACCATTTGTTGAAGAGGCTATCCTTTCTCCACTGTACATTTTTGGCACCTTTGTGTAATATAAGATAGCTGAAATTCTGTACCATTCGTCCTCAATTCTGTACCATTCGTCCACAAGTCTGTGTTGGTGCCAATTGCATGCTTTTTTTTTCTTACTATTGCTCTATAGTATAATTTAAAGTGTGGTATGGTGATGCCCCCTGCTTCACTTCTCTTACTCAGGATTGCTTTGGCTATTCTGGGTCTCTTATTTTTCCAGATGAATTTCATGACTGCTTTTTCTATTTCTTTGAAGAATGACATTGGGATTTTGATTGGAATTGCATTAAATCTGTATAATGCTTTTGGTAGTATGGACATTTTGACAATATTGATTCTACCTATCCAAGAGCAAGGTAGGTCTTTCCATCTTCTCAGTTCTTCTATGATTTCTTTCTTTAGTGTTCTATAATTTTCCTTATAGAGGTCTTTCACCTCTTTTGTTAAGTTGATTCCCAGGTATTTTATTTTGTTTTATTTTTTTGATGCTATTGTAAATGTGGTAGTTTTCATCATTTCCATTTCAGAGGCTTTGTCACTGATGTACAAAAATTCCATTGACTTATGGGTATTGATTTTGTATCTTGCTACTTTGCCGAATTCATTTACTAGTTGTAAACATTTTCTGGTAGAGTTTTTTGGGTCTTCTAGGTATATTATCATGTCATCAGCAAATAGTGCTAATTTGAGCTCTTCTTTTCCTATCTGGATCCCTTTAATTTCTTTCGTCTGTCTAATTGCTCTGGACAGTCTTTCCAGTACTGTGTTAAATAGCAGTGGTGAAAGGGGGAATCCCTGTCTTGTCCCAGTTTTTAGAGGGGAATGCTTTCAATTTTTCTCCATTTAAGATAATGTTAGCTCTGGGACTTGCATAAATAGCTTTTATAATGTTGAGATATGTTCCTGATATTCCTAGTTTTTTCAGTGTTTTGAACATAAAGCGGTGTTATATTTTGTCAAATGCTTTTTCTGTGTCTATTGAGATAATCATATGATTTTAATCTTTAAGTCTATTGATGTGACGCATTATGTTTATTGACTTTCGAATGTTGAACCAGCCTTGCATCCCTGAAATAAACCCCACTTGATCGTGGTGCACTATCTTTTTGATATGTTTTTGTATCCGATTTGTCAGAATTTTGTTGAGGATTTTTGCATCTATGTTCATCAAAGATATTGGCCTGAAGTTTTCTTTTTTGGATGTGTCTTTGACTGGCTTTGGTATCAATGTAATATTGGCCCCATAGAAAGAGTCTGGAAGAGCTCCCTCTTTTTCTATTTCTTGAAATAGTTTGAAGAGCACTGGTATTATTTCTTCTTTGAAAGTCTTGTAGAACTCGGCTATAAACCCATCAGGTCCTGGACTTTTCCTTGTTGGCAGCTTTTTGATGACATCTTCTATTTCTTTGCTTGTAATCGATCTGTTTAAATTGTGTATAGCCTCCAGATCCAGTTTAGGAAAATCATACAACTCTAGAAATCTGTCAATGCTTTCAGTATTTTCTATTTTATTAGAGTACAAGTTGTCAAAGTAATTTCTAATTATCTTTTGTATATCTGAGGTGTTTGTTGTGATATTCCCTTTTTCATCACGAATGTTAGTAATTTGAGTTTTTTCTCTTCTTCTTTTCATTGGCATCACTAAGAGTCTGTCAATTTTGTTTATTTTTTCAAAGAACCAACTTTTAATTTTGTCAATTCTTTGAATTGTTTCCTTAGTCTCAATTTCATTAATTTCTGCTCCGATTTTAATTATTTCCTGTCTTCTACTGCTCTTGGTGTTGATCTGTTCTTCTTTTCCTAGTGCTTTGAGGTGTGATGTTAAGTCATTTATTTGTTGGTTTTTTTTTTTTTTTTTCCTTTTAAAGAATGAACTCAGTGCAATGAATTTTCCTCTTACTACTGCCTTCATAGTGTCCCAGAGATTTCTATACGATGTATCTGTGTTCTCATTGACCTCTAGGAATTTTTTAATCTCATCTCTGATGTCTTCTTCAACTCCTTGTTCATTCACTAGCATGTTGTTTAGCTTCCAGTTGTTGGAGTAGTTTTTCTTATTCCTTGTTTTGTCATTGATTTCCATTTTCATCCCTTTATGGTCTAATAGAATGCAGGGTAGTATCTGTATTTTTTTATATTTGCTGAGAGTTGGCTTGTGACATAATATATGGTCTATTTTGGAGAAGGAGCCATGTGCTGCTGAGAAAAAAGTGTATGCGTTTACTGAGGGATGAAATATTCTATATATGTCCATTAGGTCTAAGTTATTAATTGTTTTAAGGAGGCCTAAAGTTTCTTTGTTTAGCTTTTGTTTGGATGATCTATGCATTGGTGAGAGAGGTGTGTTGAAATCCCCTAGAATAACTGTGTTGTGGTCTATTTTACTTTTGAACTTGAGAAGAGTTTGTTTGATGAATGTAGGTGCTCCGTTATTTGGGGCATATAGATTTATGATTGTTATATCCTGTTGATGAATGGTTCCCTTAGGTAGTAAGAAATATCCATCTTTGTCCCTTTTGATTAGCTTTGGCTTGAAGTCTACCTTATTTGGAATGAGAATGGAAACCCCTGCTTGCTTCCGCAGGTCATGTTAGTGATAAGACTTCTCCCAGCCTTTCACCTTCAGTCTATTGATGTCTTTTTCTACGAGGTGTGTTTCTTGTAGACAGCAAATTGTTGGATCATTTCTTTTAATCCATTCTGATAATATATGTCTTTTGAATGGCGAGTTTAGGCCATTAACATTCAGGGTTATTATTGAGATGTGATTTTTATTCCCGTCCATTTTTATTTGTATTATGGTCTTTAGCTTGATTTGGTTTCTCTTCTGGTTGGTATTTCCCTTATTATAATATCTCCCTTTGTTGATTTTCATTGTTATTTTTCTCTTCTTCTTCATGCAAAATTTTTCCCAGAATGTTCAGGAGTGCTGGCTTTCGAGTTCTGAAATCTTCACTTTTGCTTGTTGTGGAAGGTTTTTATTTCATCTTCGAATCTAAAGCTCAATTTTGCTGTATATAAGATTCTTGGTTGACATCCCTTTTCTTTCAGAGCTTGAAATATTCTATTCCAGGATCTTCTTGCTTTTAAGGTCTGGGTTGAAAAATCTGAACATAGTCTGATTGGTTTCCCCCTATATGTAATCTGCTTCCTTTCTCTTGTGGCTTTTAATATTCTTTCCTTGCTCAGTATATTAGACATTTTCATTATGATGCATCTTGGTGTGGATCTGTTGTGATTTTGTTTGTTTGGTGTTCAGTAACCCTCTTGAACTTGGTTTTCCCATTCATTCTTCAAGTTTGGAAATTTTTCTGTAATTATTTCATTAAATAAATTACTCATTCCTTTGGCTTGAAACTCTTCCCCCTCCTCTTTCCCAATCACTCTTAAATTTGGTCTTTTTATGTTGTCCCATAATTCTTGAATGTTCTGTTCTTGGTTTCTTACCATTTTTGCTGTGTAATCTAGATTTTTCTCTAGGATATATATTTTTCTTCATTGTTTGAGGTTCTTTCTTCCAAGTGATCTACTCTGTTGGTGATACTTTTGATTGAGCTTTTATTTTGGTTTATTGCTTCTTTCATTTCAGGAATTTCTGTTTGGTTTCTCTTTAGAGCCTCTATCTCCCTATTGAATTAATCTTTTCTTCCTGTATTTGTTTATGGAGTTCTTTGTCAAAATGATCTTTCGCCACCCGTATTTGCTCCCTCATCTAATTTTTGAGTTCATTTTTAAGTTTCGCAAACTTTTGGAATATGTAATTTCTAAATTCCATCTCTGGCATTTCACCAACTGTGCTTTCCATGGAATCTACTGAGGACATATATTGATTTGTTTGTGTCACTTTCTTCCCTTGTTTCTTCATATTGCTTGTGTGTCTTTTCTTCCTGTACTGTGGGACCTTGAGTATTTCGATTTTACCTTAAAGCCTTATGTTGTTCCTATAGTACAATGCTATCAGACCCCCTTATAATTCCTTTACACTTTAAAATCAAACACTTTCTGTTCACAAAATCCCAGTTTGATCACAATGTACAGATTTAGTTAACCCACGTATTGTTTCCAGTTTACTCTGTACGCTTCTGATGGGGTTTTATAGTTTCAAGTATTGGACACAGAGGTGATATGTTTAGGAAGAAGAAAGTGAGTGTATTGAATTGTTCTTTCTTAGAAAGTATGAAAAGTGAGTTCTATGGATGTGGTTTAGTATCAGCAGATGAGAGAGGAAAGAGAATGGAGTGAATTATTAGGTGGAAAGACTGATTTATATATAAACCTAACTTATGCAGCAGTTGAGAGAAGATATAATGAAAGATGGAAAAGAAAAAAAAAGACAAATGAGTAGAAATTAGTGTAAGAGAGAGGAGAGAGAGAGTCAAGAAAATAGAGAATAAACTATATATAACACCACTTTGCTATATAGTTCTATTGCGCCCATTCTAGAAATCCCAATTTCTGCGTATAACTTGTTTTTGCCTCTGTTGAGTATGCAATGGCAGGGTGTAAATAGGGAAGATGAAGGAAGAAGAAAAGATACAAAAGTGAGAAGGAAGAAAATAAAGTAAAGAGGAGCAGAAGCAAACAAACAAACACACTGTCAATCAAAACAAAAAGAAAGCAATACAAAACAAAAACAAAAACAAACAAAAAACCCCAAAAACAACAAAACAAACAAACAAAAGTTGAACCCTGGAACAAGTTTCAAACAGAATGGATCCTGGGAAGCCCTTCTTTTTTCCCTTCCAATTTAAGCCAATTGTCCTGGATCTTGTCCAGTCAGCGATCCTGTTAGTGGAGTCAAGGCTGTACCTTTAGCCAGTGGCAGAATGGCACAGCAGAAGAGTGGCTCAAGGAGATTGTGTGTCAGCAGTTGAAAGGCACTGGGAAAGGGACCCTCCAGAAGGCACCCTGTCCCCAAGCCCACCCACAGTTGTACCTTCTTGGGGCTGCTGAGCTAGCCTCAGACATGCCCTCCCCTGCTGGTTGCCAGAGTCTCACCCAGGTGTGTGCTGTTCTCAGAGCACTGGTGGATCCATGGATGTCTGCAGCTACTTTTCCTTTCTTCTTTGTTTCTTTGTCCTGGTCAGCCACTGCTTTCCTCAAATATGGCGGTGTTCTTCGCAGGCTCAACAGCAGTTCTGCAGACCTCTTGTTCAAGTCACAGCTGGGCAGATCGCACTTCCCCTGGTAGTGGAGGGGGCTTTTCCTCAGGTTGGGCCCTGCATACAGCAGCAGGGAGCTGCTACTCTGGGCTCTGGAGGCCAGGCGAACCGGCGGCTGGGTCTCTCCTTCTGGGCGGGTGCCTACCTCTTGTTCTGGTCGCAGCTGGGCAGGTCACACTTCCCCCAGGAGTGGAGGGGCTTATCCTCAGGTTGGGCCCTGCGTGTAGCAGCAGGGAGCTGCTACTCTGGGGGCCCTGGAGGCCAGGCGAACTGGTGGCTGGGTCACTCTTTCTGGGCGTGTGCCTACCTATTGTTCTTGTCGCAGCTGGGCAGGTCACACTTCCCCCGGGAGTGGAGGGGGCTTTTCCTCAGGTCGGGCCCTGCATGCAGAAGCAGGGAGCTGCTACTCTGGGCCCTGGAGGCCAGTGTATCTCTCTATTGAAATAATATTTTGCTTTCTGTATTTGTTCACTTAGCTCTTTATCAAAGTGATATTTTGTTTCCTGTGTTTGCTTTTTTACATCATCCTTTAGTTTGAAAACATTTTAATCATTTATATCCTGAACCCTTTCTTTGACATTTCTTCTACTGTGCTGGGCATTTATTCTAATAATGTAGTATCTTGGCTTGTTTGGGTATTTTCTTCCATTGTTTTTTCATGTTGTTCTTGTGTCTTCCCTTCTAGCCGTTTGGACCTTAGGTATTACAGTTTCTACCATGTAGACTTATCGTGACCCTACAGGTTTCCAATACATCTCTTTTAAGGAGGAGATCACTATTGACAAGTCTCAATGTAAACAATATGCAACCTTAAACCAAATAACTCCTATTAAGACATTTACCTTTTTGCTTCAATAAACAAAAATGATGTGTTGAATTATTATTTGCAATGTAAAGAATAGGTTTGTGAAAGGATCTACATTTCCAATGGACAAAGAGAGATCTAAGGGGTGTAGGATGAGATTTTAAGGAGGTAGGAAGTGAAAATATAGAGGTATCAGATCTTAGGAAGTGTGTATGAGAAATCAAAAGAAGTTATCTGGTAGCAGGAGAAAAGAGAGAAAGAGTTTCTGGGGAGAGAAATAAGTGGGAAGAGAATAGAGACAGAGAGTACAAAAAAACATACCAATAAAAAATTAATAAGAAAAAGAAAAAGTTTAACAATAAAAGATAAAAAATATACAACAACAAAACTGTAATAGACTATTCAGACATCCCAGACCTCAGTAACATAATGCATGGAAAGTGCTTGGTTTCACAAATGTTGGGGATGTGAGAGTGGGAAATGAGAGAGGGGGAAAAAATGAAAAAAAAAGAAAAAAAAATCTCGAAGAAAAATTGTGTGATTGTTTCTGTTGGGGTTCAGTATCTTCCCTGCTTCCCTTCTCATCTGACAGTTGGAGTTGTTGGGTGTTTGCTGGTATCTTCACCCACAGGGTAGTGAGGATTATTAGTGTGGAAGGGTTGGTCTTAAAGGTAGAACTCCTGAAGGTGGAGTATAGTACTTGCTGGTCCCCACTGAAAGAACTGCACCCCAAGAGTCTCCTTTGGGCACACTCATGCAATGTGGGCACTGGGTCTTTGCTCCTTAGATTGCCTATAGACCCCACAATTTCTGGTCTCTAATTTAGTCTCTAAACTGGATCTCTTGTGCCTCTCCGCTTTTCTTTCTACTTCCCAATCAGGAACCTCTCTCTACTGAAGTCCTGTGGGCTGAGCTCTGGGGTTTATTCTCCTGTTGCAGAGAGCTGTTCTGTATCAGGCAGATCAGAACCAGACTTCAAGAGCTATGGGTCAGCCATGTAGGTGCAAGTGGTATGCTAGATTAGTGGCTAGGGAGGTTGGTTAGGAGACTATAGGTACATTGATATTGCTTCTAGGACCCAGCTGGTGTCCCAAGATGGCAGTTGCCCCAACCAAAGATGGTGATGGCTGCAGTGGAGGTAATCTAAGATGGTGATAAAGGTGTCCCAAGATGGAAACGACTGCTTTCAGAGATGGGACAGTGGTGGGCCGTGTTGTGGTGTTGTGTGACATGTTCAAAGATGCAGCACTGTGGCACGTGTTGCTGCTGTGGGCAAATACCTCCAGACTCTGTCTAGTGTCCCCAGGTGCAGGCTAACACATCAAGGGGACTATGGTAGTAGTAGAAGTGTCCCAAGAAGAAGGCAGGAGGGGAAGTCCTGAGTTGGTTGATGGGGAGCTATTGCATGGTGGGGCTCTCGCATGTGGCATACAGGCATGGGCAAGGGTTCTTCTCTGATGTTTTCTATTGGGTATGATATCTATCTCATGCTTTCCTTTCATTATTTATACATGATTTATTTAGATCTTTGAATATTTTAAAATACCTGATTTTAAAATTAAGTCCAATGTTCGGGTTTTCACAGGGATAACTTATGTTGATTGATTTCTCCCTCTCTATAAGGCATACTTTATTTTTTCTTTACATACACTGTAATTTTGCTGTGTTTGAAAATGGGACATTTTATATATTACAATATGGCAACCAAGGAAATCAGATTCCCTTACCATCTGTTCATTGTAGTCTCACTTGTCATTGATGTTCACTTTTATAGTTTTCTGACCTATTTTTATAAAATGGGCGTTCTTTATCGTATGTGATTTGTTCTGGAATAAAATAGGAGTGAGACAGAACTTTGTCTTTTATTATGGCTAGGGCATCCATAGGGTGGGAGTGAGGATTCTTGAAATTGGTCAGGTTGTTGTTTGGTTTGAACCTCTCACCAGAGCTGAGAAAGGGAGAAAATGGTCTCTCTTACTGGTTTGCTTAGAGTAAGGCAAAAGAAGAGAAGGAAATTTGGGGTCTTAAAAGCTGTCATTGTTCAAAATCTTAAAAAGCATATTTTCATTTAAATATTATAGAACAGATAAAATGAATTTTTAGCTAAATAAGTCAGGAGAATGGTTAGCCTTGGGGAGGGTAGTGACTGGAAGAAAGCATGGAGGAACTTCTTTTTTTTTAATATTTATTTATTTGCTGTAGTTGTACACAATCCGTTTTTACATGGTGCTGAGGATCGAACCCGGGCCGTGCACGTGCTAGGCGAGTGCTCTACCGCTGAGCCACAATCCCAGCCCTGGAGGCACTTCTTGAATGCTCTGTTTCTTGCCTTGGTATAACTTATATAGCTGTAGTCATATGTGGAAATTCCTCTAGCTGTACTTTTTTCACTTTTTGATTTGTACAGTAAATTTAATTCAATACAAATATTTTAAAATAGCCAGAAAAGTTTTCATACAGAAATTATTACCAATTATTATTAATGTAACAAATTGTTTTTAATGTAACAGGATATTGTATTAGTCAGGGCTCTGTAGAAAAATAGAACCAACAGAAGGTATGGTTATAAAAAGTAGATTTACTAGATTGGTTTATACAGTCAGGAGCTGGATAGTCCACAATGGCCAGCTTCAGGCTGGAGAGCTGGAAGAACCAGTAACAGTGCAGTTCAAGATGCAGAAGCCTTAGAACAAGAGGGATCAATGATGCTACCCCAGTCTGAGACCAAAGGAAACTCCCTGGAGAGTCATTGGCGGAGTCCACATTGAAAGAGTGAAGGAGCAAGAGTCTGATATCTACAGTTGATCACAGCAGCAATCCAGAACTTGTTCAAGAAGAATTGAGCTTGCATCTGTTGCTGCTTCCTTGTTCTTCCAGCTTTTATTCCATCCAAGCCTTCAACCTATTGGATGGTCCATGCTTAGGGAGGGTCTCCACTGCAGTTAGCTATCCCACATGCCAATAATTCCTAGAAATACCTTCATTGACACACCCAGAAATCTCTTAATCCCTGGTATCTCTTAATCCAATCAAGCTGACAATCCAAATTAACTATTACATATATTATCTTTAGGTTTTTGTGTTTATAAATGTATGTCTCATACAGCACAAACTTTGTCTTTTATCTTTATTTTTGTTAGAGGTTTATAATTATATACAGTAATTGGATTCATCCTGACAAACTCAAACATGAAGTGAGTAATTTTTTCTTTCTTGTTCTTGTTCTTTTTTTTTAACCACAGATTGAACTATGGGGCACTAAACCATTGAGCCACATCCTCATTCATACTTGCTATTTTATTTAGAGACAGGTTCTCACTGAATTGCTTAGTGCCTAACTAAATTGTTGAGTCTGGATTTTAACTCAAAGTCCTCCTGCTTCAGCCTCCCAATCCACTGGGATTACAGGTATGTGCCACTGCCCCAGCTATATTTCTTTTTTTATTAGTTATTTGTAGATGTACATGACAGTAGAGTGTATTTTGACATATTATACATACACGGAGTACAATTTATTCTGATTAGGTTCCCATTCTTTTGGTTGTATATAATGTAGAGTTTCACTGGTGGTATATTTGTATATGAACATAGGAAAATGATGTTTAATTCATTCTGCTCTTTTAGAAATTTTATCATGCATCAGGAGTGTCTTTCTATTTTATTAAAACAAAGGATCTGCATGGTATTTTATCTTCCTTCATAGTATTTAAACCTACTGTAGTTTTAAAGACACCCAATTTGAGGACATTTGGGTTGTCTTCAATAACTTGTTAGTATGAATAATAGTTCCTGGTAACAGAGATTGTGCCCTTCCTTCACTTGCAACATATGAATTCTTTAAACACACACGTTTAGTAAAAATGTTGTTATTGATAAATAAACACAATTTCAGGACAAGCACTCCAGTTTCCACTTATGAACAAAATGTACACCCAAGTCTCTCCTGTACAGCTATTCTGAAGTTATCACTAACTAAAAACAGCCAAATGATTTACTTAACATAAATTTCAAAAATTGAAGTTGTTATATCATTGGGTAGGTATGCATTGGAAAATTTACATTTATATCAACAGTTTCGATCTACCATAAAATACTGTATATTATGACTTTTAATTTTCCAAACTATTAAGTTGAAAAATATTATTTCATAATTAGATTTCTTATTAATAACAGAGATTGAGCATTGTCTTAGTCTGTTCCTGATGCTATAACAAAATATTGTAGACTAAGTAATTTACAAACAATATAAACTTATATCTCTCAGTTCTGGAGGATAAAAGCCCAAGATTAAGAGACTGGCACATTTAGTGTCCTGTGAAAGCTTGCTTTCTGTTTCTAAGATGGCACTTCATTGCTGTGTTCTTCCCATGGCAGCAGGCCAAAGGGCAAAATGTCACTAATATTCATAAGTGTTTATCATTCATTAATTAATCACACTCTAAATGCTACAGCTCTTAAAACTATTTCATTAGTGTTTAAATTGTATGAATTTTGGGAGACACATTCAGATCATAGCAAGCATATTTCTATTTATTTACTCATCATTCATATTTCTTCTCCAGATGATATCTAGTTATGTATTTTGCATACTTTTTCTACTATAGTTCTTGTTTTATTTATTTGAGATAATACAGAATAATGAGAATTTTAACTGTGGTGGTCATATAAGTTGCTAAGAATTTTCTTTACATTTTCATTTTAACACTGCTTATGTAAGTTTGAGAGCATGTAAAAACTTTCAAGTTTGTAATATTGATGTGTCAGTCTTTCTCTTTGTTTCTTTCCTTTGGCTTTGATTTAAGGAATGTTTTACAACATGATATTATACAAATATTCAGCTGAAAGAGAAATTGAGAATACGATCTCATTTATAATTGCCTAAAAATACTTGAGAATAAATCTAACAAAAGAGGAGAAAGACATTAGAAAATGGAAAGATCTTCCATGTTCTTGGATAGGCAGAATTAATATTGTCAAAATGGCCATACCTCCAAAAGCCCTTATATGGATTTAATGCAATTCCTACAAAAATTTCAATGATGTTCTTCATAGAAATAGAAAAAGCAGTCATGAAAATTTATTGGAAAAATAAGAGGCTCAAAATAATCAAAGCAATCTTTAGCGAGAAAAGTGAAGCCAAAGGCATCACAATACCAGAGTTTAAATTATACAACACAGCTGTAGAAGCAAAACAAAATGTTATTGGCATCAAAATGGTCATGAAGACCAATGAAATAGAACAGAAAACACTGAGACAAACCCACATAAATACAGTTATTTCATACTAGACAAAGGCTAGGAAAACATTTACTGGAGAAAAGATAGTCTCTTTAACAAATTGTGCTGGAAAAACTGGAAATCCACATGTAGTAAAATGGAATTTAAGCCTTATCTCTCACCTTGCACGAAACCCAACTTAAAGTGGATCAAAGATCTAGGTATTAGACTAGAAACTCTGTACCTCCTAGAAGAAAATATAGGCCCAATACTCTAACATATTGGCTTGGAAATTGAGTTCCTTAACAAGATTTCTAAAGCACAAGAAAGTAAAATAAAAAATAAATAAATGGGGTAGTATCAAACTAAAAACTTCTTCATAGCAAAGGAAACAAACAAGAACATGAAGAGAGAGGCTACAGAATGGGAGAGAATCTTTGTCACCTGCACCTCAGATAAAGGGTTAATTTCCAAAATATACAAAGAACTCAAAAAGATTAACACCCCAAAATCCCCAAATAACTCAATCAACAAATTGGGAAAGGAACTGAACAGGTACTTCACAGAAGAAGAAATACCAATGGCCAAAAAATATTTGAAAACATTATAAAACATCTCTACCAATTAGAGAAATGCAAATTAAAACTGCACTTAGATTTTACCTCACTCCAATCAGAATCACAATTATCTAGAATACAAGTAATGCTAAACGTTTGCAAGGATCTGGAGAAAAGGGTACACTCATACATAGTTGGTGGGACTGCAAATTAGTGCAAACTACTCTGGAAAGCAGTATGGAGATTCCTCAAAATAACTTTGAATGGAACCACCACTTGATCCAGTTATACCACTCCTCAGTATATGTCCAAAGTAGTTAAAATCAGAATACTACACTGACACAGCCACATCGATGTTTATAGCAGCACAATTCACAATAGATAAGGTATGGAAACAACCTTGATGCCATCAACAGATGAATGGATAAAGAAATTGTGGTATATATACACAATTGAATATTATTCAGCCACAAAGAAGAATGACTTTATGGCATTTGCCAGTAAATTGATGGATGTGGAAATTATCATGCTATGTGAAATAAGATAATTGAAAGGAAAAAGTTGAATGTTCTCTCTAACATATGGTTGCCAACCCATAACAAGGGTGGGGGAGAATAGAAGCTCATTGGATTAGATAAAGGGGAATGAAGTGAAGGGAGAGGGGATGGGAATAGGAAAGATAGTAGACTAAATCAGACATAACTTTCCTATGTACACATATGAATATACCACAGCGTTATCTCAACGTTCTGTACATTCACAAGCCTTGTATGCACACATTAAGATATATTCAGGGCTGGGGTTGTGGCTCAGCGGCAGAGCACCCGCCTCGCACGTGTGCGGCCCGAGTTCGATCCTCAGCACCACGTAAACATAAACGCAATTGCATTGTGTAAAACTAAAAGTAAATAAATAAATAAATATTTAAAAAAAAAAGATATATTCAATGTTTGCATAAATATATCAAAATGGATTCTGTAGTCATGTATAACTGAAAAGAGCAAATAAAAATTTAAAAAAATATCTTTATTATGTCAAGTTTCCAATCTATCTAAGTTTTTCAGTATTTGTTTATCACAAATAGATGCTGAATTTTATCAAATTCCTTTTCTGCATCTATTAAGACGACTGTATTATAATTTTTCCTTTATTCTGCTGTTGTGGCATATTGTGTTTATTGATTTGTATATACTGAATCAGCTTTGCATCCCTGGAATAAATCCCACTTGATCATGGTGAATAATCTTTACAATGTGCCACTGGATTTTTTCTGCTAGTTGAGGATTATTGTATCTATGTTTATCAAGGCTATTGGTCTGTAGTTTTCTTTTCCTGTAGTGTCTTTATCTCACTTTGGTATTAAGGTAATGCTGGCCTTATAGAATGCATTGAAAGAATTCATTCCTCTTTTATTTTTCAGAATAAATTAATGATAATTAGTATCATTTATTCCTTAAATGTTTGATAGAATTTGGCAGCTGATTATAATGAACTATTTTGTGTTTTTCTATGATCAGAGGCTTTCATTACTGATTCAGTACTGTTACTTGTTATTCATATGTTCAGATTTTCTATTTCTTCATAATTCAGTCTTGCTAAGGAGTGTGCATCTCAGAATTTGTCCATTTCTTCTACATTACCAAATTTGTTGGCAAATAATTGTTTACAATAATTTCTAATAATAATTTGTATTTCTGTGATGTCAGTGTTAATTACTCATTTTTCATTGGTAATTTTACTTATGAAAGGATTTTCATCCTTTTTCTTAGTCTGCTTGAGGGCTTGTCTATTTTGTTTATTATTTTAATAAAGCAGCTCTTTGCTTAATTATTCTTTTATATTTTTTAGGTTCTATTTCATTTGTTTCTCCTCTGAATTTGATGAATTATTTTCATCTACTAATTATGGATTATTTGATCCAAAAGTATTAGGTGGCAATGAATCTAGTTTTTGCCACCTAGTAATGGATATATTATTCATATATTGTGTGATTCTTTTCAACTCACTCAGCCATTGCTGGAAACTCAAGATTCCCCAAATCAAAGATTCAGTGAATCAGATAATAACAAGGCCTATCAACTGCCAAGTGGTCTGGTGGAATCACCTGTCCTTGAGATGCAGCAATAGGTTCCTTTGGATGCAGCAATAAGTTGTTTATTTTAGATCTTTCTGCTTTTATAATATAGACATTGACTACTTCTAAACATTCCTCTTAGTACTACTTTTACTCTATCCCATAGGTTTTGATACATTGTATCTGCATTTTCATTTGTTTCAATAAATAATTTAATTTATTGATTATAATGAACTATTTTGAAATAAAAACAACTTAACATGTCCATAAAGATAACATAAAAACATTTTGTTTTCTTTTTCTCCTCCAAGCATATATTTTCCACTAGCCTCTCTTTAAGCTTACTAATTTTTCTGTTTGATCTATCCTGGTATTTATGACAACTTTCACATTATTTTCTTTTAGCTGTAGATGGACACAATATCTTTATTCATTCATTGATTTTTTTAATGTGGTGCTGAGAATCAAACCCAGTGCCTCACATGTGTGAGGCAAGTACACTACCACTGAGCCCCAGCCCCAGCTCCTCCTTCCTCCTTTCACATTTTTATTTTAAGTGAGGTTATTTTCAGCTCAAGAATTTGTTTGAATTTATATGTATATATATATGTATATATATATATATATATATATATATATATATATATATATATTTGTTGTTGCTGTTGTTGTTGTAGTTGGGCACAAGACCTTTATTTTATTTATTTATTTTTATGTGGTGCTGAGAATCGATCCCAGTACCTTGCATATGCTAGGCGAGTGCTCTACTGCTAAGCCATAACCCCAGCCCCTGTTTGAATTTTTAATGGTTTCCATATCTTTAAAT
Source organism: Tamias sibiricus (assembly GCA_025594165.1). Lineage (NCBI taxonomy): Eukaryota > Metazoa > Chordata > Mammalia > Rodentia > Sciuridae > Tamias > Tamias sibiricus. The sequence continues at coordinate 58,243,024 of CM046667.1, forward strand.
TTCTGTGTTATATTTTAAAATGTTTATTTGTGTTTTCTTTAACATTATTGAGTTTTCATAAGATGTACATCTTAAATTTTCTGAGAGTTCTCCTATACTGATTACTACCTGGTCAGTTTTTGGCACCTTATTTTGAGTATTAGATTATATCATTGTTTCTGAAAGTTCTTGAAGTTTGTTAGTATATGACATCATCTGGACCTTGAAGAATTAGTTGTTTATTCCAGTTTTGTACTCTAATTGTATTTGTTTCTCAGAAGATTACTTGTTTTCTGTGAACTTGTCACTTCTGCTTTCTCCGCACTAAATGGCACCCAGATTCAGATTTGTCAGGAATATGTTGTTGGCATAGAGTCACTTTTGCAGTACTAGAAGTTACTGTAAGACCAGGTCTATTCAAAATACACTGTTGGTATATTATTAAAAACAAACAAACACCAGAAATGTTTTAGCCTTTTACTGCTGTGACCAAAACACTGCTGAGTATAATATAGAGAAGAAAATTAATATCTTCATTTGTGGTTTTCACGGGGTATGACTCCATTGTTCTATGCTCATGTGAGGCAGAACATCATGGTGGAAGGGTGTGGTGGTTCAACACTGCTCAGTTCATAGAAGCCAGAAAGGGGGGGGGGGAGAGAATATCATGGGACAAAATATAATCCCCAAAGTTATGCCCCCAATGATGTACTTCCTCTAGCCATACCCCACCTTGCTACAGTTACCACCTAGGAATCCATTTAAATTATTAATCTATCAAATGGATTAATCTGATGATTAGCATATAGCTCTCATATTCTAATCATGACCATTCCTACATTTTCACAAGAGATGTCTCTTTGAGGTGGGCATTTCCTATACAAACCATAACAGGGAAGTTACCTAGAGAAAGTAGCCTATTCCCAAAAACATATCCCTGGGGTCATGGTAGGTCAGATGGTTGGTCAACATTTACCAGCCTGTGGTAAGGCACTACAGTATTCTGCCTGGCTCTGAGCAGAGTCACAGTAGATGGATCAGCACCAGACTCCTTTGTCACACCTCTGCTCACCACATCCACCAACCTGTGACTCTAACCAAGTCTATAACCTGCTAAATCCAGCACAACACTGGGGTAGGACCAATGCCCATGATGGTATGTGCTGCCTGTTGCTGAGATGGGGATCACTGCAACCAGTCCCAGGTGATGACAACTGGAATAAAAATCTGATAGACTGGGAATATGTTCCTTCTTCCCCTGACACTATAGCAGTCCAAGACACTCAGTCCAAGGCAGAACTGGGGATGAGGACTATTACATCTGCCTAGTATTAGTTTTCACCAGCCTGACACTAAGTTCTATAGAAAAGATTTGTTCTTATTACCCTGTCCTACCCCAACAAATGGAGGTTCAGGTAGTGTTGGTGGAAGGCAATCCCTTCACTGGCTAGGCTTAAGCTAGGCTAGGTCATACTGGAGTCACAGCAGCAGAGGCCTGCACTGTCTCAGGAAGAGAACTTTTGTGCCTGCCACTCACTCCAAGACTGGAACTGATGCGGGATGAATCTTGAATCTGTCTCACTGTTACACATGTCTCTACCTGATGCCAGGGCTGGTCTGGAGACTACAACTGTATGCTCTGGACTGTGTATGGGACTTTCAGTTTCTATCATAGTGAGCTTGTCACTGGGCTCCAATAGAAATCCCTGTGCTAGTTTTTGTGCTCTACTACCCGGAGGGCACAATGTCAATCCCTGCTTTGCCACCCAAGGTTGGAGAAGGGGTGGTTGAAGCACTCGGATATGTAGTCTAACATTTCCAGTAACTCAGTCTGTGGAAATTAGGCTAATATTAGCAGTGACACATCACCACGTGGTTTAACTGTGGCAGTCCTGGTAATGGGTTTCAAAGCTATTGATTTTTGAATGCTGATCTTGAATCCTGCTATTTTTCTGAATTCACTTATCACCTCTAGAAGACTTCTGGTGGAGTTTATTTTTGGGTGGAGGGGTCTTATAGGATCACATCATAAGCAAAAAGAGATATAATTTGACTTCTTTAAATATGGTATATATATACACAATGGAGTATTACTTGGCCATTAAGCAGAATGACTTTAGGACATTTGCCAGTAAATGAATGGATGTGAAGACTATCATGCTAATTGAAATAAGCCACTCCTCAAAAGCCAAAGGTTAAATGTTTTCACTGATATGTGGAAGCTAACACACAATAAGGGGAGGGATAGAGATTCAGTAGATTAGACCAAAGAGAGGAAAATAGGAAAAGGAAAGAAAGTGGAATGAATCTGACATAATTTTCCTATGTACATGTATGAACACACCACAGAGAATCCCACCATCATGTCCACCCACAAGAATGGTATCATAATTAGAATAAGATATATTTCATGCCTGTACAGTTATATCAAAAAGATTCTACTGTCATGTATGAATATAAAGTACCAATAAAAATTTGACTTCTTGTCCTGTTTATATACTTTAATTTCCTTCTCTTGCCTAATTGCTCTGGCTCTAGAGTTTCAAGAAGTATATTAAACAGAAGTGGTGAAGAGTGGCCATCCTTGTTTGGTTCCTGATTTTAGAGAAAATTCTTTCAGTTTTTCTCCATTCACTATGATGTTAGCTTTAGATTTTTCATATATAACCTTGATAATGTTGAGATACGTTTTTTTTTTCTATCACTACTTTTCCCATTTTTTCCTCCACATTTTTTATTTGTGCATTATAGTTGTACATAGTGGTGGGATTTGTTGTTATGTATTAGGACAGGCACCTAATAAAACAATATAATTTGGCCAATATACCTCCCCAGCACACCCCTTTCCTTTGCCTTCTTACACCCATTGGTGCCCTTCCTCTATTCTATTAAATTCACTTTTCTTTTCATGTGATCACCCCTCACTTTTCCTTTTATTTCCCTTACCTTCCACAAATGAAAGAAAACCTATAACATTTGACCATCAGACTTTAGCCCATTTTGTTGATATGGTGGTCTTGAGAGTTCCATCCATTTTCCTGCAAGTAACAAATAAGTTGCAGGAAAACAGATGGAACTTCAGACCATGATATATTCTGCAAATGATATAATACTCATTGTGTATATATACCACATTTTCATTATTAATTCATGTGTCGATGGACACCCAGACTAGTTCTGTAGTTTGGGTATTGTGAATTGTGCTGCTACAAACATGGTTATTCATGTATTACAATAGGATGCTGACTTTAATTCTTTGGGATAAATACCAAGGAGTGGTGTAGCTGGGTCAAATGTGTCTTCAGGCCTAGTCTTTTGGGGAATCTCCATACTGATCTCAACAGTGATTATACTGATTTACCATCCCACCAAGAGTGTAAAATGTTTTTTTTTTTTTTTTCTCCACATTGTCTCCAACATTTATTATTGTTTGTATCCTTGATGACTCCCATTCTGAGTGGTACAAAATGAAATCTCGGTGTAGTTTTCATTTGCATTCCCTAATTTTCAAAGATGCTCCTTTTTTCATAATTTTTGACTGTTTCTATTTTTTTCTTTTCAGAAGTGTCAGATTAATTCATATACCCATTTATTAATTGGGTTATTTTTTGTTGTTGTTGTTCTTAAATTTTTTGAGTTCTTTATATATTCTGGAAATTAATCCTCTGTCAGAAGAATAGCTAGCAAAGATTTTCTCCCATTATGTAGGTTCTGTCTTTATATACCATAGTGTTTCCTTTGTTGTGCAGAAGCATTTTAATTTGATACAATCCCATTTATAAAAACTTGGCATTATATTCTAAGCTTCAATTCTGAAGAAATTACCTTGACTGAGGTGGTCAAAGTAATTGATGAGAATGAATGTTAACTGCCTATGCCCAACTGTTCTTCTATCTGTTTCTTCTTCACCTATGTACTGAGACAGAGAGAACAAAGGCTGGGGGTTGGCAACCCTTCCTGTTCTTGTACTGCTCACTGAGCAGCCAGTTGAAGTGACCTAAGACTGAAGCTGGTTGAAATAGCTCTCAACTTCCTTTCTCACCTGTATAGGATGTAATGGGAGTATTGTAGATTGGAGATTTTCCTGCACAAACCAGATCAATGTACTCCCTGGCTGGGGCTGCTGCAGAATTCTATGAGGGTCTCCAGTGGATGGGGTTTAGGTCTAACCATACCTTAGTGGTTTGTTGGTTGGTGTCTGCTCTGAAGAGATAAGATCAAAAAACCTTTATGGCTAGGCAGATGCCAATCTCTGATATGAGTCTGGATTTCAGGAGCCTTCCAAGAATTCTACTCATACAAGGAAAATAATCCTACACACACTCTGATGATCACAAATACAGTCTTCCCAGGATTAGCTCTGGAGTGTACTCACACTTGCCCATTCATATTCCTGATTCTCTTCAGCTGGTCATGTGAGTCACCAGACTCAAAGGAAAAGCCTAGTTTCCTTCCATTCTTTTTTATGACTTGAATCCCCCTGGATACAATCTTCTCTGTGCCTGATTCACTAATGTTCTATGAGGTACACCATAGGCCACATGGTAGGAGCTTGCAGTAGCAAAATGGAAATGCTTACTATGATCATGTTATGGTTTAGATATGAGGTGTCCCCCAAAAGATCATGTGTGAGAAAATGCAAGAAGGCCTAGAAGTGAAATGATCGGGTTATGAGAACCTTAAACTAATCAGCGCATTAATCCTCTGATAGGGATTAACTGTAGGCTAGTAGGGTATAGATAGAGGAGGTGGGTCATAGTGGGTGTGTTTTGGGAGTATATAATTTTTTCTGTTGTGAGGAAAGTCGTTTTTTTCTCTCTCTCTCTCTCTCTCTCTCTCTCTCTCTCTCTCTCTCTCTCTCTCTCTCTCTCTCTCTCTCCTTTCTGTTACAATGTTACTGGCTGCATTTCTGTCCCTTACACTTCTAGCCTGATGTTGTGCCTCACCTCAGGCCCCAAGGAATGGAGTAGGTTATCTATGGAATAAGACCTCTAAAACAATGATTTCCCCCAAATAAACTTTTCCTCCTCTAAAACTGTTCTTGTCAGGTCTTTTTTTCAAAGCAGTGAAAATGTTGAATAAAGCAGATCTGGTACTGCAGCAGCAAGCTGTAGTGTTGCTTTCCCAAGATGGCCCCCACCTCAGCTCTATATTTTCTAGTTAAGAAATAGCACTTTCCAAACACCAGTTGCAGTGAAGCCTCTGAATTCACTAAGTTCAGACTACTTTTCTGATCTCTAGATTTTTCTGTACCAAATCTGTTCATCTTCTTTAACTCTTTTCTCTGTGATCCATCAGTGCTGCTGCCAGTATTGCAAATTACTCAGCTTCAATGTACTTTCTTCTTTGATCAATGCACCTTAATTTCTGAGGCTCTATGACACTCTTACTGTCCAATATTTATTTTAGTGAAATCCCTCTTTCACCCACCTACCTGTGAAACTATATTCCTGCTGCTTGAATCACAAGCCATGCATCAACTAGGAATGCAGTCTGCCTCTAATCTAGAACAGTGAAATGCCTATTTCCAGTGTTTTAAAAAAGAATGGGTGTTAGATTTTATCAAAAGCCTTTTCTGCATCTATTGAGATAATCATATGATTCTTGTCCTTAATTCTATTTTTGTGGCAAAATGTGTTTGTTGATTTGTGTATGTTGAACCAGTCTTGAATTTCTGAGATTAAACCCACTTAATCCTGTGTATAATATTCTTGATGTGTCTTTGAATGTGGCTTGTTAATATTTTATTAAGAATTTTTCTATCTATATTAATCGGGTGTATAGGTGTGTAGTTTTGTTTTCTTGATGTGTCTGGTTTTGGTATCAGGGTAGTAGTGGCTTCATGGAATGTATTTGCAAGTGTTGCCTGCCTTTCAATTTCATTCAATAATTGGAGAAAAACTGGTGTTAGTTCTTTAAAAGTCTGATAAAACTCAGCTGAGAATCCATCTGGTCCTGGACTTTCCTTTGTTGGAAGAATTCTTTTTTTAATTTTATTATTATATATTAGTCTATTTAGGTTTTTTATATCTTCCTAGTTCAATTTGTGAATATCATTTGGGCTTAGAAATCTACCAACATCTTTCTAGATTTTACAGTGTATTTGTGTATAAATTGTCAAAATAGACTGTGATTTCAGAAAAGAATGTCAATTTCAGAAATGACTGATGATATCTGTGTCTTCACTTCTTATTATTTTTTAATTTGGGTCTTCTCTCTCTTTCCTTTGGTTAGTTTGGCTAAGGTTTTATCAATCTTATTTATCTTTTTGAGAAACAACTCTTTGTTGCCTGGATCCTATGTATTGTTTTGTCTTGATTTCATTAATTTCAAGTCTGATCTTAATTATTTCCTGTCTTCTACTGATTTTGGAATTAGTCCATTCTTCTTTTTCAGAGGCCTTGAGGTGAAACATTAGACTATTTATTTGAAATATTTCTATTTTTTTTAATGTAGACACTCAATTCTATAAATTTTCCTCTTAGAACCCTTTATACTGTTCCAGAACTTTTCTTATGGTGTATTTCTGTTTTCATTTCATTCTAATAATTTCATGCTTTCCCCTCTTATTTCTTCTATAATACATTTTTAAAAAGAGTATTGTTCAAACCCTTTGTTTATGTGGTTTCTATTATTAATTTTTTCCTATTGATTTCTAGTTTCACTCTGTAATGATCTAATAGTATGCATGGGATTATACCATTTTTTTTTCTATTTGCTAAGACTTCCATGTGAACTAGAGTATGGTCTGTTGTGGAGAGAGTTACTTGAACTGCCGCAGAGAAAGTAAATTCAGTTGTTTTGGTGAAATATTCTGTAGATGTCTATTAAGTCCATTTGATTTATGATATTACTTAATTCAGAAATATTTTTAAATTTTATGTTTTCGAGACCCGTCTATTGGTGATAATGAAGGGTTGAAATCATTCAGTATTATTGCATTAAGGTTTATCTTGGATTTAATGTCAAGAAGTATTTTTAAATGTAATTAGGTGCAATGACATAGTTATATCTTCTTGCTGTATTGCTCCCTTCACGGTATATAGTGGCCTTCTTTATCTCTCCCTCATTAAGTTTTGCTTGAAATATCTTTATCAGATATGAGAATAGTTAATCCTGCTTGGTTTTTTATTCTATTTGCATGGAATATTTTCCCCATCATTTTAACTTCAGCTTGAGGGTGTCCTTGAGTATGAGATGAATCTCTTGCAAATAGCATATAGTTGGAACTTGTTTTTTGATCCATTCTGCTAATCTATGCTTTTTAATTAGTGAGTTCAAACCATTTATATTCTGTGTTATTATGGACATATGTTTGTAGTTTCCTGCAACTTTTTATTATTTCACATATTTATTTTTGTCTTGATTTGAATTTATTTGGTTACTCTTCTAGTAATCATCATCTACTTAGTAGATTTGGGCTTTGTTTTGGGGTTCCTCTGTATGTAGTACATCTTTGAGTATTCTTTGTAGTGCTGGTTTAAAGGTTATAAACTTTTAGTTTTTCTCCTTGTCATGAATGTTTTTGCTTTTGTTTCTGAATTGATTTTGAAAGAGAGCTTTACTGGATGTAGTGATCTTGGAAGGCATTTGTTATTTTTTAGAGCTTGGAATATCTCATTCCAGGCCCTCCTTGATAATAAGAATGAGAAGTCAGAAGTAAGCCTTATTGGCTTACCTCTAAATGTGACCTGATGTTTTTCTCTTACAGTTTGTAATATTCTTTTATTATTTTCTGTTAGACATTTTGATTATGATGTGTCTTGAAGAGGTTCTGTTTTTATCTTATCTACTTGGGATCCTGTATGTATCGTGTGTGTGGATGTCTATCTCATTTATAATATAGGGAATTTTTTTATTAGTTCTTTTTTGTTACATAAAGTAGTTGGGTTCATATTGATGGGGAAATTTTACTGATTCTATCTCACTGAAGATGTTCTTAATGCCTTCAGTCATGTTCCCTTCTATCTTTTTAAATTATCTTAGTTGTATATGGACATAATACCTTTATTTTGTCTGTTTGTTTATTTATTTATTTATTTATTTTTTATGTGCTGTGGAGAATTGAACCCAGTGTCTCATACATGCTAGGCAAGTGCTCTACCACTGAGCTACAACCACAGCCCCTCTCTTCTATCTTTTAAAATTTTTTTGTAGTTTTATATGGACAGGATGCTTTTATTTTATTTGTTTATTTTTATGTGATGCTAAGGATTGAATCCAGTGCCTCACACATGCAAGGCAAGTGCTCTGCCATTGAGCTACAGCCTCAGCTCCCTCTCTTTTATCTTAATGACTCTTAGGTTTTTTCTCTTGATGCTTTCCCAGAGTTATTGTATACTCTGATTACGGTTTTTACTTTTGTCCCCCTTTGTCATACTTAGTATTCAAGTTCATATATCCTGACTTCAAGGAATGAAGTTCTGTCATCATGGTCTGAAGTTCTATTTTGTATGCTTTCTAATGTGTTGAAGTTGCTTCCAAGTGAATTTTTAATTTGATTCATTGTGTCTTCCATTTCAAGGAGTTCTGGTTGGTATCTTTTCAATATCTCTATTTCTTTATTGAAATGGTTTTTCATGTCCTGTATTTGTTCTCTTAATTCATTTCTTAGATATTCTTTTAGTTGATGGAGCATTTTAATAATAAGTTGTTATAATCTTTATCTCTAATTCTGTCCAATTCCATACATATTGGTTTCTTTGTTGAGGGATTGTGAATTTTGGGGGGAGATTTGTTTGCCTATTTCATATTTTCAGAGAACTTGGACTTACATATCAGTTGAAATGAATTCCTGTTTCCCTTTTACATGTGAGTCCTTTTCTGGATAGCTATCTTTTTTGTTTTGGTATTTCTGTTTTCGATGTATAAGTAGCTATCCAGAAGTGGGATGTGAGATCTCCTTCTGGTTGTTCCTGATTGGGCCATGGTTGTCATTTGTTCTTCTATATTCAGTTGTTTTTTTATTCATGTACTATTGAGGCACAAATGGGGCTAGATAATGTGTGGGATGAGGTTTCCTGTTACTTAACTGAGTTTTGAGTATTGCTTGGCAGCAGCATCTCTGTTTTGTGGACTTGAAGGGTACCAATCACTTTCCAGCCCCTCTTAGGTGAAGTGGTGATCCAGGAATAACACTAATGTTAGCAGAAGATGTAGACCTAAGATAAATGTCCAACGCTTACTTTGACATTCATAACACTAATAATTGCCTGTGCAGGAATGGTGGGATCAGCATTTAACATCAACACCAATTTAAAAAAATGAACTAAAGCAGACATTAAATAGCAGGAGTCTACTATGTCATCCACTCTATTAATAACTCCAACAACATAAATGAGGTAGGAATTACATAAACTATGTAATTCTATCAAATAGTGGAATTACAATTTCTACATTAAAGAGAAATTAGTGCAAGAAGGCAAGGAAATTTTTGAAATATTTAAAAAGTTAACAAAGAAAAGGCAGGATTTAAGTAGCAGATGATGGCTATATAGAAGGAGTAAAAAATAACTAAAGTAATAAAATAAGGCATGAGACATAGAAGGAACAGGAATATTTGGCTATTATTTGGGGAAGAGATTGAAGATGGGGTAATAATAGGAAGAACCCCAAGATATGAAAAACAAAAAAGGTAAGATCAAAACAATTGAAACCCATGTATAGTTTTACCCAACCTAAGTCAAACCAAGACTGAATAATAAACAGGTGAAGAAGAAAATAATTAAAATGAAAGTAAAATTACATGAATATATATGCATGTTTTGAACCTTTCTCTGCAGTAAGAACACACAATCGTGTAAAATTAAAAGAGAGTAAAAAATTTAAAAAAAAACAAAATTTTAACTTTTTAAATTAACATAAAAGTGAATAATTGGGTAAAAAAAATTAAAAAATTCTGAATGAGAAATAAAAGACTTGTTTCTGCTAAGGTGGTCAATACTGTTGGCAAGGATGCATTTTCATTCTTTGTGTTTCTATTTTGGGTTCTGTAACACTTGAGTCAAGGGCTGGAAGTCCAATGTCTTTGTGTTCCTCACCAAGCTGCCATCTGTTGTGTCTAGGAGCTGAGGTTGGTTGTAGTACCTCTCAACTTCTCAACTTCCAGAATAGGATGGCAGAAACTGGGGAATGCTGACAAGTTACAGTTCTAAACTAGAAATTCCAATACTTGACTGACTTTGGAAGTTTGTCAGTGCCTATTTGAGATCTGACCCACATCCCTTGTTGCTGGGGAGATGCCAATATCTTTTGGATGTCTCAGTCTCAAGGGTCTCCCATAAATTACACTTTTAGAGTACAAAATATAAACCTCCACAAGTTTCACATTCACCACTATGGATGTTAATTGTCCAGGATTAGACTTGTCTGGCCATTACTGGCATCTTCTCAATAGCTTTAACTGGATGCCAACAAGAAAAGGAGCTCTCTCTCTCTCTCTCTCTCTCCTTGGTATCTTGATCCTGGATGCCCTAGGACAATTCTTGCTGTGTTTGTTTTAGGCAGACTTGTCCAGACATACTTTTAGGCCTGCAGTAGGAGGCTGCTGGATAAGGATGGCAATCTCCTTCACAAATTCATGATCTGCTGCTTCTACTCACTGCCCTAGAGCCTGAGAGTTTATTAATCCAAAATAATTATGGTTGTTTCATGATCCTTGCAAGTGGTTGGCTTAGAATTCACAAGTGACACAGTTCTGGGCCAACGAAATTGAACAGAAGTGAGGTGGGCTTCTTAAAAACATATTCTAACTCATTCTATAAAAACATGAGAGTTTGTATTTTGGCAACTATTTGAAATCACAAATGGTAGATTAAGAGAACCATAGAAAAGCTGACCAACAGCTTGTATGTCATTGAATTAGTCAACCTTGGAATTTCTCTGCTTCTGGGCTTCTTGTCCAGAATATGGAATAATAAATTTGTTTAATTTGAATATTCTGTTGATTATTTCTAAAAGCATCCTGATATATCCACTACATAAAATGAAGTGTAGTCTATTTGACATAAAGCTGCTTTTTCTAAGCTTCAAGGAGAGCCTGAGCTCTGGGATTTATTCAACAGAGCTTCAAATTTATTAATTGCCTCAAAAAACACTAACAACTCCAAAGAAGTATTAACTTTCTAAAAAAAAAAAAAAAAAAAGCTTTGAATAAGTTAGGAGGGAGTTATTTTACCAGAAGTGTAAGAAAGAATTCTATTTGTACTCTTATTTTTGTCTTGTTCCCTTCTTTTGTTTTGTATTTGTTTTGGATTGTATGAACATCTTATTGATAAGGCATCAGTTGTTTTGTTAATTGTAACTTAATTTATGCATATATACAAAGACTCTAGTTAGATTCTATATGGGGATGAAGGAAGTAGAAGTAGATTCTTACTCAGATCAGTGATTTGTAACTGAAAAATTAAAGGGCAAAAATATGACTTTGCTGTGTTTAAGTGATTTTCTAATAAGATAGTCAAATCATTTGAGTTAGGCTTTTTAAACAAAATTTAGTTTTATTTGTTCTTTTTAGTTTTTTAATTTTGGCAAATTATACATACATGGAGTATAACTTATTCTATTTAGGATCCCATTCTTGTGGTTGTACATGATGCAGAGTTACTCTGGTCATGTATTCAAATACAAGGATAGGAAAGTTATGTCCAATTAATACTACTGTATTTCCTATTCCCAGCCCAGTCCTCCCTTCCCTTTTTTACTTTGTCTATTCCAATGGATTTCTATTAATACTTTCCCCAACCTCCCTTGTTTTGTGTTAGCATCCACAAATGAGAGAGAAAATTCAGCCATTGGCTTTTTGGGATTGGCTTATTTAACTTAGCATGATATTCTCCAGTTCCATCTATTTACTGGAAAATGCCATCATTTTGTTTTTCTTTATGGCTGAGTAATATTCCACTGTGTATATATACCACATTTTCTTTATGCATTCATCTGTTGAAGGACACCTAGGTTGTTTCCATAGCTTGGCTATTGTGAATTGAGCTGCTATAAACATTAATGTGGCTGCCTCACTGTAGGATGCTGTTTTTAAATCCTTTGGGTATAGACTGAGGAGTGCGATAAATGGGTTAAATCATGGTTCAATTCCAAGTTTTCTGAGGAATAGCCATACTGAGTTAGGCCTTTAAAGACAAGTAAGAATCCATATACAATAAAGATGGAGAAGTTTGGATTGAAAGAAAAGTATGATGGGAATTTAGCAATAGATAGATGTAGGCAATGAAAACTTGCTCAATATAGGCTAATACATGGCACATGAGAATGGTAGAAAAAAAGAATCTTTTAGCATCTATTATATAATTTTAGTCAGTGTTTTAGCATCAATTATGTATCAGACACAACGCTCAGTGCTTTATACATTATAAGTTCATTGCAATTCTCAGAATAATATTGAAAGTTAGAGTAACATTATTCTACATTTTATAGATAAACTTAGTTTTTTAGTACTGGTGATTGAACCCAGGGTTGGTCTACCACAAAGCTACACCCACAGTCCTTTTTTATTTATTTTTCATTTTGATACAGGGTGTTGCTAATTTTTGTAGGGTCTCACAAAGTTGCTGAGGCTGACCTGCAAGTTGTGATCCTCCTGCCTCAGCTTCCCAAGTCACTGGAATTACAAATGCACACCAATATGCCCTCTTCTCATTTTATAGATAAAGGAACTGAGACTCAAGCTTTCCAAACTATTAACAGGCAAAATCATGACTGAAGCCTAGGTCAGTCTCACAAAAAAGGCTTACTTGTTCATCCTGCTGTTTTATTATGGATCTGGTGTCAAAAATATTGGAATTGAGGGCAGGGGTTGTGGCTCAGCGGCAGAGCGCTCGGACTCTCACGTGCGCGGCCCGGGTTCGATCCTCAGCACCACGTAAACATAAAATGCATTGTGTACAACTAAAGTGAGTGGGTGAATGTTTAAAAAAAAAAAAAAATATTGGAATTGAAATAAAAGCAATCCAACAACAAGATTGAATATAATAGACAGGTGTAGCCAAGGAGAAGAAAACCGAGCCCATTACAAACAGGTGGTGAAAGGCCAGAAAATAAAAGTGGACTATTGATTCAGGTTCTATCTAGTGCTAATCCAGAATCCATAATCATCCCAAATGCCGGGCACTCCTTAATACTATCCCAGTCTTTTTTTCCTGTCCACTGACCTGAGGTGTTTTGAACAGCCTATGTGTAAGGAAAGCCGGTGTAGATAATATAAAAGGGAAATGACTGCTAATGACCTTTGCAACTTGGATAGCTTCACTATTTTAGGACTACATTTCCTATCTGTACCTTCTTTGTTTTACCCATAGGTAAAATATGTATTTTATATATGAGAAAATTAATTCTTCAGAAAAAAGGGATCTTGGATAAGACATACATTTACTGGTAGAGCTGAGAATATAGTCCAATTTTCTTGCATAGTGTTCCAGTGACATTTAATTTAAGAAAATATAATAAATTATTTTCTGTTTCCTTCATCATCCAAGAGATTGTAATTTGATTCTATGAGATATATGATTATTTTAGTTATAACTAACAAAAGCAATCTATCACGTCATTAACAAATAAAAATGTTAGGACAATACAAAATGAAGGAAGGGGGAAGAGAAAGAAGATAAGCCTGTAGAAACTTTTCTTACATTTCTGGTAGAATTACTCCCTATTGATTTATTTACAGCTTGTTTTTGTAAGAAGTCAGCACTTCCTTAGAGTTAGCACTCTCGTTTGAGCTACCCTTTTAAACATTGGAGACCTATCAAAGAATCACTTTGCCTCAGTAGATTATTACTAACTCCTACAAGCCAGAAGTTGGGAGAATGATTTGGTAAGTTTTCTACTTGTAAGACCAGATTTCTTTTAAGAAAATGCAGATCCAACAACTGTTATGCTTAGAAAGGTAACCAATTACTATTTATCATAAATATGTATCTCCCTAGGGGCTCAGCACAAACCTAGTTACAATGCTGGTGAATGGAAAGTCTTCTAGCTTCTTTATCCAATGAAACATGCCTCACAAAAAACACATGGAAATACTGAATACAATAAAGCAAATAACCTTTTACAATTATATCTGAGGTTACAAGAAAGAAATAGGCATTTCCAGGAACCCTAAACAGCTCAACATTAGAAAGATAAGCTCATGTTAATGTCACTGGAGAAGAGGTACAAATCACCATAACCAGTTCTGAACAGCTAACAGGTGATATAGACAAGGCCTGCATAAATTCAGGATGAGACCACCAATATCAAGTCAGAACATTGAAAGGCTACAGTGAGTGAGAGATAAAAATTGCCAACTGACTAGAGATGACAGAAAAAATATGGACTAAATACAGAAGAAATTGCCAACTGACTAGAGATGACAGAAAAAAGTATGCACTAAATACAGAAGAAAAACATTTCCTGTGTCTTTCTGTTTTTATTTTGTTTCTAATTGTTATATAATAGCTGCACATATTAATAAGATAGTGTATTGTTTTATGCATGTATGCATTATATAATAATATGATGAAATATTTAGCATATATATAACCTCATACATTTATCTTTTGTTCATAGTGAAACATTTAAAATCCTCACTTCTAGATATTTTGAAATATATAATACAGTGTTGTTAACCATATTGGTTATCAGATTCTGGGGCAGAGAGGAGGAGGGATAAAACAGATTGGTTAACAGGTAGAAAGTTATAGTTGAAACAGAAGGAATAAGTTCTATTTTTTTGTCTTTGTAACTAAGGTCTGCCTTCATATGGATTCAAAATTTGAATTTATGTTCTCTTCCTTTTTTAGGAAGTACAAAGGCAATAAATTAAAATAAATTAATCATCAATTACCTTTCAATGTTTTCTTCCAAAAGAAAATGCACAACCATTCTGGGGTAGCATCCTTCACTCAGGTTCCACAGGTATTCCAAAATAAATCTCACCTGAAATTAGCTCACAGTTTAAGTAAAACTCATTAGTATGCAAGCCACTATTTTAACACATTCACCAAAAACAACAAAAGGCAGAATGAGAACTTCCTCCCTCCCTTATGTTTTAAGGAATGTAGGAAATTTCTGTATTATCATTATAATTTTTTAAACTTAGAATTATTGTAAATTTAATTCCACATATGAGTGAGACTATGTGTTATTTCTCTTTTTATGCCTGACTTATTTCCTTTAACATAATATTCTCCGGTATTAAAACCAAAAATAAAAAGTTAATTGATGAATCTTTAAAACCTAATGGATGATTTAAACTGCAAATTAGTCAACTATGAAGAGAAACTTAGTGATGTAGAAAAGAAATATAAGAAAATCTCCTAAATGAAGAGACATAGAGATGAGAAATGTCAAAGGAGATTAACAAACAACAGAGGATAAAATTAGAAGGTCTAGCAAGTATGTAATTGAAGTTCCATATGGAGAACTTTGCTAAAGTGCAAGAAAATAAATATTTAAAGAGAAAATGATTGAAAATTTTCAGAACTTATAAAATACATAAATCTTCCTTTTAGGGATATTCATTTAGTTCCAGACTGGATCATGTTTTTAATTTATTTTTTATTCTAAGTTATAAATGACAGCAGAATGCATTACATTTCATATTATACTTATAGAGCACATTTTTACATATCTCTGGTTGTATACAAAGTATATTCACACCATTTGTGACTTCATACATGCACTTAGGGTAATGATATCCATCTCAGTCTACCATTTCTTTTCTTCACCCTTTTGCCCCCTCCCTTTGCCTCCCCTCCCTGTTGGCCTTTCTGGTGTTCCCCTAATCCTCCTATGCTCCCATCCCAACCCAACTGTGAATCGGCCTCCTTATGTCAGAGAAAACATTCAGCATTAGCTTTTTAGGATTAGCTAACTTCATTTAGCATTATATTCTCCAACTTCATCCATTTACCTGTGAATGCCATGATTTTATTCTCTTTTCTTGCTGAGTAATACACCATTACATATATATACCACATTTTCTTTATCCATTCATCTACTGAAGGGCATCTAGGTTGGTTCCACAGTTTAGCTATTATGAATTGTGCTGCTACATTGATATGGCTGTGTCCTCATACTATGCTGTTTTTAAGTCCTTTGGGTATAGACCAAGGAGTGGGATAGCTGGGTCATAAGGTGGTTCCATTCCCAGTTTTCCAAGGAATCTCCATACTGCTTTCCATATTGGCTGCACCATTTTGCAGTCCCACCAACAATGTATGAGTGTGACTTTTTCCCCACATCCTCTCCAACATTTATTGCTGTTTGTGTTCTTAATAGCTGCCATTCTGAGTGGAGTGAAATGAAATCTTAGAGTGGTTTTGATTTGCATTTCTCTAATTGCCAGAGAGGTTGAGCATTTTTTCATGTATTTGTTGATTGATTGTATATCTTCTTCTGAGAAGTGTCTGTTCAGTTCCTTGGCCCATTTATTAATTGGGTTATTTATTTTTTTGGTGTTAAGATTTTTGAGTTCTTTATATATTCTAGAGATTAGTGCTCTATCTGATGTGCATGTATTAAATATTTGTTCCCAATTAGTAGGCTCTCTGTTTACCTCACTGATTGTTTCTTTTTCTGAGAAGAAATTTTATAATTTGAATCTATCACATTTATTGATTCTTAGTATTAATTCTTGTGCTACAGGAATCTTATTAAGGAAGTTGGGGCTTAATATGGCTTGTTGGAGATTAGAGCTTTATTTTTTTTTCTATTAGGCTTAGTGTCTCTGGTCTAATTCCTAGATCCTTGATCCACTTTGAGTTGAGTTTTGTGCATGGTGAGAGATAGGGGTTTAATTTCATTTTGTTGCATGTGGATTTTCAGTTTTCCCAGTACCATTTGTTGAAAAGGCTATTTTTTCTCCAATGTCCATTTTTGGCAGCTTTGTCTAAAATAAGATAACTGAGAATATATGCTTAGTCTCTGAGTCCTCTGTTTTGTACCATTGGTCTACGAGTCTATTTTGGTGCCAATACCATGCTGGTTTTGCTACTATTGTTCTGTAGTATAATTTAAGGTCTGGTATAGTGATGCCATGTGCTTCACTCCTCTTGCTAAGGATTGCTTTAGCTATTCCGGGTCTCTTATTTTTCCAGATGAATTTCATGACTGCCTTTTCTATTTCTATGAGGAATGTCATTGGGATTTTGATTGGCATTGCATTAAATCTGTATAGTGCTTTTGGTAGTATGGTCATTTTGATAATATTAGTTCTGCCTATCCAAAAACAGGGTAGATCTTTCCATCTTCTCAGGTCTTCCATAATTTCTTTCTTTAGTGTTCTATAGTTTTCATTATAGAGGTCTTTCAGGCCTTTGGTTAAGTTGATTCCCAAGTATTTTATTTTTTTGATGCTATTGTAAACAGGGTCGTTTTCCTCATTTCCCTTTCAGAGGATAGAAATGCCTTAGATTTATGGGTGTTCACTTTGTATCCTGCTACTTTGCTGAATTCATTTATGAGTTCTAGAAGTTTTCTGGTGGAATTTTTTGGGTCTTCTAGGTATAAAATCATATCGTCAGCAAATAATGATAATTTGAGTTCTAGTTTACCTATCTGTATCCCTTTAATTTCTTTCATCTGTCTTATTGCTCTGGCCACCATTTCAATTACTATGTTAAATAGAAGTGGTAAGAGAGGGCATCCCTGTCTTGTTCCAATTTTTAGAGGGAATTCTTTCAATTTTTCTCCATTTATACTGAGGTTGGCCTGGGGCTTAGCATAGATAGCTTTTATGATATTGAGATGTTACTGTTATCCCTAGTTTTTCTAGTGTTTTGAACATGAAAGCATGCTGTATTTTCTCGAAAGCTTTTCTTCATCTATTAAGATAATATGGTTTTTATCTTTAAGTCTATTGATGTAATGAATTACATTTATTGATTTCTGTATGTTGAACCGTCCTTGCATCCGTGGAAAGAACCCCACTTGATCGTGGTGTATTATATTTTTGATGTATTTGTATCAAATTTGCCAGAATTTTACTAAGAATTTTTGCATATATGTGCATTAGAGATATTGGTCTGAAGTTTTCTTTCTTTGATGTGTCTTTGCCTGGTTTTGGGATCAGGGTGATATTGGCCTCATAGAATGAGTTTGGAAGTGCTCGCTCTTTTTCTATTTCCTGAAATAAATTGAAGAGTATTGGTATTAGTTCTTCTTTAAAGGTCTTGTAGAACTCGGCTGTGTATCGATCTGGTCCTGGGCTTTTCTTGGTTGGTAGGCTCCTGACAGCATCTTCTACGTGATCACTTGAAATTTGTCTGTTTAAATTGTGTATATCATCCTGCTTCAAATTGGGAAAATCATATGACTCTAGAAATTTGGTGATGCCTTCGATGTTTTGTATTTTATTGGAGTACAAGTTTTCAAAATAATTTTGAATAATCTCCTGTATTTCCGTAGTGTCTGTTGTGATATTTTCTTTTTCATCTTGTATATAAGTAATTTGAGTTTGCTCTCTCCTTCTCTTTGTTAGCCTGGCTAAAGGTCTGTCAATTTTATTTATTTGTTTCAAATAACCAAATTTTTGTTTTGTCAATTTTTTCAGTTTTTTCTTTTGTTTCAATTTCATTGATTTCAACTCTGATTTTAATTTTTTCCTGTCTTCTACTGCTTTTGGTATTGGATAGTTCTTCTTTTTCTAGAGCTTTGAGATGTAATTTTCAGCCATTTTTTGTTGACTTTTTCTTCTTTTGAGGAATGAACTCAATGCAATGAACTTTTCTCTTAGAACTGCCTTCATAGTGTCCCAGAGATTTTGATATGTTGTGTCTGTGTTCTCATTCACCTCTAAGAATTTTTTAATCTCCTCTTTGATGTCATCTACAATGCATTGTTCATTCAGTAGCATATTATTTAGTCTCCAGGTGTTGGAGTAGCTTTTATTTCTTATTTTATCATTGATTTCTAATTTCATTCCATTATGGTCTGAATACAGGGTAGTAGAATACAGGGTAGTATCTCTGTTTTTTATATTTGCCAAGAGTTGTTTTGTGGCATAGTATATGGTCTATTTCAGCGAAGGATCTATGTGCTGCTGAGAAGAAAGTGTATTCACTTGTTGAAGGATGAAATGTTCTATGTAAGTCAGCTAAGTCTAAGTTGTTTATTATATTTTTGAGTTCTATAGTTTCTTTATTCAGCTTTTGTTTGGAAGATCTATCCAGTGGGGAAAGGGGTGTGTTAAAGTCTCCAAGAATTATTGTGTTGTGGTCAATTTGACTCTTGAACTTGAGAAGCGTTTGTTTAATGAACATGGATGCTCTATTGTTTGGGATATATATATATCCCAAATTATAACAATTATATATATATAATTGTTAAGTCTTGTTGGTGTATGGTTCCCTTGAGCAGTATGTAGTGTCCTTCTTTATCACTTTTGATTAACTTTAGCTTGAAGTCAACTTTATTTGATATGAGGATGGAAACCACTGCTTGTTTACTCAGTCCATGAGAGTTGTAGGATTTCTCCTAACCTTTAACCTTCAACCTGTGGGTGTCTTTTCCTATGAGATGAGTCTCCTGGGGAAAGCATATTGAAGGGTATGTTTTTTTTTTTTTTTTAATCCAATCTGCTAGTCTATGTCTTTTGATTGGTGAGCTGAGGCCATTAACATTCAGAGTTATTATTGAGACATGGTTTGTATTCCCAGCCATTTTTGCTTATTTTTGGTATTTAACTTGACATGGTTTCTCCTCTGATTGGTTTTGCCTTTAGTGTAATACCTCCCTCTGCTGATTTTCATCATTATTTTTCATTTCCTCTTCATGGAATATTTTCGGAGGATGTTCTGTAGTGCTGGCTTTCTATTTGTAAACTCCTTTAAATTTTCTTTACCATGGAAGGTTTTTATTTCATCCTCAAATCTAAAGCTTAATTTTGGTAGATATAAGATTCTTGGTTGGCATCCATTCTTTCATAGCTTGGAATATGTTATTTCATGATCTCTTGGCTTTGAGTGTCTGAGTTGAAAAATCTGCTGTGATATGAATTGGTCTCCCCCTATATGTGAACTGATTCCTCTCTCTTGCAGCCTTTAAGATTCTATCCTTATTCTGTATGCTGGCATTTTTATTATAATGTGTCTTTGTGTAGATCTGTTGTAATTTTGTACATTTGTTGTCCTGTAAGTATCTTGTATTTGGTTTTCCAATTCACTCTTCATGATTGGGAAATTTTCTGATATTATCTCATTGAAGAGATTGTGCATTCCTTTGGTTTAAAATTCTGTGCCTTCCTGTATCCCAATTACTGTTATATTTGGTCTTTTGCTGCTGTCCCATAATTCTTGGATTTTCTATTCATGGTTTCTTACTATTTTCACTGTGTGGTTAACTTCATTTTCATGATTATATACTTTGTCTTCATTATCTGAAGTTCTTTCTTTCAGTTGATCTAGTCTGTTGGTGATGATTTCTATTGTGTTTTTTATTTGGTTAATTGTTTCATTCATTTCAAGAATTTCTGACTTTTTTTTCAGAGTTTCTATCTCTTTTTTGAAGTAATCTTTTGCTACCTGTATTTGCTCTCTTATCTCTTTGTTGTAGTGATCAATTTTGGATCATTTAGGTCATTATTTTTTATTTATTTCTTTTTTTCTTTTTTTAGTTATAATAGTAGAATGTATTACAATTAATAATGCACATATATAGCATCTTTTAACATACAACTGTTTGTATACAAAGTATATTGTTGCCGCCTGCAGCAACGATACTGCGGGAAAGAATTCGGAGGCAGACTGAAAATGAATAGGTTCTTTATTCTTCCTTCTTCTAACTTCTCTCTCTGGCTCCAACAACCTCTCCAACTCCAACCACCCCCTCTAGCCAACTCACCCGGTTAAATACTTTTTGCCTTAACAAGTATACACGTGTTAACAGCTCAAACTTACAGGTGCATCACATAGTGTTCACGGGCATAGAAAGATTCTTAGATAAATGCATGAATATCAGGTGAAAATACTTAAACACCTCTTATGGCTCTCAGCTAGCTGCCATCTTAGCTATCTCCTTATTAGGGCTCTTACAGTATATAAGTACCATTCAGATCTTCCAGTCATGCATTTAGGATAATGATATCCATCTCATTCAACCACCAATTTTTTTTTCCATCTCGTTCAACCACCAATTTTTTTTTTCCTTCCCCCTTGCTACCTTCCTTCCCCTCCCTTTCCTTTGACTATTCTAGTGTTCATCTAATCCTCATGGAATTTTACTCAGCAATAAAAGAGAATAAAATAATGGCATTTGTAGGTCATTCTTTAATTCACAGATCATTTTAATTATGAGCCTTCTGAACTCTTTCTCTGACATTTCATCAACTTCGCTGAGCATGGGTTCTGTTATTGTAGCATCCTGGTTTGTTTGGGGTACTTTCCTCCATTGTTTTTTCATGTTGTCTATTTGCCTTCCCTTCTTGTAAATCTGAGATATTACAGCTTCTACCCTATATTCTTGTAATATCTGTGCAGGTTGTGTGTGTCTCACCTTAATGTTGGGATTTCAGAACCTGCAAGTGTCCCTCAATGTATGCTACTGCAACTAAAGGTGGTGTTGGCAGTAGCAGAGGTAACTCAAGATAACAGTGAAGGTGCCCCAAGATGAATGCCATGACTTCCAGAAATGGGGCTGAAAGGGTTGGCTTTATAATGTGTTTGGGATGCCTTCTCTGAGATGCAGCTGCATTTAGGCCCTGTCTGTTGTACAAAGGTAGGGGCTACTGCATGGGAAAGGATATGGCTATGTCTGCAGTGTCTCAAGATGGAAGTGGGTTAGGCTTGTGCTCCCAGGTGGGGGTGGGGTAGTGGACTCTGGACTTACCCTGGGGTGGGTCCCACACAGGTTGGTGAGGGCCACACTGGTTGAATCTGAGCTCCTGCAGTAGTCTGCTGGTTGGAAGAGGCAGTCCTCTGAGTGGAGGTCAGTGAAGCTGTCCTAGGCCTGCCTGAGCTCTGCAGATGAGTTGACCTGGGCCTGCCTTTGCTCGGGCAGAAGTTGGCAGGACTGACCTGAGCCTGGCCGCACTCAAGGGGAGGTCCTCGGGGCTGTCCTTAGCCCGCCTGACCTGACAGGATAATTTTTAAAATATTCATCTGTAAATCTCTTAGTGAAGCCAAAGAATACAAAATATAAAGAATTGAAAATATAGATTGCATATAATAGAACAATATTTTGACTGAAATGAGATTTCACATGTACGAATAAAATGCAGAAATTACTTGCTTCAAATATTTCTGAAAAATAGCTATAAGGCTAGGATTCTATACAGGACTAAAGTATCATCCAAGAATTAAAGTAAAATGAAGCATTTATCACAAAACAAAAGAAACAAAGACAATGATCCTTGTATGAAGGTCTTGAAGGTGAGAATTAATAAGAAACCAGAAAGTGATAAGTATTTAAAGATAGCAGATTTCTCTTTTTAAAATGGTGCCAAAAAATTAGATATCCTCATGAAAATATTAAAACTAGATTCATACTCTTTCCCTACCAAAAAAGTCAACCCAAAGTGGGTAAAAGTCCTAGGAATAAACCAAATACTTTACAACCACTAGAAGAAAACATAGAGAAAACACTCCAACATTTAGGTATAAGCAGCAATTTCCTCAATAGAACACTTACATCTTAGGTAATCATATCAAGGATCAATACATGGAATGTCATCATACTAGAAAGCTTCTGTATAGCAAAGGAAAAGATTAAGAGTGAAGACAGAAACTACAGAATGGGAGAAAATTCTTATACAACTATTCTCTTGACAGAGGGTTAATATCCAGAAGAGACAAATTACAACAAAAACTTAAAACAAAGAAATAAAAACAATCCAATCAATAAATGAGCAAATGAGCTAAATAAACTGTTGTCTAAAGAAGCAGTGCAAATGGCCAACAAGTATATGAAAATAAGTTGATTATCTTCAGCCATCAGGGAAATGCAAATCAAAACTACAGTGAGATTTTTATCTCATACAATTAGATGGTGATCATCAAGAATACAAATACAAGGTAAATACTAAAAATAAACAAAAATGGCTGGGAATGCAAAACACATCTCAATAATAACTCTGAATGTTAATGGTCTAAACTCACCAATCAAAAGACATAGACTAGTAGATTGGATTAAAAAAAAAAAAAAACAGACCCAAAAATATGCTGCCTCCAAGAGACTCCTCTCATAGGAAAAGACATCCATAGGCTGAGGGTAAAAGGTTGGGAGAAATCCTACCACTCATATGGACAGAGGAAACAAGCAGGGGTTTCCATCCTCATATCAAATAAAGTAGACTTCAAGCTAAAGTCAATCAAAAGGGATAAACAAGGACACTATATACTGCTCAAGGGAACCATACACCAACAAGACTTAACAATTATAAATATATATGCCCCAAACAATGGACCATCCATATTCATCAAACAAACTCTCCTCAAGTTTAAGAGTCAAATTGACCACAACACAACAATTCTGGGTGACTTTAACACACCCCTTTCACCACTGGATAGATCTTCCAAACAAAAGCTGAACAAAGAAACTATAGAACTCAAAAATACAATAAACAACTTAGACTTAACTGACTTATATAGAATATTTCATCCTTCAACAAGTGAATACACTTTCTTCTCAGCAGCACATGGAACCTTCTCTAAAATAGACCATATACTAGGCCACAAAACAACTCTGAGCAAATACAAAAAAATTGAGATACTATCCTGCATTCTATCCAACCATAATGGAATGAAATTAAAAATCATTGATAAAATAAGAAATAAAAGCTACTCCAACACCTGGAGACTAAATAATATGCTACTGAATGAACAATGTGTTGTAGATGACATCAAAGAGGAGATTAAAATATTCTTAGAGGTGAATGAGAACACAGACACAACATATCGAAATCTCTGGGACACTATGAAGGCAGTTCTAAGAGGAAAGTTCATTGCATTGAGTTCATTCCTCAAAAGAAGAAAAAGTCAACAAAAAATGACTGAAAATTACATCTCAAAGCTCTAGAAAATAAAAGAAAAATACAACACCAAAAGTGGTAGAAGACAGGGAATAATTAAAATCAGAGCTGAAATTAATGAAATTGAAACAGCAGAAACAATTGAAAAAAATGACAAAACAAAAATTTGGTTCTTTGAAAAAATAAATAAAATTGACAGATCCTTAGCCAAGCTAACAAAGAGAAGGAGAGAGATAACTCAAATTACTAACATATGTGATGAAAAAGGAAATATCACAACAAACACTACAAAAATATAGGAAATAATTCAAAATTATTTTGAAAACTTGTACTCCAACAAAATACAATACACCGAAGGCATCGACAAATTTCTAGAGTTGTATGATCTCCCCAAACTTAAGCAGGATGATATGCATAATTTGAACAGACCAATTTCAAGTGACAAAATAGATGATGCCATCAGAAGCCTACCAACCAAGAAAAGCCCAGGATCAGATGGATACACAGCTGAGTTCTACAAGACCTTCAAAAAAGAACTGATACCAATATTCTTCAATTTATTTCAGGAAATAGAAAAAGAGGGAGCACTTCCAAACTCATTCTATGAGGCCAACATCACCCTGATCCCCAAACCAGGCAAAGACACATCCATAAAAGAAAACTTCAGACCCATATCTTTAATGAACATAGATGCAAAAATTCTCAATAAAATTCTAGCAAAACAGTTACAAAAACATATCAAAAATATAATACACCACGATCAAGTGGGGTTCATTCCAGGGATGCAAGGATGGTTCAACATACGGAAAACAATAAATGTAATTCATCACGTCAATAGACTCAAAGATAAGAACCACATGATTATTTCAATAGATGCAGAAAAAGCACTTGACAAAATACAGCACCCCTTCATGCTCAAAACACTAGAAAAACTAGGGATAACAGGAACATATCTAAACGTCGTAAAAGCTATATATGCTAATCCCCAGGCCCACATTATTCTAAATGGAGAAAAATTGAAAGCATTCTCTCTAAAAACTGGAACAAGAGAGGGATGCCCTCTTTCACCACTTATATTCAATATAGTAATTGAAATGGTGGCCAGAGCAATAAGACAGACGAAAGAAATTAAAGGGATACAGATAGGTAAAATAGAACTCAAAATATCATTATTTGCTGACGATATGATTTTATACCTAGAAGACCCAAAAAATTCCACCAGAAAACTTCTAGAATTCATAAATGAATTCAGCAAAGTAGCAGGATACAAAGTGAACACCCATAAATCTAAGGCATTTCTATCCTCTGAAAGGGAAATGAGGAAAACTACCCTGTTTACAATAGCATCAAAAAAAAAAAAAAAATACTTGGGAATCAACTTAACCAAAGGCCTGAAAGACCTCTATAATGAAAACTATAGAACACTAAAGAAAGAAATTATGGAAGACCTGAGAAGATGGAAAGATCTACCCTGTTCTTGGATAGGCAGTACTAATATTGTCAAAATGACCATACTACCAAAAGCACTATACAGATTTAATGCAATGCCAATCAAAATCCCAATGACATTCCTCATAGAAATAGAAAAAGCAGTCATGAAATTCATCTGGAAAAATAAGAGACCCAGAATAGCTAAAGCAATCCTTAGCAAGAGGAGTGAAGCAGGTAGCATCACTATACCAGATCTTAAATTATACTACAGAGCAATGATAACAAAAACAGCATGGCATTGGCACCAAAATAGGCCTGTAGACCAGTGGTACAGAATAGAGGACACAGAGACTAACACATATAATTTCAGTTATCTTATATTAGACAAAGATGCCAAAAATGTACATTGGAGAAAAGATAGCCTCTTCAACAAATGGTGCTGGGAAAACTGTAAATCCATATGCAATAAAATGAAATTAAACCTCTATCTTTCACCATTCACAAAATTCAACTCAAAGTGGATCAAGGATCTAGGAATTAGACCAGAGACACTACACCTAATAGAAGAAAAAGTAAGCTCTAATCTCCAACATGTTGGATTAGGCCCCAAGTTCCTTAATAAGATTCCTGTAGCACAAGAATTAATACCAAGAATCAATAAATGTGATAGACTCAAATTATAAAGCTTCTTCTCAGAAAAAGAAACAATCAGTGAGGTAAACAGAGAGCCAACTAATTGGGAACAAATATTTAATACATGCACATCAGATAGAGCACTAATCTCTAGAATATATAAAGAACTCAAAAATCTTAACACCAAAAAAATAAATAACCCAATTAATAAATGGGCCAAGGAACTGAACAGACACTTCTCAGAAGAAGATATACAATCAATCAACAAATACATGAAAAAATGCTCAACCTCTCTGGCAATTAGAGAAATTCAAATCAAAACCACTCTAAGATTTCATTTCACTCCACTCAGAATGGCAGCTATTAAGAACACAAACAACAATAAATGTTGGAGAGGATGTGGGGGAAAAAGTCACACTCATACTGGTGGGACTGCAAAATGGTGCAGCCAATATGGAAAGCAGTATGGAGATTCCTTGGAAAACTGGGAATGGAACCACCTTATGACCCAGCTATCCCACTCCTTGGTCTATACCCAAAGGACTTAAAAACAGCATGCTACAGGGAAACAGCCACATCAATGTTTGTAGCAGCACAATTCACAATAGCTAAACTGTAGAACCAACCTAGATACCCTTCAGTAGATGAATGGATAAAAAAAATGTGGTATATATACACAATGGAGTATTACTCAGCAATAAGAGAGAATAAAATCATGGCATTTGCAGGTAAATGGATGGAGTTGGAGAATATAATGCTAAATGAAGTTAGCCAATCCCAAAAAAGCCAAATGCCAAATGTTTTCTCTGATATAAGGAGGCCGATTCACAGTGGGGTTGGGATGGGGAGCATAGGAGGATTAGAGGAACACCAGAATGGCCAATGGGGAGGGACGGGAAGGGTGGGGGCAAAAGGGTGAAGAAAAAATAAAGATGGTAGACTGAGATGGATATCATTACCCTAAGCGCATGTATGAAGTCACGAATGGTGTGAATATACTTTGCATACAACCAGAGATATGTAAAAATGTGCTCTATATGTGTAACATGAAATGTAATGCATTCTGCTGTCATTTATAACAACTTAGAATAAAAAATAAATTAAAAAATACAAATAATAAAAATGCTGTTGAGGATATGGGGAGAAAAGAATACTTATACACTTTTGGTAGAAATGTAAATTAGTAAAGCCACTATGGAAATTAGTGAGAGGGTTCATTCAGAGACTAGGAATGGAAAAATCATCCAACACAAGCTATACCACTCTTTGGTATTGACCATAGTACTAAAATCAGAATGTTGTAGAGATACATAGATACCCATATTTATAGCAACACAATTCACAGTAGCCAAGATTTGAACCACCCTAAGTGTCTCTCAACAGATAAATGAATAAAGAAAATGTGCTATATGTACACAATGGTGTTTTATTCAGCCATAAAGAAAAACATTATACTATTCACATAAAATGGATGTAAATAGAGAACATCACATTAAACAAAATAACCAGACTCAGAATGTCAAAATTTGTAGGTTTTCTGTCATATGTGGAAGCTATACAGAAGAAAAGGGGAAGAAAGGATCTTGTGAAAATAGAAGGATGTTCAGTAGGGTATAGGAAGGGGATCATGAGAGGGAGGAGGAAAGGTAAGGAGAGGTATTGAAAAATTAAATTGATAAAATTACATAATTTCCATGTATGAATATGCCACAATGAAACTTACTGTTCTGCATAATTATTATGCACTAATAAAACTTTTTAAAACATACAAAGTTTTGAAATATTCAGAAAAATATAATACATGAAGTTAGGGATATATATGATAAGTAGTAAAAGCAGAGAGACAAACACAGGAATGATAAAAAATAATTAAAAAGTAAAGTTCAAATTACTGATTAACTATCGGGTTGTGGAAAAGGTATTGCTTACAAAATGATATATGGGAGCTTCACCTTCAACTAGGTTTGCCATGTTGTTCCTTAGTGGTGGTGGGTTATTATTCTTATGTTATTGTCTGTGTCTTCTAATTTACCTTACTCATTTTTATAAAGACCAGTGTCTTACTGTATGATCATGAAAATATCTTGTTACTTCCCTAGGAGTGTTGAGCTCACTCCTGGGATGCAAATATATCTATAATAGCAATATCTGTCCCATTTCTTACCTACAGCAGATGTCAGTAATTAATCAAGTCTTTTCCTATTTTTCTAATGGTGTCTCAAAATTCTTTCCCATCCTGCTCTCCAGGCAGGCACCACAAATTGATAGAAACTAACATGTATATTGAAGCCTCTTTGCATCCCTGCTAGATGCTCTTTCTAAAAAGCCTTCAGGTTAGAGAAATGTAAATCAAAATTACATTGATATTTCATCTTACACCCGTCAGACTGGTAGTCATCAAGAATACAAACAATAATAAATGCTGGAGAGGAAATGGCAAAAAGGAATACTTTTACACTGTGGAATTGTAAATTAGTACAACCACTATGGAAATCAGTATTGAGACTCCTGAAAATAGTAAGAATGGAACCACCATATGACCCAGCTATACCACTCCTTGATATTTATCCAAAGGAATTAAAATCATCCCTTATAGTGATACATACATACCCATGTTTATAACAGCACGATTCACAATAGCAAAACTATTGAACCAGCCTAGGTGTCCATCAACAGATGAATGAATAAAGAAAATGTAGCACACATAAACAATGGAGTTTTATTTAGCCATAAAAATTGAAATTATATAATTTGCAGGAAAGTGGATGGACCTTGAGACCATTATGTTAAATGAGATAAACGAAAGTTAGAAGGTCAAGGGTCATGTGTTTACTCTCACATATGGAGACTAGAAAGAAAAAAGTATAAGAAGGGTGGGGGTGATCTCATGAAAAGCAAAGTGAGATCAGTAGAATAGAGGAAGGGGACTAGGGAGTGGAAGGAGGTGATGGAGGGGTATGTGCTAGGGAGGAATATTGGCCAAATTATATTGTTATATTGTGTGCATGTACTTATATATATTAACAAATCCAACCATTATGTTAAACTATAATGTACAAAAAACCAAAACAAATGGATCAAATAGGAAAAAAAAAAGCTTTCAGTTTCTATGACTCTTAAGTTTATTAATTTCTTCAATAATTTAAACTGGAAATCTAGCCCTTCTACCCTAGACCTAATGAATCAGAATCTTCATGTTAACAATATTTCCAGATGATTTGCCTATATAGTAAAGCTGAGAAAAACTATTCTAAAAAGTTCTCTAAGTTTAATGGTTTACAATCATATTTGTTATTATTTGATGAGTGTCTGGATCAAACCCTGTGTTATGTGATGGATAAAGAGTTAAAATATCAGTTCCTGTGTTCATGGATCTCACATTATCATAGGGGTAAGACAAGTAAATCAGTTATTGCAACATAGTGGCCTAAGAATGTTGCAATGGAAGTAAGCATATTGCCTTGGAGCATAGAAGGCCACATAACCCAGCCTGGGGACATTGAGAGTGGGGATATTCAGAAGACACTTAAAATTGAGACTTGAAAGCTTAGCCAAACATAGAAGGAAATGATGGTATTCCAACAAAGTAACTTGGGAAGTATACAATTTATCTGGGCTGTTTTATTGGTTCAAGTAAAAGTAGTGCAATAGTGCTAGGGTTGGGAATTAGTTGAGGTAAGTGCTGAAAGATTACGGCTGGCAATGTGATCAGGAACTAATGCATAATGAGCCTTATGTTCTGGGATGTTAGCACTTTTGAAGGGTCACATTTATTTTGATGAAAAAATTGATGCGAGCAACATAAGTAACCATTAAGCAATTATAAGAAAATAGAGTTTTCCAAGGTGTTCTGGAAAGAGAAGGAAGACCAGCTGAGGTAGGCTGTGACACTCATATAGGACATAACTTAAAAACCAAACAGAGAAGAACTCTCCCTATATTCAAATTCCTCTTCATGGCTATCCAACCTCTACAAAGAGTCTCCTTGTTCACATCCAGAAATCTCTCCAATGAGAATGGACTAAATGACACTTTTATTACTGAGCTGATGAGAGAGGACAGGCATGCCAAAAACATTTGGTGGCATAGCTCTCATCATACTCAGTCAGGCAGTTCAAATGAGATATAAGAAAAAAGAACTGCAGGAAAAATAGGATATTTAAATTGGATTTTTCTAGAGGTTTGAAAAAAGCATATTAATGCAAACCTGTAAATGACTTCTTAAAACAAACAATATCCAAATCTCTTCCTCTCCTCTGTTTCTGTCATCTAGCACTACCTCAACTTCTGGCATCTTTCACATCTCTCTCAACCTTCCTGTAAAAAAATGTATGTCCTCAGACAATCCAGTGTCCTGGAAAAGTGAATTGCTTTTGGCATAGGACAGATGTGGATGGGAATATTTTCTCTGCTAAACCCTAGCATAGTGATCTTATATATCTAAAAAAAAGGTTTAATATCAGCATACTATAGTGACACAGCCATATCAATGTTTATAGAAGCTCAATTCACAATAGCTAAACAGTGGAATAAACCTAGGTATACCCTTCAACAGATAAATGGATAAAGAAAATGTGATATGGGCTGGGGTTGTAGCTCAGTGGTAGTGTGCTTGCATAGCATGTGTGAGGCACTGGATTCGAGTCTCAACACCACATATAAATAAATAAAGTAAAGGTCCATCCATAACTTAAAAATATTTTAAAAAAAGAAAATGTGATTTGTGTGTGTATGTGTGTGTATATATGCACATACACACACATAAATATACACCTATACACAATGGAATATTACTCAGCCATAAATAAAAATGACTTTATGACATTTGCCAGCAAATAGATGGATCTGGAGACTATCATGCTAACTGAAGTAAGCCAGTCAGCAAAAGCAAAAGATTCAACATTTTCTTTATTTGATATGTAGAAGCTAACCCAAAGTAAGGGAGGATGAAGGGAAGAATAGAAGTTCAGTAGATTAGACAATGGGGAATGGAGGAAAGAGATGGGGACAGAAAAAGGAAAGACAGTTATATCTAACATAATTTCCACATGTACATGTACTATAGTGAATGCTACCATCATATGCATCCATAAGAATGGGACTCTAATTAGAATAAGATATATTCCATGCTTATATAATTATATCAAAATGGATTCTGCTGCCACATATAACTAAAAATAACCAATAAATTTACCATATATGCTTCTCTGGGTCTGTTTTTCTTCCTTCAAAACAACAACACATATAATCTACCTTATATGAATTTGTATAGATATATTAGATTCCTAGGACTTCAATAACAATTACCACAAACTTTATAGCTTAAAACAATATAAATCTATTGTCTTATATTTCTGAAGGCCAGAGTTTGAAATCAATATATCAAAAGGGTCATACTTTCTCTAGAGGTTCTAGGGGGGAATCTTCACTTCTAGCTTTTGGTACCTATCAGTAATTCTTGATTTGTGACCATATCATGTGGATCTCTGCTTCCATGATCACATTGCCTCTCTTTTTGTCTAATCTCTCTCTCTCTCTCTCTCTCTCTCTCTCTCTCTCTCTCTCTCTCTCTCTCTCTCTCCTCCTCCCCCTCTCTCCCTCTCTCCCTCTCCCTCTCCTTTGCACAGCCCCTTCTTTCTTTCTTGTAGGATGATTTCTTCTCCTCAAAATCTATAAAGTAATGTCATCCAGAAAGACACTTTTAAAAAATAAGTTAACATTCCTCAATTGTGCAGCTTTTGGTAGGCACATATAATTTGGGAGTTATCAATTAGTTCACTAAAGAGTGTTAAAGAAGTAACAATCACAAAGTGCTAAGCACAGTACATTAAATATGCATTTCTACTCTTTTCTTTCTTTCACACCCAGGCTTTGATTTCTGACCCAAGTTTTGGTTTCTTGATTAAAATTGCAAACTAAATTATATGCATGCATATAGTTATTAAGAATCTGTGCTCTCTATCCAGATTTTGTAAGTTTGAATTTCAGATAGCTGCTTATCAGATGTTTGATCTTTTGCAAACCACTTAAAACTCTATGCCTTAGTTTCTCATTTACAGAAACAAGAGAACAACACTACTGTTCTCATAGCATTTATATGAAAACTGACTAAGATAATATATGAAGTGCTCAGCACAGTAAGAAGCACATAGTAAGTGTTCAATGTAATAATGATCTAGTTGGCCTGGGGTTGTGGCTCAGTGGTAGAGCACTTGCCTAGCACATGTGAGATACTGGGTTCAATCCTTGGCACCACATGGAAATAAATAAAATATTGTGTCCATGTACAACTAAAATATTTTTAAATTAATAATAATCCAGTGCTATGTGATTAATTAATGCAACAATGATTTGAAAACACATGGATTTTGTTATTGCACACTTTTCATAGGCCAAGAGTCTAGGCATTGCTTAGCTGAGTTCTCTGTTCAAGGTCTCACACAAGGCTATTATCAAGTTGTTAGCCAAGGCTGCAGTCTCATTTAGGTTCAATGTCCTTTTCCAAATAAATGGAAAAATTCACCTTCTTGAAGCTATTGGACTCATGGCTGATTATTTTTTCAAGGTCAATGAGAATCTCTCTGATCTTAGGAAAGGCCTATATTTTACTTGAATGGACTTACCTGCTTAAGTCAGGCCCACTCAGGATAATTTCCCTTTCAGTTAGATTAAAATTAAACTTATATGAAATTTTAATTGTAGCTTCAAAATATCTTCACCTTTATCATATAACACTACCTAATCATGAGAGCAGTATCCATCGTACACATGGCTCCTATCTCCATATTGAAAGGGAAAGGATACAAAAAGAATGAACAGTATAAACCAAGGTATTGGAACCTTGGGGGCATTTTATAATTATATCTACTATCCTTTTTAAAAAGCTGGATTATTTTAGTTTCAATTTCAACATGTTGCAAGGGGATTCTCCTTTAGAATTTGCTTCCATAAGATGTGATTCTCTAGAGGCCAGAGGGTCAAGAATACTTTGCAAAATGCAGGAAAAGTCACCTAGGAATTGCATGTTCACAAAATACTTAATTTACTTGCAAACTGAAAACTGGAACTCAGACTCATTGGTTAAACTAGGAAACATACTATAGCTTATTTTTAAACGCTTATAAACTCTTTTCCAAAATATGTGTGACAATCAGTGGAACTGAAGCAATTTGTTTATAACTCAAAAACAAACAAACCAAATAGCCAAACAGTAAAAGATGCCAGGAGTTAGCCTGCTATGTGTAGAATTTATTTTCCTCAACAGGCTCTGCCAGGCCAGTGGGGTTAGGAGACTACGCATATAATGTGTTTTCTCTTCTTTTTACTTATTCTTCACTTTCCTACACTCTCTTCCCTTTCTCCTTTTTTCTCCTTTTATTGGTTTTGCTCTCATCTCTCTCTATCTCTCTCTGAATGTTCCTCATTCCTCTGCACTGACACTCTTTGAGTGTGTTTCCTTGTCTTTGTTTCTCTGTGGGTATGTCTTCACATACCTCTTTTCAGTGTTTCTGTTTCTGTATGCCATTATTTAAATCAGTCAGCATATGTCTATTTCTTCCTGTGCTTCACTTTAAGTGTCTCCACATCTGTGTTTATACCAATATGTATGTAGTCTTCCCTCTGTGTGTTTGTGTGTGTGTGTGTGTGTGTATCTTTTTCTCTCTTTCTCCAGAAACTATGTGACTCCCTCTTTCTCTGTGTGGATTCCTGCTTCTTTTGACATTTCTTTATTTTTCATTTGTCCTTTTGCAATCCTTTAAGTGTCTCTCTGAAATGCTCTCTTAACTTTAACTACCATGATGTCACTGCCTCTTCTCTTTGTTCATTTTTCTTTTCTTCTCTTTATCTCTTCATTCTCTGATTTAATCTATTGTTCTGTTCTTTGTCCTTAATTTATTTGATTCAATATCTGTCTTGTTTTTCTTTTTCTCTACTCCTCTTTCCATTCTCTGTCCTAATCATATTTGATTTCTCTCTATACACATTAATTTCTTACTTTTTCTTATCCTGCTTTGTCTTCTCTATGTACTTCTGTATTTTTTTAATTTCTACTTTTTTTGGCCTCTCCTTTCTTTTCCCTCTCTACTTCTATTCTCTCATCTTTTTTCTGTATTTATCTTCTCTTCTAATTCCTCTGCATCTGTTCACTGTTCTTTCACTTCTGGATATCCAGATCTTATCCTCTCTTTTTACTCTTCTTTTTTTCCTTTTCTTACCTTGCTAGCAAGCTTTTGGTACAAATTTACTAACCACTTTGCCTGCACTGTACAGGCCTTCCCAGTTCTCCTACTGAGCTGATGAGAACCTTATGTAAGAGATGCTGGCTGTGTTCCCTCTTTGCAATATCTGGGAAGATATTTACTTTTTTCAGCCTAAGTGGATACAAAGCTAGGTTCCCTGCTTTCAGGCCCTTTCCCAAACAACAGTGGTTCCATTTGGCTCCACCACGCTAGAGGTGCTCTGGGCAGAGGCCCATAATAAGAACACCCAGTAGGCAGTAATAGCAGTCATTCAAATAATTCCACTAGAATACCTTGTGATTTATTAAGATTACATGCAACAGCAGCACAGGTATAGTTCCTGAGGGCCAAGAGAATGCCAGAGAACAATGTGTTCCCTATACCCATGAATACAAGTGTTGTCACATAATCCTGAAATAAAAAAATAAAAAAAAACTAAATGTTTCCAGAATGTTCATTTTGTTATATCAAATAATTTCCCATGACCACCAGAACATTTCCTGGGTTGTTTTATAGGTTTTTCTTTTCTGTTCTTTTTCTCTATATTTATTTTCTTCAGGAAATACCAGGGGTTCAGCAGACAGTAATCCCACATATATTTTCTGCTAAATTGTGATGACAGGAAATCATACTTCACATGTTAAAAAGTAGATCAGCCTATAACTTTTGTGAGAGGGTTTTATGCTCCAAACAGAAAGAGAAAGAACAGTTTTCTGTTTGTTTGTTTTTTTCCCCCAGAATAGAAAAAGGGACTATGTGTAGGAAGAAAGGAAATAATAGGAGACAGAGCAAAAAGCCATCAGAAACTGAGGACAAGGTGAGGGCAAGGTCCTTTTCACCTTTTTTTGAAAAGCAAAGTGATTAAGAGTCAGTCTGCCATAGCATTATTGTTATATAAAAAGTAGGGTACAAATTAAATAGAAAAAAATGAGTACAGCTATGCAGAATACATATTAATTCATAGAAGGCAGGAAAGAAATACACCAATACTTTTAGTGCACTTGTTTCTGAGGGGTGGAATAGGGTAGGGCAATTAATTTCTTGTTTATACATTTTTATAGTTTTTTATAGTTGTGTCATTGAGCATGTAGTTTATAACAAATGGTGGGTGGATTTCTTGTAAAGGACTCATAAAAAGGACATGTTATGTTTCAGCAAAAGTACTGCCTACAACCCTTCTGTTATTGAGATATGTGTGGGTTCATCATGGAGGTGTTGCCAACATAGATGTACTCTGAACTTTTTAAATGGGAGACATGGGACAAATCTGAGACTAGTTTTAAATGAATGAATCCAATTCAATTGTCTTTGAAAAAGAGATGATTATTGATTCAAGGCAATACTTGGTAGTAATTTCTTTTTAGCAATAAAAATTACCTGAGAAACACTTGACTGCCCATTTATGGTGTGCAAGTCAACTATTATACAATGTCTAGTAAGAGCAAAGCTTAAGGTTAAAAAAGCAAACTATACAGTAGGATTTTTTATGTTGCTCAGTAATATTAGGGCTGAAGTCAAGAGGAGTTCCCATTTATATGTACTAGGCACTGTAGAAGCCTACATGGTAAATATGACTACTATTCCAACTTACAAACAAGTCCTCTGCAGGTCCCAGAGTGGAAGTGACTTTTCTAAGGTCATATAGCTACTAAATGGCAGAGCTATGACTAGAACTCAAGGCTTTGTGTGTTTCAGTCTCTGGAAACCCTAGGCATGTGGTCCCCAGAGAGACACAGAGGCTCTGTTGTAAGTCATAGAGACATTAGTGGCTTCTTTTGCAGCCTGTAGGAAATAATCTTATGCCCATAGGGCTCCGTGTGTGAAGATTCTTGTTACTACAGGTGCTGACAAAAGAGAATTTATTATCTCTGTCAGAGGAATGCCAATATAGAATTGCAAATCATAAAAATAAGAAGAGCCTTAAGGACTATCTTCCACCTCTCTTCCACATAGATTGAGCAACTGAGACAGGTAGCATACCTCTCTCAGTTTTTTATACCAAGTTTGGGACAGTGCTGATTAAACATCAATGTATCCTTTCTCATAGACCTGTAGTCTGTCATGGAAGTCTTCAGGAATGGCTGTATAGCCCGTATTTTCTAGATCTCTTACCTATCTTGGCAATTACTACAATGTCAATATTCTTTTTTTTTAAAAAAAGCCTTTAATAATTATTCATATTAAAGAACATGAGTTCCTGCTTTATCTTATTTTGTTACTGAACAATGTTTCCTGGTCACATTCTCTAACTTGCTTTTCTTAAGAGACACTTGAAATTTATTATAATTCAGGTGTGAATTCTTCAAAGAAATATCTTTATCCACATCTCATATTTTTCCTTAAAATAAAACACTAGCCTACACATGTATTTACTGATTCAGTGAATCAGAATCACAAGTGACTAGAGTCTTTAAAGAAAGCAAGAGGAAAAATATTCTAATATACCCTTATTTTATAAGTAGAATCACTGAGACAAAGAGACAGGTAGTGGTCAGCCTGATGTCACATATGGAGTTAGTGGAAGTGAAATGAAAGATTTCAGTGTCCACTGCTGTTATCACTACATTAGTGAGTTAAAGTGAGCTGCAAATAGTCACAGATTCTTAAAACTGTCTCAAACATATTTTTGTTACTGATTCATGGCCTGAAATTCTGCAGTGGAAGGAGAGATAGTAGTTCGTGCCCAGGGATAGCTCATCCAGCTACAACTGAAGGACTAGAAAGAAGGGGCCCAAACAGAGGAAGCACAGGACTCTGGAACAACTCTACCATTGCAGTTTCCAAACTACATCTGCTTCCCAAACTTTGCCTGCAATCACTGTCTTGGGGGTTGAAGCAAATATTGGCTTCCTTACATTGTGCTTATCTATAACTGATACCATCCAAGCATGTGAACACTCCAGGCTCAAGAATATGTTTCTTTTTTTTAAATTAGAGTAATTTTTATTGAAATCATGGATACGTTTGTTAGACCCCAAAAAATTTTAATAAATAAAGAACATTTAACAACCCTCAATGATTTCCAAAAACTACTGGGAGACATTAATTGGCTTCACCCTACACTAAACCTCACTACTGGCCAATTAAAACCTTTATTTGATATCCTTCAAGGGGACCCTGATCCATCCTCACTGCGAACATTGGCTCCTGATGCTAGGAAAGCTTTAAAGGTAGTAGAAAAAGCCATCGAAGGAGCTCATTGTGACAGATTTGATTTAACTCAACCGCTGATATTGATTATTATTTCTTCACAATATACACCGACAGGAGTATTTTGGCAACAAGGGCCTTTATTATGGATACATTTGCCTGTCTCTCCTAAAAGCATAATTGAGTCATATACCTCCATGGTGGCTAAACTTATTCTTCAAGGACTTAAAACTTCTACTAAAATATTTGGCATTCACCCTGCTACTATTATTACTCCCTATTCATCATCACAGATGGAATATTTATGCTTCAATGATAATGACTTGGCTATAGCTAGATGCTCTACCTCTGCAAATTTTGATAATCACCTTCCTAAGTCTCCTATATTATCTTTTTGTATTAATCATCCTATTATATTTCCACAGGTAATAAAAAATCAACCTATTCCTAAGGCATTTAATGTATTTACAGATGGGTCCTCAAATGGTACTGCTGCAGTAGTCACTACAAAAGAAAATATGACTTACATAACTGCACACAAATCAGCTCAACTAGTGGAATTGGAAGCTGTGGTAAGAGCTCTGGAAAATTTTAGAGACCAGCCCATAAACATTTTTTCAGATAGCCACTATATTGTACAAGCCGTCCCAAAATTAGAGTTAGCAGGACCAATAGCACCTCATACTCCAGCCTTTAAATTGTTTTATCAGATACAAAAACTTTTGTGGGCAAGAAAAGAACCTCTATTCGTAGGCCATATTAGAGCACATACTAATTTGCCTGGTCCCCTCCATGAAGGTAATCAAAAGGCAGATGAACTTACAAAAACAATATTTATACTTTCAGCACTACAACAAGCTACTTTATTTCATTCCCAGTTTCACGTCAACAGCACCACCTTGCAACGTAGGTTTAAAATCACAAAGGAGCAAGCCAGAACAATTGTAAAAGATTGTAAATCTTGTATGACACATTTGCCCAATCCTCATTTTGGTGTTAACCCTAGAGGATTAATGCCCAATCATTTGTGGCAGATGGATGTTACTCATGAGCCAAGCTTTGGAAAATTGCGATTTATTCATGTAACCATAGATACATGCTCAGGCATGATTTTTACTTCCTTACATTCTGGAGAAAAAGTTAAAGATGTCACATCTCATTGTTTACAAGCTTTTGCTGCATTGGGCATCCCCAAAATGCTTAAAACAGATAATGGTCCCGCTTATACGTCCTCATCTTTCAAACAGTTTTGCGCAAAATTCAACATATCCCATAAAACAGGCATCCCATACAATCCTCAGGGTCAGGGCATTATTGAAAGAGCAAACCGCACACTAAAAGTTATGTTGTTAAAACAGAAAGAAGGAAACTGGAAAAATCCTAAGGACAGATTGGCAGTTGCCCTGTTTACTTTAAATTTTTTAACTTTAGACTCTGATGGTTATTCTGCTGGAGACAGACATTGGAACCCACATCAACAACATAAACCTTTGGTTTACTGGAAGGATGTTCTTTCAGGTACATGGAAGGGTCCAGATCCAGTATTAATTTGGGGGAGAGGATCTGTTTGTGTTTTTCCAAAGCATGAATCCTCTCCAATATGGATACCATCTAGATTAATAAAGCAGGTACCACATCAAAAGGATCAAGATGAAGTTGTTGAGGAATCAAGATTAATAAAAAAGGCACAAAATCAAGAGGACCATGATGAAGATATGGAATGATTCCCTTAAAAGAGTCCTTCAAAATATGTCACAACTTAAGTGTTATTCCTCCCGGCTGGGACGAAGAGATCTCTCTTTAGTGTGCACACAATTATATATATATTTTTTACTTTTTATATATGTGTTTATGTCTGTGTATTTGTCTAAATTTCATGTTAATGTGACGTCACAAATATATGTTTGTATGTGCGTCTGTCCAGTGTGACATCAAAAATAACAAAGCGCTTGTGAATATATATATATATGGATCCAAATAACTCTAATTCATTTAAGTTTAAGAGTATTCAAATTGGGTAAATAATTTAATAAGTGAAGGTACCTTCAATTTTGTTTTATAGGTGTCTCAGGGACTTCTCTTTAGCAAAAAATATGACTAGTGCTGTATAACCTGATATTTTGGTGTTTTGACATGAGGTTGCTTATTTGTTACTAACTTCATTTGTTTAATAAATGATTAATTTCAATTATTTCAACAGGTAAAGGACTGCTGTGTATGCAGAAACTCGAGAGTTCCAGCTAACAAATTATTTCTCCAAAGTGCTTTTAGTTTTTCTTTAATCTATCTTTAATGCAGTAATTACCCTCAGTCTTTCTTTGTTTTGTTCTAAATATGATATTTTGCCAGCTTATGTTTGTGGGAGCTCAGGCTGCAATGTGTGTGAGCAGAAATCAACTTATTTTTCTAATCTAATAAGTCTATTTTTTAGTGTGACAACTCGCCTCTTGACTCAGTGCTGGAATAGCACTGCCTTTCCTTTAATAATTGATGCTTGAGTCTCTAGGTAGCGGGCCCTGAAGATTTGCCGGTGGCATTGTCTACACATAAAAAAGACGGCTGCTGCTACAGCTGCAGGGATTGCGGTTGCTGCAAGCATCCCTGCTGTTCAAATGTCAAACAACCTCACCAGCAGTGTGGCCTCTGCTCTGCATGCATGGGGCCTCCTAGATCTACGTGTTATAACAAGTGGACATTTTGATCTTTCATTGTTTGGGACTTCATGGGACAGTACCTTGCGGGTATTTGTTTAGAGAACTCACTGTGTTACTTGATAGAACTTAGGGCAGCTGATTTGTTTAAAGAATTTGATATGCTATGCAATTTGGCTCGTCACCAAAAGGCTTGTCGCCTTAAAGCCGCAGCATCTCCTCCCAATTGGACAGCTGTTAGTCATCTTACACAGTCGATCCTAAAGGGCTCCATTGGATGGCTGGTTAGCCAATGACGGGTAAGATCCCCAGAGGGGGACAACCTAAGACAGGCACAGTCGCACGGGACAATCTCATGTGGCCGACATATCAACCTAAGACAGGAGTCAAGGGCACAGCCTTGATTATCTGATGACGGGTAAGAATGTACGTTGCACATAGACGTCCTAGAGCATCCCCTCTTTTAAAACAAAAGGGGGGAAATGCAGGAGCCCTGTTTGGGGAGATAGCTAAGATTGCAGTTGACTACGGGCCATAGACATTTTTGGGCATTGTCGCCTTCCGTAGTCTCACGGGACTTGGCCCAGGATCTCGAGAGATTTGAGTAGTGACTCAGCAGATCGACATTTTTGGGCATTGTCACCTTCCGTAGTCTCACGGGACTTGGCCCAGGATCTCGAGAGATTTGAGCAGTGACTCAGCAGATCGAGCAAGCGATTCCTGCTCGGGCGCATGGGATGAGACCAGAGAGAGAAAGGACAGGGTTATCGATATTGTATAGATATATTGTAGTTTCTTGTAAGAGTAGGTGCCTTGGTTTCTTGTGAGAGTGTGTATGTAGTGTTAGAAATTACAAGAGACAGAGACAGAAAGATTAAAGAATTTTTTCGTCTCCATCCTATCTCCGGACTCCTTCCTGCGGCGCTGCCGTTCCAGGCTGCAATCCCTTTCCGGCGGCTTCAATATTTGGCATTTTCTAGTGGTATACGTTTCTTAATTTTATTTACTTGGCTTGTGTTTCGGTAGTTCAATACCAGTGGCAATTAACACTTTCTAAGGCATCTCAAGCATGAGAAAACATATGCCAAATTGGAATACTTTTTAAAAATATTTATTCTTTAGTTATAAGTGGCCATAACATCTTTATTTTATATTTTTATGTGGTGCTGAGGATCGAACCCAGTGCCTCACACATGCTAGGCAAGCACTCTGCCACTGAGCCACAACCCCAACCCTGGAATAAGTTTAAGAACATCATGAATAACATACAGACCACCAATCACAACAGAAGAGAAAACATACAGCTTGACTTGTCCAGTACAGAAATAATGTTTCCATGAATTTAATATGCTAGGCAATGAAACTGATACTTACATCTATGTACACATTTGGTTTTTATAATGACTTTTAGAATTACGTATTAATCCCATTTTTTTGTCAGAAGACAAAATTGAGGTACATGTACACCTCAGGGTAAGAAGCATTTCTCTCACTCTTAGAATCATTCTTGACTCAAGTAATTTTTCATGGATTCCCTAAAGTTTGTGTTTTTTTCTGTTATCTTTCTATAACTTCTCCTGGCTTCTCAGACTGCTAGTAGTCTTTACTAGTTCTTTGAACTCAGTTGGTGTGCTTAATAATATATAACCCATGTTTCCAACTCCCCCAGAGCTTATTGAAATATTCTCAATTCAGTCTTCATGTTTTCTTCCTCTTTCTCTTTTTTTTTCTACTATTTAAAAATCACATTTCCTAGCCATAGAGTAGGGAAAATAAAGTGCTTTAAATTATAGGGTTTATACTATTCAGTACTCTTTGGTTCAAGTGGGAGAAACTCAATTCATATTATCAGAGGAATAAGAGAATGAAGATATATTGGTTCTTATATTTGAAAAGTCCTGTCATGTTTAAACTCAGGGGGCTCAAATAATAACATCTGAATTGTAGTTTTCATACTCTCTATCTGTTAATTCTCTTTTGTCTTGTATTTGAGCTTTATTCTCAGTCAGTTCTCACATGTGGCAAAGCTGGTCACCAACACCCCAAGATTCCATAAAAGTCACTGATTCTACTAATAATATCTGATTGACAGATATATAACACTCCACTAACAACAGCCAAATACACTTTTTCCCTGCAAGGACCTACAGGTTCTATATCCTGGACCATAAAACAAACTTAAAACATTTTTTAAATGAAATTGAATGTAGTAATTTATTTGACCGTAAATGGAAAAAAATTAGGTATCAAATAAGAGAAAGGCAATGATGCTTGTATATTAAACAGCATACTTCTAATAATCCTAAGATCAAATAGTAAGCCTCAAAGGAAATTTTAAAAATTCATAGATCTTAATGAAAATAAAAATATAACACATCAAAATTTACAAAATATACATAAAAGTTTGCTGACAGGGAAAATTATAGCAACAAATGCTTATATTAGAAAAGAGGAAAGGTCTTAGATCAATAAGCTAAGATCTGCTCCCAATAAATTACAAAGTGAATAAAAAAACTTCAATACTAAGCATAAGGAAGGAAATAAGATATAGAAGAATATAGATTAATTAATTTAATTAACAAAATTGAAAAGAGAAAAGCCAGTATAGAAAAATAAATTTTAAAACATTTATCTCTTCCAAGGAAAACAAAAATGAAAAGAAATGAGTTACAAATCACCAAATATCATGACCATCATTATCCTGTAGCAATTAAAAGAATCACCAGGGGATATTATAAACAATCTGACATATATAAATTTGACACCTTGGATCAAATGGGCCAATTCCTCATGAAATTCAATATGAAATTTGAATAGATGTATTACTATCATGGAAATTAAATACATAATTTAAAGCTTCCAAAACTTTGATCCATTATTACCCTGATACCAAAACCATAAAAATCCAAAACTAAAACTCATTCCAATATACCTCAAAAATACTGGCAAATCAAATCCAACAATGTATAAAAATAAAATAAATACAACAAAACTTTACATTTATTGCAAGGATGAAAGACTAGTTCAAAATTTTAAAGTTTATTAATGTAATCCAGTACATCAACAAGATAAAGTATAAGTTGCAATCAAATAAATTGACACATAAAAAGAATTTAACAAGGGGGCTAAGGCTGTGGCTCAATGGTGGGGTGCTCTCCTGGTGTATGTGAGGAACTGAGTTCGATTCACAGCACTGCATATAAATATATAAAAGTCTATCAACAAGTAAAAAAGTTTAAAAAAAAAAAACTAGCCAATACTCTTAAAAAAGGAATTTAAGAAACTCCAGTATCCCTTCACCAGTCATGATTTTCTAAAAGTCTCAGAAAAGTTGTAAGAGAAATAATCATTCCCAATTTGATGAAAGAATTAAAAAATTATAGCTAGCTTTGTGGAAACAAGGCAAGGATGTCAGCTCTCACCAGTCTTTTCAACATGGTACTAAAAATTCTAGCTACTACAATAAAGCAAGGGGAAAAAAAACAATGAAAGACAAACAGATTGACAAGAAAGAAATTTAACAGTTCTTATTTTCCAATTAAATGATTGTACAGAAAATCTCAATTAAACCACAGAAGTCCCTCCTAATATTAATGAATGAGTTCAGCAAGGTCCCAGGATACAAGATCAACTCACAAAAATTAATCACATTTCTATTAACAGCAATAAACATTTTGAAACTGATATTCAAAGCATAGTGGCATTTATAAGAACTCTAATTTTATACTTACATGTAATAGAAATAAAACACATATAAGA
This sequence comes from Tamias sibiricus, assembly GCA_025594165.1. Classification (NCBI taxonomy): domain Eukaryota; kingdom Metazoa; phylum Chordata; class Mammalia; order Rodentia; family Sciuridae; genus Tamias; species Tamias sibiricus. The sequence continues at coordinate 58,286,826 of CM046667.1, forward strand.
TCTATTTGCTAAAATTTGCAAAATTATAGTATGTCAGTATAAAACATAAAACAATAAAAGTTTTTAACAGGAAAAATTCTTTGGAACATAGGTCTAGGCAAAGAGTTTGTAAACTTGACCCCACAAACCTAAGCCATAAAAGAAAAGAAAAAAATTGATAAACTGAACCTCCACTAAAAAGTAATAACAATAATATACTCTGTGAAATATCCTGTAAAAAGGATGAAAAGACAAATTACAAATTGGGAGTAAATACTTTCAGATGACATATCTGACAAAGTACTTTCATCTAAAACATATAAAAACATAGTCAAACAATTGTGCTGGGTGTGGTGGTGCATGACTGTTATCCCAGTAGCTTAGGAGGCTGAGGCAGGAGGATCGTGAGTTCAAAGCCAGCCTCAGCAACTTAGTGAAGCCCTAAGCAACTCAGCAAGACCCTGTCCCTAAATAAAATAGAAATAGGGCTGGTGATGTGGTGGTTCAGTGGTTAAATCGCCCTGGATTCAATCCCCAGTACAAAAAAAAAAAAAAAAAAAAAAAAAAAATCAATGATAAAGGACAAACAATCCAAATAAAAAAATGGGTAAAAAGCATGAAGACATTTCACTGAAGAGGAAATGACAAATGGGCACACAAAAAGAAATTTGACATGATTAGCTATCAGGAAAATGCAAATATAAACTACAATAATATATCATATAGTACAACTTTAAATGCTGATAAGAATGTGGAGTAACTGAACCCCACTTGTACCATTTCTACTAAGAAGTTTACACTAGTGGTACAGGCAAACACCCTTGAAAATAGTTCACAGTTCCTTAAAAATCTAAACAAGCAATTACCATCTGACTCAGCTATAGCTTTCTTAGACATTTAACCCAGAGAAGTGAAAACTTACTTCCACATAAAAATTTGTACATGAATGTTCACAACAACGTTATTTATAATAGGGAAAAAACCCTAGGGGGGAACTCAGAAGTTCTGTAATGGACTAATAGTTCAACGGATTTAGGTATGGTGCATTCATACTTTGGAATGCCACTCAACATTAAAAAGGAATGAAACTGTCAGCAAATGCAACAACTTGGACGAATCTCAAGAGAATTAAGTTGTGAGGAAAAAAAAAAGCCACTTCCAAAAGATCACATACTAACTATATTATTCTATTTGTATAATATTCTTCAAAGGACACAATTTTACAAATGGAGAACAGATTAGTGGTTAGCAGGGGTTAAAAGGTAGAGACAGGATTGGTGGAAGTGGCTGGGAGTGTCAACTGGGTGGGGCTATAAAAAAGTATCAGGAGGAATGCTTGAGGTGAGGTAATTGTTCTGTCTCCTGATCTCATTAATGTCAGTATCCTAGTTGAGACAATGCAAGGGTTTCGCCTTGAGGGGAACTGAAAAAAAAGTACATAGTACCTCTGTATAATATTCACAATTTCCTGTGAAACTACCATTATCTTAAATAAAATTGTTTAATTTAATACATTTTTTATTCTAGAGAAGAATAAATGCCTTTCTTCCAATTACTCCATGTAATATTTCAGAGAATACTAATTGCCCCAACTTGGTTCATGTGTCTATCTCTAAACAAATTAATATGTTTATAGAGTTATTCTGATTGAGCAGCGTGTGCCACCTTACCATCTTATGGAGAAGGAAATGAATTCATGTGATTGACAGTTATACCAAGTGGTACAGGGAAAAATCTTAGGATGAAAAGATATGTAGTAGAAAATTTTAACACAAGCAGTTTCCACTAAAGAAGTAAATCAAGGACATGATCTATGGAAAGCCTGAAGCACTAAGGCTCAGTCAGCAGACAAATATATATAGCAGAAAGATGTTCCACGGTCAAAAATTTGAAAGATGGTGATTAGCAGGGTCTAGGAGGGTAGTTTAAGGAGTGCCAGATAGGCAAACAATCCTTTCCATTTTTGTCTTTAGCCTCTCAAGGAGCACTGCATTCAGAGAAAAAGTGAGAATGAATGTCCCCAAAAGACTTATTCAGGGCATTTTTTATGGAATTCTGAATTCCAATTTGAGGCAAACGGTCTGCATATTCATGATCTTTGGTGTCTGATCTGGTCAGAAGTGGGGTATTATAATCTTCATGAGACAGAAAGCCCAAGGTAAAATTAACCATGTCTGGGGCCCCCATAACATGTTCTGAGATTCTTAAAAAGTGGAGAGGGTTTCTTAAAGAACACAGGCTGAATATTCCCTATCTGGGACCATCCTTTGGGACTCTGAAAGACCACTGATATCAGCTCAAGGAAGAAAGAACATATGCTGAAGTGGTGTGGATATAATAAATCCAACCATATAAGAGTACTAGAACTTAGAGTGAGTTATGGAATGTTTCTGGATCATGAAATGGGCCATGCTAAGGTGGCTTTGTGGTTTTGAAGATATTCAAATTTAGTGGTCTTCAGTAAAAGTTAACTTTCCTAGGAAGTTGTGATGCCAGAACCAAATAATCCTGTCAGTATAAAGAGTAGAGGAGAACTGGGTTGTGATGCATAAAGATGGGGTTGGTCTTGGATTTCAGGGCAAGAAAGCATAGATCCTTCCAGTTAGGTGTCACCAGAGTTTGATGGAACTAAACCATGTGTTCTCCCCTAACTCCCTAATACCCACACTAACAAATAGACTCTAGCAATTCAAATATAGATCAGTCTGTGAAGAAAATAGATCAAGGGTACTAAATATATTCCATCCCTTATGCCAATTCTGACTGATTAATTGTGGCTACATAAGTGTTGTGTTGATGAGCATTAGGAGGCTGTATTTGGCCTTAACATGTCATGATCTCCCATTTATGTTTGTCATTGGTATGGGAAGGGTTAGTGGCATCATACATGGTGGATCCTTAATATCAATGATGGAGAGTTTCAATGCCTCAGTTTAGAGAGAGTTGTGATTAAAAGATAGGGCTTATTACATTATATAAAAATGGACCTGGGAAAAATTTGATCAAGACATCTTTTAAAAAAGTAATTTTTGAGACCCAACAATACTTTTTTTTTTGTGGTACCAGGGATTGAACTCAGGGGCACTCGACCACTGGGTCACATCCCCAGCCCTTTTTTTTTTTTTTTTGTATTTTATTTAGAGACAGGGTCTCACTGAGTTGCCAAGTGCCTCGCCATTGTTGAGGCTGGCTTTGAACTCGCGATCCTCCTGCCTCAGCCTCCCAAAGTGCTGGGATTACAGGCGTGCGCCACCGCGCCCGGCTTGAGACCCAACAATACTTTAAGAGAAAAAGGAGAAATGGGAGAAATCATAATAATCAACCAAGTTATCAGGGTGTACAACTGAATGATGCACTCTGGAGACACAGGCACTTGGTATCCTGAAGACAGAGTTCCCAGTGATTCTGATGGAGTATTTTCACTATTTCCAAGGAAAGAGAGATATCTTGCTCAGTGATTTTGGTTTCAAATAATTGAATCTCGCTTCAACTTGCACATGGAAATGAAAGCAAGAAAATTCAGGATAAATTTTTATTGGAGTTAAGAATTAGAGAGTAAGAAACTATGATAACATTTTGTTTGTCATAGGCTGTATTATCTCTCTCATCTCACTTACAAATCTGTCTGCTTTGTGTTTAACCACTTTGTTGGCTGACTCATGTATGCATTTTTCCATGGTGAAATTTCCTGTCCAACTTTACATGGCTTTTCAACTTGGCACCTGTTATCATTTACAACAGTCCAGCAGCCTGGCAGGCAGGAATGAAAACATGACAATGGATAACAAGTTGTGCTTCAGGCAAGTAGCTGACAGAGAGTTCAGAATGGACTATCAAATAACATTGACACTCATATTTGGTTCAGCTGGTGGAACAAAATAGAATTTGAAAGTGGGTGGAATTATAAATTAAGATTATAGAAAGGGAGGAAGGAAACAGGAGTCAGGGTAAGAAATATGTACTCTATCCTCAAGACAACAGATAGAAGCAGAAAGAAGAGTTTAAGGATTGTTCTAGCATGTCAAATAAAAACATGAGAATTTTCTCTAAGGCTATAGAAGTTAAAATGGAGAAAGGCAGTTTTCTTTTTCTTTTTTCTTTTCTTTTTTTTTTTTTTTTTTTTTAACCAGGGATTATTCGACCACTGGGCCACAACCCCAGCCCCCCCCCCCCCTTTTTTTTTGTACCAGGGATTGAACTCAGGGGCACTCGACCACTGGGCCACATTCCCAGCACTTTTTTGTATTTTATTTAGAGACAGGGTCTTACTGGGTTGCTAAGTGCCTCAGCCTCCCAAGTGCTGGGCTTATAGGAGTGTGCCACCATGCCCAGCAAGAATTCTTTATATGACAATATCAGCAGGACTTGGTGAGTAAGGAACAGCAATTTTTTAAACCTTCTCCCAGATTTTTAAATTAGGGTTTTGGGTTGGTGGCAGTTCCATTCACTAAATGATAGAATAAAACAGAGTAAGCAGGTCTGTGTATGAGATGGAGGAAAGCATGTTTAAGAGGACAAATGGGACATGAAGGGAATAAAATGGGCTTGAAAGTATCTCAGAACCTGCTCAGCTACTTTGAAGAGATACATGGGTATTCTTTATATTGAAACCTCACAAAATGACTCTAAGATTGAACCTTGAATTGAATTACTTTGATGTTCCTGCCAATTGTTGGTGGCAGACACTTTATTTGGATGAGGTTTTTCTTTTTCTCAGTACCTTGTATTTGACATTTTAAATGTTCTTTGTGTCCTTACTATCCAGGACACAGATTTTTAGTCTTCCCTATGTTTTTGTACATGGTAGAGGGGCAATCTCCAGACACGCTTGCATCAAAGACAAGTTTATGTAATATCATTCATGCTTTCTAGAATCTTGGGGACCCTAGCTTGATTTGAAGGGAAAGTTAACTATTTGTAAGCTGCCTGGTACCGAAAACCGGGCAGAAAAACTCTCGGAGGCAGAGTTAAGCTTTTACTACTTTTACTTCTACTTTCTTAGAGCTTAGAGAGGGAAAGAAAGATTTTTAGAGAGAAAGATTAAAGCGAGCTTTTCTTAGAGCTTAGAGAGAGAAAAAGATAGAGTAGAGCTTAGCTTAGAGTAAGATTCTTAGCTTAGAGTAGAGCTTAGCTTAGAGTAAGATTAGAGCTTCTTTCTTCTCTCTTCTTTCTTCCTTCTTCTTTCTTCTGTCTTCTGTCTACTTTCTTAGAGCTTAGAGAGGGAAAGAAAGATTTTTAGAGAGAAAGATTAAAGCGAGCTTTTCTTAGAGCTTAGAGAGAGAAAAAGATAGAGTAGAGCTTAGCTTAGAGTAAGATTCTTAGCTTAGAGTAGAGCTTAGCTTAGAGTAAGATTAGAGCTTCTTTCTTCTCTCTTCTTTCTTCCTTCTTCTTTCTTCTGTCTTCTGTCTTCCTCAGGAGCCTCGGCCTAACTCTGACCAGTCATTACTTCTATCTGGTTTCTCTTCTGTAACCGCTCTGCCTATGTTCTGGCCGCTCTGATTCTTCTGACCGACCGAGTGACTGCCCGACTGACTGAATTCTCCGTTCTCCTAACTCGGACCTCTTTCACCTGGTTATATACCTTCAGGTTTGCGGGTGCCTACAGGTGCGTCACATACATATCAGGTGGAACTTATGGCTTCCAGCTAGCTACAACAGCCCTTCCTAATTAGGGCTCCTTCAACTATTTGCAGTTGTTTATAGACAACAGACAACAGGTTGAACTTTAAGCAAGACACTGACATAGAGAATTTCAATATGGAGTATCATGGAAAGTTGATACTAAGTTTTGGTTAATGAGCAAAATAGAGCCTGAAAGGGGGTGGCATTGATGAATTGTTGAATTGTTATATTAAATTGAGAGGAATGGTGAAAGCCTACAGTAGTTAGGCAATAAAAAATAAGAATCCTAGTATATCCACACAGGAAGAGACCATAAAGATTAATTAGTTTGGGAATGGAACCACCCTAGGACCCAGGTATCCCACTCCTCGGTCTATACCCAAAGGACTTATAAACAGCATACTACAGAGACATAGCCACATCAATGTTTATAGCAGCACAATTCATAATAGCTAAACTGTGGAACCAACCCAGATGCCATACAACAGATGAATGGATAAAGAAAATGTGGTATATATACACAATGGAGTATTACTCAGCAATAAAAGAGAATAAAATGATAGCATTCGCAGGTAAATGGATGAAGTTAGAGAATATAATGCTAAGTGAAGTTAGCCAATACCAAAAAGCCAAATGCCAAATGTTTTCTCTGATATAAGGAAGCCAATTCACAGTGGGGATGGGACAGGGATCATAGGAGGATTAGAGGAATACTAGAATGGCCAATGGGGAGGGAGAGGAAGGGAGGGGGCAAAAGGGTGATGAAATAAAAAGATGGTGAAATGAGATGGATATCATTACCCTACGTGCATGTATGAAGTCACAAATGGTGTGAATATACTTTGTATACAACCAGAGATACGTAAAAATGTGCTCTATAAGTATAATATGAAATGTAACACATTCTGCTGTCATTTCTAACAACTTAGAATAAAAACTAAATAACGGGAAAAAAAGATTATGTAGTTTACTCCCTTCATTCATCACATGGGAAAACCAAGGTGCATAGAGTATTCTCCACCAAGGTTAAAGTCACAATGATTCAACAGTTGCACCAGGACTAAGATCAGTTCTTCTGCCACTTTCTGCTGATTTCTTTCTTTCTTTCTTTACTTATTTATTCTAATTTTTTATACATGCTTGCAGAGTGCAATTCATTTCATGTTACATGTAAAGCACACTTTCTGCTGATTTCTTATGGTAGTATATTTTTTTAAATCCACATAGTACATTGATCCACAATATTTTGCTTTATTTTTCAGTCATAGAGCATACATCTCCTGGATCTCTCATGTCAGTCTCAATTGAATATACCTTTGTTAGAACGATTATGGGTCTTGATACCAAGTTTTTAAAACATAATCAACTTATATGTTTATCATGGGAGTATAATTAATATAACTACTTTGTAAAACATATTGACTGCAATTGGTAAAGTTGATACATACAGCCTAGGACTCAGCAATTCCATCTGGAGACACAGTTATGTTATTTTGACATCGTTCATAAAAGCAAAAACTGGGAATAAAAATTAGTTTCTATAATAAATGAAAAGAAAAAATATTTTTATATAAACATTATGGAATACTAGACAGTAATGATAATCAAGCTAAAACTATGGGCATGAATATAGATCAATTTTATAAAAATATCAATTAAAAGACACAATTTATAAGATTACATTTGTGTACAGAATTTCAAAAAGTAAACTTTTCTTAGGTGTATGTTTATCTGATAGGATTATGGAAAAGTATGGAAGTATTTTATGACAAAAGTTAAGGAAGAAGTTATCTCTAAGGAAAGAGGAAAAGAAAGTTGAGATTAGGTGCCTCCTAATGTGCACCTAATTGTGCTAGCAATGTACTCATTCTTGGCCCAGGTGATAGTTACAGAAGTTTGTTTACTTTTTAATTATGTGTATGTAAATTTCATAATAAAACATTTAAAAGACTCTGTCATTATTGTAATTATAATTTTATTCTGAACTATCTTTCCCACTAGATTGTAGTTTATTTAATTGTATGAATCAAGAGCCTAATATAAGGTTGGCCCAGAGTAGCTGGAATTAGCAAATGGTAGTTAAATGGAATACTTCTCATAGTACTGAGAATGTAGAGTTTCTATATACCCCAATTATAGGAATTGGGTGGTGAGCTCCAAGTAACCAGCAGATGAGAGTGTTAACTTTTTCATTGCTGTGACCAAAAGACTTGATAAGAACAATATAAAGAGGGAAGAGTTTATTTGGGGTTCATACTTTCAGAGGTCTCAGTCCAAAGATGACTAACTCCATAGCTCTAGGCCCAAGATGAGACAGAATATCATGTGGAGGAAAGCAGCTCAGAACATGGTAACCAGGAGTCAGAGAGAGTTTATTTTATCAGGAACAAAATACAAACCCCAAAACAAGCCCCCACTAGCACATTTCATCTAGCCAAATCCTACCTGCCTATGCTTACCACCAAGTTAATCCATATCAGTGGACCTAAAGAACCTAAGGGGTTGTACACCAAAAAATGATAAATATATGCAAGTTGACCACTGTTTACTTCAATCTACCCCAACTCCAAGGACCCTTGATTATTGTGACTGTCAATCAAGTGTCTCAGCCCTAGGAGAATAGTGAAATAAGTCATCATTTTGCTTTTATATCCAAATGTAGCTCTTATTATCCACAAAGGATTGATTCAAAGATCCCCTAAGGACACCAAATTCCATGGATGCACCAAATTCTCATGGATGTTTACTTATGTAAACTAGTGTATAGTTTGTATATAACTTATGTGCATATTCCTATATACTTTAACTCATCTCTAGATTACCTGTAATACCTAAAATTAATGTGAATGCTATGTAAATAGTGGTTATGTTGTATTATTTAGGGAATAATCATAAGAACAAAGACTATACATGTTCATTACAGAGCAGTAATTGTAGGCCTAACTATATAGTATATGTCAGAAACAATATGACATTATTAATTGTGGTTGGGTGAAAATGCAGATACAGAAACTGCAGATACAGAAGACTGACTGTAATTAATGTTTTAAAATTTGGATTGATTTATTTCAATTAAAAGACACATTACAATTGAAATTTCTGGATAACTAAAGAATTTACCACCCATGGAAAGGAAATCAAATACATGCATAATGTGTAGCCATTAACATAATTAATAAAGGAAGAGAATGAAATGTTCTTCTGCCTACCTTAAGGGAAGAGATGGAAACAATCTTCATGTTTTGTAGTTTGAAAAATAAAATCATCTATTCAGTCATAAACATATCCAAATTAAATGGATCTCCTTTAGAATATGTAACCATTTTTTTTTCAAATTTTAAGTAGCATATGTATAATCGAATCAAACATAGGTCTTGTAAGACCCTTGAAGAACATCTATCCCTGAGGTTATGAACCTATAGAATGCAAATAAATCCCCATTCAATAACTGAATTAATAAGTATATTCCTGGACCCCATCCCTAGTGATTGTGTGGTGAGAGTGAATCTTGGAGGCAATAATTTTAGTTAGAAGTTCATATAATTCAAATAAAGTTGTGATCTAAAGGTCACACTTTGAGAAACACAGATCTTGTTCAACTCTTCATATTATGAAAAGGCAATGTGAAAACATAAAGAGTAAAGGCTTACAGAGAATGTCACAGGAGAGTGGAGATGCAGATGAAACTCCTATTTCTATCATGACTTCTTTTTAGAATTTCCATAGTTGCTCCCTTTGGGGAATTAAACATATATTTATATATATAAGTATATAGTACATAGTTTTTTGGGTCTGGAATCACTCCATTAACATAACACTTCTGAGATTCATAAGTTTTATTAAATTATCATGGTTCATTTTATTACCAAATAGTATTCCATTGCATGTAGGTACCAGCAATCGTGTGTATGTATTCACCAATTGTTGAACATTTCAGTTGTTATAGTTTGAGGCTGTTATGAATAAAGCTCCTATATACATTTGTATGTAGGTCTTTGTGGGAATACAGGTTTTAATTATTTTGGGTAAATATTTAGTAGTAGGATTTTAAACTTTATTCTTAACTGCCAAACTGATTTCCAAGGAAGCTGTACCATACAATGTACCATATTCCCACAATCACTTGGTATTTGTCAGTGTTTTTATTCCTAGACACTCTAAAATAGACATACAGTGGCAACTAAATGTAGTTTTACTTGGCATTTCCCTAATAATTAATGTTGTTGAATAAATTTTCATGTTCTAATTTATTGTTCATATAGATGTTTTAAATGTCTGTCCAAATCTTTTGATTTTATTTTTTATTTTGTTATAATTGAATTATAAGATTTCTTTATATATTCTGAATACATATACTTTATGAAATAGGTGATTTGCAAATATTTTCTCCCAGTCTGTATCATAACTTTTTGTTTTCTTACCATTGGTTTTTAAAACACAAAAGTTATTAATTTTGATGAAATTCAATTTATAAATTTTATAGTTCATGCTGAATATTTTTATATTCATAAAAGCATTTTTTAGTTTTGCTCTGAGACATAGTTAAATTACTTGGAAACAGTTTGATTCTTTCAGGTATTGATTTTAAGCCTTGTTAAATAGGATTATAGTAGCATTTAGTTTATGACTAATTTTTCTCCATTGATGAGGCAAAGCTCTTCTGAGTACTATACCTTATCCTCTATTAGTTATAAGTCTGACTAATAGGAATAGAAATTTTTCCAGAGTGTGTCATATCTAAGGATTGTTTCCTATAATCTTTTTAAATTTTTCCTCTGGCTTTGAGAAGTTTCCTCATATGTATTCACTAATCATTACTTAGCTGAAGATTCAAGGGCAGCTCTGTGGAGTGCCCTCTTCAAATAGCTCCCTCCTTTCTGATATAATGTTCCATAAATTCTAGCTGCCTTACTCTCTCAGATTACCATTTTATGCCTCCTCAGTTCAGTGAGCCTACTGCACTGTTTAGATTGTTCCCTCTGGTGTATTAGCCTAGACTCTGCCTTCAGGCAGTAAGCTGAGGAAATGATAGGTCTCATCTAATTTCTTTTTTTTTTTCTCTCAGAGATCATAATCCTCTATTGCTTGTTGTTCATTTTCCTAAAACAGTAGTATAACATTTTTCCAGTTCTCTTGTTGCTTAAGTTACGGTGGTGATGTGGTTTAGATATAGTTTGAGTGTGTCCCACAGAGTTTCTTGTATTGAAAACTGCCACAAATATAACAGTAATGGGAGATGGCAGGATCTTTAATAGGGAGCCTAGTGGGAGGTCCTTAGGCCCTGGGGACACCCCTCTTATAAAGTCATTAATGCAGGTTTCATAGGACTGCATTAGTTCTCACAAGAATGAATTGTTATAAAGCAAGTTAATTTTTTAAGCTTGCCTTTTTCCTTTCTGTCTTATCTGCAATTTCTCCTTCTTAAACACATTCCTACCATAATGCCAGCTACCATGTTTAGATACAGTCAGAAGACCCTCACCAGAGTGAAGAGGATGGCAGTGTCATACTCTTGTAGCTCCAGAACTGTGAATTTAATAAATCTCTTTTCTTTATACATTATTCTGAATCTAGTATGTTGTTACAATAAAAGAAGATGTACTAAGACACATCGTGTATCCAGCCCCTTTTATTGGGTCATGACTACAAGTGGCGGTCACTATTCTCATCCTGCATTGATCGTGCCTCCCAGGAAAATCTCTTCATGTGTATAACCCTTTAAGTTATAAATTCTAGATCACTTAATCACCATATCTTCTATAACCTTTAATACTTTAGGCTTGAGGGCTGGGGATATAGCTCAGTTGGTAGAGTGCTTGCCTTGCATGCACAAGGCCCTGAGTTCAATCCCCAGCACCACAAAAACAAACAAACAAACAAAAAAAAAACTATTTTAGGCTTGAAAATGTTTCAAATATTTCCAGGTGTTCTAAGATCACACTTTGAGAAATACTGTTTTAGAGATATATACTCAAATATTTACTTATGAATAATACTCCTAAAGTGCAAGAAGTGAAATCAAGAATCAATAAATGGGATGGAATCAAACCAAAAAAATTCTTCACAGAAAAGGAAACAATCAAGAACATGAATACAAAGCCTACAGAATGGGAGAAAATCTACCACATGCACCCCAGATAGAGCATTAATTTCCAGGATATGTAAAGAAATTAAAAACTTAACACACACACACACACACACACACACACACACACACACACACACACAAAATAACCCAATAAACAAATGGGCAAAAAAACTGAACAGGCACTTCACAGAAGAAGAAATAAGATTGGTCAACAAATATACGAAAAAATGTTAAACAGCTCTAGCAATTAGAGAAATGCAAATTAAAACTACACTGAGATTCCATCTCACTCTAGTGAAAATGGCAATTTCAAGAATATAAGTAATAATAAATGTTGGTGAGGATGTGGGGGGAAATGTACATTCATACGTTGCTGGTGTGACTGCAAATCAATGCAACCACTCTGGAAAGCAGTATGGAGATTCCTCAAAATCTATGAATGGAACCACCATTTAACCCAGTCATCCCACTCCACAGTATATACTGAAAGGACTTGAAATTAGTATACTACAGTGACTCAGCCACATCAATGTTTATAGCTGTTCAATTCACAATAGCTAATGTATGGAACTGACATAGGTGCCCTTCAATAAATGAATGGATAAAGAAAATGTGGTATATATACACAATGGTATATTATTCAGCTATAAAAATGAATGAAATTATGGCATTTGCCAGTAAATGGATGGAACTGGATGCTGTCATACTGAGTAAAATAAGCCAATTTAAAAAAAAAAAAAAACAACAACAAAGGTTGAATGTTCTCTGTGATACGTAGATGCTAATCTACAATAAGGAGGGGAGGGATGAATATATGTTATTGGATTAGACAAAGGGGATTGAAGGGGGTAGGAACAGAAAATACAGTAGAATGAATCAGACATAACTTTCCTATGTTCATGTATGAAGACACGACCAGTGTAACTCCACATCATGTACAATCACATGAATGATAAGGTATACTCCACGTATGTACAATATGTCAAAATACACTCTACTGTCATGTCCATCAAAAAAGCATAAAAAAAGAAAAACAAAGTTTACTGATGAAACAAGTTGCCTAAAATTTGATTTCAAATTGTTTCTCTTTCTGAGTTTACAAATATGACAGGAAACATGCAATATTTATATTTCTCTGTCTGTATTATTTCATTTAATGTGATTCTCTCCAGTTCTATCCATTTCCTTTGTGTGTGTGTGTGTGTGTGTTTGTGTGTGTGTGTGTGTGTGTGTGTGTGTGTGATATTTTCTTTATCCACTCATCTGTTTACAGGTTGATTCAAGGATAACTCATGTGAATAGTGAACAATTAGGGAATGAGAAAGGTAGAAGAGGAGCAGGAAGAGTGGAAAGTAAGAGAGGGTGGATATGATCAATGCCCAATATATGCATGCATACAATATCACAATAAAAACTGTAAATTTGCACAAATAATTTGTGTTAATAATAAAAATAAAACAAACGATATATTATAAATAAAACACAACAGTGATAGAAATGCTTTTTGATGCTAGATGAAGGATACATAGTGGTTCATTATAATAATCTTATTCATTTTTTAATTTACATTTGTTATTTTCCAAATAAAAACTTCAGAGAAGGCCAGGTACGATGTTGCATGCCTGTAATCCCAGCAGCTGGGGAGGCTGAGTAAGGAGGATCACAAGTTCAAAGCCAGCCTCAGCAAAAGCAAGGTGCTAAGCAACTCAGTGAGACCCCGTCTCTAAATAAAATTAAAAAATAGTGCTGGGGATGTGGCTAAGTGATTGAGTGTCCCTGAGTTCAATCCCAGTACAAAAAAAAAAAAAAAAAAAAAAAAAAAAAAAAAAAAAAAAAAAAAACTTCAGGAAGTATTTATTATTTATTTGTTTATTGTTTATTTGGGCTGAAATGTTACTCTATGATTTAGCTTCTCCTGATAAGCATTTTGTATTGAAACTTTCAAAGGTGAAGTAAAAAATATTTTGGGTTCAAACAGTCATCTACCTCCCCTCATTTTACCACACATCCTCCTGGGAATTTTCAATTTTCCCATTTTTAGCAAGTGAAAGAACAGACAATGGCAGGAATAGTTGGACAGTGGTCAGTACTTTTTCTTAGAGAGTTTCTGGGAAATTATTCTGAAGTAAAGAACTAAACCACATAGTATTTTGAGAGACTATTAAACTTAGGCCAGTTTTTCTGGTCAGCAGTGTAGTGTAATGAAGCATTCATGGAAGGCAACATAAATTCTAGTCCCAGTCCTACCACTTACCAACTGTATGCCCTTAGGCAATGATTTATTCTGGAACATTACTCAAATTGAAAGTCACACTGCTATTTGTCTTCATATACTTGCAGCTACATTCTGTCCTTCAAAGACACACTCTCTCGTCATTGTCCTTTCTCTGAATTCTTTACATGTGCTCTCTGGAACATTCATTTCAATTGATTATAAATTACTCATCTCAAAATCTCACTAGATATTAGAAAACTGAATTCAATAGCATATTGAAAAGATGATAACTGTAACCCCATGAGCAAGTAGGAGTTATCCCAGGACTAAAAGGGTGGTGCATCAAAACAAAATCATTGTGATATTATACCACATTAATAAAATGACAAAAAAGTGATCACCTCATTTTTTGCATAAAAGTTATTTGAAAAAATCTTCATGTTATAAAAAAATATGAAAGCATATAAGGTAAAGTACCTTAAAGTTGGAGAAAAAGTTACCAGGAAATCTAGATGGGGTCAAAACTTTAAGACTAACTCATTAAACTAAGAATAGAAGAGAACATCTTCAAAATGAAAAAGAACACTTCTTTAATAATTGCAAACTAATATTATGCATTTGATGGCACAAAACTGAAAGTTTTCAATCTAAATTCAGGAATAAGCACAGGATGCCTACGTTAATCTTTACTATTCTACAACATATTAGACATCCCAGACAAAACAATTAGGCAAGATAAACAGAAGCACCCAAATTGGAAAGGAAAAGTTAAACTTTCCTTATTCAGAGATTATATATGTGTGTGTATACATATATACACAAATAAACATATTTATATGTGTATATAAAACATATATATGTTTATATATACATGCATTTATAACCCTAAAAATCCATAAAAAACTACTAGAGAATAAACAAATTAATTAAAGCAAAATGGTACAAGATCACCACACAAACACCAATTGTTTATCTACATGCCAGCAATGAACAATTTGAAAAAGAAAGAAAACAATTCCATTTGTAGTAGCATTCAAAATAATAAAATATATAGGACTAAAATTAATCTACAAGATGAAAGACCTGTACATTGAAAACTTCTAAACAATTCTGAGTGATGTTAAAGGCCTACATAAATGGAAATACATCCCTTATTCATGGATTTAAATACTTACTATTCTTAGGTTGGCAATACTAAACAGAATGATCTTCACTTTCAATGCAATTACAATCCCAGTTCCAATGGCCTTTTTGCAGAAATGGAAAAGCTTATTCTCCAATTTATATGGAAGTTTGAAGAGCTCAGAACAGACAAAATAATTTTGAAAAAGAAGAACAAAGCTGGAAGTCTCACACTGATTTCAAAACTTAGAAAAAATGACAATAACCAAAATAGCAAGGTACTGACATAAAGGCAGACGTATAGACCAATGTAACAGTATTGGGAGTAGAGAACTAAATGAATATATTTAGAAACAGTTGATTTTTCATAATGATACCAAGGTTGCTCAATGAATAATAATAGTCTCTTCAACAAAATTATGATGGGACACCTGCATATTCATATACAAAAACATGAATTTGGAACCTTAGCTAACGCCATATACAAAAATTAACTCTAAATGGATTAAAAATATAAATATAAGCCATACAATCATAAAACTGTCTAAGAAAAGATAGTGGCAAATCTCCATGACCCTGTGTTTCATAATACTTTCTCATATATGATATCAAAACATAAACAAAAAAATTAAATGGATCAGACTGCCTCAACATTTAATCTTTTGTGCATTAAAACACATAATCACTGAAGCATGCAGTGGCACACACCTGTAATTCCAGTGGCTCTGGAAGTTGAGTCAAGAGGATAGGGAGTTCAAAGCCAGCCTTAGTATAAGTGAGACACTAAGCAACTCAGAGAGACCCTGTCTCTAAATAAAATACAAAATAGGGATGGGAATGTGGCTCAGTTGTTGATTACCCCTGAGTTCAATCCTTGGTACCCCTAAGAAAGCATAATAACAAAAGTGAAAATCCACCTCACAGAATAGGAGAAACACTTGAAAATAATCTATCTTATAAGAGTTTAATATTCAGAATATATAAAAACTTTTAAGAACAAAAAAGTAATTTTATATGAAGATACTAACTTATAAAGGCAAGGGATTGGGGATGAGAGGAATGAAAGAACTTTAAATAGAACAAAGAGGGGGGAGGGGCAAGCGGATAAGAATAATAGAATAATAGCAGAGTGAGTTATCCATGATTACCCTAAATACATGTATGAAGACACAATTGTTGTAAAAATACTTTATATAAAACCAGCAACTTGAGTAATTGTGCTTTTTATATGTAATATGAAATGAAATGTACTCTACAAACGTATAACAAATTAGAATAAAAAACAGTTAAAAAAAGTAATTTAAACCACGATGAGATATCAATTTACCAAAGTAGAATGCTTATTATCAAAAAGACTATGGATAACAAGTGATTGTGAGGATAAGAGAAGGGGAACACAGTTGGGAGGAGTGTAAATTAGTAGAGCCATTATGGAAAACTGTCGCCACCTGCAGCAATTGCCGCTTGCAGCAACGATACCGCGGGAGAAAATTTGGAGGCAGACTGGAAATGAAAAAGTTCTTTTATTCTTCTTTCTTCTAACTTCTCTCTCCGGCTCCAACAACCTCTCCAACTCCAACCACCCCACTAACTAACCTCACCCGGTTAAATACATTTTGCCTTAACAAGGACAAGTGCTAACAGCTTGAGCTTACAGGTGCGTCACACAGTGTTCACAGGCATAAAAAGATTCTTAGATAGATGCATGAATATCAGGTGAAAATACTTGAACACCTTTATGGCTCTCAGCTAACCGCCATCTTAGCTATCCTCAATTAGGGCTCTTACAGAAAACAGTATGGAGGTTTCTCAAAAAATTAAAAATAGAACTACCAAATGATCCAGCAATGCCATTCTTGGTTATATATTGACAGGAAATGAAATCAGTATGTTGATGATAGATGCATCCCCACAACAATAACCAAGAAATGGAAACCACCTAAGTGTCTATCAGAAAACGAAATGGATAAAGAAAATGTGATACATAGGGCATGCTATTCAGCTATGTATAAAATGAAATTTTGGCATTTTCAGTAACATGAATGTGATTAGACATCATCATATTAAGTGAAATAGGCCAAATACAAAATGTACTGTGTGATCTCATTCACATGTAAAATCCAGAAGAGTTCTGTTTGGGGTGGAATGGCTGGGGAAAGTAGGGGGAAGGGAATAGTGGGAAGAGGTTGATCAATGGGTACTTTGATACAGGTAGATAAGGCTAATAAATTTTGATGTATCACACAGTAGAGTGACTATAAATAACAATTATGTGGTGTATATTTTATAAAAATAGAAGAAAGGATTTTGATTTTTTGCAATAAAATTATAAATGAGGAGATAAACAATTTTAAAAATCTGTATAATTCAAAAATCATACAATATAAGCCTATGTCAAAACATCACATGGTATCCATTTAATATATATAATTTTTGTTTTATATATCAATTGAAATAAGTAAAAAAGATGAATAAGTTTTAGAGATATGCTAAAGAGTCTAGATACAATAACCAACAAGAGTGTGCTACTTATTTATCCTTTGGGTATAAACCAAGAAGTGGGAAAGCTGGGTCAAATGATGTTTCCATTCCAGGTTTTCTGAGGAATCTCCATACTGCATTCCATAATGGTTGCACCAATTTGCATACCCACCAGTAATGTATGAGTGTACCTTTTACCCCACATTCTCACCAACAGTTATTGCTGCTTGTATTCTTGATAATTGCAATTCTGAGACAAAGGTGCCAACTATATTCACTGGAGAAAAGATAGCCTTTTCAACAAAAGGTGCTACGAAAATTGGAAAGCCACATGTGACAAAATGAAATTAAACCTCTATCTCTTACACTGCATGAAACTCATCTTTAGATCAATGACTTAGGCACTAGAACAGAGACCTGTGCCTAATAGAAGAAAAAGTAGGCCCAAACCTTCACCATATCAGTCTAGGATCTGACTTCCTTAACAAGACATCTGAAGTGCAAGGAATAAAATCAAGAATCAATAAATGGATGGATTCAAACTAAAAAGCTTCTTCTCAACATAAGAAACAATGATGTGAAGTGAGAGCCTTCATTGGAAGAAAATGTTTGGGAGAAAATCTTTACCACACACATCTCAGATACAGCATTAGTCTCCAGGATCTATAAAGAACTCAAAATACTTAACACCAGAGGTTGGGTTGTAGCTCAGTGCTAGAGTGCTTGCCCAGCATGTGTGAAGTACTAGGTTCAATCCTCAGCACCACATAAAAATAAGTGGATAAAATAAAGGTATTGTGTCAATCTACAATTAAAATAAAGAAAAATTTAACAAGAAAACAAATAACTCAATCAATAAATGGGCTAAGGAACTTAATAAAATATAATCGATCAACAAATATATGAAAATATGTTCAACATCCCTAGCAACTAGAGAAATGCAAATCAAAACTACTTTTAAGATTTCATTTCACTTCAGTTAGAATGGCAAGAGCATTTATAGTCTTTTAAAATGCACAAAACTATCTTTCAAAATGCTTCTTCCATTTTGAATCCTCATCTACAATGAGAGTTGTCATTATTCAACATCCTCACCACCATTTGTGTACTCAGATTTCTGGATTTTGGCTATTCTCATAGACATGTACCCATATCTAATTCATATTTCAATTTGTGTTTGCCCTGTGACAGATGATGTGGTACATATTTTCATGTAATATTTGCCATCCTTGTGTATTCTTTGTTGAGATGTCTATTAAGCTCTTTAGCTGATTTTTTAAAACCAGGTTGTGTTTTTTTATGATTAAGTTTTAAGAGATCTTTGTATATAAAGAATACATTTTATTAGCTATCTCTCATAATCTTTAGCTTTACATTTTATTTTATTGTCTTCCTCAGAGTAAAAGATTTTAATTTAATACTGTCCAGATTACCAATTATTTTTTTATTGAGTGTGCCTTTGCTGTTGTATTTATAAATTCATCTTCAGACCAAAAAAAATTAGCTAGGTTATTACATCTCTTGCTAAGTGATCTTGCCACACACACAAAGAAAAGGAACAGAAAGGAGTTTTTGGAAATGATGAAAAATTTCTATTTACTACAGTGGTGCTTTTTGTGGGCTTATGCATATATACAAACTCATTGAATTGTATATATTACATATATGTAGTTTATTGTATATAAATTATACCTTAATGAAATGCTTTTTAAAATCTGTAACCATTCAGCCTGCTAAAAAGATTTTTAAGTTGTCTGCTTCTCTGGATCTAGATACTAGTTCTGACAGAGAAATTAACATGGCGTTGTAACTTTTAAATTGTATAGAAATTAGTTCATTGCAATAAGAGAATATAAGATTTTAGTAGAGGCTTTTAAAAGACATCACAATAGGGTTTATTCAGTGAGACCCTAAGTGGGTGACACTGGGATTTTTCCTGTCTAGGGTGAAAATGTTAGCTCGTGGGAATCCCAAAACCAAATGTTCCAAGCTTTTCACATTCCCAATGATGTCATCCTGAAACACCATTAAATTGTCTTTATAAAGTTGTAAAAATATTCCAAAACAAGCATTACATGCTGAATCCAACATTTAGATCTTGAGTGTAATTTTGCACTACATTACTGGAATTATCGTGCTACATTGGCTGCAGTTTGTATAATAGACCAGACAGGGATTTACGATGGTATCTAAGTATTTCCTTTCATCAGATAAAAACTATATATTTTTGACAAAAAGTAAAAAACAAAAACAAAAATAACAAACTACCTCAAGACAAATGAAGGCAAACTAAACCAGGCAGAAATTAAAAGGGAATCTAAATTTGAAAGTACCGTTGAACTCAATGAGTTTCCTATTTTTTAAGGATTTATCTAGAGGACAAGCCAAAATCTGTTCCCTATTGAGTGTCTAAAACTTGTATAGAAAGTCTTTCCTCAGGCACACACCAGAGTGACTTGTGAAGCTAAGATAGGAGGATCACATATTTGAGGCCAGCCTGAACAACTTAGCAAAGTCCTAAAGAACTTAGTGAGAACCTATCTCAAAATAAATAATGAAAAGAGATGGGGGATATAGCTCAGTTGTGAAATGTCTCTGGGTTAAATAACGAGCACCTGTCCCTCCCAGGCAAACAAAAAAGAAAGAAAAGAAAATCTTCCTTTTTATTTGCTAGAAGAACCAGATGATAGAGCTCTACACTCATCTACAGTAACTGGAACATGCAGATATAAAATGCTAGAAAGAAGCCAGAGAAGAAAAGGTTTAATGCTGTCTATAAATTCTGCCCAGTTCTCTGACCAACTCCTAAATTATGAATGTGAGCATCAAGCTCCATGCAGCCAATCTAAAGTTGAAAGATCGATTAATTTGCATGTGTTCTTGACTGTAGGGGTGATAATTAATATATATTGAGTTCAGGTAAGTTAATTGCCTATTTAAACAAAAATCAATAGTTTTCAAAGGAGAAAATAGAATTTGGATTCTCTAAAACCTATATTTTACAAAGTCTAAGAGACATTCCAAAATGATTTAGACATATAAAAATAAAGGAAAATGTAACCCATACTCAAGAAAAGGCAATCAATACAAATGGACACTGAGATGACACAGAAGGTGGAATTAACAGACATACTTTTAAAAAGCTATAGCCAAGCACTTAATAAGCTCACAATTTTAAAAATTCCAACAAAAATGCATTTAAACTAAAAAATATAAATAAAACATATTTAAACTAAAACATTCTCAAAATGAATAGTAACTAGGCAACTTATGCAAACGGTCATACTGCAACTACATACAAGTGTATATAGGCATGTAGATGTAGAAAATCAGCTCAAGGCCCAAGACATGGCAAACCTATCCAAAACCTACAGCACCTACTTGTTTTATGTTGATTTCAAATGCTCATTGTTTCTCATGTATAATATACAGTCTCATAGTGTCCCTTATTTCAATCACTCTTTGTCATACCCCAGTTCCATATACACATACCTCAAATGAATATTATATGTCAATTTCAGAATTATATTTTAAAGCACAGTTGTAATCAAAAGGTTACTGATTATAAATGATAAAAAAATTAACTTAAGCAATAGGAGGAATTTATCAGAAGGTATATATAACTAAAGGAAAAGGAAGAATGTATGTATGTAGTCCTTGACTATAGGTAAGACCAGAGACATAAACTCAAATACAATTATTTCTTTTCATCTCTCATCCCTGCATTCTTTTAGGCCATCTTCCTACCTGTGGCTATCAAAAGACTACCAGAAATTCCTGAGCTATATATCTTATAGCTTTTCCAGAACAATGGGACAGAATATTTTTACCCTGGACAATATTTTTATCCAAAAAGTCTCTAGGAAAGAATTGTAATTTCCCAACCTAGATTACATGTGCTTAACACAACCAGTAAAATCAAGTCTGGCTAGGAATGGGCATACTGATTGAAAGGCCCCACTGGAATCTCATAGTTGGAGAGAGGAAGAAGAGATTCTCTTAAGAGCAGAGGACGAGGTTTTCTAGGAGAGGAAAGAGTTGTACCCACTGTTAAAAAAAAAAAAAAAGTTTACTCTAATAAGTTTCCTAAATTCTCTGTCCCAATTGCCTAGTTGGTAAAAATCCACCATGCCCCATGAAATTACCCACAGCAGAAGCATGGCCACTTATCTTAGACTAGTAGGTGTTTCCCAATATCTGTCCTGTCCTTCTCCTCTCACTTCACATTTTGCTATTTGAAAGATAGGTATGGAGACTGAGGTTCCATCTTGAACTGTTAGGTTGGAGTTTACATTGTGGAAATGATGGATAAATAAGTTAAAGGAAGCACAGTCCTAGACTTTCACATTAAAGAGAAATTAATTTCAATACTATTACTTTGGATTACTGTTTACCTCCTAGTTGAACTTAACCGTAACTGATAACCGATTAGCTCCCTGCATGGAATCAGGGCAACACAATGAGGTTGAGAGTAGATTGAATGAAAATATATTTGCACTTAAATCTAGGTTCTGCAATGTACTAATTTTGGGATCTTCAGCAAATAATTTCTCTCTCTACCTCAGTTTCCTTATACCTAAAATGAAGGCAATAATCTTTCTGCCTCATATGGTGGTTGTAAAGATTAAATAAGACCATATACAAAAAATGTATAAATGATCATTTGTTAGTATTTTAATGGTTTTCAATTTTTCCTAGTAAAAGGCTTTGATGTCTTTTCTTTTCTCTACACCTGAGCTACCATAGCACTCCATTCCAATTTGCTCCTCTCTACAGTTAGAATCCCCTGAAGCCCACAGAATCCTCTTTATTTCCTAAACTACCGCTTCTAAAAAAAATCCACTCATTAAATAAGTCCCTTATCTTTGAAGCTCCTCAAGTCCTCCTCATCACCTACATAATGAAGTCTTAGGTTTCTTAGCCTAGTGTTCAAGAGTTTGGGATGATGTCTTCTGAGTGATGGCATCTCCTATCAGGCTTTTAACCACCCCCTACATGCTTATAACTCTTAGGTTTATACTTTCAATTATGACCTATCTCACAAGCTCTGGTTTCATGCACTTTACTGCATAACAACTCCTGAACATAACATAAACACTTCGAACTCAGTATGCCCAAAATGAAACTATTCTTCAACATTCAAAAACTACTTGCCTTTATTGCAAATCTCCATTGGTGACACAACCATCACTCATATAACCATTCATTTAAAAAAAATATTTATTTATTTGCTTTAGTTGTACACAATGCCTTTATTTGTATGTGGTGCTGAGGATCAAACCTGGGCCATGCGCATGCTAGGCAAGGGCTCTACTGCTGAGCCACAACCCCAGCCCCATATATAACCATTCTTGAAACTCTTCAAACGCTGTCTTTTCACGTCTAAGAAATTGTTAAGAAGTCCTTTCAAAATTACTTGCTCAGGGCTGGGGATATAGCTCAGTTGGTAGAGTGCCTGCCTCGCATGCACAAGGCCCTGGGTTCAATTCCCAGCACCACACACACACACACACACACATCCTCAAAATTAGGTCAGAGACTTCACACCTAATAGAAAAAAAAAGCAGGCCCAAATCTTCATCATGTTGGCTTAGCACCTGACTTCCTTAATGAAACTCATAAAGCACAAGAAATAAAATCAAGAATCAATAAATGGGATGGATTCAAACTAAAAAGCAAGAGAAACAATTATGAAGTAAAGAGAGAGCCTACAGAATGGGAGAAATTTTTACCACATGCACATCAGGTAGAGCACTAATGACCAGTATGTATAAAGAACTCAAAAAACACCATAAAAACAAACAATCCAATCAATAAATGGGCTAAAGAAATAACCAGACACTTCACAGAAAAAGATATACAAATGATTAACAAATTTCTGAAAAAAATGTTCAACCTTGCTAACACTTAGAGAAATGCAAATCAAAACTTTCATCTCACTCCAGTCAGAATGGCAATTATCAAAACATCAAACAACAATAAGTGCTGGTGAGGGTGTGGGGAAAAATGTACACTGATTCATTGCTGGTGGCATTGCAAAATGGTACAGCCACTTTGGAAAGCAGTATGGAGATACCTTAGAAAACGTGAAATGGAATCACCATTTGACCCAGCTACCCATTCCTAGGGCTATACCCAAAGGACTTAAAACCAGCATGCTACAGTGATACAGCCACCTCAATGTTAATAGCAGCTTAATTCACAATAGCTAAACTGTGGAACCAACCTAGATGCCCTTCAGTAGATGAATGGATAAAGAAAATGTGGTATATATACATAATGGAATATTACTCAGCAATAAAAGAGAATAAAATCATGGCATTCGCAGGTAAATGGATGGAGTTGGAGAATATCATGCTATGTGAAGTAAGCCAATCCCAAAAAAACCAAAGGCCAAATGGTTTCTCTGATAAGTGGATGTTGATCCAAAATCGAAGGGCAAGGGAAGAATGGAATAACTTTGGATTAAGCAGAGGGAAGGGAGAGGAAAGGAGGGTGTGTGTGTGTGGGGGGAGATTGTGGAATGAGATGGACATTATTATCCCTATGTATGCATATAATTGCATGAATGGTGTGACCCTACATAATGTGCAACCAGAAAAATGAAAAGCTGTGCTCCATTTGTGTAAAAAAAAAAAAATTAAAAATTATTTCCTCAATAATTCTTCACTGTCTCCTTCTCTTCATCCTTACTGCTTGTACCCTGTTTCTGATCCTCATTCTCTCTCTCTCTCTCTTAGATTAATTACAGTAGCTGCCCCTGCTGTCTCCCTTTCTGAAAACTAAAATGACCCAAATACAACTGGCAACTTAAGTTATCTACCCACATTTAAAAATCTTACAATGTCATTGCATTTCTTGAAACTCTTTATTGGTTACTATTGCCTAGTCAAAAAAAAAAAAAAATTTACACTTTCCTATGTTCTTAATTTTTTTTTTAAAAAAAATTATTTATTTACTTTAGTTGTACACAATGCAATGCATTTATGTTTACGTGGTGCTGAGGATCAAACCCGGGCCGCACACGAGCAAGGCGAGCGCTCTGCTGCTGAGCCACAACCCCAGCCCTTAAATTCTTATTGTATGTCAACGACTATGTTAGGAATGAGGGATAAAATGTTGAATATCAGATAGCCCCTGACATTGAGGAATTCATTATCTCTCTTGGAAGGCAGACACATAAACAATTATGATAAGTCCTGTGATAAAAATACAGAAAATTACGGGAACATGAGACTGAGTTTTTTGAGTGCAGGGGCTGTAACTTCCTAATATTTGAATTCCAAACTCCTGTCACAATGCCTGACAGTTGTTAATGCTGATCCTGTTTTTAAAATAGGATGCCTTATCATATCCCAAACAAATGGAATGTATAGACTTTATTTGGAGGCTAATTTGAAAAAGATCAATTGTAAATAGTTTTTTTAACAGGCCAGAGAAAATTGAGCACTAAAAGAATGTTTTAAGATGTTATAATGAAGGCTGAAGCTATAGCTCAGTGGTAGAGCACTTGCCTAGCATGTGTGAGGCACTGGGTTTGATCATTAGTACCACATATAAATAAATAAAATAATGGTATTGTATCCATCTACAACTAAAAATTTTAAAAAAGTTTTAAAAAGGTGTGATAATATGTTTTAGAAAACATTTGTTTTTAAAATACATTTATGTTTTCTAACAGTTCTTATTTCTTAGATAAATGTAAAAAATATTTATGAACAGCATGATATGATATCTGAAAGTTGCCTCAAAATATTCTAATGATGGGCTGGTTGCAGAGGTTCACTCCTGTAATTCCCGCGATTCAGGAGGCTGAGGCAGGAGGATTGCAAGTTTGAGGCCAGTCTCAGAAACTTAGTAAGACTCTCAGCAACTTATTAAGATCTTGTTTCAAAATAAAAAATAAAAAGGGCTGGAGATGTAGTTCAGTGGTAAGTACCCCTGGATTCAATCCCCAGTACCCTGCCAAAATATTCCAACGATGGCAAGTTGCTAAAAGTGAGTTAAAATATATATGAAAAATATTGGCCATTCACATGTTAATAATTGCTGAACTTGATGATAGATATTTTTAAAATGACTTCATATATTTCATAGGGCTGTTGTGGAAATTAAAAGAAATGATTATATAAAATGCCTGATACAGCACATACCTCCTCAAAAAATGTTTTGCTTCTCCCTCATCATCTTATTCCTCTCCACGGTGGTAGGCATATCAAAGTAATCAGTAGGTCTGTGAGATAGGAATGAGAAACTCATCATTCTGACAACCAGAAACATACTGAGCTCCATTACAGTTCTCTAGTAATGACAGTGCCTGGAGTGTCAGTAATCTTCCCCAGGAGCCTAGGATAGTAAGCCCTGTACTCCCATGCTAGAGGAAAGAAATCATGGAATCAAGTTCTGGAAAAGGCAAGAGGGAATATATCAACATACTTTCCAGGCTAAAGGAAGCTGGATTATTCTAGTATTTTCTTAGGCAGTTTCAATGTGCTCTGCAATATCACCACCTTGTGGCTATCCACATTACATTACCTAATTTCTCAGATGTAGAGTTTGCTCTGAAAGCTTTGACTGATCTGTGAAAGTTCTAAAAGGAAATGGACCTCATTTATTCAAACAGTGTTTATTATCCTCTCTTTTAAGGCCTTTAAGGGCCTTTAACTCAACTTTCAATATAACACCTACTATATATCAGCATTCATTAATCAATTGAACACACTTCTTTTCTAAACATCTAATCTTGGAAAGACACCAAATTAAGCATGGAGGATAAATGGGTAATAAAATCTAGCTGACACATAAATGGTTGAAAAATAGAGATGTTAATACTATATTTAATAATTAATTATTAATTTATTTTTGTAGCCATAAATATGTATAACATTTTTTTACAGAAACAGGAATTTTTAGCTCAGTTGGTAGAGTGCCTGCCTCACATGCATAAAGCCCTGGGTTCAATCTCCAGCTCCCCAGCACCACACACATACACACAAAAAAAATACAGCTATTTTATATGACTATTTAAAAATTTGTATTGCTTCTCTTTAGTTATATATGATGATAGAATTCATTTTAACATAATTGTAAAAGCAAGGAGTATAATTTGTTCTAATTCATCCCCCATAATTTCCCCTTCCCCTCCTTTTCTCCCACCTCCCTCTACTCTACTGATATTTCTACTATTTACTTTTAGTTTAGTTTTTTTTTTTTTCTTTTTTTTAGTAGTGTATTATGTATGTGCATGATGGTGGGATTCACTGTGGTATATTCCTATATATACATAGGAATGTTAGGTCAGATTCATTCCACTGACTTTCTCTATCCCATACATTCTCCCTTCCCTTCATTCCTCTTTGCCTATTCCACTAATCTTTCTTCTATTATTCTTTATATCACCCTCCCCTTATTTTGGATTAGCTTCCACATATCAGATAAAACATTTGACCTTTGACTTTTAGGGACTGGATTATTTCACTTAGTGTAATACTCTATAGTTCCATCCATTTACTGGCAAATGCCATAAGGTCATTCTTCTTTATGACTAATATTCCATTGTGTATTTATACAACATTTTTAAAATCCATTCATCTGTTAAAGGGCACCTAGGTTGGTTCCATAGCTTAGATATTGTGAATTATGCAGCTATAAACATTGATATGGTATTGCTATAAACATTGATATGAAACAGCTGATTGATCAGAGACATGTATACAGAATCAAAGGTGTAAATGTTGAGTGCTTAGTATATGTGAGTAACTTTTCCAAATGTTTATATGTATGTGCATTAATTCATTTAACTCCCACAATTCCACAAAATGAATATTATTATTATCCTTATTTTACACATGAGAAAACAGAAACACAGAGAGTTTAAATTATCCAGGATCACACAGCTAGGAAATGCTAGAGCCTGATTAAAACCTGGTCTGGCTTCTGAGCCTATGCTCTAAGTAAAAACAACAAAACATTATGTGTAACTATGCCCCAATTCTGCCCTAATATTGCTATGGTCTGAATGTTTGTGTCCCATAAAAATTCATATGTCAATATATGAATATACCACAGTGAATTCCCCCTTTATATACATGTATAAATCACCAATAAAAAAACAATAAATAAATAGGAGGAAGACAAGTAGAGGAAGGGGAACAGGGAAGGGAGAGAGGGAAAGAGGAAGCTCTGAGGACTGAAATGGAGCAAATTATATTTCATCCATATATGATTATGTCAAAATGAACCCCACTATCATGTATATTTATGATGCAATAATGAAAACAATTAAGAGTTTTATATGTCAAAATCACAATCGCCAAGGTGATACTATTAGGAAGTGTAGCCTTTTTGAAAGTGACTGTCTCAGGTGGGTATATGATTGAAATTACTGCTTTTAGAAAAGAAACTTCAGAGATCTAGCTAACCATTTCCACCATACGAGAGCCTAACAGAAGACCACCATTTATGTGAAACAAGCCATTAGCCTTTGCCTTGATCTTGACTTCTTAGCCTATAGAAATGTGAGAAATATATGTTGTTTAACAACCATCCAGCTTATAACAATTTCTGCTATAACAGCCATAATAGATCTATCACAATGACGATTTAATATTTGAATGAATAAAACCCAGGACTCCCAAATCTCTGGAAATAATAGCTCAAATAAGGAAAACTCCTAGCAGGTGGTTTAGCTGGTGAAGAGTCTTTATTCCAACTCTCTGAGATTTGCTTAGTTCCTTTGTTGCAGCAATGCCCACCCTCACTTCTAGAAAAGAGTGCTTTGCCCTTAATGTTCTGTTTTAAACATAGAGCAAATAAAATATGTCACATATTTCTTTTTAACATGATGGAGATAATCTTGCATTTTCACGATATTCCCAAACTCTAAAGATGAACAGAACAGAAATAAACAAAACAATTTCAGGAAAATAAAAAATAATTTCAATTCTGACCCTATCTATGTCATCTATATGGTTCTTATACTTTCTGCATTTGACATCTGAAATTGTGTCTCGATCCCCCACCACCAAACTATAACTATATATCTATATTCATACCAGCACCTCCCTGTATTGATAACTATAGCTTCATGGTAAATAGAAATATGGAACTGTGAGTCCATTAATTTTGTTCTTTTTCAATAATGCTTGGGCAATTTGAAGATGTTTGCAAATTTATATGTACTTTAGGCTCATTTTTCTATTTCTGTAAAAAGAGGTCATTGTGATTTTTATCTCGACTGCACTAAATTTGTAGACTGCTTTAGACGATATTGGCATTTTAACAATATGAAACATTTCAATACATGAACATAGGATTTGTTTGCACTTATTTAGGTGTTTTCAAATTTCTGTCAGCAATGTTTTATATTTTTTAGTGTGTAAGTCTTCCATGTCCTCTTTGTTTGTTCTTCACTATATATTTTATTCTTTGCTATGATCACATCTCATATTAATTTATTAATTTCATTTCAGTTTGTTAGTTGCCTATGCATAGAAATACATATGGTCATTGCATGTTTAGCTTGTACCTTTCAATTGTGCTCAGTTTTTTATTAGCTTTAATAGTGCTTTAGTGTGAATTATCAATATATTGTGTTTATTTGAAGTTTAACGCATAATGTTATGAGGATACATATACATTGAAATGGTTATTATATTCAGGAAGATTAACATTTTTGTAATCTCAGTATTTTTATGACAAAAACAACTAAAGTAAACTTATATGACAAAAATCTCTAGTAACATTTAAATATGAGGCCAAAAGTACTGACAACAGGTAATTAGGCAAAATAACCTGTTCAATTTTTAAAAAAATTAATTAATTAATGCTAATTAGATATATATGACAGCAGAGTGCATTTTGATTCATTGTATACAATAGCAGCACAACTTTTCGTTTCTCTGTACACAATGTAGTGTCACACCATATGTGCAGTCATACATGTACCTAGGGTAATGATGTCCATCTCATCCCACCATCTTTCTGGCCCCCATACCCTCTCTCCTCCCCTCCCTCCCCTTTGCCCAATCAAAGTTCCTCCACTTTCCCCATGTCCTCCCCCCTAATTATGGATCAGTATCCACTTATCAGAGAGAACATTCAGCCTTGGTTTTTTGGCATTGGCTTAATTCGCTTAGCATGATATTCTCCAACTCCACCCAGTTACCTGCAAATGCCATAATTTTATTCTCTTTTAATACTGAGTAATATTCAATTGTGTATATATACCACAGTTTCTTTATCCATTCACCTATAGAAGGGCATTTAAGTTGGTTCCACAGTTTGGCTATTGTGAAATGAGCTGCTTTAAACATTGAAGTGGCTGCATCACTATAGTATGCTGATTTTAAGTTATTTGGGTATAGACTGAGGAGTAGGATAGCTAAGTCAAATTGCGGTTCCATTCCCAGTTTTCCAAGGAATCTCCATACTGCTTTCCAGATTGGTTGCACCAATTTGCAGTCCCACCAGCAATGTATGAGCATGCCTTTTCCCCACATCCTTGCCAACATTTATTGTTGTCTGTTTTCTTGATAACTGCCATTCTGATTGGAATGAGATGAAATCTTAGAGTAGTTTTGATTTGCATTTCTCTAATTACTAGAGATGTTGAACACTTTTTCATATATTTGTTGATTGATTGTATATCTTCTTCTGAGAAGTGTCTGTTCAGCTCCTTATCCCATTTATTGATGGGGTTGTTTGTTTTTTGGTGTTAAGTTTGAAAAAAAAAATTGTGCATTAAATAATAATATCAAGATGGTGAAAAGACAACCAATATAGTGAAATTGTTTACAAAACATATATCTGAAAAGAGATTAATATCTAGATTATACAAAGAAATTCTACAATTCAACAATGGAAAACAAATACGATTAAAAGTGAGCAAAAACCTGAATAGAAATTTCTTCAAGAAAAACATATAAATTGCCAAAAAGCCCATGAAAGGATGCTTAATACTACTAGTCATCAGAAAAATGCAAATTGAAATTGCATGAGATACAACTTCATATTCATTATCATGGCTACTATCAAGAAAAGCAAAAAACATAAAATAACAAGTTTTAATAAGGACATGGAGTAATTGAATCCTTTAAATATGGCTAGGGGTGGTTCTTCAAAATGTTCAACATAAAAAAAAAAAAAACCACACGATTCAGCAATTTAAGTCCTAGATATACATGCAAATGAGTTGAAAACAGAGAATCATACTGATAATTGTTCACCAATGTTCATAATAGCATTATTCACAATAGCCAAAAAGTGAAAGGTATTTAAATACCCATTAACAGATGAATGGTGTTTTAGTCAGCTTTTTGCTTCTGTGACTAAAAGATATGACCAGAACAATTATAGAGGAGGAAAAGTTTACTTGAGGGTTACATAGAAGGCTGGCTCCATTCCCCGGGCCTCAAGGTGAGGCAGAACATCATGGCAAAAGAGTGTGGCAGAAGGAAGTGGCTCACATGGTGATCGGGAAGCAGAGAGACTCCACTCACCAGATGCAAATATATACCCCAAAGCCACACCCCCAATGCCTCACTTCCTCCAGGCACACCACACCTGCCTTCAATTACCACTCAATTAATCCCACCAGATGCTTAATTCACTGTTTGGATTAAGGCTTTCATAGCCCAATCATTTCTTCTCAGAAACTTCTTGCATTGTCTCACATGTGAGATTTGGGGGAAACTTCAAATCCAAACTATAACAAATGGATAAATAAAATGTGTGATATAGAATGAAATATTTCTCAGTCTTGAAAAGGGAATGAAATTCTGACAAATGCCACAATATGGATGAAGTTTGAAAGTGTTATGCTAAGTAACATAAGCTGGACACAGAAGGAAAAATGTCACATGATGCCACTTACATGTAGTATCAACATAAGGTAAATTCATAGGTACAGAAAGTAGAATAGCAATTGCTGGAGTCTGTAAGTAGGGGGAAATGTGGAGTTAATTTTTGAATGGATACGGTTTCTGTTTGGGACGATGAAAATTTTCTTGAAATATTGGTAAAAAATGTACATTATGAATGCTATAATGTCACTAAATTGTACACTTAAAATGGTTAAAATAGTAATTTTATACAATGTACATTTTAGTATAATAAAAAATAATAATATTACAAAAGCTTGCTTGAAAGAAAGCTATCAAAGGGTTCTTTTTATAAAAATTTGCTTAACTGCCCCCTTGTGATACCAGATAGCAGGCAGAAAAAAGAACCAGAATAGTAAAGAGCTCTGCTTTTATTTTACTCTTCTTCATCTTTTTTTATGTTAGTCAAATGCTACCTTTCCTAAGAAAATTTTCACATGAAATAAAGTCAGTCTTTTCCCAGCACATTACATTATGTTTTATCAGAACACTAATGCAAGAGCTCAGTGGAAATTCTCATGAGCCTCAGCATTTCTCTTAGACAAAGACAGGTGGAGCAAGAGATCAATGGAAAAGTACAACAGTGGAAAATGCTGTGAATTTTGTGGCTTCATTTTTCTGTATTTAGATAATTTAGGAAAATTTTCAAAAGATAAATGCCTAGTTATAAATAAATAACATACTTGCTGTTAAGTTTGTTGCTGTTGTTTTTATCATCCTTAAAGGCCCACATGCATTTTTAATTCATTATTTATTCCCTCAATAAATATTTGTTTAGTGCCTACTATGAACCAGGCATTATTGTAGACATTATAAATACAACAGTAAACAAAACATAAAAATTCCTGCCCTCATGAAGAATACTTCCTTTTCCTGCTCCATTGCCTCTTTTCTCCTTTCCTTGGCCTAATGAAATAGAAGACAGATTCTAGATTCTAGATATAGTTCTGGCATTAATTAGATGGGTGATATTTGCTAGCATTTCTGTGCTCAGGGACCCTTTTGCAGATCCTGATCCAGGACAAAACACACATGTGAAGCCATGGAAAATGCCCAAACCAATCTAATATATTATATGCTTTCTAGAGACTCATTGACCAATAAATAGGAAAACCAGATGTTTATCCAGGAACCTACAACACACATTTGAAAGCAACAGAGGGTAAAACAAATATAATAAATGGCAGACAAGATTATTTCCAGTTTGTGAAAATCTAAGATTCCTCTGATATTGGATCTATGTGTTGGGTAAAATTTGACTCAGTGAGAACGGACAGTAGGAGCTTTTTTAAAACACAATGTACAGAGGGATTAAAAAGACACAGTAGCCAAAGAATACTTTTAGAGCTTCTGTATGAGAGCAGAGAGTAGTTCATTTTGGCTAGATCATGAAGAAAGTGCCAAACTCTAAATTTACATTGATTTCATGATAAAAGACACTTAGACATTTCTGCTTGTAGATAGTGCTCAGATGATTTCCTAGGTATATCTGTAGGTTCATATACACTCTCCTTTCTGGATAAAGATTTTTAGTTCCAAAAATTTGAGAAACTAAATCTCACTACGTATCTCCAAAATTATTGTTGGTCAGATTTCTGATGCTAATTTTCCCCAAAGGCTACATAAAATTACTTCATTTTCCTGATATTCAAAATCCAATCACTCCCATCCTCATTGTCAACAAATAACTGGATCTTTCTACTGTATTGATAAAGAGCACAAGCTTTGTTGCCAGATTAGTGAATTCAGATCCCGACAGTGTTCTTTCCTACCTGTGTTACCTTGGGCAAATTTCTTTACCTTTATGAGCCTGATTCCTTGTCTGTAAATAACAATTGTCCTTGCCTTGGAAGGTTATTGAGAACTTTGGGTGAGGTAAAGTAAAGAGCAGCCATTATAATTTTAGGAATCCCCTGAAATTCCTGAGTCTAGACTTAAGTGTTCCTATGCATATATTATATTTTTTCTTCCTGCTCAGGGATTGCCATTCACTTAAGCTGTGTCCTGTTCTGGGTTCTCTCTTCTCCCCTTCATGTCCTCATCCCATCAGTAGTTTTATCCCCCTCAAGATTGAAGAATGTTCTTTTTTTCTAACCTCTTCCTATTAACCCTTTCTTTCCAGCCTAAAAATTCATTCAAGTCTCTTCTATTAGAGAAAAATTTGCATTTGCCATTGAATTTCACCCTTTCTTTTCTCAAACCTCTCTAAATTTTCCTGAATGTGATTCTTCAGCTTTGTTATTGACTGAGTGTTTGTGTGTCCACAAATTCATGTATTAAAATCTAATCTCCACCACTGGAAGGTAATTAGGTCTTGAAACTAAGCCCTCATGAATAGAATTAGTGTCTTTTTAACAAGAGGTTAGAGTGTTAGTTTGCTCTCTTCCATGTGAGGTGTCTTAGTCTTTCCAGGCTTCTATAACAGAATACCATAGACTGGATTCACTAGTAAGCAACAGAAATTTATTTCTAACAGTTCTTGAAGCTGGGAAGTCTAAATATCAAAATATCATTTACTAGTGTACACTATACTTCACCCCTCCCTCTTCTGTTCTTTCATCTCTTTTTGCCACTCCAGCCTACATAAATCCTTTCACAGTTACCCGTTTACACTGAACAACTCTCTGTAACTTATAATTTCTTTTCAGAACATCACACACACCTATCTTAAGTGAAACCAAACTTTTCTTTAAACTTTCTCCTATACAGTGATCTCACTCCCCTACACAAGACAATTGGAAAGTGTCAACCTTTTATTAACTTTTCCCTGATATCCAATCTCCTCCTCCCACTGAGGTGAGGTCATCTGACAAACTGCTCTTTATGATCTACCACTGTACTTCGTGGACCCTCTGATGATTCACCCATATTATTTGAAGAAATCAGTACCCAACCTACAGTGTTCCTTGCTATTCCATGGCTTACTATCATCATATGATATCAATGTCCACATGAAGCACCCTTTCAACAGCCTACTCTCAACAGCCTACTCTACTTCCTTGAAGACTCTCTTCTTCAAATCTAGTGATCCTGACCCCTTTCTACTTTGGCTATTTATTTGTATGTTTAAAGCTGGTCTTCAAGTTTATCTTGAACCATTCTATCTTCAGAATCTTCAACTCAAATACTATACATTTTGGTGGAAAAAACATATCCTGCCAGGTCTCATATATTCACTACCATCTATTCTATACTTGAATTTTGATTTCTTAATGAGTCTAGACTTTAATTCCTACAGTCTTCTCACAACTTAGAAAGCTCCTTTACCCAGCCTACATCATGTGGTAGGAGAGAAAACTCAATAACAGTTTCTATTTTTTTGCATGTTTCCTATTTGCAAACAAGACTGCTATTAGCATTTTTTTTTTCCAATTAGAAAAGGGCACCCTCACAAGGTGATCAGATTTTCAAATGTACAGTTTATCTGCTAGGCAAATCATACGAGAAAACAGCTTTTGATTTAGTTCAGGAAAATATTTTTTTAGATAAGATACACAAAAAATGACTCACAAAGAAAAATGAATAAATTGAACTCTAAAGAAGCTGAAATCATGTAATCTGTGCCAGAAAATGTTAAAAGAACACAAGTAAGCCTTAAACTTGGAATAAGTAAATGGAAAAAGCACGTATCTGATAAAGGACTTTTATCTAGACTATATAAAGAATTCTCAAAACTCAATAATAAGGAGACATAATTCATATAGGAGGAAAAAATGACTTCTAGTTTCAACCAAGGAGAAGTATTTCTGCTCCTCCCGTTTCTTCCTCTTTCACCTAAATATGCTATACATGAAACAAGAAAAAAGCATAAGAAATATTTGAAAGTTTGGAAGAAGATAAACTGCTTGTGACTTGAGATACAAATGGTGGCAAACTTCCTTAGTTTTCTTATTGCCTCCCATATATCTCAGACAGAATTCTCCATTTTGTAATGGGCACAAACAAAAAAAAATGTTTGAGGAAAAGTCTCTTCTCCTAGCCAAAAGGCTATAGAAAAGTGGCCAAATAAAAACCTGTTTCACCCACCCTACTCCAGTAAAAAGACAAAAGAGCAATGTTCCCCACAACAGTTTTAGTGGGAGCAAGTAAAAAACACTTTCCCCACCCCTTTCTCCACAGAAATTTATAGTGTCATACCAATTCCCTTGATGAGGTATTGTCTGGAGAGCTGCACAGAAGATTTTGTCTTTCATCTCCACCTGACAGAAACAAAAGAAAAAAAGAAAAATCTTAAAAGTAGCAAGAGAGAAGCAACTCACATACAATGGATCCAAAATTAGATAAAAACTGAGTGCTCATTAGAAACTATGGAAGACTGAGGGAATAGGATGACATTTTGAAAGTTTCTTGGAGAAGAAGATTGTTAACCAAGAATTATATGTACAGGAAACCCATCCTTCAAAAATGAAGAGATCTAGCTCTAGAACTCAATGATAGAGTACTTGCCTAGCATGTGTGAGTCTCTGGGTTCTCTATCTTTAGTACCAAAGAAAAAAGAAGGAGAAGGAGAAAGAGAAATTAAGACATTTCCCAAAACTCAGAGACAATTCATCTTTAGAACTTGTCCTTAAAAACATACTAAAAAGGGGTTGGGGTTGTGGCTCAGCAGTAGAGCACTCGCCTAGCACGTGCATGGCCCAGGGTTTGATCCTCAGCACCAAGTAAAAATACAAGGCATTGTGTACAACTAAAACAAATTAATAAATATTAAACACACATGCACACACACACACACACACACACACACACTAAAAAGCCGGGTGCAGTGGTTCACGCCTGTGATCCCAGCACTTGGGAGGCTGAGGCAGGAGGATCGCTAGTTCAAAGCCAACCTCAGCAAGGGCGAGGTACTTAGCAACTCAGTGAGACATTGTCTCTAATACAATACAAAAGAAAAGGGCTGGGGATGTGGCCAAGTGGTCAAGTGCCCCTGAGTTCAAATCCCGGGGACCAAAAAAAGAAAAAAAAAAAAAAAAAAGACATACTAAAGGTAGCCTTCAATCTGAAATGAAAGGACATTAGACAGTAAAAGTTAATACAATGGAACTAAGAGTAGCATAAAGGTAATTTATAATATGTAAATGTAAAATACAATAAAATATATTTCTTTTTGTAGTGTATTTCTTCTTTTATCTATTAAAGAGATTAGATAAAGCAATAATTATGAGTTTTGATCAGCTGATAACATATAAAAATGTATAAAGATATCAATTGTGTGGCCAACATAGCACTAGGAAAGGATTGGGAAAAGACCTCAATTGTAATGAAATTTTTGTATACTATTGAAATTTATTTGCTATTAATATGAAATATATTTTTCATATGTGAAAATGGTTATTGCATATTCCAGGGAAACCACTAGAAAATAACAAAAATTTGTTAAAAAAATAACAAATTGAATTTCTATTTTCAGAAAATATCTATTTACACAAGATGGGCAGTAATTAATGAATGGAGGCTCAAAATACACAAAAAGGAGAAATTTATCAAAATGGCACATATAAAGCTTATGTTATGAGTAATTACATTAAATGTGAAAAATTTAAACACTTAATTTAAAAAAGCAATGACTAGCATTAAAGATTAGAAAAGAGGATCCGACTTTATGCTTGCTACAGGAGACACTATACATTCAAATACATAAATGGATTGAAATTAAAAGATTAGACCAAGATATACCCAGCAAATAGTAACAACAACAACTACAAAAAAAAAAAACTGAAGTGACTATAATAGTGTCAGACAAAAAGAGACATTAAAAAATAACTAAAGGCCAAAAAACATCTTATAATGAAAAAAGGTCAAAGTATTAGGAACACAAGAAAATTACACACATATGCACCTTACAAACATAAAAGTCCCAAAATAGAGTGAAAACGGAAACAGTTGAAGAGATAAATAAATAATACAACAACAATCCCTGGAAACTTCAGTATCTCACTTTTAATATTGTATAAATGTATTACTAAGAAGATATAAAAAGAGATAGAAGACTTGAACACCATAAACACCCTCTGCATAACATACATTTATACAACATTCCATCAGACAATAAAGTCACCTCAAGTGTACATGAAACATTCCCCCAAAAAGTCTATTTGCTAGACCATGAAATGAGACACAGTAGGTTTTTGGTTTTATTGGTTCTTTTTAGTTATACATGACAATAGAATTCATATTGATATAATTGTATAAGCATGGAATATATCTTATTCTCATTAGGACCCCATTCCTGTGTATGTACATGATGGTGAGATTCACTGTATGGTATTCACATATGTACATAAGAAAATTATACCAGATTTTTTTCACTGTCTTTACTTTTCCTGTTCCCCCTTCCATCCCTTCATTGCCCTTTCTCTAATCCACTGAAATTCTATTCTCCCCACACACACACTTGTTGTGGGTTAGCATCCACATATCAAAGAGAATATTCAACCTTTGGGTTTTGGGGATTGGCTTATTTCACTTAGCATGATAGTCTCTAGATCCATCCACTTACTAGAAAAAGTCATAAAGTCATTCTTCTTTATGGCTGAATAATACTCCATTTTGTGTATATGATTTCTCTTGTCAGTTCTTCTTTGACCTACTAGTTACTTAGGAATAGTGTTGCTTAGTTTCCACAAATTTGAGAATGTGATATATATCCCTTCATCTGTTGATGAACATGAAATATATCAACATTTTCATCTTTAAAGTACTGCTTTTTATACATCAAATAAGTTTGGAATGTTTTAATTTTCACTCATCTCAAAATGTTTTCTAATTCTTTTTCTCAGCAAAACTTCTATTTACAAAACCCCAGAAGCGTTTTTGTGCCCACAACCAAGCTTATTCTAAAATTTATATAGAAAGGAATATGACCTAGAACAACTACAACAACTTTTGAAAAGAACATTAAAATTGGAGGAATCAGACTGTTTGATGGTTACTTTATAGCCATAGTAATCAAAAACTTGTGATACTGAGGAAATTATAAGCATATGGACTAATGAGACGGATTATAGATCTTAGGAATAGACCCACACAAATATGGCCAACTGACTTATGTTCAAGCTGGTAAAGCTATTCAATGGAGTAAGGATATTCTTAGCAATGATAATGTTGAAGCAATTGGACATCCATAAACAAAACAAATGAATGAACAGAAACCCAGAACTCACTTCCACACCTTATACAAAATTAATTCAAAGTGTCTCATAGGCTTAAATGCAAAGGGAAAAACAGTAAAATTTTTAGGAAAATCCCAGAATAAATATTTTGGTATTTGAAACTAGACAAAGAGTTTTTAGATTTGACACGAGAATCATGATCCGTAAAAGCAAAAATTAATAAGCATATTTAATTAAAATTAATTTTATCAGTGAAATGACTATTAAGAATAGAAAGACTACAGAAAGAGAATAATTTTTAAACACGTGGTACAGGACTTTTATCTAAAATATATGAAAGACTCAAATATTAACAGTAAAACAACAGTCTAATTATAAAAGATGCAATAGACATAGATATTTAGCTGAAGAGGACATAAAATTGGCAAACAAGCACATGAGAAGATGCTTAACTTTATTAGTCATTGGGGAAATAAATTAAAACCACAGTGTGATAGCACTAAACACCTACTAATGTGCCTAAAATTAAAAAAAAAAAATCTAAGGAAACTAACAATTCTAAGTGCTAATAAGAATGAGGAACAACTGGAAAATTTAAAAGTGCTAGTTGGAATGCAAAATTACATGCTCATTTTGGAAAATAATTTAGTAGTTTTTTTATAAATTTAAATATACTTTCCATATGGTCCATAAATCTTACTCCTAATCATTTACCCTAGAGAAATGAAAGGTCCTCACAAGACCTATATGTAATGCTTATCAGCCTTATTCCAAATAGCCAAAAAACTGAAAAACACAATTAAAAGCAGAAATTGTGTTATGCTCATATCATAGCATGCTACATAGAAATAAAATGGAATGAACAACTAATACATTATGTGGATTAATTAAAAACATATTTTGGTAAATGAAAAACGCCACTACAAAAAGTTATATACTTGGTTCATGGGTCTCATGAAAATTGAAGCGACTCAATAGAGTAGAGGAAAGGGACCAGGGGCAGGGAAGAGGAGATGGAAAGGGGAGACACAGGGGAATGATAATGACCAAATTATATTGTTATATTGTGTACATGTATGAACATGTAACAAATCCCCAAACTATATACAACTATAATACACCATTAAGAATGGGAAAAAGTTACATAGTATATAATTACATTTACACAACAGTTTGGAAAAGCAAATCTATAGTTTCAGAAATTAGATCA
Organism: Tamias sibiricus; assembly: GCA_025594165.1. Classification (NCBI taxonomy): domain Eukaryota; kingdom Metazoa; phylum Chordata; class Mammalia; order Rodentia; family Sciuridae; genus Tamias; species Tamias sibiricus. The sequence continues at coordinate 58,326,538 of CM046667.1, forward strand.
GCATTTTCCAGAGGTTATTATTGTGGGGAATAGGTTGACAACAAACTGAAAGGAGGACTTTTTTTTGTTTTTGAACTGGTGATTGAACCCAGGTATGCTCAACCACTCAGCTACATCCTCATCCCCTTTTATTTTTTATTTTTTTTTATTTTCAGGTAGGGTCTTGCTAAGTTGTGTAGGGCCTCACTCACTTTCTGAGGCTGGCTTCAAACTTGTGGTCCTCCTACCTCAGCTTCCCAAGCCAGTAGGATTACTGGTGTGTGTGACCAAGCCCAACAAAAGGAGGACCTTTATAGGTGATGAGATTTCTCAATATCTTGATTGTGACAGTGGTCAACTATATAACAAAAATGGGTAAATTTCATTCAATTAACCTGACTTTTAAAAAAAGTTACTTCCACCTGTACTATGATAATGCTACTGAACAACAACAACACTGAATAGTATAATGAAAAGTCAAGTCAACATCATTAGCCATCAGGGAAATTCAAATCAAAATGACAATGAGATATCATAATCTCACTCCAGTTAGAATAGATATTATAAAAAAAGACAAGAAAAGATAAATGCTGGTGAGGATATTAAAAGGGAACTCTTATACACTGCTGGTAAAAATGTAAATTAATATGGCCATTATGGAGAACAGTATGAAGGTACTGCAGAAAATTAAAAACAGAACTACCATATGATCCAGGTATCCTAATTCTGGGTATATGTCCAAAGGTAATGAAATCAGCATATCAAAGAGCATCTGCACCTCCCACGTTTATTATTGCATTATTCACAGTAAATAAACATGGAATTCACCTAGGTGCCTATCAGCAGATCAATGGATAAAGAAATTGTGTATGTATGTACAATGGGATATTATTCAGCCATAAAAAGAAGGAAATCCTGTAATTTGCCATAGAATGGATGGAACTGAAGGACATTATTTTAAATGAAATAAGTAAGACACAGAAAAACAAATACCATATGTACTGTCTCAAATCTGGGCGCTAAAATGTTGATCTCACTATAGAATATGGGAAGGGGAGGGAGAGGGAGGATACAGTGATATTGAATTATAGGCATCACAACACAGAAGTAATTAGTTAATTAGTTATAGTATTCTAAATCATAGTGGAGTCCCTATAGTTAACAGTAACCTATTACATGTTAAGAATAACTGAACATGGGATGGGAAGCTTAAAGGCTACGAACACAAAGCAATGATAAAGACATGGAAATCTTAGTTTCCCTGATTTGGTCAGTATGAATTTTTACATGCTTTAAAATACCACACTGTAAGCCACAGATAAGTATAATTATGTGTCCATCACAAAATTTAAACATGTTTATGGAGGCAGAAATGCACACTATCTTGATTTTATCACTACTCATTATATACATGTATCAAATCATCACATTGTACCCCATAAATATGTACAATTAAAATAATATTAACTAAAAATTAAAATAAGCATTTTTTTCAGAAAATTATCACAGTCTGGAGACTCAGATGAATTTTTACTATTTTACAGTTCTTCCTCTTGTGTTTGGTCTGGTCTTTGGTAGCTTGGTCTGGTCTTTGGTAGCTCTCTCTTCTTTTCTCTGGGTGACTATTCATATATTCACATGCTCCCCAAGCTTACTACCTGATTCTCACCTTATTAACCTTGAGTTGATAAATTTATCTTTGATACTTTATCGTGATAACTGTAGGCCTCATCCAGGAGCTATCTCAACTACCTATTTTATTTCTTCTCTGTCTCTAAATCCTCCTACAATGGTGAATTCTCACATCAACTGATGAAATAATTCTAATCCTTCCCATCTTGAATTCAAACACTCTCATGACCAAGCATTTCTTTTTATTTCCAATATCTTTTCTTCCCCTCAAGCCAAGGCTTTTGAAAGAATTTTCTACACTCATTGACGTCATTTTACTTCACACTCATTTTTTCACTCTTTGCACTCAGATTTTTTGCCAGCCCCATCCAGAAAATAGCTCTTATCAAATTCGTCACTGCTTTCCTCACTGCAAAATTCAATACATACCCTTCAGTCTTCTTCACAGGCCTTTCTGGTTTTGATTCTATTGGCTTTTCCATCCTTCATAATATTCTTCTCTCCTTTAGCTTCTTTAATGGTGTTCTAGATTTGCTTTAATGCAATGTATAAAACAGTATCTATTAAATATTGAAGTTCTTCAGGGTTCTCTCTTTGCACAAGTACCCTTATCACTTATGTGTTCTTGTTATTTTTCAAATTCTCTAAAGGCCTTAATTGCTATCACGTATGCTAATAAATCCTCACTCATTAGACATTTCTAATAGTTTATGCATTTTCCGTAGTCATATCAAATATAATGTATCCTTAATTAAGCTAAAATACCAATTCATGAGCAGTCCCCTAAACCTCATTTTATCTTATGTATCTAAGCAACACTATAATGCAATTATAGACAAATCGACTTCTCTCTATTCCCTAACCATCATGTCTGAGTAAAACTAATTTGTACAGATTTTAGTTTACAAATATTTATGAAAACTGATTCTCTACTACATTTCCACTATCATTATTCCACCTTTTTACTTGGAATAAAATAATCCCATTCTTTATCATGACCAGCTTCTAAACTTGTTTCTTTTAAACCCAGTCTCCATACAAATGCCAGGATAATCTATATAAAATGAAACCCCAACTCTCTTCTAAATATAACCTTTCATCTTATACACATTATCTATAGGATGAAGTAAATATTAGTGTATGAGTTCATTTACATCAACAGGACTTAAAGGTACAAATCTATCTTCCAAATTTTCCCAAAGACAACTCCAAACACTGGAAAACTATATTCCTACATATTTAAATCCCATTCAAGGGGCTGGGGTTGTAGCTCAATGGTAGAGCACCAGCCTGGCATGTGTGAAGTACTGGGTTTGATCTCCAGCACCACATAAAAATAAATAAATAAATAAAGGTATCGTGTCCATCTACAACTAAAATATTTTTAAAAATATCATTCTATTTATGATAATATTCATATTCCTTAATATCATTCATAAGCTGAAGTCTGTCCACCTATGTAGCAACTTTTTACTTCTATCCTTAAACAACATAAGCACTGAACTACATTTTATTTCTTATCTTTGTGCAGATGTACTTGTATGTGCATGCACAACAGGCAATTTTAAAATTTTTGATTGATGTTTTGCCTCTGCCTTAAAAGCCTAGAAAATGTAAAGTATTATTCATAGTCGTCATATTCACATTCCCAAATTTTGTTTACTCTCCAACTCACTCTAGTCTGGTTTCTGCCTCTTATTCTTCTCTAGAAGCAGTCCTGACAAAGCTCTCCATGTTACTTCTACCTCTCAAAGCCAATAGACACTGTTTAAGCTCTAATTTTTCTTGAAATTACTACAACACATGGCAATGTTGATTATTCCATCCTTGAGATTTTTTTATTTACTTGCATAATGCCCTTCTTGTTTTATGACCTGCTTTATGATTGCATTTTTTTCTGTTTCATCTCTCAAGGTACCAACTTCAGGTCCTTTCTCTTCTCAGTCTACACACTCTTGCTGAGTAATATGATTTATGCAAATCACTTCAACTTCCTTCTCTCTTCTAATGATACTTTTCTTTTTCATTGGCCTTTATTTCTTTCTCCTGAGTATCAGTATATATCCATCTGAATGTCTCAGGAGATGTTCAAATTCAATATATCTGACCCAGACTTATTGTCCTTTCAATGATGCCACCCCTTCTATCTTTCTTTTCTAGTTGTTAGCAATAACATCTATCCCATTGCCCAAACTGGAAATCTCAGAAATGGTATTACTATTTTCCTTCCCCTCACTTCCCCTACCATATCTAAATCAAAATAAGTTCTATTGATTCTATCTCACAAATGACTCAGAATCTAATTGCTTCTTTCTGTCCCTGCCCCTTTAAGACCATATAATTTCATGCTTAAAGTAATGTAACCAATTCCTTAGTCTCTCTACCTCTAATACTTCCTAATCCATCTTCTTCTGTCATAGTGCCCTTTCCATCTGAAACCTTCTGTATATGGCTCAAAAATTTTCAATAGCTATGTGCTACCTAGAGGAGAGTCATAAAAATATACCACTCCAAAAAAAATACACACACACACACACACACACACACACACACACACACACACATATATATACCACTCCCACTCTCAAGCTCACAGCACAAGTCATTAACAAATTATGTGCTCTTTCTAATTGAGCTCAACATGGTTTCAAAATACTTTTAACATACTTTTCCAAGAAGCTACAACCAAATTATCATAGATGGAAATCAAGATTGACTATCACTTCAGTCTTGGGCTCAGAGGAGGAATCAAAACTACCCTGCATAGAGGTCAAGTCTCTTCATGATCAATGTTTCTCATTGTTGAACCAAGCTTGTCCCTGGTAACTTCAGGCCAACACAGTTTTACTCCAACAACATTTAACTATTCGTACTCCCTGAAGGGAATGTTCTTTCACATTTTTGAACATTTGTACAGGCTATTCCTTTTACCTGGAAAGACTGCCTCTTTTTTTGTTCTACCTGGTCAAGTCTTAGTCAGATCTTCAAATATTAGCTCAAATTGCACCACTTCTGTGAAGGCTTAACTAGTAAAACCTGATGCTCATTCTTACAAGGTTGGACTATGTACTGCATATAGCTCAATTAAAGTGATTATCACATATAATTGTGTTAAAATATATACACATCCATCTCCTTTTGGAAGTGTGGCTTGGTTTTAATAATAATAATCACATATGGAATACTCACTATTTCTTTGTGTTCTTTCAGATGTTTTGCATAACTCATACAATCCTCACAATAACCTTATGAGCTAAGTATATTATTATCTCATTCCTATATTACAGATGAAAAAAATGAGTCACATGCAGATTAACTACTTAGAGTTGCACACCTAACAAGCAACTGAGCTAGGATACAGACTTCAAAATTATGATTCAAGATATTGTGTTTAGCCATTATACCATGTTGGCAAAACTCAAGTTTTTTTTTTTTTTTTTTTCTTCAGTTCTAAACACAGTGCTTGATAGTAGGACTTAGTAATACTTTGCTTGGTTGGATGAAAGATTAGGTGAAAGAAGGGTATAGAAAAGATAAAGGGAGGAGGGGAAGAGGAAGGACAAATAGCTTTAAAATCAGGAGTTTGGGGAAATTCCCTGAGAGTGAACTTCAAATTAAGCAAACTTTCCAGAGGATCAGGTAACCTGATAAAATTGGGTTAGTGCATTATCATTACAGGTATATAGAGGGGTATAACACTATAGCAACACTAGCTCAGAAACATGCCAATATGCTTTTACTAAATATCAAAATACTCTAACTCATCCATGAAATGCAATTTCATGCAGTCATTAAAAGTCATGTTTTTGAAGATTATTTAATGAGATGAGTAAATACTTATGGTATGCTTTTAAAATAAGACAAAAAGCGTAACTGCACATAAATAACAGTTGCAATTTGGCACTATCTACAAACATTTTAACTGTACCTGCTTTTTCATATAGTGCTTCCAGTTTTCAGATTTTGGCCTACAAATATATTTGCATAAAGTGTAATAATATAAGCACAATAGTGTCCATTGAATCATTGCTTACAATTGAAAAAAACTGGAAATGACCTGAAAATTCTTCAGTACTAGATTGGCTGAATAAATTATATCACATTTATAGAACATTTTAAATGATGATTCAGTCCCATATGTTTTTGATATAAAACAATATGCAAGAAGTTACTTAATCAAAATTAAGATACCATCAATTATAAGATGAAGCATCATTTTACATATCATTATGAAAGAAAAAAATCTATGGTAAAGTAGAGGCTCTCAAACTTTAATTTCAACTCATTTTCATTAACAAATTTCTGAGAATCCCAAAAGATTTTTAAGGCATATCTGTTGATATTTACTATGCTAGAAATTAAAATTGATAAAAATATTTATTTATAATGTATGTACCCAGTACATAATACAATGTATAATATGTTTTTATAAAAAATAATTATATTTTCAAAAATTCGTTCAGAGTGGCTTTATTTTAGATTTTTGCAAATTCCTTTAAAGTTAAGGTTAATAGCAGACAGTATATTTACTTCTTATTTTGATATGCCAAGATAAATTGCTTTACCTGAAAATTTATATGAAGCCAAAAAATTCTCAGAATAGCAAAGAGAACAATGCTAGAGGCATCACAATATCTGATTTCAAAAGAATACAGAGCTACAACTACTAATGCAGCACTGTACTGATATAAGTACAGATATATAAAACAATGGAACAAAATAGAGAATCCAAAAATTAATCCATACTCAGACAGGTAGCTAAGGTGTGGAGAAAAGACAATCTCTTCAATGAATGGTTCTGGGAAAACTTTATAATTATATACAAAAAATAAAACTCATCTCATTTCTCTCATCACACAAAAATATACTCAAAATGTATTAAAGACCTAAATCTTAAGTCTAAAACTATGAAATTTCTATGAGCAAACTTGGGATAAACACTTTAAGACATAGATATAGGCAGTGATTTTTTAAAATATTTATTTTTAGTTGTACTTGGACACAATACCTTTATTTATTCTTATGTGGTGCTGAGGATCGAACCCAGGGCCTCACACATGCTAGGTGAGTGCTCTACCGCTAAGCCACAACCCCAGCCCTATAGGCAGTGATTTTTTAAGATAGGACCCAAAAAGCACAGACAACAAAGCAAAAACAGACAAATGGTATTACATCAAATTAGGTTTCTGTACATCAATGGAAACAATCTACAGGATTCAGAGACAGCTTACAGAATGGGAAAATGTGAAAATGGCACATCTGACTAAAGTTTGAAATCTGGAATATATAAGGAGCTAAAAGAGAAACAACCCAATGAAAAATGGGCTAAGGAACTAAATAGACACTTTTCAAAAGAAAACAACATGGTGGCACATACTTATGGTTCCACTGACTTTGGAGGCTGAGTAAGTAGGATCTCACATTCACATAATCCTGAGTAATTTAGCAAGACCCTATCTAAAAATGAAACTAGAAAAGATTGGGTATGTAGCTCTGTGAAGTACCTCTCTGTTCAATCATAAGTTAAAGAGAGAAAGAGAGAGAGAGAGAGAGAGAGAGAGAGAGAGAGAGAAAGAGAGAGAGAGAGAGAGATACAACTGGCCAACAAATACGTGAAAAAATGTTCAATTGCACTAATCATCAGAGAAATGCAAATAAAAACCACAATAAGATATCTTATCCATTTTAGAATGTCTTTTTGTTTTGTTTTGTTTTGTTTTTTTGGTACCAGGGATTGAACTCAGGGGCACTCGACCACTGGCCACTGGGCCACATCCCCAGCCCTTTTTTGTATTTTATTAGAGACAGGGTATCACTGAGTTGCTAAGTGCCTCGCCGTTGCTGAGGCTGGCTTTGAACTCGTGATCCTCCTGCCTCAGCCTCCCAAGTGCTGGGATTACAGACATGCACCGCCACGCCAGGCTCAATTTAGAATGTCTACCTTCAAAACAATAAGAAATGCTAGCAATAATGCAAGATAAAAGGAACTTTTATACATTGCTGATGGGAAAATAAATTAAATTAGTCCATCCACAATGGAAAACAATATGAAGATTCCTCAAAAAATTAAAAATAGGGCTATCATATGACATGGCAATTCCATGTTTGGGTTTATGCCCAAGTATCATTCTTTGTAACAGAATGATACTTGATGTTGATGGTGTTGTTCATTTTTATTGCATTGCTATTCACAATAGCCAAAATGTGGAATCAACCCAGATACCCTTCAATAGATAAAAAAAATAAGGAAAACTTTGTATATTTGCAAAATTAAATATTATTCAGCCATAAAAGATTAAAATCATGTCTTCGCAGTAATTTGGATGCAATTGAAGAACATTATGTTGCATGCAACAAGCCAGACACTGAAAGACAATTATCACATATTCTCACTAATTTAAGAAAACAAGTAAGTCAATCATGCAGAAGTAAGGTACAACATAGTGGTTACTAGAGATGGAGTAGACCAAGGGAGGAAGAGGGCAGAAAGAAATTAAGAGGGACATTTATGGACTGGAAAGAGTGCTTGGGTAAGGAGTATGGAGGGTTGAGAGTAGAATTGGAGTGGATGAATGTGATTAATAAACAATTTAAGCATGATTAGAAATATCACACTGAATACTATCAATTTGCATAATTAACATATTCATAATTATAATAAAATTACGCCTCACTTAAATATATAGTTAGAAAATGAAGGGACATGTTAATACTCTTTTCAGATAATAGAGGATATTATTCTCTGATGCTAATAGCATCAAAATTCAACAAGTGGTACTTTCCTAAAAATATTGGCTGCAATGTGGCCTCTGAAACCACATCAACTTCCTGTTTCAGCTCTATTACATTAAAATGTCTTGATCATGCATCACTTTGAATGAAGGTTTAATTACAGGATTTTGTAACTTTATAGGTCATTTGGAGAATATCAGTTCATTGACATGCATTTGTATTGTTTATATTATTGTACAATATAAAAATACTATTTACTAATATAACTAGGGGCATCAATTTAAAAAAAAAAAACACAGTGGCAGATATAAGTTTTCCAAAATTCTAGTTTTCAATCCCTAGTTTAAAACAAACAAAAAAAGAGTATGGGGAGAAGATTTTCAGAAAATTATCAGCACTTGTGCTCTTTCCTTAAATGATCCTTAAGTGGTTTGCTTATCGTTATAAACTGGTTGTCATTGTCCAGCCATACCAATAAAATTTGCACATGTTCAGGCAACAAAAACTACTACATCATAATTGCAACCTGACCACCAACAATTGTAAGATACCATCTATTTTAAGATGAATGCAGATTCTATAAACATTAAAATGTACAAAGCCATGATTTAGAGTGAACTAAATATACTATATTTAAGTGAAAAACAGCAAGATTCAGAACAATGTGTAGAGTTTGCTCCTTCTTATTTGAAAATATGGGCTGTATTGATAAGTGTGCTTATACATATAGATAATCTTTAGGATATCCATTCTTATATTTTGGTAATAACAATTTATTGCTCTGGAGAGAGCAACTGGCTGCTGAAGGGCAAAGGTGGAAGGAAGGCTTTATATTGTGTACTTTCTTCTGTTTGAATTTCTTATCATGTCCATCTATTATTTTTTTTTGGGGGGGGTACCAGGGATTGAACTCAGTGGCACTCTACCACTGAGCCACACTCCCAGAACTATTTTGTATTTTATTTAAAGAAAGGGTCTCATGAGTTGCCGAGAGCCTCTCCTTTTTTTGCTGAGGCTGACTTTGTACTTGCTATCCTCCTGCCTCGGCCTCCAGAGCCTCTGGGATTACAGGCATGCACCACCATGCCTGACTTAATTTTTAAATTATGAAATGATAGATAAAATAGAAAAAAATAGTTTTTTTTTCTTTTTCATAGCTCATTATTCAATAATTATGTTGAATTTGTGGTTCATAGGAACTTGAAACTTCTCTCAAGTTTTGTCAAGCTTTGTTTTTTACTTCTTTCTCAGACTTGAATCTCATTACCCAACTCTTTTCTTTCTGTCACGTGTCTTTCTAGAAACCTACATTTTTTGTATTAATTTTCTATTGCTATTCTAACAAATTACCACAAATTTAATGAAAATACTAATTTATTATCTAATATTTCTGTATGTCAGAAGGTCAAAATGGGTCTCCTTGGACTAAAATCAAGGTTTTAGAAGGATAAAATTTTATTGCAATGGAAACTGTGGGGGGAAATCTGTCCTTTTCTAGTGTCTAGAGGCCTTCTATATTTTTTGACTCATGTCCTTTTTCTTCTATCTTAAAAACTGTCAATGTCAGACCAAATTCTTGTGCTACCATCTTTGTAATTCTTTCATGACTTCTTCCATTTAAAAAAATAAGTTGTAGTTTTAGATGGACAGCATACCTTTATTTTATGTATTTATTTTTATGTGGTGCTAAGGATTGAACCCAGTGCCTTACACATGCTAGGCAAGAGGTCTGCCACTGAGCTACAGCCCCAGTCAACTTCTTCTATTTTTTTCAATTTTTTTTAGTTGTAGATGAACACAATATCTTTATCTACTTACTTTTATGTGGTGCTGAGGATTGAACCCAGTGCCTCACACGTGCAAGGCAAGTGCTGTACCACTGAGCCACAACCCCAGCCTGACATCTTCCATTTTTAAGGACACCTGTGATGCCACTGGGCCCACCCATGTAATCCACGATATCCTCTTTATCTTGAGGTCAGCAGATTAACAATCTTAATTCCATCTGCAATCTTTATTGCCTATTGCCATGTCAATTAACATAGTCACAAATTCTGGGAACAAAGTTGTGGATAATTTGGGGGGTCATTATTCTATCTCTTATTTGGGGCTAATTCTGAAAGTAACACCCCCTGTCTTAAAGAGGTGACTGACACTGGAGTCTTCTTAACTTAATTCCAGGACCCTCTATAGTGTTTCTTTTCCCAGAGATTTCAAGAGCTGACATTAAAATGGCTGATTTTATAGTAAAATAGACCTCAATCAATTCTTAACCATGCTAGCTTTGTAATTTGAGAAAATAACTTATTCTTGTCTCTTCCTCTTATTATTGGTAAAGTCAGCAGAATAGTACCAACTTCAATTAAATCATTTAGAAAGTATTTACTAGATGTTTATCACATGCCATAGATTGGACCAGAAACTTGAGGTCCTAAGACAAAAATGTTTCAGTTCTTGTCCACAATCTATTAGGTAAGGCACAATAAAACTGTTACATGAATGACAAGAAAGATAAGTTTATACACAGAGAAGGGATTGTAATCTTATGTGGTAACATGTATGAAGTGAACATTAAAATCTAAGAATGCATTTGCCAAGAAAACAGTAAACTTTATGAGCAACAGAAGAAACAAGTTGTTATATTTTTTTTCTTTTAATTTGGTCTTGAAGTCTCTGGAGAGTGGCTATAAACTCTAGCTCTGCCTGACAGATCTCTAGGAGATTTTGTTGGAGATATTTACAATAAACCTTTCACTGGATATTTTTAAAAAACATTTATTTATTTGCTTTAGTTGTACACAATGCATTTATTTTTACGTGGTGCTGAGGATGGAACCCAGGCCACACACGTGCTAGGTGAGCGCTTTACCGCTGAGCCACAATCCCAGCCCCTCACTGGATATTTTTTATCCTCGTTGATGACCTAATGCCTATGTGTCTGACCCATGATCAGGTGTTCTCATAGGAAACTTTCTTATGCTGGCAGACATGCTTGTGTCTCTTGTCTGACATGTGTCTAGTTTATTCTTGCCAAGATAGCTATTCTTAGGAAAGCCTTCACAAGGAGAAAATTAGATCTAAGTGTACTGGTTGGGCAAAACATAGGGGAGGTAACAAAACAAAAATGCCTGAAAATGACAAAAATATTTTAATACTTCAACATCCATAGAGAAGTATACCAATAATGGCTAATGGGAAGATTATAGGGGCAATGCCCTCAACAAACAGGTGAAATGCCAGAGGGAAATTGACATATGGGCTAAAACTGGTATAGGGCATTAATCAAACAGGCTTTCCATGGGGAGGCCTAATTGACAGGTTTAGGGCAAGCAGTGCAAGTTCCACTGGCTCACACTGTGACTGATAACATGATCACTGAGGCATACTTAAGCAATCTATGTAGGGTGTGAGGGCTTGCAAGGCACATAAAGTAGGTTGTATTTACATATTTCATAAAGAAGTTGTCACCAGGGGTCAGTTGTATAAGGCACAAATCTTGATCAATGACATCCAGCAACTGGGAAGAGTCAAAGAACAGAAATTATGTCAAGGGCAATTAAGTATTACTTCTGGTATAAGTTAAACCAAGATTCAGAATGGATGCCAAGGCAACATAAAATTATAAGAATTCACTTTTGGTAAGTAAAAGTCGAGACAGGAATTGCCTCATATGTTTTAAAAGTTTCAAACTACTCACTACTGATGGAGCATAAGATGAAAATGTATGGCTGAGTGAAGTTAAAGAAGTACCATGGGCCATGGATCTAGAGTGATAGGCAGTGCCATGAAAGTTATGTTAAGCTCTGTCATGATCAGAAATATGTCTAATTTAATGGACTGGGAAATCTGGGGGTATATCCTCAATGGTCTAAGAGTTATCTGATAATTTAAATAATTGCAGTATTTATATTTCTATTTGATACGCTTTAGAATTGATATTCTGATATCCCTCTTGCAAACCAATAATTTCCCTAACAGTGCAGTGTTCCCATTTGCCTTTGTACATATTATGGATCATGTTGATAACAAGATAAAATACTTCACAGGACACTATAGGAACAAAACTTTTAGCCATTCAAACAGAGAGAATTGAAGGAAAATTGAATCATAACACAGCTAACTGCATAAAGCCACTCAAACTGAACAAAACCTGTACTGTAGTAGGTAAATCCATAGTCATATCATAATAAGATATACTATGTGATCCCTAGCCTTTATATATAAACAAGTAGCTGTGGCTCATTAACAATGAGAATAATAACAAATAAGCAATAAGAAATTTGTCACTAAGTGATTTATTTGTATTTTTCAATACTGAATTTTGGGATACACCGGTGAATTTATTACCCTTTAAGAATAATGGCTTAGCGGTTAAAATGAGTTTATTATTTAAAATTTCATAAAAAAAGGATGACAAGTATAAAAATCAGTAGACTAAAAAAGGATTTTTTTAATGAGGTAACTTATTTGTAGTTTTATTTTATTCATTTATTTTTTATGTAGTGCTGAGGATTGAACCCAGGGCTTCACATGTTCTAAGCAAGTGCTCTACCACTGAGACACAACCCCAGCCCTAGCCCTAAAAAAGGATTTCTTTTAACAAATTAAGAGATGTCTAAAAAACTAGTGTGATCCTGGATTGGATCCTGGATCAGGAGAAAGAATCTATACAGGAAATTATTGGGTCAAACTGTGAAATTTCTTTTTTTAAAAATTTATTTATTTACTCTAATTTGTTATACATGCTTGCAGAGTGCAATTCTTTTCATATTACATATAAAGAGCACAGTTTTTCAAGTCACTGGGTTTACATTAAGTTTTTTTTTTTTTTACATTAAGCATTTTCACACCATTTGTGTTTTTATTTTATTTTATTTTGGTACCGGGGATTGAACTCAGGTGCACTCGACCACTGCGCCACATCCCCAGCCCTTTTTTTGTATTTTATTAGGCACATGGTCTCACCATTGCCTAATAAGTGCCTCACAAGTGCCTCGCCATTGCTGAGGCTGGCTTTGAATTCATGATCCTACTGCCTCAGCCTCCCAAGTGCTGGGATTACAGGAGTGCACCACTGCGCCCAGCTTTGTGTTTTTATATATGTACTTAGTGTACTGATATCTAACTCATTCTGCCACAAAATGGACTGAAGATCAGCTATTATATTTCTTTCATAATCACATTATGTGTAGCTGCCTGATGCTGTTGCTTGCAGCTACGACGCCGCGGGAGAAAATTCGGAGGCAGGATGAAAATGAAAAAGGTCTTTTATTCTTCTTCTCTCCCGGCTCCAGTAACCTCCCCAACTCCAACCACTCTAACTCCAACCACCACCTTCTTCTTCTTCCCACTCCCTCTAACCAACCTCACCCAGTTATATACATTTAGCTTTAACAAGGACAAGTGCTTACAGCTCGAGCTTACAGGTGCGTCACACAGTGTTCATGGGCATACAAAGATTCGTTGAATAATGTATTAATATCAGGTGGAAACTAGAACATATTTTATGGCTCTCAGCTAACCGCAATCTTAGCTATCTCCTTGATTAGGGCTCCTTCAATGATGATTCCTTACCCTTAAGCAATACCTAGTGAATTAGTTAAGGGCAAAGAGGAATGATGTCTGAAACTTGTTCTCAGATGGTTGGAAAAGAGAATAATAAAGTAAGTATGGATGATAGTTGTGTTTGTATGTTTGAAATCATTTCATATTGAAATTGAAAAAATAAAAGAAAGGTGATGACTAAAATGATGACCCATCCTTTTCTGAAGTGAAAGAATGAGGAAAAAATGAAACAAAAATACACCCTTCCACTCAAAATCTGCATGAACAATTTAGTTTCAGCAAAACATCATTTATCACATTAATCTAATGTTGTTCATTCATACATTATTGATTTTGTAACTGACTTTGCATTTACTTTATAAATAATTATATGAAAATTATTGACACCAAGACTCTGCAGTTTAATGTTTTTTTTTCCCAATGTGAATAATATGATATACAAATAACTGAACTGAAACCTGGAGGTCTGGCAAAATCCACACATTTCTCGATTTTGAGAAATATTACTGGAATCATTGAGTGAACAGAAAAGGCACAGTGTGAACAGTTATTAGGATAACACCTTTTTGTCTGTGGGGACACTGAATTGAAAAGGCCAAGGAGAAAGTAAATCCAAATGTAGACCTCTGAATGGTCCTGTGACTTCTTTTTGCAAACTCACTATTTTTGCCATTTGTTACTTTGAAAAAGGATTACAATATTCCAGTGCTGGAAAAGTCCTGTAAAATTTCCTAATCCAAGCTCTTCTGGGTAAATATGGGGAAACTAAATCTCACAAAGGGGAAAATATTGTTTAGTCACATTCCCTGGTAGTTGGACTGAGCTGTGAAAAGAACCTTTATGACTTTAATTATGCCATACTGAAATTGTTGTTTCTATCTGTGGGTCTGAATAGTCACTTGTATAATAGCACTTTGTTCATTCTGAGTCTTTGTATGATGCAGGTTAATGCTTGTTTATATCTGTGAGAAACTCAATGAATATGTATCTGCTCTCAGAATAAATTAATTCGTCAACCAATATGTATCCTTATGCTGTCATTATTTCTTTCCCATTATTGAAACAAATGACCATGACAATACTTACACAAACATTAGCAGCTGGCACAGGGTACACTGTGTCTATCATATTAACATTTGCTACAGCACATCAATGGTTTAAAAAAAATACAGGGTTTAGTGTGATCTTTTATTTCCAATGCTCTTCATGTTCATTTTAATTTTTTTCAAAGTTTTCAGGCCTACTTCTCATTCTGATGTAATATGGCACTCAATCATACTATAATACATAACAAACAGGAGAGAACATTAATACTGACATAAATAGCAGCACAAAGTATATTTGTCACCACCACTGCCTTGAATCAGGTCCTTATCTTCTCTTGAATTGACCATTGCAAACAGATCACTATCCATTTTCCCATCTGCAGTGTACCTACCACCCTACCACTCATGTATCTTCTCCCGCTCCCAATATCCCTTTCCTACCCAATGTTGACTTGAAAATGGTTATAAAATCATGCCCAAATTCCTGAGCAATACTCAGGCTCCTCTATATTTTGCTCTTCCCTTATATGATGTCATTCCAGAGGTAAAGTGAGGAAAACAAGATGAGGGTTAGAGCATCAGACATACTTGAGGTGAATTACAGTTCCGCCATTTTCTTTGTAACCTACATTATATCTGGACCACAGTTCCATAATCTGTGAAACACAGTGAATACCTATGATCATAGGACTGTTGGAAGAAGAATAAATAATGTAATATCTGTAAAACTGCCTTGCTAAATTCCTTTCAACCATATAACATCTGTGTGTGTGAATGAGAGAGAGAGAGAGAGAGAGAGAGAGAGAGAGAGAGAGAGACAGAAACCATTAAGAACTGTCCCTGAGTATGCTCACATATCAGACTTATTAGAAAAAGACTACAAATCAGTATTTCTCACTATTCTCAAGAAGTTAAAAGTAATCATGTCTGTAAGAAAAAATGGAAAATATTAAATAATGCCTAGATAAATTAAAATTCTCTTTAATTAGAAATAGAATTAAAAATCAAATGAAAACTCTGCACTTCAAAAATATAAAAATATAAGGGAAAATATCATTATTTGAGTGCAGAAGAAAATTCGTTCAGACAGAGACATGAATTAGCAAACTAAACTCAGGTCAACTGAGACTATTGACACTAAATAAAACAACAAAAAGGAACAAAGTTTTGCAATCTATGGGATATTATTATGTACCAACATGTGTCATGGGTGTACCTGAAGGAAAGTATAGACAGAAAAGGCAGAAGGAATATCTGAAGAAATCGTAGCCACATCTTCTCAATTTGCGGGGGGGAGAGGGTACCAGGGATTGAACTCGGGGTTACTCAACCACTGAGGCACATCCCCTGTCCTATTTTGTATTTTACTTAGAGACAGGGTCTCACTGAGTTGCTTAGCACCTTGCTTTTGCTGAGGCTGGCTTTGAAATACTGATGCTCCTGCCTCAGCCTCCCGAGCTGCTGGGATTACAGGCATGCACCACTGTGCCCAGGCAAATTGTCTCAAATTTGAAGACAAGCCATTTACACATGGAGGACAAAGATAGGCAAACTGCAAGGAGGATAAACTCAAGAAAACACATGCCTATTCTCATCATGATCAAGCTGTTGAAAGGATATATCAAATGGTGAATGTTATATCAAGTAAATGAAATCTTCAATAAGAGTAAGAGCTCATTTCTCGCTGGGCATGGTGGCACACCCCTGTAATCCCAGCGGCTCAGGAGGCTGAGGCAGGAGGATCACTAGTTCAAAGCCAGCCTCAGAAAAAGCAAGGTGCTAAGCAACTCAGTGAGACCCTGTCTCCAAATAAAATACAAAATAAGTCTGGGGATGTGGCTCAGTGGTCAAGTGCCCCTGAGTTCAATCCCTGGTCCAAAAAAAATAAATAAATAAATAAAATTTGCATCTAGCAAAACTATCTTAAAAAGTGAAGAAGGCATAAAGATATGTTCAGATAAACAAAACTGAAACATTTTGTTAGTAACTGACTTGTCCTACAATAAATATTGAAAAGAATCTTTCAGGATAAAATAAAAGACAGTACATAAAATCTATCTGAAGAAATAAAGATCACCATTAAGGTAACTGCATAAGTAAATATAAAAGAAGGTATACATTTAATTTGTTTATGAATTATTTTTTCTCCTATTTGGTTTAAAAGGTAAATGCATAAAACAACAATTATGAATCTATATTGATGAGAACACAATGTATAAAAATGCAATTTCAAACATTATTAGTATAAAAAACTGGAAGAGCTACATTAGAGCAGTTTATGAACATTACTGAAAATAAGTTGATATAATCCAAACTAGATTGTTTTAAGTTAAAGTGCTAATGATAAACAATTCCTAGGTTCACAACTAAGAAAATAACCTAAATACTTAGTAAACAAAACCAGAAGGAAATTAAGATGTTACATTAAAACATCTATTGAACACAAAATTAGGCCATAATGGCAAAATTGAAGACGAGAGATAAAATAAGGCAAATAGATAGCAAATATGAATGGCATACATTAATCCTACCTCATCAGTAGTTGTATTAAATGTGAATTAGTAAATCCTCCAAATAAAAGTCAAAGATTGGCAGAATGAATAAAAATAAGGTCAACTACATGTTCCTACATGAGATACATCACATTCAAACTTGCAACAGGTTGAAAATTAAAGGCTAAAAGATATGCCACATTAACAGAAGCCAAAAGAGAACTGTAGCACTTATACTGAAAAAGAGAAAATAGATGAAAATGATATTAGAAATAAACAAAGGCCTTTTAGAAGGAAAAAGGGTCAAGTCATCAAGAAGAAGTACTAATTTTGATATATATGTACCTTACAATAGTCTCAAAATACATGAGATAAAAACTGTCAGAATTCAAAAAAATAAATTCAACATGGTTGGAATTGCAAAATTACACTTTTACTCAAGAATAGAACAATGAGATGGACTTCATCAAGGAATTTGAAGTCCTAAATATCACTAATAAGGTAGGCCTAACAGACATCTATAGATCATTCCACCCAACAGCATCATACATGTTTTTGTAAAGTGCACATGAAACATTCTTTAAGATAGTTATTTATAGTTATTCTAGACTATAAACCAAGTCTTAAAGAATTTAGAACTTAAAAATACCACCAAGTATGTTTTCTGACTACAGTTTAATGAAATTAAAAATCAACAACTGAAAGAAAGGAAGATAATTCCCAAATGGGTTAAATTAACAACACATGGCTATATATTCAATGAATGGAAAGATAATATGGAAAACATTTTTAAATACTATAAAGTGATTAAAATGATGTCAAAATATACTGAAATATAAGAGATGTAGGAAATACATTACACAGAGGGAAATTTATAGTTGTAACACATATGTAAGAAAAATTATATATATATTCTCACAAATAGCTATCTATGAGTGTTTGTAGACATTTTATTCATAATTTCCAAAAGGAAGCAACCAAGACATCCTTCAACAGATAATGAGTAAATGAAGTAAACAAATTGTGGGACATTCATACAAAGGACTATTATTTGTCAATAACAAAGAAAGGGGCTATTACACCACAAAAAGAAATGGAGAGTCTTAAATGCATTTTACTAAGTGGAAGATGTCAGTGTGAAAAGGCTATTTATTATATGATTCCAACTATAGGATATTCTGAAAAAGGGAAAACTATAGGGGACATTAATAAGATCAGTGGTTGACAGGGGTCCAGAAAGAAGAGGGCAAAAATTAATGAAGACAACACAGGGTGCTTTTAAAACATGAAAATATTGTACGATATGGTAATCGTAGATTGATGCCATTATGTGTTTGTCAAAACCTTTAGAACTGTAACTACAGGGTGAAAACTAATGTGAGTTCCAGACTTTAGTTAATAATGTATCAATATTTGTTCATCAATTATAATAAATGTGCCACAAAAATGCAAGATCTTAGCAATAGGAAAAACTGTACTCAGGAAAGCAAGGGAGAGGAGATATATAGGAACCCTTTGTGATTTTTGCACACGTTTTCTGTAAACCAAAACTCTTCTAAAAATAAGAACTATTGAAAATAAAAATTATTTCTAATAAATAACCAAAATACTGTCTTAAGAAACACAAAAAGAGAGGAAAAAAAGAAACCCATAGTAAGTATAAAGAAGAAAATAATTGGCATTAAAGTAAAAACCAACCAAATAAAGAATAGAAAAATACAAGAAAAAGTTGTTTAAACCAAAAGTGCATTTTTAGAAATGATCAACAAAATTGACAAACCTTTAGCTAATATGAACAAGGAAAAAAAACAAAACAGATGAATTAAAGTAATAAAATCATGCACAGAAGTAGGAACATTACTATCAACACTATGACAAAAGAGGAATATAAGAATGCTATGAACAATAAGCTGCTAAATATCAGATAATCAATATAAAATGGATAGATTCTTCAAAATACACAAGCTATCAAAACTGGCACAAGAACAAACACAAAACATAAATATATCTACAAAAATAAACAGATTATTAGAAATAAAACAAATACCACAAAGAAATATCCAGATCAACATGAATACACTGGTGAAATCTACCATGTGTTTAAAGATGAAAAATAAAGCAATTCTTCAAATTCCTTCCAAAAATAAGATGAAAGAACTTTTTACCTCCATTCTATGATGCTATCAAGTATTACTCTGATAGCAAAAGTAGATAATCATAGGAAAACAATGTCCCTTCTATATATAGATACAAAGAAAAAAACTGGCAAACCTGACCTAGTAACATATTAAAAAAATATACATTGTGGCTAAATCTCATTTTTCCCAGGAATGAACATGTTATTAGACTGACTAGCCAGAACAACTAGGTAAGAAAAAATAAAT
This sequence comes from Tamias sibiricus, assembly GCA_025594165.1. Taxonomy (NCBI): domain Eukaryota; kingdom Metazoa; phylum Chordata; class Mammalia; order Rodentia; family Sciuridae; genus Tamias; species Tamias sibiricus. Next base: position 58,346,368 of record CM046667.1, read on the forward strand.
AAATGTCAACAAAGTCAGAAAGGAAGAAATAAAATCATCTTTGTTCTCAGATGACATGATCTTACATGAGGAAAACCTTAAAATATTTTGAAAATAAAAACAAAACCAAAGAAACCAAACCAAACCAAACCCTGATAAACTAATAAACAAATTCTGTAGAGTTGCAGGATACAAAATTAACATAACAAATTAGTTGTGTTTCTAAACACTGACAACAAACTATCTGCAAAAGAGACTAGCAAAACAATGAAATCTGTAGTAGCACCAAAAAAAGTTAAATTTAAAAGTTAAATTTTTATTTTTAACAAAGAATATGAGCATTAACATTTTCATCCACGTAATGATAAAATTATATGAACTAGTAAATGAACATTTCTTAGCCTATTTCTCAAATAAATGAATGTTAAGATATTGACTAGAATGCAGACTGATCTGTGATAGTTTCCTTAGAATATGCCCATTTTTAACTGGCAATTTTGGTTTTCTTTTTTCCTTATTTCCATTGTGATCATATTATTATTCAGATTGTCTTGGGTTAATAGGAATTTCATTAAAATATTTTTTGTGCATTTTATTATTAAATCCAAAAGAACCAAAAAAAAAAAAAAGAATAAATTTAAACAAGGAATTTTCCCTAGGATGAATTATATAGCAAGCATTTATTTCTCATAACTCAGGAGAGACTTAATGCAGGGGGTAAGCCACCCCAGAGAGTAATACCTGGTGGAACCACAGGAAAAAATGCTACTTTAATTAGTCCCTGCTAGGGTAGTGCCTGGCAGAATAGTGGGAGTAGAAGTAGCCTTTCAGACCATAGAACTCTAAGGTCATGAGCATGCAGTTCCAGACTAGGATAGCTGTAGACTACATCCATGAGAGCTGCTGGGTGGACTGGACCCAGGAAATCCATGGGGAAAAGTCTGGTTGAGGCCTTGGCTTTAAAACTTAATGTTATTTTTTCCTGTTGAATTCTGGACTTACTTGGGACCAGTAATCCTCTCTTCATGCCCATTTCTCCCTTTTGGAATGTGACTGTCTATCCTATGCCTATTCCACCAGTGTATATCTGAAGAAGATAATTTGTATTGATTTCTCAGGTTAATAGCTGATGGGAGTTTGCCTTAGGATGAATTGCTCTTTGAGTTTCACCCATATCTTATTTAGATGAGAAACTGAACTTTGGACTTTTGAGTTGATTTTAAAGTGAGTTAAATCCTTTGGAATTATTTGGATGGGATGTATATGTTTTGCATTATAAGAAGGACATTAATTTTACTCCATAATTTACATAATGGAAACATCCTCAATATAGTAGTGTTGAGACATGGAAATTTATGAGATAATTAGATCCTGAGGACAGAGCCTAGATTACTGTTATCATACAAGTGGATTCATTAGCACAAGAGTGTTTTGTTTATAAAAGCAAATATGGTCTCCTTTTACCTTCTTGTGGTCTCTGGCCCTTTCACCTGCCATGGAATGACATAGCAAGAGAGCTGTCACCAGATGTGGGCCCTCAATTGTGAATTTACAGCCTCCAGTACTATAAGAAATAAGTCTATGTTTAAAATTACTCAGTCACAGGTATTCTGTTGGGGCAGCACAAAATGAGCTGCTTTCAATAAAAGTTCATACAGATATAAACTTATAGCTTTCTTGTGTCTCTGTCTGCCTTTGGTATCAGGGTAATACTGGACTCAAAAGATTGGGAAATATTGCCTTCAAATTTTTGGAAGAATTTGAGAAGGATCTGGAAAAAATTACATGTTTGATAGATTACAGTAGTGAAGACATCAGGTCCTGGGATTTTCTTTTTCTTTTTTTAATTTTCTTTGATGGAAGACATTTTGTTTGCTTATTAAATCACCAAATCCATAATTGTTCTGTTCAGATTTTCTTCACGATTCAGTCTTAGCAGGTTGTATATGTCTAGGAATTTCTCTGTTTCTTTTCTCTCTCTCTCTCTCTCTCTCTCTCTCTCTCTGTCTGTCACACACACACACACACACACACACACACACACACACACACACATTCTCCAACAGTAGAGGAAGTGAATTGAAGGGGAGGGAGAAGGTTAATGAAATGGGAGGTATTTGTAAATGAAGTGACACACTGTGCATATATGAATATATCAAAAGGAATCCACTTTTATGTATAATTATAATGCAACAATTTAAAAAAATAGAAAGGAGCTCAGTAGAGTAGATGAAAGAGATCAGGGGAGGGAATAGGAAAGGGAAAAAGGAAATACTAGGGAAGTATATAGAACAAATTATGTGCATGTATGAATATATCCCAATGAAGCGCAGTATAATGCACAATTATAATTCACTAGTAAATTATTTTAAAACATTTCTCCAAAAATATATACAAATTGCCAACAAGTACATGGAAAAAAATATTCATCATCAGGGAAACGAATCAAAACTACAGAGAGATGTTACGTCATATCTGTTGGGATGGCTATTGTAAAGTAACCAAGAGATACATATTAAGAAGGAGATTTCTCCTGGAGCTCAGCTGTTCGGGGCCCTCCTTAGCTGCTTTAGTCACGAGGGATGGATTACAGCTGGGTTGGCGGCGAGTAGCCAGCAGCAGTCGCAGGTATTTGCTATGAGTTTACCCCTCAATCCCAAACCTTTCCTCAATGGATTAACAGGAAAGCCAGTGATAGTGAAATTTAAGTGGGGAATGGAATACAAGGGCTACCTGGTATCTGTAGATGGCTATATGAACATGCAGCTTGCAAATACAGAAGGATACATAGATGGAGCATTGTCTGGACATCTTGGTGAAGTTTTAATAAAGTGTAATAATGTCCTTTATATCAGAGGTGTTGAAGAAGAGGAAGAAGATGGGGAGATGAGAGAATAGCATCTTTCATAGGGATTTCTTTATATATATTTCTAGACAATAAAGACTTGGTTTTTTTTTTTTTTTTTTTTTCAAAAAAAGAAGGATAAGGAGACAAAGGAACACTTGTAAACTCTTGGTAGAAATGTACATAAGGGCAGTATTTGCAGAAAGCAGTATGGAAGCATTCTCAAAAAAAATTAAAATAGAACTACCATCTGATCCAGAAATCCCTCTTCTGGGTTGACACAAAAAGGAAATGAAATCAACAGCTTGTAGAAGCATATGCATGCACATATTAATAGAAGACTTATTTTCAATAAGCAAGATATGAAAACAACCTATTGATGGAGGCCTAAAAATTATGATATCTACTTATATCTCTATCAAACTAGATGGATAATTATCAAGAAATTATTAGACATATATATGTATGTATAAATATTTTTCTGCCATAAAAATGGAGTTCCAGGCCAGAGTTGTGGCTCAGTGGTAGAGCACTTGCCTAGCATACATGAGGCACTGGGTTTGAACCCCAGCACCCCATAAAAATAAATAAATAAATAGAATAAAGGTTAAAAAAAAGGAGTTCCTTTTATTTGCAACAAATGGATGAACCTGCAGAACATTATGCTAAGTGAAATAAGTTTTCCATGGAAAGAAAAATACTGTGTGATTTTTCTTATATGTGGAACCTCAGAAAAGTGATAGAGGGACTGTAAAAGGGCATAAGGAAACTTTTAGGGGTGATGTGTATGATATCTTGATTGTGGTAATGATTTTATGAGTGCATAAGTAAATCAAAACTTATCACATTATACACTTTATATATGCATGGTCTATTGTATGATAAGTAATACCTCAATAAAAAGATGTTTTACTATCCCCCTTCCAATATTCCTAGTGTGCTTTGCTGAGAGTACATTCTTTTTATCACAGAAATTCTCCTTCTTTAAGATTTAAATTCAATTATGCTCATTCTTTCCAAGACTCCCATTATCTCATATGCAGTGCCCGAATTCATATCCAAGTTCTACCACTTATCAGCTATGTGACCTTGTACAATATCCCTGTGCCTCAGCTTCATCATATGGTAAATTAAGATAATGATAGCACCTACCAACTATGGCTGTTGTGAGAATTGAATTAATTCATACATGAAAACCTCTTGAAACACTTCCGGGTTTGTAGTAAGGGCTCAATAGATGTTAACTGTCATCATAATCATTATTATTAATTTTCACATCAGCCCTTTAAAGAATGGATCCATGTTCTGCTGGTTTCTCCCATTCCACCAAAATGGCATACCCTATAGTTATAGGTTTTCTAGTGGTATGCGATCTAGCAAAAGAAGAGTCAGAGCTGCAACAGGAATGAAAGGCCACAACTTGACTTGGGGTCCCACACAATACCTTATGAAAGCCTCTATCCTCCTTACCTGGGAATGAAATGAACTTTTCCGGTCTCCTAAGACAGCTCTTCTGTTAGGTCAGGAATGGCGCATGCACGCATGCGTGTAAACACACACACATACACACACACACACACACACACACACACACACACACACAAGTCTACCATGATGTGACTGCTTGTCCCAACACAAACTTATGCCATTCACAATCCACTTTTGGTCTCTCATTAGAATCAGAGCCTGTACCACATTTTGGACATTGAGTCTCCAAATCTGTGAACTAAATGTTCCTTTTCTCTTTATACAGTTAGCTGCCTCGGGTATTTCATTCTAGTAGCACAAAGATGACTAAAACAATTTGCTTAAAAATAATCCAGTGGGGGGAAGTCAAGTGAGTGGATTAAGGTAAGATGAAGAAAAAATTGGTTATGAGTTCATAATTTTTCCTACTTTATATTGGATGCATGGAGGTTTGCCATACTATTGTCTTTATTTCTGTAAGTGTGAAAGCTTCCACCAGAAAATGTTCAAGACTAGAACATTAGAAGTTCTCGAAGTTGAAAGATACACATGTGTGTATGTTGTATGTATGTGTGTGTGTATGTATATATATGTGTGTGTGTGTGTGTGTATGTGTGTGTGTCTGTGTATGTATGTATGTGTGTGTATATACATATATATATATATATATATATATATATATATATATATATATATATATATATACACCCCTATTGAGGTCACAATATTAAATGACACAGGACCACCACAAAACTTTTGGAGCAAAGGGGAAGAATATAAAGCTCATAGACTTGCAGAGGGCACACAAAAGGCACAAATAAAAATAAAGAAAGAGGAAAACTTGGTGTCTTGCTTATACCTGGCTGAGCTAGGAAATCCCTAATGCCCAGCTACTTTCAATAAAAGTTAGTTCTACATCCAACACTTTCCTAAAATAAAGAGGGCAGCCAGAGACAGTTTCACATCCACTCAGTTGGTGTTATTCCTATAGGAACACTTGGATTTGCTGTCAGATTTTTGTGCCTCTCCTCTTCTCACAAGGTGAGATCCCCCTTCTTCAGTGACCCTCAGGCTACTAGGTCAATGCTCTCCTACACGTCTGGCAAAAGCATTCCCATTACCCTACCTCAAAAGGTCAGAAACTTTCATAGCCTTTCACTTCTGCAAACCCACAAAGCATAATGTAATCTTAGTAATGAATACAAATAAATACTTCATAGATGTTTGAGCCTGAACTCTTTCAGTAGGACCTACAACTTGGCATGTCTCTCTTTCCCACCCCAACTTGGAAGGATAAAAAATAACTTTAAAGTATGTTTTCTTTCACTCACTAATTTCTTTGTATAATGAACCCTATAATTAGAGGGAATCCTCAAACAGACAAGCATATCTATATAGCACAATTATGTTCACCATTAAACTGTAAGCTTTTCTTTGGCATGGCCCATCTCTTGTTTTTCTCTGTACTTCTTCACAAGCCTAACACACTGTCTGACACGTGGGTAGTCAGAAAAAAAAAAGACAATAGCTGAAATGAAATTGTGTCCATTCAATAAATTACTTTTGTGTCTCTTAATTTATCTTTGCTTAGTTATAGTTTTATTCTAACCATATTTTGGGGGGCCCACTGGGAACATATAAGAAGAATGACTCACTTGTTAATTTTATAATTATGTTAAGTCTCTGGTTAAATACTAGTTATCCTTTTTTTAAAAAAAAAACTTTTTAAAGCATATACTTAATGTTATGGATTTTTCTTTCGTTAGAACCTTGGCTGCTTCCCAAAGATATTGTGATTCTCTCTTCAATAAATCATCTATGTCCAAATAATCTTACAATTTTTATCTCCTTAATTTATATTTCTTGGTCAATAAGTAACCATTTATTCATAATATACTGAAAATAGCACTGAGTGGAGGTTCTAGAAACCTGAGCATTTGTCTTGGATTTACCATTTTCTATAGAGAATTTGAATATATCTTTCCTGCTTTATGAGCCACAGATTTCCCATTTTTAGTAATGGAGAAGTCAGATTAAGATGATCTCAAAGTACTAACTTCTAAAGCTCTCTACCTCTCAGTTTTTATGAATAATGACTTTGCCAAAAGGGACCATAATCTTCCTCTCTAGTATTGTCCCCTAAAGCCCATCTTTGCCTTTCCCAGTGCTACTTGCCTTAGGGGTTATTCCTTGTTGCTAGGCTTTAACAAAACCCACTTTCCCTGTAGAGACATCCTCAAAAACCCTATATTTTTATTTTTATTTTTATTTTTGGTACCGGGGATTGAACTCAGAGGCACTCTACCACTGAGCCACATCCCCAGCCCTTTTTTGTATTTTATTAGAGACAGGGTCTCACTGAGTTGCTAAGTGCCTCGTCATTGCTGAGGCTGGCTTTGAACTCTCTAGCCTCCTGCCTCAGCCTCCCAAGTACTGGGATTACAGGCGTGCGCCACCGTGCCCGGCTTCAAAAACCCTATTTTTAAGTGACCTCTTCCTCTTCAGTTTTATGGACAAATACATCTGGTAATTAACCATGCACTTCCCAAGGTATTTCTTCTATTATTTGCTTGAACGATGTTTTAACTCTTTTAATGCAACTAACATGTCTTGTGAGGCAGCAAGATGTGATGGAAAGAGAAAAATGGGCCTGGAAATTGATGACCTGCTTGATTTGAGTCCTGAATTTACAACAAACATTTAAATGTCTTCCTCATTTCAGGCCTAAATTTCTCCATGTGCAAATAGGGAAGGGGAAGGATCTGGAAAAACATGGAGTACATAATCTTTTAGTTTATTTTTAATGCTCAACATCCTATGAATCTATATTTTGTCTCCTTAATTAGAAGAGTAAACAACTATAAAAACAAATATATATCTCATATTTATCTACGCCAACCTGCCTCCCACAGCATATGCCTTTGTATCTTATACTAAGAACATATTAAGTATTTACATGATTTTAATTTAATATCTACTCTTATTGTCTATAATATTGCTTTGCAGTCAGGAAAAAACAGTTTGTTCTCTCTCTAACTGTTCTACTGGACAAAAGTATTTTAGGAAAAATATCAAATTCTAGGGAGAAAAAATACATCCCCTTTGCTCTAATTTTATCCTTTCCTATGTCATAAGAAATGTGTGTGTGTGTGTGTGTGTGTGTGTGTGTGTGTGTGTGTGTGTGTGTAATGCTGGATTTAAGGCTTGTTTGTCTTTTGACATTTTTCCATTGTCAGAATGATCTAATGTCAGGAATAACCATCACCCCTTTTCTTTCATTAATATGTTATCCATTATTGTGCATGCTAGACTAATGCTTGTTTTTCCTTTTCTGCTTTGGGGTATGCATTTCTTCTGTAATTATAAGAGTAATATAATAATACTATGGGAAGTGTAACAAATAAAGGAAAGAAAAAATATCACCCATAGATGTTAAACCCTAGAAGAGGCATTATTATCACTTTGATCTATATTCTTCTTGTTTCCTTTTTCCTGTTCACAGATATTTTTTTTTTTTTATGTATAAAGCACCTATAATTTTTTTTTGCTTTTTGGGCTCTTGCCCATCTAGTTTTTAAAAGCCTTATTTTAGTTGAAAAGATTATTTAATGTTAAAATCTGATGCAAAAAGATAAATTCATTCTTTATCAGCTTGATATAACAATTGCTGTTATTTTATGGTTCATGTTTTCTATTGTTACTTGTATGATTTCATTTTACATATTTGCTATTTCTACTATATCCCACATTTTAAACTTAATATTTCCTTATGTTGCTACATATTCTTCATAAGTTTACCATAAAATCTGAAAAGAAATAAACAAAATGGAGTGGAAAATTCCCAACATCCTTACCAAATATAATCACTGACACTACTTTAGGCATTCTTTTTCATCTCCATATTTTTATATTGTAATCATAGAACACATGGTATTTAAACTTCATGTTTTTTTTCATGCTTCCTTAAAGATTAAGCCTTTCCCATGGTATTATATAGTCTCCATAAACAGTTTTAATTGAAAAAACAATGAAACATTGCAATCTGGAAGAATTGAGTATAAAATCTTCCTTCATTTACACAGAACACTGTCTTACATTTCTGTGTAACACTTTTAGCCAAGCTTTACCCACAATCTATTTCAACTTATTTGAAATTATATCTTGAAAATATTTTGTAACGTGCTATCTTACCTCACTATTAGATTATAACTATGCCACATGTGTACATAATATTCGTAATTATCACTATTTAAAAGCCATAAATATAAAATAAAATTATTGTGAACTTGGAAAAAAGAAAAAAACAAAAAATATTGTTCCCATCCAGACAGAAACAATTGCATACATATCAAGTATAATTTTTCAATGCACATATTTATTTTTGCATGGTATTAGCTGGAATTTATCACCCTTTCATTTTGAACAAGCTTTGTTCCATGTTGCCACATAATATTCATAAATACGTTTTTAATGGAACTTTATTTTAGTTATTTATATGTGGTGCTGAGAATCAAACCCAGTGCCTTACACATGCTAGGCAAGTGCTCTACCACTGAGCTACAACCCCAGCCCCTCATAAATACATTTTTTAAAATTTCCCAAAACCCTATTTAAGCATCATAATTTTTAGCATCTATATAGTCTTCCTACACATTCTTAGTTTTCCATTATGTGAGATGGTATTTTTTACTTTTTGTTATATTTATCATATTGGCATAGAATGTTCCCAAACATTTTTAGTATTATTGAAAAGATGATACAACAATATTAGAGGTTATTCTGGCTGAAAATTATCAGATGGCAGCCACTGCTATCATTTCTATGTATCTTTTTTCCTATGTTCATATTTGACATAATTGCAATTATAATGTGCATATAATTTGATTCTCTATTTTTTACTTTTCATTATAGAAATAAGCATTTTCTATGCTGCCATGTGGCATGTATAAACCGCTTACATTTGTAGTTGAAAACTTTGTGTAACAACATTTAGGTAAATTCTAAATGTTGTGACTATCTCCCTCATCCTACCATCCTAACCCAACCATATGCATTTTTTAATGTCTGTAAGCAGGCATATATTTATAGTCTCCATGATACCTGTATACCTTTTTGTATCTTGTTTTTTTCATTTAAACACACATAGTTTCAAAACTAAAGAAAAAAATACTAATCTTGTCAACTAACACATCCATTATAAGCATTTTTAATTTTTTTTCACTTTTTTGGGGGTTACTGGGGATTGAACTCAGGATGTCCCGACCAGTGAGCCACATCCCCAGCACTATTTTCTATTTTATTTAGAGACAGGGTCTCACTGATTTGCTTAGCACTTCTTCAGCTTTTTTATATAGTTGGGGTTTTAAATGTACTTAAAAACTTCTGTTGATGGATATTTAATGACTTTTAAATAGACAGAACCTGAATTAAACCTCTCTGCATACAGTGTCCCTTGATTTGGGATTAATATTATTTCATTAAGATGGATTTAACTACTGGATCAAATATAGGGGCACTTTTATAGTTTTTGATATACATTGCCAAATTTCTTTCTACGATGACTATCATTTTACACAGTGATGAGCAATGTATATGAGGCTTATTTCCTCTGACATACTTATCAGCTCTTTTTCTCTTTCTTTTTTCCCCCACTTCATCTCAGGCCTGAAAGCATGTGTCAGTCACCCTTTCTGCATTTCTGGTTTAACTCAAACTCAAAGACTGTGAATTCCATCTGATGGAAGATTGCAATTCAGTTATTTATAAAGAAGCTCTTGTTGCTTAAAGGTTATCTAATTAAATATGAATAAATAAAATAATGGATGTTGCCAGATCTCAAATCCTTTTCTTGCCTGGCAGGCATGGTGATGCATGCCTGTAATCCCAACAGCTTGGGAGGTTGAGTCAAGAGGATCACCAGTTCAAAGCCAGCCTCAGCAATGGTGAGGTGCTTAGCAACTCAGTGAGACCCTGTCTCTAAACAAAATTCAAAACAGGGATGTGGCTTAGTAGTTGAGTGCCACTGAGTTCAACCACCAACACCAAAAAAATAATAATAATAATCCTTTTCTTCCTCTTCATGTGGTCATCACATCTTCTTTTTTATTCTTACTGATGCATTCCATTCAGGAGTTATTGATCACCCACTGTGGAAGGTCTGTGGAAGGTACTGGGCTTAGGCATTAGATCAAGTGTTTCATCATTATTTATCTGAAAATTTCTTTAGTTATGAAATTTCTTTCTCAAAGTTCTTCTAGGATTCTTCTCCATATAGTTGTTTTTGTTGTTTTAATTTTGTTTTTACTTTTTAGTTTAGATATGAGTTATGGTTAATCTTTCTCAATTTTTTTTTCTGTTTTCCCTTTAATTTTCTCCAAGGTCTCCTATAAATCAGAAATTACTTCTTGACTGATTTTCAAGATTAGTAGTGTGATTTTTTTTTTTAAAAGACTCATTATTATTGCAGCTAAGAATGAGTTGATTTCTTCTGTTTTCTCCTCCTTTCCCCTATGGCTGAAATTCTATTTTCTCTCTACCTACCTGATTGAGCTTCACAGTTTCTTTTGCTTACTACTTTGTAAAATCATGTCCTTCTTGGAAATATGTTTGGGGTATAGACTAGAGTACCACAGACTTTGGAATCAGACAGCCCTAACCTAATTCTACCTCTATCGCCAATGTGCTCTCGGATTTGAGAAAGTCTTATACATTCCCAGGCCTCATTTTCATACAAGGAGTTGACTTAATTGGATTCTAAGGTCCCTTTCTGCTTTGTCAGTCAGTGGTGGTTTCTGCTGCTCTGGAAACAGCTTCTCAGTCCTGGGCTATGATTCTAGCTACTCCATTTTCCTCTTTGTCACAGATATTATTAAGAAGGCTATTGCCTGGAGTCATTTTCACTGTCTGAAAAACATTGTTTTTGTCTTCATTTAATTTGTTTGATATTTTCTTCAGAACTTAAAACAGGACTACTGTTCACCATATCCCTCTCATCACCCAATTCTCCATTCATGAGTCATTGGTGATTTTCACAGAAATAAAAAATGCCAGTACAGAAGGGCTTTTAGAAATCACAGGCTACCCACTTCATTAGCAGAGAGGGTAACTGAGGTATGGAGAGTGTTCTGAGATCACACAGAGAGAAAATATGATATTCAAATCTATGTCTACTGACTTAATTGCAACTGCTATACATGGATACATAAAATCCATTTTCTAAATTACATAGGGAATATATTTTATATTATACTATATCATATTAAATTGTTTATTAAGCATCTATTCTGTGCTATGCACAATGCTAGGTATTTTAGTTTTCCATAATGTACTACAAGACCATTTATGATCTAGTCCTCTATGTACATTACCTTCCACTACTCTCTACCTTTCTTACTCTCCAACTATACAGAGTCCTCAGAGGTTATGATATCAATGGCATACCCTAGATATGTGTAGTGTACAGTTTGTAAAACTCTATATGACAGGCTGTTTCTATGAGCAACAGACACAGTTTCATGATCAAAACCTGCCTTAAGGACTAAAAGACAGTATGCTGTGTTTCTTTTTAACAAAGGCACCCACGATCGAGTATTCTGGGATTTTTCCTAAATCTTTCACCATTAATGCCCTTCACTTCCCTAAACAGGAATGACAAAGTGGGAGAAGAACTAATCCCCTCTAAATGTGGTACAGTTTAAAGAAATTTGAATTGTTATGTTCTAAGAAAAAAAAAGCATCTAAAATAAATTTCAGTTTCTCCAAATTGAGGCAGGCTCCTTTTACTAAGAGTTATGAGTCATTTGTTTTCTTGAGTTATTAAAAAAAAAAGAATAGGGACCAAATGGTAGCATGAGAAACTGAGGTTAGATAGAAGGAATAATTTTCTAAATCACTATTCCTATGGGGTCATTCATCTGTTCAATGTACTTAAATGTCTCTTCATTGTCTATTAAATTAAGGAAAATCTCTTCACTCAGATAACTCGTCTCTCCACAATTGAATCCAAATTACCCAGCATTATGTCATATGACTTGATTTCATGGGATTTTTGCTCTGGTAAAGATATATTTCAATATAGGTATGGGTGGCAGGAGAGGAAATCATAGGACACCTATTCTAAATCCCCTCCTATTAAAGGAATTCCTTCTGTGTTATCCTGGACCCTTGTTTTAGGGCTCTAATAACAAGAAAATCACTATTACTCCAAAAGCTTGTTCCAGTTATTAAGATCTCAGCAGGAATATTTCACCCAGGCTTGCTAGCCTGGTTTATATATACTTAAGAGTAGAGATTATTTAAGATGTGTATGTTTAAATGGTAAGCGAGATAAAGATTTCTAGCAGAATCAATGATAAGTGAAGAAGAATTTCATAAGTGCCACATTAGAGGGCCTAGACAGTATTGGGAGACAGGAAGATATATCAGGCAGATCTGCTTTAACATGTAACCACAAAATCTCAGTGACTTGCAAAAATAATTGTTTCTCTTGCAGCTGTAGCTTACCTGTGGTGACACTGTTGAACACAGTGAACTCAGTAGAGGCTAAATAAGATACAAGTTAGGAGGACTCCATTTACCCCACTGACTTAGTCAGAGATGTTCTTTTCATGGACATGACAGAGAACAGCAGGTATGAACAGTAGGTACAGTGCTTTTTAAGACTAAGGCATAGAAATTGTCACCTTTTGCCCATATTCTCTTGGCCCAAGCAAGATCACAGAGCCAAGTGCAAATTAAAGGGGCAAGAACACATAGATGATTACTGATATTGATCATCTTTCCATGTGTCAATTAACCATTCATATAATTTCTTTGGAGAAATACCTGTTCAATTTATTTTCCCATTTTAAAAATTGGATTACTTTTCTTTTTATTAAGTTGCAAGAGGTTTTTAAAATATCATCTATATGGGGCTGTGGCTGTGGTTCAGTGGTAGGGTGCCTGCCTTGCACATGTGAGGCACTGGGTTCAATCTTCAGCACCACATACAAATAAATAAATAAAGATATTGTGTTTATCTAAAACTAAAAAAAAATTAAATATCCTTTATATAGTCCCTTATAAGATATATGGAATTGCAAATAATTTTATAGTTTTAGCTTTTACATTTACATCTTTGATCTGTATTGTGTTATTTTTTGTATGTGAAATGAGGTAGGAGTTTAATTTCATTGTTTTGGATATGAATACCCTGTTGTAACAGAGCTATTTGTTGAAAGTACTATTGTTTTACCACTGAATTTCCATAACACCTTGATGAAAAGTAATTGACTGTAAATGTGATGACTTATTTCTGAACTCTCAATTTTCTTCCATTGATCTTTGTGTCTAGCCTTATACCAGGAACATCTTGTCTCAATCACTCTAGTTTTGTACTAAGTTTTGAAATTAAGAAGTATGAGTGCTTCAACTAGTTATACTAGGACCTTTCGAGGTTATACTAGGACCTCTAAATTTCCATATGAATTTCAGGATCAGTCTGTCAATTTCCGTAAAATAAATTCAGCTGGTATTTTCATAAAAAAATCACTGAAAGTACATATCAATTTGAAGAGTATTATTGCCATCTTAAAATATTAAAAGTCTTCCAACCAATGAACATGGCATGTCTTTTATTTAGGTGTTAATTTTCTCAGCTTTATGGATGTATAATTGGTGAAACAAATTGTATATATTTAGAGAACAATGTAGTAATTTGATGTATGTATCTATTATGAAGTGATTACCACAATCATGTTAATTAACATAATGACTTCACATAATTACCTCATTTTTTGGGGAAAGAACCCGTAAGATATATACTTTTTTCTTAGCAAATTTCAAGTATACAATACAATACTATCAACTATAGTCACCATACTGTAAATTATAAGCTCAAAACACACTCATCTAATAACTACAAATTTATATACCTTGACCAGAACCAGCATCATCCCATTTTCCCCATCCCACAGCCTCTAGAAGACATGATTTTACTATTTGTTTCTAAGAGTTAATTTTTTTTTACATTTTACAAATAAGTGTTAGCATGTAATATTTGCCTATCTCTTGTATTCCACTTAGCATAATTCACCATGGAGGGATACTTAGGTTATTTTCATATATTCACTTTTGTATATATTCACTTTTGTATATAATGCCTCAATGAATATGGGGGTGCAAATATTCCCATAAAAATGTTGATTTTTTTTAAATAGAGATCCAGAAGAGGAATTGCTGGATCACATGGTAGTTGTATTTTTCAAATTTGAGGAATTTTCATATTTTTTCCATAATGGCATTAATAATTTGTATTCTTACCAACAGAAAAAAAAAGATGCTCTTTTCTCCATATGTTTACCAACATTTGGTTTCTTTTCTCTTTTTAATAATAGCTGTCCTACCAAGTGTGAAATAATATCTTATTGTGATTTTGATTTGTATTTCCTAACTATTTGTGATATTAAGCATATATTTATGAATGTTTTTCATTTGTATATCTTCTTTGGAAAAAATGTCTATTCAGGTCCTTTGACCATTTTTAAATTTTATTATTCATTTTATTACTATTGGGTTGTGTAAGTATCTGATGTATTTAGTTATTAATTCTTCGTCAGATATATAGTTTGCAAATGTTTCTCCCATTCTGTAAGCTGCCTTTTCATTTCTTTCTTTCTTATTTAATTTTTTTTTTTTTTTTTTTTTTGCTACTGGGGATTGAACCCAGGAGTGCTTAATCACTGAATCACATCACTGGACCTTTTTATGTATTTTTTTTAATTAGGTAGGGTCTTGCTATAGTTGCTCAGGGCCTCACTAGATTGCTGGTGCTGGCATTGGACTTCCAATTCTTCTGCCTCAGCTTCCTGGAGCCACTGGGATAATAGGCATGTGCCACCATGCCTGGTTACTGCTGCTTTTTCATATTGTTGTTTGTTTGTTTTGTTTTTTGGTACTGGGGATTGAACTCAGGGGCACTCAACCACTGGGCCATCCCCAGCCCTTTTTTGTATTTTATTAGAGACAGGGTCTCACTGAGTTGCTAAGTGCCTCACCATTGCTGAGGCTGGCTTTGAACTCGTGATCCTCCTGCCTCAGCCTCCCAAGTGCTGGGATTACAGGTGTGCAGCTACCGCTCCTGGCTTGTTGTTTGTTTCTTTTATTGCACAGAAGATTTTAGTGTGATGTAGTCCCATATTATTGTTGTTGCTTTTGTTGCCTTAGCTTTTGGTGTCTAGTTAATCTCCACTGACCTATTTTTCACTTTACTTATTATTTCTTCTGCAAGCTCATATCTGCTGTGGAGCCATTCTGGTGAATTTTTCATTTATTTTACTTTTTAAACAGAGAATTTCACTTTTGTTTTCATTTCTATACCTTATTATGCTCTAATTGTAGAAATATTATTCTCATAATTTCCATTCCTCAGACAGTTTTTCTTAGTTATCTTAACATATTCGTAATAGCTAATTAAATATTTTTGTTTAATCAGTCCATCACCTGCTCCCACAGGACAGTTTTTAAGGACTATATTATTTTTCCATGGATGAGCCATGCTTTCCTTTTTCTCTTCATGCTTCATGATTTCTTTTGAAAACTGAACATTTTAAATAATATATTGTGGCAACTTTGTAAATCAGATTTTCCCCCAAACTCAGAGATTGTTTCTGTTAGTATTTGTTTTTATTTCATTTTTATGGAAAATATTTAGTGATTTCTTTTCACCAGTGTCCCTGTTTAATTAGCTTAAATTTTGTATTCTCTGTTTTGGCCACTAAATCTTTAGCTTTAGCTAAAATATTGGTTTTATCTGCTAGGTCAGGTCTCTCCTGAAATAAGTTCTTAGAGACACCTTACATGATTATACTACCTAAAATAGTAGCATCAATGTCCAATAATTCCATATATCTGTGAATCCTAATTCATTTTATTTTTCTTTGTAATACATATATGTGTGTTTCCTTGTATGTTTCTTCCCACTAGAATACAATCTTCAGGAGGGCAAAGCAATAATTTCACTGCTATATTATTAGGACCTAGAGGTGTGTGCCAAATAGTAAATGATAAGTGAGCATTTATTGAAAGAATTAATAAATGAGACAACATGCATCCCCAGATCAATGTTTTCATCCCTGATCCAATAGTGCCTCTAATTCCCCTATTGCAATCTAGTCTCATATTATTAATCTATGCACATCTCAAATAATAATGCTATCCTTTCTCTCTGAACCTCCAAATTCTATGCAACCTTTAAAGCAAAGCTTAAAGTAAAAGCCCTTCTAGAAAGTTTACTGATTGCTTTAGCCAGTACCATTGAACTAAGATTCTAAATTCTTACAGAAATTTAAAGTAAAATCAAGGGCTAATATGGGGAGAACCTGTTTGCAATGCCTTCTGACTTTATCCATTATTGAACATAGTTTATTAAAATGTGTAACTGTAATTGTTGATTTGGCCATTTCCTCTTTTGCTTGGTTTCTGTTTCATGCATTTTAGAGCATTTTTATTAGCAGCATATGTGTTTACAATTGCTAAAATTCTTGACAGATTGTCTCTCTTTGTTGCTAACAACAGTGGTTGTCTTCAAGTTTATTTTATCTCTTATTGTTCTAGCCACTTCCATTCTATTTACTGTGAACAAAGCATGCATTTTCTTTTCTTTTCTTAATATTTATTTATTTGCTTTTAGTTGTACACAATGCGTTTATTTTTATGTGGTGCTGAGGATCGAACCTGGACAGTGCACGAGCTGGGTGAGCGCTCTACCGCTGAGCCACAACCCCAGCCCAAGGCATGCATTTTCAACCCTTTTATATTAACATTTTTTGTTGTTGTAGGTGGCCACAACACCTTTATTTTACTTATGTGGTGCTGAGGATCGAATCCATGGCCTCACACATGCCAGCCAAGTTCTCTACCACTGAGCAATAGCCCCAGTTTTTTCAATCCTTTTTATTTTCTACCTATTTGTGACTTTGAATCCGAAGTCTGCCACTTATACACACTATACAGTTGGATCTATATTTTTCATCAGTTCTACAAGTCTCTCTCCTTTGATTGGTGTGTTTAATTATTTTAATGTAATTACTGATTATGTTAGGTTTTACACCTGTGACGGCATTGTTCTGAAAATTTTGCCATTGTGTGAACATCATAGAGACTACCTGCACAAACCTAGTGGGTATAGCCTACTATACACATATACACCAAGGTGACGTGTGTGTATGTGTGTGTGTGTGCATGTGTGTGTGTGTGTGTGTGTCACACACACACATGCACACACACACACAGAGAAGCCTACTGCTGCTGCTGGGGCCATGATGAACAAATCAACAGGAGATTAAATCAAACACAAGAGAAAAATATTGCAACTGAGAAACAAGATGAACTTTTTCATAATTAGAAGGAGCACACACTAATATAATTATAAAAAGTATAGAATATTGAATACATAAGCCAGTAACATGGTTGTTTATTATCTTTAGCAATTATTGTTACTGTACTAAATTATATGTGTTGCATTTATACTGACAGCACAGTACATATTTTATATAATATTACCACAACCACATGAATAATGTGCTGTACTATGATATTATGATGAATACAATGTTACTAGATGACAGAAAATTTTCAGCTCCATTATAACCTAATGGAACTACCATCATACATGTGGTCCATCATTGACTGAAATATCACTATGTGGCCCATGCCTGAATTTAAAGAGTACCAATAAGAAATTATAAAGATGAAACCTATGATAACCAAACTGAAATATTTAATAGACTAATTTAGTAGCTGACTTCATCAAGCAGATAAAAGGGACAACAAAGTTGGATATGGTTCATTGCAAATCATTCAGAAAAAAAGAGAAAAAAATTTAAAAAAGAATGAAGATAAATAAATAAAGCTGGAAAAAAAGTCTGTCTAGAAAGTCCAATGTTTGGGCTAACATCTTCATTCATTTTTACCCTGAAAATGAAATATACTCTCTTATTTCTTTACATTTCTCTTAAATTTTTTGAAAGGTAGACTTTTTGGATATTAAAGAATCACGAAGTCAGAATTTTCCTTTTCCTTATGATTCGTCGATAATTCTTGTACTATGGATGGTAGTTGTTTGTTTAGTGCTATTTTCTGTGATTTTCTGCACTTTGACTATACCAGCATGCTTCATTTTACTGTGCTTCACAGATATTGCTTGTTTTTCTTTTGTTTAATTTTTTACAAATTGAAGGTTTAAGGTAACCCTGTATGAGCAAGTCTATCATCACCATTTATTCATAGCATGTGTTTATATTTTGTCTCTATATTACATTTTGTTTTTTTTGTTTTGTAGGGGGAGGCGGTACCAAGGATTGAATTCTGAGCGCTCAACTGCTGAGCCCACACCTCCAGCCCTATTTTTTTAATATTTATTTATTTGCTTTAGTTGTACACAATGCAATGCATTTATGTTTACGTGGTGCTGAGGATCGAACCCAGGCTGTGCACGTGCTAGGCGAGCGCTGAGCCACAACCTCAGCCCCCCAGCCCTATTTTGTATTTTATTTAGAGACAGGGTCTCACTGAGATGCTTAGCACCTCACCGTTGCTGAGATTGGTTTTAAACTTGTGATGCTCTTGTCTTAGCCTCCTAAGCATCTGGGATTACAGGCATGCACCACCGTGCCTTGCTCTGTATTACATTTTGATAGTTTTTCCAATACTTCCAATACATTCTCTATTATATCTGTTATAGTGACCTGTGTTCAGTGATCTTTGATGTTAATATTGTAATTTTGTTTTGGGCATCACAAATTATGCCCATATAAGATGATGAACTCATTTGATAAATATTGTGAGTGTCCTGGGTGTTCCACTCATCTTGCTGTTCTCTCTCTTTCACCTCAGGCTTTCCTATTCCATGTGAAACAACAATATTTGATAGTGGTTTTTCAGAATTTAAATGAAGCAAAGGGTCACACATAATCTTCACTTTAAATCAAAAGCTAGAAATGATCAAGCTTAATGGAAAAGGAATGTCAAAGAGGAAAAAGGTCAACAGCTAGGTCTCTTGTGCCAAACACTTGGCCAAATTATGAATGCAAAGGAAAAGTTCTTAAAGGAAATTAAAAGTGTTACTTCAGTGAACTTATAAATGATAAAAAAAATAGCCTTATCTATGACATGGAGAATATTTTACTAGTTTGAGTATATCAAACCAGTCACAACATTCCCTGAAATCAAAGCCTAATGGAAACCAAGGCCCTAACTCTGATTCTATGTAGTTTTAGAGATGTTAGAAAACTGCAGAAAAAAGTTTGAAGCTAACACAGTTTAGCTCATAAGATTTAAGAAAAGAAGCTGCTCCAAACCATAGAAGTGTAAAGTGAAACAGGAAGCACTGACGTAGAAGCTGCAGAAAGTTATCCAGAAGATCTAGCTAAGCACAATGATAAAGGTGCTACACTTAAAACAACAGACTTTCAATGTGGATGAAACATTTTTTTTTTTTATTATAAGATGATGCTACATAGGACTGTCATATCACAGGAGGACTCATTCCCTGCTTTCAAAACCTTCTCTCCCACTATTTTTCTATTATGCAAGGTCAGGCCACAGTGCTCTTGGGCTCTGCTTGGCCCCAGGTAGGAGCCGTTGTAGGATATTAGCCCAGAGGGTTTGCCGGGCTTCCATATATACCTCCTTCCACGTTGATGGTCTCTACCTGTGGTACCTACTGCACCTGAATATGAAAAAATCCTTAATCCCTTGTTTGCACACTTGCTCTCTGAGCAAATTATACTTTCTGAACTAGGAGATCCTCTGTTGTTCTCAGTGCCCCTGGCCTTGAGAAGCATCTTGACCCATCAGAATCTATTCCCTGACAGCTATATATGTATGTATGT
This sequence comes from Tamias sibiricus, assembly GCA_025594165.1. Classification (NCBI taxonomy): domain Eukaryota; kingdom Metazoa; phylum Chordata; class Mammalia; order Rodentia; family Sciuridae; genus Tamias; species Tamias sibiricus. The sequence goes on from CM046667.1 coordinate 58,366,528, forward strand.
ATGAATGTCAAAATTCAGCCCTGCCCCAGTAACAGGTGACTGTATTTTCAAATGGAATGTAAAACCTTAGATCACACTTATGTCTCCTGAACACACCCCCACATCCAATCCTGGCTCTGTCTCCAACATCAATCCAGAATTTGCCTCTTCTTGGCTTATTGCTTAGGCCAAGAACACCTCCTGCCTCCCCAACCTGCCCTTTCCCTTCACAGGGCATTTCCAGCGCTGTAGTCAGAGGCACTTAAACCCAAAGCCTATGGCTTCCTCTAAAAAGACCAAGCTTCACTCCCTCTAGTGAAAGACACAGGTAACAAGGTTGCAAGGACAAGCACAATCTGTACTCCAGTTTCCCTCACTCTGACCTCACTTATGGCCTTTCTCCCCAACTCACCTTCAGTGACACTGACCTTGCTCTGATCCCCAGACCTAAGGCATCTGACCTCAGACCAAAGGTGGGTTAGAAAGGACAGAGTATATAGCTCAATGATAAAGCACCCCTGGGTTCAATATCCAGTATCAAGAAAAATAAAAAAAAAAAAAAAGAAAAAAAAATGTAGGGACTCCACAAATGGCAGGATTAGGACCTTGGTAAAGCACTCTCCCAGAAAATATCAAAAATACTGGAAAGTAACTAAATTATATCAAAATTCTTGAAATTATGAAACCAAAGAATGAACTAAAAATTGTGTATTACAGAAAATTGTGAAATATAAGTAAGACAGTAGTATAGCTAGTTTTTAAAAGTTCTTTTACATTGTGGTGACATACACATCACATAAAATTTACCATTTAAACCAAATATTTCTAAGTGTGGAGTTCAGTGGCATTAAGTACAATCATTCCTATCTGTCTCCTAACTTTTTCAGTATCTCAAACTGAAATGGTTTACCCATTGAAAACTGATTCCCCATAACTCTTCCTCATACCACCTGGTATCCATTATTATACTTTGTGTATTTATGAACTTGAGTACTCTAGGTACCTCATATAAGTGGCCTCATACAGTATCTGTCATCAAGTCTAAAATAGTAAACACTTTCACATTGAGTCAAAAATAAATTGCTCAAGAGCCAGGTGCGATAGTGCACACCTGTAATCCCCAGCACTTGGGAGGCTGAGACAAGAGGATCGCGAGTTCAAAGCCAGCCTCAGCAATGGTGAGGCACTTAGCAACTCAGTGAGACCCTGTCTCTAATAAAATACAAAAAAGGGCTGGGAATGTGGCCCAGTGGTTGAGTGCCCCTGAGTTCAATACCCGGTACTAAAAAAATAATAATAATAATAATAATAATAATAATAAATAAATAAATTGCTCAAGGACACTAATATTAAAACTCTATTATTCAAGTTTCCAAAATGTCAGACAAGGGAAAGAAGCACAGTGGGTCCTGAAGTTCAGGAGGGGAACCCATGGGACAGGAAGAGGATGAGCTAGTGGCTTAGATACTTCCTGAGAACTAAGCAGTGCCTCAATTTTCACTAAGTGTCACACTTAGAGCCCTGGCAGCCAGGTGCACCACTGGAATGCCGCTTGGTGCCAGGCAGCTCCAAACGTAGCCTTCCACCACTACTACATTCACCCACCATTGCAATATCGTGCCTGATGCTGCTATTCACATCCCTAGCTAGACCGTGTAGCCTGGGTTCTGGGGGGAGTATATTGGAATGGGATCATGGAAGCCCTCAAATCTGGGGAGAAGGGAAGCTAGCCCCACGGAGGCTAATTCTTATGTTTGTGATTTGAGGAGTTATGTCCTTGATTTATTTCATTTTGATAGATGCCCTTCATGGGTATTCTTATCTACAACCATGGTTTTAACTACCATCAATATCTTGGTAACTTCTAAATTTCTGTCATCAACCCAGATCACTCCACTGAGCTCTACTTAGATAGTTCCCAAATCTAATGAGTATAAGATATCTACACCCATAAATCTTTTATTCTGTCATACTTAGAAAAAGAACCATCCAAGTGAAGAACCTAAGAGGTTTTTTTTTTTTTGGGGGGGGGGTTGGTTTCTGTTTTTGTAAAAGGGATTGAACCCAGGGACATGTAACCACTGAGTCACACCCCCAGCCCTTTTTATTTTTTTATTTTTGAAACAGAGTCTTGTTAAGTTACTCAGGGTCTCACAAAGTTGCTAAAGCTGGATTTGAATTTGTGATCCTCCTGCAATAGCTTCCCCAGCTGCTGGGATTACAAGTGTATTCCACTATGCCCAGCTCCTGAGAGTTATCTTTCACTCCTACTTTCCCATCACACCTCATCTCCTTCCCCTGTCCAATTCACTTTCATATCCTATAGCTTTTATATCTTGAATGAGTATGGGAGCCAATTATCGATTCAGCCATTGGAGTTAGAACACCTGTTTTGTTTGTTTTTTCCTTTTTGATCTTGTGTTAGTTACTTAAACTCTCAGGATTTTGGTTTCCTCTTATAAAAATAGGAACTTTGGATTATACAGCCGGGAGTGAAGAGAGGGAAGGGGGCAAGGAGGTAGGAAGGATAGTAAAATAAATCAGACATTATGACTGGTGTATATGAGTATACAACTGGTGAAACTCTACATCGTGTACAACCAGAAGAATGAGAAGTTATACTCCACTTATGTACGATGTATCAAAATGCATTATGCTGTCATGTATAACCATTTAGAAAAAATTTTTAAAATGGGAACAAAACTACTCCCTACTTTAAAGATGTATTTAAAGGGTTGATATATGTAAATAATGAATTAACACATGTAAATTTCAGTACCATATTAGTGATCATTCTGGTTTTGTTAGATATCCTTTTGATACCACCGGTTACCTTGACGCATCCTTGCTTCTGGGAATGCTGAAGCATTAAACCGAGGCAAGTGTAGAATGGAAAATGAAAAGCTTTATTAAAGGATAGCAGAAAAGAAGAAGGGGACCTGAAAGCCCAAAAGCCAAATGGTGGGAAGGGGAGGTCTTATCCATTCTCTATCTATGGTCTTCTTTTGTCCTCCTACATTCCTGTCCTTTATTTTGCTTATTTTCCTTTATCCTGCCAGTGATGGGGGATGCAGGTTGTAAGGCCAAAAGGTGGAAAACAGGTGGGCAGATGGGGTGGGGGAGGAGTGATCTCGGCAGGAAAGGCCTAGGGTGAATTGATTAGCACCTTGCTGTTTTGCAAGGAGCTGCTTCATTAACAATTCTTTAGGATGGACCAGGGCCTTAGGGACATTAACATTTCAATCTCCCAGGTGTTGTTCTGATTTCCTGGGCTAAGATAGACTCCATTATTTTTTTTTTTATTAAACTCGATATCAGACCCAATTTACCTAGCTACACTAACTACCTGTCTTTAAATCTGGCTTCATTTTTATCTTTCTAATTCTGTTTCCATTGCCACTACCTTAGTTCAGCCTGTCATCATCTCTTGTATGTATTACTACAATAACCTCTTAATTTGTTTCCCTGCCAACAGTCTTGTCCCTATTCAATCCGTGTTCCTCGTTGTTATCAGAGTAATCTGTTTAGAATGAATATCTGATTATACCACTCCCTTTGAAAATAACTCAATGGCTTTCTGTGACATATAAAAGAATATTCAGGTTCTTTCAGATGACACAGAAGACTGTCCAAGATTGCATCATCATTTCTTGTCACCTCCTCTGCATATGACAGTCCAGATCTTTTAAAATATCCTGCAGTACCTTAATGCTCTATGTTCTCTCATGCATCTTTGCTCTTGTTCATCCTGTTTTCTCCAAACTTCACCTGGGAAATGCAATCTTTTTTTTTTTTTTTTTTTGGTACCGGGGATTGAACTCAGGGGCACTTGACCACTGGGCCACATCTCCAGTCCTTTTTTTTGTATGTTATTAGAGACAGGGTCTCACTGAGTTGCTAAGTGCCTCGCCATTGCTGAGGCTGGCTTTGAACTCGGGATCCTCCTGCCTCAGCCTCCCAAGTGCTGGGATTACAGGCATGCGCCACCGCGCCCGGCTGGGAAATTCAACCTTGATCTTTAAGACCCCATGTAAATACCCCATCCCATGAGAATTGTCTAACCTTTTCCCACACCCGAGATAGATTCCCACTGTCTGTGTTCTTATGGCACTGTAGCTAGTCTATGTTATCCCTTACTACACAAGATAAATATCTGGTCCTCCTATCAGACTATAAGTTCGACCAAACAGTCATATTTTGTCCTATTTTTCACTCTAATTCTCAGACTCAGCACTAGGCTACACACAGAGTGCATACTCAAAATATGTATATAGATTAAATCAGTGAGATGCATTGGGAATTGGGGGCCAGACTAGAAAGGAAATAGGTTGAAATAAGGTCAGGAAGCAGGTACATCATAGAGTGTCTGGGGATAATTCTGACAGATATTTGGTTCACTCTCTTTAGACAGAATTTTGGGGAGTATATGTACCCTTGGCTAGCATAAGAAAATTGAGAAGAGGGAAGAAGGAAAAAAAATCAACAACTTTCCTGAGAATTCCTTGCCAAACTCCACAATACAGTTGTCTCTGGGTATTCATGGGGCATTTGTTCCAGGACTCCTTTTGCATACCCAAATCTACAGATCATCATGTCCCTTATATAAATGGTATAGTTTTTGCATATAACTTCTCATGTACTTAAATTTATCTGTTGATTATTTATAATACCTAATACAATGTAAATAGATATTACACTATATCGTTGAAGGAATAATGCCAAGAATAAGTCTATACATGTTCAGTACAGATGCAGTTTTTTTTCAAATATTTTCAACTTGAGGTTGGTTAAATCCATGGATATAGAACCCATGGATACAGAGAGCTGATTGTGTTTTCCAAAGCCAGCTCTGCTCACAGCATTCTTGGTCTCCCTTGAAGTTTTTTAATTCTCAATATTTATGCATCTGTAAAGCAAAAATAATGGGGTTTGCTGGACAGTAGCACACACACAACAATACTGTTTTTCCATCAATTTCAGAATATAATTTATTTGTTACATATAAAAACTGCTATCATTAGTTTACCTAAAAACTCACAATAGGCAACTCTTCTGTTGGAAAGCCTCTAGGGTTTCGAAGTGAATCCTGACGTCATATTCCAGTTGGAAGCTAGTCTGCGATATATCTTTGAGAAATGTTTATTTGAGTGTCCATAGAAGTAATTTTAAAATAAGAGAACCATACTCAGTGTCTTGTCAATACCTCCTGCCCCCAGCAAGGTCAGTCTCTGAGGTTAGTAAATAAATAATTCATGTTTAAAGCAAAAACATAGATCTCTACTTTCTCTTTCTCTCTCTCTCTCTCTCTCTCTCTCTCTCACACACACACACACACACACACACACACACACAATGTATGTAGGCACATTTACACGAACATACACACACTTTCTAAAATTTTTCAGTATGTTGGATGCTGAGATAAGAACAGAAGGACCAAAGCAGACAATCCTGTGTGCTGCTTCCTATTTTGGGATCAACTCAATCACAGAGTGAGTCACCATCACTGATGGTTAAAATTTTACTGACGCATTCAACAGAGACTGGCCAGACAGTCATTTATGTGGAATGATTTGAAGGGTGCTGGAGACCTCCTTGCACCTCCAAATATCATCTCTTACAGTCTCCTAATGATATTTGCAATTTCTACCTCCTGGTCACTCAAAAGATAATAACATTAACCCATTATGCAGTGATCATCCCATCAACACTGAGTTAGCTGGTCAGATCAGACAGCTGTCATATAGCAAGGAATGGAGATGGAATGAAAAGCAGACATGTTTTGATGTAGGAACAACTTGTTGGGCTCTTGTCTGAATTGGAGAACAGCAGGATTTTCTGGATCCTTCAGAAACAACACAGGTGGGTACACACACAGATTGGAGGTGCCACCACACATATTCACATAATGGTCACCAGTTCACTAGCCCTTAAACCTTCTAGCTCCCAGTGAAGGCAGAACTGCTTTCTCCACCTGAAGGGCCCCTTTCTATCCCATGTCTCCAACCCTTCCAGACAAAAGAATTATTAGATATCTTCTCTCTGTACCCCCAACAAACATAGATTTTAGGCCATCACATTCCAGCACCCATCTCAGCACCAACCACTTGTTTTATGCCAAGTCACATCTTTGCCTATGCCAATGTGTTGCAAAGTGGCTGTTGCATGGACCCTGGTCTCTGAAACAATAATAATAAACCTGCAACTAATTAACAGAGCCCCAAAGGATGGCAGCTTTCGTGTCAGTCCCTCAGATATCCTCAGGTCCCACAATGTTTCCTTCCTCTATCAACCTTGCCTGTATTCTGTTCATATTCCAAACTAAGTCACTAATTCTGGCACTACTACATCAAACCCTGCATAGTTGCAATAACTTATGTCTATTACTTGTATTTGGGGTGTTCTTTAAGGAGAATGAGAAGAGGGAAATAAGGATATTGTTTTAATAAATTGAGTTCACTTATTATATGTGCTGTACAGAAATAATTCCAACATTCAGCTGGGAGACTTAATGCAAATTATTACCAACCCAGTAAACTCAATTTAAATAATAGCTTAATACAACAATTCAGTGCTTGTTGATTCAGGTATTATACTCATTCAAATAGAATGCACTTATTCAGATGTAATTGTTCAGCATTCTTCTGATAGAGTCATGATCTATCACTTCCTTTCTCCCTCCACTCTCTAATCTAAAAGTGGAAACAGGTGATTTTATGTTTTGTTTTATATTACTTCCTGTTGCCTTGTAGTCGTGACCATTTCTGCTGCTGTCTTCACAGAATATGATATACACTGCTAGGCGAGGGGCCTAGGTTGGGTTTCACCTTCTCTCAGTACAGCTTCTCTCCTCTTATGATCCTCTTAATTCTCAGAAACTTGGCACTCACTGTACTGAGAAACACAGCCAAGAGCTTCAGGCATTTCCTAGTTCTCATATTTGTTTTGTTTCTCTTTTCTATCTTTCTGCTCTCATGTATTTGCATAGTGCTTGTTTAAACAATTTAATCATTTGGTGAGGTAGGACAATCGTCATCTCTGTTGTACAGATGAAGAAATTGAGATTCAGAGAGGAAAATCAATTAATCTCCATATATCACAATTGTCTTGGTAACATATCTATATAAGAAAGGCAGGTACAATAATCAGAGAAGGGGCAGATGAGTGGAGAGCAAATAATGTGGGGCTTTGTGGGTCTGGACACGATGGTGACAAGGAATGGAATTACTTCAAATTGGTTAGAGCTATGGTTTGTGTATGATCTGAGTGTGTTCATCAAATGTTCATGCATTCAAAGTTTGCTCACCAGAACATTGATGTTGGTCCTTGACCTGGATTTCCCTATTATATTCTCTATGTCTTTAAATAAGCCATTTAACTTCTCTGAGAATTTTCTGACAAATGACAAGTGAAACAATGGCAAATGTATAGAGTTGTTTGTATATTCTCTTATAATCATTTTCTTACTGCTACTTAGATCATGTTTGCTTTTCCATTCTTTTTTTTTTTTTCTTTTTTAATTCTTCATAGACATTTATTTTATTTGTTTATATGCAGTGCTGAGACTCGATTCCAGTGCCTCACACATGCCAGGCAAGTGTACTACCTCTGAGCCACAGCCCCAGCCCCCTCTTTTCCATTCTTGATTTTAGTATTTGGGATATTATTTCTTCTTTGTCAACATAACTAAACATTTGGCAATTTCTTTCTAAAGAATCAACTTTTGGGTTGATTGATTTTTCTCTGTGTTCATTCTCTTATTTACCTCTAGTCTATTATTTTCTCACTTGTGCTTACTTTAGGTGTTGTGTGCTCTTACTCTTTTAGTTCCTTTAGAATAAATATTAAGTCATTGGTCAAACTTTTTGATATAGGCATTTATACCTAAACATATCCCCCTAAACACTGTTCCCTTTGCTTTCCATAGCTCTGTTATGTTTTCTTTTCATTTTAATTAATTTTTGACCAATTTCCTATTTCCTTTTTGGTTGTATGTTAGATATATTGGTTAGTTAAGAGTAAGTTGCTTATTTCCACGTATGTGTGAATTTAAAAATTTCTCCCTTTTTTGAGTTTTCATTCAGTATCATTTGTGATCAGAAAATACTCTTTGTATAATCTTAATCTTTTCAGATTTATTGAGGCTTTCTTCATGGACTAGCACATAAAATCCATCCTGGTCCACATGTGCTTGAGAAGAATGAGTATTTTGCTGTTTTGGGATGTTGTATCTTATAAATGTCCATTATATAGACATATATATATATATATATATATATATATATATATATATATATTTATACATATAAATATATATCTTTGTATTTCTACCTGTATGTAAGTCTATGCAAGTATATATACATCTACAAACACAAATACAGATATACCTAGATAAATAGTTGTTTTATAGTGTTATTGAAGTTTTCTATTGCCTTGTTGGTCTTCAATTTAGTTATTCTATCCATTAAGAAAATATGACATTTTTCTCCAACTCTTATTGTTGAATAGGCTATTTCTTCTTTCAATTCTGTCAAGATTTACATTGTGTATTTTTGGTATGTGCATGCATATTTATAATGTTTATGTATTCTTCTTGAACTGACACTTTGTATTTCTATGTCTCTAGTAACAATTTTAGTCCTTAAGATTATTGAGTCTAATATCAGTGTACAAGTTTCCTAGGGCTCTCATAACATACTGCCACAAACTGAGTGGTTTAAAACTGAAGAAATTTATTCTGATACAATATTGGTGACTAAAAGTGGGAAAACAATGTGTTGATAGGGACAGGTTCTCCTTGAATGATTGAAAGCAGAACCTTTCCTTGATTCTTCTAGCTTCTGGTGGTTTCTGGCAATCCTTAGCACCACTAAAATATCAGCTTTTGCCTTCACATGGCCTTTTAACATACATATCTGTCTCTAGGTCTTAATTTGCTTCTTTTTATAAGGACACTAGTGGTTTGTTTTTGCTCACTTACTCTGGTATGACTTCAGCATAATCAGATTATATCTGGGAAGACCTTATTTCCAAGTAAGGTAATATTTACAGGTAGTAGGGGTTAGGATTTCAAAATATTTGGTGGAGGGGGGTGGGCAAAATTAAACCCACAATTAGTATAATCACTTGACCTTTCTTTTGGTTACTTTGTGTCCTGCTGAGGCAGGAGGATTCAAATTCAATTCCAATCTGGACAATTTATTTTCCATCCTTTTCAATTCAACCAATTTTTGTATTTGAATTTAAAGTGTTGCTCTTGTATTCAACATATATCTGGTATGTTTTCTTCATCCTTTTTTGCCAATCTGTGCTTTTTGATTTTTTTATCTATTTACATTTAATGCATTTACCAATAAGACATTTTATGTGAATCACTTTTCTATTTGTTGTGTTTGTCTTATGTCTTTTTTCTTATTCCATTTTTACATTATTGCTTCTTTTGTGTAAAACCCTTTTTTTTAAGCATACCATGTTAATTTTCTTGTTGAACTTTTTTTTGTGTGTGTGTGTGTGTGTGTGTGTTGTATGGAGGATTGAACCCAGGAATTCTCTACCACTGAGTTTCCTTCCTTGATTTCATGATTTTTTTAACTTTGAGACAGGATTTTTTGTGATGAGTTCTAATTAGTTATTTTATTGATCTTCCCTGTAAGTCTATGAGGCAAATGATATTTTTTACCAATTTAAAGATGAGATAACTGAGACTTTGTGAAGATATGTAAATAGAAATAATAGGCAGAGATAGGATGTGAAACTGTGGATCTTAATGGCTTGACTGTATCTGATTCATGTTTGTGCATCCAGCATAGCATCCAGCATAATCCTGGGCCATGCCATAGATGGTGTCCATTGTTTATCAGGTGGTGAGTGAATTTATCTGAGAAGTATTCATTTCACAGAAGTTATACTGCCACCACCATGCTTTTGCCTTTCCTTCCTTCAAACCCCAACCAAGTTTGACTTTGGGAAAGTTTGAGGTTCATTTAAAACCTAATTAACATACTCCCATATAACTGTGCCCTTGGCACAAACTCAGCTTGCTTGCTCTTGAAAAAGGAGGAGAAAAATCTGTGAAATTAAGCCCCGGATGAAGCATACTTGATGCTAGTATTGCGTTTCAGTTTTACATTAGAGCTCTAACAAAAAGCCTTCTCTTTGCCTGTACACCCTAAAAAGAGAAAGCAGACCACTACCCTCTGTAACTTAATATTCTGAAATCCTACTTGGCCTTTTTCTTTTCTTTAATCATGATACAATGTGGTATGGCATGTGGAGTACAAAACAAGGCATGAGGGTGCTTTGTATTTGATAAGACCTTCTTACTATCTTTGAGATCTAGTAAAGTCCTTTATTCTCTGTGGGCCTCTTTTCTCCATATAACTTTAGGAGGTTGGAAAAGATGTTCTTCAAGGGCCCTTCTAGTACTAATACACTATGGGCCTAATTTCACATTCTTAGAATCCTTTATAGCAGTTTTACACTTTCTAATTTTTTCCAAGAGATCCAAAGTAGGAAGCCATTCTCTGAGAGGTGCAGAAAAAAATCATTTTCATCCTCTCTATATCACCTGGGCAATTGTTCTGCCAATTAATCTCCCCTGGAATGTAGATTTGAAGCAATAGGAATACAGATTAAAATCAAGCTCAAGCCGGGCACGGTGGCGCACCCCTGTAATCCCAGCACTTTGGGAGGCTGAGGCAGGAGGATCGCGAGTTCAAAGCCAGCCTCAGCAATTGTGAGGCACTTAGCAACTCAATGAGACCATGTCTCTAATTTAAAAAAATACAAAAAAGGGCTGGGGATGTGGTCCAGTGGTCGAGTGCCCCTGAGTTCAATCTCTGGTACCACAAAAAATAAATAAATAAATAAATAAATAAAATCAAGCTCAAAGCTATTACTAAAACACTATTTGTGCACACTTCTGGGCTAGACATTTATCAGAAGCAAAGACTGTTAAGCCAAAAGAACAAAATATATGATATCAATGAATAAATAGTAATTGAATCTGTAATCTTTAGAGTATGAAGGAAAAGATCTGAAGAGCAGACTTTATTTCTTGCTATAGTAGAGAAGCACAAAAAGAAGCTGAGAAAATCACAGAATATGCATGAAGGAGCCTATAATCAAGGAGATAGCTAAAGATTGCGGTTAGCTGAGAGCCATAAAAGATGTTCTAGTTTCCACCTGATATAAATACATTATTCAAAGAATCTTTGTATGCCCGTGAACACTGCGTGACGCACCTGTAAGCTCGAGCTGTAAGCACGTGTCCTTGTTAAAGCTATATGTATATAACTGGGTGAGGTTCGTTAGTGTGTGTGGGGAAGAAGAAGGTGGTGGTTGGAGTTAGAGCATTTGGAGTGATTGCTGGAGCTGGAGAGAGGAGAAGAATAAAAGACCTTTTTTCATTTTCATCCTGCCTCCGAATTTTCCTGTGGCGTTCGCTGCTCCAAGCGACTTCCACTTCAGGCAGCGACAGGTGGTGGCCTGTACGGGGAATTCGGCGGCAAGGTAAGAAAAAAGAAAATTTAAAAAGATGGGAGCAAATATAACAAAAACTCGGTTTATAAAAGCCATGAATGAAATTTTTGATATTGAGAACTCAGATAGTGAGAAAAGTGAACAAGAAAGCATATCCTCTGATTCAGTTGAGACCAGCAAGGAGAGTAGGAATGTAAATTCAAAAGTAAGATCTGCAAAAGCCATCAGAAGCTTAATAAAATTAGCTGAGGAGTATGTACTCTCCTTAGAAACTGAAACTCAGGATACTAGTGAAAGTAATAATAGTAACAAGGAGCCAAACCATGAAAGTACGGTCTCCTCTACTGAGCCGGTTAGGAATTATGAAGCTAGTAGTGAAGAGGAATCAAAAAGCGATTCGGAGAGCACAGTCTCCAATAAAAAGAACAAAAAGAAATTAAAAAAGAGAAAAGACCGTCAAATAGAGGAACCACTAGTGCCCTCTGCTCCTTCATGGATAGAATCCCTAACAGAAACAATAAAGAGTATTGATCAGAGTGTACGTGCCCTTGAGGTAGAAATTGGCGGCCTTTCTGAGCGCTTATACGCTCTCGAACAACATAGACCGCAGGAGCACCTAGAACTGCCAGTATTTCAAAATGAACAGGGACAAAGATATCACGAGTCCCTAGACTTTAAAACAATAAAGAATTTTAAAGAGGCAGTAATGACCTATGGGCCTCAAGCTCCGTTCACATTAAGTATGATAGAGTCACTTAACACCCTAACCTTAGCCCCCTCAGATTGGAAAAGTCTATGCAGAGCGGTACTAAGTGGGGGACAATACCTAATCTGGAAAACTCAATTCCAGGAACTTTGTTCAGAAATAGCAAAGAGAAATGCTGCAGCAGGTTTCCCTCAACGCAATATAGATATGCTCACAGGGGAGGGTCAGTTCGCCGAACTACAAAATCAGCTACAATACGATCCAGGTGTGTATGCCCAGATACACACTGCAGCTGTGAAAGCCTGGAAGACAATCTCAGGCACAGGGGATCTGCAAGGCAGCCTATCAAAAGTTATACAAGGGCCTAACGAACCTTACGCTGATTTTGTAGATAGGCTCTTAAAAACAACATCTAGAGTTTTTGGAGAAGTCAAGCAAGCTATGCCCCTAGTTATCCAATTAGCATACGAGAACGCTAATAAATATTGCCAGGATGCAATAAGGCCATGGAGAAGTAAAAAAGACTTATCAATTTATATCAGACTGTGCAAAGACATTAACGAGGCTGTTATCACAGGCAACGTAATTGCTGCAGTGATGAAAAATTCCTCCCCTCAAAATTCCCAAAGGATTCAACCTAGAACAGGATATTCCAGACAAAATTATTATAATCAACCAAGATATGCTAAGCAATATCCCCCAAGGGTAATAAAATCAAATTCATACCGTGCTCCAGGCCAATGCCCCAGATGCAAAAAAGGTATACATTAGGCCAATCAATGCCATTCTAGATATGATATATATGGAAATGATTTATCAAGGATTTCAAAAAACGGGGCACGGGGCCCAATGCCCCGGGGCCCACAAATGTATGAGGCACTAGAGGAGGAAGGCCCTCAGATTCAAATGATTCCTCGTCACAGTCCCTCCTACCCATTAACTCCCTTATCAGAGGGACAAGAGGAAGTGCAGGATTAGATCTCTGTTCTACTGCCCGGATGGTCCTGACACCTGAAATGGGGGTTCAGCTGATTCCTACGGGAATCAGGGGACCTCTCCCTTCAGGAACTGTGGGACTAATCCTTGGGCGTAGTTCCAAAAGTTTATTAGGCTTTAATGTTATACCAGGGGTTATTGATTCAGATTATAATGGAGAGATTAAAATAATGCTAAGTACACACAGGGGCATCATCTCCGTAAATCAAGGAGACAGAATCACACAGCTGCTCCTCATTCCCAGTCTCCGTAATTCTTTTAAAAGCATGCCACAAAATAGAAATAGCAGAACATTCGGTTCCACTGGTTCAGGACCTATGGCTTTCTGGGTCCAGGACTGTTCACGGAGGCCTATGTGCAAATTAAAAATTCAAGGTATAGAGATGGAGGGGCTGATTGATACAGGAGCTGACTCTTCCATCATAAATCTACAACAATGGCCTAAGCACTGGCCTCTACAGAAAGCCTCAACCAGTTTAAGAGGCTTGGGATACAGTAATACCCCAGCTCAAAGTGCTGTAATCTTAAATTGGCAAGACAATGAAGGCCATACAGGAACATTCAAACCCTATGTTTTAAACAGCTTGCCAGTTACCCTATGGGGAAGAGATATCTTACATCAAATGGGGCTACACCTAGCGACCAAGCCTGCAGGTGTTAAGAATAAAAATCCTACTCATAATAAAAAAGGCAAAGGACATTTTTTCTAGGGGCCACTGAGAAAACAATTTTAAAAATACCATGGCTCTCTAATAAGCCAGTTTGGGTCCCTCAGTGGCCCCTATCCAAAGAAAAATTGCAAGCGGCCCATCAATTAATTAAAGAACAATTAGAAGCAGGACACATAGAGCCTTCCACCTCTCCCTGGAATTCTCCCATATTTGTAATTAAGAAAAAATCAGGAAAATGGAGACTATTACAAGATCTAAGACAAATTAACAAAACAGTGCAAATTATGGGCCCTACTCAACCTGGACTTCCTAATCCTGTAGCTATTCCAAAAAACTATTACCTTATAACCCTTGATATAAAGGACTGTTTCTTTTCCATTCCCCTACATCCTCTGGATGCCCCCAGGTTTGCTTTTTCAATTCCTTCTATTAATAATAATGGCCCTGATAAAAGATATCAATGGAAAGTATTGCCGCAGGGAATGGCAAATAGCCCTACACTGTGCCAACTATATGTGGACAGAGCTATACAGCCCATTAAAAACAAATATCAAGACCTTATGTGTCTACACTACATGGACGATGTTTTATTAGCTCACCCTAATCAACAAATCTTATTTAATATATTTAGTGAAATAACAAAAAAATCTAAAAAAATATGGATTATATATAGCAGAAGAAAAAGTTCAAAGCAGATCACCTATACTATATTTAGGCTTTAAAATCATGGATACTTTTGTTAAACCCCAAAAAATTCTAATAAGTAAAGAACATTTGACCACCCTCAATGATTTCCAAAAATTACTGGGTGACATTAATTGGCTTCGCCCTACACTAAGCCTCACTACTGGACAATTAAAACCCTTACTTGACATCCTTCGTGGGAACCCTGACCCATCCTCACCTCGAACATTAACTCCTGAGGCCAGGAGAGCTCTAAAATTAGTAAAACAGGCCATTGAAAGATCCCATTGCGATAGATTTGATTTTGCACAACCACTAATATTGATTATTATTCCTTCACAATATACTCCAACAGGAGTATTTTGGCAAGAGGGACCTATATTATGGATACATTTGCCTGTCTCTCCTAAAAGTACAATTGAGTCTTATACCTCCATGGTGGCTAAACTTATTCTTCAAGGACTTAAAACCTCTACTAAAATATTTGGAATTCATCCCGCTACTATTATTACTCCTTATTCATCGTCACAGGTTGAATATTTGTGCTTCAATGATAATGATTGGGCTATAGCTAGATGCTCTACTTCTGCAAATTTTGACAATCATATTCCTAAATCTCCTATACTGTCCTTTTGTATCAATCATCCTATCATATTCCCACAGGTAATAAAAAATCAACCCATTCCTAAAGCATTTAATGTATTTACAGATGGATCCTCTAACGGTACTGCTGCAGTAGTCACTCAAAATGAAAAAATGATTCATATCACTAATCAAAAATCAGCTCAATTAGTGGAACTCGAAGCTATAATAATAGCTCTGGAAAATTTTAAAGAACAGCCTATGAATATTTTTTCAGACAGCCATTATATTGTACATGCTGTCCCAAAATTGGAGCTAGCAGGTCCAATAGCACCACATACTCCAGCTTTTAAATTGTTTTCTCAAATCCAAAATCTCCTATGGCAACGAAAAGAACCTTTATTTATAGGTCACATAAGAGCTCACACTAATCTGCCTGGTCCTCTCCATGAAGGTAATCAAAAAGCTGACGCCCTCACTAAAACAATATTTATATTTACTACAGTACAACAAGCTACTTTATTTCATTCCCAGTTCCACGTTAACAGCACTACCTTAAGACAAAAATTTAAAATCACAAAAGAACAAGCTCGTAGAATTGTAAAAGAATGTCCATCTTGTGTAACACTCTTGCCCAATCCACATTATGGGGTTAACCCACGAGGTTTGATGCCCAATCATTTGTGGCAGATGGATGTCACACATGAGCCAAGTTTTGGAAAATTACGATTTATTCATGTCACCATAGATACATGCTCAGGCATGATTTTTGCTTCTTTACATTCCGGAGAAAAAGTTAAAGATACTATATCTCATTGTCTGCAAGCTTTTGCTGCATTGGGCATCCCCAAAATGCTTAAAACAGATAATGGCCCTGCATATACATCCACATCCTTCAAACAATTTTGTACAAAGTTCAATATTATCCACAAAACAGGTATCGCTTATAATCCTCAGGGACAAGGAATAATTGAAAGAGCAAATCGGACACTTAAAAATATGTTACTAAAGCAAAAAGATGGAAACTGGAAAAATCCTAAGGACAGATTGGCAGTTGCCCTGTTTACCCTAAATTTCTTAACTTTAGATTCTAATGGACATTCGGCTGGAGATAGACACTGGAACCCACACCAACAACATAAACCTTTGGTTTACTGGAAGGATGTTCTCTCAGGTACATGGAAGGGTCCAGACCCAGTATTAATTTGGGGGAGAGGATCTGTTTGTGTTTTTCCAAAGCACGAATCCTCTCCAATATGGATACCATCTAGATTGATAAAGCAGGTACAAAGTCAAAGGGATCAAGACGAAGTTATTGAGGAGTCTAGATTGAATAAACAAGTGCAAGGTCAAGAGGACCAAAATGAAGGTATGGAGTGATTCCCTTAAAAGAGTTCTCCATTAAATTTACAACTTAAATTTCATTCTTCCCGGCCGGGACAAGAAGATCTCTCTTCAGTGTATACACAATTGTAATTTTTTTTTCTCTCTTTATATATGTCTTTATGTCTGTGCATTTGTCTAAATTTCATGTTAATGTGATGTCACAAATATGTTTATATGTGTGTCTGTCTAGTGTGACGTCACAAATAATTAAGCGCTTAAAAAAAAAAAAAAGTAGATAGATATAGATCCAAATAACAAATAACGTTAATTCATTTAAGCTTAGAATATTCTAATTTGATAATCAATAGATAGATAGATAAATAGATATTTATATAAGTTCAGAATATTTTTAGATAATCAATTATAATGATAATCAATTTTGATTTATAGTTGTCTCCGGGACTTCTCTTCAGCTGTGAATATGTTTAATGTTGTATAACCTGATATTTTGGTGTTCCGACAGAGGATCATTTATTTGTTATTGACTTCATTTGTTTAGTAGCTGATTAATTTGAATTATTTCAACAGGTATAGGATTGCTGTGTATATAGAGACTCGAGGATTCCAGCTAACAAATTATTTTTCCAAAATGCCTTTAGCTTTTCTTTATCTTTAATGCAGTAAACACCCTCAGTTTCTCTTTGATTATTTCTGAATGTGATATTTTGCCAGCTTATGTTTGTGGGAGCTTGAGCAGCAATGTGTGTGAGCAGAGATCAACTTTTATTTTCTACTGTAATAGTTCTTTTTTTTTAGTTTGACAGCTCACCTTTTGATCTCAGTGCTGGAATAGCACTGCCTTTCCCTTAATAATGGATGCTTGAGTTTATAGGTAGCGGGCCCTGAAGATTTGCCGGTGGAAATGTCTGGACATAAAAAAGACGGCTGCTGCTACAACTGCAGGGACCGTGGTCGCTGCAAGCATCCCTGCTGCTCAAGCATCAACAACCTCACCAGCAGTGTGGCCTCTGCTCTGCATGCATGGGGCCTCCTGAATCTATGTGTTATAACTTATGGACATTTTGATTTTCCATTATTTTGGGACATTACGGGACAATGCCTTGTGGGTATTTGTCTAAGAGAACTCAGTGCGTTACTTGATGAAACTAAGGGCAGCTGATTCGCTTAAAGAACTTGATACGCTATGGAAACTTGGCTCGTCAGCAGTAGGCTTACCGCCTTAAAGCCGCAGCATCTCCTAAAAATTGGATGGCTGTTAGTCAACACACAGTCGATCCTGAAGGGCTCTATTGGATGGCTGGTTAGCCTATGACGGGTAAGATCCCCAGAAGGGGACAACCTAAGACACGGCACAGTCGCACGGGACAGTCTAATGTGGCCGGCATGTCAACCTAAGCCAGGAGTCAGGACAGCCTAGACTCCCATGACGGGTAAGAATGTCGGTTGCACATGGACGTCCTAGAACATCCCCTCTTTTAAAACTAAAAGGGGGAAATGAAGGAGCCTATAATCAAGGAGATAGCTAAAGATTGCGGTTAGCTGAGAGCCATAAAAGATGTTCTAGTTTCCACCTGATATTAATACATTATTCAAAGAATCTTTGTATGCCCGTGAACACTGCGTGACGCACCTGTAAGCTCGAGCTGTAAGCACGTGTCCTTGTTAAAGCTATATGTATATAACTGGGTGAGGTTCGTTAGTGTGTGTGGGGAAGAAGAAGGTGGTGGTTGGAGTTAGAGCATTTGGAGTGATTGCTGGAGCTGGAGAGAGGAGAAGAATAAAAGACCTTTTTTCATTTTCATCCTGCCTCCGAATTTTCCTGTGGCGTTCGCTGCTCCAAGCGACTTCCGCTTCAGGCAGCGACATATGCATACATGAGTTGTCTTTGAGGGCCATCTGGCCTATTTATCCATTTAACAGATAAAGAGACTAAGGGCCACAGAGGTGCAGATACTTTCCCAAAGACATAGACTAAATCAGTGTCAGAGGAGACTATCCTGATTCTCAGCCCAAAGATTTAAATGAGATACATAATTTTTTGTGAAGATAGAATATTTCACAAATTTATAAATCATCCTTAGGACAGAAACATACTATTCTACAGGATCTGGATTATTCCAATGGTTTGCTACACCAAACTATTAACTCCCTCTAGTAAGATGGAAAAAAATATAACTAACACTCAATTAACTTCTCTTTTATGTTTAACACTGAAGTATTTTCTTTTACTTAGTGTTGAACAACTTTGAGATATGTATTACTCCCCATTTCACAGATAAGAAAACTAAGGATTAGAATGGTCAGTTGCTTTGCACAAGGTCAGATTCTAAGCTGGTGGCAGAACAAGCATTTAAACAGAGGTCTCTCTTACCAAAACATGTGCTTCCTTATAAGCAACCCCATGGCACTCCCCACACATACAAACACACATATACTGTATACTCATGACATGTCTATAAATATATGAACATACAAGCTGTGAATACCATGGTGGTGTATAAGCAAGTGGAGGTTCATAAATGAGGTGGATTTGGAGATCTTGCTTCATTTATATTTGCAACTCTCTTCTAAAGCTAATATATAATAGGTGTTCAAAATGACCTGTTAGGAAGAATAGATAAATTAGTTAATTTGATCATTGTCGGTTAGTAATGGATAATACCAGGACATCTCAGATCTGTTTAATAGTTACACCCATATTCTCATTTTCCTTTTTGATATTCTGATGTATTTTTCATAAAAAATTTATATGGGAAATAAGTGTAAATAAAGGTGTCTTGGGTTTTTGTTGTTAAATATTTTTTATCAGTTATATACTTTGTATTGTCTTTCTATGCACCTCATAGAAGAAAGTCTTCCACTGAACATCTTAATCATGTGTTGCTTCTATTTGGCTTTTTCTTTTAGGATACAATATTGGGATACAATTGAAGTTACCTCATTCTTAATTTTCATTTTGCCCTTTCTAGTAGGAAGTTCAAAATAAAACTTAAATATAATCTGTTTTTTAAAAAAAAGATCTGTTGGCATTATAAGGGAAGGATTATCAGAGGCCAAGTTTCAGCTAGACTTTGAAGAATGATAACTCTTTAGACAACTAGGGACACACACAAAAATATATGGACTCACAGACAACTAATACTAGCACACTCTGTGACACTCAGCCACATCACTCTGTGGTCATGATGTATCCTTTAGACTCTGACCATTTGATAATCTTTCTTCCCACATTCTATGCTTCTCTTAGATTTAAGACTGAGGGTGGATGGAGGTTAAAGTGAACAGAATTAGAAAAGAGAAGCAGATAGAGTGGCCAAAAGGAAGGGTAATGGAATTTGCCCACTCCTTTTTCTGGTTAGCCAGATGCGAAAAAATTAGTTTCCCCTACCCAATATCCCTCCTCCTTCATGTTGCAAAGTTTTAGAAAAATGAGATGTGTAGCCGTAACACAGTCCATAAACCTGCCTGTAGTGGGTTATCCTATAGATGCTGGAAGAACCTTTACTTGTCCAGCATGACTCTAACAATCTTAACACATACACAACATAGTACCATTTCCAAATTACCTTTACTTTTTCTAGTTTATTAATCAACACAATACCCCTTATAATGTAAGTAGGGAGGAATACTTTGTTACATTTTAAGGATAAAGAAGGGAGTTTCAGCAAAACTAAGAGAGATGTTCAGAATCTTGGGTAGCCAGGAAATGGAGACAAGGAAAGACACCTTTTCTTATTCCAAATGCATTATTAGTTCTTCTGTTCTTGGGGAGAGCCACTTCAGTTTCATTATCATGTCTGAAAATTACAGTTTATACTGTTCAGTTTAAAAGGAATTTTCAGAGTTTGTGTTTTTATTTTTATTAACTGTTTTTTTATATTTATTTATTAATTAGTTGTACACAATGCTTTTTATTTATTTTTACGTAGTGCTGAAGATTGAACCTGGGCTGCACACATGCTAGGTGAGCACTCTACCACTGAGTTACAACCCCAGCCCCTTTATTAACTGTTAAGACATTGGTGGAATTCAGTCCATAGTCAGTTTGGAACTAGAGCTGGAACTTGCAGAAAAGATAACTTGTCTAAGCAATAAGAGGGGTGGGAAAGGGATAAACAGTGCTTGGGAATGGGGAAGGGGGATAATAGAGCATGTGAGGTCAACATATTGCTTCAGAAAAGGGGTAAAGTGTTATTGATTCCAAAGTCGTTCCCCTACTTCTAGACTAAGAGCTGTGATATTATTAAAAACTTCAATTTAGTGGCGAATCCCTCACAGGCTCCCTTGGGGCTGGCCAAGCAGAGGTGGCAGCTTTGTGACAGGATAAAATTGCATTTGTGAGATCAAGGAAAGCTATGAAGACTGTCTATGCTTTGAGTACATTGCGCTACATTCTGCCCCAGTCACTACCACACAGACACAAATTTATATGCATGGCCACTTAGAGAAAGTCCTAATATTCCTGGCAAAAAACATTTTCTGCAAAGCTGAGGACTAGAGAACTGGAGGGCTGGATGTTGCCCCATGGATAATCTGGATTGACCATCACCAGACCTGTCTGGAGGTGTTGGCCATCCTGGTCCTTGGTTCCTTTGTCCATTCCTAGGATCTGGTCTGACCTCTTCAGGCTCTTGAAGCCACATGAAGGGAGAAGAGATAAAGGTAAAAATAGGCAAGGAAGATAGTTTATGGATAACTAGGAAGTGGGAGATAGGGTCTAGTAGCACATGCAGAAGGATAGGTGAAGGAAAGGAATATAGAGTGTCAAAAGAGGAAGAAACAAAATTGAGAAGGAGAGCAGAGAAGAAGGGGAGACTGGGCTAGACTTGAGGTGAGAAAGAGTTCAGATTAAAGGCAGTCTTATGAATGGCTTCATCTGGACAAAGAGATGCTTAGAAGCATGCATCTGGCAGAGTGGACCAAGGAGAAAATTCATCCCCATGCAAGGAATCTTATTTTTCTCATTCACCAGAGCATCTTCAGCACTAGCATTGTGTCTGATGCATGGTATATTTGTTGAACAAGTACATGAATGAATGAATAGGCTTTTAATATATTATGATCCTGCTTAGGCTCAATATGAATAATTTCAGCTACTATTCCTGCTGCTGCTGCTACTACTACTACTACTACTACTACACTGCTACATCAATTGTATAATAACCGTTACTACTACTACTAACATTAAACACATTCTCTAGTGACAGTTACTGCTCTAAGTGCTTTTTAAGTAATTGCTCATTTAATTTTCATAACACTCTTATGAATTTGGTTCCTATTATTATTACCATTTATGAGAGGCAGTATTTTATATTGGTTAATGGCATGGTTTCTGACAAATATTGACTCTATTATGTACTACCTATGTGACATTGGTCAAGTCATATAATTATTCTTTGTCTCAGTTTCTCTATCTATAAAGTGAGGACATA
This sequence comes from Tamias sibiricus, assembly GCA_025594165.1. Taxonomy (NCBI): domain Eukaryota; kingdom Metazoa; phylum Chordata; class Mammalia; order Rodentia; family Sciuridae; genus Tamias; species Tamias sibiricus. Next base: position 58,388,406 of record CM046667.1, read on the forward strand.
ATAGCAATACTTCACAGAGTTGTTGTGAGAATCAAATTAGCCAATACCTGTAAAGTTCTTGGGTCACTTGCTATTTCCTGAAAAGCTACAACTCTTTTCATTTTATAGATGAGAATACTGAAGCACAGAGAGGTTAAGTAATATACACCAAATTGCACAGTTAATAATTGACATAGGCAACATTTGGGCCCAGGTAGCCTTTCACTCTCCCCATTGAACTCACTATCCTATAATGATTCTTGCTACATATATTGTAAATCCCATAAGTGTATGGATTCTTTCACAGATCTTAGGAAATCAAAATGTATTCTACTCATATCTCCCTCTCTTCTTTCTCCATAAGCCAGTAGTTCCTTTTTTAAAAGACTGGGGCTTTAATTTCATCATGTGACAATTTTAGTTACTCCTTAATTTTTCCAAAAAAAAATGTGTTCAGTGACAATGGAAACCAAGACAATGTTATTTTCAGTCCCTTATACACAAAGAGGATCTAGGAGGCTGCCTATGAGTGGCTATGAGATAAGGATCTCTGAACACTTTCTGCAACACCACAATTCCTTACCTATTCCTTGGATTTCTGCAACAATCTCCAAATTGATTACCCTGCTTTTATACAATTTCCGTTCTCATCCATTGTCCCCATCCCAACTGCCAGGCACATTCAACAACATGTATTCTTATGTCATTCTCCCATTTTTAAAATCTGTGTTTTCCATTGTTTCTGTGGCATTCAAGAATCTCTGTGATCTAATCTTTAACTAGCTCATCTTCTAACTCCTTTTACTTTCATAACACCTATTGTCCTTTATTATATGTAATTATTCATTGCTATTAGGGGATGGAGGAGAGGTGTTTAAAAGCTATGTATCCTCACTAGATTTGGAGCTCCAAAAGGGCAAGGACTATACATCTTTAAATCTATGTATTCTTGGTCACAAGAAAAAATGCCTAGTACATAGTAAATATTCAATTAATGTTGAATGAATAGATGAGAAGTAACTATCAGTCATATATTTAAAAAGAGTGCATAAATGTGACTATAAAATTCCCTTACTCTTAGCTAAAAAAAAATCATCTGGATTCACTCTTGCAAGAGGAAAACGTTAAGTATGGACAAGACCTTTTTGAGCTTTATCCAGTGCATAGAAAAATGAGGAAGATTTTCTTTTCCTTAGGGGCAAGAAGAGATTGAACAGTTGTCTGGTGAAAGTGATATGCACTACTGATGGAGTGAGAAAAACCACTAGAGTAATCAAAAGATTCACTTTCTAAAGAAGTTACAGCCTGTACCAGAAAGCTGCAGGAGTTTTAACACCTGGAAAAGCATAGTAGGGTTTGCAGAGCCATTCTCATGTCCTGACAAGCTCAGACAAGCTTAAAGTGACTATTTGGAAAATTACACTGTAATACTAAGGGGAACGTTGGGATTATATTAGCAACTATTGATACCTGACAATTACCGGGAAGATGCTGAATTATAGAAAGATGCTTACAGACTTTAATTTTGCTTTCAACTACATATTAATATTTACTACATATGTTTATTGTGCACAGAGGTTCAGATAAAATTTTTATATAGATGACAAAGTTTGCCCAGTTTATTTTGTCTATCTGCAGTCATTTTACCTACCTAAAACACAATGTTGCCTGGAGAAAATTGTTGGCAAATTATGACTTTGTTAAGTGAAAATAAGCTTTTCAAATAGGCTTACTTATAGCTCTAATTATAGACCAAGATCTCTAAGGGCAAGAAATACTGTTAATATCTACCTAGAAGATTACCTGCCATTCATATGATTGGATTAATTAATTAATGATTTAGACAAAGAGCACACTCAGACAGTTGTCTGGATGGAACGGCTCTCATGAATTCATTCATGTTAGTGCATTAATTTTTGAGCAATAACTTAGTTTGTAACTCATATTTCTTCTCTTTTATGTTGCTGTTCAGTTCAAAAGAAGAATATTGTGATGGCTAATTTTGTGTCATCTTCAGTAGGTTAAGGATCCAAGATACCTTATTAAACATGTGTGAGGGTAGACATGCCAGAAGAGAAAAGCATTTGAATCAGTAGACCGAGTAAAGAAGATCTTTCCTTTCCAATATGGATAGGCATCATCCAATCATTTCAAGGCCCCAAGAGAACAAAAAGGTGGAAAAAAAGGCGAAAAAAAAATCTCTCTTCTTGAGCTGATACGTTAAACTTCTCCTTCCTTCAGACAATGAAACTCCTAATTCTTGGGCCTTAGACTCTGGAACTTAAACCAGCATCTCTCCCTTAGACCTTCAGCCTTAGAGTGAGTTACACCAATAACTTTCCTGATTCTCCAGCTAACAGATGTCATATCATGATATTTCTCAGCCTCCACGATCACATGAGCAAATTTCCATAATAAATCTCCTCTTAAATATCTCTGTATATTCTGTTGTCTCTGTTCTTCTGAAGAACCCTGAGTAATACAGATATTTCCTGGAATTTGTTGCATTATGACTAGAGTAAAAAAAAAAAAAAAGCTATCCAATATTGCCTTAGACTTAGAAATTTCTAGCTCATGTACGGGCTTTTACCTTTGCTTCTCACACTTTCTAAAAATTTTCAACAAGAGCTGTCCTTATTCCAACCCTATGACCTTATTTAAACATACAAAAGAAATGAATTTCAACTCAAGAAATGTTATGATGTCATATAGTGAAGTCAGGTGTGGTGGTGCTCACCTAATTGCTCTCCTAACAACTCAGGAGGATGAAGCAGGGGAATTGCAATTTCAAGGTCACCCTCAGCAACATAGCAAAACCCTCTGGCAACTCAGCAAGACCCTGTCTCAAAATAAAAAATAAAAGGATTGGTGATGTAGCTTAGAGGTAAAGTACCCTCATTTATAATAGTCATTTATACTACTCATTTATAATGCTCCTCATTTGTAATAGTCCACCCTCATTTATATTACTATTACAAATAACAATGCTAATAATTTAACACTATTTAACGATCTCCATTTAACATTTATTAACTTATTTAATTTTCACAACTCTTTAGTGCAACTTCTATTATTATGCTACTTTTTCTAGATGAGGAAATGGAAAGATAGGTTAAATAACTTCTCAAAGGTCACATCCATAAAGAGGTGACTTGTCCAAAATCTTTTAATTTGGATTATCAGAATTGGAATGGCTTTCAAAAATATAATTCTACTTCTTATCCTCCAGTATGTATATATACTGAATAAAACACACACACACACACACACACACACACACACACACACACACACACACACAGGTACAGAGAGGTAATTGGTCTAATATCACACAACCAACTAGTGATGAAGGCATCCAGGCTTCTGGACGACCCATACATATTCGAAATGTACAATCATGTTTTTCCTTTCAGATGGTTGTTTTCTAACTTTTCTGACCACCAAACTGGTCCAGATCATTGTTCTTGCTATAATTTATTGGTCAATGAAATCTCAAGCACTGAGTTAATAGGACCATGAAACCTGGCTTTTGTAAAACAAAAGTAGAACTGAGTAAACCTCAAGTAGCCAGCAAGAATTAATTAAGGTCTACTGGTTAGTAACCTTGACCTCAAAAACAAACAGCCAGCACCACTAAAGGAAGAAATGGGCAAGAGGGAGTGGGAAATTATTAGGCTCACAGAAGCATCCTGTAATGAGAGACCTATGAATAAAATATTGGCAGTATAGAGAATGAGTATAAGGGGACCCATTTGCCTGGAGTTCACTCTGTACCACAGGCAAACAGAAAACATATTGCTAAGGTACACTAAACTGAGCTTATGAGCCATTTAATCTGTTATTAGCAAAGAGCAGGTCATTCAAATATAATTGACAGGTTTCCTGTGACACTGGCAGAAGCCTGGCTGGCAAGCTAGCTCACCTTCCTTGATGACTTCTTACAAGCTGAGGAGCTAGTTATGGAGCTTGTTTCCTTCCAAGTAAAATATTTGAGATGCTCCCTAGACCAAATAGGCCCAGAAAGACATTAGTCTGGAAGACAGCATTGTCTCCATAAGAAAACCAACAAACATGCATGTGTTAAGTGGGAGAGGGGGTAAATGACACGGGTGGCCCATATTTATTACTAAAGAAAATCTAGCTGTCACTTTGAAAGTAAAGAACAGAAATGGCAAGAAAGCAATACAAGGTAAGTTGTGACACTTGGGGTCAGGAAGGGTCCAAATATAACAGGCCCCTGCAGAAAGATTCCAGGTTAATAAATAGAACAACAATTACAATGTACACATGGTGTACACAGGGTACATAACAATTTTCTATACTATTTCATGTATACATTATTTGGGTTGACCCTCTCACTAACTCTTCAAGGAAAATGATTATCCCATTTTCCAGATAAGGAAATGTAGCTTCTGAGAGGTTAAGGTAATTTCTCAAGGTAACACTTTGAGTGGAGGAGCTGGCACTTGCACCTTGCTTGGTCTAACCCTATAGGCTATGTTCTTTGTGATTCTACATAGGAATAAAAAAAGAAGTAAAGATAAAATAAGCAGAAATGGGGCCTCTTTCTTGCACCTTGACTTTGGGAACACATAAATTTAGAATATCGAAAGCAGAATTACAGGCAGTGTTACAATTATTAGTACACTCATTTACCCACATGAATCATTTGCTTTGTCAATTATCCATAGTAAAGTTTTAATCCTGCCCTGACTCTTCTCTACAATGCATATGCCACGCAATGCCACCAATCCAACTTGGAAAAAGCAAACAGAATTCTGCAGTTAAAGTTTCTCCTCCTTTAAGAAAAAGAACATAGTCTTATGCCAAAGAAAATGATTTATTGTTATTCGAGGCCATTCTTTACTAGCACAGAAGATCTCCTATTGTCCATTGTCTGCATGGTAAAATGTCATGAATTCATACTTCATTCATCTACCCTGAGTGATATTTTGCATGGGGACTGGACTTATTTTTTTCTCCATTTTGTATTAATATAGTTTCTTTTAAAGGTGATAGTGTAAACCAAATTGCAAGGAGATTATTAAAGGAATAAATAGAATTGTTTTCAAACATTTTGAAGTACTGAGTTGCAAACAATTGGTGTGCTAATTATAACCCATTCTGTCCACTCATTAAGGAATTTCCCTAAGGGAATTTATTGTGGCAGTTTTTAGATACTGAGAACAAGTAATAAAGTAGTATATGTTTTTCTCAATTCTCTGTAACTCAGACTTCACCAAGTCAGACTTATAGCACTTGTCTAAAATTTCCATTTAGTGAATGCTTATTAAATTCATTTGAGTGAATTAAAAGCATATTAGACATATCAGGAGTGCTTAATTTCTCTTCTGAAGAAGACATTCAGCTTCCTAAATGGACCTCAGAATAATCCGTGACTGCTCATAAAATTATTACAAGTGTGAATGCTACTTCCAGTATCTGCAACCAGAGTAATGAAGCCCCTGTCCTTGTCTTCTGAGCTCTCCAGTTCCTCTTATGAATAAGTCATAGTTACATCATGCTCTCAGGTTGTATATATGGAATAGGAAAGCTTGTAGCAGGTATCCCTAGCATAGAATATATCCATGTGTCATCCTCTGCCTGGTTACCTCAAGAAATCTGCCTTATGTGTCTTATCTTTTATGACCATGTGGCTTGACTGAGCTAATCTTCTCTGGTTAAACTAAGAAGTCCTCATCTCCACCCCCCACCCCCACAATGCCTGCCACAGGGTCCTTAAGTTACCTCTGGATGAGGAGAGAAAGTGCTAAGTAGTTTTCGGTGGTGGTTTTTTGTTTTGTTTTATTTTGCCTTTTTTTTCTCATCTCGCTTGATTTAGTTTTTTATTTGCATTGAAGCCCAAGATCCTTAGAACATGTAATTTTTGAACCCCAAAGCCGTTTGGTCCCTTATAACTGAAGGAGACAGACATACATTTGGTTAGGCATTTTGGCATTCATATAGGTGGCAGGCAACACCATTCTGATTACACAAAAGATATCCTACCCAGAGGCTCTGGCAATCAAAGCCAATTCATGCACTCTTCAGCATATTGGTCTGAATAGATTCGTAGAGAGAAGGATGGATTTCTCTTGTTTTTTTTTTTTTTTTTTTTTAAGAGAAAAAATCTGTTGGCATTTTTCTCAGGGCTGGGATAACACATAAACAAGTGTATTTATATATGCTATGAAGTATGCAAATATTGAAGAAGAAGCTGGATGTTAAAATGATGGAGATTTCTGAACAGAGCATGAGGAGTGTGAATTGAGGGATTTGGGTGTCCCTATCAAACTGAAATTATTGAATTATAGTTAATGTAGAATAATAAAGATTCTAGCCATATTCAGTTCAGCAGGCTATTCATTCAATTATGTATATATAGTACTATGCTAGGTGCTATAGGAAACAGAGATCAAACTCCCTGGAGATCTTTACATAGGGGAAATAATGACATTTCATATTTGTATACCCCCTCAGTTTACAATTTTTTCACAGTTACTTTAACTAAAGTCCATAAAGCCCTGTGAAGCAGATTTATTCCTTACCTTAATTTAGAGGATAGGAAAATTGAGGTCCAGAGATAATCAGTGACTATTTCAGGATGACACAGGAAGAACAATCTTCATCTAGATCAAAATATGACTCCATAGAGAATTAAGACATGAAGAGGTGTCTCTGTGGTATGAATGATACTGTATTTAAGGAGAGGTTAACAGATTTTTGTTTTCTTCTCACTTCAAGATTCCCAAATCAAACCCTTAGTCTTTCAGTCTAAGTCTTTCCTCACTTAACAGATTTTCATACTGACTCACCTCAAAGTATGTTTTATATCTTATCATCCTAGACTCCATCCTCCAGTTCAAAATGCAAATTTTCTGAACTACCTAGCCTACAACCTCAGAGAAAATGATCTATACAAGATCTGTTTGACACCAGCCCTGAGATAAGGCTGGTCTGCATCTAGGTCACCAGTCTCTCTTCTGGATCCAGAGTCCCCCAACAAAGTTACATTTTCTAGTCCTGTTCTCATTCTCAGGCACATATTTGTCCATGTACTGCTTTCATCTATTGTCTGACCTTTCCACCTCCCTGGCTGATAAAATCCATGCAGGCTCTTGATAATCAAATTGCTTTTATTTAACATGCCTGAGTCAGTTCCCAATTCCTCATTCTCCCAAGCCAGAAAATAAAGAAAATTCTCTCTCTCTCTCTTTCTCTCTCTCTCTCTCATCCCCCCCCTCCCTCCCTCCCATTGGGTTTGAAAGGACAAACCAGGTAGGCTCTACTCTCTTTGCAGAGATACCCAATAAAGAACAAATGTTATCAAATTAATTTCATTAATATGCCTAGCCTGCAGCTTTCTCAAATAGTCCTCTGTTAAATTATGAGGGAGGAAAATCATCTGTGGATATTCAGATTTATCAATTTATTTTATATTAAAATGAAGATGTGAGTGTGGATGTAGATAAGTATTTATGCATCATTTATGTGTGTATGTAAATATTAAATACAAACAATGTTAAGTATCATCTTCAAAAGACATTTAATTATCATTAAGACACACTAAGTAGTACCAGTTTGAAATCAATGCTGGAAAGTTGCCATACTGAGATTGTTTGCTTCATCCTTTCCTTTTTTTTTTTAATATTTATTTATTTGCTTTTAGTTGTACACAATGCGATTTTACGTGGTGCTGAGGATCGAACCCGGGCCGCGCACGTGCTAGGCGAGCACTCTACCGCTGAGCCACAACCCCAGCACCCCCCCCCCCCCCGCCCCGCTTCATCCTTTCTTGAGGTTACTCAAGTGAGCTCTTGACAAGGGTTTACTAAGTTAATACTTCCTGAGTCAATGCTGAAATTTGGACTCTTGCTGAAGTTCCAACTCTCAGTTTGGAGGTTTCTCATATCCCTTCTCTTTCCTTATGTCACCATTTACATTAATAAAGTTATATAGATCCCAAATCCTAAAGTACCTCCTAGGGGGCTACACAATTAGAAGAAGTGATTTAGAATAGAGTAAAGAAAGGAACTGAGGTATTAGATCATGTGAAGGATATATCTGAGATAAAGATAGAACAGAGAAAAGTAATTCACAGAGACAGGCAAGAAAAGAAAAACAAAGTGAGAGAGAGAAAGGGAATATCAGGATGACCAACTTCTCTCATTTTGCCTAAGACTTTCTTAATTTTAGCACTGAATATCCTATTTCCCAAAACATCTCTCAGTCTTGGACAAAACAGGACTGGTGGTCAACCTAGGAGATATCTAAATGCCACTAAAAAGGGAAATATCTAACAGTTTTATAGCCAGGTTAGCACAGTGCCTGACACATAGCTGACATTCAAAAATCAAAACAAAGTTCACTGCTTTGCATGGATATCTTCTTTTTGAATTGGCATTCAAGGCTCTTCTGAAACTGAAGTCAAATTGCTGTTTTTGCCTCGTTCTTACCAGTAACTGACATAATTTTACAACATTAACCTCATAATTTCACTTTCCTTCCTCACATCATCACACCACCTCCAGAAATTTGCTCAGCTTGCCTCCCCAATGTTTATCGCCACCAATCGCCAAACTTTGCCTAATCTTCAAGGGTCCTCTCAGGTCTCATCTTCTCTAGAGTATTGTTTCAACTATTTCTATCCTATACTGATGACTCTTTCCTCTGAATGCCTGTAGTCCCTACACTCATCACTACTCATCTAATTCTTAATCTTTTGCTATCTAGCATTTCCAGTATAGAACTTTAAATCCCCATAAAGATATAAATAATGAGAAAAACTAGTGTTACTGTCACCTGCCCTCACCATCAAATCCACCATGATACTTTCCCAGGGGTAGGTAAGAAATTCAGGCTTCCAGATAATTAAATATAGATGCCATCCTCCCATTCCTCACCATAAAGTTCTACCTATCCTCTCCCAAGCCTTTCCAGAATCTACAGATGTTTTGCCAGCTCACAGAAGTAATGGGTTTTGGTGGCTTTGTGCTCCTTGACTTCACTAAGGATCCTCAGACCATAGGAGGACTTAGACATAATTTACCACTGTATCTTCAAGTGAGGAATGGAGAGTAGGACTGCAAGAGCTATAGAATTGACTCAACCTCATGGGAAGTCATTCCCTTCCTTCCTCTGTCTGTTCACATCTGGAGACCAAAAATTGGCAGCTCAGTCTGCAAATGATGCTCCCTGGTTCTCTTATATATATTTTTTTCTGATTCAGGTGGTCTCATATATATCTAAATACAATGCCTAATACACAGTGGGTGTTCAGTGATTACTGTCCAGTGGTAGGTCTAGTGAACAAACTAATGCAATAATCTTTGTCATGTTAATGAGTATCTAACTCTTCCTTTCCAACACCATTCTGCCTCAAAACCCCACATCAACATCTACTCCAGCAAGACATAGAGGCTCTGTGGATTAATACAACTACTTCATCTACCTAATTCTCTCTTCATATCAAGCCCTTTTTATCCTGCTATTTCTAACTATGCCTTATCTTTTCTCTCCTTCATTAAGCCTGCCTGAATTCTGTATTATTTCAAAGATATGTTTAATTCTTATCTCTATTAGAAAGCTTTATATGGCTTCTTAGTCTGCTAATCCACATTTTTATGAGGCCATACTGAATATTATAGTCCAATATCTGATTATATTCAATTCAACAACTGTTCATGAAACATTTTCATATTACATTTTCTGTCAGCTGCTGGGATAAGAGGAAGGTGGTTATATTTTTAAGTTTTTAAATTGTTTTATAGATTTCTCTCTCCAAAACTTTGGTTCTTGAAAGCAGGGGCTAAACTTTCATAAATTCCTACCTCTCTATGCAATCAAGTAGTCATGATTTTACATACACCTCTGCAATCTTGGAACCCTCCCAGGAAGTGTTAAGTAAATACAGACTACTAAGTGACACTTAGTATTTCAGATAACAGAATGAATGGCCTCTTAACCATTATAATCTGTAGACATCTCTATCATCTCTCAGAAGAACATGAAATTTGAACCATTATTCTAAGTTTATCAGGAGTTGTCTAATCACTCTCCAAAGCCTCTATTTTCCACTTCCCAAAGATCTCATCTTTGCCATTTTTTCCCATGTTTTTCACTGCTGAAAATCAAGTTCTTGTCATTTTCCCCTTAGATGGTAGCAATAGCTTCCTTTCTCACTGGTCTTGAAAATACATACTTCATTCTGCCATCAGACATCTTCTCTTTCTCAATTAATCATCATGTCACTCTCCTATTTGAAAACATGTTATGATACTCTGCTGTCTACAGAATGAAATCTCTACTCCACAGTGTGGTTTCAAAGGCCTTTCATAATTTGGCCCAGTGCCCTTTTTCTAACCTGCCTAATTCAGATGCTGAAAGCATATGTTTTTCTGTGTAATATATTCATGACTGGGCTCATTTTCCTCTGCCTAGAATATCCCTTCTCCCATCTCCATCTATCAGAACTTGGCCTATCTATCAAGGTCCAGATTAAATGCCACCTTCTGGAATCAGAAACCCTCTCTCCATCAGAAAGGAAAAAAAAAAAGAAGAGAAAGAAAAAAAGCAAAAGCCAGACTGCTTCCAGAACAATTTTGTTTATGTTTCTCTTGTGGCAGTGATCATGTTCTGCCTTGTTTTTAAGTAACATACATATTTGTCTTCTTCTTTCATGTACCACAGGGTGGGAGCTAAATGGGATTCATCACTGAAATATTCTCCTTACTCTCATTCCCAACCACAGAACAGAGTAGGCACTCAGTAAATAGCTATAGTAGTAGCTTGATTGATGGAGAGATATTGGAAGAATACCTAGTTTTTCTATCAGGGAAGGAACTGTGATTAATAGAGAGAAGAAATAGCCAATTTAAGAGCATATAAAATTACAGACTACATTTTGCTGAGTATATATTTAAGAAGTCAAGGAAGATTGAATGACCTCCAGAGTAGTGATGTGAAGAGATCCATGAACACCTACCCTAGCTGAACAATTATACTGGTAAAAATTACAAACAACAAGCAACAAATTATCATCCCTAAAAATTGTCCTAATGACAAGCAGCAAATGAAGAGACAGTTATTTGGGAAAATTAATAAGAAAGTGAAAACCTGCTGGATTTGAGGCATGGGCTGCTCTATTCTCCCACTCCTGGTTCAGTATAATAGAAACTACACTGGACAGGTGCAGATAAAAACAGATATCTTCCCTCAAGATTTCAGTCTATATGCAAAATATCTTCCCATATGAGGGAGGCCTACAGTGCTTCTCTTCCCCCTATGTGTTTCAGAAACTCAAATGTTCTCTCTGATATGTGGATGCTAACACACAACAAAATAGGGAAGAATAGAAGTTCAGTAGATTCAACAAAGGTGAATGCTGTGAAGGGAGGGGGATGGGAATAGGAATGATAGTGGAATGAAACTGACAACTTTCCCATATTCTTTTTTGTGTGTGTGTGTGTGTGTGTGTGTGTGTGTGTGTGTGGTGCTGGGGATTGAACTCAGGGCCTTGTGCATGCGAGGCAAGCACTCTACCAACTGAGCTTTATCCCCAGCCCTTCCTATATTCTTATAGGAAGGTATCACAGTGAATCTATACATCATGTAGAAAGAATCACAGGCTGGGATCCTAATTAGAATAAGATGTACTCCATATTTGTGTAAGTTAAATTATACTGTACTGTCAGATATAACTTAAAAGAATGAAAATAAAAATTTAAAAAATCAAATAAAAAATGAAAAGAAAAAATAACAGCTGAGAAATTTGGGGCTCCTTTAAGCCCCTACACATGGACTAGAAGCTATAATCCAGGCAGGGCAGGCCAGGAATACTGAATTCCTATCTTCCTTATCCTACTGTGCCTGTAAGGAAGAGATTCCAAATCAGAAGTAGTGGGCATACATCAAGGGTTACCACCCTGCCTAGTATGCTTCTCATAAAGCAAGGGTGTCTGTCAAAGAGAACCCTGGGCTCTGTAAACAGAGGCGCAAAGGATTTAATCACGGGGGTGGGGGGTAATACATAAAAATAGAATTTCAATAGCTCTCTGAAAGACAACCCACTTTCTCTGGAACTGAATTTTTTTTTTTTTAGCACCGGAAAGCTCAAGCCTGAGGGTGTTATTGAAAACAATGGAGATTTAGGTAGTAAACAATGAAAGTGAGGCTGGTAGCTCAATGAGAACAACAATCTGAAACTTAGTTAGAAGATTAACAGCAAGAAACAGGGAAAGAGATAAGAGTCTTCTGCCTGGGTTTGAGGAAGGCATCAAAAGACTGGGATAAAAGATTAACCTTGAAAAAAAATTAAAATTGGATCACTGTAGAGCAATTTAAGCTATAGGGCATTGTTGAAAACAAAATTGCAATCATCTAGCAATTAATTACTAATGGCTAATATCTGGGTATGATGCCATCAGGACAAACAACAGAGAGACAAGGGAAAGAGTCCATCAAAGATATTTCTGCTAAAATCACTGTCATCCTAGAATGATTGCACAATACCTGAAGCTAAACTCACTGAAGAGCAACATCAGAAGCTGCATATACTAGGGGAAATATATTTCACAAATAGTCGAGCCTATCCACAAATCAATCAATAAACAAACAAGAAAATCTCTAGGTTTTTTTTTTTTTTTGGATGCTGAGTTCCTACAATAAATCATCTAAAATAGTCACATTTCAACCAAAATTAGAAGATGTGCAAAGAAACAGAAAGTGTGACACACCCATAGGGGAAACAGCAGACAATGAAAACTTCTTTTGAAAATCCACATATGCTGAATTTAATAGACATCAGGTTTAAATTAGTTATTTTAAAATGTCCTAATAACTAAAGGAAAGCATGCTTAAATAAATAAAATTATGACAAAGTCTGATCACATAGAGACTATAATCAAAAATAGAAATTATAAAAAGAGCCAAATGGAAATTCTGAAGGTAAGAAGTACAATAAAAGGAACAAAAATTTCACTGAGCAGCTCAATAGTAGATTTTAACTGACAGAAACATTTAGTTGAAGATAGATCAATAGAGATTATGTAATCTGCATCATAGAGAAAAATAATGAAGGAAGATGTACAGAACCCCAGAAATACATGGGGTATAATTAATAAATTCAAAGCAGGATAAACTTTAAGAAATCCATAAACAAACACATCACAGTCAAAATTTTGAAAATCAAATTAAAAAAAAACTTCTTTTTTTAAAAAAATATTTAGTTGTCATTGGACCTTTATTTTATTTATTTATATGTGGTGCTGAAAATTGAACCCAGTGCCTCTCACATTCTAGGCAAGTGCTCTACCACTGAGTCACTGCCCCAGCCCCAAAAGAGGACATCTTGAAATGTGTACAAAAGAGACAGCTCTTCATGTATAGGGGAACCTGAAGATGTCTCATCAGAAACAAAGGAAGCCAGGGAACCATAATTCAAAGTTCTGAAACCTGTCAACCTAGAATCTTATATCCAACTAAACGCTATTTTTTAAATTAAGGCAAAGCAAATATGAAACATGTTAAAATCTGTCAAGTAAAGGTATTGCTGTATGAACAAGTACTGAGAAAATTCATTTCTAGAAGACCTATCTTACAAGAAATATTAAAAGAATAAATTTAGCAAAGTGAATGAAAAAAGTTGTACTCTGAAAACTGAAAATCATTGCAGAAAAAAATTAAGGAAGTTCCAAATAAAACAAAATACACCTGTGCATTCCATGTTCATTGATTGGAAGACATAATATTGTTAAAATTGTAATATTCCACAAAATGGTTTACTCGTTTGATGCAATCCTTATCAAATTCTGAGCTCCCTTTATTTCCCCAAATTGACAAGCTGATTCTTTCATATGAAAATACAAGGAACCCATAATATCCAGAACATGCCTGAAAAGGAAGAATAAATTTGAAAGGCTTATAGATCCTTATTTCAAAACTAAGTACAAAGCTACAGTAATCAAGACAGTATGGCGATGGCATAATAATATGCAGAAAAATTAATGGAGTAGAACTGAGAGTCCAGATATTAACCCTCATATTTTATATGAACTGACTTTCAACAAAAATGCCAAGATTTTTCAATGGAGAAAAAAAAAACAATATTTTCAAAAAATGGTACTGGACCAAATAGAAAGGAACAAAAATCTAGATGTCAAAGCTAATCCTATAACTTCATAGAAGAAAAAAAAATAGGATTAAAATTCCATATGACCTTGAATTAAAAAATGGTTTTTAAATATAATACTAAAAGCATAATTAGCAAAGGCAAAATAGATAAAATAGACATCACCAATATTTTGTGCTTCAAATAACATAATCAACAAAGTGAAAAGACATCCCACAGAATTCGAGGATATCACACATGTGATAAGGAACTTATACTCAGAATATATAAAGACCTTACAACAATTTGATAAATAAAAAATCAAACAAATCAACTAAATTGTACAAAATATCCAAACAGAACCTTCACTAAAGAAGACATACACATGGCCACTCATGACATGAAAAGGTGTTGAACATCATTTGTCCTTAGAGAAAAGTAAATCAATATCCCAATGAGATACTTCTTAACAATTATAGCAAGTGACAATAACAAGGTTTTTTTTTTTGGCTTTTTTTTTTTTTTTTTTTTTTTTTTTTTTTTTTTTGGTACCTGGGCTTGAACTCAGGGGCACTCAATTAGGCCTCAACAATAACAAGTTTTGCTGAGGATATGGAGAAATGAAAAATGATGTAGCTGCTTTCCAAGACACTTTGGCACTCTCTCAAAGAAGTTTAACATAGAGTTACCATTGGATCTAACAATTCTACTCTCAATATGTACTCTACATAAATTAAATCATACAAAAATTTGTACATGAAGGTTCACAGCAGCAATGTTTATGAGAGCCAAAAGTTGGAAACAATCCAAATGCCCGCAACTGATTAATGGATGAGTAAAATGTAGCATATCTGTACAATGAAATAATATTCAACAATCAAAAATAAAGAATAGATAACATGGTACAGGATGAATGAAGCTTGAAATTATACTACATGAAAGAAGCCAATCATAAAATACCATATATTGTATGATTCCATTCATATGATATGATCACAATAGGCAAATCCATAGATTCAGAAAGTATATTAGTGTTTACCCAGGGTTTGGGGGTAGGTGCTTAGGAAGATAGGGGAAATGGACATAAAGTTTATTTTTGTGGTGATGAAAATGTCATCAATTTTATGCATACACTGATGGCTGCACAAGTCTGTGAATATTGTATAACCATTGAAGTGAATGCTTTAAATATGTAAATTGTATCTTATGTGAATTACATCTTAATAAATTCATTTTAAAAGAATTCAAGGAAGACTTCGGTGGGAAGTGGGACTGGAGTTTAAAATGGAAAAATAGGATTTGCGTTGAAAATTTGGAACCTAGTTGATAGATGTAGGGGCTAATTTCAGAGAAGTCTCTATACAAAGAGGAGTTTATGAGCTAGAAAAACTTTTCAGCTTCATATGCAGCGATCATACATGATAAAATTGCATTTAGATTAATCTGCCTTTGTTGACCCAGTGTCATGGATATCAGGGGGTATAAGGAAGGGGGAAATAGGCTTTTAAAATAATAGTGTGAAGACACTGAAAATAGGTTAAGATAAATATAGAGGAGACATTTATGGAAGAAAGAATGGACAGTAAGGTGATTAATTAGGTTACAAGAAGTCCCAAACTATTGAACAACTAAATAGAGACTAAAGATTTTTGATTTGTCATGTTGTCTCTGCAGCAAGCTACATATCATTTACTTAATCACCCAAATGCACATTAGAAAACTATCTTGAACACAATGCACCCAAGCCCTCAAATGTACTATATTGCATGATCAACATAATAGCGCAAAACAAAAATGAACACATTAACCTTACAGAGTCAATTCAGAGAAATTATATTGAGGCACCAGAGAAATACCTGGAGTTAGACCATGCAGGGTGGTTATCTGGCTCAGTCATTAATATTTTCATCTTAATGAAATTATTTGCCTGCGTGTTTTTCCCTCTGAAAAAGAAAATATCTCATCATCTGAAAACAAATATTAATTCTTGTTTTGTAGGACTTAATGATAAAAACAAAACAAAACAAAACCCAAGACATAAAGAGGCTAATGGATGCGACAGATCCTCCTGCACTATGAAAAAATGTCTATATCTATAAACACTTTCACATTATATATACATATGTATATATATATATATATATATATATATATATATATATATATATGTATGTATTTGTTTTCCTTATCACAGACACTAGCTGGATTTTTCTTTAGAGCTCAAGAGCCACGAGATTAGGCACCAGGAGTGTTCTGGGCGACCAAAAAATACCTTTACATTTCTCTTTTGGTGGGCAGGAGCCGTGCCTCAGAGAGTAAGTGGAGTAGGGGGAGGAGAGGTAGGCAACAACTGTTACTTGATTCGAAACCGAATTTGGGGAGACAGTGATTGGAAAACAGTGCCATCTTGAAGCTTTCCACACTGCATGGGAGGAGAAGGGGGGAGGCGCTACTAAGCCCTCAGCCCTGGACAGTCCTCCCGCCGCTATCCCTTCCTCCCCAACCCCCGCAGCACTCTGAACCAATCGGATTGAGCGCCGCCCTCTTCCTCCCTCTATGTGGAATCCTATAAATTGGTTATCTGGAGCGTTCTGAACTGTCTACCAGTGCCTGACTGCTGGGGAGCGCCTGCTGTCTCGCCTTCGTCCTTGATTGGCTAGCTTTAGCTAACTCTCCGGGAGTCCCACGTGCAAACGCTGCAGTTCTTAGAGGAAGGCTACTTCAAAAGAATACCAAGTGGTGCAGAAAAGCTGAGTTCCTGAAACAGTCAGAGGAGCGGAATCTCGGACCCTTAAAAAGGTGAGGCACTCTGCCCTTGCGACGCTGAAGCCTGGCGGGCTAGAGACCTAGGGTTCTGCCAGGTTGATAGTGGGGCAGCAAGCCTTGGTGCCAAAGGGGGAAGGGGTGGGTCTTGTTTGTAGGAATGTGGCTGGATTGAACCCTGGGGCTTCCTGGCGCGCAGGGAGGGCTGAGTGAAAGCTCTGTCTTCTAGACTATGTGGACCTAGTTTTTCTTATACAAATGTCTGCATTCTGGGGTCTGGAATTCAGAGTCTTTGCCCTCGGACACTACAAAAAAAAAAAAAAAAAAAAAAAAAAGATTCCATTTTTTTTTTTTTTTTTTTGGCAGAACAGGGGTCCTACTTTGTTGGTTGGAGACAGAAGGCTTGGAGTTTCCGAAGAGTCGTGGGCCTATAGGGGTTTGTTAAAATGTTAAGATGTAGCAAAATAGAAAGGTTCGTAATTTCTCCAGGGCTCTTGGCTTCTCATCGGGTCTGGAGAAGACCGTCTAGGTTCTCTTAAAGAGGAAATGTAGAACCAAGGGAAAACTTTACTGGCTGTTTTATGATTTAGAAATAATTTGGGTGAAAGTACAGATTCTCCTGCATTACCTGGGGGCAAATTTTGGCTGTAGGAGAAATGCAGGACACCCTTTGGTTGTGTAGGGAAAATAGCGTCTCCTGGTCCTGTTTGTGGTCATTTGAATGTGCGTGGCAGACAGCGAAACATTGCCGCATTGAACACCGGAAACCTGGTGCTGGAAAGTTGTGCGTGCTCCCTCCCTGACTTGGGTAAATACTAGGTGAGCCTGCAAAATTTTACCGTTCAACGGAGATTTTAAGAATTTCCAAAACTCCTAGGCAAAAGTTGGGGTGAGGCAAAATTATGAGGTGTTTCCACCCCAAACTTAGTTAATTTTAAGTTATTCAGGAGATAACTGAGGCGGGAGGGACTGTCACACAAACGTATAGAAAGCTGGGGTTCATGGTTCTCCTGCACTCTCCAGAGGAAATCCAGAATGTTTGGGGGAAAATAATTGGTGATTTTCACCTTTCTGGGGGAAATTTGGCGAATGTGGCAGATACGTGGTGTTTCCATACTTTCTAGCAGGAATATAAGTTGCAAGGAGAAAATGGGATTCTTGCACTGTTGGGAGGGAAAAGGGGGAGGGGGTTAATGAAGAAATCCGCAGTGCTTGTGTACTAGTAAGGGAAAATTAGATGTGCAAACAAAGATTAACTATGCCCCCACGCTACCTAGGGAGAATTCAAGTGCGTCAGTGCTTCTGTGCACATAAGAGTTTTGGAGTGTTTATTCATTCCTTCTAGAAGATTCGGGGTGCAGGGAAAATGAGGAATCTATTCAAGAAGCTAAAAGGCTCAGTTGGAGATTATTTTCTGCCTATGGACAGTCAGACAAACAGACACACACACACGGAAAATTTCTAGAAATATAACCAAACCCCACGTGTATCAAAGTTTTCAAGAAATAAGACTGTTTTCCCCTCTTCTTTTTCATCCTCATGTTTTGCCACCTCTATTTTCCTGTGTTTTTTTAAGGAGAAAATGTGAACTATGGAAAATATTGACCACATCATTTAAGCAAATGTGTTTTATACTTCTGACTTAACATGTTGTCTTACATCACCGATAACACAGACAGCTTTCAAAAGACCCCCTTTTCCTAAACTGGTTCTCTCCCCCATTCCACCTGTCACTTCTCATCTCTGGATTCTATGCTCCCACTGCTTTGAGGGCTCCACCAGGGCTTGAGTGTCCCGAAAGGCAGCAGGTCAGGAGGGAAAAATGCTGGAGGCCAATATGAGTTGGGGTGGAGGGTGCATGAGATGAGGAATGAAATAATGCAAATGGGGGATATATGTTAACTACCTGTTGTTTTGTTGGATTGGGCACACTCATTTCTGTGAGGTTAAAATTTGATAAATGTGCCAACCAGCCCCCAAATGTTCCATCTGGTCTATCCCTCAAACTGCCTGTGCCTTGATGGGAAAGACCAGAGCACCCAGTTACACAGTTGGCGTCTGAAAAATTCACTCGCCTTCATTTCTGCGAGAGCCACCCATGCCCCCCTCTGCGTTGCGGACCCAGACAGCATCTCGTGGTAGAGGCAAAGTCTCGCGCAAAGCTCTGCCTGCCCGCTCGGGGCCCCGCCCCTCTCTGGCGAGGGTCATTGCCCAGTCCCTCTGGCGCCTGGGAGTGCGCACGCCACCTTAGCTGCAGCAGTCCGCTGTGGTGCGCAGAGCCTCGGAGACACACACCCCTGCCTGTGAAGCACTCCAGGTTCGAGGAAGGGGGCAGCAGCGAGCCATCACCTCCCCTTTCTCCCTGACCGGCAAACTGAGGCTGGAAGATTCCTGGCTTTTTAGTTATTTGGCTAAATCTTTCTAAGGTAAGTCTTCACGTTTGCAGGAAGGGCGGGAGAATTCTGCGAGGGAGCCGCCGCCGCTGCGACTGGCACCAGGTAAACAGACTGATAGATAGACTAAGAAGCCTCCACATTTACCTTTGGGTAAGGCTGCCCACCCAGTGCAAGGGGTTCAGTCAAAGGCAGCTCCAAGTCCACCGGGCGCTCGCAATTCCCGAGGCTTCATTTATTCCAAAGGTTAACTGGGTGTGCTAAATCACGAATTCTCAAAAGCTTGAGAATCTCTAGAAATTCCTTCCTGTTTTTGTCTGTCATGGTCAGCCGGGATCTGGCATTCCTGAAAAGTCAGGATGTATGCCTATGCCTCCAAGTGAGCTGGACAGCCCATTCTCCCATTCCCTACACCCCATCAGGGTCCTCCTAGAGTCCAGAGGCAGCTTCTGGCTGCTTCTCCAGCCCCTAAGATTTCACGATTAAAAAAAAAAAAAATCTTTTCACTGAAGTACACACAAACTGTTAGCTTGTAGCAGCTACCAAGGTCTCCAAAAACCAGTGGTTAGCTCTGGAGCTGGAGCTTCCACATCCTTTCCTCATCCCCTCCCACACCCGGGTCTCAGCCCCCTCCCCACTTCGCTCACTAGTGCCACGTGGGCTGGAAAGGACTTGCGTCTAAGGAACGCTTCTCCACTAGAATCATTTGCTCGGTAATTGGGGAGGGGGCTCTAGCTTGGGATGGGGGTTAATCCGTCTTCTGTATTCCTTCTGCCCACTAGGCATAAAAGAACAAATCTTGATAATTAGAACTCCCTCCTATCTCGCTCATCGCCGGGTGTTGAGGGAGGTGGGTGGGTGAATACAAATCAGCGCAGATCCCTGCAAGCGCAGCGTTAGGAGGTCTTATGGTGACATGGTTTCTTTGAAGTCCCGCCCTCCTGAAATTTGGGGAAGGGGCTGCGAGTGAAAGAATATACATTCCTCTCCACTGCCCCTTCTGACTGTTTGGCTGAAGAGAAGCCCTAATGCAGAGAAGAGAATCCTCACAAACTAGGTGAACTATAGTTCTTGAACCTTGTCTCCACCTGGGGATCTGGGACAACGCCAGAAAACGTATGGTGCTTCCTCTCCCGACCCAGATTCCTAAGGAACACTGGAATAGGCTAAGGCGCAAACCTTTAAGGACCTGGGCTACCTTTGATGCAGCGCTGGGCCTGTTGTTGCTCAGAGGTGAGACACCACCAGCCCCTGGCATTGGGGGTAATTCAGGTAGTAAAGGGAAGTGTCTACAGAAGAGAGTGCACCCCTATTTGCCGTCTATTATTGTTCTTCCCTAGTGTACCAGTGAAAGGGTACCAAACCCTAATCTCATCCCCAGACCTACCAAGACTTGGACATTTGGAAAGATGTCATAGCTTGGAATTTAAATTGTTATCTTTTATTTTCACCTCGGGTATTAAATGGTCTTTTCAGTGAGGTGGGGGAGGGGGGGAGAGCTTTAACTGGAACACTTGCTTGATTGTGATCCTCCTATCCCCCTTTCCAAATTGGATGAAACAGTCTTCACCTGTAATATATTGAGAATCAAGCACAATTTCTGGCACTAGAAAGCAAGCAATAACCCCCAAGCGCCCCCTCCCACCATACACAGATTTATTGGCACTCACAGTTGCTGTGAGATGTTTCAATCAGAAATGGTGGCATTTTGCAACATAAAGGAGGGATAGACATGAGGTGATTTAATTTGGCCTCCAGGGACCACAGACCCCAGCCCAAAGGAGCTGATTATCCCAGTTGGCCTCACCACATATATTTTTGGGGAGGGATCAGGTAGAGGGGGAAAGAAGAGAGAGAAATCAAGGAAAATATGTAACTTCCTTTCCTGTAGTGTAGAATGTAAACAACACCACACTAATGTACACCACACAAACTAACCAGATAGATACATGCAACCCACACACTACAGTAACATGTATGTCAGAGATACCACATAACCATAGCATGGAAGCATAAACACAAAACATACACCATATAAGATAAATACACAACATGCAAATCTATATGGTGCAAAACGCAACAAACTTTGTGCTCCACACATGTTCACACAGCAAATATAGCACAACTTCCAAACAAATCACTCAAAACACATATACCACAATACACATACACAAAGCCCATGAACACACACCTACCACACAGACACTCCACACACGCACACACACACACACACACACACACAAAATATTCCCTTTGATTCCTTTCAAAATGAGTTTAGTGGTTTAAAAACAACAAAAAGGCTGGTCAAAGTGGTTCATGTCTACAATCTCAGCAGCTTAAGAGACTGAGGCAGGAGGACCACATGTTCAAAGGCAACCTCAGCAACTTAGTAAGACCCTAAGCAACTCTGAGACCCTCTCTCAAAATAGAAAATTAAAAAAAAAAATGAATATAAAACAGGCTGGGGATGTGACTCAGTGGTAAAGTCTCTCTGGGTTCAATCTTGGGGTGGGGGGGAGTAGGTAGCCTTAGAGAGAGACTGATAGACTGAGGGATTTTCCACAGTGTAGGAGGTGATCACAGTGAATGGGGGGATGTCAAGAAAGGAAAAGTAATCAATATAATTTTGATGAAAGCTTTTATGTCAGTAATATATATGTTTTTGCATATTTGCAATATGATCTTCACCACCAGATTATGAGGTAAATAACATTTCCAGTCCAATTAGGAAGCCAAGACACAGAAAATTTTTTCAATATATTTCTTTAATTTTAGTAGACACACCGTGATTGCCCTTATCTATGGGGGAGAGTATACCACTTCAATACATGTATACAATGGGTCATTATCAGGCCAAGGTAATTTGCATATACATAAACTCAGATATTTATATTTTTTCTTGTTTTGGGAACATTCAAGTTTCTTTCTACTGACTTTTTTGAAATATGCAATTAATTGTTGTGAGTCATAGTTATCCTACTGAGGGCACAGAAAATTTTCTGCCAACAGGTATGCTGCAAGTTAGTGACAACAGGGAGGTGGGGTGGAAGTTAAAAACAAAGATTTTCTAAATTTTATAATAATCTGAAAACAGTTCTCCCACACACATACATACACATTACTTATCACATTATTAACTAGCTGCCACCTCCTAGAGTTAGAGATTGGTCATCTATTTAAAAACCTATTTCTTCTGGCTTGATCTTTATTTATGTCCCCTAGCACAAGAAAGAGCATCCTAGAACTGACCTTTCTTTTCGTAACACAAGGTAAAAAGGTCCCTTGCCGTATTTCAGGATGCCTGTAGGGCCAGAAACCAGAATTATCTAGCCTACTAGGCTCTGATACCCCAACTCTCATAAGGAATTTAGTTAGTAACTAATTAATTAATTAATTAATGCAATATACATTAGATGCACTGGCCTTTCTAGGGCAGATTAGGGCATGGTTGGTGAACTACATGGTGGTGAGAATCCCTTTTTTGGGAGGGGGGATCAGATAGCAATCCCAGGGAATAGTGAGCTCTTAACACTGAGCTACACTTCCAAGAATCCAGGATTCAGTTTTTATTGATAGCTTTCTTTTCTCAACACCTAAAGCACTTAAATCATCTGCACTTTACTCTTAATATAGTATGTATTTTCCCAACTTGGATCATTCTTTAATTATTTGGTTTTAGATTTGTATCTATGACTTGTCAGTAAGCAACTTCTTTTTCATCAGATAGTTGGCCTAGCTGTGTATCAGGGATTTCTGGTCAAGCTTGCTGATGGATTGATTATAAACCTGTATAGGTAAATTTTGATGTAATGAAATGAGTCATGCCTCCAAACAATTAAGTTAGAAAAGAGACAGTGTGTAGGAATTAACTGGATGCATTTGTCCAGTATTGCCTGGCCAGGGAATAACACATAGTAGATCCTACATTTGCTGCCTAATTCACAGTTGAATAGTTTAAAAATCACAACCTGCCATTTGGGGCTAAGTTTATAATGTAAGAGAATGGGGACTAAGATGGTTTTAACCCGATAACGCTATAAATGGATTACTGCATACAATTTCCAACTTTAATGATTTAAATTAGCGATGGCAGTATTCACTGGGATGGTATATGCAAATTGGTTGTTACCTTGTTACAGTGGTGTTTCTCTGAGTGTCTTTCACATTGCCTGATGAAAGATGTCTCTGTCTTTACTTGGAGCAGGAAATAAATCACTTTAATTTTTCACATAGGTGTACCTTTCTGGAAATTCATTTTTTAAAAAATGGAGCTAAGAAAAACTGGATCAAATTAAATTGGAAGGATGATTATTTGCTTTTAAAAATGATTTGCTGCAGGGTTCCTTTAGCAATTCTCTCGTTACTGCTATTTGAAGATTACTGAGAAATAAAGAAAATATTTCAGAGACGAAAATATAAGTAAAGAACATTCTAAATTCTTAAATGTGCAGTACATACAGAATCTGAATGCCTTTTACTGGTGTTTCTTATTTGACACTCTTCTCCACTCTTCTGCTACTCTACAACCTGATCTGGAGACTGACAACAGGGGCCTGAGGACAGCATAGAGTCCTGAGCCTGCATTTCAGAGAGCTGCTCTTTCTCATTCACAATGTCAGATAAACTTTACTCTCGCCAGGCGCGGTGGCACACTCCTGTAATCCCAGCACTTTGGGAGGCTGAGACAGGAGAATCGTGAGTTCAAAGCCAACCTCAGCAATGGCAAGGCACTTAACAACTCAGTGAGACCCTGTCTCTAAATAAAATACAAAAAATGGCTGGGGATGTGGCCCAGTGGTCTAGTGCCCCTGAGTTCAATCTCTGGTACCACCAAAAAAAAAAAAAAAAAAAAAAAAAAAAAAAAAACTTTACTCTCAGTCAGAATTGAGCCTATAAAGATAGTATAAAATATTTATCTAAGACCTGGTTCCTGAGGATCCCACTGTGTAACAAATTTTGAAAAGCTGACTGACTCTTCCATGAAACAGTGAAGTCTGTGTTTCTTCAAATCTAAGGTGGAGCCAAGCACAGTGGTGCTCACCTGTAATCCCAGGGGCTCAGGAGGCTAAGGCAGGAGGATTGCGAGTTCAAAGCCAGCCTCAGCAATTTAGTGAGGTCCTATGCAACTCAGCAAGACTCTGTCTCTAAATAAAATATTGAAAAAAGGGCTGGGCAATCCAAAAAAAAAAATGCCAAAGAATTTCTCTGATATGTGGATGCTAACTCAAAATATGGGAATGGGTTTTGGATTAGACAAAGGTGAATGAAGGGAAGGGCGTGGGATGAGAATAGGAAATATAGTAGAATGCACCAGATATTACTATCCTATGTGCATATATGGTTACACAACCAATGTAATTCTACATTATGTATAACCAGAAGAATGAGAAGTTATATTCCATATATATATATATATATATATATATATATATATATATTATATGTCAAAATTCATTCTACTATCATGTATAACTAATTAGAACGAGTAAAAAATATACAAAAAGATGACATCCATAATTGGTTCTGGTAGAATTAGTTTTCATGAAAAGTTTTTTTAAAATATTTATTTATTTGCTTTAGTTGTACACAATGCAATGCATTTATGTTTACGTGGTGCCGAGGATCGAACCTTGGCCGTGCACGTGCTAGGTGAACACTCTACCGCTGAGCCACAACCCCAGCCCTCATGAAAAGTTTTTAAGAGTGGTTTAATTTATCAAATTTTGTTAGCCTTTCAAAAGTATCACTAATAAAATGCAATTGGTTTTCTATTTTTAAAAATTAAAAACAGGCTGGGGATGTGGCTTAGTGATTGAGCACCCCTGTGTGCAATCCCCAGTATATAGTGGATTTGGGAGTTTGTCAGCCTTTAGGAAAAGGTTCCTCATCTATCTCCTTTTTATTCTCTAGGGGCCTGCTTAAATTGTCACTCCAAACAAAAATGAACTGTTCATTTAATGGAAATGGAACACCCCCTTTTCTATTACAAATGGAAGGTACTATTGATTGGCTCCACCAAAATTTCACTGAGGTTCCAACAATTGAAGATCAAAGCTGTAATCACACAGATATAAATGGAACCATTGTTTCCAGCCCAGAATTGGAAGGGCCAACAAGAATGGCCTGGAAATGGCTGGGAGGCAAACCCCACATTGCAGCGAAGATAATTCTATCTGTGGCATATGCAGTCATCATAATGATATCCCTCTTTGGCAACTCGCTGGTGTGCCAAGTTTTCATTAAGCACAAGGAAATCAACAAATCAACAGGCCTTCTCATCTTCAATCTGGCGATATCTGACATTTTGATAATTCTGCTCAACAGTCCATTTGCTCTGGTGAGTGATTATATAGGGTTGGTTTGGATTGGAGATGCTACTTCAATCCAATGATGGGTGATAAGACTAAGAAGAAGGGACATAAGTCTGCCTTAAGCCTCATTCTAAAATCTACCTTCTCTTTAAGGCCTGAGGGGATTATTTGAGTATATAACCAATTTCCCTTTTGCTTCCCTCCTTCAGGCCCGATTCCTGAGTGGACAGTGGATATTTGGCAGGATCATGTGTCACATCAGTTGCTTTGCTCAGTACTGCTCCCTCCATGTCTCAACTTTAACACTGATGGCAGTTGCCATGGACCGACATCGGGTAAGGCCTCTGTAGGGCAATTGTTAATAAAAGGGAAGAAAATTGGCAGTGCCTGACAGATTGGACACCTCCCAAAACTCCTCAGGATGGGTCCACCTTTGAAGATAACCTTCACTCTTCCTCCTCCTTCAATTGTGTACCATTCAGAGTTCCAGTATTTTCAGAACCGTAGTATCTTTTTTATTTTTATCTATTTTCCTTCTAAATTATTTTTAGTCCAATCATGTTTTACTGGAATAAGGTAAATAGTATTAATAGGAAAATTATGTATGTATCTATATTCAGTGTTTGCCCATATGAATGACATAGATCTTTTTGTTCCAGGTAATTCTGCACCCAACAAAACCAAGGTTAACACACTCCCAAAGCATACTGACTGTTGTTCTTATCTGGAGTCTTGCAGTGTTCCTTGCTCTCCCTCATGCAATCTATCAAAATCTGTTCTATATCATCAGCACGTAAGTCAGTTACTTAACAGTAATTTTGCCTTCCTCTTTCCAGACACAATGAGAAAATTGACTTTTGAAAAGTTCTTAACTGCATTTTTGTCCCCTTCCAATTTTCTTCAATACTGAAATGAAGCCTCAATATGTCTCTAACTTTTATTAATTAAACCAATATGATGGCTAGGGACATTGGTGGTTAGGAATTTGGTAAGTCTCAGTTTGATCTCTGTCTGGATCAAGCCCCAAAAGACAGAATATTATAGCTCCATACCTTAGTTTAGAAGAAATTAAGAACTAGAGAGGAACATGGGTGGGTTTACTGAAGGACATACTTTGGCAAAGGTGGGACTAGAACCTAAGCTTCCTGAGGTCCATTTCACTGACCTTGTTATCATAACCTTCATTGTCTTCTGCTCCAGGGATGGAGTTGTCAGGAGCCACTGCCTTCCTGCTTTTCCAGGACCCAGCAAACTAGTTGGGAAATATGTGGATCTTGGGACATTTGGCTTGCTGTACATTCTGCCACTGCTGGTGATTGTTATAACATACTCTCACCTGGGGAAGAGGCTATGGATCCAAAATTCTGTTGGTGATGCATCTGCTCGTCAACTTATGGCACACTACCAGAAGCGGAAGAAGAGCATCCGAATGCTGATTCTTATTGTACTGGTCTTTGCAATATGTTGGTTTCCCTTCAATTGCTATGTGGTTCTTATTTCCAGTGCAGACGTAGAAACTGAGAGTGTGCTTTTCTATGCCTTCCACTGGTTTGCCATGAGTAGTACGTGCTACAACCCTTTTATCTACTGCTGGCTCAACAGGAGCTTCCGTGCCAAACTTAGATCTATAGCATCTTGGTGCACAAAATTTCTGTTGTGCAAGAGCTCCCAGGTTCAGCAGCAAATGCAAGTGCAGGAGAGTCATGAGCTCCAGGAGCTCCAGGCAACTGGTCTGCCACAGGTGCCTGTGGCCATTCCAGAGCCTCCAGTAATGGAGGATCCGTGTTTGGCTGCCAAGGAAGGGAACACCAAAATCTCTGCCCAAAAGGATTGGGAAAATCCAAATGCCTCTGTGAGTCGAGTGGAGCATTCTTCAAACCTGCGTACATTTTTCTGTATCCGTGTTCATTCAGTTAAAATCTAGATGGGTACCTATACCCAAAGAGCACCTGACCCCTTGTAATTTTGTTCAAAATAGTACCTGGGCACATGTTTCTGATGGCATGCCAGCTGAAAGCATCCCTGAGGCCCTGGTCATGACCATTCCATTCTCCTCCAAGAGAAATTTGGCCCACCCATTTAATCCAGGTCAGATGTTTATGCTCAACAAGGTAACAGCAAATCAGCCAGAGATGGAATAACCTTTAAGCCAGATGCAGAGACCTGGGTTATTTCCAATCATGGGCTTTCCTACAAGTCTATCACCATTTCCCTTTTGTGCTTGATGATTCTGAGTGCTGGAATCAAAAAGGTATTCACACTATATCTGATGGAGTCTTTGCCACTATAGGGGCAACTGTTATCACCACTCATCCTACAGGAGTCTATTCACTCACCCACCTTGTTTTGGAGATGGGAAGGGCACGGGCTAGATTTTCGAACAATCGTTTTGATTCTGCTTTGATTGGTGATTACCATTAGTAGGTGGGGATAGAAAAATGGAGGAATTGTGAGTGAAAGAGGAGTGAGTAAAGTATCATAGGGAAGACTAATAACCCCTCCTCAACAACAGGAATACCATCTTTATCTTCAGTGTACCCCGGAGCACTGGCTTGGTATTCTCATACCTTTGCCTTCTATTAGCTTAAACTGAGGCAAAAGGTCAATTTTTTTTTTTTTTTTTTTTTTTTTTTGTGGTACCGGGGATTGAACTCAGGGGCACTCGACCACTGGGTCACATCCCCAGCCCTTTTTTGTATTTTATTTAGAGACAGGGTCTCACTGAGTTGCTAAGTGCCTCGCCATTGCTGAGGCTGGCTTTGAACTCGCGATCCTCCTGCCTCAGCCTCCCAAAGTGCTGGGATTACAGGCATGCGCCACCACGCCCAGCGCAAAAGGTCATTTTAAGGGAAAAGAAATTTTGGTAAATGGCCCTGGACATTTGTTTTCCCCATATTCTCAAATGTGACTCCCTAAATTCAGTCTTTGCAGTTCTAGTTATAGACAGCTTTCCTGGGTTGCTGATCCCCCATCTTATAATCAAGAATTAAGCTTTATCATCTGGAGGATCTCATTGGTATTTGTGTTTAACTAGTGCATACTTGCACATCTGGTCTCCTGTGAATTTTAGTGATCTTTCCCATATGAACCCCCTATCCTATTTGGCTATTATTATGCTGATTTGCAGTCATGCTCTTCTCCCAATACTTGCATGACAATTAAATTAACTTCTCCAAATCCATTTATTTCCCATCAACTACAATCTGTTGCATCCTAAATTGGAATGAATACACAAACAGATGCGTGCGTGCACACACACTCACACACTTTTATATTCACACAAGTACAAGCTGTATATACTGCCTCTTCTGACCTCTCATGCTATCCTTTTGCCTGGTGCTCTCACTTTTTTCTACTTGTAATTTTCATGCTAACTGAGCCTGGATGTGATTTCATGCCTTAAAATGAAGTCTTGAAGGTTCTCAGATTGTGGCATTTTTTTGCCCTAGGAATCAGGGTTTTTGTTTGTTTGTTTTGTTTTGTTTGTTTTTATTTTGTTTTACTGCTGGTGCTTCACTTCCCCTTCCCCTAACTTTACTTTTCTTGATGTTGTGTACTTTCCTGTGACAATTCTATAGATCCCTATCCTGAGGTCTTGTGCTGCTCTGTGCTAATTCTCTTCCAGTGCTAATTCTATGCTTCCACCCCAACTATCTCAAGTTATGTATAAAGGTTCTAATTTTTTACCTTTCTCTCATACCCCCTTCAAGTCACCTCACTTTAATGCATATCTTGTATGCCCTGCTGCACCTTTTGTGAACTTTAGCAGTCTCCTTCACTCATCTCATTCTTTTGCTATGACACCCCAGGCATTGTCATATACACACACATTCATAAGCACCCTCATAAGGTACAAAACTGCTTCTCTCTCCTTCTAACATTTCACCCCGGTGCTCACTTTTCCACACCTGTTTGCTCTGGGTTGCTCACACCTAGGTTTTGGTTGCTGCCTTAACCAGAGATTCACAACTCCTGGGCTGAGGCTCATCATCTCCTCAGTAAATAAGGTCTATCCATTTCTGGTGCTTTGTTCCACTCTAGGTTCTAGCCCCTTCCTCATCTTTGAATACTTTCCCCCCTGTCCTATTTTCCTTCTTTCTGTCCTCTCTCTTTCACTTTTGTCTTTCTCACTGCTTTCTGCTTACCTCCCGAGTTGTTAACTCCCTCTGTAGTGTTTGGCTACATTTGATATTTCAGTGTTCCTGCTCTATATTTTCCTTGTACACAGACCTCCTTCTTTCAGCCACTGCCACCCACATGCACAAACTCATGTGCACGCATGCACCCAATCACACACCTAAACATTTAGGTTTACTCTTTTTGCCACCAATTCTGGATATTTCTCTTGTCTTTGAAGCAAAATAAGGATGAGTAGCAAATCTAGGAGACATTGAGAACTCTTTGAAGTATGTGTGGTCTTTTATAAGCTGAGAAGTTTCAGAAGTTCCATGAGAGGACACAACATTTGAGCCTTTAAGGGAGCCTATTTTTGTGATGGCATTGATGACAAGGAACATGAACAATGTTTCAGGCATCTTGTTTGTGAAAGATCTTTCCTCCTTGCCCTTTAGAATACTAAATATCTCTGCCCTCTTGAATGATGTTAGCTTAGAACATCCATCAGAGGGCACCATGCACAAGGGTACTGAGAAGAGTGGCAGTTTCCTTGAGATCTCAGCATTCCTTAATGAGATTATTCTTTCTAGCTAAATTGTTTGGTTCTGTCTTCTTATAGATTAGTTACAGTTTAGTATCTGCTTATAAATGTAGGTAACAAACCATGGTCACAGTGAAGTCAAGCTATGAAGTGATTGACATTTACTTTACACAGAGGACAGCTTTATCCAAGGCCACAAACTCTATCCCAAATATGGGGCTTTATGTGACATAAAAGACTTAAACAGAGACTGGATGGCCCAGCATAATCTGTCCTTCCAACAGAAAGAATCCTGGTACATACCTAATTCCTATGACAGAAACACCATCTTTACAAGTAAAAGACTTGTGTTTTGATTTAGATGTAGGTAGAGGATAGTGTGAATAATGGAAAAATCTGGGAACTTAAGAGTAATGGGAACAGGGTTTTTACTTGACTCAACCATTTGCATGACATCGGAGAAGTCACTTGACCTTGATGTGACTCAGTTTCCTTGTCTGTAAAATGGGGATAATAATACCTACCTACCTTACAGGGCTGTTGTGAGGGTTATCTGTGAAAACAGATGACACATTTGGAAGTGTTTTAACATCTTAACACCTTCTCAAATGCAAATATTGTTATTATCATCACTGTTCATAGTTTCATTTTCTTGTTATTACTATTATAATCTTAATTATGACTATGGTTGTTGCTGTTAATACTAATGCAGTTATACTCCCCTCTAAATGCTGAACTTTCTTTAGACCTTTTAGAGGGCAATAGAGGTATTTAAGAACAGATTGCTTGAGATATCTCAATGGGGAAAAAATGAAAAGCTTTTACTGCCTGTTTATATGACTGAAGGCAAAACACTTAAAGACTTAGAAAGCCAGCTTGAATAGGGAAATACTGCTGAGGGAAATATGAGTTCCAAGACTAGGCAAACTAGTTGAATGGCAGATTTCTAGATAATTAAATGAGAGAAGCACAGGCCAACTCATAGGCAAATGCATATTTTTGAATTAACTCCTCTGTTGGGTTTTCAAGTATCTCAGCAGTAAAGATGTTAGACAGGAAAAGAAACTTGAGATATATTAGGTGGTGACAATTAGAACATAAGTACAGAGATAGTACAAGAGCCCTATTCTGAATCCTCATTTCTTTTCTAAGAACCCCATTTATCTATGATTAAATTTAATTCTCTATAACTCTAGTGTATATTCATATTTATTGACGTTTTAGATGTAATAGTAAAATATCACTTGTTACAGTGCTAACTTACGGTGCTCTTCTAAAGTGTGCTTAAAGCATATTACGGTGTTACATTTAACTATCTCTCTGCCAAAATAGCTCACAAAAAAACAAATAAAAAAAAAACCCAAACCCTCAATAATGCCCCCAAAGTGTTATTTATGTATTCCTGCTTATGGGGAACACTGAGAAGCCCCAAAAGATTGAAATCTAATGGTGGACTTTTGAATAGTATACTACCCTCAAATGCATCTGAAGTAGGTTGTGCCTTCTGGAGAGCCTTAACCTGGACTCAATAGACTGCTTCTGAAATCATGTTCTACCTGACAACCAGCAAGTATGAAATGTGAAGTTCTAGTGCTCCAAGCCCAAAATCTCCCCAGTGGTTCTCTTCAGAGGGGAGTATATAGATGAAGGGACTGGAGTAGAATGACTGTGATTGTACTATGTTCGTTGCTTTTTGTACTTAAGAGTATTTTGTATAGAGTGACTCTTCAAGTGCTTCAAACTATATCCCTTTGTGAATACTTTGTGACTGTGTATATATACAATTAAAAATAAATAAAGCTTGCCTTTTAAGCTAAAGTGGATGGGAGTGATATATTTCATCAATGCAGACCTCCTATGCTATTGTTGAGCTACAAAAGCAACTTGGTAATCACTAGCCTGACAAGAGATATACAGATTTTAGAAGAAACAGCCTGTGAATGACACTTGATTACACAGAGCCTCTGATTGGAAGTCTTAGATCTTTGCTGCTGAAAGAAACTTGTGATGAATAAGGAGGTTGGGGGTTTCTCTTAAATGTCTACTCAGCACAGGGTGACCTTCCAGGAGGTAGGTGCACTGAGTAGGGAATGCCTCAAGAAGGAAATGGGCAGCAAGATGTAACAGAAATTATAGTGTATCTAGAACCATATTACTTATGGCCATTTCTTGCCAGGGTAAATATGAAGAAAATTAATTAGTAAGTGGATATAAAGAGACAGTGATATGCAATCTAAGTAATTAAAGTTGTCAAAATTTGAGGGTTGGCAGGGCCACCTTTCTGTCTCTCAAACTCTCAAAGAACCTGTAAAGCACCATGCAATAATCACCATTCCACAGGAGGTTATACAACATATTTAACAACGTATGGCCTGGGTACTAATCAATCAGGAGTGTAATGAAGGGCATGAGGACTGGAGAGGGGTCCCAGAGACTCCCTATAATGCCTGGCATCAACATATCACTTGCTAGATTATGGAAAGATAGGACAATTTAGACAGTGGGGCTGAATCTCAGTTTGAGAAACCCAAAGATATACAGAATCTTCTTTACTAAATCAGAAAGGAAGCATTTAACATTTTAATAATAGATACTATCAGGCCAACACATACTAGCTGACTATCATCTTTACTCATACAGAAGTATTACTTCCTAAGTAAACCAATATGCATCTGAGACCATACACAACAGTATGGTAGTCAGCTTTCCATAATTATAACAAAATACCTGAGATAACTTATAAAGAAAGAAGGTTTATTTTGCTTCAAGATTTGGAAGTTACAGTCCATAGTCAGTTGGCTCCATTTTCTTTTGTGCCTGTGGTAAGACATTACATTCATGGTAGGGAGGACATGGCAGAACAAAGCCATTCACCTCATGGCCAGGAATTGAAAGGGAGAAAGGAAGAGACCAGGATTCAACAATCTTCTTTGTGGCCACATCCCCCAATGACTAGAATATCTCCCAGTAGGCCCACCTCTAAAAATTTCCATCAACTCCCATTAGACAAGCTGGGGATCAAGTCTGTAACATATGGACCATTCATGAACACTCAAGATTCAAACCATAGCACACAGAAAGTGTTATTCATATTTTTTTACAATTTTCCATGAAAACATAGTTTATTTTTAGCTGATAATCTCAGCCAATTCACAGCTATTGGCATGTGTATGAACAAAGTGAAGTAAAATATCATGAATAAATCAAATCTACATGTAACCTTTTATAATGTTAAAACTTCACACTATGTGTATTTTAAACATACAAGAATATATTATAATACCCACCAAGTTCTATGATCCAATTTCAATACAGACAACTATCATCAATATTTTTTCAACTTTGTTTCACTTATATCTCTCCAATGCTTGTTGCCTTGGATGGAGTACATGCAAGCAAATCCCAGAGATACTATCATTTCATCCATAAATACTTCACTATGAATCTTTATCTGAGAAGCTCCCTGTCACATTATTTCTGTGAATGTTTATAATATTCTCTTCACCAAAAGGAAAGAGTATGGAGTTGTTGTGTGAGCATGCTCATACACATTCATAGGCTTTTAGATGTGAAACTTTAGAGTTTACATATGAAGAACTGGTTTTTAGCAGAGGCAAAACCAGATTCAGGTTCCCTAACTAATAATGACCCAGAACTTTTAAATGATACCTAGCATTGATATTTGAACTTGGTCTGGAAACCATGGATCTCCCACAGAGAAAGAGCCCACAAAAAATAAAATCAATCCAACAGAGATTATTTGCCATGAAAATTAATATAAGCATGGAATTTCTGTGCTACATAAAACTTATAGATCATCAAGTTAATCCCCTGCTTCATTTTACAGTGAAGTGAGCTAAAATCCAAATGAGCTAAGGGCTTACTTACCCAAGAACAGATAGATGGTCATATAATAGTAGAACTGGGTCTCTTGTCTCATGGTCACTGTAAATAGAGAGTTTCTTGATTTCATGACACTTGGTAGTATAGATAACCATAGTTATATCCCTATAGACCAGCTCACAGAAAACAGTAATCTCTCCCTAAGTGATTGTTCAAAACAATGGGCAATTTATTAGTGAAAGAAATCCTGTCATCTTATCTCCATTACCTTCACTATTTATTTATTTATTTATTTATTTGGAACCTGGTATTGAACCCGGAGGTTTTTAACCACTGAAACACAACCATTGCCTTTTTAAAATTTTGAGACAGGGTTTCACTAAGTTGCTGAGGCCTCCTGAGCTGCTGGGATTACAGGCATAAATCAAAACGCCCAGCCTTTTCTCCACTTTCAAATGAAGATCTGATAACTCTTCCAGTTCAAAGTTTAACTTCCCTATACTTATTCTTACTTTTACTTATTCATCTGGAAACTAACTTCATTAAATTTTCCTATATTTTCACTTTCTAAATGTAAACATGCTCTGGCCTTTACTATTTTAATAATAACTATATAAAACAAGATGAATCACTTTGTTCTATGATCCCAAGTTCTATAAAATAGTAATTTACACTCACTCTCTACATCATTACATTCTCAACCCCACTGCAAAATGGCTTCCTCCTTCATTTTTGTCCTAATAAATGCTCTAATTGACCTTCTAATTGCTAGATCAATTATTTTTTAAAATTTCTATTTAATTTGAACTTTCTCCATATTAACTGTTTTCCCACATTTTTATTGGTGTGTTATAAATGTACATGTTGATGAGATTTGTTACACAAAAGAACAATATAATTTAGCTGAAGTCACCCCCAGCACTCCCTGCCTCCCACCCCTTGGTCCATTTCCTCTACTGATCTCCCTTTAATTTCTAGGAGATTCACCCTTGCTTTCATTTTCCTTTTTCCTCTCTAGCTTCCACATATGAGACAAAATACAGGAGCCTTAATCCTCTGAGTTATACATATTTCACTTAACTTGATTATCTCTAGTTCAGTTCATTTTACAGCAAACACCATAATTTCAATTTTCTTCAGATTTAACTGTCAATATTTTTTTCTAACTCTAATTTTCCTAGGTTCCTGAGCAATGGCTTGCTCTTCATTTTTTTTTTTTATAGCCATTGGTAAATTCTTGCAGTATAACTGCTTTGTTTTCCCCCTCTGTGATTCATTCCTAGATGACTATCCAATTTCAATGCCCGAAATACTGGGCATTGAATAATACTATGTGTTATTGTCATCTAAATCTATATCTCTAGGGTTCCAGAGCAAGACAGCTAGCTAATTGCTTCCTGGATAAATCCTATGTAGGTGTTTTCATCTACCTTCAAGTAAACATGTCTAAAATTAAATTCATTAAATTAATATCTGGTAAATTGCACTATCTTTTACCTAGTTTTTTCAAGACAGAAAACTGGGAGCCATATTAGATTCCTCCTGCCTTCATTCTCTACAGAAAACAATAATTTCAATTCTACTTTCCTAACTTAAAAAAAAATTCTTTCCTCTCCATCTCCACCACTTCAATTCTGGCCTGTGTTGTCTATATGGTAGCCAATATCTATGCATGTGGCTATTTCTATTTAACTTATCTATAATTAAATAAAATTTCAAATTTCATTTCTTAGTCATGGTAGCCATATTTCAAGTGCTAAATAACCACAGAAGCCACTGTAGTAGACAATGCAGATATAGAATATTTCTGTCACTGCAGAAAGTTTTATCAAATGGTAATGATTCTTACACTCATATGGTTATCTCTCACCTAGAAAATTTCAGTATTCCTCCAAATCAATTTATTTAGCTCCAGTCTTCTCCATATACACTCTAGTTAATCCTTACACTGTGAGCAGAGTAACCACTATAAAATACAGATCTAATCACATCAATATCTTCCTTAAAACTATTTGTCCGCCTCCCCTGGCCTACAAAATAAATTTGAATCTGTGTGCATAGCATAAAAGGCCTTCTCTCAACTAGCCCCTTTATGCAATTTTTATGACCTACCACCACCTATTTTATTTTTCTCTCATGCCAAACTGTTTTCAGTGCTATGCCATCTGTTCATGCCTGTGCAACTTTGCTAGACTTCTCTGTCTGCCTGAATTACTTCCTGTTCTTTCCCATTCTTCCTGGGAAACAGCTACTTGTCTTTTAGGAGGCATCTCAAGAAACATTTTTTCTATTAAAGCTTTTTGATTCCCACAAGTAGAACTGACAACTTCCTTCTTTTATTTTGTAGTAACTGTATAATTCCTGTCATTATTAAGTATAATAATTATTTATTCTTGTATTTCCTATTAGAATGGGGAATGCTGGAAGGCAGAGACAATATAGTATAATTATTACTTTGTTTCTTACCACAATGCCTGGAACATAGTACTCACACAATAATTATTGGTTGAGTGAATAAATAATTGAATGAATAAGTGTTCTAAGACAAATTTAGAGATAATGTGGTCCTAGAAATTATCATGTCTAACAAATTTACTTAATATAAAAAGGCTGTAATTCTGATAAAATGTAACCTCTTCAAGTTTACGTAATCCATTAGATAAACACAGTTCAGTAGCACTTTCTTTGGCAATGTTTTCCACACAGTGCAACACTGAGAACTCTTGGAAATCACAATATTTTCACTGATAACATTGTCAATTAGCAAGTTTTAATGTTTCCCTGCCACAGGCCCCAAACTCCCAAATATTTTCAACAACCTACGGAATATTAGTGTGAAGGAAATTTTAAGTATAATATGCCGATTTTCCTGATTTTCTTGATGATGAAATTAAGGCCTAAAGGCAGAGATTATATTATTGTTGGGTTGAGAGAGAAACCAGTCTCCTGTCTCATGGATTTATGGCAATTTCCTCAAAATCAAACTGTCTATATATACTGGTGATCATCCCTCTTTTTTATATTTATTTATTTGTTTTAGTTGTACACAATGCCTTTATTTTTACGTGGTGCTGAGGATCGAACCCAGGCCACGCATGTGCTAGGCGAATGCTCTACCGCTGAGCCACAACTCCAGCCCCCCCGATCATCCCTCTTACCTAGGTCCTGAAACCTCCATATTTTTGGAAGATTTTATTAGAACAAAGTCCCCACCGACTAGTATCATTTATTTTTATTGAGATCAAATTAATTAAGATAAAATTTGCCATGTGTTATGGTTTGGTGTGAGATGTTCCCTCAAAGCTCACATTTGAGACAATTCAAGAAGGTTCAAAGGAGAAATGATAGGGTTTTGAGAGTTTTAACCCAATCAGTGCATTAATTCCCTAACAGGGATTAACCAAGTAGAAACTGAAGGTGGGTAGGGTGTGGCTGAAGGAAGGGGGCATTGGGAAAATGGCTTTGGGAGATATCTATCTATCTATATCTATATAGTATCTAGGAAGTAGAGTCTCTCACTGCTTTCTGATCATCATGTGAACTGATTCCCACCAGCAATGAACTAGAGTTATTGTTCTTCATCCTCATGAGCATTTTAGATTGTCAGTATTTGGGATTTTGACTATTCTAGTAGGCATGCTGCAGAACCTTGTTTTGATTTGCATTTTCCCACTGACATATGATGTGAAACATCTTTTTTTTATACTCCATGTATGTATAATATGTCAAAATATACTCTACTGTCATGTAAATCTAAAAAAAAATATACAAAATATTACTAACAAAGAAACAAAGCAAAAGAACACACTAGCATCTTCCTTTCCCATCAATCTCAGCTGTAACCTAAAATATTTTTGCAATGACAACTTATTACAAAGTGAAATTAAAATTTTTGCAGGAGACGGTGTTTCCTGAGTCAATAGAACTGATACTAAAATTGCACTTAAATTCTTCTTTTTGCTGCATGCTGCTATTTTTTATTATTGTTATTATTACTACATTTTTTTTTTTTATTTATAATAGTAGTATGTATTACAATTCATAATGAACATATATAGTATCTTTTTACATACAACTGTTTGTATACAAAGTATATAAGTACCATTTAGATCTTCAATCATGCATTTAGGATAATGATATCCATCTCATTCAACCACCAATTTACCCCCCTCCCCCCTTGCTCCCTCCCTTACCCTCCCTTTCCTTTGACCATTCTGGTGTTCCTCTAATCCTCCTATGTACCCCCATCCAACAACACTGTGAACTAGCCTCCTTATATCAGAGAAAACATTCGGTATTTGGATTTTTGAGATTGGCTAATTTCACTTAGCATTATATTCTCCAACTTCATCCATTTACCTGCAAATGCCACTATTTTATTGTCTTTTATTGCTGAGTAAAATTCCATT
This sequence comes from Tamias sibiricus, assembly GCA_025594165.1. NCBI lineage: Eukaryota > Metazoa > Chordata > Mammalia > Rodentia > Sciuridae > Tamias > Tamias sibiricus. Next base: position 58,426,868 of record CM046667.1, read on the forward strand.
TTGTATATATACCACATTTTCTTTATCCACTCATCTACTGAGGGACATCTAGGTTGGTTCCACAACCTACCTATTGTGAATTGTGCTGCTATAAACATTGAAGTGGCTGTGTCACTGTAATATGTTGTTTTTAAGTCTTTTGGGAATAGACCCATGAGTGGGATAGCTGGGTCATAGGGTGGTTCCATTTCCAGTTTTCCAAGAAATCTCCATACTGCTTTCCATAGTGGTTGCACCATTTTGCAGTCCCACCAGCAATGTATGAGTGTGTCTTTTTCCCCACATCCTCTCCAACATTTATTGTTGTTTGTGTTCTTGATAGCTGCCATTCTGACTGGAGTGAAATGAAATCTTAGAGTAGTTTTGATTTGCATTTCTCTAATTGCCAGCGATGTTGAGCATTTTTTTCATGTATTTGTTGATTAATTGTGTATCTTCTTCTGAGATGTGTCTTTTCAATTCCTTAGCCCATTTATTGATTGGATTATTTGTTTTTTGGTGTTAAGTTTTTTGAGTTCTTTATATATTCTAGAAATTAGTGCTCTATCTGATGTGCACTTATTAAATATTTGTTCCCAATTAGTTGGCTCTCTATTCACCTCACTGATTGTTTCTTTGGCTGAGAAGAAGCTTTTTAGTTTATATCTATCCCATTCATTAATTCTTGCTAATAATTCTTGCGCTACAGGATTCTTATTAAGGAACTTGGGGCCTAATCTGACATGTTGGAAATTGGAGCTTACTTTTTCTTCTATTAGGCGTATTGTCTCTGGTCTAATTCCTAGGTCCTTGATCCACTTTGAATTGAGTTTTGTGCCTGGTGAGAGATAAGGGTTTAATTTCATTTTGTTGCATATGGATTTCCAGTTTTCCCAGCACCATTTGTTGAAGAGGCTATCATTTCTCCACTGTACATTTTTGGTTCCTTTGTCTAATATAAGATAGCTGAAATTATATGTATTAGTCTCTGTGTCCTCAATTCTGTACCATTGGTCCACCAGTCTGTTTTGGTGCCAATACCATGCTGTTTTTGTTACTATTGCTCTATAGTATAATTTAAAGTCTGGTATGGTGATGCCCCCTGCTTCACTTTTCTTGCTCAGGATTGCTTTGGCTATTCTGGGTCTCTTATTTCTCCAGATGAATTTCATGACTGCTTTCTCTATTTATTTGAAGAATGACATTGGCAATTTGATTGGAATTGCATTAAATCTGTATAATGCTTTTGTTAGTATGGACATTTTGACAATACTGATTCTACCTATCCAAGAGCAAGGTAGGTCTTTCCATCTTCTGAGTTCTTCTATGATTTCTTTCTTTAGTGTTCTATAATTTTCCTTATAGAGGTCTTTCACCTCTTTTGTTAAGTTGACTCCCAGGTATTTTATGTTTTTTTGATGCTATTTAGTAGTTTTCATCATTTCCCTTTCAGAGGTTTTGTCACTGATGTACAAAAATGCCTTTGACTTATGGGGATTGATTTTGTATCCTGCAACTTTGCCGAATTCATTTACTAGTTGTAAAAGTTTTCTGGTAGAGTTTTTGGGTCTTCTAGGTATATTATCATGTCATCAGCAAATAGTGCTAATTTGAGCTCTTCTTTTCCTATGTGGATCCCTTTAATTTCTTTCGTCTGTCTAATTGCTCTGGCCAGAGTGAAACATCTTTTTACAGCTTATTTACCATATGTGTATCTTCTCTGGTGAGATTTTTCTCCCATATTAAAAATCAGTTTGCTAATTTTCTCCTTTTAGACATTTTTGTTTGTTTGTATTGGGTATTGAACCCAAGGGATGCTTTATTACTGAGCTATGTCCCCATCCCTTATTTATTGATTTATCTATCTATCTCTCTATCTATCTATCTGTTTATTTATTTTGATCCAAGATCTTGTAAATTTTCCAGGCTTGCCTCTAATTTGGGATCCACTTGCATCAGTTTCCAGGGTAGTTGGGATTATAAGAATGATGCACCACAATCAGATTTACTACTAAGTTATATGAATTCTTGGTTTATTTTGGGTAACAGTCATTTATCATATATCTCTTTTGTAAATATTTTCCCAATGTCTTGATTTTCTTCTCATTCTCTTTTCAGTGTATTTTGTAGATCATTTTTTTGTTGTTGTTGTTTTGGTTTTTGTTTTTTGGTACCGGGGATTGAACTCAGGGGCACTCGGCCACTGGGCCACATCCCCAGCCCTTTTTATGTATTTTATTAAGAGACAGGGTTTCACTGAGTTGCTAAGTGCCTCGCCATTGCTGAGGCTGGCTTTGAACTCGCGATCCTCCTGCCTCAGCCTCCCAAAGTGCTGGGATTACAGGCGTGCGCCACCGCGCCTGGCTGTAGATCAATTTTTAAAGATTATAATGGACTCCATCTTATCAATTCTTTGTTTCATGGGTCTTGACTTCAGTGTAACATCTAAAACTTCATTGCCATACTTGAGGCCATTAATTTTCTCCTATATTGTCATCTAGGAGTTTTATAATTTTATGCTTTACATTTAGGTCTACAATCCATTTTAACATAATTATTATGAAGGTAGTGAAGTCTGTGTCTAGATACTTTTGTTTTGCATATGGATGTCCAGTTGTTCCAGAACTATTCACTGAAAAGACAACATTTTTTTTTAATATATTATCTATGCTCCTCTGTCAATATTCAATTTACTCTGTTTATGTAATTCTATTTATGGCCTTCCTATTTTGCTCCACTGATCTATTTGTCTGCTTTCTCACAGATACTGTACTGTCTCGACTACAGTAGCTTCGTGGAAAGTCTCAAAGTAGGTAATATCAGTCCTCAGATTTTGTTCTTCTTACTTAATATTGTGATGAATATTATTAGTTTTTTGCCTATATATGTAAATTTTACAATTGGTTAATTGATATCCAAAAACAAAGGTTCTGGGATATTTAGTGGGATTGCATTGAACCTACAGATAAATTTAGAAAGAACTTCTATCTTTACAATATTGAGTCTACCTTTTATGAACCTTCAATTAATTAATCTCATACAAATTCATTTTATGAGAGTTTTGTAGTATTATTGATATAGATCCTGCCCATATTTTGTTAATTATATACCTAAATATTTCATTTTGGGGTGTGTTAATTTTACATGATATCGCACACTTAATTTTTATTTTCAACCTCTTTTTGTTCATTGTTCATATATAGAAAAACATTTGAATTTTATATATTATCATTTCATTCTGTCACCTTGCTGTAATCACAAATTAGTTCAGGGGATTTTTTTTCAATTGTTTTAGATTTTCTACATTAAAAAAATATGTCATCTGCAAACAAATACAGGTTTATTTCTTTCTTTCATACATGTATATATTTTTATTCTTTTTCCTATCATATTGCATTAACCAGGACTTCCAGTACTATGCTGAAAAGATGTGATGGGAGGAGACATCCTTGATCTTCTCCTGATCTTAGTAGAGAAGCTCCTAGCTGCACCACTAAGTATGATGTCACTTGTAGGTTTTTGTAGATATTCTTTTTCCGGCCAAGGAAGTTACCTATATTTTAATTTTCTGTGAGTTTTTATTATTGATTAGGTGTTGTATTTCATTAAATGCTTCCTATGCATCAATTGTTATGACTATTTGATATATCTTTTTTAGATTGTTAATTTAACAAACTAAAGGAATTGTTTGTTTTAGTGTTGAACCAGCCTTTCATACATAGTATAAATTCACTTGTTTGCATTGTATAATTCTTCTTATACATTGTTAGATTTGATTTGCAAATACATTGTTGAGGATTATTCTATCTGTGTTCATCAAGAACATGATCCATAGTTTTCCTGTGATGTCTTAGATTTTGGTATTAGGGTAATGCTGTTCTCATGAAATGAGTTAGGAAGTATTACCCTGCTTCTGTCCCTGGAAGATTGTATAGTATTAATACAATTTCTTCCTTAACTCTTTCATAGAATATACAAGTGAACCATGTGGATTAGGTGCTTTCTGGTTTGAGAATATTCAATATTCAATATTAAATAAGTTTCCCTAACAGATATAGTCTTATCTTCTTGTGTGAATTTTAACAGATTTTTTTCATTTCTTTCTTTATTTTTTTTACATGCTTTGTGGTACGGGGAATTAAACCCAAAGATGCTCTACCTTTGAGATACACCCCAGCCATTTTAATTAATTTATTTACTTTTAAAAATTTTCAGACAGGTTTTTACTAAATTTCCAAGGCTGGCCTCAAATTTGCAATCCTTCTTCCTTAGCACCTTGGAACACTAAAGTAGAAGGATTTTTTTTTTTTTTTTTTTTTGGTACTGGGGATTGAACTCAGGGGCACTCGACCACTGGGTCACATCCCCAGCCCTTTTTTGTATTTTATTTAGAGACAGGGTCTCACTGAGTTACTAAGTGCCTTGCCATTGTTGAGGCTGGCTTTGAACTCGCGATCCTCCTGCCTCAGCCTCCCAAAGTGCTGGGATTACAGGTGTGCGCCACCGCGCCCGGCTTAGAAGGATTTTTTTAAACAAAAATATTTGTTTATTTGGTTTATTTACTTTGGTTCATATTTCCATGTTTTCATTTTCTTTCACAAGTTGCTAGGTTGTGTCTTTCAAAGAATTGGTTCATCTCATCTCAGTCATCAAATTTATGAGCATAAATTGTTCATAGTCATACTTTATTACCATTTTAATGTCAAAGTGATCAGAAAGATGTCTCTTCTTCATTTCTAATATGAATAATTTGTGTCTTCTATTTTTCAGAGTTAAATTTATCATTGGATTTATGGAGCTTTTGGTTTTGTTGATTTTCTTTTGTTTTAAATTTTTAAAAATATTTTAATAGTATATGGACACAATACCTATATGTTAGTATTTTTATGTGGTGTTGAGGATCAAACCCAGTGCCTCACACATGCTAGGCAAGCCCTTTACCACTGAGCCACAACCCCAGCCCTTCGTTGATGTTCACTATTGATTTCTTATTTACAAGTTCATTGATTTCTGCTCTAATTTTTATTATTTCTTCTGCTTGCTTTGTATTTAAATTTTTATCTTGTTTCTTGAGATCAAATCTTAATGATTTTAGACCTTTCCTCTTTTTTCATTGGAGTAAGAATATTTAACATGGGTTTTATTATTTGAACAAAAATTTAAATTTATAATATGGTATTAACTATAAACATAATATTGTACATGATAATTTATTATTTTGCAGAATTTAAATTTTATACCTCGGTCGGGTGTGGTGGTGCACACCTGTAATCCCAGCACTTGGGAGGCTGAGGCAGGAGGATCGTGAGTTCAAAGCCAGCCTCAGCAATGGTGAGGCACTTAGCAACTCAGTGAGACCCTGTCTCTAATAAAAAAAATACAAAAAAGGGCTGGGGGTGTGGCCCAGTGGTTGAGTGCCCCTGAGTTCAATCCCCAGTACCAAAAAAAAAAAAAAAAAAAAAAAAAAAAAATTATACCTCTTGAATAGCAAATCCTCATTTCTCCCTCCCTCTCTGCAGTGCTTAACCACCATTTTATTCTCTGCTTCCACGAATTTGAATACTTTATATAACTCACACACAGGTGAAATCATACAGAATTTGGCCTTGTATGATTGGCTTATTCCATTTAGAATAATGTTATCCAGTTTCATCCATGTTATTGCATGTTGCTGGTTGAACTACTTTTTAAAGTTTGAATAATCTTCAATTATATATATATGTACCACATTTCCTTTATCCATTAATCTGTTAAAGTACATTTATTGTGTATCCATGTCTTGGCTATTATGAAGAGTTAAAAATGAATATGGAAGTACAACATCTTTTTGTTCCCTTTATAACTCCCATAATGTATAAACCAGTCTTCTTTATTGTGTCTCATAAATACCTTAAGCTATCTTCACTATTTTTAATGTTTTCAATTTATGTTGCTCTCACTGGATACTTTCCAATGATCTGTCTTTGAATTCATTGATCCTTGCTTCTGCTTTATGTAGTCTGCTGTTGAACTCCTCTGATTTTTTTTTTTTTTCATTTCAGTTATTCTACTTTTCAGCTCCAAGTTATTGGTTTGGTATTTTATAAATATTTTCTAACTCTTCATTTAAAGTCTCACTTTGTTAAAGCATTTTTCTTACTTTATTGAGTATCTTCATGACATTTAGTTTTAATTTGTCATGTAAATCATATAATTCAGTTGCATTAAGTCTTATTTCAGTAGATTTATTTTATTTGATTTATTTACTTTGGGCCATATTTCCATGTTCTCATTTCCTTTCACTTTGTATGTTTGTTTCTGCATATTAGAGAAAGCAGCTACCTCTCAGTTTTCATGGATTGGGCTTACATGGGAAAAGGTCCTCGCCAATCAGTTCTGCCAGAAATTTGGAGGGTATTTCAACCTTTATGTTAATCTGATCTGCATTCTAGGTTTGGTTATTATGCTTCTTTTGTCTCTTACAACACTGTCCCTAACCCCCCTTTAGTATGTTTTGTGACTTTCTGATGAAAGACAGACATGATGTACTGGTTGAAAGGAATTCTCTGGTAAATAGGCACTTAATGATGTAATGGTAAGGTGTAATGGTAAAGGAAACATTCTGTTGTTCTATTATTAGGTCTCAGCTTATGAGGGCGTGCCCCTTAGCTATGAACAACATATATACTTCTCTTTTCTTTCTACTTATCGTGGACAGTATGGCTGGAGGGTGCTGAAGTTGTATATTTTACATTCACCTCACGGAGGGTTAGAGCAGACTAGATTTGAGTATTTCCTTTCTTATTTTAAGATCTCAAACAAAAACACTAAGTTAGGATCAAGTAAAACACTTTTAATCCTTCTTATAATTAGAATATTCTGTTATATTTAAAAATGATCAGTTTTCCCTCCCACTGACAGATGCATGAGGATATTTTGCTCTGATCTTCATTGTCATTACCTGGTAGAGCTATGGGGAGTAATAAAGAAGTGTGGGGTCCTTCATAGACATGTCAACTCACAGATTTATCTGCAGTGAACTTCCAGGAATACATCATTTACAGTTCAGGTTTTCCTATGCCAATACTGATTCCCACTGAGGTTTCTACTTTTGAATTCTGTTCCCATAAGTTGGGATCTTCTAGTTTCATCTGTTAGACTGTCCAGTTTCAGGGGGCATTGTTTATATTACTTCTGTAATGCACCTTCATGGTTGATTTTTTAGTTTTTTGTTCTTTTTAGAGATTGTTAGGACATATTGGTGACTTCCAGCCTCCTTACATGCTGGACCAGAAAATAGAATTTGCTGTATGTTCCTAATAAAAGTATATTAATGTATATGAAAATATATATAAGATATATGATATGTAATGTACATATTATTTTATATGCTCAGAAATTTTCTGTAAATGTACATAAGTATTTCTTTCCATTGCCTATTTTTGGGAAAGGTGCCAAGGGAGAGTGATTAACATTTTACTTTAAATACTTTAGCAGCATTTGGAATTTTTATTTATTTATATATTTATTTATTTAAATATTTCAATGCTACGTTTTGGAACCCAGGGCCTCACACATGCTGGGTAAGCACAATTCCATTGAGCTACAGACCCAGACCAGAATTTTGAATTTTTACTGTGAACATATGCAATTGTTTTGTAAGTTTCAAGAATGGTTTTTACTACATGAGCAAAGTGGGTTTTAATTTTAAGCAGATTTATGTAGAAATTACCAGAAAGATATAAAAGTAAGGAAAATTCTACATCAAATATAAAAACTATAGAATCCAGCAGTTCCTGAAACTTCAGTCTAGTTTTGCTAGATACAAGTATAGGAAAAATCAAACAGAGGACGTGCTGAGTTACTGTAAGAGTAAACTCTCCATAAAAAAAGTGGTGAAGACCCCACTGGAATTGTGACACTCTAAAATGGAAGAGGAGGCAGAAGATAAGGCACGTAACCAGATCACATCAACAAACTTGAAAACTGCTGTGGGATTAGAAGGTGCAGAAATCAGAGACCTTGTGGGGGGAATTGTTTTTATTAGGTGGTCTGTTGGGTAAATCATGGGGATACTGTCCTGTTAATGCTTGCTTTTGAAGACCAACATAGGGAAAAAATTAATATGCTTAGAGATGAAGCTCTATTCTTTAAGATGTTCATGTAAACTGGGTACTACATGCTTGTAATCCTAGTGGTCGGGGAGACTGAGGCAGGAGGATCACAAGTTCATCAACAAGCCTTAGTAACTTAAGGAGGCCCTAAGCAACTTAGTAAGACCCTGTCTCAAAAAATAAAAAAAATAAGTGCTGGGGATGTAATTCAGTGGTTATACACCTCAGGGTTCAATTTCTGGTACCAAAAGCAATAAAATATTATTGTAACTATAAAACTGAAAATAAATTACAAAACAATTCTGAGAAAGAAAATACCTATCTTAATATATATATCATATATATATATATATACATATATATATATATATATATATACATATATACATATATACACATACCCATAATACATGAGAATAAGGAGGAAAAGAGACATTTATGTTAAAGGGGTTATAGGGAGGCTTAAATTAAAAAAAAGAGTTTATTTTTTATTTTTTTAAATTTTTATTTATAGTAGTATGTATTACAGTTCATACCATACATATAGAGCATCTTTTTACATAGAACAGTTTGTATTCAAAGTATATTCACAGCATTCGAGTCTTCAATCGTGCATTTAGAATAATGATATCCATCTTATTCAACCACTTTTCCCCCCTTCCCCCCGTGCACCCTCCCTTCCCCTCCCTTCCCTTTGACCATTATAGTGTTCCTCTAATCCTCCTATGTACCCCGACCTATCAATACTGTGAACCGGCTTCCTTATATCAGAGGAAACATTCGGTATTTGGATTTTTGAGATTGACTGATTTCACTTAGCATTATATTCTCCAACTTCATCCATTTACCTGCGAATGTCATTATTTTATTCTCTTTTATTGCTGAATAAAATTCCATTGTGTATATATGCCACATTTTCTTTATCCATTCATCTACCGAGGGACATCTAGGTTGGTTCCACAACCTAGCTATTGTGAATTGTGCTGCTATAAACATTGAGATAGCTGTGTCACTGTAATATGCTGTTTTTAAGTCCTTTGGGAATAGACCCAGGAGTGGGATGACTGGGTCATAGGGTGGTTCCATTCCCATTTTCCCAAGAAATCTCCAAACTGCTTGCCATAATGGTTGTACCATTTTGCAGTCCCACCATCAATGTATCAGATAGAGCACTAATTTCTAGAATATATAAAGAACTCAAAAAACTTGACACCAAAAAAACAAATAATCCAATTGATAAATGGGCTAAGGAATTGAAAAGACACTTCTCAGAAGAAGATACACGATTAATCAACAAATACATGAAAAAATGCTCAACATCGCTGGCAATTAGAGAAATGCAAATCAAAACTACTCTAAGATTTCATTTCACTCCAGTCAGAATGGCAGCTATCAAGAGCACAAACAACAATAAATGTTGGAGAGGATGTGGGGGAAAAGGCACACTCAAAAAAAGAGTTTATTGATAGCATTAAATCAAGAGGAAGTAAAAATATTTTATTTTGGCCCTGGGGTTGTAGTTCAGTGATGGAGCACTTGCCTAGCATGTGTGAGGCACTGGGTTCAATTCTCAGCACCACATATAAACAAGTAAAATAAAGGTCCATCAACAACTAAAAAAAAAATATTTTTTAAATATTTGATTTTTGGCATCCAGTTTTAATAGTATCATTACTCATATTAAATTTATTTATTTATTTTTTAGTGGGGATTGAACACAGGGTCACTTCATCCCTAACCGATATTCCTAGTCTCACTAAGCTGTTGAGGTTCACACTAAATTTCTGAGGCTATTCTTGAATTTGTAATCCTCCTGGCTAGATTTTTCAAGTCACTGGGATTACAGGCATGCACCATCACACTTGGCGATTTTTTTTTTTTAGAGGTTGATAAAACATCAACTTCTTCTTATGAGAAATAAGTCCTTGTAGGTCAAAAATTAAAAGAAGAACAAAAGCAAGGGAAATATAATTCACATAAGCAAAAAACTGTAGGTAACAGAAAACAAAGGAAATGACCAAAAACATTCAGTCTTAATATAAAGTAGGATCTTAATTTTGTATTGAAAATATTATTGATCACTCATCTTTCTCACTCATCTAATTTTGGAAGGTAATTCACTAAAATAATTTTGAAATAATGGTTTTCTTTGGAATTACATGTGTTTTAAAATATTTCTCTTTATGGTTCTCTATGATTTATAAATGCTATACAACTAATATATATAAGTTTATAGTTGGAAAATAAATATCTTCACTTTATTTTTAGCCACCATTAGCTAAAGGTGATGTTCTTGTATGAAAATTTTCCTAAATAAGGCTATTGCTTACAAATATAGATGCTCTTCTCTCTCTGCTTTCTTCTGTCTCCTGTTCACAGGGATTAACCTTCCTTTCTCTCATTAATTTTCCAAAATTTTCTTTTTTAGCATCTGTGGTATAAGGTCTAAAAATTACAAATTTATACCACATCGAATATGACCGGAATTATTTCATCCTGGGAATAGTTTAAAGCAGACATGTCATAGAAAAACTACAATAATTCACTCATATAGTATATTATTTTAAGAACCTTAATTTTCCAGTAAACAGACCAAGATAAATTAATTGTGAAATGTGCCTCTAATAAAACACATGAGCTGACCGCTTCAGACTTATTGAATAAAGCCAATTACATTTGGGAAGACAGCTGCCAAAAATGATTTGTATTTTATAGTAGATAGTACTAAGTCAATCTGTCTGACAATAGATAAAAAAATAGAATCAACTGCCTATTGAGTCTACTCTTAGATTGAAAAAACAAAATCATATTGTCTACTTGGAAATGTGTTTTTTTTATACTCTGTAGGAGGGGAGTTGGAAGGGATAGCACACATATATTTAAATGATTCTCAAACATTTAAAGTCACATACACATTGGTAAAGGTCATAATATAGCCTGCTTTAAACCTTTAGGAATTAATGTAGTCTTTATATGAGAATTTTCTTTGCAAACCATGAACAGACTATATATATATATATATATATATATATATATATATATATGTATATATATATATATATATATATATATATATATCACCAATTATATCAATCAGGGTTCTTCAGAGAATAGAACCAAAAAAAAAAAAAAAAAAACATATTTTACTTCATTTTCCAGAATGCTGTGGGACCATTCCCACAGTTTAATTATGTATTAAACTGCATTAAGTGTGGCTTAAACTTGTTTTAGCTTCTGTATATGGTGAATTGTACAGCAGCTTGATGTGCAAAGATGATATAATTTATCCTAAGAGTATATCATTGTAACCATGCAACTGAATCCCAACCAATCAAAGCAGTCAACCTTCAGCCAATCACAGAGTGCCAACTGATTAGACCATATTCATATTAGGCAAATGGTTCATCACACCAGACTCATTTAAGACAAAGGCTTACTGTGGCCAATCATCTTTCAGTCATATTCTTTTCTTTGGCTATAAATACAAACTGCACATGTAGTGGGGCTGGCATTCTGAACCAACTTTGGTCCAAATGTTGCCAAGTTCTAGAAACTTTTTGCTCAAGTAAACTTTATTATGTTTATGATTTTCTTTAACACATGCAAAATGCTGCCTTTGGTTTTGGCTTCTCTCAGTAGGCAGAATTACATTTAATCCTTATTCTTATTGTTGTCATAACTGTAATAAATTATTACTTTTAACTACTGACTACTGTTCCATTATATGGATATACCAAGGCTTATTTACCATTCACAGACTGAAAGTAATCTTCAATAAAGTCTATTATTCTTCTGAGATTTGGGAAGTTTGGGTTATTATTTCTATGAACAAGCTTTCTTTCCCCCACTCTCTCCTCCAAATGCATATTTTTTCTGTTTGTTTACATTGTTCCAGTTATCTTCACTTCTCTTTCTTGTCTTCCTGTGGGTTTTTTGGACAATTTCTAGGTTACATATAGATCTATTGTTATTTTTGAGTACATAACTCAAGTAACTCATAAGTATCATTTTCTTAATGGTTTATCTAGATATTACAGTATGGCACACATACCATGTCATAATCTATTGATACCTGTGTACAATGACTTTAAAATAAAACATAGTAAATTTATATTATCTTTGGTGCTTTTAAAATACACACTTTTTAAATATAATTGTTTGAGGAATATCAAGAACATTGTAGAAGAGGAACTTTCTACTTTTATTCTTCCACAAAAGCATCATTTTGACAATTACAAGAGTGTCAGTATTGGAACCAGGAATTCAGTGGAGAATTTCCATCACATTTTTGGAGCAAATAATTCTGATCACAGACACACTGAAAAGATTAAGAATAGTTTCACTTTACCTATATCACCTTTGCCCTAATGTGGTATAGCTCAATGCTCAGGGATAACCCTTCAACCTATAATTTTGTTCTTCCACAGGAGAACATATTAAGTGGGTATTTTGCTACCCAAATTGTATGGAATACTGCTCAGAAGGTCCTTTTCTTCTTCACCCCAACTAAGACAGAGAACTAATGTCATGACTAAGTAGTTAGCAAAGGCTAGGAGTAGAGAGGTTGTGGTTCTAATTAACTCCTTTTTAGACTCCATCAGGAACCCAGAAATGAACCACTTGGGACAACTCACAGCAGACACCTCCGATTGTCCAACATATAAATTAAATGCTCAATATGCCTCAACCAACTCTCCCTCAGGTTGGATCCCTGAGTGCCCCTCCCCATTGATGGTTCAAACAGCCAGCTTGACTATGTTGGACTCAGAGAAGGTGAGCAAACTTGAGTATTACAGGACACCATGTTTGGAAAAATATAAAAGAGTCTTTTAGCTCTCAGCCTAGCTTAAGGTACCAAGGGAAGCCATAAAATAGTTAAGACTCCCCCTTAAAGAGAAACAAGAAGTGTAGAGTGAGCATTTCCATAGAAAATGTCATAAAGATCCTCAGAATACCAAGCAAAACTGTTTGGTGAAATAATTTCTCTTATAAATTTGTCAATAAAGAATGGAAGAGTTGACTTCTTTAAATGTGAATATAGCAACATAGGACTTCAAGGAACATGAAAAATCGGGTATACTTACTAAGACAAAAAGAACACAATGGTATTTTAGTACTCAACCCCAAAGAAATGGAAATCTATATATTGCTATCAAAGAATTCCTAATAATCATTTTTAAAGGTTAACAACAGGAGAACACAGGTAGAAATCTAAATGTAAGAAAAAGAATACATGAACAAAATGAGAATTTAAAGAGTTAGAAATCACACCCCCCACATACACACACACACACACACAATCTGTAGCTGAAGACCACAATGATAGGAAGTGAAAAAATGTATTAGCATCTAAAGCAGATTTGATCCATCAGAAGAAAGAATTTATGAATTCAAAAATATACAACAGGGTAGTATCCAGTCATTGGAGAAAAAAGAAAAACAATAAAAAGAATGAAGAAAGTCTATGGCTATCTTTTGCATGAAGAGGAAGAAAGAGAAAAAAGGGGGCAGAATGTGTATTTAAAGAGATAATGTCTGAAAACTTCCAAAAAATGGTCAAGAGACATGGACATCCGGATACAGGAATCTCAAAGAACTCTAATTGAGTTTAAAACAACAACAACGACAACAACAAAACAAGAAAAAATGCTTCATTGGCACACATTATAATTAAACTGTCAAACATCAAAGATGCCTAGGGACGTAGTACAGTGGTAAAACACTTGTCTGGCATGCCTAAAACCCTGGGTTTGATACCCAGGAAGGATAAATAAAACTAAGGCTTATTTTTATATATTTTATTTATTTTTTATTTATATTATTAGTATGTATTACAATTCATAATGCACATATATAGCATCTTTTTACATACAACTGTTTGTATACAAAGTATATTCATACCATTCAGGTCTTCAATCATGCATTTAGGATAATGATATACATCTCATTCAACCACCTTTTCTTTTTTTTTATTTCCCCCCTCCCTCCCCCCTTGCTCCCTCCCTTCCCTTTGACCATTCTAGTGTTCCTCTAATCCTCCTATGTACCCCCATCCAACAACACTGTGATCTAGCCTCCTTATATCAGAGAAAACATTCGGTATTTGGATTTTTCAGATTGGACTAACTTCACTTAGCATTATGTTCTCCAACTTCATCCATTTACCTGCAAGTGCCATTATTTTATTTTCTTTTATTGCTGAGTAAAATTCCATTTTGTATATATACCACATTTTCTTTATCCACTCATCTACTGAAGGACATCTAGGTTGGTTCCACAACCTACCTATTGTGAATTGTGCTGCTATAAACATTGAAGTGGCTGTGTCACTGTAATATGCTGTTTTTTAAGTCCTTTGGGAATAGACCCAGGAGTGGGATGGCTGGGTCATAGGGTGGTTTCATTCCCAGTTTTCCAAGAAATCTCCATACTGCCTTCCATAATGGTTGCACCATTTTGCAGTCCCACCAGCAATGTATGAGTTTGTAAGGCTTATTTTTTGAAAAGAAAAATCAAAATGGCAATGCTTTATCAAGACTGCCTAAGAAAAAATACAGAAGACTAACTAAAACCATAAATAAAAATGAGATATAACCAATACTACAAAAATATAAATGATAAGACTACTACCAAAATTATAAAATAAATATTGAATAACTTAGAAGAAATGGGTAAATTCCTAGAAATAAATAACTTACCAAGACTGAACTAGAAAAAAAAATATAAAATATGAACAAATCAATAACAAATATGGACATTGGGTCAGTAAATAATTTTTTTTCATTAAATGAATGCCAAAGAACTGTTGGTGTCTCACAAGCACTTCCAAAAAATAACTGATTAGGAGGAAAGACTACTAAACCTATTTTATGTGGCCACCATTATACTTTTCTAAAGCCATGTAATGGCAATATAAGAAAGTAAAAAGATGATTTACCTCAATCAAGTTAAATTCATCCATGTAGTGCAATGATAATTCAACATATGCAAACAAAGGTAATACAGAATGAGGCATAAAAATCACAGTCATTTCAATATGTGCTAAAAATCATTTAACAGAATTAAGTTAAATTCTGATAAAAGGTCTGTACAATTATAGAAAAAAATAACTAAACAAAGGAAAGGTCATAAATGAAATTTCCATAGCTACCTTCATTCTCTGACTGTTGAATATTTTTCCCTCTAAAATCAGGAAAAAGGGAAGGGTGCCCATTCATATCACATCTGTTCAATCTAGTACTGAAAGTGATAGCCAGAGCAAATAGGCAAGAAAAATAAAATGCATTCAAATTAGAAAGCATGATTGGACATATTTCGTACATGACATGATCCCTATATAAAGATAAAATGCAAAAAGAACTATAAAATTAAAAAACTGAATAAATTTTCAGATACAACATCAACATAAAAAAGTCAGTTGCATTTTTGTGCACTATTAACAAATTGTTCAATAATTAAATAAGAACTTTTACATATAATAGAATAAAAATTAATAAAGTACTATAGAATAAATTTAATAAAAGGGATAAGTATATATATGCATATGTACATATGTAGATACACAATGAGAAAGATATTGATAAAAGATATTAAAGAAAAAAGTGGAAATATATCACATGATCATGGATCAGAAGAATTAATATTGTAAAAATATCCATAATTCTATGACATCATACTGATTGGACATAGTGAACAAGAAATAAGAAGAATAAAGAACATGAAAATTCCACTAAAATTTAGGGATATTCTACTTCAATGATATTTCTAAGCATCCTGTTCTGTAATGTAAAGTATAAACTTGCACCTGGCTCCACCTATAACTAAGAGAGATGTGCAACATTTAGTGGGCCTTTTTGAATTTTGAAGGAAACATATTCCTCAGGTGGGTACCTTACTCTGGCTCATTAACTGAATGACTTGAAAAGATGCTAGTTTTCAATGGATCTTAGAACAAAAGAATGATGTGTATGAGATTCAGGCTGTTGTGAGTACTATTCTGTATCTAAAGCTATATGATCCAGCAGATTCAACATTGCTTAAGTTGTCAGTGACAGATAAGGATGCTGTTTGAAGCCTTTGGTAGGTCCATTTAGGTTAATTCCAGCAGAGACCTTTAGGATTTTTGATCAAGGGTTCATCATCATCTAGAAATAACTATTTTTCTTTTGAGAGACAGCTCTTGGTCTCAGTAAAACTGAATGCTTAATGATGGGTCACTCAAATTAGCATCCAACCTGAGATGCCTATCATGAATTGGGTTTATTTGACTCACCAGGCCATAAAGTTGGGCATGCATAACAATACTCTACAACAAAATGGGAGTGGTGTATATGAGATCATGCCCAGGAAGGCCCTGAAGGCACAAGAAAAGTCCATGAAGAAGTGGCTCAAGGGGCTGAGGTTGTGGCTCAGCAGTAGAGCACTTGCCTAGCACGTGCAAGGCCCAGGTTCCATCCTCAGCAACACGTAAAAATAAAGGCATTGTGTACAACTAAAACAAATAAATAAATAAGAAGTGGCTCAAATACCCATGTTCCCCTTTCCCGATAGACCGCTTTCATTCTCCAACCTGCACCTGTATTCTCATAAAGAGTTCCCTATGATAAGTTGACAGAGGAAGAAAAGACTAGGGTGTAGTTTATTTTTTTAACACATGTAATGCATTTTAATCAATTATAGATGTTGTTCTTTTTTTCAAAGTTGTATTTATAATAGTAGTATGCATTATAATTCATAATAAACATATAGAGCATCTTTTTACAAAACACTGTTTGTATAGGGTGTAGTTTAAATGTGATTATGCATGTTATGCAAATGACACCTGGATGTGAATGGCTATAGTGCTACAACCATTCTGGAACATCCCCAAAGTATAGCAGTGAAAGAAAATATTCCCAGTAGGCAAAATTTTGGATACATGGTTGTGCACTTTCCCTGGAAGGAGAAATGTGCAGATATGAAATTATACACCACTTCATGATCTCTAATCATGAATCATGAACTATATGGCCAGGGAGTTGTAAGGGACATGACTGGAAAATTGGTGGCAATGTAATTTGGGGAATTAGTATATGAATAGACCTCTTTAAGTGGGCAAAAATGTGAAGATATTTGTGCCCCATGTAAATTTTCACAAAAGAAGACCTCAGCAGAGGAAGATTTTAATAATCTAGTGGATCAGATGGCTTATTTTATGGATGGCACTGAGACACTTCCCCCAAAAAACCTTGTCATCATCCAATGGACTCATGATCAAAGTGGATATTATGGTAAGGTATGGAAGTTAGGAATGGGCATAATAACAGATTTCCACTAGCCAAGGATGGTCTGATTATGGCCACTGCTGAGTAAACAATCTGCCAGCAGCAAAGGCCACCATTGTTCTTCCAACATGGTAAAATTGCACAGTTTGATCAGTCATTTACCTGGTGGCAGTGAATTACATTGATAAGGAGCCCTAATTAGGAAGGGCTGTTGCAGCTAGCTGGAAGCCATAGGTTCCACCTGATATGTATGTGACGCACCTGTAGGCACCCGCAAACCTGAAGGTATATAACCGGGTGAAAGCGGTCCGAGTTAGGAGAACGAATTCATTCGGTCAGCCGGGCAGTCACTCGGTCGGTCAGAAGAATCAGAGCGGCCAGAACGTAGGCAGAGCGGTTACAGAAGAGAAACCAGATAGAAGACAGAAGAGAAACCAGATAGAAGAAGTAATGACTGGTCAGAGTTAGGCCGAGGCTCCCAAGGAAGACAGAAGACAGAAGACAGAAGAAAGAAGAAGGAAGAAAGAAGAGAGAAGAAAGAAGCTCTAATCTTACTCTAAGCTAAGCTCTATCTTTCTTTCTCTCTAAGACTCTAACTCTAAGCTAAGAAGACAAGAAGAAAAGCTCGCTTTAATCTTTCTCTCTAAAAATCTTTCTTTCCCTCTCTAAGCTCTAAAGAAGAAGGAAGAAAGAAGAGAGAAGAAAGAAGCTCTATCTTTCTTTCTCTCTAAGACTCTAACTCTAAGCTAAGAAGACAAGAAGAAAAGCTCGCTTTAATCTTTCTCTCTAAAAATCTTTCTTTCCCTCTCTAAGCTCTAAGAAAGTAGAAGTAAAAGTAGTAAAAGCTTAACTCTGCCTCCGAGAGTTTTCATCCTGGGTTACGGTACCAGGCAGCTTACAACATTGGACTTCTTCCACCATGTAAAGGACATTGTTTTGTTACTACTCTTATATATATTCATTCTGGCTATCGGTTTGCCTTGCCTGGACAACGTGCTTCTGCAAATACATGCATATGTTGCTGCCTGAGGCGATTGCCGCTTGGAGCAACGACGCCGCAGGAGAAAATTCGGAGGCAGGATGAAAATGAAAAAAGGTCGTTTCTTCTTCTTCTCTCTCCGGCTTCAGTAACTTCTCCAACTCCAACCGCTCTAACTCCAACCACCAACTTCAACCACCAACCTCAATCACCAACCTCAACCACCAACCATCAACTAACTTACCTCACCCGGTTATATATATTTTGCCTTAACAAGGACAAGTGCTTACAGCTCGAGCTTACAGGTGCGTCACACAGTGTTCATGGGCATACAAAGATTCTTTGATAAATGTATGAATATCAGGTGGAACTTAAACATCTAAAAGATGTTTTAGATAAAATGGCTCTCAGCTAACCGCAATCTTAGCTATCTCCTTAATTAGGGCTCCTTCATGCATAAACTTACATAAGGTCTTATCCACTATTGTGGTATTCTTGACAACATTGCTTCTGGATAAGGAATTCTCTTTACAATCCAACAAGTGCAATATGGGCCCGTGCTTGTGGGACTCACTGGCCTTTCTGTGTTCCTTACCATCCTAAAGCTGCCAGTTTGATGATACTATGGAATAGGCTTTTGAAAACTCAAGTTAAAGCACCAGTTAGGTGGTAAAACCTTGTAGAGATGTGGAAAGGTTCTCTGAAATGCTATATATGCTCTGCATCATTATACAATGTGGCATTTTTTTCTCTAACAGCCAGTGTTCATGGGTCCAGTAATCAAGTTGTGGAATTGGGAGTGGCATTACTCATCATTACCCATGGTGAACAATCCAACATTTTTTATTCCTGTTCCTATAACTTTAAGTTCTGGTGTCTTGGAGTGCTTAGTTACAGAGGAAAGAATGTTCCCATCAGGATACACAATGATTCCATTGAACTGCTATTTAAGACTGCCACCTGATCTAGTTTGGCTCCTTATTCCTCTGACTCCAAGTCACCAGGCCAAGAAAGGAGTTGTAATCTTGGCTAGAGTCATTGATGTAGACTACCAAGTGTAAATTCAACTGTATTTCCACAATAGATGTAAGGAAGAGTATATTTGGAATACAGGAGATTCCTTAGGTCATCCTCAGTATTACCACGTCCTGCGATTAAAGTCTGTGGAAAATTACAAACACCTAATTGATGCAGGATAACAAATGACCCAGACCATTTAGGGATGAATGTTGCAGTCACTTCACCAGATAAAGAGCCAAGACCAGCTGAGGTGTTTGTTTAGGCAAGTAGAACATATCCCCATGACAGATTATAGTAATGAGTACTGTAATGGTGATGAGTATTTCCTCCTTTTTATATTTGTGTAAGTATGTATATTTGTGTGGATGTGTGTGTATATATATATATATATATGTGTGTGTATATGCAAATAAAATATTAGGTATATACATAAAATATACGTATTATTTTCTTTTATTCCTTCATTATGTAAAATATGTTGACTTTATATTAACATTTAAGTATTGTTAATTTTTATCATGATATTTAAACAATGGGACTTCAGAAGAACAAACAGCTCTCAATTATTTCGTGTTGTCTTTTCGAGAAGAATTAGTACATTTTAGGTTGTATAAAGGATAGTTGTATCATGTTAGGCAGATATTTTCTTGATATTTTCTTTAGTTGGAGATTTAATATGATTTAAGAAGATGCATACAGATGCTACATCTTCACAGGATTTACTTTATGTGTGAAATTCATTGGACTTAACCCAGGTAACTGTTTTTTTTTTTTTTTATAATAAAAATTTTTAATTCAAAGTTGTTGTATTTAAAAGATTATTTCTGAGTGTGTTTATGAGGGTGTTTCTGAAAAGCAATAGCATTTAAATCAGTAAACAAAGTAGAGAGCTACACCCTGGTAAATTTGAATGGGCAACACACAATCCACTGAAGGTCCTGATACAACAAAAGGGAAGAAGAGGGGTTGATATGGTCTCTCTTCTGAAGTTGGAATATCTCTGTCACTCAAACATTTGAATTCCAGGTTCTCAGGCACACAGAATTGGGAGACTTCAGGCATTCTTTTAATGCCCCTTCAATTTCCCTGGTTCTCAGGTCTTCAACTTCAGACTGAAAGTGATACCACTGGCTCCTACTAGTTCTGACACCTTCACACTCATACTGAATGATAGCAATGGCTTTTTGAAGGAGCCCTAATTAGGAAGGGCTGTTGTAGCTAGCTGGAAGCCATAAGTTCCACCTGATATGTATGTGACGCACCTGTAGGCACCCGCAAACCTGAAGGTATATAACCGGGTGAAAGCGGTCCGAGTTAGGAGAACGGAGAATTCAGTCAGCCGGGCAGTCACTCGGTCGGTCAGAAGAATCAGAGCGGCCAGAACGTAGGCAGAGCGGTTACAGAAGAGAAACCAGATAGAAGACAGAAGAGAAACCAGATAGAAGAAGTAATGACTGGTCAGAGTTAGGCCGAGGCTCCTGAGGAAGACAGAAGACAGAAGAAAGAAGAAGGAAGAAAGAAGAGAGAAGAAAGAAGCTCTAATCTTTCTCTAAGCTAAGAAAAGCTCGCTTTAATCTTTCTCTCTAAAAATCTTTCTTTCCCTCTCTAAGCTCTCTCTAAGAAAGTAGAAGTAAAAGTAGTAAAAGCTTAACTCTGCCTCTGAGATTTCTTCCCGGGTTACGGTACCAGGCAGCTTACAGCTTTTCTGTTTCTTCATTTTTCAGAAAGCATATCATGGGACTTTTCAGTTTCCATAATTGTGTGAAATAATTCCAAAATAAATACCCACTTATAATTTATCTCTCTATATATATCCTATTGGTTCTCCTTCTCTGGAGAATCCTGATGAATGCATTCCTCAAAAATGATCTACAGATTTATTGAAATCCCTATGAAAAATCCCAATTGCATTTTTCACATCATAGAAAATTCCTAAAATTCATATGGAAGCACAAGAGACCCCAAATTACAAAAATAATTTGAGCCAAAAGGACAGAGTGGGGCTGGGGTTGTGGCTCAGTGGCAGAGCACTTGCAGCATGTGTGAGGCACTGGGTTCGACCTCAGCACCACATAAAAATAAATAAAATAAAGGTCTATCAACAACTATAACTAAAATATGTTTTTTAAAAGGACAGAGTAATTATGCTTCCTGTTTTAAGATTATATTTCAATGCTACATTAATCAAAGTTAGTAGCAAAAACAGACACATAAACCAGTGAAAAAGAATGCACTGAAATAAATTCAAGGATATATGGTCAACTAAAGTTTGATAAAAGGGCCAAGAACACAAAATGGGAAAAGGTTAGCATTGAATAAATGGGATGGAAAAACTGGGTACCCACAAAGCAAAAATAATATAAATAAAATAAAATTGAATTCTTATCACACTCCATGTATAAAATAACACAAGAAATTAAAGATTTAAACATAAGAACTGAAATCATGAAACTTCCTAGGATAAAACTTACAAGGGATGGCCCATGACATTGGTCTTGGTGATGATTTTTGGATATGACATTATGAGAAGCACTGGCAACAAGAAAATACCACCCTGGGCAACTGAGTAAGACCCTGTCTCAAAATAAAAAGGGCTGGGGATGTAGCTCAATGGCAGACCACTTACCTACCATGTGTTAGGCCCTGGACTCAATCGCCTCAACTCAAATACTTATTCTCTCTCTGGATTAGGAGAAAATATTGTAAAGTATACATCCAATAAGGATTTAATATCTAAAACCTATAAGGAACTCATGCAACTTAGTAGCAAAACACAATCCTAAATAAAAATGGGCAAAGGAAACGAATAGAACATTATTCAAAAGACAACATAGAAATGGCCAATAGGTATATGAGAAAAGGTGCTCAACTCTATATTCATCACCATGGAAATGGAAATCAAAACCATATTATATATCACCTCACCTTTGTTAGGATGGCTTATTATAAGAGTCAAAGATAAGAAATGTTGGTGAAGATGTGGAGAGAAAAGAACTCTTATACAGCTTTAGTGGGAAAGTAAATTGACACATGAATTATGGAAAACAGTACAGAGGAAGCTCTTCAAAAAATTAAAAATACCATTACCACATGGGCCAACAAACCCACACCTGGGTACATGGCCAAAGTAGATAAATTAAATTCTGAATCACACACGATCAAATAGCCTCAATTTCATCCTCATAGGAAATATCATCCCCAAGGACTTTTCCAGATTTAAAAAGTAGCTGGGCGCGGTGGTGCACGCCTGTAATCCCAGCACTTGGGAGGCTGAGGCAGGAAGATCACAAGTTCAAAGCCAGCCTCAGCAATGGCGAGGCACTTAGCAACTCAGTGAGACCCTGTCTCTAATAAAATACAAAAAATGGCTGGGGATGTGGCCCAGTGGTTGAGTGCCCCTGAGTTCAATCCCGGTACCAAAAAAAAAAAAAAAAAAAAAAAAAAAAAAAAAAAAAAAAAAACAGATTTAAAAAGTATGTGCCATAGGTGGATCATTTCAATATCAATATTCTGGCTGTAACATTTAATTATAATTTTCTAAGATATTTGCATTGAAAGAAACTATATAAGGGCTGTGGCAGTGGCTCAGTGGTAGCGCACTTGCCTGGCATGTGTGAGGCACTGGGTTAGGTTCTGAGCACCACATATAAATAAATAAAATAAAGGTCTAACAACAACTAAAAAAAAAAGAAGAAGAAGAAAAAGAAGCTATATAAGAGCTACAGAGAATCTCTGCATTACTTAAACTGCATCTATACTGAGACATATTAATGTACAAAGAAATTCAGCCATTTAAAATATACAATTCAATGGTTTATAGCATACTCAAAACGTTGTATAAACATCACCACAATCGGTTTTAGAATATTGTCATCATCTCCCCCCAAAATCCCCTTACCAGTTAGCAGTTTATTTTTTGTTTTCTCGCAATCCTTCCCCACACCCCAGTCCCAGGCAACCACTAATCTAATTTCTGTTTCTAAAGATTTGCCTATTTCTGAAACTTAATATAAATGGAAAATAAAAATGTGGTCTTTTAAGGCTAGTTATTTTCACTTAGCATAATGTTTTCAAGGTTTACTCATGTGGTAGCTTGTATCAATATTTCATTTCTTTTTAAATGTATGCATATAGCTTTGCAGGCTGTTGCTGCAAAAGAGTGCCCTGATGGGGGGGTGAGGATGTGTGAAAATATTATCTTGCATCCTGCTTACCAAGCTGTATACCCAAGGACAAAGAATGCTTGTTTGTTTGTTTTTTTCCTTCCCACAAATTTGTGACTCACTCACTAAACTGTGTACCTAGAACTGTACCAGAAGTTGTGCCACCAAGTATCTTATTTGCCTGCCCAGAAGATATACAAATGACTCATATAAGCTAGTGAAGACTCTAGTATTGCCTCACTGTGTTTACATAGTGGCAGAGCAAATTTTCATGTGAGAAGTTGAATATGCAATGGACAGTGGATAGTGGGAAGGCCTTATACAAATTGGAACTTTGACCTACAAACTGTTAACAGCAACCTGCCTGCAATGCCAAAACCCAAACCACTGTAATCTTTCATCCAAAATTATTAGTATATAATTAATAAACAACAACATCCCTAATTTTTCTCCCGCTTTCAATTTAAGAACAACCAAAGTTAGATAAATATTCTCCCTTAACCAATCACACAGATGTCTCACTTTTAGTCATCTGTTTTCCAGTTTCCCCATACCAGTAGCCTCCATTCAGGGCATATCTGAAACTTTGCTTTGTTTCCCTACTATAAAGCTTTTAAACTCCTCTGCATGCCCTCGAGTCTCTGCTAAACACATTTTAATGGTGTTTGACTCCCTTGCTAAAGCAAGCTCTAGTAAATATTCTTTTCTCATTTTCATTTGGGTGGTCTTCATTTATTGTCTCTTTCACCCTGGTGAATTTAGTCAGCCACTCAAATCCCATGGTATCTGTATTCTGCAATACTCTAATGGATCTGCCTGCCTCCAGGTTCGCCTCTCTCTTTTCCATCCTTCACACTGGTGGCATGCAAGCAATCACTCCCTCCTCCAACACAAAGGCCTCTGATCACTTTACTGCCCTACCTCCAATATTATTATGGCTCCCTTTCCTGGTTGGGATAAAGGCCAAACACCTTGTTGTAGCATGTAATGAGTTTAGTTATCCACCACTGTCTTTCTTTTTACTCTCATCTCTGACCTCTACTTATTTCAGTAAACCTGTGGTAATTTTTGGAATGAAATAAGCTTATGTCATTCATCTATGTATTTTTCATGCTGTTCCTTCTGCTCTTAATACCCTCCAGCTCCTACCCTGATCTTAACTTTCTCAAGATTAAATTTTAGCTTCACATTCTACAAAGCACCTTCTCTGGTTGCGCATTTGGTGCCCCTCATTTGCCTTCCTACTTTATCTGGTATATGCCTTTATTTTTTTAAACTGAATTTCATTTTAATTGGTTATTTTCTTCACTAAACTGTGATGTTCTTGACAACACGACCTCTTTTATTTATTTCTGCTTCCTCCACTCTCTAGTATGGTGCCTGGCATATAGTAAAGCTCAATAAAATATTTGTTGAATAAAATGAACAAGTGATTAGATGAATGAATGTTACCTCTACTCTGATAGTAATGAAATTCATGGAATAGGGCTATAAGACCAGAGTAGAAACCATCCTATGAAGGGTCATAATGTGCAAACAATGACAATTGCAGGCTGTAATAATGTCTCCACAGGACAGTAAATGTTTATCTGTCAGAAGCCCCAGACCAAAAAGTAAAGCTCCATCCACCTAATGTTCTCAGAAATTCCAGAAAGTTTTAATATTTTCATTAGCCGATAGATTTTTGTTTATCTCTCAAATAATATTTTGAATTACAAAAAAACATAAGACACATTCCACATGGAATTCTCATTTTACAGATTAGGAGACTGAGGTTATTAGACATTCCAAAAGCTTTCTCTAGGGTCATGCAGTAGCTCATTAGCAGCAGAGCCAAGAACAAACACATCTCAAGTTTCATTCTCCTATGTGGTTTCCATGACACCTCAATGCTTTACCGTCAGCACTAATGACGTTCTCTATCATGCGGCCCCCAGACTACAGGTGTCTCTGCAGACAAATGCTCGAAAAGGTAAGAATATTC
Source organism: Tamias sibiricus (assembly GCA_025594165.1). Lineage (NCBI taxonomy): Eukaryota > Metazoa > Chordata > Mammalia > Rodentia > Sciuridae > Tamias > Tamias sibiricus. Next base: position 58,452,349 of record CM046667.1, read on the forward strand.
CTCTGACAGACTCTGCAGATCACAATACTATCTTGTACATTTTCCTTAAAGGAGCAGTAATTTTTATCCTGAAAGAGTCCCTGAGTTCCCAAAAGAGAATTCAGACCACAGAAATTTTTACACAGCCAGATACAAAAATCAAAAGAGATAACCAGATTAAAACTAATTTTCATGTGCAGACAGGAAAAATGAGGCTGATGGGTGGAGGAGGAGACTTTCCCAAGGTCTTATGGCAACTTTATGGAAAAAATCTAGATCAGAAATCATGTCTAGCCTGGTGTGGTGGCACATGCCTGTAATCCCAGCACTTGGGAGGCTGAGACAGGAGGATTGCGAGTTCAATGGCCTCAGGAATGGCGAGGCACTTAGCAACTCAGTGAGACCCTGTCTCTAATAAAATACAAAAAATGCCTGGGGATGTGGTGCAGTGGTCAAGTGTCCCTGAGTTCAATCCCTGGTACCACAAAAAAAAAAAAAAAAAAAAAAATCATGACTAATAATTTATAGGTGTAAGTACTGTTCACTAAAGTCATTACTCACCAGGCAGAAATAACAACCCCATAATGACCTTAGATAAAATTATACACACACTAATGTCTCATTGGCATAAATTGTCCTTTAATGTCCACTATCACCCTAAACCTCTGGCTTAATTAAAATAATTCAATGTTAGACTTTCCCTAAAAGTTTGAGTGGATTTACTGGATTCTAAGCTTGCTTCTATTGCCTACTAGCTTTGTGACTTTGAGCAAGTTATTTAATCTTTCTTGCCTCAGTTTCTTCATATTTAACAGTTATAACAACAGTACTGTCTCATAAGAATATTGAATTATCCTATGTAAAAGGCCAATCCATGGCACATAATAAATGTCAGCTCTTATTATTAATTTGTACTCCTAACTTTATAACCATGTGATTTTTGTGCTAAAGAATCTGCTCTTTTCTAGCATGGCCAGGCCATTTTATTTTTCTAAATTTCCATTTAGTCATAGGTTTATTGGGAATAATAGTATTTATGTCACGAGGATTTTGTAAGGATTCATGCATATGAAAGTTATGTCAGTTACTTCCCTTTCCCTTTCTTGTTCCACATTATTTTCTAGTCTACAGATTGCCTTTCACCAGAATTGAGTATAGGAGCAATCATCCATCTCCTTATTTTAAAATCAGGGCATCCCAAAATAAACTATCATCATCATCATCATCAAGAAACCACTCAATCAGAACTCTTCTGGCCTCCATTTGGACCTAATTTCATCAATTGCCTACCAACCACCTGGAACCATAAATATTGTTTCTAGGGCTTTCATTGAGTATACAAATACACTTGAGTTTTGCCTATTACTTGAACATTCTTTACCTTTTACTTCCTCTTCAAATTTCCTTCTTCCCTTTTACTGTCAAACTCCTTGAAAAAATAGTTTCTCCTCTTTGAATTCCCCCCAACCACTCATTTGTTCATTAATTTATTACTTACAGGACACCTTCTAAATATGCAAATCAATATACCAGGCCTTGGATATGCAAAAGTGAACCAGATCAGAACAGTACCTGCCCTCAGGAAGGTTTCAAAGTACTGCAAATCTGATTATCATGCCAAACTCTCTCCTGACTTTTCCTCCTGAAACATATTGACACACACTGACATAATTCTGGCCATGATCACCAGTGATCAGTACAAACTTTATTTTTTCTTAATACTTAATGTCTTTTGTTTTCTGACAGACTTTGATGTTGCTGACCTGCATAATCTTTGGAAAAACTTTGTCTCCTTGGTATCAGTGATGCTACAAGCTTGCATTTCTCTGCTTATTTATTTATTTATTTATTTATTTTGGCATTACTGTGACTCTTTTTTATTTTATTTTTATTCTAATTTGTTATACATGTTTGCAGAGTACATTTCATTTCATATTACATATAAAGAGCACAATTTTTCAAGTTGCTGGTTTAATATAAAGTATTTTTATAACAATTATGTCTTCATACATGTATTTAGAGTAATCATGGATAACTCAATCTGCCATTATTTCTATCCCCCTGTCCCCTCCCTCACCTCCCCGCTCTTTGTTCTATTTAAAGCTCTTTCATTCTTCTCATTCCCTCTCTCTTGCCTTTATAAGTTAGTATCTTCCTATCAAAGAGATCATTCGACCTTTGGTTTTTTTTGGGATTGGCTAACTTAGCATTATTTTCTCCAACCCCATCCATTTACCTGCAAATACCATGATTTTATTCTCTTTTAGTGCTGAGTAGTGTTCCATTGAGTATATATACCAAAGTTTCCCTATCCATTCATCAGCTGATGGGCATCAGGGTTGCTTCCAAAAATATGGAACGCTTCACGAATTTGTGTGTCATCTTTGCGCAGGGGCCATGCTAATCTTCTCTGTTTTGTTCCAATTTTAGTATATGTGCTGCTGAAGCGAGCACTACTGTGACTCTTTTAATGTTTATCCTCTGAAATATCAGTATTCCCCAAGATTCTGACCTTGCCAGGTAAACCCTCCTCTCATTCATTCTCATGATTTTAGCTAACACCTGTAGGTTCCTGAATCCACAAATTAACCTCAACCCTCTCTTACAGGCCAAACTTCTAATTTTAAAATTTATTTTGCCGGGCGCGGTGGAGCACGCCTGTAATCCCAGCACTTGGGAGGCTGAGGCAGGAGGATTTCGAGTTCAAAGCCAGCCTCAGGAATGGCAAGGCACTTAGTAACTCAGTGAGACCCTGCTTCTAATAAAATACAAAAAAGGGCTGGGGATGTGGCCCAGTGGTCGAGTGCACCTGAGTTCAATCCCCGGTACCAAAATATATATATAAAGTTGAAAAATAATAACTATGTGTATTATGTAATGTTTTGACCTATGTGTATATTTTATCCAATGAAGCTAACATCAATGTTTCATTTTTGTAGAACAAACATTAAATCTTTTCTTTTTGCAATTTTGAAATATGTAATACATTATTATTAGTTGTGATCACCACACAGTGCAAGGGATCACAAAAACTTATTCCTCTAGTTGAATACCTGAAGGATCAACAGCCCCCCTTTCCTCATCCTGCCCCAGCCTCTGGTAACCACTTTTTTACTCTCTGTTTCTATGGGACTGACTTTTCTAGATTCCATATGCAATGATATCTGGCAGTTCTCTTTCTCTCCCTGGCTCATTTCACTTAGTTTAATGTCCTCTAGTTCTAATCATGTTGTTGCAAATGACAGAATTTCCTTCTTTTTAAAGGCTGTATAGTATTTACAGACAAGAGTACTCCACCTGGGTGTCCCATTAGCTTCTCAAAATAACATAATCCAAACTCCAAGTCAATTAATAATCCTCCTCTCCATCCCAAATATGTTCATTCTCTTGAATGTTTTCCAGTTCTACAATTAGTGAGGTGTTATCACCATCCTTCTTAATAAACAGAACCAAACATGGGCTCTTCAATCTGATCAGTCACATCTGCTTATTTAATCAGTTACCAACAGTGACTCTCAAACCCAATCCTTACATAACCAGTGGTGCTACTTTAGGTCAGAAATTTATTAGCTTTTTCATGGGCTACTGATTTCTGCCATCAGTATAGTAGATGAATGGATAGGGAAACTCTGGTATTTATACGCAATGGAACACTACTCAGCACTAAAAGAGAATAAAATCATGGCATTTGCAGGTAAATGGATGGAGTTGGAGAAAATAATGCTAAGTTAAGTTAGCCAATCCCAAAAAACCTAAGGCCGAATGATCTCTTTGATATGAAGGTACTAACTTATAAAGGCAAGAGAGTGGGAATGAGAGGAATGAAAGAGCTTTAAATAGAACAAAGAGGAGGGAAGGAGAGGAGGGTTCAAGGGGATAGGAATAATGGCAGACTGAGTTATCCATGATTACCCTAAATACATGTATGAAGACACAATTGTTGTAAAAATACTTTATATTATAAAACCAGCAACTTGAAAAATTGTGCTCTTTATATGTAATATGAAATGAAATGTACTCTGCAAACATGTATAACAAATTAGAATAAAAAATAATAATTACATTGAAAAAAAAAAAGAATTTAGTTTTTGTATCAGGGCCTGGCCATGAGCATGTCTGAAAGGATATCATGACTATGACACCTATATCACCCTCAAAACTTTTTATTCCATTTTATGAATTTATATGTCCATTTCCTGATGAGTAAAAAATCAGATCCTTTAGGAGAACATTTGAATTTGGTTTCACTTTCTGGTTTTAAAACTCTAGTATATTATAAAATGAGGCTGACTCAATGTCTTCCTGCCCAGATACCTGGAGTGAATAATAGCTTCCCTTATCTTTGCCTACTTGGCACTGGGACAAGGAATATGAGTTAAATTATGATCTTCATTAAGGAGATGATTAAATTCAGGCTCAGGGAATAGAGGTGTTTTGCACTAGGACACACAGTACATACAGAAGTTTGAGTTCAAGTCCAATCACATCAAACCAGTGCTCTTTTTTTTTTTTTTTTTTTTTTTGTGTGTGTGTGTGTGTGTGTGTGTGTGGTACCGGGGATTGAACTCAGGGGCACTCGACCACTGGGTCACATCCCCAGCCATTTTTTTTTTTTTTTTTTGTATTTTTATTAGAGACAGGGTCTCACTGAGTTGCTAAGTGCCTCGCCATTGCTGAGGCTGGCTTTGAACTCGCGATCCTCCTGCCTCAGCCTCCCAAAGTGCTGGGATTACAGGCGTGCGCCACCGCGCCCGGCCCACCAGTGCTCTTTTAATGGTACTCTTAAACCAATTGTAGGAATGGCCAGAAGAAAAATAAATTGGCGAATGCAAGGGTTTTGGTAATATTTCATTACTTAAGTTTAGTTGAGGTTTTGTGCACATTGGTATTATGTTTCATTAATTTACATACATTCCACATCAAATGTTGCACAATAAAAAATTCACAGAAACACCTTAATTTGTTCAGTGTCTGACATAGAATAGGTGCTTAGTATATTTCTATTGAATAAAAGAAAGAATGAATGATTAGGGTCATAATCATATTTGAAATGGGAGGGAGGAAGTTATGACATGAGGAGTTTCTAGGCAGTCATGTTACTCTTAGACAGGTACATACATAGCTTTGGGTGATACCATGGGTTTGAATATGGCTTATTTCTAGCCAAGGTCAACATGTTGGAAACTTGGAAGTATTGGAAAGTGGTAGAACCTTCAAGAGGTGAGGTGTAATGGGAAGTCCTATGTCACTGGGGGAGGAAACTTGTTATCATGTGATCCATTGAATTTTCATGAGAGTTGTTATAAAAGGACAAAGTCTGAAACATTTCAGGGAGATGACAGAAGGAAGCTAGGGGGCAACCCCAAACTCTGCACAATACAGAAAGGAGACAGGGAAGAAACAGCTGGCCAGAGATGTGGGTCAGAGAATAAATGTTCTAAGACCTAATATTTGACAGTCTGAGACTTGGAGAACCTTCAAGTTTGGTTACAAGAGTACAAAATAAGGACAGAATTCCTTAACCTCAAACCTGGACCAGAATGGGGGAGGAGGACCAGAGTGAGACAAAAAGAGAAGAAAAGCACATAAACTCACTTCCTTAACAACAGCTGGAATAAAAGAGCAAAATAATTAGAATGGGACATGAGCAATGGAGTCAGTGAAGGAGGATAAGCAGTTTAACCCAAATTGTTGACTGAAAGCCATGACAGACATGGCAGCCACTTTGTGGAGTCCACAGCTGGCTAACCTCCCTAGAAGAAATCAAATCAACACAGCATCTCCCCACCTTCACATAGCAACAAATAAAACGAGGGAGAGTACCTCTTCAGTGGGATGTCTCAATAATCTAAAAGAAACTTGTACAGGGATTTCTACTAGCCGAAAGTTGCTGAAACCCCTTTCCCCTCACCAAGGACGAGGGGTGAATGGGGTGCAGCAGACTCCAGAGATGGTCACTCCCAGAACCTAACCCAGGTCTCTGCATAGCCTCCAAGGGAATGCAGGCAGAGATGGGAACAGCAGTGGGAGCAGGCTAGATAGAATGGCTGTCTCTGCCCCAGGCAGCAGAGGGGGACTGCACCTGTGATTTGAGGCCATGGCTGTTGGGAACACAGACACAGGTAGGATAGTTTTCTCTCTCCCTGTCTGTGGAGGGAAGCAGTACCTGCAGTTCATAATCTTGGGCAGTGGGAGTTCAAACCAAGGCAGACTGCCTGAGTCTACTTCCTAGTTGAAAGAATAGGGCCCCTGCAATCTGTGTTAATAAAGGGAACACACTTATGCACCATAGACCAACCACACAGAGCCCACAATCACAGGTCTTGTGCTCGCCTAACTAAAGTAATATAAAAATCTATGCCACTTTGTAGAGGGCCCTATAGAAGAGAGCCTCTGTGTGATGTCCTCTTGCAGTTAGAGCGACAGCCTGCATTCTGTGCTCCTGAACACAATAGAAATAACTAACAGATGTAGCACAGCACCCTCCAAGGATACAGCCTCAGAACCCTGGGCTAAAAAATGACAAGTAGCTGGTGTGAATTCCATAGAAATCAAGGGAGTGCCTCTTGTGCCCTAGTGCCTCCTAAGAGAGCAAAAGCTGAAAAATGATGGACATTTTCCAAAGGTCCGAAAGCCTAATTAATTTCAAACTAGGAAAATTCAATAAGAATTTTTTCTACCTTGCATGGTTTACTATAAATAACTCTAACTTTGAGCATATATTATTCCTCATTTTGATTTGATATTTGATACCCTATTTAATATTGTGCCCTTAACACATTTGATTGTATTTCTTCTAATGTTTTAAAACACTAATTAGAATGATTCTTTGTTTTCCTAGCTCAGGCTTACAAATTTCTCCTCTTGAGCCCCCCTTTTCTCTCTTACATTTCCTGTTTTTGCTTCAAATATTCCTCCATCTTTTTCTTTTTTTATTTTTTTAACTTGGTTGGTATTATTCTTTCTTCTTCCTCTCTTCTTTAATTCATTATTTTTCTCTCTTCCCTTTTCAGCCTTTATATAATATAATAGCAATTTTCTATCTTCATTAACCAATTTTAACCCATTCTGAACATTACTACAATTCATACCTGGATTAGATATATAACTATCCATAGATAGAGAACAATATCAACAAGTTTTATGTTTTCCTAAGGTTAATTAGTATGTAGCTTAGCTCTTAAGTGATTGTAATAGAGTTATTGTCTTCTCTCAAAGTGGTGCTGATACTGGATACAGCAGAAAATACATGTTGAGTGAAATTATCAAAACCTGGATATTTGCCCAACTGGGGCTCTTGAGAGAAAGAAGCTCACTAAATAGTCCTCTGCATTAAATAAGACTACCCAGTAGATGGATAGTCCTAAGAACAATGTGAATAATCCAGGGAAGCCATACCAAATAGCCCACAACACTTCAACAAATGTTCCCATTGACACCACAGCAGAGAAAATGGAGAGATAATTTAGAAAGTTCATAATTTAGATGCTCAATGACTTAAAAGAAGATGTAAGGAATGAACTTAGAGAGAATATACAGGAGGCAAAAGAACATTTCAACAAAGAGATGGAGATTATGAAAAGGAAATCCAGAAATCCTGGAAAGGAAAGAATCAACAGATCAAATTATAAAAATCAATGGAAAACATCAGCAATAGATTAGATCACTTTGAAGAAAGATTCTCAGGCTTTGAACACAAAGTATATAATCTTGAAAATAAAGTTGAGATGTTAAGAGAATACCAGAGTATTCAAGAAATCTGGGATAACATTGAGACAAAATTTAAGAATCATTGGAGCAGAAGTTTCCAAAGTACAAACTAAAGTAATGTCAAATCTTTTCAATGAAATAATATCCCCAAATTTTCCAAATCATAGGAATGAGATGGAAATCCAAATATAAGCACTATGTAGAACCCCAAATAGGCAAGATAAAAAAAGATCCGGCCCAAGACACCTTCTAATGAAAATGCTTAATATGTAGAATAAAGATAGAATTTTAAAAGCCACAAGAGAAAAATGACATGTCACATTTAGAGGTAAACTAATTCATATTTTAACTGATTTCGCATCCCACACTCTAAAAGCTAGGAAGGCTTGGAATAATATATACCACTAGTCATGCAAATACTAGTTATGCTAAGGTTTGGGGGTCTCTTAGTGTAGGGATTTGTAAAGAATCATTACATTATGAGAGTTCTGCAGTTTTTAAAGATAAAACTCGTTATTTATCCTTAGTACAGAGCCCTGGGTATGTCACAGAACATAATTTTACAGTTCCTTATGGAAGTAAGACTAAATTCAGTCCTGGTGATGGGTATGAGATTTTCTCAGTATATGATCTCCTGGTTTAGGATTTTTCCAGAAAGTGAGTAGATTTGAGCATTTAGCTCATAACTCAGGATTTCAACTTCCTGGACTACAGGGGATCAGGAACTGTGAACCCCATGCAAGTGCCTACTATGAGCAAGGCAATGTGCTAGTGTGATATTATGTTTGGTTAGATTTTACAAGAGATCCAAAGAGCTGAGTCTGCTGCCATCAGAAAGTATATTTTTAGCCAAAGAGAAAAGACAAATACACATAAAAAGATCCTGAGTGCCACATAAGTGATACAGACAAGTGGTTCACAGACATCTTCCCTACTCTCCAGGAACAATTTTCCACCATCATTTTAATCAGGAAAACTCGCTATTCACAGTTATAACCCCCTCCATAGCCTCTTAGGCAGCTACTTTTGGAAGAAGAGGGCATTAATGAAACTAGGAGGCACTATGACTTAAATAGGCATTTCCCTGGGTGGTTGGGTACATGTGGATCGAGACCCTTGAATTAATAATCTTGCCAACTTGGCTTGTTTTTCAAGTTTCTACCTGTTATTTTAAGGAACCAGAACATTTTGTCTCCATTCTTTAAACTCTGTCAGAAACCTGGCATTAACAATCATTGTTGCCTTGTTACATGTACCTGGGAGAGATCCATAGGATAGCAAGTTTTATATATGTCTGGAAAAGGAACTCATTTTTGGACTTTTATTACCTTATATGTGAAGATTAATGATCAGTGTCCTATTACATGAGCATCCAATAATATAAGACTCAAAATTCCAAAGTCAAGACAAAGAAATGTTAAAGAATAAGAAAAATACCTTAAAAGGTTGGGGGTGGGGGTGCGGACATTGTAGATCACGTGTGGAATATGAGTCAACGGTGGTCATTAAAACAACCAAAAATATTTTGGGATTTGGAAAATAATTGGGCAGTCAATAATCAGAAGCAAAAACATATGATGACACAATTGGAAAGAGCCATTTACAGATAGGGGAAATGAGGACCAGAAGGGGGATGGATTTGTCAAAGGCTTAAGAGTAACCTAGCAATGAAGTCAGATATAGACCATGGATTTCTAGCTCCCTGACCTATGTTTATTTCATTATATCAGATAATTACTTTAGTATGTATTTTTCTGTACTCAAAGTTTTGTAGAAATGTCACGATATCTACTTTTATTCCCAAGTTGCTCAAAGAATATGTGAATATGATTCAGAAAAAAAAAGGATAGACCTGATCAAAGAAGTGGAAATAATTTTCTGATAATCTAAAGTAGACTAGGCTATTCTAGTTGGGCATGGGAAGGAAAAGGAGGAACACACATTTCAAACACATTTTTCAGTTTTGTAAAAAGTACATACTGCAATAAGAATTTCAAAAGGGATAGAGTGAGCTGGGACCAAAAGATCCATGGCACAGGAACTTTTGATAGGGTTGAGATAGGGTTGTTGTGCCTGTAAGACCCAGCTGTGAGTAAATGGAGAAGAATGAGGCATGAGAAATAAGATGAGACTGATATTCCCTCTTGTCATTGCTTATACTCCCTGATTAATAGCTATTTATTCAACTTCTTTTGAAATGGATCATTGATTGTTAATTCTGAGGACAGCAGTGATGCCAGGCTATATGCCAGCAAGACACACATTTCAACAGTAAGTGATTAAGGACAATTTCCCTTTCCAATTCTCACAGGCCCCTGATATGTTGGTGTCTCTATTGTACATACCATATTCTGCTCACTGTCCCTAATATCTCCCACATAACTTTTGCCTACATCTTGCTTTTCTCTTCCTTTGGAGTAATTTTAATCCTTGTTGATAGAGTCATTGAATACATGGAGCTTACATACATGATTTATTTAAAACTTCATTCTAGGCCTGTGTGTCTTAGTGGTAGAGTGTTTTCCTAGCATGCATGAGGCCCTGGGTTTGATTCTTAGCACCATGATAAATGAGCAAATGAAAAATTTTACAAAAAAGACCTTCATTCTTATGAGTCTACTGCCTAGAATAACAAATAGTCAAGGTCTGCTGAGTCAGGGTTTCTATCTTGTTTCAGGGATCTGGTGATAAACACTGAGAAAAATTACATGGTATAGATATACCAGCATGCCTACAGTATAATATGGCCCTAAGGCAAGATTTTGTTAGAGACACATTTAGTATTCATAATCCTAGTTTGGGGAGACAGCAGAATAAAAGATGTGCTCCCAGGGCTGAAACTAGAACCTGTGTAGTTCAATATTTTAATTAACAGAACAATATATGGTAGACAGAGTCAGATGTATCAATAGCAATCAACTAAATTATAATTGCATAGGAGGAACTTGAACCTCTAATTCTGCATGCTTTAGTCAGACTAATCTGAAAGTACCACTTTCATCATATCATTGCTCTGATAAAGAGCCTATAATGAATTCCTAAAGGATGGTGCTTCAAGAGTAAACTCTGCCATATGTGTAGTTCTTTCATAGTCTATTTGCATTCCACCATGAAATATATTCTATATTATAATTTCATTATCATATATTAATCATACATATTAATTTGGTTCAGTGTGATATAGCATACACATCAAATCCAGCCTCCCTTTATCCACCTTCCTCCTCCCCTTTCCAAACATTTATTAATATTTATTTAAGCCAACTTTTTTTAACTTCCAGATTTGAGAGATAACATGTGGAACTTATTGGTCTTGTGTCTGGCTTCTTTCTCTTTTTTTATGTTTTTAGTTGTATATGGACACAATACCTTTATTTAATTTATTTTTTTAATGTGGTGTCAGGGATCAAACACAGTGCCTCACACAGGCTAGGCAAGTGCTCTAGCACTGTGCCACAACCCCAGTCCCTGGCTTATTTCACTTAGTGCAATATCCTCCATTTACATCCATTGTATTGCAAATGACAATAATTTATTCTTCTTTATGGCTGAATAATACTCCATTGTGTATATGTACCATATTTTCATTTGTGCATTAATAGGAAACTGGGTTGATTCCACATCTCAGTTCTCATGAATAATGTTTCAATAAGCATGGGAATGAAGGTATCTCTTTGGTTTACTAATTTCATTTCCATTGGATATATTACCCAGAAATGGGATAGTTAGATCATGTGGATTTTTGAGGCACCTCCATTCTGTTCTCTAATAGCTGTACTATTTGCATTCCCATCAACAGTGGATGAGAGTTTCTTTTTCTCCAAATCTATTCCAGCATTTGTTTTTTTGATAACAGATAATTTTACTGGTGCAAAAGGGGGTAATTTTGATTTTCAATTCTCAGATGATTAATTATATTGAGCACTTTTACATATATTTGTTTTCCATTTGTATTAAATCTTTTGAGAAGTGTCAATTCAGATCATTTCCTATGTTTTAACTGGTTTACTTTTGTTGTTGCTTGAATTACTCATATGTTCAGGACATTTGCCCTTTATCAGATGAATAGTTGGCAAATATTTTCTCCCGTTCTGTAGGGTGTCTCTTCACTTTTCTGATTGTTAACATTGCTGTCCAGAACTAGTTAATTTAATGTAATTCCATTAGTATATGTTTTGATTTTGCTTCCTCTGCTTTTGGGGTACTATCCAGAAAATAAGTGCCTATATCAATGTCTAAAAGTGTTTCCTCTATGTTTTATTCTAGTACTTTCAGGTCTCACATTTAGGTCTTTGATCCATTTGAGTTGATCTGTGCACAGGGAGAGAGGTAGGGATCAAATTTCAATCTTTTGCAAAGGAATAACTAGTTTCCCTAGCACCTTTTATTTAAGAGATTGTCTTTTTTCCATGTATGCTTTTGGCATCATTGTGGAGAATCAGTTGGCTGTAGATGTATGGATTTATTTGTGGAATCTCTATTTTGTTCCATTGGCCTGTGTGTCTATTTTATGCCTGTACTATACTATTTTCTTTACTATATCGCCGCTCTACCGTTCTATGTCTCGAAATCAGGTATTGTGATGCCTCAATTTTTGTTCTTTTTATTCAAGATTTCTTTGGCTATTTGAAATTTAATTTTGCTTCTGCATGATCTTAGGATTTTTTTCTAGTTACATGAAGAATTTCATTGGTATTCTGATGGGGATTTTATTGAACCTATAAATTTCCTTGGGTGGTATGGACATGTTAACAATATTAATTCTCTGTCATGAGCATTGGATGTCTTTCCATTTTTGTGTTTGTTTTATTAATTTTTTAATCAGTTTTATAGTTTTCATTGTAGTGGTATTTCACTTCCTTGGTTAAATTTATTCCTAGATATTTAACTTTCAAAATATTCTTATCAAGACACTTGTGATTGGAAATCAATAATATAAGTATATTTATATCAAGTGGGACATTTCATTCACATTAGGTATAATTAAACCCTAAAAATAACTAAAAAGCAACCATATGAAAACTCTGAGAGGTGATAAAAAGAAGGTGGTGAAAAGAGTTCATTTGAATCTCCTGGACAAAAAAAAGAACAGGTCATCTAATACCACATCCCCAGTCCAACAACATAATGAATGCTGCCAAGATTGTTACATTTCTTACTCAGATCAAATTGAGTGCATCCTACACCATCAGGGAAGCTGGGAACTATTTTCAAGCAGGTGTGTCAATCTGAATCTACTAAGGATCATATCCAAAAATAGTACCTTCCAAAAATGAAAGTAGAATAAAGACATACGTACATACAGCAAAATAGAAAATCTGTTCCTATCTGAATATTCTTACAAGAAGTACTATAGCATTTTCTTCAGACTGAAAGCAAGTCACCTAAGACAGCAATTTAAATCCATATGAGAAAGCAAAAGCACTGGAAAAGGAAATTATATAGTTATATGAGATGATATAAATGTATTTTCTTCTTCTTTCTTTTAAATTGGTATGATTTCATCCCACCTCCATTAGAATGGCATATACCAGGAATATAAATAATAATAAATGCTGGCAAGGAGGAAGGGGAAACACAACAATCATACATTGCTGGTGGGACTGAAAACTAGTACACCCTCTCTGGAAAATAGTATACAGATTCCTCAAAAGATGTGGAATGGTACCACCATATGACCAGCTATCCCACTCCTTCGTATATATACAGAAGGACAGAAATCAGCATATTATCATGATAGCTACCTTCCATGGTTACAGTACAACAATTTACAATCACCAAAGTTAGAAGCAGCCTAGGTATGTGTCAACAGATGGATGGATAAAGAAAATGTGGTATGTGTGTGCAATGGAATTTTACTCAGATGTGAAGAATGAAATGCTGCAATTTATTGGTAAATAGATAGACCTGGAGAACATTATGCTATGTAAAATAAGCCAGGCCTAGAAGCCGGGCGCTGTGGCACACGCCTGTAATCCCAGCACTTTGGGAGGCTGAGGCAGGAGGATCGCGAGTTCAAAGCCAGCCTCAGCAATGGTGAGGCACTTAGCAACTCAGTGAGACCCTGTCTCTAAATAAAATACAAAAAAGGTCTGGGGATGTGACCCAGTGGTCGAGTGCCCCTGCGTTCAATCCCTGGTACCAAAAAAAAAAAAAAAAAAAAAAAAATAAGCCAGGTCTAGAAAGTCAAGAGCAAAATGTTTTCTCTCATATGTGGCCTCTAGAGAGAAATAGAAATTATAAAAAGGGTAATCTCATGAAAAGAGAAGGGAGAACAGACATGTAGAACAAGGGAATCCAGGGGGAGGGAGGACAAATGGGAAAGGAGAGGAACTGTGGAATGAAATTGACCAAATTATTTTACAGACATGGATTACAGACATATATTATGATAAACTCCACTTTTTAAAGTTGCACCAATTAAAAACAATAAATAAATAGAAGGAAAACCAGCAAAGGAAGAGGATTGGGGGAGGAAACAGGTTTGAGAAAATCGAAAGTACTGGGAATTAAAGTGGAATAAATTATGTTACATGCATTTATGAATTTGTCAAAATGAACCCCACTACTATGTATAATTATAATGCACTAAATAGAAACATAAAAAAATTGAGTATCTGGGTATGGTAGTTCATTCCTATAATCAAAGCTATTTGGGAGGCAGGAGAACTTCAATTTTGAGATCAGTCTAGGCAAATTAGTTAGACCCCGTCTCAGAAATAAAAATGAAAATGGCTGGGGATGTAGTTCAGTGGTAAAGCACTTGCCTTGCATGTGTGAGGTTCTGGATTCAATCCCCAGCACAATTTTATACAATAAAAATTGTATGAAATAGGATTATGTGATATATATTGTTGTGTATTTAACATATAGAAATTTGTTAACAATAGCATAAAGAATGTGAATGGGAACAAACCTGTAATGGCCTAGCAAAGAGGCTTTAGACAGTAACGCAAATCCATAACAACAAATGAAAAGAATCAAAAATGATAAATAAGAAGGTTAGTATAATAAGTCGTGCAAGTATATAATCTATCTCCTCTCCGCTTTTTTAAAAGACAGAAGATTATGTAAAATATTAATTATAACAAAGTTATTTAACATGCATGGATGTAATATGTACAACAATAATAGTACTAAAAATGGCAGAGGTAATATAGAGGAGTCACATTTCCATATTTTCCTGGAATTAAGTTAGTATAAATATGCTGCTGATTCTTATAGTTACAGTGTATGTGATAAACTCTAGAGAGATTAAGATGGAAATAAATATTATGAAGAAATCACTAAAGAAATGAAATTGTTACATGAAATAACATTCAAAACAGAAGAAAGCAGTGAAGGAGAAACAGAAAAAGAGAAAAAGATATGAGACTAATGGAGGACAAAATGTCAAACTCTATTGGGTGTGACAGTGCACACCTATCAGTTCAGCTGCTCAGGAGGCTGAGGCCAGAAGATTGCAAGTTTGAGACACTGTCTCAAAATAAAAAATAAGAAAAACAAATGGGCTGGGGTGTGTCTCAGTGGTAGAACACAACTGGGTTCAATCCCAGTACCAAACACACCAACACCACACACACACACACACACACACACACACACACACACACAGTGAAACAGTATATGCAAATCAATTATAAGAATAATGTTTAAAAAAGTGGATTACGTAGTCCAGACAAACTGGAGATATTGTCAGATAGGATGAAAACCAATTTTCAATTATCTCATGTCCACAAGAGACACGATTTAGGTTCAAATACACCAATAGATAGAAAGTAAAATGATGGAAAAATACATCACACAAACAGCAGTCACAAAAATGTTGAAGTGTCAGTCAGAAAAAATACACATCAAAACAAAATATGTTGTTACTAAAGAGGAACATTTTATAATGATACAATGATCAGTCCATAAAGAAGATTTAACAGTTTACAAGCTCATATACCTAATAACAGAACATCACATTACATGAAGCAAAAACTGACAGATGACATAATGAGCCATCAGGGAAATGTAAGATAAAACCACAAAGAGGGGCTGGGGATTAAGCTCAGTGGAAGAACGCTTGCTCATGGGTTCAGTCCACAGCACTACTACTACTACTACTACAACAAATAATAATATAATTATTATTTATATATAATATTATAATATTATATATTAATATAATAATATAATATATATAATAATAATGATAATTATTATTATTATAAGTAGAAGTAGTAGTAGTAAATGAAACACTTAGGTACAAGGTTAACAAATAACTTGAAGATCTGTATGAAAATTGCAAAATGCTGGTGAAGGAAACCAAAGCTGATTCAAATAAAGCCATGTCATGTTGGTGGATTGGAAGACTCAACATAAAGATGGGCTTGGATTGTGGCTCTATGGTAGAGTACTTGCCCAGCATGTATGAACCCTGGTTCTGATCCTCAGCACCACATAAAAATAAATAAATAAAATAAAGGTATTTTGTCCATCCTTAACTAAAAAATATTTTTTAAAAAAGTGTAAAGCCGGGCGCGGTGGCGCATGCCTGTAATCCCAGCACTTTGGGAGGCTGAGGCAGGAGGATCACGAGTTCAAAGCCAGCCTCAGCAATAGCGAGGCACTGAGCAACTCAGTGAGACCCTGTCTCTAAATAAAATACAAAAATACAAAAAAGGGCTGGGGATGTGACCAAGGGCTGGGTCAAGTGCCCCTGAGTTCAATCCCCAGTACCACAAAAAAAAAAAAAAAAAAAAAAAAAAAGTGTAAAGATGCCAGTTCTCCTCTAATTATTTTTCTATAGGTTTGAAATAATTCCTGTAATATTTCAAGCATGATTTGGTTTGGGGTGTTCTTTGTTTTTTGTGGACATAGATAAACTTACTTTACTGAAGATTTTGTTGGTGATTTTGTTTATGTATGAATAGGCAAAGAAATTTTTAAAAGAGGAAAGTTGGAGAGATGCCAGTTCTCCTCTAATTATTTTTCTATAGGTTTAAAATAATTCCTGTAATATTTCAAGCATGATTTGGTTTGGGGTGTTCTTTGTTTTTTGTGGACATAGATAAACTTACTTTACTGAAGATTTTGTTGGTGATTTTGTTTATGTATGAATAGGCAAAGAAATTTTTAAAAAGAGGAAAGTTGGAGAGCTCTCACTTCTTAATTTTAAAGCTTATTACACAAAATAATAGTCATATTATTAATAATGATGTAAATGTGTGTGTTGTGTGTGTGTGCATGCGTGTACACACACATGCCCAAATGTAAGCATGTTGCTGAGGATCAAACCCAGAGCCCTGCACATGCTGGGCAAGTGCTCCACCATAGGCTGAACTTATTTTGAAATTTATATGAAAAAGTACAGGCCCTAGAATCAAAAGCAATGTTAAAAAGAAAGATGGGAGGAAACACTCTGCCTGAAAATAAACACAATAGTGTGTGGTATGTAGAGGGACAGAAATGAATATCAATGGAACAAAATAAAAAACCCAGACATGGACACACACAAATTTCTTCAACTGATTGCTTTTAACAGTTTGGAGTTTATTAGAAGGGATAAGGAAAAGAAAAGGGGGCTGCTCAATTGATTTCTGATAATTATTACTAGATAATTCCATGGAGAAAGATAGTTTGTTTTTGTTTGTTTGTTTGCTTGTTTGTTTTTGTACTGGAGATTGAACCTGGAAGCACTTAACCACTGAGCAACATCCCCAGCCTCTTTTTTAAAAAAAAAGATATTTTATTTAGAAACAGAGTCTCACTGAGTTGCTTAGGGCCTCGCTAATTTGTTGTGGCTGGCTTTGAACTCGCAATCTTCTTGTCTTAACCTCCTAAGTCACTGGGATTACAGGCGTGCACCACTGCTCCCATGTAGGAAAGATAGTTTTAAAACAAATGGTGAACATACACAGGTGAAAACAATGAATGTTCATGTAAACCTTACATCTTCTTTAATAACTAAACCAAAATGGTTCACTGACTTAAATGCATAACATAAAACAATAAAACTTTTTGAAGAAAAAAGAGAGAATCTTGAGAATCTAGAGCTAGGCAATGTGTTCTTAGACTGACTCATAAAATAATGACTCATTAAAGAAGAAATTGATTAATTGAACCTAAATGAAATTAAATATTTTTTTATATAAAAATCATGAGAAGAATATAGAAGGTACAACCTCAGAGAAATATCTTCAAGCTACATAAATTACATATCCAAAAAAGGACTAATATATAAAATATAGAAAAAAAATGTGAAAACTCAATATTAAAAAAGCAATTCAATAAAATGTGGTGGAGCATGCCTGTAAAATTTTAGTGACTTGGGAGGCTGAGACACGGTGATCATAAGTTTGAGGCCAGCCTCAACAACCTAGTGAGGCCCTCAGCAATTTAAGACCTACGTCAAAATTAAAAAAATAAACAAAAGTAAAAAGGTTAAATCCCTAGTACCAAACCAAAAAAAAAATGGCAAAAGACACCAAGAAACATTTTATCAAAGAGGATACACATATGCACATATGACAAGCACATGAAAAGTTGTCATTATCACTAGTCATTAAGAAATATTATGCCAGGTACAATGGTGCATGCCTGAAATCCCAGCAGCTCAGGAGGCTGAGGCAGGACGATAGTGAGTTCAAAGCCAGCCTCAGCAAACTTAGCAAAGCCCTAAGTAAATCCAAGAGACCCTGACTCTAAATAAAATATGAAAGGGGCTGTGGATGTGGCTCAGTGGTTAAGCATCCCTGGGTTCAATTCCTGGTACCAAAAGCCAAAAGAACAACAAGAAAGAATCTTATATCATATTAATTGACATCTATAGAAAAGCTAAAATAAAAATAATATCAACTGTTGATGAGGATACGAAGAACCTAGATCACTCACACATTTCTAGTGGGAATGTGAAATAATACAGACACACTGGAAAACAGATTGGCAGATTTTTATGAACCAAATAGGTAACTACTATATGGTGTAGATATTGCACTCCTGATCATTTATCCTAGACAACTGAAAATTTATGTTCATACAAACATCTGTACATGAATATTCATAGAAGAATTATTCATAATCACTGCAAACTGAACAAAATAAGATTTCCTTCCACGGATGAATGTTTAAACAAATTGTTTAAAATTGTTACAAAGGAATGAAACTCAGCAATGTAAAGGAATGTACTATTGATGCACTTGGCAACGTAAGTATTTCCCCAGGGAATTTTACTAAGTGAAAAGAAGCCTATCCTTTAAGGTAACACTGTATAATTCAATCAATTTAATATTTTTGAACAAAATTAAAGAAACAGGCAGATTACTAGTTGTCAGGAGTTAGGTACATTATGCTGCTAAATGGCAAGCAGTAGAGCATGGAAGGCAGGAAGGTGGTGTTAGTAAAGGCAATATGAGAACTCCTTATAGTGATGAATCTGTTCAATATATGGAATGTGGTGGTGGAACCATGAACATACATACGTGGTTTAATTTTTTTTTTTAGAATTAAATACATGCACAACTAAAATGGGAATCTAAATAAAATTGGTTAATTATTATCAATATAAATATCCTGTTTTTGATATTATACTATAGTTCTAGACAATGTTACTATTAGAGGAACAGGTAAAGGCTACATTAGACATCTCTGTGTTATTTCTAATAATTGCATATAATTCTATAGCTATATCAATAAAATTTTCAATTAAAGATATAACTTCCAAGTTGACCTCCTCTCTTAAGGCTATAACTATCTGTACTTGTCTCCTCATGGTTTACTACATGAGATGATTATGTCACACAAATCGCCTTTAATAAACTCTTTTCTTCTTATAAATCTACCTGTCCTTTATACCTGGATTTCTTACCCTATAATTAGTTACTTATCTAATTCATATTGTCCTTCAAGGCTCAATATCAGGATAGTGGTAGTCAAAAGGGTGAAAATATGTTGAAAAATTGGTGTTCAGGATAACATACAAATACACAGACTTAGTTACCATACATTTGGACTGAGTTATCCCACCTCATTGGCTAATGTTTAATCTCATTCCAGTTGGAATGGCAATTATCAAAAGTACAAACAACAATAAATGTTGGTGAGGATGTGGGGGAAAAGGTACACTCATACACTGCTGGTGGGAATGCGAATTGGTACAACCATTATGGAAAGTGGTATGGTGATTCCTCAGAAAACTGGGAATGGAACTACCATTTGATATATACCCAAAGAACTTAAAATCAGCATATTACAGTGATGCAGGCACATCAATATTTATAGCCGCTCAACTCACAATAGCTAAATTATGGAACCAACCTAGGTGCTCTTCAACAGATGAATGGATAAAGACAATGTGGCACACATATATACACACATATACACACAATGGAATATTACTCAGCCATAAAAAAGAATGAAATTATGACATTTGCTGGCAAATGGATGGAGCCTGAGAATATCATGCTAAGCTAAATAAGCCAATCCCCCAAAAAACAAAGGCAGAATATTTCCTCTGATATTTGGATGCTAATTCACAATAAGTGGGGGGAGCTAGTAAAGAATAGAGTTACTTTAGATTATATAGAGGGGAGTGAAGGGAGGGGAGGGCGTACAGGGGCAGGAAGGATAGTAGAATGAATCAGACATTATGTCCTTATGTACATATATAGTTATACGACAGTGGGATTCTACATCATATACAACAAGAAGAATGAGAAATTATACTCCATTATATATGATGTACCAAAGTTCATTCTACTTTCATGTATAACTAATTAAAACAAATTTTAAAATTTTTAAAAAAGAACAGCAGTCCACAGTTGAGGGAAGCAGCAGACATGAAGAGCAGAAGGGACCTCTTAATCTCTCTCTTTCAAAATCTGGTTAGACTGCTTTTTGAAAGTGCTTCCATTCTTGAATTTAAAAAGTACTAAAATCTCACTCTTCCTCATATTCTATCCCTCTTTCTAGCTGTTTCTTCTGGTAGTAGTTGGCATATAAGGTTGCCAGTTTAGTAGGCAAAAGCTTTATTACTGGATATATTGCCTTTCATATTTTTGTCGACTTATGGATTTTCCTCTATCTTATGACATTTTACTACAAACCTTACCAAGGACACTGGTCACTTCAATATTTGTAAAGGCATAATCTGAAATCCACCAACTCCATTAGACAGCTGTTGAGAAAAGCAAGTACTCTTTTTGGGTTACTGCTTCTCAAAGCCAAGCACAGTATTTATCTCCTTACATCCAGGTCATCTATAACCATGGTGATATGTCAACCCTCACCTTGCTGGTTATTTCAAAAACACACACATAAAATATAAAGAAAGAAAAGAAACACAAACTACTTGTCCTTTTTTTCTCCTAATTAAATCTATAAATATGTGTTCATGATCTTATGGGCTCCCCACACTATGCCACAGAATCATAGAGAATGAGAGAGGCATGGCAAGCTGCTGTTTTCCCATTCCATGTGGGAATACAAGATTTACACTCAGGATAATGACTGAACAACACAAGCCAGTACATGATGAAGTACCAAATGATATGGCAGAGATGCTAAGTGCTCTTGGTTCAAAAGGGGGCAATAAATGTAGTCAGACAAAACTGCAAGGAAGAGTTAGTACTCAAAGAGGCACCATGTGGACTGGATTACAGCACTGACCTGAAGTCTAAAAGTTGGGTTGACATAGGCTTGAATCTGAGCTGTAGGATCTTAGATAATATTCCTTTCTCCAAGTGGCCATTTCCTCATTTGTACTATGAACCTGGTTTGGATGGGCTGAAATTCAGGCACTAGCAAGTCATTGTAAATATGAGCTTGGATCCTGAGTGAATGTTTACATTTGATCTCATAGTTTTGCAATCACTTACATAGAGAAAATAAATGTGTATTATGAATTGTAATGCATGCTACTGTTATATATAAAACAACTTTGAATAAAAAAAGGAAAAATAAAAAAAGTTTACTGAAAAAAAAAAAGGAAAGAAATGGACACATGTTGAATTTCTACTAGGGAAATCATTACCTTATTTATCTTTTTAAACAATCCCATTAGCATATTGTGAGGAGTATTCACCCATTTTTAAAACAAGGTCAGGAAAACTCAAACCCAGGTCCTTAGGACTCCAAAGACCTTGCTGTTTTCAAAATACTACACTAAGAAAGTGAATCAATTTGCTAAGGTAACAGGTGTGGAGGAGTAAGCACCTACAAGTCTGAGGAACTGATAGGTAATGGGTAAGAGGAGGAAAATTAACCCAAAGATAGAGAAACATAGTCAAGGAGTTAGAAAAAAGCAAAGAAAAACTTGAATACCCTAGAATGTATAGTTGCTTGTTAGAATTAATACACTAGATGGAAACAATGCACAGATTGGGAAACTGAGGCCCAGACAGAGGAACGGAATTGCCCAATGGAACTCAAATAAGAGAGTCTCAAAAAATAAACATTCTTCTGTTACAAATGCTATAGACAGGTGGAGGAGGATAAACACAAGAAATATTGATTTTTAGGAGGTGGGGCAGAAGAGGACAAGCAGGAAGAACAGAATATACAAATTAGGATGAGAAGGTAGTGGGTGGTGAGGATTACGTGCAGCTGGGATTAGTTATAAAAGAGATATGCATCCCATACTGTGATGAATTAGTTTATTTCTCTCCATACTTTATTTTCAAAAGGGGGTAAGAAAAGACAGGGTATGAATATCTTCTAAATAAAACCATTTTTTATTTAAATTCTGTGATTGACATGATTATCTCAATCTATAACATGGATTTTGGAATCAAGAAACACCAGTTTGAAACCTAAATCCACACTTCCTAGCTGGAAAATCAAAAACAGGTCCTTTCTCCCTCCAACTCAGTTTCCTCATTTGTAAAACAAAGATGATAAATTTCAGTTCTTAGAAGTATAGAAGAGAAGAGAGGTTTCAATAGCATAGAGGATGTTTAAGTGCTTAGTCTGGTGCCTGGCATATGGTGGGCAATCAATGAATGCCCTTTCCTTTCCTGAGTTGAACTTTCTAGGACAGGGTTTGCCAGGTCACAGTTCCTGAAGGTAATTAGGTGATCTCCCCTTACCCCAATCTTTAGGTATAAAAAAGATAATGAAGCCACAAACCCAAAGCTGCAATGTTATCTAAGGAAGGTGAATTAAGCCAGACTCAGGAATGGAATCAGAAGAGATACAGGTGAATCAAAGGATATAGATGTTAGTCATCATAATCTTGAGCAAAGATTTACATAGTCTTTTAGGTGGAGGATGGTGGTTAAAAGTGATGTACGTTGATTGAAAATAGGCTCCCTGGCCAAAGGAAGGGAACCAGAGAAAGGAAGGAAGAGAGGCAGTAAAAATATGTGTTTTTCTAGAACAGAAAAGAACTGACCTTGTATTGATGGCTCTTATGGGGCTCACTTAGGTAGAAGAAGCCCCAAGAGAAATCAATAGTGTCCCAGAAGCTAAGGAAGGAAATTATTTTAAAGAGAGATATGTGATTGGTGGTACCAAGTATGTCAGAGAGATTCTGAGATTATAACACTACACATTTCTTGAAAGCAGATACAATTTCATTTTGTATTTTTTTCCACAGCTCCGCTGCTTTGAACAGCAGCTTGCCCGCCGGCGGTTTCACTCCAGGACCTGGGATAATGGAAGATACTCCAAAATTTTGGTTAATGGATTCAGTTTATGATGAGCACTGAAACATAAAAAATGATTTTGTTGAATTTAAAAGTCATTATCAATATGGTGACAGACATAGATCAGATATTTTCCTTGCTTTTATTGAAGTCACCAACATAGTCTTGAAGACAGGATCAGAAAGAAAAAGCAAGTTGTAGTAGATGGATGGAGTGAGGTAAGTGAGAGACTAACAGAATTGACTAATTATGATGCACCATGTGGTTTTTACTGGCCCTATTATCTTCAAGAATCTGGATAATCCTTCCTATATAGTAAATATTAATTTTGTTTCTCAAATAACAATACGAACCCTGAATGATGGAGTTACTTGCCTAAGATCTTAATGACAGGTTTAGGATTTTAGAAAACCAGATATGCCTGCCTTCCAAATCTCTCTTTCTACTATGCCTCACTGAAAACCTTCTGCAGGTTCCTTCTAGAGAGATGTCACTGTATTTAGATGTTGAGAGAATATTAAGAGGTTCCAGACATTCACAACAATTTACGATGGATATAGAGAAGTTAATCGAGCTACTAAAAAATTTATCAGTAAAAGGTTATTCTATGATTGGGAGAAGGTTTAAAGCACTGATTCCTTAGCCCAAAGGTGAGTATTAGTAATAAGATAAATATTAGAGACATTTCTAAATTGGTAATTAAGGAGAGAAGGGTAAAGGAGATAAACAAACAAAGCTTGAAACCCTCTCAGAAATTCTTTGAATCAGTATCTGGGCCAGGAAGTTTTAAATGGGACAACCTAGAGCTGGGTAAAATGGGAAACACTGAGAGGAATTTTTATGCTTTCTTCTCCACTATATCTACTCTTCTTAAGAATTTTCCAATTCACCTCTATATTTCTTCCTAATATGGAATCCAAAGGCCTAAGGGACTTGAATCTTTTCTACAACTTCCTCATTGAGCAGTTTGACTTCCATAACTCCCAGATGGTCACTCCCACTTTTCCATCCCCCCCACTAGCTTATTCTTCCTTTGGTTAGCTGTGATGATTTAAAAACTCTAAGGCAGCATGGTACAATAGAAATAGAACCTTGTTTAGATTCATGTGAATCCTACCTCTGTCACATACTCTATGGCATACAGTAAATCACTCCACACCTCTCTGAGCCAATTTTGTCCTCATATAAATGAGGAATATATTTACATCTCAGAGTGTTGATGTGTTCAATACTTAATATGTGTTCAACAAGTACTAGTTTTTTTTCAAAAAGTTTGTACCTTTATTCATTTTTATGTGGTGCTAAGGGTCAAACCCAGTGCCTCATGCATACTAAGCAAGTGCTTTACCACTGAGCTACAACCCCAGTTCCAATTAGTTCTTTTAATAGGCCCTAATTTGAAACATGACCTCTTATAATTTGTACTCATAAATACTTGGTCTTTGTGAGTCTTTTCTAGGCCCAACTCTCCCAGCTACTGCAACATTCTCTCTCTGCAAGTTTGTCCCCATAGACTCCTCCCAATAATAAAGAATTATCATGACTGAAGTGATTGCTAAATCCTGAATGACTATCCCTATGTACTTCTTGACACTACTACCAGGATGAATTTCTCCAAGTTCACCACTGATTGAACTCAGGGGCACTCGACCTCTGGGCCACATCCCCAGCCCTCTTTTGTATTAGAGACAGGGTCTCACTGAGTTGCTAAGTGCCTCACCATTGCTGAGGCTGGCTTTGAATTCGTGATCCTCCTGCCTCAGCCTCCCAAGTGCTGGGATTACAGGCTTGTGCCACCGTGCCCGGCGACCACTGAATGTTACTGTTTTGAGTGAATGTGATAAGAAAATTGGAGCCCAGAGAGGCAAAGGGAATTTCCTAAGATCACACAGACTTTTTGTGGCAGAGCTAGGGCTAGAATCTAGATTTTCAGATTTCCAATCCAGAGCTTTTTCTACCATAAAGCACTTTTGTATTATAACATAATACTTAAGAGCACACACTTCAGAAACATACTTCCAGACTTCAAGTCCAGGCTCTTACACTTATAAAACTTTAGACAATTTACTTAAACTCTCTGTTCCCCTGCTTAATAATAGTATCTTCATCTTAGAATTGTTTAAGCATTGAGCCAAAAAATGAAAAATATTTAGAACTGTTTGTTTATGATAACTATTCCAGTTAATATTGACCTCTTTACCTCCAACACTCCACCAAACTTGACTGTATCTACATATTAGGTGGCTACTACAACATTTCATCACTTAAAATATTCTAGCTGGGCAATTACATCAAGGCATGTTGCTAGCCATTCTGAAAACTGGAAAATAGTGCCTGCAAATGAGTTCTCACTTGTTATACCTAGACTGTTTTTTTCCATTATATTTTCCCCTGCCTCTCCTACCCCAAGTGGCATACTCTTACTTTCACACTCATTAGAGATGATCTCAATCTCCTCCATTTTTAAAGACAATCCCTTTGATTATCTTTAAGATTCTAAATATTCCTTTAGTTCCAAGAATTCAGACTCTGAAAAAGACAGAACCATCCATTTAATGGCCCTTCATGCACTTGAGGACAGTTATTAAGTTTTCTTAACTGGTTAAAGCAGGCCGTGGTACAGTTACATGCTATTTTAGAACTAGGCTTCAAGAGAACTTCTTTCTATACAGCTGTACATGTCTTTCTCATGGAAGAATCATGACTCATTGCTCTCTGAGTTGAAGAACTCAAGCCTATAACACTTGTTGATTTTCTTCAACTTGCTACCCTCTGGTATTAAAATTCTTTTTCTTTTGCTTACCGTTCAAATTTCACAAATCTTTCACTCCAAAAGCTATGCTTGTATGTTGTCACTTGCTCTACCTTCCCTGACTCCAGACAGTAAAATGGAAGATGGGTGGTGCACTGGTGGAGATCTGTAATTCCATCCCACCTCAGCAACTTAGAAATAGCCATCAGCCTCTTTAGTCCACAAGGAAACAGGAAAATACATTTGCAATTATTCATTTATTTGCCTAATGCTAAAGATACACTACAGAAGGGTGCTTGCTCTGGAGAAAAAATACTGATTTCTTGCAAATAGGTAAACTGTTTTTTTCAAGAGCAAAAAGTTATATTTAAAGGATAGAATGGGGTGGGGGGCGGCGGCAGAGGCTCCTCCACAGAGGCAGGGTCCAAGTTGCTGCCCTAGGGAGTAGGGGTGTCCTGCCCCTTTTATCCTTTATACTCATTAGGCAGATATTTTAAAAACAAAAGTGAAATAGTATGATATTTTGAAAAGCATAACTGATTACATTTAGGGTGCTTAAAAAGTCCTATTCAGAAAATATTTCTGGCCCTATGCTGTTTTCATCAGATCATGAATTTGAAAAAATTTCATTCATTTTAAAAAGCTTTTGCTTCTGACTACTGGTTATACCTAGATAAGGCAAACCATGTTGGTCTCTACAATTCTGCCCTTTGCACTTAAATGGCTTGCTTTTTTGTGCTATTACCTTTTAAAGACAATGTAACAACAGCTGATGCTGTTGCTGACACTGGTGGTGGAAAAAAAGGCTGATTATTTTCAGACTAGCTTGGCTAGTGCATGACAACATTATTAACTTGTCAGGAGCCCTTTCCTTATGTCAGCTCTGAAAAGTATAGTTATTTTGTGTTTCCCACCTTCTTCATTCATCGTGTCTCTAATACAGTCCCATCAAATACAAAATGTAAAGGAAATAATAATGGTAAAAGATGGTTCTGTAACCTTTTCCACATCTATTGACAGGTCTTTTTTTTGAAATCTACCATGTACCTATCCTGCATGAGTCTGCACAGCATGGACAAAAAGGAAAAACCATCCCATGGAAGTAGCTGCTAACGATACAGTGCCTTTATAAAGAATAGAAAAAGATCTCTCTTACAGGCTGACACTGATCCTGGCGTGTAAATTTAAAATGTGCCTGTTGAGCAGATGTAAATCTTTCTTAGATGTAGATTTAGTACTTCTAGATTTCAATCACAGCTCTCCTCCTTGGCAAGGTTATTTTCATGCAGTTTCCAATTTACATATCTGTATGCTATGGCCCTGGAATCCTGTCACGATCTGAGTACACTGTATGCCCAATCTTGAATAATACATTAGTGTTTTTGTGCTAACCAAATTACCAGATGTAGTAATTAGTTCATTCTTTCAACAAATATTTAGAAGTCTCTATTGTAAACAGGCAGACACTTTTCTAGTGTTGAGTTATATCAGCAAACAAAAAGAATAAAATCCATGACTTTATGCCACTTACCTATTACTGCTTAAGGTGAAAAAGGAAAAGTTCAATCTTTAAAAACACCCTAGAGAAAAAGGCACACTCATACATTGCTGGTGGGACTGCAAAATGGTGCAACCATTATGGAAAGCAGTATGGAGATTTCTTGGAAAACTGGGAATGGAACCACCCTATGACCCAGCCATCCCACTCCTGGGTCTATTCCCAAAGGACTTAAAATCAGCATATTAATGACACAGCCATCTCAATGTTTATAGCAGCACAATTCACAATAGGTAGGTTGTGGAACCAACCTAGATGTCCCTCAGTAGATGAGTGGATAAAGAAAATGTGGTATATACACACAGTGGAATTTTACTCAGCAATAAAAGAGAATAAAATAATGTCATTCGCAGATAAATGGATAAAGTTGGAGAATATAATGCTAAGTGAAATTAGTCAATCTCAAAAATCCAAACACCGAATATTTTCTCTGATATAAGGAGGCAGATTCACAGTGGTGTTGGGTGTCGGGGTACATAGGAGGATTAGAGGAACACTAGAATGGTCAAAGGGTAGGGAGGGGAAGGGAGGGATCAAGGGGGGATGGAGGGAAAAAAAAGAAAAGGTGGTAGAATAAGATGGATATTATTATCCTAAATGCATGATTGAAGACTTGAATAGTACGAATATACTTTGTATACAAACAGTGTTATGTAAAAAGAGGCTCTATATGTGTATTATGAATTGTAATGCATGCTACTATTACAAATACAACAACTTTGAATAAAAAATAAATAAATAAAAATAAAATAAAAACACCCTAGAAGTGGTGAGGCTTAAACTAGCAGTATTTTTTTTTTGGGGGGGGGGTGTTGTGTAAAGAAGTAATCTAATGCTCCAGAGAACATAGAAGGTTAAGGAATTGATATTTTGGTGAGCTCTTGTTATTGTCTTATGAAAACAATGGGGCAGCCCATAGATAAGGAAACTTAGGTTCATAGAGTTGAACTTATCCTAGCCGGGTGCGGTGGCGCACGCCTGTAATCCCAGCACTTGGGAGGCTGAGGCAGGAGGATCACGAGTTCAAAGCCAGCCTCAGCAATGGCGAGGCACTTAGCAACTCAGTGAGACCCTGTCTCTAATAAAATACAAAAAAGGGCTGGGGATGTGGCCCAGTGGTCAAGGGCCCCTGAGTTCAATCCCCAGTACCAAAAAAAAAAAAAAAAAAAAAAAAAAGAAAAAAAAAAAGAGTTGAACTTATCCATGTTCCAACAGAAAAACAGAAACTGGATCCAGGATGGAACTTTGATCCAGTATTTTTGTAAGCCAAACCTATACTGCCCACACATTCATGTTACTCAAAAAAGTTGTTCAGAAGATTGTGTTATGTGCATTACAAATATGACACAATGAGATCCACTATTCTGTATGATTATTATGCACCAATAAAAATTACAAAGCAGGTGTGTTGGCACCCACAGAATTACCCAGTGGTTCAGGAGGCTGAGGAAGGAGGATCACAGTTCAAAGACAGTCTCAGCAACTGAGCAAGGCCCTAAGCAACTCAATGGGGTCCTGTCTCTAAATAAAATACAAGAAGGGACTGGGGATGTGGCTCAGTGGTTAAATGCCCCTGAGTTCAATGCCTGGTACAAAAAAAAAAAAAAAAAACTGCTGAAAGCCTGCAATATCAAAAAGACAATACATAGATAAGTTTGACCTACTCCAGGGACTGAAGGAGTATGGATGAGGAGTGATCTAATGCTCACTGGTAACAAGGAAAGAATGACCTTTTGCTTCTCTGAACTGTGAGTCTTTTGCACTTTGCTAATTCTAATACCACCTGATAGTTTGTGGCAGTAATCTAATTGAGAGATTTTTGTGATTAATATCAAGACTATGCTAAAATAGGCTTTTGGTCTCTGTTTCCTGGTTTAGCGTCACATCTCCAAATTAAACTAAAGATCCAGCATTATGTCAAAGCTCAGTGAATATGCCACGAGCAAATATTTTAATTTTCAAATAGTATTTTTATGTAAAAAATATTCTGATAATTTTTTCTGTTAATTTTAAAAACAATTTGTCAAATAAATATATCTTCTAGAACTGAAAGTCCTCTTTTTATCCATCTATTAGATGGTTTTCTAAAGGGCAGTCAAGTCAGTCAGTCAATGCTCCCACCATTTGATCTGGGAAACTGTGGTTTGCAATTGTTTATTTCTTCTTGCTTCAGAAATTTCCTGAGTTGATGCTTCTATGTGGTTTTTGAAAATACCTTTCAGATATCTATAGTTCAGGGGGACTTGGGAAATTATCATTTTTGTCACCCAGGCTTTCTAGGCTGAGGGGACATCCACTTAATTTTTCAGGTTGGTCAACACCAGAATTTCTGGTTAAGCATACTGTAGTGCAGCACCACTCTTAATGCACCCTATGGGCTGGACAGGCTCTGGCTAGGTAATCCAGGCTGAGATGGTGTCCTTTTTGCACTTTCCCACTTTTCTTATCTGAAGGCACAAAACTCAATCATGGCCAAGGCCTTAGAAATGATGCAAGTTTAACCAGAGGAATTGAGGCCGAGGAAAAAAAAAAAAAAGGACTTTCATAGGGTCACACCATGAGTTAAAAATAGACTTACTTAACCTTCTTTTCTTCATGAACCCCTCTAGAAGTCTAGAAGCCTCAAGATCCACCCAGAGGCTATGAATAATATTTGAGAATAAGTATCTCTTCATTAGTATATACATAACAAGATTAGAATAAATTTATGTAAGTACCTTCATTTTGACATAGTGATGAGCGTAAACACTATTTAGAAACAGCTGCAATAAAGAATATGACCTGACACTATCCATGGTTTCTATTGGTAGAAATGTCTCAAATACTATTAATACTATTATACTTTGGTACCTACAATCATCATTGGAAAAAATACTAGATTTCAAAGACATTAATCAAAGTTAAGATTTAATTTCCCCACCTAAGTTCCTGAACACCCTGATTTCTATGTATGAACTCAAAGGATCATCGGTTAAGTTCTCCTAATTTAGAGGCAAAAACAAAAACCTCAGTTTCCTCATTTGCAAATAGAAATAACTCCATCCTCACAGAGCTGTTATGACTATTTCATGAAGTTGTGCCTAGAAAAGCACTTAATCCAGAATCCATCTTACATTATAATTCTGATAAGAACTGTTATTAACCAGTATTGGATATCTCACTTCATGCTCTTAACTCAGTGCTCTTCTAGTACATTATTCTGACTCCCCTCAACATCCTTATTTATGTCTGTAATTTGAATTTTTCCTTTCCTTCAACTTACACATATCATTAATTTTCATAGTTTTTCCTTCTCCCACAATCTCCCCTGACCTTTCCTCTTCCCTCTTTTGAATCTCCCTTCCTCTCCACACTTCCTTATAGACTCTCCACCTCCATATCCTCTCTGAAAGGCAAATAAGCTACTATGGTTTGAGCTACATGAAAAGGTTTTTCATTCCAGATCTCTTATGTCATATTTTCTTTTCTATTTTCCCCCAAACAGAGGTGTGAACATATAACATGTACAAATATAGCCCCTCTCACTGACCAGTTTTCCATTACTGTATACTGTGTCTTATCCATTATACTTATTGCAGTGCCTCTCACATAAATATCTTATATATTTATTCTTATTGTACCCTTCAGTGCACCTACATTGCAAAAAAGCTTAGATAAACAACACCAGTCATGTCTTCTACTTTAAAGCATCATTGGAAGGGATTGTTAGAACAAAGTCAATGCTAAGAGGGATTTAAGGGCCATCCAAGCCTTACAACCTCCCTCTAAAGGATAGTTTTGCAAACAGAGGGGCACTATGCTTGATCTTGGCCTAAAGGTCAAGAAGCAATAGTCAGGAGCTAATTTAAAATGTTTGAAAGGCATGGTTTGTGTAGAAAGTTCTCTGACTCAGACATCCGGGCCTTCCTTGTGTTCAGGATGAGCTACACAGGTAATTAGCCATCCCCCCTGCCCCACTCTCTGCTGTCTGGCACAGGTGCTGCCAGAATCCTCAGTAGAAATGGCACAAATGCATTGGCAAAAAATTCCAGTGTCTACTTAATCTTACTATACAAACAGAAATATATTTTATGTTCGCTAAAAGATATGTTCAAGAATATTCACAAAAGCAGTATTTTTTAATAAATTCCCACTAGAAAAAGTCCATCAATAATAAAATGGAAAAATAAATCATAGTATATTCACACAGTGGAACACTATACAGCATGAAAATGAATTATTGCTATATAGCACTGTATGTATGGCTGAATCTATCAAGCATAATGTTCAATAAAAGAAGACAAAATAATACAAATTATAAAATTTTATTCATGTAAATTTCAAAAACAGGCAAAACTTTCCTTTGATACCTGAATTAGGATAATTGTTTCTGGTAGTAACTGGCAAGAGATATGAGTGGTCTTCTCGGTTGCTGGTTCTGGTTCTTAATTGGTTTGGTGGCTACAAAGTACGTTCAGTTTTGAACTTCTACTTTATGTTATTATAGCTCAATACAAAGTTTACTTTAAAAG
This sequence comes from Tamias sibiricus, assembly GCA_025594165.1. Classification (NCBI taxonomy): domain Eukaryota; kingdom Metazoa; phylum Chordata; class Mammalia; order Rodentia; family Sciuridae; genus Tamias; species Tamias sibiricus. The sequence continues at coordinate 58,484,485 of CM046667.1, forward strand.
AAAGGCACTCAGAACTTCAAATTAGACACTTTGAGTAAAAGTGAAGCACCCTGATCAAGGGTCATCAAATCACAGCCCAAAGCCCAAACCCTGTTTATATTTGCAAATAAAGAGTTATTAGAAGATAACCATGCTTGCTTGTTTTCATATGTATATGGCTGTTCTTGCAATGCAATGACAAAGTCCAGCAGTTTTTACAGAGACCATATGACTCACAAAGACTAAATATTTACTATTTGAACTTTTTTTTTTTTTTTTTTTTGTACCAGGGATTGAACCCTGGGGGCTCAATCACTGAATCACATTCACAGCCCTTTTTATGTTTTATTTTGAAACAGGGTCTTGCTAAGTTGCTGAGGCTGGTTTGAACTTGGGATTCTCCTGTCTCATCCTCCAGATTACTGGGATTATAGGCATGATCCACTATACCTGGCTTGTATTTAAACTTTTACAGAAAACATTCGCCAACACCAGCTCTAGAGGACTTAAAATCTGAATTCAGCTTCTCACCTTAATCCTCCATCATGTCTCACTGCAATGCCTTCCTAACTGGTCTTACTGATTTAAGCTTTGCCCCTTATAGCCTATTCTCACTATAGTAGCATGGAAGTAGGTACCATTTTTTATTGTTGTTGTTATTCTTTTTTTAAATGAATTTAATTTGTTATACATGCTTTTAGAGTGCAATTCATTTCATATTACATATAAAGAGCACAGTTTTCCAAGTCATTGGTTTTACACAAAATATTTTCATACCATATGAGTTTTTATACATGCAGTTAGTATATTGATGTCAAACTCCTTCTGCCATTGTTTCTTTTTAGCAAGCAGGTTTTTGTTGTTGTTGTTGTTGTTGTTTTTTTTGGGGGGGGTACCAGGGATTGCACTCAGGGATACTGGACCACTGGGCCACATCCCTAGCTCTTTTTTGTATTTTATTAGAGACAGGGTTTCACTGAGTTGCTCAGTGCCTCACCATTGGTGAGGCTGGCTTTGAACTCGTGATCCTCCTGTCTCAGCCTCCCAAGTGCTGGGATTACAGGCATGCACCAAGTCGCCCCGGCCCTTCTACCATTGTTTCTATCCCCTTGCCCCTTTCCCTCCCCTCTCCCATTTTTTCTATTTAACATTCCTTCATTTCTCTCATCTCCCTTCCCTTGCCACTATAATTCAGTATCATCCTAGCAAAGGAATTAATTGACCTTTGGTTTTCTGAGATTGGCTGACTTCACTTAACATTATTTCCTCCAATTTACCTACAAATGCCATAATTTTATTCTCTTTTAGTGCTGAGTAATGTTCCATTGTGTATATATACCAAAGTTTCCCTATCCATTCATCTATTGATGGGCATTAGGGTTGTATCCACAATCTAGCTATTGTGAATTGTGCTATATGAACATTGATGTGGCTGTGTCCCTGTAGTATGCTTTTTTTAAGTCCTTTGTGTATAGACTGAGAAGTGAGATAGCTGGGTCAAATGGTGGTTCCATTCTAAGTTTTCCTAGGAATCTCCATATTGCTTTCCAAATTGGTTGCACCAATTTGCAGCCCCACCAGCAATGTAAGAGTGTGCCCTTTTCCCCACCTTCTCACCAGCATTGATTGTTTGTTTTTGATAGCTACCATTCTGACCGGTGCGAGATGAAATCTTAGGGTAGTTTTGGTTTGCATTTCTCTAATTGCTAGAGATGTTGAATATTTTTTTCATATATTTGTTGATTGATTGTATATCTTCTTCTGAGAAGTGTCTGTTCAGTTCCTTAGCCCATTTATTGATTGGGTTGTTTGTTTTTTTGGTATAAAAGTTTTTGAGAGCTTATATAGCCTTGAAGTTAATGTTCTGTCTGATGTGCATGTGGTAAAAATTTGCTCCCATTCTGTAGCTTCTCTGTTCACCTCACTGATTGTTTCTTTTGCTGAGAAGAAGCTTTTTAGTTTGAATCCATTCCATTTATTGATTCTTGGTTTTAGTTCTTGCGCTATAGGGGTCTTATTGAGGAAGTTGGGGCCTAATCCAACATGTTGGATATTTGGGCCTATTTTTCCTCTATTAGGTGCAAGGTTTCTGGTTTAATTCCTAGGTCCTTGATCCATTTTTGAGTTGCGTTTTGTGCATGGAGAGAGATAGAGGTTTAATTTCACTTTTTTACGTAAGGATTTCCAGATTTCCCAACACCATTTGTTGAAGAGGCTGTCTGTTCTCCAATGTGTGTTTTTGGCACCTTTGTCTAATATAAGATAACTGTACATGTGTGGGTTAGTCTCTGTGTCTTCTATTCTGTACCATTGGTTTACTGGTCTATATTGGTGCCAATACCATGCTGTTTTAGTTACTATTGTTTTGTAATACAATTTAAGGTCTGGAATAGTACTGCCACCAGCTTCATTCTTCTTGCTAAGAATTGTTTTGGCTATTCTGGGTCTCTTATTTTTCCAGATGAATTTCATGATTTCCTTTTCTATTTCTATGAGGAATGGCATTGGGATTTTGATTGGGATGGCATTGAAATTGTATAGTGCTTTTGGTAGAATAGTCATTTTGACAATATTAGTTCTACCTATACACGAACAAGGTAGATCTTTCCGTCTTCTAATATATTCTTTAATTTCTTTCTTTAGTATGTTGTAGTTTTCATTGTACAGGGCTTTCACTTCTTTTGTTAGGTTGATTCCCAAGTATTTTATTTTATTTTTTATGTTATAGTAAATGGGGTGGATTTCCTAGTTTCTCTTTCTGAGGATTTTTTGCTGATGTACAGAAATGCCTTAGATTTATGGGAATTGATTTTATATCCAGCCACTTGGCTGAATTCGTTTATTAGATCTAGAAGATTTCTGGTGGATATTTTTGGATCCTCTATGTATAGAATCATATTGTCTGCAAATAGTGATAGTTTTGAGATCTTCTTTTCCTATCTGTATCCCTTTTATTTCTTTCGTTTGTCTAATTGTATTGGCTAGGGTTTCAAGAGCTATGTTAAATAATAGTGGTGAAAGAGGACATCCCTGTCTTGTTCCAGTTGTTAGAGGGAACACTTTCAGCTTTTCTCCATTTAGGATGATGTTGGCCTGGGGCTTAGCATAGTTGGCCTTTACAATTTTGAGGTATGTTCCTGTTATCCCTATTTTTTCTAGCGTTTTGAACATGAAGGGGTGTTGTATCTTGTAAAATGCTTTCTCTGTGTCAATTGAGATGATCATATGATTTTTATCTTTGAGTCTATTGATGTGGTGAGTAACATTTATTGATTTCCTTATGTTGAACCAACCTTGCATTCCTGGAAAGAACCCCACTTGATCATGATGTACTATTTTTTTGACATGTTTTTGTATTCGATTTGCCAGAATTTTATTGAGGATTTTTGCATCTATATCCATTAGTGGTTTTGGTCTGAAGTTTTCTTTCTTTTTTTTGTCTCTGCCTGGTTTTGGAATCAGGGTCATTTTGGCCACATGGAATGAGTCTGGAAGGGTTCCATCTTTTTCTATTTCATGGAATAGTTTGAGAAGTATTGGTGTTAGTTCTTCTTTAAAGGTCTTGTAGAACTGGGTTGTGTATCCATCTGGACCTGGGCTTTTCTTGGTTGGTAGGTTTTTGATGGCATCCTCTATTTCTTTACTTGAAATTGATCTAGATAAGTTGTATATATCATCCTGATTTAGTTTGGGCATATCATATATTTCTAGAAATTTGGTGATGTCTTCATTATTTTCTATTTTGTTTGGAGTATAGATTTACAAAATAATTTCTAATTATCTTCTGTATTTCTGTAGTGTCTGTCGTGATGTTTCCTTTTTCATCACATATATTGGTAATTTGAGTTTTTTCTCTCCTTTTCTTAGTTGACATAGCTAATGATTTATCAATTTTATTTATTTTTCAAAGAACCAACTTTTGGTTCTGTCGATTTTTTCAATTGTGTTTTTTGTTTCAATTTCATTGATTTCGGCTCTGATTTTAATTATTTCCTGTCTTCTACTGCTTTTGGGGTTAATTTGTTCTTCTTTTTCTATGGCTTTGAGGTGTAATGTTAATTACTTTATTTGTTGACCTTTTCTTCTTTGAAGGAATGAACTCCATGCAATTAATTTTCCTCTTAGTACTGCCTTCATAGTGTCCCAGAGATTTCAATATGTTGTATCGGTGTTCTCATTTACTTCTAAGAATTTTTTATTCTCCTTTTTGATGTCTTCTGCAACCCATTGTTCATTCAAGAGCATATTATTTAGTCTCCAGGTGTTGAAGTAGGTTTTGTTTCTAATTTTATCATTGATTTCTAGTTTTATTACATTATGATCTGATAGTATGCAGGTAGTATCTCTGCTTTTTTTTATATTTGTTTATAGTTGCTTTATGGCATAATATATGACCTATTTTAGAGAATGATTCATGTGCTGCTGAGAAGAAAGTGTACTGTCTCATTGATGGATAATATACTCTCTATATATATCAGTTAAATATAAGCTATTGATTGTATTATTGAGTTCTACAGTTTTTTTGTTTAGCATTTGTTTGGAAGATTTATGCAGTGGTGAAAGTGGTGTCTTAAAGTCACCTAGAATTATTGTGTTGTGGTCTCTTTGGTTCTTGAACTTGAGAAGGGTTTGTTTGATGAACATGGATGCTCTGTTATTTGGGGCATATATATTTATGACAGTTATTTCTTGTTGATGTATGATTCCCTTAAATAGTATAAAATGCCCTTCCTTATGTCTTTTGATTACCTTTGGCTTGAAGTCTACTTTGTTTCATATGAGGATGGAAACCCCTGCTTGCTTATGTAGTCCATGTGAGTGGTATATTTTATCCCATTCTTTCACATTCAGTCTGTGGTTGTCTTTTCCTATGAGATGTGTCTCTTGAAGGCAGCATATTGTTGGGTCTTTCTTTTTTTTAATCCAATCTATCAGCCTATGTCTTTTAATTGTTCAGTTTAGGCCGTTAACATTCAGGGTTATTATGGAGATATGATTTGTATTATCAGTCGTTTTAAATTTTATTTAATTCTATTTTATTTTTGGTATTTAGCATGACTTGATTTCTCCTATGGTTAGTTTTTCTTTATTGCTGTTCTTTCCTTCGAAGGTTTTCGTTGTTGTTTTTCAATTCCTCCTCATGGAATATTTTGCCAAGGATGTTCTGTAGTGCCGGCTTTTTTTGTTGTAAATTCTTTTATCTTTTGTTTATAATGTAAGGTTTTTATTTCATCATCAAATCTAAAGCTTAATTTTGCTGGATATAGGATTCTTGGTTGGCATCCCTTATCTTTTAGAGCCTGGTATATGTTGTCCAGGCTCTCCTCACTTTGAGGGTCTGGGTTGAAAAACCTGCTGTGATGTGAATTGGTTTTCCTCTATAAGTTATCTGATTTTTCTCTCTTATGGCCTTTAAAATTCTATCCTTATTTAGTATGCTAGTCATTTTCATTATAATGTGCCTTGATGTAGATCTGTTGTAATTTTGTACATTTGGAGTCCTATATGCTTCTTGTATTTGCTTTTCAGATTCATTTTTCTTGTTTGGGAAATTTTCTGATATTATTTCATTAAAGAGATTTTGCATTCCTTTGGATTGATTCTCTGCACCTTCCTCAATTCCAATAAATCTTATAGTCAGTCTTTTGATGGTATCCCATATTTCTTGGATATTTTGTTCATGGTTTCTTACCCTCTTTGCTGTGTGGCCAACTTTCTTTTCAATATTATATATTTTGTCCTCATTGTCTGAGGTCCTGTCTTCCAAGTGATCCAATCTATTGGTGATACTATCTATTGAGTTTTTTAAATGGCTTATTTTTTCTTTCATTTCAAGTATTTCTCTTTGTTTTTTTCTCAGACTCTCTATCTCTTTCTTGAAGTAATCTTTTGCTACCTGTATTTGATCTCTTATCTCTTTGTTGGTGTGATCGATGGTTGCCTGTATTTGATCTCTTATCTCTTTGTTGGAGAGATCAATTTTTGCCTGTATCTCCTCACTTAGGTCATTTTTTAAATCGTGAATCATTTTAATTATGTATATTCCGAACTATTTTTTTCTGACATTACACCTACTGTGCTTTCTATGTATTCTATTGCTGTAGTATTTTGGTTTGTTTGAGGCATTTTCCTCCCTTGTTTTTTCATGATATCTATGTGTGTTCTCCTCTTGCAGTGTAAGTCTGAGGTATTACTGTTTCTGTCTTATTGTCTTATATCATCTCTACAGGTTACCCAATGCCTCACTTTTAATGGAAATATCCATATTACAGCATTCAAAGTACCCAACGTATTGCCATATATCAGTTAGTTTCTATTTTTATATTTACAATTTGACACTTTAACCGTAAATGATGAGATCAATTATCTTCTACCATTTAGTCAATATTTTTGTGTGGTGGCTCACACTATCTAATGGTAGAAGGGGGGACTTATGGGTTGGCTAAAATGTTTGTGAGGTAGGATGTGAGAAGATACAGGTATTAGATTATTTGACTAGTGAAAGGGTAATCATGGGAATTAGGGTGTTAGTAGGAGAAACAAAAGATGGGTATCCCCATGTAATATTCCCTGTTCCTGGGCCTGGGGCCTGTTCCCTGACCTGTAGGCAGAGGCGGAAAATACCTGTGGCTCCTGAGTGGGCGGAATGAGTAGGGAAAGCACACTGGAGGGCCTAGCTGAAACTCTTGTAGGCCGGGGCTTATTCCCCTGCAATCCCCAGCCGGGATGGCATCTAAGAAGTTGTGGGCCTAGGTGGGAAAGCATGCGGCCTTAGGTCCTACCTGGAACTCTTGAAGGCCAGGGCTTGTTCCCCTGCCAACAGTAGCTGAGATAAAGTCTCTTGGAAACTTGTTTCTTGGTAGGATATAGTAAGTATTCACAGCCTAATGTTCTGCAGCAGAAAATTGAAAAAATTGTATATATTACAAAAATCCAGGAGGTATAGAAACAGCAAAGAAGGGCATCTAGGCTGGTTCCACAGCCTAGCTATTGTGAATTGTGCTGCTATAAACATTGATGTGGTTGTGTCCCTGTAGTATGCTGTTTTTAAGTCCTTTGGGTATAGATGGAGGAGTGGGATAGCTGGGTCATAAAGTGGTTCCATTCCAAGTTTTCCAAGGAATCTCCATACTGCTTTCCATATTGGCTGCACCATTTTGCAGTCCCACCAACAATGTATGAGCGTGCCTTTTTCTCCACACCCTTGCCAACATTTATTATTTTTTGTGTTCTTAATAGCTGCCATTCTGACTGGTGTGAGATGAAATCTTAGAGTGGTTTCGATTTGCATTTCTCTAATTGCCAGAGATGTTGAACATTTTTTCACGTATTTATTGATTGATTGTATATCTTCTTCTGAGAAGTGTCTGTTCAGTTCCTTGGCCCATTGATGAACTGGGTTATTTGTTTTTTAGGTGTGAAGATTTTTGAGTTCTTTATATATTTTAGAGACTGGTGCTCTATCTTACGTACATATGGTAAAAATTGGTTCCCAATTAGTAGGCTCTCTATTCACCTCACTAATTGTTTCTTTTGCTGAGAAGAAGCTTTGTAATTTGAATCTATCCCATTTATTGATTCTTGAAGATGCCCTTCAGTAGATGAATGGATAAAGAAAATGTGGTATATGTACACAATGGAGTATTACTCAGCAATAAGAGAGAATAAAATCATGACATTCGCAGGTAAATGGATGAAGTTAGACAATATAATGCTAAATGAAGTTAGCCAATCCCAAAAAGCCAAATGCTGAATGTTTTCTCTGATATAAGGAGGCTGATTCACAGTGTGGTTGGGATGGGGAGCATAAGCGGATTGGAGGAACACTAGAATGGCTAATGGGGAGGGAGGGAAAGGGAGGGGGCAAAAGGGTAAAGAAAAAAAAGATGGTAGAATGAGATGGATATCATTACCCTAAGTGCATGTATGAAGTCACAAATGGTGTGAATATACTTTGTATACAACCAGAGATATGTAAAGATATGCTCTATATGTATGATATGAAATGTAATACATTCTTCTGTCATTTCTAACAACTGAGAATAAAAAATAAATTTGAAGAAAAAAAAAAACAGAAACAGCAAAGACTAGATCACCTGGAATTTTAAAGAGAGAATAATATTTCAGATTGTGGTACATTTCTTCCCTGGGGACATTTGTGGATTATGGATGTAAATTGAGGATAAGGCTTGACTCACACAGAGGGACTATACAGAGAGAAAAAGAAATAAGAACTTTTAGTGGGCATGTAGGATGGCACAGAAAAGTAGAATTCTGTAGTGTCCCAACTGCAAGGGCAATGTCCCTCATAAGATATTTGCTAAGAATTAGAAATGCACATAGAAGGTGAAGCAACTAGGGTGAAAATTTCTAAAGTCAGAGTCAAAATCTAGTCACACTAGCAGGAGGAAAATTGCTTCAAACTTAAAGCTGGTCTCTCTCTCTCTTCTAGTTATTTGCCATGGTTTTTTTATTTCTTTCTTTTTTTTTTTTTTTTTTTTTTTTTTTTTTGTAGAAATAGATCCATAGATCCACTGCTAATATATTAATTGATTTTTGGCAAGTGTGAATAAGGAACTCAATGGAGAAAGGATAATCAATATGCATTCTGATAGGTTACTGTTTGCTGTACCTTATTAAATATTTTTAATAGAGCCCTTGATTACCACTAGCACTTCCTATGCTTTCCCCATGCTTGGTTTTAGTGCCTTCAGGGACAAGAGGGAAGTGTCAGAGAAATTAATTCATTCTAAAAGTGTCAGAGAATTCAAGGTCACAGTCCCTGGTGGATAAATATATATCCATCAAGAGTCTCCAGGTAGAAATAAATGGCCTTTTAATAATGAAGAAAATATCATCCATAAATTCCTTTCAGCTGGTGATATTTCATTCTCATGATCAGCTGAAATGGAACTTCATATATGCAGTTTCTTAGAATATTTAAGAGATTGCATGAATGCCCCTGTTACCATCCCTTACTATGAGTGAATTACTTGCTTTCTTGATAGCAGTATGCCTCTCTGACTGCAGGGAAGTATTGTCCTTAAGCTAACGGATTTGAGAATTTATTCCCTAAAATGAAACAACCAACAGCCTCACTCAAGAGATATATATTTAATGTATTTGCACATACATATAAATATATGCAAATATATTAAATATATAAATATGTAAACATAAATATTTTTATATTTTTAAATATATAAATATAAATATTTAAGTATATACTTATTCATTTTTTCAGTGAATGGATAGAGATAATAAGAATAACGGTGGAATGAGTTAGACATCATTACCCTAAGTACATGTATGAAGACACAAATGGTGTGAAAAGGCTTTATGTAAAACCAATAACTTGAAAAATTGTTTTATTTATATGTATTATGAAATGAATTGCATTCTTCAAGCATGTATAACAAATTAGAATTCAAAAAATTGAAAAAAAAGACATAGTAAGGAGAATGGGGAGAAGAGACAAATCTGGGAGGGAGACAAATGATAGATTTGAATATAGAAGACTTGGACAGAGATGACAAAGAAGAGATATGTAGGTGAGAACTTTTTGAATTTAGTGGATTGAACCGTTAATAGAAAACTTTCAGACAGATTTTATTCTAAAATTTTTATTTCAATGTTAGACTAATACGATCTTGTACCTTCCAGATTTCCCCAAGGAAGATATTGTCCATAATACAATGAGTGAGATGCAATGCTCCTCGCTCTCTCCACTTAAGACATAGTCTGACTCATAGTGTAACTAATCTACGAAACAGTCAGATATTTTTATAATAGGGCTTTTACTGACTATTATGTTTCAGTTATACTTTGCCACCTAATCATACTGCTAAAAAGAACTTCGGAGACAGCTCATCCAGTTCCTTCATTTGTACAAGGAGAAAATGCTTATTGCAGTAAGAATAATATGCCTGAAAGATGTCTGTATCCTAACCCCACGAACTTGTGAATATGTTATCATACATGGCAAAACGAACTTTGCAGATTTGATTAAGGATCTTGAGATGGGGAAATTATCCAAGATTATCTAGGTGAGCCCAATGTTGACAAAAGGGTCATTATGAGAATAAGTGAGGCAGGAAAATCATAGAGAAGTTGTGTGCTGTCAGAAGAAGAGGACAGAGTCATGCAATCACTAGACACATGATGCAGAAAAACTCCAGAACCTTGAAGGCGTAAGGAACAGATTCTCCCCTGGAGCCTCCAGAAGGAACCAGATTGGTTGTGACACCTCAATTTTAGCCCCATTAGTCAAATTTTGGAACTCTTACCTCTATAACCATAAGATAATAAATTTGTGTTGTTTAGGTCATAAGTGTGTGGCAACTTGTTAAAACAACTGAAATAAACTGATGCAATTCCTAACTCCAAACCAAAGAATCATGGTGAAAGTATAGGCCTAGGAGGCAAGAGACACAAGTCCTACTTTAAACTACGGCATTGATTTGCTGTGTGACCTGGAACAAGTCCTTGTCCTTCCTCTACAAAACCTCAGTTTTTTCTCCTCAAAAGTAAGGAGAATGGAGCCGGGGTGATGGCACATGCCTGTAATCCCAGCACTTGGGAGGCTGAGGCAGGAGGATCGTGGGTTCAAAGCCAGCCTCAGCAATGGTGAGGCACTTAGCAACTCAGTGATACCCTGTCTCTAATAAAATACAAAAAAGGGCTGGGGATGTGGCCCAGTGGTCCAGTGCCCCTGAGTTCAATCCTTGGTACCAAAAAAGAAAAAAAAAAAGTAAGAGAATGGGACTAAACAAACCTAATCTTACAGATGTTTTTTAGCTGGTCAGCTAGCTAATAAGAACAGTGACAAGTAGAGTGAAAACACTCCCAACAATGCTTTTAGTTTTATAAATACAGGGTGGCATGGGTCAGGGTCACAGAATGCCTTTCATCCACACATGGGGACTCTGTGGAAAAAGGTTAGGAGGACATGAGAACCATTCTATTGGTGACTTGCCTCCAAATTCCAGATGCACCACATATGCTGTTTTATCTGAAGACCGTTATGATAGTGACAGCTGATTCTGCTTGCTGGGAAACTTTTTAACTTTGGTGAATCCAAAATGAAACCATGGGTTTAGACATTCAAGTTTAAAAAAGAATCCTGCAGGGAGGGAAGCTGAGATTGCAGAGTTCCACTGGTGCTCATGCCTGGCCTAACTTTCTCCCAGAGCTGTGCCCTGCTTGAAATTGGGCACAAGGTGGAATCTCATCTGTCTATTCCATGTGTATGAGATCTTGTTTGGAGGGCTCAAAGAAACTGGGAAGAAAGGATCCTTTCTTTTAATCCACTAGTCCCCAAAGTAAATTTCATAGCTAGCAGGTCAGTTAGCAGTAATCTCTTCCAGAATCATCTCTGGTCTGCACAGTTCTGCCTTGGGCTCATATTGGACTAAAAAGATCTTAAGCTGGACATCCAAATATAAGTTGTTATAGCTATGTCCCTATGCACCCTCACTTTAATGCCTACCCACATTCTTAAGGGCAACTGTTGTCTTCATGATGAGTTCATTCACAATGTGCTGAATACTAAATGTAGATGTGGGGATGGAAGGCTCCTTCAAAAATCATCCCGATTTTTCCATTAAGAAACTGTTAATTTATAGATGTAGAAACTGAGATGAAAAGGGAATTGACCTGCCCCAAATCACTGAGTCCTAGGCTTTGGTCAGGTCGAAAGTAGGGAGACATACAGATGTGGGTGGGGAAGGAAATCCCTGGGGCCAGGAAAGAAATATTCATTCTGATTGTAGCTTGTATCTAAGGGCCTTGGATTGCCTCTACAAGCTCCAGTTAGCTTTCATGGAACTAAAGCTATAATTGTGGGGGTGGGGACATTTCAATTAACTTTTATTAGCTCATTAACAAGCTTATCATAATACTGTAGTTGGAAGGTAAGAGAATAACTATATGACAATAAGTTGTTCAAACTTTTATAATTGTAAACTTTTATAATTATAAAATCAAAATTTTATAATATACAGTATATAATGTATTTTTGACCATGAATTAGTGTTCATGAATTAGTGTTCCCATTCAAAATGTATCTGAAACCAAAGCTTCATGGAAAACATGTAAAGTTTCTCATGTGCTAAATATTGTTCTAAGAATCTTAAATAATTAAATATGTTAACTCACTCAATTCCCTCTATCACTCCTTTGCAATCAGGATTATACACACATATACATAGCTAATATATAAGTTATATACACATTATTATTATATAATAATATTTAATGATTATAAACATGATGTCCTAATAATGATTCTTTTGTATATGTGGTGCTGGAGAATGAACCCAGGGAGTTGCATGTGCTAAAAAAGCATTCCATCATTGAGTGACATCCCTAGCTCTTTTTATTTTTATCTGTAGGAAGGGTCTTGCTAAGTTACCCAGGTTGGCCTTCAACTTGCAGTCCTCTTGCCTCATCCTCCTCATTAGTTGGGATTATAGGCATGAGCTTCCATGTGTTCCTAAAGCCATAATATTTTTTGGTGGGTGAGTAAAATATTAATAGTCAGTTAGAAATCTATTGAAAAAAATAATGCACAATTAGCAAAACCAAATTTGTATGTATGTGTATATATATATACATATATATATACACACACACACAAATACACATTTCCAAAAAATATATAAAATGAATATGAAAAGAAGTGAAAACTTAGGACATAAAAGAAAATGAACTACGTATTAATGACTCAGTATTGCAATATAATACTATAAGTCTGTTGGGACTCCATGTCTGCCAAGGGGACGGGTTTTGGCTGCTTACCATGCCCTAGTAGGACAGGGGCTGAGCCAAGGGGTGTGGCTATGACGTAGTGTGAGAGACTGAACTGCTCTGCTGGCTGATTGGCTAGTTCTAGGCCTATTTAAGTTCAGTGCCTGGTCAATAAATCTGAGTTTCTGGATTCTCGCTTGCTATACAAAGCTCCCTGGGTGTGGCGTGGTTTTTCTGTTCACCAGACAGAGGTTCACCCAGCTATTTTTGCCCTTAGGTCCACCCTCGCTGGGTAAGTTACATTTTCCTTCTGCGGGCAGAGGGAAAACTCTCTTTTAGGGCCCAAAAGGGGGGTAGCTTAGAACTCGGCCCCATTCATAACTCAGCAGCCCCTGCATAAGTCCTTCCTGTTTTAGTCAGTTTTTTGTTACTGTGATGTAAATACTGAAAAAGAACAACTTGGAGGAAAAGTTTATTTAGGGCTCATGGTTTCCAAGGTCCCAGTTCATATATGGCCAACTCCATTTCTCTGGGCCCAAGGTGATGCAGAACATCATGGGGGAAGGGCATAGTGAAAGAGTGCTGCTCTGTTCATGGTATCGAGTAAACACAAAGAAAAGGAAAGGGATCCTGGGAAGATGCACCCTCTCAGGGAATGTCCTCAGTGACTCACCTCCTCCAGCCTTGTCCCACCAACTTGCAGTTATCACTTTATCAGTCCATTCAAACTAGCATGAACTGAATAGGTTACAGCTCTCACAATCATCTTGCCTCCAAACATTCCTACATTCACACAGGAGACTTTGGGATATATCACATATCCAAACTGTAACACTAACTAAATTTGAAATAATTTGGCAAGTTAATTGAAAATAAAAATGAAATTTTATTCTATATTTTCTTATATTTAATAGTTTATTTTGTAGAATAAATATTATTTTTGAAAAAAACAGGGCTCTTTATATGAAATACAGCGCCAAAATTTAAAACATACTATTTATCTTCTAAATTTTACCACCTTTCCTTATTTTTCTCTGAGAAGTTACATATGCTGATATTTCCTATTCTATTCCAGTTTTCATGTATTTCAATACTGGTTTCTATCCACTAAATTGATTCAGTAATATATGTTAATGATTTCAACCTGCAGATCTGCTCTTCAAAGAAAGGAAGAAAGCCTAGGAAAATCAGGCTCACCTGTTCCACCAGACCCTATACCACACTTATCACATACTCCAAGTTCCTGATTTATTTGGGTATTGGCAATACAGTTTAAAAGTGGAAGAATGAAGAGATTCACTAGTAATCAACATGAAGGCCACTGGAGTTTCTCTCTATTCCCTTCTTTTACTTGTTCTTTTTCCACAAAAATATTCCTTTTTGGGTACCAAGATTAACTATACTTTAAAATGGAGTTCAGGTTTGCTGGATACAGAGTCATGGGCCTCAGCCGGGAAGGAGTCCAATACAGTTAAAAGTGGAAGAATGAAGAGATTCACTAGTAATCAACATGAAGGCCACTGGAGATCTCTCTATTCCCTTCTTTTACTTGTTCTTTTTCCACAAAAATATTCCTTTTTGGGTACCAAGATTAACTATACTTTAAAATGGAGTTCAGGTTGCTGGATACAGAGGAGAGATGTGGGGGGGGTGTATATCTGACCTCAGGGCCCTTTTAATTATGTCATGGGCTCAGCCTTTTGATTTTGGGTTATGTTTTGCAGGCGCCCCTGCAGAATTAAACTAATTCCTCATAAGACTCCTTTGGATGAACAGATTCTAGGGGAATTCAAAAGCAGGAGCACTTCATCAATTTCTGATTGGGGGTATGGTTTTTGGGATTGGGGAATTTGATGGGAGTATGGTGGTTATGAATATGAATAATTTGGTGGGATTTTTGAAAGTGGTTTTAATAAGTTTTTTGTGGTGGGGATTTGGGGTTGTTATTGTGGGTATTGTGGATATTGGGGGAGGGAGGAGAAGGGGGGGTGGGTTTAGTAGGGGATTGGGGGGAGGGGGTAGGTTAGGTTGGTTTTTATTGGGGTAGGGGGGGTGGGATGTTTGGAGTGTTGTGGTGGTGGGGTTTTATGATGAAGGTGGTTGTAATGGATGGGAGGGGAAATGATTTGGTGTTGGGAGATTTGTGGAATTATTTGTGTGGTGGAGGGGAGGAAATATTTTGGGTGGTGAGTGTATTATGTGGTATTGGAGGGTGGTGGTGGGGAGTGGGGGAAGGAGTTAGAGTGTTGGGGGTAGGAGGGGTGTGTGTTGGAGATAGGTTTTTGGGGGTGGGGGAGGGGAGAGTTTTGTGGAATTGATTTGGCAAATTCAACTGTAGGCCACTTGGGAGACTTTTCTGAGAATAATCCCCAAAGAAAGCACTATAATAAGCATTGAAACTGATGATAGGTCTCCAGAAATTAACTAAGGCTAATAATGATAATGCAAATATCCATGTGGTTGGATTCAAATGAATTCTCCTTGTGGGGTTTCAGGAAGTAGTCTCCTTCTGTTCAACTATGCTAGAAAATTAGTCTTGTATATTGTTAGCCGCCGGAAAGGGATTGCAGCCTGGAACGGCAGCGCCGCGGGAAGGAGTCCGGAGACAGGATGGAGACGAAAAAAATTCTTTAATCTTTCTGTCTCTGTCTCTTGTAATTTCTAACACTACATACACACTCTCACAAGAAACCAAGCCACGTACTCTTACAAGAAACTACAAGAAACTACAATGTATCTATACAATAGCGATAACTCTGTCCTTTCTCTCTCTGGTCTCATCCCATGCGCCCGAGCAGGAATGGTGCTTGCTCGATCTGCTGAGTCACTCCTCAAATCTCTCGAGATCTTGGGCCAAGTCCCGTGAGACTACGGAAGGCGACAATGCCCAAAAATGTCAATCTGCTGAGTCATTGCTCAAATCTCTCGAGATCCTGGGCCAAGTCCCGTGAGACTACGGAAGGCGACAATGCCCAAAAATGTCTATGGCCCATAGTCAACCGCAATCTTAGCTATCTCCCCAAACAGGGCTCCTGCAGTATATGTTAATGACAAGAGCATATTGTTGAGTTAATTGGCAGTGGTGTGTAAAAATTGACTCTTGTCCTTCTGGAGGCAGTGTATCTCTCTCTAACCAAATACTTAAAAAAATAATAGAGCATACAAATATCTGGTGAGCCCTTTTTTAGTCCTGGATATATATGATCTTAGGGCAAGATGTGGCTGCTGTCTGGAAATAGTGCCTTTGTCATTGCTAAACTGGGGCATTTGGACTAACATAGTTAGAAATATTTTTCCAGTTGCAATTTATAAAAGAATAATGTTGTGAAAGAAAAGCATTAGTATACATAAAATTTTATTACTTGGCTAAGCCTTTTGTGAGATATATATATATCATTACGTGGTTAAACTCATTGCTTAGACATTCTGGTTCTCCTACCAGAGAGGCAGAAATAAAGATATAGAATATAAAAATATGCTTAGAGGAACAGAGATGAAAATCAAGATACATATTAACAGATGATTACAACCATAATACAGTGTGAGCAGTGATAAAACTAGAATTAAATGCTACCAGAATGTAACAGAAGCTCGGTATGGTGGCACTCGTTTGTAATCCCAGAGGCTGGAGAGAATGAGGCAGGAGGATCCCACATTCAAAGCCAGCCTCAGCAATTTATCAAGGCCCTAAGCAACTTAGCAAGACACTGTCTCAAAATTTGAAAAAAAAATAGAAAGGGCTGGGTAGTATTGCTCCATGGATAAGCACCCCTGGGTTCATTCATAAGCACACACACACACACACACACACACACACACACACACACACAAAGAAGACCATATTAACTGAACTTTAGGGGCCATTGGGATGTTCAGGAACAAATTTTACAATGTCATGAGTGCTCATTCAGCCTGGGCTAGGATGCTCACAATCTGTCCAAATGGTCATGCTAATGCTTCCTCAGTGAGCTAACTTGGCCTCAATAGAAAACACATGTGCACACAAAAACACACACACGACAAACTAGATGATACTGATGAGGACCTGGAGATATTCTCTTGCTCTCAAGTCTGTTTATGCCAAACTCATGTTCCCTGCTCCATCCCTCTTGACTGTATTGCATGTCCATGTGTTTAACCTCCTATCAATAGTTAAAGATTAAAAGACATTTCAGGAGACGAATCAACTGAATGTAATATGTGGACACAGTTTGGATTCTGATTTGAATAGACCACTTTGAAAATGCATTTTTCAGTCACTGGGAAAAGTTTGAATAGATCTTTAATTTTATTAAAGGAATGATAGGAGTTTGTGTCAGATATGAAGATGACATTGTGGTTGTACAAAGCAAATAAATCAGAGATAAAACCTGAAGACGTGGTGTATAAGATTTGCTTTAAAATGCTCTGAAAGATTAGATAGATACATGATAGTTCAAGTGAGCAAATAAGTATGGGATACAAGTATATGATTTATAAGATCTCAGGTTTTGAAGCTGGGCAATAAGTTACCCAGAAATTCTTTACATCACTCTATTTTTCCATGTGCTGATAGTTTCCATAATGAAAACATGTTTTGGTTTTTGCCTCTATGATAAAGAGATGTCTTTGCTCCCCAAGCAGCCCAGACTTACAAGTGTGTCACTATCAGTGTGGGACTAAACTGGGAAACACTATTTTGTCTTTTTTTGAAATTCAAACATATATTATATGTGACTTTAACTGCATGCCATGGAACATCCTGCAGGAGCCCTGTTTGGGGAGATGGCTTGAATTGCGGTTGACTATGGGCCATGGAGATTTGGGCATTGTTGCCTTCCGTAGTCTCAAGGGATTTGGCCCGGGATCTCGAGTGACTTGGCCAAGATTGCTGATTGGGTCAGCGCCATTTTGGTGGTGTGTGCGGCGCGTGTTAGTCGTTGTTAGAGCCAGAGACAAAAGTTATCAGAATAAAAAGCTGTTTGTCTCCAGTTTGCCTCTGAACTTCTTCCCGCGGCTTCATTGCTCCAAGCGTCCATCGCTTCAGGAAGCAACAGGTGGCGGCCCGTACGGGGACTTCGGAGCGGACAGGTAAGAACTGAAAGGTCTCTAAAGATGGGTTCGAATATAACTGAATCCCAAGTGATAGAGGCTATGCAAAGACTCCTTGATATACCTGACTCTGTTCTCAGTGAGGAGGATATAGAAAAAAGTGAAAGTGATCAAAAAAGCATAGCTTCCACTGGGCCAACTAAGACCAGTAAAGAGAGTATTAGAAGAGTCCCCAAAATGACAAAAATCCAAGCTATTAGAGCTATTCGGGAGTTATTGGTGATAGCTGAAGGATACTTGCTCTTAATGGAACCTGGGCCTCAGGATATTGCTGTCAGTGAAATTAGCAGTGGTGAGGAATCTAGTAAAAGTGATCCTGAGAAAATGAGGAAAAAGAAACTAAAAAAGACCGAGAAAAAGGACCGTCAAGTAGAGGAACCACTTGTGTCCTCTACTCCCCCATGGGTGGAATCCATTACAGAAAATATGAAGGGTATTACTAGGCATTTGCATGCCCTAGAAACAGAAATAAAAAGTCTTTCTGATCGCTTATGTGCTCTCAAGGGCAACTCACAGATACATTGGGAACCGCCAGCATTTGAAAAGAAAAATGGACAGAGGGTCTATCAGTCAGTAGATTTCAAAACAATAAAAAATCTCAAAGAGGCAGTAATGACTTATGGGCCCCAAGCTCCTTTCACGTTGAGTATGCTGGAGTCCCTTAACACCTTTAGCTTAACCCCCTCAGACTGGAAAAGTCTATGTAAAGCAACATTAAGCAGGGGGCAATTCTTGGTTTGGCGATCGCAATTCCAAGAACTTTGTATAGAAACGGCTAGAAGAAACGCGGCTGCAGGGTTTGGAAACTATAATATAGACATGCTCACAGGAGAAGGGCAATTCGCAGACTTACAGGCTCAAACAGATTATGACCCAGATGTATATGCTCAGATAAACACAGCTGCCTTAGAGGCATGGAAAA
Organism: Tamias sibiricus; assembly: GCA_025594165.1. Lineage (NCBI taxonomy): Eukaryota > Metazoa > Chordata > Mammalia > Rodentia > Sciuridae > Tamias > Tamias sibiricus. The sequence goes on from CM046667.1 coordinate 58,503,224, forward strand.
CTGTAAAAGGACTTGGGGATCTACAAGGTAGCTTGTCAAAAGTGATTCAAGGACCTAATGAGCCATATGCTGATTTTGCTGATCAACTTTTGAGAACTGCAGGTAGTGTGTTTGCAGATGTTGATCAAGCTATGCCATTAGTTGTTCAATTAGCATATGAAAATGCTAACAAATGGTGCCAAGCAGCCATCAGGCCATGGAGAACTAAAAAGGATCTTTCCGTATATATACAACTATGTAAAGATATAAATGACGCCTTTGTCACAGGAAATGTGATGCAGCCTCAATGAGAGGTGCTTCCCCTCGAAATTCCACAAAGGCAAAACGTAGACATTTATAATCAATCAGGATATTCCAGGCAAAATTATCATAATCAATCAGGCTATTCTAGGCAAAACCCCAAAAGAGAAATAAGACCAAGCTCATACCGTGCCCCAGGCCACTGCCCCAGGTGTAAAAAGGGAAATCATTGGGCCAATAAATGCCATTCAAAATTTGACATCCATGGAAATCCTTTGTTCAGGAATTCAAAAAAGGGGCACGGGGCCCAATACCCTGGGGCCCACAAATGTATGGGGCATTGGAGGAGGAGTATCCTCAAGCATTCACTCAGATGCTTCCCCGACACAATCCCTACTACCCATCCACTCCCTCACCAGAGGAACAAGAGGAAATGCAGGATTAGACATCTGTTCCACCGCCCGAATAGTGTTAACACCTGAAATGGGGGTTCAACTGATTCCCACAGGAGTCAGGGGACCTCTTCCCTCAGGGACTGTAGGACTTATTATCGGGTGTAGTCCTAAAAGCTTATTAGGTTTGCAAGTGACCCCAGGTGTAATAAACTCAGACTACAAAGGGGAAATAAGAATAATGCTTAGCTCACCCCAAAGTATAAGTTCTGTTAATCAAGGAGATAGAATTGCTCAGTTGCTTCTCCTTCCAAATTTACATAATTCATTTAAAATGGGTATGCCTCAAGAAGGGAACAATAGAGGATTTTGTTCCACTGACTCAAGACCCATGGCTTGCTGGGTTCGAGACTGTTCAAGGAGGCCTATGTGTAAAATAAAAATCCAAGGAATAGAAATGGAGGGATTAATAGATACTGGAGCTGACTCTTCCATTATTAATTTACGCCAATGGCCCAAGTACTGGCCTCTGCAAAAGGCTTCAACCAATTTAAGAGGCTTGGGATATAATAACCTCCCAGATAAAAGTGCGGTAATTTTAAAATGGGAGGATGATGAAGGCCATAAAGGAATATTTCAGCCTTATGTTTTACCTAATCTACTGGTTACTTTATGGGGAAGAGATATTTTGCAACAAATGGGAGTACACCTTGAAACCAAGCCTGCAGGTGTTAAATGTGAAAACCTACAGGGTAATCTTAACCATAAAAGAAATTATTATCAAAAAGTACAGAGTAATCTTAACCCGAAAAGTAATCATTATCATAAAGGAAAAAGATATTTTTTTTTTCGGGGCCACTGAGAAAATAATTTTGAAAATATCATGGCTTTCTGATAAGCCAGTGTGGGTCCCTCAGTGGCCCCTATCTAAAGAGAAATTACAAGCGGCCCACCTACTAGTTCAGGAACAATTAGGAGCAGGACATATAGAACCTTCCACCTCTCCCTGGAATTCCCCCATATTTGTGATCAAGAAAAAGTCAGGAAAATGGCGATTATTACATGATCTTAGACAAATTAATACAACCATGCAAGTTATGGGCCCTACTCAACCTGGACTTCCTAGTCCCGTAGCTATTCCAAAAAATTTCCATCATATTACTCTTGATATAAAGGATTGCTTCTTTTCTATTCCCCTACATCCTCTGGATGCCCCCAGGTTTGCTTTTTCAGTTCCTTCTAATAAAAATTATGGCCCTGATCAGAGATATCAATGGAAGGTTTTACCACAGGAAATGGCTAATAGCCCCACCAAATGCCAAATATATGTGGACAAGGCTATCCAACCCATTAAAAATAAATATCCAAACCTCATGTGTCTACATTACATGGATGATATTTTATTGGCCCACCCTAATCAAAAAATCTTATTTAATATATTCAGTGACGTGGTAGAAAATTTTAAAAAAATATGGATTATATATAGCAGAAGAAAAAGTTTAAACCAGATCTCCCATATTATATTTAGGATTTAAAATCATGGATACTTTTGTTAGACCCCCCAAAATTTTAATAAATAAAGAACATTTAACCACCCTCAATGATTTCCAAAAACTACTTGGAGACATTAATTGGCTTCGCCCTACACTAAATCTCACTACTGGCCAACTAAAACCTTTATTTGACATCCTTCGCGGAGACCCTAATCCATCTTCACCGCTAACATTGACTCCTGATGCTAGGAAAGCTTTAAAGTTAGTAGAAAAAGCCATTGAAGGAGCTCATTGTGATAGATTTGATTTAATTCAACCGCTGATGTTGATTATTATTTCTTCACAATATACACCCACAGGAGTATTTTGGCAACAAGGGCCTTTATTATGGATACATTTGCCCGTCTCTCCTAAAAGTATAATTGAATCTTATACCTCCATGTTGGCTAAACTTATTCTTCAAGGACTTAAGACTTCTACTAAAATATTTGGCATTCACCCTGCTACTATTATTACTCCCTATTCATCATCACAGATTGAATATTTATGCTTCAATGATAATGATTGGGCTATAGCTAAATGCTCTACTTCTGCAAATTTTGAAAATCATCTTCCTAAGTCCCCTATATTATCTTTTTGTATTAATCATCCTATTATTTTCCCACAGGTAATAAAAAATCAACCTATTCCTAAGGCATTTAATGTATTTACAGATGGGTCCTCAAATGGTACTGCTACAATAGTCACTAAAAAAGAAAATATGACTTACATAACTGCACACAAATCAGCTCAACTAGTGGAATTGAAAGCTGTGGTAAGAGCTCTGGAAAATTTTAGGGACCAGCCCGTAAACATTTTTTCAGATAGCCACTATATTGTACAAGCCATCCCAAAATTAGAGTTAGCAGGACCAATAGCACCTCATACTCCAGCCTTTAAATTGTTTTATCAAATACAAAAACTTTTGTGGGCAAGAAAAGAACCTCTAATCATAGGCCATATTAGAGCACATACTAATTTGCCTGGTCCCATCCATGAAGGTAATCAAAAGGCTGATGAACTTACAAAAACAATATTTATACTTTCAGTGCTACAACAAGCTACTTTATTTCACTCCCAGTTTCATGTCAACAGCACCACCTTGCAACATAGGTTTAAAATCACAAAGGAGCAAGCCAGAACAATTGTAAAAGATAGTAAATCTTATATGACACATTTGCCCAATCCTCATTTTGGCGTTAACCCTAGAGGGTTAATGCCCAATTGCCGGGGCTGCTGGTGTTGCTGAGTTATTAATGGAGCCGGGCTCTGAGTTGCGCTTCCCTCTTTGGGCCCTAAAAGGGAATTTTTCCTGCCTGCAGGAAAGATTGCAACTCACCTGGCGGGGTGAGCTTAAGGACAGAAATAGCTAGGTGTCTTACCTCAGAAAACACGCCACACCTAGGGAGTCTTGTATATAGCACGCGGGATGCCCGAAAAAAACTCAGATTTATTGAACAAGCATTGACTTAAATAGGCCTAGAACTAACCAATCAGCAAGCAAGGCGGTTCAGTCTCTCACGCTACGTCATAGCCACACCCCTTGGTTTAGTCCCGGTCCTTTAGGGCGTGGTAAGCAGTCAAACCTTGCCCCTTGGCAGACATAGTCCCAACACCCAATCATTTGTGGCAGATGGATGTTACCCATGAGCCAAGCTTTGGAAAATTGCGATTTATTCATGTTACCATAGATACATGCTCAGGCATGATTTTTGCTTCCTTACATTCTGGAGAAAAAGTTAAAGATGTTACATCTCATTGTTTGCAAGCTTTTGCTGCATTGGGCATCCCCAAAATGCTTAAAACAGATAATGGCCATGCATATACGTCCTCATCTTTCAAACAGTTTTGCGCAAAATTCAATATATCCCATAAAACAGGCATCCCATACAATCCTCAGGGTCAGGGCATTATTGAAAGAGCAAACCGAACACTGAAAATTATGTTATTAAAACAAAAAGAAGGAAATTGGAAAAGTCCTAAGGACAGATTGGCAGTTGCCCTGTTTACCTTAATTTTTTTAACTTTAGACTCTAATGGTTATTCTGCTGGAGACAGACATTGGAATCCACACCAACAACATAAACCTTTGGTTTACTGGAAGGTTGTTCTTTCAGGTACATGGAAGTGTCCAGATCTAGTATTAATTTGGGGAAGAGGATCTGTTTGTGTTTTTCCAAAACACGAATCCTCTCCAATATGGATATCATCTAGATTAATAAAACAGGTACCACATCAAAATGATCAAGATGAAGTTAATGAAGAATCAAGATTAATAAAAAAGGTACAAAATCAAGAGGACCAAGATGAAGGTATAGAATGATTCCCTCAAAAGAGTCCTTCAAAATATTTCACAACTTAAGTGTCATTCCTCCCGGCCGGGACAAGGATATTTCTCTTTAGTGTGCACACAATTGTATTTTTTTTTCTTTTTATACATGTCTTTATGTCTGTACATTTGTCTACATTTCATGTTAATGTGACGTCACAAATATATGTTTGTATGTTTGTGCATCTGTCCAGTGTGATGTCACAAATAACAAAGCGCTTATAAAAAAAAAAAAAATATATATATATGGATCCAAATAACTTTAATTCATTTTAGGTTTAGAGTATTCAATTAAGAGTAAATAATTTTATAAATGAAGGTACTTTCAATTTTGATTTATAGGTGTCCCTGGGACTTCTCTTTAGCAAACAATATGACTAGTGCTATATAACCTGATATTTTGGTGTTTTGACATAAGATTGTTTATTTGTTATTAACTTCATTTGTTTAATAGCTCATTAATTTCAATTATCTCAACAGGTAAAAGATTGCTCTGTATACAGAGACTCAAGGGTTCCAGCTAACAAATTATTTCTCCAAAGTGCCTTTATCTTTTCTTTAATCTATCTTTAATGCAGTAATTACCCTCAGTCTTTCTTTGTTTTGTTCTAAATATGATATTTTTCCAACTTATGTTTGTAGAAGCTCAACCAGCGATGTGTGTGAACAAAAATCAACTTTAATTTTCTAATCTAATTATTCTATTTTGTAGTTTGACAACTCGCCTCTTGACTCAGTGCTGCAATAGCACTGCCTTTCCTTTAATAATTGATGCTTGAGTTTCTAGGTAGCGGGCCCTGAAGATTTGCCGGTGGCATTGTCTAGACATAAAAAAGACGTCTGCTACAGCTGCAGGGATCGTGGCCGCCACAAGCATCCCTGCTGCTCAAGCATCAAACAACCTCACCAACAGTGTGGCCTCTGCTCTACATGCATGGGGCCTCCTACATCAACGTGTTATAACAAATGGACATTTTGATCTTTCATTGTTTGGGACTTTACGGGACAATGCCTTGCGGGTATTTGTCTATAGAATTCAGTGTGTTACTTGATGGAACTTAGGGCAGCTGATTTGTTTAAACAATTTGATATGCTATGCAATTTGGCTCATCACCAAAAGGCTTGTTGCCTTAAAGCCGCACCATCTCCTCACAATTGGACGGCTGTTAGTCATCATACACAGTCGATCCTAAAGGGCTCCATTGGATGGCTGGTTAGCCAATGACGGGTAAGATCCCCAGAGGGGGACAACCTAAGACAGGCACAGTCGCACGGGACAGTCTCATGTGGCCGACATATCAACCTAAGACAGGAGTCAAGGGCACAGCCTTGATTATCTGATGACGGGTAAGAATGTTGGTTGCACATAGACGTCCTAGAGCATCCCCTCTTTTAAAACAAAAGGGGGTAAATGCAGGAGCCCTGTTTGGGGAGATGGCTTGAATTGCGGTTGACTATGGCCATGGAGATTTGGGCATTGTCGCCTTCCGTAGTCTCACGGGACTTGGCCCGGGATCTCGAGTGACGTGGCCGAGATTGCTGATCGGGTCAGCGCCATTTTGGTGGTGTGTGCGGCGTGTGTTAGTCGTTGTTAGAGCCAGAGAGAAAAGTTATCAGAATAAAAAGCTGTTTGTCTCCAGTTTGCCTCTGAACTTCTTCCCGCGGCTTCGTTGCTCCAAGCATCCATCGCTTCAGGCAGCAACAACATCCCTTTCACTAAATTAGTAGTACCTTTGCATAAAATCTACAAGTTGGCTTCTGCCTACCTGAGTTGAGCTGCTGCTTTAGTCATTAATGCATACCTGATACAAATTTGGAGTATTTGATGCAAGTCTATAAATGGACAGCAATCTTTTTACCCAGAAAACACAGTGACAATGATGTATCACCAGGAAAGGGAGTCTCTGTATAGGTCATATATTTATTTTCCACCAAAACCTGAAAGGAAAAAGGAGAGAGCTTTGAAGCTGAATAACGAAACTCTCTGGGATTGACTTCAAGAGCTGAATAAGGGAGACTGCAGCTAAAGATCTCTCTAAAGAGAGAAAGGCTGCTGAGTAATTTGAACTCTGAGCCCCAGACAGCAGGATATATGCCTTCAGTGTGTTCTTTTTTACTTCCCAAGTAAGACAGTCTCTCTTGTTAAAGCTCTACAAGAAAAATAGAAAAGATGATATTTGCAACAGTTGAATATGTTAAGGTGAAACAAGCACAAGGCCTCAAAGCAGTAGAAATAGCTAATAGGAATATAAAAAAGATTTAAATGTATGAAAAATATAGAAAGATACAATTTCCTTTTGCTTCCTAAGTTGGCAACAATTTTACAATATGTGTAATATGCATTATTGGTTACAGTTTGGTAACAGCACTCTCAAACTACCTGTAATTCAAACATTCTAAAAGCACTTTCACTTTTAGAATATATACATATATATATTCTATACATATAGAATATATATATTCATATATATTCTGAATATATATATATATATATATATATATATATATATATATATATATAAATTGCATATATTCTTTGGTTTGTGAGTCTGTTTATATATATAATACATATATATATATAGAAATATATATATTCTTTTAGTGTATATATATACATATATATTTAAAGTGTATATATCCTTTGCTTTGTGAGTCTGTTTCTAGAAATTCACCCTCAGGAAAGAATCAAGCCCATCAACAAATATTTATACATAACATTTGCCAGGCAACGGCCCTTGCACAAATCTCCCTAATACCATTCTCAACTCACATTTGGTTTGATATGCTGGGTACTTAAAGCTTTTGAGAATCTGGCACTAATTTTAAATATCATAAAATTTCTTATATAAATTTGGATTCCTGACTTCTTAAAATTGTAGGTGATTTGGCAGTATTGGATACGAATGGCAGCTAATCCTTGTAGAAATTGCTTTAGATATTCCTCATGACTCCCTGTTATGTGCACCAAACCCCCTTTGCTCAATACAGAAATAACATCTTCACATCCATTACTTAATTAATTCTTACGTTTTTTAAAAATATATTTATTTGTTTGTTTTAGTTGTACACAATGCCTTTATTTTTATGTGGTGTTGAGGATCAAACCCAAGCCGCGCACGTGCTAGGCGAGCACTCTACCACTGAGCCACAACCCCAGCCCCTAATTCTTTTTTATTTTGGATTTAGACTGGGTGTGGTGGTGCATGCATGTAATCCCAGCTATTCCAGAGGCTCAGGCAAAATAATCTCCAGTTTCAGTACACCCTCAACAACTTAGTGAGACCCTGTCTCAAAATTCTCAAAATAAAATAAAAATGGCTGGAGATGTAGCTCAGTGGTAGAGCATTTACCTAGTATGTGCAAGGCCCTTGGTATGTGTGTATATAACATATTTAAATTACACACACACATATACATATATATATGTATATCATATATTATATGTATATAAAATTTGTTTTGCTATTTTAAAAGCAAGCTCTCTCAGAACAGAACAAAAAGTTAGGTGAATAGAACGTTTTCATTATTTGCCAGGCACCTTATTTACGTTAGCTCATATAATCCTTAAACAACTCAGTGAAGTGTAATGAGGTATGTTTAAGCTCATTTATACATTCACTCAGTCTATAAATACTAATAACCCTTTAAATGCTGGGAACACAGAAATGCAGATGATATGTCTCTGTCTTCAGATATCTCTTTTCATCTAGTCTATACACAGGAAAATACCCTATAAAATGATAACCGTGATTATAGAGATACACCTAGTATACTCTGGAAGGACAAAGACACCAAATCCAGCCTGAGAGTATCAGACAAGTTTTCCTAGATGAGAAAACATTGTATTATAAATGATAGGAATTAATTAGCTTATTGAGATGAAAGGATATTCCAGGAATAAATGTTAGTATGAGCAAATCCACGGAGGCCAGAAATAGCATGATGAAAGGTGAAGAAAATTCAAGCAATTGAATGTCATTACAACATAAATTGGTATTAGGACGAGATAAGAGTTAAAGCTGAACACTGTGTATAGAGTTAGATCATAGTGAATACATTGTGGCATGTTAGAGAGCTCATACTTGACCATGAAGGCAGTGGGGAGCCTTTTAAGGGTTTTAAGCATGAGAATGACATGGTCACATTTGAATTACAAGAGAGTGTTCCAGCTCCAGTGAGGAAGATTTAGTGGAGAGAGAAAAGTTAGGGACACAGTTCGGTGTTTAATTTTTTAATTATTTTTTATGTATTAATTGTTTATGCAGTGCTGAGAATATGCTAGGCAAGCTCTCTGGCACTGAACTACAGCCCCAGCACAGTTCAGTGTTTTTTAAAGCATGAATTACCTATGAGTCACCTAGTAATTTTGTTAAAATACAGTGTTTAATTCTGTAGGATGGCCATAGGACCAGAGATTTTGTATTTCTACCCAGCCCCAAAGGACACTGATGCTGTGGCTCCTTGGAGTCCACTTTGAGTAACCAGGAAGTAGGAAACAAGAGCCAGCTGAGCAATGATAAAAGCACAACCAACAGAAAGGTAGATATAGTGGTAGTTTAGTGGCTGGAATAAAGAACCAGACTACCAGTATCCCAAATTCTTTGCTAGATATGTGATTCTTGGACAAGTTAAATAGGTAATCTGTGCCTCACTTTCATGTTTCATAAAATCTTTCTCTGTGTGTTGTTCTTATAAATATTATACTAATACTTATTAAGACTTGCTGCCAGTGTTGTTAAGAGGTAAGAATAATAATATCTGCCTCACAGAGTAACTGTGAGGATAAAAAAGAATAATAGATTCAACATGCTTAATATAGCATCTAACACATGTAAATCTTGGAGAAATGCTAGGTACTGCTGTCTTTGCTGTTGTTATTATAGGTACAGAACAAAGGGAATGTTTGGAGAAATAAATTTTGGAGCCATCCCGTAGATGGGGGTTGAAATCATGAAAATCTTTGGTATAAGAAGTTATTGCTTTTCTTGCTAAGGATTGCTTTAGCTATTCTGGGTCTCTTGTTTTTCCAAATAAATTTCATGATTGCTTTTTCTATTTCTATGAAGAATGTCATTGGGATTTTAATAGGAATTGCATTAAATCTGTATATCGCCTTTGGTAGTATGGCCATTTTGACAATATTAATTCTGCCTATCCAGGAGCATGGGAAATCTTTCCATCTTCTGAGGTTTTCTTCAATTTCTTTCTTTAGTGTTCTATAGTTTTCATTGTAGAGATCTTTCACCTCTTTTGGTAGATTGATTCCCAGGTTTTTTTATTTTATTTATTTATTTTTTTTGAGGCTATTGTGAATAAAGTAGCTTTCCTAATTTCTCTTTCAGTGGATTTATCACTGATGTATAGGAATGTGTTTGACTTATAGGTGTTGATTTTAAATCTTGCTACTTTTCTAAATTCATTTATTAGTTCTAGAAGTTTTCTGGTGGAATTTTATGGATCTTCTGCATATAAAATCATGCCATCAGCAAACAGCGATAGTTTGAGTTCTTCTTTACCTATTTGTATCCCTTTAATTTCTTCCTTTTGTCTAATTGCTCTGGCTAGAGTTTATTTGGAAAAAATAAGAGACCCAGAATAGCTAAAGCCATCCTTAATAAGAAAAGTGAAGCATCAGGCATCACAATACCTGAACTTAAACTATACTACAGGGCTATAGTAACAAAAATAGCATGGTATTAGCACCAAAATAGAGGTGTAGACCAATGGTACAGAATAGAGGACACAGAGACTAACGCATATAATTTCAGTTACCTTATATTAGAGAAAGGTACCAAAAATGTACATTGGAGAAAGGATAGCCTCTTCAACAAATGGTGCTGGGAAAACTGGAAATTCATATGCAAAAAAAATGAAATTAAATCTTTATCTCTCACCATGCACAAAATTCAATTCAAAGTGGATCAAGGACCTAGGAATTAGACCAGAGAGAATACACCTAATAGAAGAAAAAGTAAGCTCCAATTTCCAACATGTCAGATTAGCCCCAAGTTCCTTAATAAGAATCCTGTAGCACAAGAATTAATATCAAGAATCAATGAATGGGATAGATTCAAACTAAAAAGCTTTTTATCAGCAAAAGAAACTATCAGTGAGTTGAATAGAGAGCCAACTATTTGGGAACAAATATTTAATACATGCACATCAGATAGAGCAGTAATTTCTTGAATATATAAAGACCTCAAAAAACTTAATTCCAAAAATACAAATAACCCAATCAACAAATGGGCTAAGGAATTGAAAAGACACTTCTCAGAAGAATATACACAATTAATCAACAAGTACATGAAAAAATGCTCAACATTGCTGGCAATTAGAGAAATGCAAATCAAAACTACTCTAAGATTCCATTTTACTCCAGTCAGAATGGCAGCCATTAAAAACACAAACAACAATAAATGTTGGAGAGGATGTGGGGAAAAAGGCACACTCATACATTGCTGGTGGGACTGCAAAATGGTGCAACCGTTATGGAAGGCAGTATGGAGATTTCTTGGAAAACTGGGAATGGAACCACCCTATGACCCAAAGGCCTTAAAAACAGCATATTACAGTGACACAGCCACTTCAATGTTTATAGCAGCACAATTCACAATAGCTAGATTGTGGAACCAACCTAGATGTCCCTCAGTTGATGAATGAATAAAGAAAATGTGGTACATATACACAATGGAATTTTACTCAGCAATAAAAGACAATAAAATAATGGCATTCAGGCCAGACCTGGGGAAGGGCTTCCTCCATTATCGGGAAGAGTGTGACCTGCCCAGCTGCGACCAGAGCAAGAGGTAGGCTCCCACCCGCTGGAAGGAGAGACTAGCCGGCAGTGTCCCTGACTGCCAGGGCCCAGAGTAGCAGCTCCCTGCTGCTGCACGCAGGGCTAGACCTGGGGAAGAGTGCAACCTGCCCAGCTGTGACCAGAGCAAGAGGTAGGCTCCCACCCGCTGGAAGGAGAGACCCAGCCACCAGTGTCCCTGGCCGCCAAGGCCCAGAGTAGCAGCTCCCTGCTGTTGCACGTAGGGCCACACCTGGGGAAGGGCTTCCTCCATTATCAGGAAGAGTGCGACCTGCCCAGCTGCGACCAAAACAAGAGGTAGGCACCCGCCCACAGGAAGTAGAGACCCAGCCACCAGTTTGCCTGTTCTTCAGGGCCCAGAGTAGCATCTCCCTGCTGCTGCACACAGGGCCATACCTGGGGAAGTGCTTGCTCCACTCCCCGGGGGAGTGCGACCTGCCCAGCTGTAACCAGAGCAAGAGGTAGGCACTCGCCCACCCGGAAGGAGAGACCCAGCAACCAGTTTGCCTGGCCTCTAAGGCCCATAGTAGCATCTCCCTGCTGCTGTAAGCAGGGCCCAGCCTGAGGATAAGTCCCTTCCACTATTCCACTGTGCCACTCTGCAACTGACCAAAGGTGCAGCTTGACTCCACTAGCGGGGTTGCTGACTGTACATGATCCGGGTCAGTTGGCTTAAACTGGAAGGGAAAAAAGAAGGGCTTCCAAGGGTCCATTTTGTTTTAGACTTGTTCTTGGGTTCAACATTTTTGTTTTTGTTTGCTTGTTTGTTTGTTTTGTTGTTTCTTGGGGTTTTTTTGTTTGTTTTTGCTTTGTTTTTGTTTTGATTGACAGTGTGTTTGTGTGCTTCTGCTCCTCTTTTCTTTCTTTTCTTCCTTCTCACTTTTATATTTTTTCTTCTTCCTTCATCTTCCCTATTTACACCCTGCCATTGCATTCTCAACAGAGGCAAAAACAAGTTATACACACAAATTGGGATTTCTAGAACGTGTACAATTGAAATATATAGCAAAGTGGTGGTATATATAATTTATTCTCTATTTTCTAGACTCACTCTCTCTCTCCTCTCTCTTACACTAATTTCTACTCCTTGGTCATTTTTTTCTCTTCTTCTTTTTTTTTTTTTTCTTTTCCATCTTTCTTTATTTCTCCTCTCAACCGCTGCATAAGTTAGGTTTATATGTAAATCGGAAGTTCCACCTAATCATTCACTCCATTTTCTTTCCTCTCTTGTCGACTGATACTAAACCACTTCCATAGAACTCTCTTTTCATAATTTCTAAGAAAGAACAAGTCAATACACTCACTTCTTTCTTCCTAAACATATCACCTCTCTGTCCATTACTTGAAACTATAAAACCCCATCAGAAACTATAAAACCCCATCAGAAGCATACAGAGTAAATTGGAAATATCTGGGTTAACTAAATCTGTACATTGTGATCAAACTGGAATTCTCTGAATAGAAAGTATTTGATTTTAAAGTGTAAAGGAAATATAAGGGGATCTGATAGCATTGTACTACAGGAGCAACATAAGGTTTTAAGGTAAAATCAAAATAGACAAGGTCCCACAGTGCAGGAAGAAGAGACGCACAAGCAATATGAAGAAACAAGGGAAAAATGTGACACAAACAAATCAATATACCTCCTCAGTAGATTCCATGCCATGCACAGTTGGTGCAATGCCAGAGATGGAATTCAGAAATTACATATTCCAAATGTTAGCGGAACTTAAGAATGAACTAAAAAATGAGATGAGGGAGCAAATACAGGAGGTGAAAGATCATTTTGACAAAGAACTCCATAAACAAATACAGGAAGTAAAAAATTACTTCAATAGGGAGAGAGAGGCTCTAAAGAGAAACCAAACAGAAATTCCAGAAATGAAAGAAGCAATAAACCAAAATAAAAACTCAATCGAAAGTATCACCAACAGAGTAGATCACTCGGAAGAAAGAACCTCAGACAATGAAGACAAAATATATATCCTAGAGAAAAATCTAGATTACACAGCAAAAATGGTAAGAAACCAAGAACAGAATATTCAGGAATTATGGGACAACATAAAAAGACCAAACTTAAGAGTGATTGGGGTAGAGGAGGGGACAGAGTTTCAAGCCAAAGGAATGAGTAATTTATTTAATGAAATAATTACAGAAAATTTTCCAAACTTGAGGAATGAATGGGAAAACCAAGTTCAAGAGGCCTACTAAACACCAAACATACAAAATCACAACAGATCCACACCAAGACACATTATAATGAAAATGCCTAATATACTGAGCAAGGAGAGAATATTAAAAGCCACAAGAGAAAGGAAGCAGACTACATATAGGGGAAACCAATCAGACTTTGTTCAGATTTATCTACCCAGACCTTAAAAGCAAGAAGATCCTGGAATAGCATATTTCAAGCTCTGAAAGAAAAGGGATGTCAACCAAGAATCATATCCAGAAAAATTGAGCTTTAGTTTCGAAGATGAAATAAAAACCTTCCATGACAATCAAAAGTTAAAAGATTTCGCATCTCGAAAGCCAGCACTTCTGAACATCCTGAGCAAAATTTTTCCTGAAGAAGAAGAGAAAAATAACAATGAAAATCAACAAAGGGAGATATTAAACTAAGGGAAATACCAACCAGAAGAGAAACCAAATCAAGCTAAAGATCATAATACAAAGAAAAATGGATGGGAATAAAAATCACATCTCAATAATAACCCTGAATGTTAACGGCCTAAACTCGCCATTCTAAAGACACAGATTATCTGAATGGATTAAAAGAAATGACCCAACAATTTGCTGTCTCCAAGAAACACACCTCATAGAAAAAGACATCAATAGACTGAAGGTAAAAGGCTGGGAAAAGTCTTATCACTCACATGGCCTGCAGAAGCAAGCAGGGGTTTCCATTCTCATTTCAAATAAGGTAGACTTCAAGCCAAAGCTAATCAAAAGAGAGAAAGATGGACATTTCTTACTACTTAAGGGAACCATTCATCAACAGGATATAACAATCATATATCTGTATGCCCCAAATAATGGAGCACCTACATTCATCAAACAAACCCTTCTCAAGTTCAAGAGTAAAATTGACCACAACACAGTTATTCTAGGGGATTTCAACACACCTCTCTCACCAATGGATAGATCATCCAAACAAAAACTAAACAAAGAAACCTTAGGCCTCCTTAAAACAATTAATAACTTAGACCTAACGGACATATATAGAATATTTCATCCCTCAGTAAACGAATACACTTTTTTCTCAGCAGCACATGGCTCCTTCTCCAAAATAAACCATATATTATGTCAGAAGGCAAATCTCAGCAAATATAAAAAAATAGAAATACTACCCTGCATTCTATCAGACCATAAAGGGATGAAATTGGAAATCAACGACAAAACAAGGAATAAGAAAAACTACTCAAACTACTGCAAGCTAAACAACATGCTACTGAATGAACAAAAGGTTGAAGAAGACATCAAAGAGGAGATTAAAAAATTCCTAAAGGTAAATGAGAACACAGATACATCGTATAGAAATCTCTGGGACACTATGAAGGCAGTAGTAAGAGGAAAATTCATTTCACTGAGTTCATTCCTTAAAAGGAAAAAAAAAAAAAAACACAAATAAATGAGTTAACATCACACCTCAAAGCACTAGAAAAAGAAGAACAGATCAACACCAAGAGCAGCAGAAGACAGGAAATAATTAAAATCAGAGCAGAATTAATGAAATTGAGACTAAGGAAACAATTCAAAGAATTGACAAAACTAAAAGTTGGTTCTTTGAAAAAATAAACAAAATTGACAGACCCTTAGCAATGCTAACGAAAAGAAGAGAAAAAACTCAAATCACTAACATTTGTGATGAAAAAGGGAATATCACAACGAACACCTCAGATATACAGAAGATAATTAGAAATTACTTTGACAACTTGTACTCTAATAAAACAGAAAATACTGAATGCATTGACAGATTTCTAGAGCCATATGATTTGCTTGAACTGGATCTGGAGGCTATACACAATTTAAACAGATCGATTACAAGCGAAGAAATAGAAGATGTCATCAAAAAGCTACCAACAAGGAAAAGTCCAGGACCTGATGGGTTTACAGCTGAGTTCTACAAGACTTTCAAAGAAGAACTAATACCAATGCTCTTCAAACTATTTCAAGAAATTGAAAAAGAGGGAGCTCTTCCAGACTCTTTCTATAAGGCCAATATTACATTAATTCCAAAGCCAGGCAAAGACGCATCCAAAAAAGAAAACTTCAGGCCAATATCTTTAATGAACATAGATACAAAAATCCTCAACAAAATTCTGGCAAATCGGATACAAAAACATATCAAAAAGATAGTGCACCACGATCAAGTGGGGTTTATTCCAGGGATGCAAGGCTGGTTCAACATTCGGAAATCAATAAACATAATACATCACATCAATAGACTTAAAGATAAAAATCATATGATTATCTCAATAGATGCAGAAAAAGCATTTGACAAAATACAGCACCCCTTTATGTTCAAAACATTGGAAAAACTAGGAATATCAGGAACATATCTCAACATTATAAAAGCTATTTATGCAAGGCCCAGAGCTAACATTATCTTAAATGGAGAAAAAATGAAAGCATTCCCTTTAAAAACTGGAACAAGACAGGGATGCCCCCTTTCACCACTGCTATTTAACATAGTACTGGAAAGACTGTCCAGAGCAATTAGACAGACGAAATAAATTAAAGGGATCCAGATAGGAAAAGAAGAGTTCAAATTAGCACTATTTGCTGATGACATGATAAGCTACCTAGAAGACCCAAAACACTCTACCAGAAAACTTTTACAACTAATATTTGAATTTGCCAAAGTAGCAGGATACAAAATCAATACCGATAAGTCAAAGGCATTTTTGTACATCTGTGACAAAGCCTCTGAAAGGAAAATGATGAAAACTACTACATTTACAATAGTATCAAAAAAATAAAATACCTGGGAATCAACTTAACGAAAGAGGTGAATGACCTCTATAAGGAAAATTATAGAACACTAAAGAAAGAAATCATAGAAGAACTCAGAAGATGGAAAGACCTACCTTGCTCTTGGATAGGTAGAATCAATATTGTCAAAATGTCCATACTACCAAAAGCATTATACAGATTTAATGCAATTCCAATCAAATTTCCAATGTCATTTTTTCAAAGAAATAGAAAAAGCAGTCATGAAATTCATCTGGAGAAATAAGAGACCCAGAATAGCCAAAGCAATCCTGAGCAAGAAAAGTGAAGCAGGGGGCATCACCACACCGGACTTTATATTATACTATAGAGCAATAGTAACAAAAACAGCCGGTATTGGCACCAAAACAGACTGGTGGACCAATGGTACAGAATTGAGGACACAGAGACTAATACATATAATTTCAGCTATCTTATATTAGACAAAGGCGCCAAAAATGTACAGTGGATAAAGGATAGCCTCTTCAACAAATGGTGCTGGGAAAACTGGAAATCCATATGGAACAAAATGAAATTAAACCCTTGTGTCTCACCATGCACAAAACTCAATTCAAAGTGGATCAAGTACCTAGGAATTAGACCAGAGACAATACGCCGAATAGAAGAAAAAGTAAGCTCCAATTTCCAACATGTTGGATTAGGTCCCAAGTTCCTTAATAAGAATCCTGTAGCGCAAGAACTATTACCAAGAATTAATGAATGGGATAGATTTAAACTAAAAAGCTACTTCTCAGCAAAAGAAACTTTTAGTAAGCTGAATACAGAGCCAACTAATTGGGAACAAATATTTAATACATGCACATCAGAGCACTAATTTCTAGAATGTATATAGAACTAAAAAAACTTAACACCAAAAAAGCAAATACCCCAATCAATAAACGGGCTAAGGAATTGAAAAGACACTTCTCAGAAGAAGATACACATTTAGTCAACAAATGCATGAAAAAATGCTCAACATCGCTGGCAATTAGAGAAATGCAAATCAAAACTACTCTAAGATTTCATTTCACTCCAGTCAGAATGGCAGCTATCAAGAACACAAACAACAATAAATGTTGGAGAGGATGTGGGGAAAAAGGCACATTCATCCATTTCTGGTGGGACTGCAAAATGGTGTAACCGCTATGGAAAGCAGTATGGAGATTTCTTGGGAAAATGGAAATGGAACCACCCTATGATCCAGCCATCCCACTCCTGGGTCTATTCCCAAAAGACTTAAAAACAGCATATTACAGTGACACAGCCACTTCAATGTTTATAGCAGCACAATTCACAATAGGTAGGTTGTGGAACCAACCTAGATGTCCCTCGGTAGATGAGTGGATAAAGAAAATGTGGTATATATACAAAATGGAATTTTACTCAGCAATAAGAGAGAATAAAATAATGGCATTTGCAGGTAAATGGATGAAGTTGGAGAATATAATGCTAAGTGAAATTAGTCAATCTCAAAAATCCAAATACCGAATGTTTTCTCTGATATAAGGAGGCTAGTTCAGAGTTTTGTTGGAAGGGGGTACATAAGATCAGAGGAACACTAGAATGGTCAACGGAAAGGGAGGAGAAGGGAGGGAGTAAGGAGGGAGGGGGAGAGGAAAAAAAATTGGTGGTTGAATGAGATGGATATCATTATCCTAAATGCATGATTGAAGATCTGAATGGTACTTATAGACTTTGTATACAAGCAGTTGTATGTAAAAAGATACTATACTTGTGCATGATGAATAAGTAAATAAATAATTTAAAAAATGATATTCGAAGGTAAATGGATGAAGTTGGAGAATATAATGCTAAGTGAATTTAGTCAATCTCAAAAATCCAAATACCGAATATTTTCTCTTATATAAGAAGGGTGATCCACAGTGGTGTTGGGTCGAGTTACATAGGAGGATTAGAGGAATGCTAGAAAGGTCAATGGGAAGGGAGGGGAAGGAAGGGAGTAAGGGGGTAGGAAGGGGATAAAAGAAAAGGTGGTTGAATAAGATGGATGTTATTATCCTAAATGCATGATTGAAGATTTGAATGGTATGCACATACATTGTATACAAACAGTGTTTTGTAAAAAGATGCTCTATATGTTTATTATGAATTTTAATAAGGCATACTACTATTATAAATACAACAACTTTGAATAAAAAAAGAATACAGGCAACAATAAATGTTGGAGAGGATGTGGGGGAAAGGGTACACTCATATATTGCTGGTGGGACTGCAAATTGGTGCAATCACTATGGAAAGTAGTATGGAGATTCCTCAGAAAACTGGGAATGGAACCAACATTTGACCCAGCTATCCCACTCCTTGCTTTATACCCAAAGGACTTAAAATCAGCATAATATAGTGACACAGCCACATCAATGTTTGTTTATAGCAGCTCAATTCACAATTGCTAGACTATGGAACCAACCTAGGTGTCCCTCAATAGATGAATGGATAAAGAAAATGTGGTGTATATATACTCAATTGAATATTACTCAGCTTAAAAAAAAGCACAAAATTATGGCATTTACCAGTAAATGGTTGGAGTTGGAGAATATCATGTTAAGCAAAATAAGCCAATCCCACAAAAGCAAAGGCAGAATGTTTTCTCTAATATGTGGATGCTCATTCACAATAAAGCGGGGGGCACTAGGGAAAAATAGTGTTACCTTAGATTAGGTACAGGGAAGTGAAGGGAGTGGAGGTATGGGATTTAGGGATGGGAAAGATAGTGAAACGAAACAGACATTATTACTGTATGCATATGTGTGACTACATGACCGATTATTGATTCTGTAAAATGTACACTTTGAAAAATGAGAAATTATATCCCATCTATGTATATCACAGTACATAAATGCATTCTACTGTTATGTATACCTAATTAAAGCAAATTTAAAAACTTAAAAAAATGTATATGTGGGAAGGATGAACGAAATAAAAAAGAAGTTACTGCTGGTGGCTGGGGCTATAGCTCAGTGGAAGAGCACTTGCCTAGCACATGTGAGGCTCTGGGTTCAATCCTTAGCACCACATAAAAATAAACAAATAAATTATAGGCATGCTGTCCATCTATAACTACAAAAAAATTAAATAACAAAAAAGAAGTTATTGCTGAGAAGAGAAGTAGCACAGCAAAAAATTAGTATTGGATGGGAAAGCAAGGTAGACCAAGAAGAAAGCACAAAAGAGGTAGGGAGAGAAGGAATAATCATTGGCCAAGGAGATACAGTAAAATTTTTGGAAGGATGCAGTGATCAATAGCAATTCCCATCTGCAAAAGCTCAGGCCCAAAGAGGGAGAGTGACTTTTTAACCCTGGTTCTAGGGTTTGAGAAAAGATTCTTCTAAGGCCAGAGGGTTTTACAAGTGAGGTGAGCTGCCTTCTTTGAGGGAAGCAGAAGCTTCAGATCAGTGATTGAGGGGCTTGACTCTCATGGGTGTCTCAAATCTGTTCTGCTTGCTTTTCTTCCTATGTCTTTCATTTCCCA
This sequence comes from Tamias sibiricus, assembly GCA_025594165.1. NCBI lineage: Eukaryota > Metazoa > Chordata > Mammalia > Rodentia > Sciuridae > Tamias > Tamias sibiricus. The sequence goes on from CM046667.1 coordinate 58,523,013, forward strand.
TAAATATCCCACAGGAAATATATTACAATTTTTCATTGCAAGTACTTCAAGCCTTATATTCATCTACTTGTTTGATTTTGTAACCCTCCTTTTTTATATTATTTGCTGCGATTTCTTCTGGGTAAATCATTTTTCCACTCACTCCCTATTTCTGTTTTCTTAGCTACAATCAACTGAGATTGAAAATAAACCTTAATACATGCAAAGGTGTAGGTACATATCAATACCACTATTTACTTCTAATAGCAAAAAATTGAATTCTAATAGCATACAAAGGCAACCAATAATACAATGGTACAACCACTAAATGGAATTTTTTGAGCTCATCAGTATAATAAAGAACGATTGAAAGGCAGCATGGCGCTGATGATTAAGAGCAAGACTTTAGATGATGAATGTGTAGGCTCTTGCCAAGCATGAGCCCTTGGTGTTATAAATGTTGCCTCAGTTTCCTCTTCTGTAACTATTTTATATAGTTGTAATGTAGATTAAATATACTAATATGTAAATACCCATAAAATAGAGCCTGGCACATAGTAGGGATTATGTTAGTGTTAAGCCAATCCAAAAACAACATTATGTTGCAACTTCATCTACAAAGTTTATTTACAAAGAAGATAAAGTAGGTGGACTTGGTGTTGCATGCCTGTAATCCCAGAGGCTTGAGAGGCTAAGGCAGGAGGATTTCAAGTTCAAAGCCAGTTTCAGCAATTTAGGCCCTAAGCAACCTAGTGAGACCCTGTCTCAAAAATAAAATAAAATAAAATAAAATAAATTTAAAAGGCTTGGGGATGTGGCTCAGTGGTTAAGCACCACTGGGTTCAATTCCCCATGCCAAAAAAGAGTAGGTAAAAATGCAACATGTAAAACTGGATATAATAAAAATACCATTCTTTTATAAGATCACAAATACCCTTACTATTACATTGTATAAACATGCCTTAAAAATCTTTAAGAGATTCAAATGTTGATGATATAGCATTAAGCAGAATGCAGTTTGCTAAATTGCCCATAACATCATTATATGAATATATTTTTAAAAATCTTTAAATATATAGAATGCCAAATTTCATGCTACATATTTTTATAATGGTACAAAAATTTAAAAGGCTGAACCTATTATATCAAAACATTTTAAATATGTATAATTTTTTAAATAAAATAAATACTAGAGAAATACACTGAATTACTGTGGTGGCCAAGTCAGGTAAAGAGATTAGGAATGATCTTTTATCTTTTTTCCTGCTTTCTAAATTATCTGCAATCAGATCATGTTACTTCTCTAAGAAAACAGAAGAATGAAATCTGTGTAGCATGTGTATATGTGTAAGATATAATGTTAAAAATCCAAGCAGAATGCAAAATTGCATCCAATGATAGGATTAAAAGTACATGGAGGGGCTGGGATTGTGGCTCAATGGTAGATTGCTCACCTAGCATGCTTGACGCACTAGGTTCCATCCTCAGCATCACTTAAAAATAAACTAAAGATATTGTGTCCACTTAAAACTAAAGTAAACAAAACTACATGGAAGCCCGTCCTGGTGGTGCACACCTGTAATCCAAGCTACTCAGGTGGCTGAGGCAAAAAAAAGGCAAATTCAAATCATTCTGGGCAAATTAATAAGACCCTGTGTCAAAATAAAAATATAAAAAGGGCTGGTGATTATCTCAGTAGATGAAGCACTCCGGGGTTCAATCCCCAGTAAACACACAGAGACATATACACACACATACACACTTTAAAAAAGTATATGAAGGGCTGGGGTTGTGGCTCAGTGGTAGAGCACTTGCCTAGCATGTGTGAGGCACTGGGTTCAGCTCTCAGCACCACATATAAAATAAATAAACAAACAAAATAAATGTCCATCAACAACTAAAAAAAACTTAAAAAATGTATATGAAAACATACATGCAAAAAAAAAAAAAAAAACCCTAGAAAAATATCATCCAAACGAAAGTGTTTTTGTAATGTGAGGTGGATTAAAAATGAACTTTGTCCATATTAAAAAATAATTTTAACCAAATTCTTAATTTCAAAAATGCTATAAAATGATTATTATTTCTTATATTGTTTTTAAAAAGTAATTATAAAACTATCTAGGAACTTGAAAATATTCATGAATTTAAGTGACAATAGAACACAGTGAATGCAGTGAAGCAGTGGAATTATGTTTGCAATTATGTCAAACTGGTTCTGCCTGTGCTTAAGGTGTTACTGGAAAGGAACATGCAGAAGCACAGTATTAGTGTAATATGAAAGATGTTGTTTTCCTAATTTCCCAATACTGAAAAGTATACAATCTTTTTCAATAAAATAATAGTTTAAGACATTAAGAAAGAAGGAAAAAATAAGGGCCAAAAAAAAATTGAGTCCTCTGCATGTAATAGTTTGTAAAAAGTATATTCATGTGGGTGAAAAGCTGAAATGAAATAGAACAGGGTAATCAACAGTGTCTCATATTCCAGTGGAGAGGTTTTTTACATTTGGTTCTTTTGGGTCTTCTGTACTTTTCCAAACTTTTAGTAATATGGTGATTGTACTTTTGTAATTTAACAAATGTTTTAATGAGTGGGTTAGGCTAGATGAGATATAATAGATAAAAGGATACATAGAGCTGAAGTCCAAGGTCCCCAGAGTGCATTCTAGTTAGAACATTCAAAGATGAAATGGAAGATCAGAAGTGGCTGACTCACTGATTATTAGCTCACTGCTGGTGCTTCTGCCTAACAAGCTGAAGAGAGTGAGTTCCACTTAGAGTGGAACATTAAGCAAATGGTGTCAGCTCAAGCATTTACATTATCTCCTGGGCAGAAAATGGAACTGGAAATGGGTGCTGACTAGAAAATTAACTGGTCATGTGCCCTTGGCCTTCACAGTCTCCTCAGAAAGAAGGCAATCTTCTGGCTGAAGAAGTTGCAATACTAACTTGCAATACTTTTTTGAAAATATTTTTAGTTGTAGATGGACACAATACCTTTATTTTATTTCTTTATTTTTATGTGGTGCTGAGGATCAAATCCAGTGCCTACCATGTGCTAGGCAAGTGCTCTACCACGGAGCTGCAACACCAGCCCCATAGTTTGCAATTCTTTGATACTGAAGCATCACACTTTATATTATGTCTGAGACCAACCATGATTCAGGAAAATGATTGACTAGTCCAGTCACACTAGGTGAGGATATAGTCACTCATCACCAGCCCCATTTAATTACGTGGAGAATTGTCCTTTCTATGATGTGGCAGTAATTTTTGCTGTTTTTCCTTTGAATAAGTAATTCAGGGTTCTAAGATCTCTGAGTCCCAAATCAGACAGGTCATTTGTTGGCTCATAGTCCTAGAAACACTTGTCTGCCTCATCTAAGCTTCTTGATTTTTATTTTTCCTTTCTCTCAGGAGTTTTCTTCCTAAAAGAAGTTCTGTGAGAAGTCTTACCTAAAGGTTTTTCTAGCATTCAGATTGGCACTCCACCATCAGCATTCCTAGTCACATTTTGTCCTTTTCCCCTTGAAGAAGGGAGCAAGGTAGGGAAGCTATAAATTCCCTCCAGAGCTGTGTGCACTTCTTCCTTAAAATAAGAAATCACCAACAAAGTACCCTAAGAAAAGTGGAGACCTATACTGAGGTGTGTGTTTGGGGGAGTAGAGGTGAGGGAAGCCAGGCATCTCTAGACAATGACTGTTTTCTGAGAATAAACAGCGTGTCATTACCTATATCCAGCCTCCAGAAATTTGAAGAACCTACTTTCTCACATTTTGAGCCCTCCTTAAGATGTTTAGAGAGTTGAATCACATAGACCCTCTAGATTCCATTCCATCAGAGTAAGAGTTACCAGCAAGGATAGCTCAGAGGTCCCGATTGTGACTCTGGACAAAAACCAGGGAGAATGAGAAGACAGTTTGCTTGAACTGAATGAAATAGAGGAGAAAGGTACCCTTGCCTTTTATTTCAGAGGAAATTCTTCAGTCTCTAATATAGGAACAGACAAAATTTTTTTTCACTGCATTTCTGGCTGAGTAATGATGGAAGACAATAAATGCAAAATGAAAAACCATCTCTTTTGACTTAGCAATTTACATCATCTGACTGTCTCCTCAATACAACAGGGAAATATGTAGTTGCAGGCTAAACTTTTTAAATGAAGCATGTTTTTCTCCCAATTGAAAGATATTACAGTATCACTGATGAAAAATCTCCTTTGCTCCAAACCTGGCCCCAAGAGGGATGTGGATCCATGTAACTTTCTTGCTATTGATGTAAAAGTATATAATTTATGCAACAGTAACAGAAAGGAATCTGTTCCAATAAAGGAAAAAAAAATTGCCCTAAGGCAGACTGCAAGAGGGAATTCAATCATTGTCTGGGTGAACTAATCAATAAAAAAATCCAATTAATTCAGTTTGGTCTACATGATAGGTCAGTGGCCTGTTTAAACATATCTTTTGGGGAGCAGGGTGTGTAGGAGGTAGGGTGAAGAGGGAGAGCAGTTAGCAAACAAAGTCAATATTACATGACAGATGCTATATGAAACAGTGAGGATTTAATGTAAAGACTGCCATCTCTACCTGCAAGGACCAATGAAAGCCTCAGAATTGATGCAGTACTTGAAATGAATCATGGAAGATATATAAGAAATATACATTCTGCAAGAAGAAAGTTGGGGTAGGTAGTTAGAGGAAATAGTATTTGCATAGTTTTGTAATATTAAAAATCATGATGCATTCATGAATGTCAGGCCTAAAGTAAGGGGCCATACTAAAGATGGCAGCCTCTTTTTTGATGTGGATCTTTGTAACTTTCTTACTCTAGAGTCATGACTTGCTTGTCTTCAGAACCTATTCCAGGATACATATGACCAACATTTTTAAGAGGTTATTGTTTAACTTTTATGTAGCAAAGCAAAAACAAATACAAGAAAGGGGTAAAATATCAAGGAATGAGCTCAATAAAAAATTCAATAGCTACATGAAAAAACTTAAAATTCCACAGAGGAACATAAAAGCCAAATTGAATAAATAGAAAAATATACCCTGTTCTTGGATAAGAAGACTCAGTTTTGTAAAGATAAACCCTGAATCAATCCCCTGAACCTCTTCCCTGCAATTGATCTGTAAATGAAATATAGTGCCAATTATGGCAGTAAGTAGATACATACATGCAGAGCATATATATGTGTGGAGGGGTATTCAATTAATGTATAGATAGGCTGCTTCCAAACTCTATTTGTAGAGATAAAAAAGAACACTCACAATATTTATAAAAATGAAATGTTTTGGGGGCTGGGGTTGTGGCTCAGCGGCAGAGCGGTCACCTATCACTTGCGTGGACTGGGTTCGATCTTCAGCACCATGTAAACATAAATGCATTGCATTGTGTACAACTAAAGTAAATAAATAAATATTTTTAAAAATGAAATGTTTTAGATATTTCTGCAATAATTCTGCATAATAAACCTCAATTTTAACCAGGTTGGAGCTCAAATATTCATTTTTCTTGTTCATGGGTCTACATGTTGGTTATGGTTTGGCTAACCTCAACTGGGCTCTTCTTGTCATGGTTTTAAGCTACAGTTTGAGTACATGTTTGCTCCATGTGACCCCTTTCCCCATGAACCAGGAGATATCCAGGACATGTTCTTTTCATGGTGACTTCCAAGAGCCCAAGACGGCAAACCAAACTGTACAGGGATATTTATAAGGCCTTTGTTCACAACATATCCTCTAACATTCCATTATCCAAAGCAAGTCATGTGGCCATACCAGACATTAAATAGTCAAGGTGATACTATGTCTAATAGGAGGTACTGCAAAGTTGCATGGTAAAGGATATGGATAAATATTTGCCTAACAAGAAGAAAGTATAAAATTGGAAACACAAATTGAAACTATCACAATAAAAATGAGAGAGTACAAGCTCTACAAGATATAAAAACATATCATCAAGCTATGATCATTAAAATATTTTGAAGCTTGTTGGTAAATATATAAAGAGATCAATAACAGATTCAAACATATGTAAAAAAAATAGTGCTTGAGCAGGGAATGGTGGTGCCTGCCTGTAATTTCAGTGGCTCAGGAGACAGAGGCAAGAGGATCACAAGTTCAAAGCAGCCTCAGCAAAGGCGAGGCCCTAAGCAACTCAGTGAGATCCTGTCTCTACGTAAAATACAAAATAGGACTAGGGATGTGACTCAGTGGTTACCCAGTACAAAAAAATAGTGCTTGATAAAGTTGTTGGGTCTAGTCAGGATGCTCCAGGTAAACCAGAAACTGGTTCTGTGCAACTTAATCTGAAAAGGGAGTTACTAGTTTTATTTGAGGAAGTACATAAAAGCATAAAAGTATCAGCAAAGAGAACCAGGTTTGGAAATTGGGAGAAACCAAAAACTAGGAAGCAAGAAACACAAAGATTTGACCCTTGACTTTCTCAATCTGGTCAAGTTCATATAGCTGAAAGGTCTAGGTAAGGTGCTGAGTAGACAATATTTTTGAGGATGAATTCTAAACAGACTCCTTGATTGGACTACAGTAGCAGTCCAGATTCAAAGTCCTAGAGAGAGTACCAAAATAATTTAATTAGAATCTTTGCATTCAGGAGGTATGGAAAAGCATATCTAGCATTTATTGTTTACTTTTTTGGGAGGGGGAGGGGTAACTGCTTTAATAGGAAAGGTATGCAAAGGCAATGCTGCCTATATCTAAGTGTATATAACATATGGCATTTCTAACCAAAGGAGGAAACATTAAATATTCAGTAAATTATGTTGAGAATCTAGATAGCTATTGTAGGTGCAGGTCCTTGAGGTAAGGTCTCTATCTTATTTATCATATGAAAATAACCAAATTGAACTGTAAGAAACAGAACTCTAGAATTATGGTAATAAAAGGGAAGATCATGTTTTATTTTTTGTTACTTTTAAAGCAAGACATTGTATCCAAAAAGGATTAAAATATTGATAAATTAATAAATTAAATATATAAAAACCAAGCATAAACAAAACATTAAAAACACAATCAGCAAACAAAAATACTTGAAGCATATATAACAAAGATGTAATTTCTTTGATATGTAAAAACTCTTTTAAATGGAGAAATAGACAAAGGACAAAAACAAGGAGCTCACAATGAGGATAACAAATAACTTTTAAATATAAGATTCTCAACCTCAGTAAATATAAAAATGTAAATTAACAGAATAGCTAGAACATTCTGCAGCTAACAAAGAGGCAGTATATCAGATGAAGCTGCATTGCCTGGGTTTGTATCCCAGTTCTTCCTCTTGCTGCTTCGTGACATTAGGAAAACCACTTATTCTCTGTGCATGAGTTTTCTAATTTGAATTTATGTGTATATACAGATATACATGTATGATTGCGTGTGTTCATATGTATATACACACACACATATATGGAGAGAGAGAGAGAGAACTTAAAACATTGTTTGGCTATCATAATCACTATATATATACTGTCTGTCATCACTGTAGTTATTAGAGAAGTCCCAAACATATGCTCCTTTTCAATTTTTTCCTAAAATGTAGTAAAGAGTGATTAAGTTGGGAGGGGAGAAGGAAACTACTCTTTAATGTTTCAGGGATTAATGTATTAGGTATTACATAATAACTGCAAAATCCAATGAAATAGGTATTTTGATTCTCATTTTAGATATGGAGAAGTTGAAGTTCTGAGAATGGTTGACACTTGCTTTAAGGTCATAGGAGGACTGGTGTGTTGCAGAATCAGAATTGGAACACAGGTACATCTAACAACCAAGCTGCCTTCTCTGAATGGATGAGGAAACACTTGTGAAGAGATTGCCAGAAGGTCTCTGGATCCATAGAAAATAAACAAGGAGACTCAAATCTGGTTGGATTATAAGAAAGATCTTCTGGATATAATAGATATAATCTTAGTGGTTTTTGTTGTTGTTGTTTGTTTTGTTTTGTTTTTATTTTTTACCAGGGATTGAACTCAGGGGTACTCAACCACTGAGCCACTCCCCAGCCCTATTTTGTATTTTATTCAGAGACAGGGTCTCACTGAGTTGCTTAGTGCCTCGCTTTTGCTCAGGCTAATTTTTTGAACTCACAATCCTCCTGTCTCAGCCTTCAAAGCCGCTGAGATTACAGGTGCTCAGCCATAACCTTAATTATTTGATGAAACTTAATATTGATTTCCATTGTGGCCTTATTAATATACATTCCCCCAACGGTGTATAAATTGTTCCTTTCCACCTGCATGCATTGTCACCAGCATTTTATTTATTTATTTTATTATTTTAGTACTGGGATTAAACCCAGGGTTGCTTAACCACCAAGCCATACCCCAGGCTTTTTAATTTTTTTTTTTAATTTTCAGACAGGGTCTTGCTAAGTTTCTTAGGGCCTCACTAAGTTGCTGAGGCTGGCTTTGAACTTGTGATCCTCCTGTCTTAGCCTCCCAAGCCACTGAGATTGTTTTTTGTTCTCTTGATGATACCTATTCTTTCTGGGAGGAGATGGAATCTCAATGTGGTTTTATTTTTGGTACCAGGGATTGAACTCAGGGACACTTGATCTCTGAGCCACATCCCCAGGCCTTTTATCTATTTTATTTAGAGACAGGGTCTCAATGAGTTACATAGTCCCTCACTTTTGCTGAGGCTGGCTTTGAACTCTCAATCTTCCTGTCTTAGCCTCCTGAGCCCCTGGGATTACAGGCATGTACCACCACTCCAGGATCACAGTGTGATTTTGATTTGCATTCCTTTGAATATTAAGATGTTGAATTTTTTCATATAATTATTGGTTTATTGTACTTCTTTTGAGAAGTGTCTATATAGTCCATTTTCCCATTTATTGATTGGGTTATTTGCTTTACGGATTTTAAATTTTTAAGTTCTTTACATATTCTGGGTATTAATCCCCTGTTGGAAGAATAGCTGCCAAAGATTTTCTCCCATTCTGTAGGCTGTCTCTTTTTTAAATTTATTTTTATTTTTTTTATTCAAAGTTGTTGTATTTACAATAGTAGTATGCATTTTAATTCATAATAAAGATATAGAGCATCTTTTTACAAAACACTGTTTGTATACAATTTATATTTGTACCATCCAAATCTTCAATCATGCATTTGGAGGCTGATCCACAGTGGTGTTGGGTCGGGGTACATAGGAGGATTAGAGGAATGGTAGAAAGGTCAAAGGGGAGGGAGGGGAAGGAAGGGAGCAAGGGGGGAGGGAGGGGAAAAAGAAAAGGTGGTCGAATAAGATATAGGCTGTCTCTTTACTTTGTTAATTGTTTCTGCTGTGCAGAGACTTTATTTTATTTATTTGTTTTTGTTTTTGGTACTGGAGATTTAACCCAGGGGCATTTAACCACTGAGCTACATTCCAAAGCCTTTTTTATGTTTTATTTGGAGTCTCGCCCAAGTTCTCAGTTGATAAGGCTGACTTTGAACTCAAGATTCTACTGCCTCAAACTCTGGAGCTGCTAGAATTGTAAGCATGTGCCACCATGCCCAGCTGCTATGCAAAAACTTTTTAATTTGACATATTAGAAGGAATTAAAGTCTGCATACTATAGAGATACCTGCACGCACATGTTTACTGCAGCACAATTCACAGTATCCATGTGATAGAACCAACACACTAGATTCCTATCAATGGACAAATGAATAGAGAATGTGTAGTCTATATATCTAACAGAGTATTATTCATCCATAAAGAAAAATGAAATTGTGTCATTTGTAGAAAGATGGATGGAACTGGAGATCATCATGTTAAGCAAAATCAGTCAGACTCAGAGACACCAAGTACTGCATGTTTTTCCTCATATGTGGAATCTAAGGAAAATAGAAGACAAGAACAGCAGAGATTACTGAAGATGAGGAGGAAGATCACAGGGAGGGGGAGAAAAGGGAGATATGGGAGCAGATATGATCAAACTGTGTTATTTGCATGTATGTATATGCCATAATGAAACAAATTATTCTGTATCTAGCAAATGCATGATTAAAAGAAAGACAGTCTGGGCATGGTGGCTCACAGCTGTAATCCCAGTGGCTTGAGAGGCTGAGGCAGGATGATCACCAGTTCAAACCAGCCTCAACAAAAGTGAGGCCTTAAGCAACTCAGTGAGACCCTGTCTCTAAATATAATACAAAATAGATCTGGGGATGTGGCTCAGTGATTGAGTGATCCTGAGTTCAACACCCTCTCCTGTCCCCCACAAAAGAAAGACCTTCTGTTTCCTTTTATGATGTCCTTTCAAGTCAAGTACTTATTTAAGTGATCATACTGTTTAAATTGTTAAAACAAAACATCTAATTAGGGAAATCTCTTGAAGCCGTTCGAATTATTGTGTTATACTTTTCACCAAATAGATTTTTAGTGAAAAAGAATTTTATGATTAGCTAAAAATTCAAGTAGCATGAAAGGGTAAGCAACGAAATATAAGCCTCCACTTTTCTCTAGACCCTGATTCCCCAAGTCTCTTCTCCACAAAAGAAGACACTGTTGACATTTTCTTATGAATCATTTCAGAAATATTCTAAGCATATAAAAGCAAATGCATTTTCATGCCCCTACGTTGTTTTTTAACTTGGTAATATCAGCACATGCAGAAATACTTCACTTTTCAATATGGTTACTTAATATTACATTAGTTGTATGTGCCATTAATCTATATAACATATCCCTTATTAGTCATTTGCTCTTATCAGTGATGGTTTAATAGATTATTTTTGTTTTTCAGTACAAACCTGCCGAAAGTTCTCAGTAATAGACTTGCTGGATCATTTGAACAATTTGATAGAAAGTACAAAATTGACCTGCTCTAAAGTTGCACATCAGTTCCTACTCCTATGTAGGATAGTGCTTATTTTACCATAACTGCTAATTTTTTATCACCCTGTTATCAACCTTACCAATTATAACTACAATACCCAGATGCTGATATATGTGGTTTGTGTGTATTAATTCATTTAATTCTTACAACTACCTGATGAAAAGAGTATTGTCTCCTCCATATTACATATGAGGAAACTTGAGACAAAGAGAGGTTATATAGCTGGAAAGTAGCAAAGCTGTCATCCAGTAATCTAGCTCCCAAGTCTGTATTTTTAAATTTAAGTTATTTAAATAAAATTAATAAATAATACTCCACCACTCTCCTACTCTCTACTTCTTCCTATCATATGGAAATCAAACTATGATATGTTCCTATATCTTGACTTTAAATAATATTATATAATCACACAATATAATCACACAATGTTTTGTGGGGTGCTTCATTGTGGTATATATGCATATACAGAAAAACATAATTTGATTAAACTCACTTCACAATATCTCCACTCTTCCCTCTTCCCTCTCCCCAGTCCCCTTCCTCTACACTAATGTTCTCTCTTCTAATTTCATGACATCCCTTTTTCCTCATTTTCTCCAATCTAGCTTTCATGTATGAGAGAAAACACTTTTTCTATCTGAATCTGATATAGTTTTCTCAAAAATTATGGTCTTTAGTTTCATCCATTTTGCTGCAAATGACGTAATTTCATTCTTCTTTATGGCCACATAAAAATCCATTGTGTGTGTGTGTGTGTGTGTGTGTGTGTGTGTAGTTTATCACATTTTCTTTATCAATTCATCTGTTGATGAAAAAATAGACTGATCATATAATTTGGCTATTGTGAATTATGCTGCAATAAACATGGGCGCACATTTACTGTGAAGTATGCTGACTTTATCATACAGCCCAACTAGACCACTCCTTGGTATTTAACCAGAGTCTATACTCCTTATCTTTGCACTAAACACTTCTTAGTTCCCTTTCTTTATCTTCCTGTACCCCAGGAGTAACACTTTTTCCTATGTTCAATGATCAAAACCCTCTTCTGTATTACCAGTTGAAGGGCTCGCAGAAATATTGACCATTTTGAGTATTTAATAGGGATCAATATAGTACACTGCAACTTAGTAGCCCTCAGAACAGGCATGTCACAAATAGCAAGTGTAAGGCAATTTCCCTTGGCTCCATTGGGCTTATTAATTAGTGGACTGATATTTTCTTTCTTTTATGTTTTTTTTTTCACCATAAGGCAGGTACTTTGGGGTCTTTCCTTTTCACCTGTTGACAACATTTTTTTAAAATTGACTTTTACTTTGAGATAATTGTAGTCACATGTCATTATAAGAAAGAGATACTTGTACTGTTTACTAAAAAAAAGTTTCCCTCAATGAAAATATCTCACATATCTATAATACATTATCAAAACAGGGATTTTGGGGCTGGGGTTGGGGCTTAGTCGCAGGGCACTTGCCTAGCACGTGTGGAGCCTGGGTTTGATCCTCAGTACCACATAAAAATAAAGGCATTGTGTACAACTAAAACAAATAAATATTTTTAAAAACAGGGGTTTTAACATTGATACATTAAAAATATAGAACAATTTAATCACTATGAGGATCACTCCTTGTGCTATTTTATTGACAACTGCACCTCTCTCCCACTTTGTACTTCTCCCTAACATATGGAAATCATACTAATATTGTTCTTATAATTTTGACGTTTTAAGAATACTATATAAATATAATCACACAATGTCAACTTTTGGTATTGGCTTTTATTCACTGAGAAAAATTTCTTGGAGATTCATCTACATTGTTGTGTATCAGTAGTTTATTCCATTTTAGTGTATTACATGGTACATATGCACCAAAGTATGCTTATATATTGACCTATTGATGGACCTTTTGATTGTTCCTGTTCTGGGAATGTAAGCTATAATTTCTCAGGGATAAATACCCAGTAGTATTTATTTGTGTGTCATGAAGTTCTTGTTAATATTCCTTTATTATCCTTTACAGAACTGCAGAAACTATAGTGATATACCCTGCATCATTCTTAATATAGGAAAGTTGTGTCTTCTTATTTTTTCTCCTGTTGTTGATTTTCTAAAAAAATCTTCATCAGTCTAAATAGGACTTCATCAATTTAATGATGGTTTTGAAGAATAAGATTTTTGTTTTGCTGATTTTCTCTATTTTTTTCCTGTGTTCAATTTTGTTGACTCTACTTTTATCAATTTAGTTTTATTTTATTTTCATTTGTTTTACTTTTTTTCTGGTTTCTTGAGATAGAAACTTAGATTTCAATGCTGGGTAGAGTTGGAGGTTCAGCTCTCCTCTGGGCCTCTGCTTCTAGAGAAGAGAACAAGCAATGTTACCTACCTGCTGGTGCCACATTTTCCTACCTCTTGAATGTTGGTGACTGTGGAGGTTCAATCCCTTACTTGTTATTTCTGACATTAAGAATATGGGGAAAGTGTGGTGCTTATTAACCCCAATTTGCACTGCCTTGTTCACTCTCACTGATGCTGGTGGAGGTCATGGCTCAGTTCCCCAAAGGATGTCAGCAACACATGGGTGGAGGGGTAAGGCCTAGGGATGACTAACCCTACCTTGCATTACATCATTAAATATGGTTGTTTATGCATAGAAATGGAGGCTTAATATGGCACTGTATCCTCCTGATACTCCCTACACTTGAGAGGATAATCAGAATACTACCTTCCTCTTTCAGAGGGGAAATGAAACTCAGCTACCCACTTGGTCCCACAGGCACTATTCTGGAGAGAAAAATCTGATCACTGCTTGGTTCCATCTGGTGAGTGATGGAAGATGAGGTTTTTGCTTGGTTCCACTGATATTATCTAGCAAGAGACTCTAATCACTGCCCATATTTTTACTGTACAGGATATGGAAGGAAATCTTCCCACATGGCCTTTCCAATACCAGTTGGAAGAAGAATCAGAAATTTAGGATTAATTCTGCATAGCAAAAGTGTGTGTGAAATGTGGTAGATAACACACCCCATTGTGCCTCTGAGTGTGTGGTGAGAATTTGTTTTTCATTGATATTTAGCTGGAATAGGATAGTAATCACCAGAAAGATTTTTGTTAGGTTATCCTTTTCTAGTTCCTTTCATTAGGGAAAACAGCTTTTTTTTTTTTTTTTTTTTGGGGGGGGGGAGCTTTTCTTTTGTCTATGCAATTACAGGTTGGAGGTTTCTTGAGTGCCCTGTCTAGAATATATGGGAAATAAAATGGAAATCCAGGAAACTTACCTTGATGTGTTCCACAATCCCAAGTTCGCTAAGTAGCTCATCTTCCTCATTCTGCTTTTCAGAGTCATCTTATGTTAAGTAGTTTTGTTAGGTCAAGAGTTTTTCTAGGGACTAGACCATCTGAGCAAAACTGGACACCTTCACATTTATTAGATCTTAACTTAGTATAAGTCTGTCATGCATACCAGTTAAAAATGGGAGCATCGACTATCTTGGTTCATACCCACATCATTTTAAGCTGGATTATTACAAAAGTCACTTGACTTTGTCTTTTTTATTTCCTTTGGTTGTCCGTGTAGTCCCAGAACAAAAGCAGCATGGCATATTGTTTGAAAGTGGGCACTTTTTAAAAATTTAATTATTTATTTACTTATTCATAATGCACAAGTATAGCATCTTTTTACATACAACTGCTTGTATACAAAGTATATAAGTACCATTCAGATCTTCAATCATGCATTTAGGATAATGATATCCATCTCATTCAACCAAAGTTTTTTTTTCCTTCCCCCCCCCACTCCCCTTGTTCCCTCCCTTCCCCTCCTTTTCCTTTGACCATTATAGTGTTCCTCTAATCCTATGTACCCCCATCCAACAACACTGTGAACTAGCCTCCATATATCAGAGAAAACATTCGGTATTTGGATTTTTGAGATTGACTAATTTCACTTAGCATTATATTCTCCAACTTCATCCATATACATGCAAATGCCATTATTTTATTCTCTCTTATTGCTAAGTAAAATTCCATTTTGTATATATATACACCACATTTGCTTTATCCACTCATTTACTGATGGACATCTAGGATGGTTCCACAACCTACCTATTATGAATTGTGCTGCTATAAACATTGAAGTGGCTGTGTCACTGTAATATGCTGTTTTTAAGTCTTTTGGGAATAGACCCAGGAGTGGGATGGCTGGGTCATAGGGTGGTTCCATTCCCATTTTCCCAAGAAATCTCCATACTGCTTTCCATAGCGGTTGCACCATTTTGCAGTCCCACCAGCAATGTATGAGTGTGCCTTTTTCCCCACATCCTCTCCAACATTTATTGTTGTTTGTGTTCTTAATAGCTGCCATTCTGACTGGAGTGAAATGAAATCTTAGAGTAGTTTTGATTTGCATTTCTCTAATTGCCAGCGATGTTGAGCATTTTTCATGTATTTGTTGAATAAATGTGTATCTTCTTCTGAGAAGTGTCTTTTCAATTCCTTAGCCCATTTATTGATTGGGTTATTTGCCTTTTTGGTGTTAAGTTTTTTTAGTTCTATATACATTCCAGAAATTAGTGCTCTATCTGATGTGCATGTATTAAATATTTGTTCCCAATTAGTTGGCTCTGTATTCAGCTTACTGAAAGTTTCTTTTGCTGAGAAGTAGCTTTTTAGTTTAAATCTATCCCATTCATTAATTCTTGGTAATAGTTCTTGCACTACAGGATTCTTATTAAGGAACTTGGGACCTAATCCAACATGTTGTAAATTGGAGCTTACTTTTTCTTCTATTAGGCGTATTGTCTCTGGTCAAATTCCTAGGTCCTTGATCCACTTTGAATTGAGTTTTGTGCATGGTGAGAGACAAGGGTTTAATTTCATTTTGTTGCATATGGATTTCCAGTTTTCCCAGCACCATTTGTTGAAGAGGCTATCCTTTATCCACTGTACATTTTTGGCACCTTTGTCTAATACAAGATAGCTGAAATTATATGTATTAGTCTCTGTGTCCTCAATTCTGTACCATTGGTCCACCAGTCTATTTTGGTGCCAATGCCATGCTGTTTTTGTTACTATTGCTCTATAGTATAATTTAAAGTCCGGTATGGTGATGCCCCCTGCTTCACTTTTCTTGCTCAGGATTGCTTTGGCTATTCTGGGTCTCTTATTTCTCCAGATGAATTTCATGACTGCTTTTTGTATAATGCCTTTGGTAGTATGGACATTTTGACAATATTGACTCTACCTATCCATGAGCAAGGTAGGTCTTTCCATCTTCTGAGTTCTTCTATGATTTCTTTCTTTAGTGTTCTATAATTTTCCTTTTAGAGGTCTTTCACCTCTTTCATTAAGTTGATTCCCAGGTATTTTATTTTATTTTTTTATTATGTTGTAAATGGGGTAGTTTTCATCATTTCCCTTTCAGAGGCTTTGTCACTCATGTACAAAAATGCCTTTGACTTATGGGTTTTGATTTTGTATCCTGCTACTTTGCCAAATTTATTTACTAGTTGTAAAAGTTTGCTGGTAGATTTTTTGGGGTCTTCTAGGTATATTATCATGTCATCAGCAAATAGTGCTAATTTGAGCTCTTCTTTTCCTATCTGGATCCCTTTTAATTTATTTCGTCTGTCTAATTGCTCTGGCCAGAGTTTCCAGTACTATGTTAAATAGCAGTGGTGAAAGGGGGCATCCCTGTCTTGTTCCAGTTTTTAAAGGGAATGCTTTCAATTTTTCTCCATTTAAGGTAATGTTAGCTCTGGGCCTTGCATAAATAGCTTTTGTAATGTTGAGTTATGTTCCTGATATTCCTAGTTTTTCCAGTGTTTTGAACATAAAGGGGTGCTGTATTTTGTCGAATGCTTTTTCTGCGTCTATTGAGATAATCATATGATTTTTACCTTTAACTCTATTGATGTGATGTATTATGTTTATTCATTTCTGAATGTTGAAACAGCCTTGCATCCCTGGAATAAACCCCACTTGATCATGGTGCACTATCTTTTTGATATGTTTTTGTATCCAATTTGCCAGAATTTTGTTGAGGATTTTTGTATCTATGTTCATTAAAGATATTGGCCTGAAGTTTTCTTTTTTGGATGCGTCTTTGCCTGGCTTTGGCATTAATGTAATATTGGCTTTATAGAAAGAGTCTGGAAGAGCTCCCTCTTTTTCAATTTCTTGAAATAGTTTGAAGAGCATTGGTATTAGTTCTTCTTTGAAAGTCTTGTAGAACTCGGCTGTAAACCCATCAGGTCCTGGACTTTTCCTTGTTGGTAGCTTTTTGATGACATCTTCTATTTCTTCGCTTGTAATTGATCTGTTTAAATTCTGTATAGCCTCCAGATCCAGTTTAGGCAAATCCTGTGACTCTAGAAATCTGTCAATGCATTCAGCATTTTCTATTTTATTAGAGTACAAGTTGTCAAAGTAATTTCTAATTATCTTCTGTATATCTGAGGTATTTGTTGTGATATTCCTTTTTCATCATGAATGTTAGTAATTTGAGTTTTTTCTCTTTTTCTTTTCGTTAGCATTGCTAAGGGTCTGTCAATTTTGTTTATTTTTTCAAAGAACCAACTTTTAGTTTTGTCAATTCTTTGAACTGTTTCCTTAGTCTCAATTTCATTAATTCTGCTCTGATTTTAATTATTTCCTGTCTTCTGCTGTTCTTCTTTTTCTAGTGCTTTGAGGTGTGATGTTAAGTCGTTTATTTGTTGGGTTTTTTTTTTTCCTTTTAAGGAATAAACTCAGTGCAATGAATTTTCCTCTTACTACTGCCTTCATAGTGTCCCAGAGATTTCTATATGTTGTATCTGTATTCTCATTGACCTCTAGGAATTTTTTAATCTCCTCTTTGATGTCTTCTTCAACCTCTTGTTCATTCAGTAGCATGTTGGTTAGCTTGCAGTTGTTGGAGTAGTTTTTCTTATTCCTTGTTTTTTGTCGTTGATTTCCAACTTCATCCCTTTATGGTCTGATAGAATGCAGGGTAGTATCTCTATTTTTTTTATATTTTCTGAGAGTTGCCTTGTGACGTAATATATGGTCTATTTTGGAGAAGGAGCCGTGTGCTGCTGAGAAAAAAAGTGTATTCGTTTACTGAGGATGAAATATTCTATATATGTCCGTTAGGTCTAAGTTATTAATTGTTTTAAGGAGGCCTAAGGTTTCTTTGTTTAGTTTTTGCTTGGATGATCTATCCATTGGTGAGAGCGGTGTGTTGAAATCCCCTAGAATAACTGTGTTGTGGTCAATTTTACTCTTGAACTTGAGAAGGGTTCGTTTGATGAATGTAGGTGCTCCATTATTTGGGGCATATAGATTTATGATTGTTATAGCCTGTTGATGAGTGGTTCCCTTAAGTAGTAAGAAATATCCATCTTTGTCCCTTTTGATTAGCTTTGGCTTGAAGTCTACCTTATTTGAAATGAGAATGGAAACCCTGCTTGCTTCTGCAGGCCATGTAAGTGATAAGACTTTTCCCAGCCTTTTACCTTCAGTCTATTGATGTCTTTTTCTATGAGGTGTGTTTCTTGGAGACAGCAAATTGTTGGGTCATTTCTTTTAATCCATTCAGATAATCTGTGTCTTTTGAATGGCGAGTTTAGGCTGTTAACATTCAGGGTTATTATTGAGATGTGATTTTTATTCCCATCCATTTTTATTTGTATTATGATCTTTAGCTTGATTTGGTTTCTCTTCTGGTTGGTATTTCCCTTAGTTTAATATCTCCCTTTGTTGATTTTCATTGTTATTTTTCTCTTCTTCTTCAGGAAAAATTTTGCCCAGGATGTTCAGAACTGCTGGCTTTTGAGATGCGAAAGCCATCTTTTGCTTGTCATGGAAGGTTTTTATTTCATCTTCGAATCTAAAGCTCAGTTTTGCTGTATATAAGATTCTTGGTTGACTTCCCTTTTCTTTCAGAGCTTGAAATATGCTATTCCAGGTTCTTCTTGCTTTTAAGGTCTGGGTAGAAAAATCTGAACATAGTCTGATTTGTTTTCCTCTATATGTAATCTGCTTCCTTTCTCTTGTGGCTTTTAATATTCTCTCCTTGCTCAGTATATTAGGCATTTTCATTATGATGTGTCTTGGTGTGGATCTGTTGTGATTTTGTTTGGTTTTCGGTAACCCTCTTGAACTTGGTTTTCCCATTCATTCCTCAAGTTTGGAAAATTTTCTGTAATTATTTCATTAAATAAATTACTCATTCCTTTGGCTTGAAACTCTGCCCCTTCCTCTACCCAATCACTCTTAAGTTTGGTCTTTTTATGTTGTCCCATAATTCCTGAATGTTCTGTTCTTGATTTCTTACCATTTTTGCTGTGTAATCTAGATTTTTCTCTAGGATATATGAAGGAGCCCCAATTAGGAAGGGTTATTGCGGCTAGCTGGAAGCCATAAGTTCCACCTGATATGTATGTGACGCACCTGTAGGCACCCGCAAAGCTAAAGGTATATAACCGGGTGAAAGAGGTCGGAGTTAGGAGAACTAATTCATTCAGTCAGTCATGCAGTCGCTCAGTCGGTCAGAAGAAGAGTTCGGGTCGGAGAAGAAAAGAATCAGAGCGGCCAGAACGTAGGCAGATCGGTTACAGAAGAGAAACCAGATAGAAGAAGTAATAGCTGGTCAGAGTTAGGCCGAGGCTCCCGAGGAAGAAAGAAGAAAGAAGCTCTAAAAAATAATCTTTCTCTAAGCTAAGCTCTCTCTATCTTTCTTTCTCTCTCTCTAAGCTAAGAAGACAAGAAGAAAAGCTCTCTCTAATCTTTCTCTCTAAAAATCTTTCTTTCCCTCTCTAAGCTCTCTCTAAGAAAGTAGAAGTAAAAGTAGTAATAGCTTTACTCTGCCTCCGAGAGTTTTCCTCCCGGGTTACGGTACCAGGTAGCTTACAAATGGTGGTCTGTCCGGGGCTCGGCAGGCAGAGAAGAAAAGATAAGAAATAAGAACAAGAAGCTAAGATAGTGACGAGAGCGAAGAAAAAGCATAGCCTCTGACTCAGTTGAGGCCAGTTAAGAATTAAGCCAAAGCAGAGTAGCCAGCGAAAAGCCAAAGCAGAGTAGCCAGCGAAAAGCCGAAGAGAGCCGGCCAAAAGCCATAGAGAAGAATAGCATGGTAAAAGCCATACAGAGAAAAAGCCTTGAGCTTTAGCAAAAAGCCATAAAGAAAAAAGCCATGAGCTTAAAAGAAAATAGAGAATTAAAAAGCACGGTGAAAACCATGCAGAGAAAAAGCCATTGAGCTTTGGCAAAAAAGCCATAAAAATAAAGAAGAGACAAGAGAATAGAAAAAAAAAAAAAAGTCAAAGCCGCTTATGCAATTGTGCTTAACTAAGTGCATTAGCTGCTTATCAGCAGTAGGCTTCCTTAAAGCCACAGCACCTCCTCAAAAAGGGCTCAAATATCCACCCTTTTAAAAACAAAAGGTGAAAAGCTAGGTAGGGACAAGAAAATAAAAGAAAATAGAGAAAATAAAATAGAGAAAATAGAATTAAAGCACCTTTTTAAACTAAAGGGGAGGAATATGAAGAATCCCCAATTAGGAAGGGTTATTGTGGCTAGCTGGAAGCCATAAGTTCCACCTGATATGTATGTGACGCACCTGTAGGCACCCGCAAAGCTAAAGGTATATAACTGGGTGAAAGCGGTCGGAGTTAGGAGAACAAATTCATTCAGTCAGTCGTGCTGTCGCTCGGTCAGTCAGAAGAAGAGTTCGGGTCGGAGAAGAAAAGAATCAGAGCGACCAGAACGTAGGCAGAGCGGTTACAGAAGAGAAACCAGATAGAAGAAGTAATAGCTGGTCAGAGTTAGGCCGAGGCTCCCGAGGAAGAAAGAAGAAAGAAGAAAGAAGCTCTAAAAAATAATCTTTCTCTAAGCTAAGCTCTCTCTATCTTTCTTTCTCTCTCTCTAAGCTAAGAAGACAAGAAGAAAATCTCTCTCTAATCTTTCTCTCTAAAAATCTTTCTTTCCCTCTCTAAGCTCTCTCTAAGAAAGTAGAAGTAAAAGTAGTAATAGCTTTACTCTGCCTCCCTTTTAAAAACAAAAGGTGAAAAGCTACGGTAGGGAACAAGGAAAATAAAAGAAAATAGAGAAAATAAAATAGAGAAAATAGAATTAAAGCACCTTTTTAAACTAAAGGGGAGGAATATGAAGAATCCCCAATTAGGAAGGGTTATTGTGGCTAGCTGGAAGCCATAAGTTCCACCTGATATGTATGTGACGCACCTGTAAGGCACCCGCAAAGCTAAAGGTATATAACAGGGTGAAAGCTAAGGGTCGGATGTTTAGGAGAACAAATTCATTCAGTCAGTCGTGCTGTCGCTCGGGGGTCAGTCAGAAGAATAGTTCGGGTAGGGAGAAGAAAAGAATTCAGAGCGAACCAGAACGTAGGCAGAGCGGTTACAGAAAGAGAAACCAGATAGAAGAAGTAATAAGCTGGTCAGAGTTAGGCCGAGGCACCCTGAGGACGAAAGAAGAAAGAAGAAAGAAGCTCTAAAAAATAATCTTTCTCTAAGCTAAGCTCTCTCTATCTTTCTTTCTCTCTCTCTAAGCTAAGAAGACAAGAAGAAAATCTCTCTCTAATCTTTCTCTCTAAAAATCTTTCTTTCCCTCTCTAAGCTCTCTCTAAGGGAAAGTAGAAGTAAAAGTAGTAATAGCTTTACTCTGCCTCTGAGTTTTTCTCCCACGGCGGTTTGTGGCTGGCCATGACAGGAAGCTTACAGATATATATTTTGTCTTCATTGTCTAAGGTTCTTTCTTCCAAGTGATCTACTCTGTTGGTGATAACTTTCGATTGAGCTTTTTATTTTGGTTTATTGCTATCCTTTCATTTCCGGAATTTCTGTTTGGATTCTCTTTAGAGCCTCTATCTCCCTATTGAAGTAATCTTTTACTTCCTGTATTTGTTTATGGAGTTCTTTGTCAAAATGATCTTTCGCCACCTGTATTTGCTCCCTCATCTCATTTTTTTAGTTCATTCTTAAGTTCCACAAACATTTGGAATATGTAATTTCTAAATTCCATCTCTGGCATTTCACCAACTTTGCATGCCATTGAAGGAAGAAGAAAAAATAAAAAAGTGAGAAGGAAGAAAAGAAAGAAAGAAAAGAGTAGCAGAAGCAAACAAACACACTGTCAATCAAAACAAAAACAAAGCAAAAACAAACAACAAAACCCCAAGAAACAACTAAACAAACAAAAACAAAAACGTTGAACCCAGGAACAAGACTCAAACAAAATGGACTCTTGGAAGCCCTTCTTTTTTCCTTTCCAGTTTAAGCCAATTGACCAGGATCCTGTCCAGTCAGCAATCCTGTTAGTGGAGTCGAGGCTGCACCTTTGGCCCTTTGCAGAATGGCACAGTGGAAGAGTGGAGGGGGCTTATCCTCAGGTTGGGCCCTGCATGCAGCAGCAGGTAGATGCTACTCTGGGCCCTGGATTCCAGGCAAACTAGCGGCTGGGTCTCTCCTTCCAGGTGGGCGGGTGCCTACCTCTTGCTCTGGTCACAGCTGGGCAGGTCGCACTCTCCCCCGGGAGTGGAAGGGGCCCTTCCCCAGGTCTGGCCCTGCGTGCAGCAGCAGGGAGATGCTACTCTGGGCCCTGGAGGTCAGGCAAACTCTGGGCACTTTTTTATATACTTTTTTTTTTCTTTTTCAGTTCATCTGTTGGTGAGCATTGTAGTTGGTTCTATAGTTTGGCAATTGTAAATTGCGCTGCTATTAAACATTCAGGTGGCTGCATTCCTAGAGTATACTGATACACAATGGAGTATTACTCAACGATAAAGAAGAATAAATTTTGCTGGTAAGTGGATACAACTGGAAACTATAATGCTAAATAAAATAAGGTTTTTTTCAGTTTTTTCAGGAGAACATGTGTGTACTATGGACACTTTCACTTTAATTGTATCTTAACTTCAAAGTGAAATAATCCAGACCCAGAGAGTCAAAGGTCAAATGTTTTTTCAAATATGTGGAAAGTAGACAAAAATTAAGGAATAAGTATAAAAGGGGGATCCATGAAAATAAAAGAGATCAGTAGAGCAGATGAAGGGCATTTAGTGGACTAGAGGAGACAAAAAAGTACAAGAATTGTCCAGTTAACCTGACAGAACTTTTATATGTATATATATATAATTATACCACAGTGAATTTTACCATTTTCATATCTCTATGATGTACTAATTAAAATAATACTATAAGTGAAGAGCATAAAGATTAATGGGGTAGAGGAAAGGGAACAGAGGAAGGGAGGAGAGGAGGGTACTAGGGACTGAACTGGAACAAATTGTATTCCACACTTTTATAATTATGTGAAAATGAATTATATTTTATACACACACACACACACACACACACACACACACACACACATATATATAAAATTAACTAATAAAAAGGAAAGCATGCACTTTTGAATTGGTAGACCTGGGTTTGAGTTTTAGCTCTGCCACTGACTGAGCTATGGGAACATTGTTAAGACCCTTTTCCTCAAAAAGCTTTGACTTTCTCATTTTTCAAATGGATTCAGCAATATTGGCCACAAATGCAGGTTTCTCTGTGCTATTTAGTACAAACTTGGTAGAGGTATGCAGTCTATAAGTAGCTATAACTATGATCATCTCCCTAAAATTCATATTTGAGCTAGTCACCACCCTGTCACAAACCCCTGATTGCCTCACTAAAATCAAAGCTCCATAACCACAATAAAAGCCTTTCAAGATCTGACCTAACCCTACGGTTTTAGTTGTAACTCTGACATTTGCAACCAGCTGTTCTCATCCGTGACAAATTTCCCAAACAAAAATTTCTCTTTAAGTCTCAGAACATTTGCATTCACACCCCCATTCCTTCTATATAAAATGTCCTTTACCTCTCTTCTTATATTAATATTTTACAAACTATGTCACCTGTAATAACTCTGATTGATATTGTGAATTTTTCTATCCACCCCTAAGTATTCGAGCATACAAATTGTGCCCCCAAAGTTTATTTCCTTCTGCCTCCTACACACATTCTTATTACAACCTGATCATACTATCATAATTATTTTTTTTATATGTCTGTCATCCTCAACCCCTCTCAACATTCTTGAATGTCTCAAGAGTGAGGGCTGTGGCCATTACCCAGAAAAGTGCCTGACAGACACTAAATAAATGTTTATTGAACAAAATGATTTAAAAGCTCTATTACTTAGAACTTAATCCACTTTGCTAAAATGTGTCCTATATAAAACAGCAGAGATGCTGCAGAATGCTCCTGAATTCAGGCAAGATTATAGTAGCAAAAATACCTCAGAAAATTGTGTGGAAATTTTTCTTCCTTTTTCTCCTCCCCTCCTCCTACTTCTTTCTCTCTCCTTTTCTCTCTCTTTTTTTTTTTTTTTTATCTTTCACTGCAGTTTTTATTATTTTACTATGGTAAACTTGCTTACATACAACATTAAGTTCAGTATCCACTTTAGCCTCTTTTTTTTTTTTTTTTTGGACCAGCTCAGTGCTTAACCACTGAGCTACATCCCCATTTTTTTTAATTTATGTTTTTATTTATTTATTTTTATTTTGAGACAGAGTTCTTGCTAACTTGCTTAGGCCCTCACTAAGTTGCTGAGGATGGCTTTAAACTTGTGATCCTCCAGGAATTATCATTCTCCTGAGTTGATGAGATTACAGGCAGGCACCACTACACCTGGCCAATTTAGCCATTTTTGAAGGTACAGTTCAACAGCAATAAGTACATACACACATTGTTGTACCATCATCACCACAGTGTTTTTCCAGAAAGCAACACTGAATAATGAAGGCCCTAGATAATAGTAATGTAAGCTAAAGTAAGCTTTACTTTGAAATACTAAAATATCATCAGACCAAGAATTTCATAACCCTTGTGGAGTCTATCCTGGCCAATTGAATGGCTAATCGGGCATTTCGGTGCATTAAAATAAATTTAGGTGACCATAACATAAGAAGCCTTGGCTAAATCTGGGCTAAACCAAGGATGTGCAACATCATCTACTAACTGAGACTGAAACGGGGAGCAGGCCAGTCAACAATCTTTCCATTTCTAAACCCACTGGCATTTCCATAGCATTTCCAGAGGCAAGAGAGACAATCAATAAATCCACCTTGGTCACCTGACACCTAGTCCAGGCTCTGGAATGTTGCTATTTTTAGTAAGCCTCCTTTCTACTACAAAAAGACATATAAAACCCTTCTAGTTAAATCAGGATTTCAGAGTATTGCATTGTGATTCAGGTTTTTCTATGAGTAAAAACAACTCTTATGAGGCAAATTGAGTTGGTTTGGAATTTTTCAGGAGCAACATAACAGTCTTGTGGCATAAATAGCCCTATGAGGGTAAGAAAGCAGCATCAGGTAGGAACATGATGTTCTAGTCCTAACTCTTCCAATTACTCAGTTGTATAATTTTGGTCTCAGTTTCCTTATCTACAAAATAAGTGTGATAATTCTGGCCCAAATTACTCCATAGATTTTAGGGACAGAGAATAAGAGAAATTTAATAATAATAAATAAGGTGTGTTACTTTTGTGTGGAGTCATCATTACCATGGGAAAAATGAAGCTCTGAAATTCCATGGGAAGAACTTTTCTGAGCCCATTGATAGCAAAGATTGATGCCAGAATAAGAATTTTTTTAAATTTGTTCTAATTAGTTACACATGAGAGTAGAATGCACTTTGACACATCATATAAAATTGGAGTATAACTTCTCATTCTTCTGGTTGTATGACGTAGAATCCCACTGGTCGTTTAGTCATATATGCACATAGGATAATAATGTCTGATTCATTCTACTATCCTTTCTACCCACCATACACCCTCCCTTTCACTCCCTTCTGCCTAAACCAAAGTAACTCTTTTCTTTTTGGCACGGGAATTGAATTCAGGGGCACTTGATCACTGGGCCACATCTCTAGCCCTTTTTTGTATTTTATTAGAGACAGGGTCTCACTAAGTTGTTAAGTGACTTGCCATTGCTCAGGCTGGCTTTGAACTAGTGATCCTCCTGCCTCAGTCTCCCAAGTGCTGGGATTATAGGCGTGTGCCATGGCATGTGCCACCACACCCGCTTCCACGCCCAGCTCCAAAGTAACTATATTGTTTCCAAGCCCCACCCCATATTGTGAATTAGCATTCATATATCAGAGAACATATGGCCTTTAGTTCTTTTGGGATTGGCTTATTTAGCTTAGCAAGATATTCTCCAGCTCCATCCATTTACCAGAATATGCCATTATTTCACTCTTCTTTAAGGCTGAGTAATATTCCATTGTGGTAACATTTTCTTTATACATTCATCTGTTGAAGTACACCTAGTTTGGTTCCATAGTTTAGCTATTGTAAATTGAACTTCTATAAATATTGATGTGGCTGTGTCGCTATAATATGATAATTTTAAGTCCTTTGGGTATATAAACTGAGGAGTGGGGTAGCTGAGTCAAATGGTGGTTCAATTCGAAGTTTTCTGAGGAATCACCATACTGCTTTCCACGATGGTTGCAGCAATCTGCAGTCCCACCAGCAATGTATGAGTATACCTTTTACCCAACATTTATTGTGGCTTGTATTCCTGATAATTGTCATTCTGATTGGAATGACTTGAAATATTAGAGTAGTTTTGATTTGCATTTCTCTAATTGCTATAGATATTGAACATTTTTTCCTATACTAGTTGACCAATTTTATTTCTTCTTCTGTGAAGTGTCTGTTCAGTTCCTTAGCCCGTTTATTGATTTACTATAGAAAAGGACTGGTAATGTGGATTAATGTTTAAGTGTCCCTGGGTTATTTGTTTTTTTGTTGTTAAGTTTTTTGAGCTCTTTATATATCCTGGAGATTAATGCTCTGTCTGATGTGCATATGGTAAAGATTTTCTCCCATTCTGCAGGCTCTCTCTTCACATTATTGTTTCCTTTGTTGAGACACTTTTTTTTTTTTTTTTTTTGGTACCTGAGTTGCTAAGTGCCTCGCCATTGCTGAGGCTGGCTTTGAACTCGCGATCCTCCTGCCTCAGCCTCCCAAAGTGCTGGGATTACAGGCATGCGCCACCACGCCCGGCTGAGACACTTTTTAATTTGAATCCATTCCATTTCTTGATTCTTAATTTTACTTCTGGCATTTTAGGAGTCTTGATAAGGAAGTCAGATCCTAAGCCAACACAGTGAAGATTTGCACTAGAACAGAGACCCTGCTGCACCTAACAGAATAAGAATTTTGAACTTGGGATTAACAGTTAACCTTTGAGAGAATTGTCCATGAACCCCTTCAAATCAGTACACAATTTTGTGTACACGTGTTGTTTTGGGAGAGAAATATTACATTCATCACTTCAGATACCAAAATATTTCAAACTCTCTTCAGCAGCAATGAAGGAAAGCAAAGCTCTGAAAGGTAAAGGGATGTCCAAAGCTTTTATAGCTTCTAAACTCATTCATATTGCTATACTACTTTTCTAATATTTAAAACATTTCACACATGTTTATATAACACATTTGCTCTTCACAACAGCCCAACAAGTAAGGCATTATTCATATTGCCATTTTCTAGGGCAGACAGCAAGCATAGTAGTTAAGAGAAGATGCTGAAACTAGAATATCTGAGTATGTGCATCCTTATTCTACCATTTCTTAGCTGGATGGCTTTGGCAAATTACTTAGCCTTATCTGTAATCTTCACATGATAGCAGCATTAAACACATAGAACAATTGTGAGGAGTAAGTTTATAAAGGGCCAGTTCCATTGTATGAAGTATACAAGTACTGTTATTATTATTAAAATGGGAAAGCAAGCCAGGCAAAGTGGCACATGCCTGTAGTTCCAGAGACTCAAGAGGATGAGGCAGGAGGAGCACAAGCTCAAAGCCAACCTCGGTAACTTAATGAGGCCCTAAGCAACTCAATGAGACCCTGCCTCTAAATAAAATATAAAAAAGGACTGGTGATGTGGATCAATGTTTAAGTGCCCCTGGGTTCAATTCCCAGTACAAAAGAAAAAAAAAGGAGAGCAGAGAGAAAATGAGATTTTTAAAAATATTTTTTAGTTGTAGTTGGACACAATATCTTTATTTTATTTATTTATTTTTCTGTGGTGCTGAGGATCGAATCCAGCACCTTGCTCATGCTAGGCAAGTGCTCTACTGCTGAGCCACAACCCCAGTCCCCCCCAAAATGAGATTTAATGCATAATTCTACAACAAAGTAGTAGAGGAAGGAAAAACAGGATTATATAACTAGATCTCATGTAAAAAACATTTTAGTTGTAAATGGACCTTTATTTTATTTATGTATTAGTATGTGGTGCTGAAGATCGAACCCAGTGCCTCACACTGAGATGTCTTCATACTCTTATTTCATGTTTTCTCTTGCACCCACCTCCAGTATCTTTCTTCTTGGCCTTTAGGAGGAAAAAACAACAGCACTGTCCAAACTGGGATCTACATTTTCTGAGATGGCTGAGAGGGCCAGGCATGGTGGCACATGCCAGCAACTCTAAAGACTGAAGCAGGAGGATCACAAGTTCAAAGTCAGCTTCAGCAACTTGGCAAGGCCCTAAAAAAATTAGTGATACCTTGTCTGAAGAAAAATCAAAAGGGCTGGAGATGTGTTCAGTGGTTAAGCACTGCTGGGTTCAATCCCTGGTACAAAACAAATAAATAATAATAATAAAAAAGATGGCCAGCAGGAATTCTGATATCTATAAACTATCTCAAGCTTTAGTAGGCATATATTATAAATCCATCTGAGTGTTGGAGATAGGGTGTATAGACCAGTCAGATGTTCAAAGGGGCCATTGAGCTCCTTATAGTAAACACAAAGAAGAAAACCCATCTACAGCGCAAACTTTCACTTTCTAACTAGTATTGTAAAATTTCCTATGGAACTCTAAATTGCTTTGGATTGTATATACAGAAAGGATTAATTCTTCAACAACTAACTCACCCACCCAACATCACACTATGAGACTTTACTAAGTCTGTGGGGTTTTCATGAAAACACATATAAGGTCCACTTCTCAGAAAAATATGGACTGGTCCAAGGTAGTTATTTTATTAAGGACACACACACACACACACACACACACACACACACACACACAGACAAATACTGAAATTAAAGGCCCATTTTCTCCCAATCTTTCCTTTTTTCCACTGCCACCCCTTCTGCATTTACCAAAGAACCATGGGAAATAATTGGTGGATTAAGGGGATAATTGGCAGCTTTCAAACATTTCTCAGAAACAGAGAATGGAATATGTTTCGATGATGTGGTTTTGTGATGGTAAAACCAGACCTGGTTGTGAAATAAAATTACAGAAAAGTTATGGTAAGAAACTAATGCCTGGGAAAGGGTCATTTCTACTCCCCTCTCTCAGGCTTTCTCCAGAAAGTCTAATTAGCCATGGGTCCCTACATTTTGGATTGTAAATAACTGCCCTAGGAGTCTGATTACTCCTTCTTGAAAAGTAACAGATGCCTGTGAATAGAGCCCTTTATTTCTTATCCATTTCCACAAGCATGCTTTATGTTAGATACCCTGCACAAGACCTTCAGCTGCATAGATGAAGAATTAAAAAAAAAATAAAAGAAGAAAAAGCGCCAATAATAAGATGGGTCTAAGATGATGTCAAATAACCTATAAATATTGTAAGAAACTGTGGATCAGGCCTAAGAATTTGGAGTTTTTGATTTCCTCTGTACCTGCTGGCTTAAAATAAAGTTTGGAGTTCTCCTCCTCTCCAAGTGCTGCTTGCAGCTTCTCGACCAGTCTGTTTCCTGCAACAGTTTTATAAAGATGAATTGCATTCCCCCTTCCAACACTACCACACTTAGGTTCTTTTTCCTCTGAATGTAAATAGGCTTTATGTTGTCAAAGTTTTAGCCTATACCATTCCTGAACCTATAATTTCTAGAGATTTAAGACCCTTTTGTTTCCTCTATTCTCTAGTAGTCAATCTTCAGAATGATCTGCATCTATAACCTTAGTTCTGGTTCTAGATCTGCTACAGTGTTGTCATGGGACATTGATTGCCTTCTCTGGGCCTTAGGTTCCTCATCTGCACAATAGTGTGGGATTGAACTAAATCAGTCTTTAAGGATGGTGGCTCCTGGGACACCTGGGAATTAGTGAGAACCAAGGGTCATTGAAACTAAATCAGCACCACAAATTCTCTGGAGACTGACAAAACATATTTTGAATATATTAATACTACTGGCTTTTAAGTATCGTTAAATGATGTTATAATTAATATAATTAGGCACTGAAATTCACAACTGGATTTCAACTAGCAATCAGTCATGTATGTTCTTATCTGAGCTATATTAAAATTACAACAGTAGTCATATAAGGATCCAAGATAGAGCTGGGTAATAAAAGGCCTTCTTATTCCTTATCATTACCTTTATTTAATTTTGCTCAGTCTGATTAGAGGAGTTAATTTCTACTTTTTTATATTTACTATGGATATGAGGATCAAACCCTGGACATCATACTGGATAATTGTGTGCTGTATCACTAAGCTACACACTCACCCTATATATCTATTTTTCTATTTACTTTGTAATTGCATTTATGTTTACTGGTACCTAAGAACATAAAGGATGTGCATATTAAAGGGGTAACTATGATGCTTTGATACACACAGACATTGTATAATGTTTAAATTGGGTTAAATATAACTATTTCCTTGAACATTTATTATTTCTTTATAGCAAAATCTTCAAATTTATTTCTTGTAGCTTTCTGAAATATACAGTATATTATTGTTATTTATAGCCACCTTGCTGTACAAAAAATACTACATATGATTTTCTTGCTTCTACATAATGGTAGCTGAGTACCCATTGATCAACATTTCCTCATATCACCCTCCTCCCTGTTCTCCCCAGCCTCTGGTATTCACAATTCTACTCTCAAATTCTGCGTGATGAATTTTTTTTACATGTCCAACAGATTTATTTTTTAAAGGAATGGATTGAGAGAAAAAAACATGGGGCACAGAAGTATGGAATAGAAAATAAATACAAATGTAAGCTGTTTTGCTAATTGTTTTATAACCACAACAAACTAGTACAGAGAATGCCCTGTACAAAACACAATAAATGTTCAAAGATCAAGCTGTTCCCTTAGCAAGGCTAAAGATTTCAGTCTCTGGTATTTGGAATTTAGGCTGTAGTCCTTATTTTTGGATGGATTACTGGGTGTGTGGCACAGCCCATGCTTTTAACCAGATTTGAACAGAAGAATGGCCACTTGGCCCAGGTAGAAGTAGATGAAGTGTTTGGTTTTGTGTGTCACATAACTACTGAAGTTCCTCCCCACAATGTAGTTCCAGGTGGGGTTGTACTTCTTGTGAAACTCCTTCTTGATGTGGGCCACAATATTCTTTTCTATGTTATATTTCTCCAATGTCTGAGTAGCGCACTCCACCGAATCCTGTTGCATCTCTTCCGACATGTCCACATTTTTTATCACTGCCTTTCGGTCACACATGGTTGCCTTTCGGTTACCCTGGGGCAGTGGCTGGGCGACTGCAATGGTTTCCTGAGGGAGGTGCTGGTGCAGCTCAAGCCCAAAGGGAGTTGCTATCCATACTGAAGCCGTGGCACTTCTTGTATTTTTTATATTACACATATAAGTGAGATCATATGGTACTTGTGTTTCTGTTCCTGGCTTATTTCATTTAACATAATGATTGCAAGTTCCATCCATGTTGTCACAATGACAGGATTTTATTCTTTTTAATGACAGAATGGTATCATAATTTCTTTAGCCTTTCATCAGTTGATGGACACTTAGATAATTTCCATTTCTTGGCTATTGTGGTAGGTTTCATTGAGTATGGGAGTGCAGGTGCCTTTTTGACATACTGATTTCATTTATTTTGGATAGATACACAAGACTGGGATTGCTAGATCATTTGGTAGTTGTACTTTAAATTTTTTAAAGTGAATTATATTTATTGACTTTTTTCTAGTATAAAACCAACTTCCTATATCTGCGTAAAATTAAACGTAACATGATAGATGATCTTTTTTGAAACTACCTACTTCCTTTCAGTGTTAATATTTTGTAAATGACTTTTATTGTGCCAGGGATTGAATCACAGGGGCACCTAAACACTGAGCTACATTTCCACCCCATT
Organism: Tamias sibiricus; assembly: GCA_025594165.1. Lineage (NCBI taxonomy): Eukaryota > Metazoa > Chordata > Mammalia > Rodentia > Sciuridae > Tamias > Tamias sibiricus. The sequence continues at coordinate 58,554,993 of CM046667.1, forward strand.
TTTTTTTAAAATTTTAATACAGGGTCTCACTAAATTACTTGGGGCCTTGCTAAATTGCAGAGGCTGGCTTTGAACTTATGATCATTCTCCCTCAGCCTCCTGAGCCACTGGGATTATAAAGTGTGTGCCCAGCTATACTGACATTTGAAGGTTCTTGTGCTTTATTCTGTTTTGATGTCCTGATTATGTTGCCACCTTATATTGCCAGAATCTATCTTGATTTTTCTAAATTCTCAAATTGTTTCCATATTGCTTGCTTCTTTTATATATTGGGTATAATTCAGTAGCATAGTCATCTGTAGATACTTCATTGTAAAATACTCAAATGTGTTATATAATGCTTCCCCAAGTCAAAAAGACATGTCAAGCTCTTTGTTTGTCTTTGTACTGGAAGTTCGGTTGTCTGCTGCATGCTAAGATACTCTTTCCAAGGTGACAGGAACTCGTACCTTCTATTTTTGATTTTTTGAGGAACCTCTCTAATAACTTTTTCCTAAAATGGTTGTACACTAATTTACATCCCTACCAATAAAATGTAAGAATTTCTTTTTCTCCACATCCACACTAGCACTTGTTATCTTTAATATTTTTTATAATAACTACTGTTACTAGAGTGAGGTGACTTTTTATTTGTGGTTTATATTTGTATTTACCTAATGATTAGTGATAGTCATTTGTATGTCTTCTTTTGAGTAATGTCTATTTAAATCTATTATACATTTTAATTTTTTTGTTACTGAGTTTATGGAGTTCTTTTTTTTAATATTTATTTATTTGCTTTAGTTTTACATGATGTGTTTATTTTTACGTGGTGCTGATAATTGAACCCGGGCCATGCACGTGCTAAGCGAGCACTCTACCGCTGAGGCACAACCCCAGCCCCTATGGAGTTCTTTACATGTTTTGAATATCAACCTCCTTTCACATATATAGTTTGTGGATTTTTCTTCCATTCTGTAGATTTTATTTTCACTCTACTAATTTTTTCCTTTGCTATGCAGAAGGTTTTAGTTTGATGAAATTCCATTTATCTATTTTTGCTTCTGTTTCCTGTGCTTTTCAGGTCTCATCCAAAATAACTTTGCCCATCCCAATATCCTGAAACACTTCCTTTGTTTTTTTATTTTCCCTCATAGTTTTAAAGTTTCAAGCCTTACATTTAACTCTTTAATGAAATTTGAGCTGATCTCTGTAACTTTTAAGATAGAGTCTAGTGTCATTCTTCTGCATGTAAATATCCAATTTTCCCATCACCATTTGTTGAAAGAACTATCTTTTCTCAGGTGCATATTTCTTAGCATCTTGTTGACAATTGGTTGGCTATAGATGAACAGGTTTACTTCTAGACTCTCAATTATCTTCCAGTGGTCAATCTGCCTATATATTTCTATGTTAATTCTAATTGCTAGGAGCTAGAACAAAAGATAATAACAAAAATAATAAAAGCTCATTTTCAACCGGGGAAGATGGTGCACATACTTAATCCCAGCAACTAGGAAGCTGAGGCAAGAGGATTGTAATTTGGAGGACAGCCTCAGCAATTTAGAGAGACCCTGTCTCAAAATTTTTGAAAAACTAATAAAAATGTATGGGGATATACTTCAGCGGTAGAGATACCCAGAGTTCAATCCCCAGTACCAAAAGCAAAAACAAAATAAAACAACAGAAACCCAAAACAACAACAACCCCCCATGGTATTTGAATTTTTACTATTGCTAGCACCTTTCAAGTTGCTTTATAAATTCATTTTATGTAGCCCATATCTCAACCCCTCTGATATCTCATTTTTATCTCCGTTTTATAGTTAATGAAGCAGGATCGGAGAAGGCTCTCTGTCAAAAGCCATTTATCTAATAATCGGTACAAGTAGGGCTAGTTAGGTGACGATCCACATTCTGCATTGACACCCTTCATGCTTCCATTTGCCTGATTGTTACCAAAATTTTGGTCCTTGTATTTTAGCTCTGTGAGAAAAGGCAAGGTTCCACCCAGAAGTCTCTTCTGGCCAAATGGGTCATTCTGTCAGATCTTAAAAGATGACACCATTTACCCACCCCCCCTCCCCAGGTTATAATCTAACAGTGCTGAAACCCACGGTCGGTCACATCTTCTGTGGCTGCCAGCCTTTATCCCCTGAATAAGATAGAATAGTTAATGGTCAGGCAAACAGGGTAATGGGCCCCAATAATGTTTTATTTGTTGTTGTTGTTGTTTTTTTGGGGGTACTGGGGATTGAACTGAGGGGCACTCGACCACGGGTCCATATCCCCTGCCCTTTTTTTTTGTATTTTATTAGGGGCGGGGTCTCATTGAGTTGCTAAGTGCCTCACCATTGCTGAGGCTGGCTTTGAACTCCCAATCCTCCAATCTCAGCCTCCCAAGTGCTGGTATTACAGGCATGTGTCACTGTGCCCAGCTCAGACTTTTTATTTTAACATAAAAGATGACCACATGAGGTTAAGCTGTAGAAACATTTTAAACACTTCAGTCAACAACTTTGTCCTGGAGCTGTGGGTGGACCCAAATAAAGTTACAGAAAAGTTCAGACTCAAGGACTAAAAGGGCATAACCAATTAGAAAGACATGGGCCAAGCCAATAGTCCTGGTATCACCCATATACCTATACCACATATATTCTAACCAGAGGCCCCAACACTTGTTTAATGACTATTTATCTTGGAGTGTGACCAATGCCTTTATCTAGAAACCATATGAGTCCTCAGACTAGTACACACAGTAGAAAAACGATCTGAGAGGTTTTCCCTTGCATCACAGGAGCTCTATCATTTTTGTTTTTGTTTTTTTCCTCTCATTCAAATAAATCTTACTTCTTTTACTTTTGCCCTCTGCTACCATCCATGGATTTTATTCTTTGAATGTCTGAGACAGGAACCCAGAAAAAAAAATCAGCGAGGCCTGCAACCCACACAGACCCCACCTGCCAGCAGAAGCAAGGAACTGAGCCTCACTTTTAAACTCTGGTTTTATTTCCATGGGTAAAAAGGGGCTGGGTAGAGACCAAGTCCTTTTTGCTCATGTTTTTACAGCCCAGGCAGCTTTCTTGAGATTTTTTTTTCAGCCCAGGGTTGGTGTCCTGCTATACTTGCATACCAGAGGCAATGCCTTTTTTTGCATCCTCAACTCAGTTTTTGACGGTTTGGACTCTTTATCATGCAACTGCATATAACAACTGCATATAGCCTGTACATACAGATTTTTTTTAAAAAAAACATTGTAGTTGTAGATGGACAGAATACCTTTTTTAATATTTATTTATTTGTTTTAGTTGTTCACAATGCCTTTATTTTTACATGGTGCTGAGAGTCAAACCTGGGCCACACACATGCTAGGCCAGTGCTCTACCACTGAACCACAACCTCATCCCCAGAATATCTTTATTTGTTTACTTTTATGTGGTGCTAAAGATTGAATATAGTGCCTCACACATGCTATATGCAAGTGCTCTGCCACTGAGCTGCAGTCCCAGCCCACATACAGATTTTTTGTTGTTGTTGTTGTTACCAGGGATTAACTCAGAGGCACTCAACCACTGGGCCACATCCTCAGCCCTTTTATGTATTTTAGTAGAGACAGGGTTTCACTGAGTTGCTAAGTGCCTCACCTTTGCTTGAGGCTGGCTTTGAACTCATACTCCTGCCTCGGCCTCCAAAATGCTGGTATTACAGGTGTGTGCCACCATTCCCAGCCCACATACAGATTTTTAAAACGTATTTTATCTCTGACAGACTTACTTCAACCATAGGATTGTAAAATAATCCAGAAATCCATTTAAAGGCCTGGTTGTGTTACAGTAAAACATCTTTCCCTTAGACAGTCTTATATTTATAGATGGCCCATTCAACCAAGATATTTTTTTTTCCAAGAGACTACCCATAAGATCAATGCAGTATTGCCCATGTCTTAAAAGAGGAAGTAACTGACATAAACAAAAACACAGAGACAGAAAACCAGAGAGAATCCCCCAAACCAGGGCCAACATAAAGGAAGGGGAAAAAATCCCCTAAGTTCCCTACCCTCACTTAACCATGACTTCTACACCAGCAATGCCATAAGTGTCTCCAAGAAGAAGGACCAGATGTTCCCATGAAGGGGAACCAGATGTATAATATTATGGGTCAGTGTGTACATTGGAGTAGCTTACCAGATGGCCAAGGTGTTGTGCCTTTACTGTGTTCTATTTCCTTTTTCTCAACATACATCAATATGAAGCAATCCTTACCATTCAGGGAGAGAAGGCAGAAGATCCTTTGAAGTAAAAGGAGCTTTGGCAGTTGCTGGGACAGTCCCTCAGTCACTCCCTTTACTCACGGAAATATATCCTCTGGTTTGATCCAGGGCAAATTTATCTTTCTCTTGCCATTCTGTGGTTGTCTCTCAATAAGTTCACCTTGCATCTTCAGCCTGGAAGTGGAGTTGCTTGGAGTTTCAGGCCTGCCCAAGAAAACTGGAGTAATGGTTGCTTTCAGGTCCTATCTGCATTGCCAATATGTTACCAAAAGCTCAGTCCTTGTCCCTGATGCCATTCTAATAACGAGGACATGTTTTTGACAAAAAAGAAAAAGAAGTTTTTTTTTTTTTTTTGTGTGTGTGTGTGTGGCATATACACACAATGGAATATTACTCAGAAAAAGAAGTTTTATTGCTTTGTTAGCAAAGGAGAAACACAGGGGATTCCAGTCTTAGAGGCCTTGATTCTGCCCATCAGAGAGAATGAAGAGTTTTTTAAAGATGTGATTCATTCTAGGTGTTCCCTGGGAAGGTGGGTTGTGATTCACTTGTTAATTTGGGAGATAGACATTTCTTAGGCCTTCTAGTACTCTCTCTGAAGGCTGAATTACTTGGTTCCTGTGGTGTGTGTGGGGGGTGGGGGATGTGCCTGTGCCCTCAAGGACAGATAATTCAGCCTAAATTGGGGAAGAAAAGGTCATCTTATTTCCCCTGAGGTTAGGGAGGATGGAGGGAGAAAGAGAAGAACAACAACTATAAAACATGTCCCTTTTAAAATAAGCCTCTGCGGCAGAACAAAAAGGGCTATATTCAAAGCATGAGGTGAACCACTGATACATGATAACTGCTTGCAACATTTTGTCTTTGGTTGAGCTATTATAAGTCAGGTATTAGGGAAAGCAGCACTGTCATGTTTATATAGGGAAAATTGTCTTATCTTCTAATACACTCTTAAAAACAGCTGGGGTGTAAATTATCTAGAATAACATCAGTATAAAGAATAGCTTTAGGAAGAAAACAGCCAAAATGAGTTCATCTTTTTTCTTTAAATATTTATTTATTTGCTTTAGTTGTACACAATACATTTATTTTTACGTGGTGCTGAGGATCAAACCCAGGCCGCGCATGTGCAAGGCGAGAGCTCTACCGCTGAGCCACAACTCCAGCCCCAAAATGTGTTCATCTTCTTCCCATCCTTGTCTACTTTCCTTCTTGGCCATCTTCTCACTCTCTACCAAGAACTTCAGACTCCTAGGAGCCCTCCACATATGATCCAAGTTTTTTTTTGTCTGATTCTACTAGATTTGCCCCTCACCTCTGGTGCTATCACTGCACTGAAATCAAAGAATAAATTATTATTGATTTCTGCCAGCAAAGAAAGAGCACATCCAGGAGGCCAGCTCATTAGTCTTCAGCAGAGCATAATTACATTTCCAATTTGACAGTTGGGATAGCTTTCTAGGACAGTTAGGAGGTATCCATTGTTGGATTCCAGGCAGAAGGCCACACCTCCCCAGGTGCCTTGTGAAAAACTACAGCTCCCAGGATCCTCAGCGTGACCAAAAATCCTGACCAGCAAGTCCCTTGTCCACTACCCCTACCCACCCCCTGACCTCTGCTGGCCTATAGGACAAGGACTCACTCCAAGGGGGTTTTATGGCCCCTACTCTATTTAAGCCAGCCCTGGACTGAGCTCTCCCCTGTTCCTGCCGCCCTTTGTTCCTGCTCTCTGTTCCTGCCTCTCTCGGTTCCTGCCTGTCCCTATCCCTTCCCTACCCCCCTTCCCTTCCTTTCCCTACCCTTGCCCACGTGGCACCCCAATAAACCCTTTTATTTCACTAACACGGTGTTCCCAGCTAAGTTAACTATGTTTCAGCAGTTTTCTAACATCCATAGTGTTCAGTCTGAAGTTGTAACAGCCATGCAAAACAAGCTTCAACAAAAGGTGAAACATTATGACATGATCAAGTCAGCCTAGGCAGCAATCTGAATAAGTGGCATGATATGAGGAGCATGGACAACAGGCCCTAGTACCCCTTGTTCAAGGGCTAACAAGGGCACTGTCTATAGAAACAGGTGAGTATGATACACAGTGCCCTGGTGAAATCTCAGATGGTAACCTTGGGCAAGTTCTTTCTCCTCTCTGAGTCTATTTCTCCACCTGTATCAATCAAGGAGTTGGATTAAATGAGCTCCAACACTGTATGTTCTACCTCTAGACAGTCCATGAGTCCAATGACTGTTTTAAAAATAAATATCTTTTTTTTTTTTTTTTTTTTTTGTACCGGGGATTGAACTTGGGGCACTCGACCACTGGGCCTCATCCCCAGTCCTTTTTTATATTTTTTTACTTAGATACAGGGTCTCACTGAGTTGCTAAGTGCCTTGCCGTTGCTGAGGCTGGCTTTGAACTCCTGATCCTCCTGCCTCAGCCTCCCAAGTGCTGGGATTACAGGCGTGTGCCACCACACCCAGCTAAAACTAAATATCTTTTCTTCTAAAATTAAATATTTTTCCACAAGGCAACATTTTAGCTATATGTATAAAAGAAGAAGAAAAATGATGGGATGGTAAGAATTTAATTTCTCATTTAATCTTCATAATGTGATAGAGATACCAGATCTAATTATAAAATGAAATTGTAAGAACATTATGATGAAGAACCAAAACCAGGGAAAAGGTTAATTTTCTTATACTTTGTAACTTTCTGAACTGGGTAGAAATGTAAGCTCATCACTTAATTGCTAGGCCAATTAACTGCTGTCTAAACTATAACCTTGTAGACTTAGTTCTTAGAACTATAGTTCTTTCTTAGGGGGGTAAATTCAAGTTATCTTGAGTTACTACTGCCTGTGGTGAATTCCACTTTGCAATAACATTTGCATATATTTTATTGTCTTTGTTATGCACCTGTGAACTAGTTATCATAAATTCTTGGTGCATGGTCTTTGGTCACATAGGCCAAGAATTCAAACACACCAATGTTGTAATGATTAAGAAATGATGTCAAATTTTCTATAAAATCCCCATGTAACTTCAGCTTGGGGCCCAGAACTTCAGAGAACCAACTCATCTGGGTCCTCCAGCATAAATAAACCTGAATTCTCCAACCCTCTGAGTGGTGCTTGGTCTCTTGCTGAACACAACTTTGGTAACAATACCAATGTCATCAGGGAGATAGGTCCCATTTTACTTACAAGAAAGCAGAGGCTCATGGATATGAAGTGCCTTTCTCAGGGTCCTAGAATCAATAAAAAGCATTTGGGATTTGAACCCCAGTATATCTGTCACTCCTAAGTTGTTCCACCATGCTATAGACCAGGATTTTTCAAAGTAAATTCTTCAGAATGAAGTTCCAGTGGGTATTAAGTGTTGTAATGTAAAAAAATAAATAAATAAATCCAGAAAATCTTGTGGAAGTTAATGTGCAACAGATTTCTTCACTGAGCAACTTCTCTGAAGGAGCCCTAATTAGGAAGGGCTGTTGTAGCTAGCTGGAAGCCATAAGTTCCACCTGATATGTATGTGACGCACCTGTAGGCACCCGCAAACCTGAAGGTATATAACCGGGTGAAAGCGGTCCGAGTTAGGAGAACGGAGAATTCAGTCAGCCGGGCAGTCACTCGGTCGGTCAGAAGAATCAGAGCGGCCAGAACGTAGGCAGAGCGGTTACAGAAGAGAAACCAGATAGAAGAAGTAATGACTGGTCAGAGTTAGGCCGAGGCTCCTGAGGAAGACAGAAGACAGAAGAAAGAAGAAGGAAGAAAGAAGAGAGAAGAAAGAAGCTCTAATCTTTCTCTAAGCTAAGCTCTATCTTTCTTTCTCTCTAAGACTCTAAGCTAAGAAGACAAGAAGAAAAGCTCGCTCTAAGCTAAGCTCTATCTTTCTTTCTCTCTAAGACTCTAAGCTAAGAAGAAAGCTCGCTCTAAGCTAAGCTCTATCTTTCTTTCTCTCTAAGACTCTAAGCTAAGAAGACAAGAAGAAAAGCTCGCTCTAATCTTTCTCTCTCTAAGAAAAGCTTGCTTTAATCTTTCTCTCTAAAAATCTTTCTTTCCCTCTCTAAGCTCTAAGAAAGTAGAAGTAAAAGTAGTAAAAGCTTAACTGTGCCTCTGAGAGTTTTTCCTCCCGGTTTTCGGTACCAGGTAGCTTACACTTCTCTAAGCCTCTAGGTTTGCATTAATATGCATTATTTTCCTATAAGAGGATTATGGCTTATATAGTGATTTGGTACCATATACTTTTCCCAAAGACTGTCATCACCTCTGGAGCATGTCTCAATGCTAGTAGTCCTCAGAACACAATTCGGGAATGTTTATCTTAAAACCTTGGCATTCAGACCTTCAGTCCCTCTTCTCAGAGAGTTTATGACAAAATAAGTCCTTTTTTTTTCCATCCCACTTTCCCTGTCAGGGTAAAAATTACCAGGATAGGAATTTGCTCACAGTATCCTCATATACTTTTTCAAGACTTTCTCTGAATTACAACATTTGGTCAAGGATACAAAGTAGATTTGAAATTCAAGTAAACCACTGTTCAACAAGTTTCATGATGCACTTGACTGATTTTTCTCACTGGTCTATCACAAGGGGGCATTTTTTGTAGTTCATAAAAAGGCATCATTTGTGCTACAACATTTTGATGCTGCCTAGGTTTTTAGGACCTATTATTATATCACTGTATGATCTTGGGCAAGATACTTTTCTTTCCTTTATACATCATCTTACATAGATGTAATTAAGGGACAAAAATAAATATTACCAGCCCCACTCTTGAAGAAATGGCAGAGGATTAAGAGAACTGTACACTTGTTAATCTCCATTTTGCTACAGACAGTGTGTGTGTGTGTGTGTGTTTATGTCTGTTTTCAGATGTTATAAAAGAAGACAATCATATGGACACACATTCTGCAATTGGTTTTTTTTTGTGTGTGTAACTCCATAAATATAGATTCTGGACTGGATGGTTCTTTAATGGCTAAATGTGATGAGTGCCCTTTGACATGGACTGAGTATTCAAATTTGAACTGAAATTTGAACACTACCTTTAAGGATGAGTAAGTATTACAGGGGGAAAGGAATATTAGTAAGAAAGAAAAGGAAATTACAAACATAAACAAAGGAAAAGTGGCAATCCTGAAGGATGGGGGAAAGTTGGGAGAAGACAGAAATTAGATGAAGTTGAAGCATTTCTGTGCTGTTTCTAGAGGGGAAGCCTTAGTATTTTATTCATCAGTGCTATGGTTAACTGTGCTTTACAATACCATTTCTTGGGGCTGGGTTCAGAATGGGTTTGGTATGGGGCAAGCACTGAGACAAAAATAATAAAAGACAGCTACTAATAATAGGATGGTTACCTCAAAGCAGGTCTGATCAGAAAAAAAATGTTTAAAGTTTTGTGTTTGTTAAAGTTTTGTGTATGTATGTGTGCAATCCACACCTGAGTTATATTCCAAGCCCATAAAATGTTTGGGAGGCAGATATGATGAGATAAAAGAATAAAAACTAACTCTCAAATTTTTTACACAAAAGCAGCATGAAGAAAGGCCTCACTTGTAAAGATTTTGTGGGAGATGAGACCAGTTTGAAGGAAGAATAATAATATGACTAATATAACCATAAAAGGAAGAATAATAACCAGCCAAAGATATCTACATCTTTATCCCTGCACACTATAAATATGGTACATGATTAAAGGGAAGTAGAATTGCTGACAGACTTAAGGTTGCTAATCAGCTGACTTGAAAATAGATAAATTAGAATGAATTATCCAAATACACCTAATGTAAACATGAGTTTCCATAGAAACAGAAGAGGCGATAACAATAAAATAACCAAATTTTAAAAATGGGCAAATAACTTGAATAGACATTTTTTCAAAGATACATAAAAGGCCAATTAGCACATGAAAAGATGCTCATCATCATTGGCCATCAGGAACATACAAATCAAAACCACCATGAGATACCATTGCTAACTCATCAGAATCTAAGCTATTAACAAGAAAAAAGAAATTATGTGTTGGCAAGGAAGTGAAGAAATTGGAACCCCTCTGCACTTCTGTGAGGATATAAAATGGTGCATCTACTGTGGAAAACAGTATGGCAATTCCACAAAAAATTTAAACATAGAATTTCCATAAAATCCAAAAATTCTATTTCTTGGTATATTACCAAAATAATTAAAATCAAGCATTTAAATGATACTTGTACACTCATATTCATAGTCACACTATTCACAATAGCCAAAACAGGGGGACAAACCAAATGTCCACCCATGGATGAATGCATAAACAAAACCGGGCATATTATTTATTGAAATTCTGTCATGTGCTATATATAACATGAATGAACCCTTAAAAATTATGCTAAATGAAATAAGCTACTCACAAAAATACAAATTTGTGATTCCATTTATGTAAAGTACCTAAAATAGTCAAATTCTTAGAGACAGAAAGTTGAATATAGTTACAGTATACTAGCAGGGAGAAGAGGAATAGGGGTTATTGCTTAATTGGTACAGAGTTAATTGTTTGGAAAGATGAAAATGATCGGTGATGAATAGTAATAAAGGTTGTATTGTAACAATGTGAATATACTTAATGTGATTGAATCCTGAACTTAACATTGCTAAAATGGTAAATTTATGTAGTCTATAATTTACTACAATAAAAAAGAAAAAAAAAGGATGAAAAATACAGAAGAGGAATTCAGAATGATGAAGTGTGAAAAGGTCTCAACCCACTGTTGCTGACTTTGAAAATGGAAAAGGGGTTCATAAATCAAGGACTGTAGGCAGCTTCCAGATGTTGGAAATTATAAGGATATAGGTTCTCTCCTAAAATCCCCAGAAAAGAATTCAACCCACCAACACTTTGATTTTAGCCAGGTGAGATCTGTGTCATACTTCTGACCAATAAACATGGAAGATAATAAATCTGTATCTTAAAAATGAGCTTTGTTTTTAGTCATTAAGTTTGTGTGAAATTTTTTTTTGTACCAGGGATTGAACTCAGGGGCACTTGACCACTGAACCACATCCTCAGCCCCATGTTGTATTTTATTTGGAGACAGGGTCTCACTGAGTTGATTAGCGCTTAAGAAATTGGAGCAAAAACAAAGGTCATAACGTCATGGCATCTCGGATGCAATAATTCTAGGTAAACCTGGACTTTTTGAGCTATTATCACTATGGCAAACGTGAATATAGTGTATGTGATATTCTATTGCTATGGTAAGTGTTGAACATGTTTCAACTTATTCACAATAATTATTTTCATTGTTTTACTGATGAGGTATACAGACAGGACAACTGACTGGCCTTATAAATGCAATTTTACATCTAAGAGGAAGAGATATGAGCCCAGGACATTGGACTGTCAAATTTGTGCTCTTAGTTACTCCATTCAATAGCTTTCTGATTGGTGGACAGCTAGATGTTGGGGATGAACGTGGTGAAGGTAGAGTGACATTGATACAAAGAGTTTTGTCATAATGTATTATAAACTTATTATGTTCATTCTTCTTCTGCTTCTGACATGCTGTGTGACTCAAGACCATTTGTTTAACTCTTCTGGTTTAGTGTTACCCAATTCTTAAATGAAGACAATTTCTTCTGTCCTCCTTGGACTACAGCTACCAGAGTAATGGAGGAGAGCATCTTGGAGGATAAATGAGAAAAAAGTAAAAAAAAAAAAAAAAAAAAGAAAAGAAAAAAAAAGGTCACTAGATAAATAATTCAAAACAGGGTTAGCTTTGCAGTATTTTGGTTTTGTCGTGTAATTTACTTGTATACAGAAAAGTCTTTGCTAAACCTGTTTGCATTCAGAAGCAAGTTTTTCTGTTGAAATTGTTTCCATTTTAGTGACAGATAATTTCATGTCTTGAAAAATGAAAACCCTCTTTTTATCACTTCTAAAGGAGTTGGTGAACAAATGCTGGCCAATTTGTATTCTTTCTACACTTAGTTGCCAATATTTGGTTGTGGACAAACTAAGATGTGTTCTGAATTTTCACTGTTTTGTCAGCTTTTGTGGAAGGAAATGCAAACCTCATAACTTCTCAACAAGTTTATTTCAACTTCTGAATATCAGTCTTAGTGTCCAATCAAAGATGCTCCTAAAAAACACATTGTGATGATTAGCTAGTCTAGAAGTTGCTTATGTGGAAAATGTTGATCTATATTTCAGTAGAAAGGAATTCTATGCTGGGCCTATTTAAAACACACTGGGTTCCCTGAAGCAAGCCAAATTTCTATTATTTCCCCCTTTTAATTTGTCCATTCAACGAACTTAATGAATATTTCCCCTTGGTGCTATCTGGATTCCTACAAGGCTATTGTGGTTATCATTAGAAAAGACGCTACTGATTCAGTAATTGAACAAATATTTATTGAAGAACTACTTTGGGTCAGGAACTATTCTAGGTGCTGGAACTATGATAGTATTAAAAAATAAGACAAAATCCTGCCATTATAATGCTTATAGTTTACTGGTAAGGGGAGGAGGAGAGGGATACAGAAAGAAATAGACATATAACATTGCAAGTAGCAATAAATACTGTGAAAAATAATGTAGAATGATAGAATACAGTACTAGGAAGGTCAGAAGAGTCCTCTGTGAGAAGGGACCTTTAAACAGAATCTTGAAAGAAATGTGGAGTTATGCCACTGGGATATAAAGATATGGTGAAAGGAATTATGCTATGCAGAAAGAAAGGTAATTGTTGTGGTTTAGATGTGGGATGTCCCACAAAAGCTCATATGTGAGAGTGTAAGAATTTTCAGAGGTGAAATGGGTAGATTATTAGGTATGGCCTAATTAGTGTATTAATTCACTGATATGGATTAATTGGGTTGTAACTATAGGCAGGTAGGTTGTGGCTGAAGGAGATAGGTCACTGGGGACATGCCTCTGAGGCTTATATTATTTTCCTGGTGAGCAGAACTCTCTTTCTCTGCTTCCTGGTGGCCATTTACTAAGCTGCTTTCCACAACCACAACTTTCTGCCATGATGTTCTGCCTCACTTTGTTACTAAAAGCTCAGTCCTAGTTCCTGATGTCATTCCAATATGAGGACAAGGTTTTGAGAAAGAGGATAGAGAGGATTTTGTTGTTGTTGTTATTTGTTTTATATTGGTTAGCAAACATGAAATGCAGGGGACTCCTGTACAAAGACTGTGATTCTGCCCATCAGGAGGAACAGAGGTATTCTCTTTGTTGTTGTTTTTGTTTTTTGGTACTGAGGATTGAACCCAGGATCTCTTAACCACTGAGAAACATCCCTAGCTCCTTTTTTGTATTTTTATTTAGAGACAGGGTCTTGTTGAATTGTTTAGGGCCTAGTTAAATAGCTGAGGCTAGCTTTAAACTCTAGATCTTCCTGCCTCAGCTTCCTCAGCCACTGCTTACCAGTGTGTGCCACCCCACTGACAACAAAGGGTTTTAAAAGAGGTGATTCAAAGGTTACATTCCAGGGGTAAAGTGTGAGTAGTAACTCAGTAATTCACTTTTCAATTTGGGAGATTTCTTAGATCTTCCAGTCATTCCTGAAGTCTGAACTACCTTATTCCTGTGGTAAGTGTGTGCTCAAGGAGAGATTACTAGGCCTAGGATGTGGAGGAAGGTTAATCCAGTTTCCCCCAGATTAGGGAGGTCAGGTTAGGGAACGGGAGAATTTAGGGAGAGGGAAAGAGGGAGAAAGAGAAATAAACATTCATTTAAAAAATAAGTCACAGTTGCAGAGCAGGGAAGGCTCTATTCAAAGCATGACATGGACCAATGTTAGAGGACTAGGAAGTTTTTCAGCATACTCAGCTGCCCAGGTTCTCAGAGGCTGCTATAGCTATGGTTTGGTTACTGCTTAAGATGGTGGCAGACCTTGGCATCAACCAGGTGATGCTGGTTCTGATGTTGGAGTTAGGGGATAATGGAGCCGTCCACTGAAATTTAAAAGGAAGGACTTGGAAGCCAGGCAAAGTCCCTGCAGGCTGCCGCTGAGAAGGTGATCATGAAGAAGTGAGAAAGAAGCCAAAGTTGCAATGGAAATCCCTGACATTCAGAGATGCCAGTATCATGGTATGTCTTCTGAGAAAAAGTTCAGGAATCAAGAAACAAGCCAAGAGAGAGGTCATGTGGACCACAACCAGCAAGGCTAGGACTATAGAGGCAGAGTTATTCAAACCCTTTGGAGAGAACAACACACAGCCATGTGTCCCAGATGCAGGATGAAAAGCTACTGGACATGTTTTCCTAGCTGGAATTTGATCTTGTTTTGGTCCCATCCCTCTTCCTCCTCCTCCTTCTCCTCTCCTCCTCCTCCTCCTCCTCCTCCTCCTCCTCCTCCTCTCCTCTTCTTCTTCTTCTTCTTTTCTCTCTCTCTCTCTCTCTCTCTCTCTCAGTGCCAGGGATTGATCTCAGGGACACTGGACCACTGAGCCACATCCTCAGGCGTATTTTGTATTTTATTTAGAGACAAGGTCTCACTGAGTTGCTTAGCACCTCGCTTTTGCTGAGGCTAGCTTTGAACTCATGATCCTCCTGCCTCAGTCTCCCAAGACACTGTGATTACTGACCTGTAAGCACCACCACACCAGGCCACATCCCTTCTTTCTATGTCCCTATTTCTCCCTTGTGGAATGGAAATTTTTACTCTTCTGCCATTATATATTGGATATATGTAACTGGCTTTTGATTTTTACAAGGGTTCACTCTGAAAATTGTCTTGGGTGTCGCAGAAGACTTTGGACTTTTGGGCAATCCTGGAACTGTTGAGATAATGGGGACTCTTGGAAATGTATTTTTTTTCAAAATTATTTTTATTCTAAGTTGTTAGAAATGACAGCAGAGTGTATTACATTTTATATTATACTTGTAGAGCACATTTTTACATATCTCTGGTTGTATGCAAAGTATATTCACACCATTTGTGACTTCATACATGCACATATGGTAATGATATCCATCTCATTCTACCATTTTATTTCTTCACTCTTTTGCCCACTTGCAGGAGCCCTGTTTGGGGAGATAGCTAAGATAGCGGTTGACTACGGGCCATAGACATTTTTGGGCATTGTTGCCTTCCGTAGTCTCACGGGACTTGGCCCAGGATCTCGAGAGATTTGAGGAGTGACTCAGCAGATCGAGCAAGCGCCATTCCTGCTCGGGCGCATGGATTGAGACCTTAGAGAGAAAGGACAGTGTTATCGCTATTGTATAGATATATTGTAGTTTCTTGTAAGAGTAGGTGCCTTGGTTTCTTGTGAGAGTGTGTATGTAGTGTTAGAAATTACAAGAGACAGAGACAGAAAGATTAAAGAATTTTTTCGTCTCCATCCTGTCTCCGGACTCCTTCCCGCGGCGCTGCCGTTCCAGGCTGCAATCCCTTTCCGGCGGCGAACAGTTGGTGGCCCGTACGGGGAATTCAGCACGGCAGGTAAGCACTGAGAAACCTCGCAGGAGTCTCTAGTCAGAGCGGTTAAAATGGGTTCGAAAATAACTAAGACCCAAGTGTACGAGGCTCTTGATGAATTCTTTGATATGGATGAGTCTGTCCTTAGTGAGGAGGATTTAGAAAACAGTGAAGGCAATCATAAAAGCGTAGATTCTGCTGAGTCAACTAAGACCAGTAAGGAGAGTATTAGAAGTGTCCCCAAAATTACAAAGATCTGAGCTGCTAAAGCTATTCAAGATTTATTAGAGATACTTCAAGGATACATGGTCTCAATTGAACTTGGGACTCAGGATGTTACTGAGTCAGTTAGGACCAATGAGAGTAGTAGTAGTGAGGAGGAATTAACTAAAGGTGATTTTGAGAAAATGAATAAAAGGAAATTAAGGAAGACCAAGATAAGGGATCATCAAGTGGAGGAACTTGTGTCCTCTACTCCCCCATGGGTGAAATCTATTACAGAAAATATGAAGGGTATCACTAGACGTTTGCATACCCTAGAAATAAAAATAAAACGTCTTTCTGAGCACTTATGCGGTCTCGAGGGTAACTCACAGATACATTAGGAACTGCCAGTATTTGAATATGAAAATGGACAGAGGGGCCACCAGCCAGTAGATTTCAAAACAATAAAAAATCTCAAAGAGGCAGTAATGACTTATGGACCCCAAGCTCCTTTCACGTTGAGTATACTGGAGTCCCTTAACACCTTTAGCTTACCCCCGCAGACTGGAAACATCTATGTAAAGCAACATTAAGTGGGGGACAATACTTGGTTTGGCGATCGCAATTTCAGGAACTTTGTATAGAAACAGCTAAAAGAAATGCAGATGCAGGGTTTGGAGACCATAATATAGAAATGCTCACAGGAGAAGGGCAATTCGCAGACGTACAGGATCAAAAACATTATACCCCAGGAGTATATGCTCAGATAAACGCAGCTGCCTTAAAGGCATGGAAAACTGTACAAGCACCTGGGGATCTACAAGGTAGCTTGTCCAAAGTAATTCAAGGACCTAATGAACCATATGCTGAATTTGCTGATAGACTTTTGAGAACAGCAGGTAGAGTTTTTGGAGACATTGATCAAGTTATGCCATTAGTTATTCAATTAGCGTATGAAAATGCTAATAAATATTGCCAGGAAGTCATCAGGCCATGGAAAAATAAAAAGGATCTTTCCATATATATACAACTATGTAAAGATATAAATGATGCCTTTGTCACAGGGAATGTGATTGCAGCAGCTGTGGGAGATGCTGCCCCTCAAAATTTTACAAGGGCTCAACATAGACATTATAATCAATCAGGATAATCTAGGCAAAATTATTATAATCAATCAGGCTACTCTAGGCAAAATCCCCAAAGAGAAATAAGACCAAATTCATACCGTACTCCAGGTTGCTGCCCCAGGTGTAAAAAAGGAAATCATTGGGACAATAAATGCTATTCAAAATTTGACATCCATGGAAATCCTTTGTTCAGGAATTCAAAAAACAGGGCACGGGGCCCAATGCCCCAGGGCCCACAAATGTACGAGGCATTGGAGGAGGAGTATCCTCAAGCATCCACTCAGATGCTTCCCCAACACAATCCCTATTACCCATCCACTCCCTCGCCAGAGGAACAGGAGGAAATGCAGGATTAGACCTCTGTTCCACCGCCCAAATAGTGTTAACACCTGAAATGGGGGTTCAACTGATTCCCACAGGAGTCAGGGGACCTCTTCCCTCAGGGACTGTAGGACTTATTATCGGGCAAAGTCCTAAAAGCTTATTAGATTTGCAAGTGACCCCAGGCGTAATAAACTCAGACTATAAAGGGGAAATAAAAATAATGCTTAGCTCACCCCAAAGTATAAGTTCTATTAATCAGGGAGATAGAATTGCTTAGCTGCTCCTTCTTCCAAATTTACATAATTCATTTAAAATGAATATGCCTCTAAATAGGAACAATAGAGAATTTTGTTCCACTGATTCGAAACCCATGGTTTGCTGGGTTCGGGACTGTACAAGGAGGCCTATGTATAAAATAAGAATCCAAGGAATAGAAATGGAGGGTCTTATAGATACTGGAGCTGATTCTTCCATCATTAATTTACGTCAATGGCCCAAACACTGGCCTCTACAAAAAGCTTCAACCAGTTTAAGAGGCTTGGGATATAATAACCTCCCAGAAAAAAGTGCGGTAATTTTAAAATGGGAGAATGATGAAGGACATAAAGGCACATTTCAGCCTTATGTTTTACCTAATCTACCAGTTACTTTATGGGGAAGAGATATTTTACAACAAATGGGAGTACACCTTGCAACCAAACCTGCAGGTGTTAAATGTAAAAATCTACAGGGTAATCTTAACCCTAAAAGAAATCATCAAAAAGTACAGGGTAAGCTTAACCCTAAAAGAAATCATTATCATATAGGAAAAAGATATTTTTCTTCGGGGCCACTGAGAAAATAATTTTGAAAATACCATGGCTTTCTGATAAGCCAGTGTGGGTCCCTCAGTGGCCCCTATCTAAAGAGAAATTACAAGCGGCCCACCTACTAGTTCAGGAATAATTAGAAGCAGAACATATAGAACCTTCCACCTCTCCCTGGAATTCCCCCATATTTGTGATCAATAAAAAAAATCAGGAAAATGGCGATTATTACATGATCTTAGACAAATTAATAAAACCATGCAAGTCATGGGCCCTACTCAACCTGGACTTCCGAATCCTATAGCTATTCCAAAAAATTTCCATGTTATTAGTCTTGATATAAAGGATTGCTTCTTTTCTATTCCCCTACATCCTCTGGATGCCCCCAGGTTTGCTTTTTCAGTTCCTTCTATTAACAATAATGGCCCTGATCAGAGATATCAATGGAAGGTTTTGCCGCAGGGAATGGCTAATAGCCCCACCATATGCCAAATATATGTGGACAAGGCTATCCAACCCATTAAAAATAAATATCCAAACCTCATGTGTCTATATTACATGGATGATATTTTACTGGCCCACCCTAATCAAAAAATCTTATTTAATATATGTCGTGGTAGAAAATTTAAGAAAATACGGATTATATATAGCAGTTTAATTTAAGAAAATACGGATTATATATATAGCACTATATATTAATATAGTGACGTGGTAGAAAATTTAAGAAAATACGGATTATATATAGCAGAAGAAAAAGTTCCAAACAGATCTCCCATATTATATTTAGGATTTAAAATCATGGATACTTTTGTTAGACCCCCCAAAATTTTAATAAATAAAGAATATTTAACCACCCTCAATGATTTCCAAAAACTACTGGGAGACATTAATTGGCTTCGCCCTACACTAAACCTCACTACTGGCCAATTAAAACCTTTATTTGATATCCTTCAAGGGGACCCTGATCCATCCTCACCGCGAACATTGACTCCTGATGCTAGGAAAGCTTTAAAGGTAGTAGAAAAAGCCATTGAAGGAGCTCATTGTGACAGATTTGATTTAACTCAACCGCTGATATTGATTATTATTTCTTCACAATATACACTGACAGGAGTATTTTGGCAACAAGGGCCTTTATTATGGATACATTTGCCTGTCTCTCCTAAAAGCATAATTGAGTCATATACCTGCATGGTGGCTAAACTTATTCTTCAAGGACTTAAAACTTCTACTAAAATATTTGGCATTCACGCTGCTACTATTATTACTCCCTAGTCATCGTCACAGATTGAATATTTATGCTTCAATGATAATGACTGGGCTATAGCTAGATACTCTACCTCTGCAAATTTTGATAATCACCTTCCTAAGTCTCCTATATTATCTTTTTGTATTAATCATCCTATTATATTTCCACAGGTAATAAAAAATCAACCTATTCCTAAGGCATTTAATGTATTTACAGATGGGTCCTCAAATGGTACTGCTGCAGTAGTCACTACAAAAGAAAATATGACTTACATAACTGCACACAAATCAGCTCAACTAGTGGAATTGGAAGCTGTGGTAAGAGCTCTGGAAAATTTTAGAGACCAGCCCATAAACATTTTTTCAGATAGCCACTATATTGTACAAGCCGTCCCAAAATTAGAGTTAGCAGGACCAATAGCACCTCATACTCCAGCCTTTAAATTGTTTTATCAGATACAAAAACTTTTGTGGGCAAGAAAAGAACCTCTATTCGTAGGCCATATTAGAGCACATACTAATTTGCCTGGTCCCCTCCATGAAGGTAATCAAAAGGCAGATGAACTTACAAAAACAATATTTATACTTTCAGTGCTACAACAAGCTACTTTTTTCATTCCCAGTTTCAGTCAACAGCACCACCTTGCAACGTAGGTTTAAAATCACAAAGGAGCAAGCCAGAACAATTGTAAAAGATTGTAAATCTTGTATGACACATTTGCCCAATCCTCATTTTGGTGTTAACCCTAGAGGATTAATGCCCAATCATTTGTGGCAGATGGATGTTACTCATGAGCCAAGCTTTGGAAAATTGCGATTTATTCATGTAACCATAGATACATGCTCAGGCATGATTTTTGCTTCCTTACATTCCGGAGAAAAAGTTAAAGATGTCACATCTCATTGTTTACAAGCTTTTGCTGCATTGGGCATCCCCAAAATGCTTAAAACAGATAATGGTCCTGCTTATATGTCCTCATCTTTCAAACAGTTTTGTGCAAAATTCAACATATCACATAAAACAGGCATCCCATACAATCCTCAGGGTCAGGGCATTATTGAAAGAGCAAACCGCACACTAAAAGTTATGTTGTTAAAACAGAAAGAAGGAAACTGGAAAAATCCTAAGGACAAATTGGCAGTTGCCTGTTTACTTTAAATTTTTTAACTTCAGACTCTGATGGTTATTCTGCTGGAGACAGACATTGGAACCCACATCAACAACATAAACCTTTGGTTTACTGGAAGGATGTTCTTTCAGGTACATGGAAGTGTCCAGATCCAGTATTAATTTGGGGGAGAGGATCTGTTTGTGTTTTTCCAAAGCATGAATCCTCTCCAATATGGATACCATCTAGATTAATAAAGCAGGTACCACATCAAAAGGATCAAGATGAAGTTGTTGAGGAATCAAGATTAATAAAAAAGGTACAAAATCAAGAGGACCATGATGAAGATATGGAATGATTCCCTTAAAAGAGTCCTTCAAAATATGTCACAACTTAAGTGTCATTTCTCCCGGCTGGGACGAAGAGATCTCTCTTTAGTGTGCATACAATTATATATATAATTTTTACTTTTTATATATGTGTTTATGTCTGTGTATTTGTCTAAATTTCATGTTAATGTGACGTCACAAATATATGTTTGTATGTGCATCTGTCTGTCCAGTGTGACATCAAAAATAACAAAGCGCTTGTGAATATATATATATATGGATCCAAATAACTCTAATTCATTTAAGTTTAAGAGTATTCAAATTGGGTAAATAATTTAATAAGTGAAGGTACCTTCAATTTTGTTTTATAGGTGTCCCAGGGACTTCTCTTTAGCAAAAAATATGACTAGTGCTGTATAACCTGATATTTTGGTGTTTTGACATGAGGTTGCTTATTTGTTATTAACTTCATTTGTTTAATAAATGATTAATTTCAATTATTTCAACAGGTAAAGGACTGCTGTGTATGCAGAAACTCGAGAGTTCCAGCTAACAAATTATTTCTACAAAGTGCTTTTAATTTTTCTTTAATATATCTTTAATGCAGTAATTACCCTCAGTCTTTCTTTGTTTTGTTCTAAATATGATATTTTGCCAGCTTATGTTTGTGGGAGCTCAGGCTGCAATGTGTGTGAGCAGAAATCAACTTATTTTTCTAATCTAATAATTCTATTTTTTTAATTTGACAACTCGCCTCTTGACTCAGTGCTGGAATAGCACTGCCTTTCCTTTAATAATTGATGCTTGAGTCTCTAGGTAGTGGGCCCTGAAGATTTGCCAGTGGCATTGTCTACACATAAAAAAGACAGCTGCTGCTACAGCTGCAGGGATCACGGTTGCTGCAAGCATCCCTGCTGCTCAAATGTCAAACAACCTCACCAGCAGTGTGGCCTCTGCTCTGCATGCATGGGGCCTCCTAGATCTACGTGTTACAACAAGTGGACATTTTGATCTTTCATTGTTTGGGACTTCATGGGACAGTACCTTGCGGGTATTTGTTTAGAGAACTCACTGTGTTACTTGATAGAACTTAGGGGAGCTAATTTGTTTAAAGAATTTGATATGCTATGCAATTTGGCTCATCACCAAAAGGCTTGTCGCCTTAAAGCCGCAGCATCTCCTCCCAATTGGACGGCTGTTAGTCATCTTACACAGTCGATCCTAAAGGGCTCCATTGGATGGCTGGTTAGCCAATGACGGGTAAGATCCCCAGAGGGGGACAACCTAAGACAGGCACAGTCGCAAGGGACAGTCTCATGTGGCTGACATATCAACCTAAGACAGGAGTCAAGGGCACAGCCTTGATTATCCAATGACGGGTAAGAATGTTGGTTGCACATAGACATCCTAGAGCATCCCCTCTTTTAAAACAAAAGGGGGGAAATGCAGGAGCCCTGTTTGGGGAGATAGCTAAGATTGCGGTTGACTACGGGCCATAGACATTTTTGGGCATTGTCGCCTTCCGTAGTCTCATGGGACTTGGCCCAGGATCTCGAGAGATTTGAGCAGTGACTCACCAGATCGACATTTTTGGGCATTGTCGCCTTCCATAGTCTCACAGGACTTGGCCCAGGATCTCGAGAGATTTGAGGAGTGACTCAGCAGATCGAGCAAGCGCCATTCCTGCTCGGGCGCATGGATTGAGACCAGAGAGAGAAAGGACAGGGTTATCGCTATTGTATAGATATATTGTAGTTTCTTGTAAGAGTAGGTGCCTTGGTTTCTTGTGAGAGTGTGTATGTAGTGTTAGAAATTACAAGAGACAGAGACAGAAAGATTAAAGAATTTTTTCATCTCCATCCTGTCTCCGGACTCCTTCCCGCGGCGCTGCCGTTCCAGGCTGCAATCCCTTTCCGGCGGCGAACACCCCCTCCCTTCTCCTCCCTCCCCATTGGCTATTCTAGTGTTCCTCTAATCCTCCCATGCTCCCCATCCCAACCCCACTGTAAATTGGCCTTCTTATTTCAGAGAAAACATTTGGCATTTGGCTTTGAGGGATTGGCTAACTTCACTTAGCATTATATTCTCTAACTTCATCCATTTATCTGTGAATACCATGATTTTATTCTCTCTTATTGCTGAGTAATACTCCATTGTGTGTATACACCACATTTTCTTTATTCATTCATCTACTGAAGGGCATCTAGGTTGGTTCCACAGTTTAGCTATTGTGAATTGTGCTGCTATAAACATTGATGTGGCTGTGTCCCTGTAGCATGCTGTTTTTTAAGTCCTTTGGGTATAGACCAAGGAGTGGGATAGCTGGGTCATAAGGTGGTTCCATTCACAGTTTTCCAAGGAATCTCTGTACTGCTTTCCATATAGGCTGCACCATTTTGCAGTCCCACCAACAATGTATGAGTGTGTCTTTTTCTCCACATCCTCGCCAACATTTATTGTTGTTTTTGTTCTTAATAGCTGCCATTCTGACTGGTGTGAGATGAAATCTTAGAGTGGTTTGGATTTGCATTTCTCTAATTGCCAGAGATGTTGAACAGTTTTTTAAGTATTTGTTGATTGATTGTATATCTTCTTCTGAGAAGTGTCTGTTCAGTTCCTTGGCCCATTTATTGATTGGGTTATTTGTTTTTTTGGTGTTAAGATTTTTGAGTTCTATATATATTTTAGAGATTAGTGTTCTATCTGATGTGCATGTGATAAAAATTTGTTCCCAATTAGTAGGCTCTCTATTCACCTCACTGATTGTTTCATTTGCTGAGAAGAAGCTTTGTAATTTGAATCTATCCCATTTATTGATTCTTGATATTAATTCTTGTGCTACAGGAGTCTTATGAAGGAACTTGGGGCCTAATCCAACATGTTGGAAATTAGAGCTTACTTTTTCTTCTATGAGGTCTAATTTCTAGATCCTTGATCCACTTTGAGTTGAATTTTGTGCATGGTGAGAGATAGAGGTTTAATTTCATTTTCTTGCATATGATTTCCAGTTTTCCCAGCACCATTTGTTGAAGAGGATATCTTTTCTCCAATGTACATATTTTTGCATCTTTGTCTAATATATGACAACTGAAATTATATGTGTTAGTCTCTGTGTCCTCTATTCTGTACCATTGGTCTACTAGCCTATTTTGGTGCCAACACCATGCTGTTTTTGTTACTATTGCTCTGTAGTATAATTTAAGATCTGGTATAGTGATGCCACCTGCTTCACTCCTCTTGCTAAGGATTGCTTTAGCTATTCTGGGTCTTTATTTTTCCAGATGAATTTTATGGCTGCTTTTTCTATTTCTATGAGGAATATCATTGGGATTTTGATTGTAATTGCATTAAATCTGTACAGTGCTTTTGGTAGTATGGTCATTTTGACAATATTAGTTCTGCCTATCTAAGAACAGGGTAGATCTTTCCATATTCTAAGGTATTCCATAATTTCTTTCTTTAGTTTTCTGTTGTTTTCATTATAGACATCTTTCATGTCTTTGGTTAAGTTGATTCCCAAGTATTTTATTTTTTTCGATGCTAGTGTAAACGGAGTAGTTTTCCTCATTTCCCTTTCAGAGGATTTGTCATTGATATATAGAAATGCCTTAGATTTGTGGGTATTGATTTTGTATCCTGCTACTTTGCTGAATTCATTTATGAGTTCTAGAAGTTTTCTGATGGATATTTTTGGATCTTCTAGGTATAAAATCATATCGTCAGCAAATAATGATAATTTGAGTTCAACTTTACCTATCTATATCCTTTTAATTTCTTTTGTCTGTCTTATTGCTTTGGCCAGCATTTCAATTACTATGTTAAAGAAGTGCTGAAAGAGGGCATCCCTGTCTTGTTCCAGTTTTTAGAGGGAATGCTTTCAATTTTTCTCCATTTAGAATAATGCTGGCCTGGGGATTAGCATATATAGCTTTTACGATGTTGAGATATGTTCCTGTTATCCCTAGTTTTTCTAGAGTTTTGAACATGAAGTGGTGCTGTATTTTGTTAAATGCCTTTTCTGCATCTATTGAGATAATATTATGGTTCTTACCTTTGAATCTATTGATGTAATGAATTACATTCATTGATTTCTGTATGTTGAACCATCCTAGCATCGCTGGAATGAACCCCACTTGATCGTGGTATACTTTATTTTTGATATGTTTTTGTATCCAATTTGCCAGAATTTTATTGAGAATTTTTGCATCTATGTTCATTAGAGATATTGTTCTGAAGTTTTCTTTCTTTGATGTGTCTTTGCCTGGTTTTGTGATCAGGGTGATACTGGCCTCATAGAATAAGTTTGGAAGTGCTCCCTCTTTTTCTATTTCTTGAAATAAATTGAAGATTATTGATATCAATTCTTCTTTAAAGGTCTTATAGAACTCGGCTGTGTATCCTTCCTGGGATTTTCTTGGTTGGTAGGCTTCTGATGGCATCTTCTATTTTGTCACTTGAAATTGGTCTATTCAAATTGTGTATATCATCCTGCTTTAATTTGGGTAGATCATACAACTCTAAAATTTTTCAATGCCTTCGGTGTTTTGTATTTTGTTGGAGTACAAGTTTTCAAAATAATTTTGAATTATTTCCTGTATTTCCATATGGTTTGTTGTGATATTTCCTTTTTATTCTCATATGTTAGTAATTTGAGTTACTCTCTCCTTCTCTTTGTTAGCCTGGCTAAGGGTTTGTCAATTTTATTTATTTTTTCAAAGAACCAACTTTTTGTTTTGTCAATTTTTTCAATTGTTTCTTTTTTTTCAATTTCATTAATTTCAGCTCTGATTTTAATTATTTCCTGTCTAGTACTTCTGTTGGTGTTGGATTGTTCTTCCTTTTCTAGAGCTTTGAGATGTAATTTTCAGTCATTTATTTGTTGACTTTTTCTTCTTTTGAGGAATGAACTCAATGCAATGAACTTTCCTCTTATAACTGCCTTCATAGTGTCCCAGAGATTTCGATATGTTGTGTCTGTGTTCTCATTCACCTCTAAGAATTTCTTAATCTTTTCTTTGATGTCATCTGCAACCCATTGTTCATTTAGTAGCATATTATTTAGTCTCCAGGTGTTGGAGTAGATTTTATTTCTTATTTTATCATTGATTTCTAATTTCATTCCATTATGGTCTGATAGAATGCAGGGCAGTATCCCTACTTTTTATATTTGCTAAGAGTTGTTTTGTGGTACAGTATATGGTCTATTTTAGAGAAGGTTCCATGTGCTGTTGAGAAGAAAGTGTATTTGCTTGTTGAAGGATAAAATATTCTATATAAGTCAGTTAAGTCTAAGTTATTTATTGTATTTTTGAGTTCTATAGTTTCTTTGTTCAGCTTTTGTTTGTGAGATCTAGCCAGTGGTGAAAGGGGTGTGTTAAAGTCACCCAGAATTATTGTGTTGTGGTCAATTTGACTCTTAAACTTAAGGAGAGTATTTTTTTTTTTTTTTTTTTTTTTGATGAACATGGATGCTCCATTGTTTGGGGCTTATATATATTTATAATTGTTAAGTCTTTTTGGTGTATGGTTCCCCTGAGCCATATATAGTGTTCTTCTTTATCCCTTTTGATTGACTTTAGCTTGAAGTCTACTTTATTTGATATGAGGTAGAAACCCCTTCTTGTTTACTCAGTCCATGTGAGTGGTAGTATTCCTCCCAACCTTTCACCTTAAGCCTATGGATGTATTTTCCTATGAGATGAGTCTCTTGGAGGCAGCATATTGTTGGGTCTGTTTTTTTGATCCAAAATGCTAGTCTATGTCTTTTGATTGGTGCATTTAGGCCATTAACATTCAGAGTTATTATTGAGATGTGTTTTGTATTCCCAGCCACTTTTGTTTATTTTTGGTATTTAACTTGATATGGTTTCTCTTCTGATTATTTTTTCCTTTAGTGTAATACCTCCCTCTGTTGATTTTCATCATTATTTTTCTTTTCCTCTTCATGGAATATTTTGCCGAGGATGTTCTGTAGTGCTGGCTTTCTACTTGTAAATTCTTTTAACTTTTGTTTATCATGGAAGATTTTTATTTCATCCTCAAATCTAAAGCTTAATTTTGCTGGGTATAAGATTCTTGGTTGGCATCCCTTTTCTTTGAGAGCTTGGAATATGTTGTTCCATGATCTCCTAACTTTGAGTGTCTGAGTTGAAAAATCTGCTGTGATGTGAATTGGTCTCCCCCTATATGTGATCTGATTCCTCTTTTTTGTGGCCTTTAAAATTCTATCCTTGTTCTGTATGCTAGGCATTTTCATTATAATATGTCTTGGTGTAGATCTGTTGTAATTTTGTATATTTGGTGTCCTATAAGCCTCTTGTATTTGGTTTTCCAATTCATTCTTCATGCTTCGGAAATTTTCTGATATTAACTCATTGAAGAGGTTGTGCATTCCTTTGGTTTGAAATTCTGTGCCTTCCTCTATCCCAATTACTCTTAGTTTTGGTCTTTTGCTGCTGTCCCATAATTCTTGGATGTTCTGTTCGTGGTTTCTTACTATCTTCATTATGTGGTCAACTTTATTTTCAAGATTATATACTTTGTGTTCATGGTGTGAAGTTCTTTCTTCCAGTTGATCTAGTCTGTTGGTGATGCCTTCAATTGTGTTTTTATTTGGTTAATTGTTTCCTTCATTTCAAGGATTTCTGTTTTTTTTTTTTCAGAGTTTCTATCTCTTTTTTGAAGTAATAGTTTGCTATTTGTATTTGCTCTCTTATATCTTTGTTGTAATTGTCAATTTTTGCCTATATTTGTTCATTTAGGTCATTCTTTGATTTACACATCATTTTAATTATGAACCTTCTAATCTCCTTCTCTGACATCTCATCAACTTTGCTGAGCATGGGTTCTGTTATTGTAGAATCATGGTTTGTTCGGGGTACTTTCCTCCCTTGTTTTTTCACATTGTCTATTTGCCTTACTTTCTTGCAGTGTAGATCTGAGATATTACAGTTTCTTCCCTATATTCTTATAATAGTCTTGCAGGTTGTCTGTGCCATCCCTTAGTGTTGGGCTATCAGAACCTGCCATTGTCCCTCAAAGTATGCTACCTGGGGCTGAGTCCACACAGGTTGGTGTGGGTCGAACTGGTTGAGTCTGAGCTCCTGTGGTGGTCTGCTGGTTGGAAGAGGCAGTCCTCTGAGTGGAGGTCAGTGAAGCTGTCCTAGAGTCGCCTGAGCTCTGCGGGTGCAGGCTGGGCTGACCTGGGCCCGCCTGTGCTTGAGCAGAGGTTGGAGAACCTTCCCTGAGCCTGGCCACACTCAAGGGAAAGTCAGCGTTACTAACCTGGGGCTGGCCGCGCTGGGCTGAGGGTCATCGGGACTGACCTGGGCCTGGCGGCACTCCAATGTAGGTCCCGGGGACTGTCCTTGGCCTGCTTGAACTTAAGCAGAGTTGGCATGTCTGTCCTTGCTGTCTCCTGCTCTGGGGTGGAGGTAGGTGGGACTGGCTGGAGCCTGGTCGCACACTGGGGCGGGGGGTGGGGGGTGGGTCAGTAGAACTGATCTGGGCTTGACCGCGAGGGGATGAAGGTCAGCAGGACTGACCCCTGACCCGGGCCTGGCAGCACTCCAATACAGGTCTCCGGGACTGTCCTGGGCCCACCTGAACTCAAGCAGAGTTGGTGGGTCTGTTCTTGCTGGCTCCTGTTCTGGGGCAGAGGTCAGCGGAACTCTTGGAAATGTAGTTTGCACTGTGAGATGGGCATGAGTTTTGTGTGGGTCAGGGATGGAATGTTAAGATTTACATATGAGGTGTTCCCCAAAATATCATGTTTGCCACAATGCAAAAAATTTCAGAGGTGAAATTATTAGATTATGATGTGTGACCTAATCAGCATATTAATCTGTGGATATGGATTAACTGGGTAGGGAGTGGCTACAGAAGGTGAGGCCCTGGGGGCATGCCTTTGGGGTTTATATTTTGTCCTGGGTGAGCAGAATTCTCTCTGCTGAGCTGCTTCCTTCCACCACACCATTTTGCCATGATGTTCTGCCTTACCTCAGGCCCACAGCTATGAAGTCAGACATCTATGGACTGAGAGGCCTCTGAAACCATGAGTCATAAAAAAATTTCCCTCCTCCATGTTCTTCTTGTCAGGTATTTTGGTCACAGTGACAAGAGAAAAGGTAACTAAAATAACAATTATAAACGCCTCAAAGTGGTAGCATACATAGCATGTCCAATAAATAGGCAAAGGAGACCAGGGTAGTTGATGCTGAGTGCGTAAGAAAAGGAGGAAAGGTAGAAAGTGAGGTGAGAAAAGTGACAAAGACCCAGTTCATGAAGACTTGCAGTTCATGAGGAAGTATTTGGATTTAATTCTGAGGGAGATGGGAGCCATTTGATGCTGCTGGATACAGGAATGATAAAATCTATATATTTTAAAGACCAGTCTAGTGGCCATGTGGAGAACAGATTTCAGGTAGTAAGGGTGAAATAAAAGAGACCAGTTATAGGGCTATTGATATAGTTCAGGTGAAAGTAATAACCATTTTGTCTAGGGTGATTGCAGTGTAAATGGAACAAAATGCTATGTTTCAGAGTATATTTTGGTGAGATAGCTGACATGATTTGCTGAAATTTAACCAGATTTGATTAAATTTGCTGATGGATTAAATTTAGTAAGTAAGAGAGACATTAGGATTTTCAGTCTCTGTGAATGATGTTGCTATATGAAGAAATGTCCAGTCTCACTAGAAGTCAAATAAAAGTTAGGAAATGTTTTAGATGTTCAAGCTTACAAAGGTAAAATTGATCAATAAGAGCTAGAAAATGAGTTCACTCTCCTTCTGAAGTCTACGTTCTTCAGGTCCCTGCTATGGAGGAGATCTATTACTGCCATACCATCACCAGATCACCTGTTCTCTGGTATGCCTACCTGCTATCTAGAATAATTTTAGGTATCAGCAAACCTGAGGTTTCATTTAGGTTTTGTTGTAACACCACTGTGAGATCTTAAGATAGTCTTTCTTCTTTCTCTGAGTTTCATTCTTCCCATGTCGTAAGAGGCCTAGCGTATATTATTTAGTAGCTCTAAAAATCTTGGATGTTTCTAAATAAACTATGCTTAATTTCTCGTGAAAAAAACAAGCAAACAAAACCTCACTGGATAGCGTAGAACTGATTTTTCCAAGATATGATAGGACATCTAATATAATACACAATTAAAATGAATAAGAATCCAGGACATTTAGTTATATAGGAATATTTTTTCAATGTGGAAAGACACAATTTGAAGAAAAATAAACAATAGTCTTTCAGATACTTAATAGACGCCTGGAAGAAAATTTTGACTGCCTAGTATACAGAAGGAACAAGAGGCCAGCTGTTTCTCTTGGGAAATATTAAGGTCTTTTTGCAAAGCAAATGGCCTTGGAATTGCTCAAACCCGAAATCCAAATTGTATCATGCCACTTCTCTAAATCTTAGTTTCTTTGTATTAAAATAGGAGTAATACTAATCTCAACAATACAAATCAGGGCTGGGGTTGTGGCTTAGCGGCAGAGCACTTGCCTCGCACGTGCGCGGCCTGGGTTCAATCCTCAGCACCACGTAAACATAAATGCATTGCATTGTGTACAACTAAAGTAAATAAATACATATTAAAAAAAAACAATACAAATCACTAATAAATGTAAAGCACAGCACACTGCTTGGATCATGAATAATCCTCACTAAATGGAAATATTTTCTTTCCCCTTTCTTCTTTCTCTCCACTACCACCTATCCTCCCTCCAACTCCCAAAACAATGCCTAATTGAAGGAATGGGCTGTTCATAAAACACACACACACACACACACACACACACACACTTACATACATGAGATTACACTTTTGTAAAACTCGTCTCAACTTCCTGAATCCCCCATTCTGATAAAAGCCATGTAACTATATACATTAGTACAAGCAATATAAAGGTGAAAAGTTGTAGAAAAATAAACGGCACTGGTCTGGGAGGCCCCCTGAAGCT
Organism: Tamias sibiricus; assembly: GCA_025594165.1. Lineage (NCBI taxonomy): Eukaryota > Metazoa > Chordata > Mammalia > Rodentia > Sciuridae > Tamias > Tamias sibiricus. Next base: position 58,585,763 of record CM046667.1, read on the forward strand.
CTTCAGATTTATAAGCTTTGGTTTGTTTCATCACCTTAATGAGAAGATCTTTTAATTCAGGAAACAACTAAGCTAATTTAATGGTATGTTGGTAGCCCCGGGAAACATTGCAATCTTGTTGAGTCTCATTCCAGTTTGTCTGTCTGGCAGAAGAGGAAAGAGGGAGGTGGTGAGGGCACCTTGGGGGACAGTCACCAGCCAGAATTGTTTTTTATTTTTTAAATTTTTGAATGTTATTGTATTTTTATGACTTTATTTTATTTGTTTATTTTTATGTGGGGCTGAGGATCGAACCCAGTGCCTCATATATGCTAGGCTACAACCACAGTCCCCAGAATTTTTATTTTTTTATTTTTTGGTACTGAGGATTGAACTCAGGGGCACTCGATCAGTGGGACACATCCCCAGGTCTTTTTTGTATTTTATAAGAGACAGGGTCTCACTGAGTTGCTAAGTGCCTCACTATTGTGGAGGCTGGCTTTGAACTCGCGATCCTCCTGCCTCAGCCTCCCTAGTGCTGGGATTACAGGCATGCACCACCATGCCCATCCAGAATTAGGTTTTTGATAAGCTTTTATCGTTACATTCTAAGATTAGAATGAATCTTGGATAGATTTGTAGATTATCAGAGTTAGAAAGGATAACAGAAATTTTTGGACTCAAAATCTCCATTTCACCTCTCCCATCTGAATAAAATAAGGAAGCTAATGAAGAGGTTGGTCCAAAGTTATCCCCAGGGAATAGAGATGATTCAAGATGATTACTTTTCACTTCTTCTGAGGTTTTGTAAGCTACCCTTCTGCTTTCAATGAGAAATAAGAATATGAAAATTTTCAGAAAGTGACGTTAGCATTTTTAGCTACTCTTACTGTAATGCTCAAACATTAACTGTTGCAGGACTTCTTTTTTTACCAATTCAGCATATTTTCAGCTGACAGTGACCATTTTATCAGCTGAAGCCCTTAATCTACTCTGCAAAGGAACTCATAAAGCTAAAGTTAATCTCCCCCAACAGAAAATTCCTCTTTTAAAGATGTGAAAATTAGTACCTAGAGAGAACATTGTTCAAGGACACACTACTAATATTTGGCAAAGTTGAAAATTAAACCAAAGGCATCTAATTTCAAATTCAGTGTTCTTACTACCTATCCAATCTTATTTGAAAAACTTATATTGAACACTAAGTATAAATGAAAATTTTCTTAGAATAAATATTGGTATGGGTGAGTGGGTATACATGTGTCTGTTAACCATTTTGTAGATACTGAAAAGAACTAAAATATCTAGGTATTGGGAGCAATATAGAAAGGTATTCTCTTTGGAGAATTAAAAGAAAATGATTGTCAAACTGGCTTGTAACAATCTCCAGTTCTTTGGGTACCTATTTTGTGCTGGTCACTGTGCTGGGAATCTTCACATATACAAGCATCTCAGTCAGTAGGTATAATGACCTTAGATGGAGAAGAGGTTATTCATTTTTACTTTTAAGTAAACTGAGGTTGATAAACAACAAGACTTGGTCAAGTTAATAGCCAATTTATACTCTACCAGTATACATAAACTCTAAGGAAATATAGGGCCTAGCAGAAAGCCCCAAAGAATAAATGTTTACATGCTTCCCTAGAGCAGGCTTTCCAGGATTGATGCTCCGTTGAGGTTAATAATCTGTGGCATGACAGAGAGATCTGAATGTATAGTAGGAAGAATGAAAAATAAACAGTGGTGATCAGTACATTTATCAAAAAATTCTCCTCTGAGATTTTGCTGTGGACCCAGCTCAGGACCTAGCTTCATTCTCAAACAGAAGATGAACTTCTACCCTGATAAAGCTGGATGAATTAAAAGTCTTTAGCATTGTGTAGTATGCCATGAACTGTACTTCTCCTCTCTGGTACTTGAGGAAAATAGAGGTTTTGGAGGAATGAAAGGTGGAGAAGGCAGTTCCAGGGTAGAAAAATAATACCTGGCAGGTCCCAGAAAATGTGAAGGCAGGAAAATTGAGTGTATTTGTGAAGGACCTGTAAGACAGAAGCCAATGTAGCATTTGGGCCCCAGAGAAGTAAAAACAAACAAACAAAAAGACATGTTGGTACTAAGGGAGTCAAACCCACAAGGAAAGAGCAAGCCCTCCCAGAGAAAATGTCACTGGAAGCAATGAGAAATGTAGGGCAGTAATCTGAATTTTGTACTTTCGTCATCTTGACAATGGATCCACTCATACCACTCTTACAGGGCTGCTGAGAGGCTACAATGAGATTATGTGTAGTTCATTTCTTGATAACAAACAAAATGTTACCTCAGTGTGAAAGATAATCATTAACTCATAAGCCAGATAAATGAGGGAGATTATATTTTCATTTCAATAAGATCATAACCTGTAATCACTTTGGGAGGCTGAGCAGGAGGATCGCGAGTTTATGGCGAGGCATAGCAACTCAGTGAGACCCTGTCTCTAAATAAAATACAAAAAAGGCTGGGGATGTGACCCAGTTTCAAGTGCCCCTGAGTTCTTCTAAAAAGATCAGAGGGAGCTGCTTTAAATGGTTTCTCTTCAATGCATTTAAAGATTCAAATTATAGTAATTTTGTTGGTACACAACAGTTCTGTATATGCCTATTGTGTAAGCAAGGGCCTTTTATAAGGATGTGTCCTTTGAAGACCAGGACAAAGCTGAGGAAGCAGACAGGCTCAAATTTTAGCACAGGGCTTGTGGGGCTGAATGGGAGAACACAGTAATTCTGCCTGAGGCCCATGCCTGCAGTTGTAGGATGTAAGGCAGGTGGCAGACGGCAGTTGTGAAGGCACTTGTCCAGGTATACAGAAACCACTAAAAATTATGTAAATTGATACTCTCAAAAACACTATAAACAAGTAAAAATGGAATCCTATAAAATGTTCATTTAGACAGCAGGAATATGTAAAAGGAGAAACAGAGAGATTATAAACACAAGAAGCAAACCCCAAACAAATAATACAATCACAGACTTAAAAATTAATATACCAATAATTACCTTAAATATGAATAGTCTAAAAATTCCAATTAAAAGATAGAAAAAGGGCCAGGAATATAGCTAAGTGGTGGAGCACTTGCCTAATGTGTGCAAGGCCTTGGGTTCCATTCCCAGCCCTGGAAAAAAAAAAGATAGGTAGATAGAGTAGATTGAGAAACACAATCAAACAATATGTTTTTTTTTTTTTTTAAATAAGAAACTCAGTTTAGATACAATGGTATAGTTTGAACATAAAATGATGAAAAGGGTATACGAGTACTAAGGTTTGGATATGGCTTGCATGTGTCCTTTAAGCAGAATACATACTTTTTTCAAGTGTCTGTGGAACATTTACAAAAATTCACGTGTTCAATTATTTAATCATTATTGTGAGGTATTAGCAGGTGAAAGGTTAATCCAACTATGGTGTTTATAGGTAGAATATTTGGGAGGTTATCAAAATTAGATAAGGTGAACAGGGCATATTTTCTATGATTAAATACTGTTGGCTTTATAAAAAAAAGAGATAAAGAGACCAAAGACACATGTGTGCACTCCCTGTGTTTTGCCAAGTGAAGCCCTTGGGACTCTGCCAGTATGAATGTCATCATTAAATGTAACCCCTCAATCTTGGATACCCAGAGCCATCAGTCAAAGCAAAATGTTTCTCTTTATAAACTTACACAGACAGCTTCAAGTATTTTGTTTTTATAAGGAAGAACCATGCAAACAATAAAAATGTCGCTATATTAAACATGATAGACTTCAGAGCAAACAAAATTATTCACAACAAAGGAAATTACATAATGATTAAATGATTGATACAACAGGACAACACAATGATCTTAAGTGTATACACACCAAACAACAGAAATGGATGAGGCAAAAAATTATAGAGATAAAACAAGAAATAGACAAATCCAGAATTATAATAGGAGATTTCAACATCCCCTCTCAGCAACTGAAAGAATTAATAGTTAGAAAAGTAGCAGAACAACAAATTCAATCAACAGGATGTAATTGACCATATATTAAATACTTCGCCCCAAAACAGAATACACACTTTTTTCAAGTGTCTCTGGGACATTTACAAAAATACAGGAAATTCCGAGTTATAACACAAACCTCAACAAATTTGTAATAATTGAACCCATATAAAATATGTTCTTTGGTCATAATAGAATCAAACTAGAAATCAGTAACATAAGGATATTAAGAAAATCTCCAACACTTAGAAAGCACACCCTTCAAACTAATTAATGACCTTTGAAAACTAACTAATGACTTTGGAAGAAGTCTCAAGGGAAATTCAAAAATAAACAGAACTGAAGGGAATAAAAAGACATGACACAGACAGGAGAAAATAAATCGAAATCTCATATCTGAAGAAGAACTTGTATCCAAAATATGGAAAGAACTCTTAAAACTCAGCAACATGTAAACAAACTTAAGTTAAAAATGGGTTAAAGGTCATAATAGATGTTACCAAAGAAATATACAAATAACAAGCAAATGTGTGAAAAGATGATCGACATCATATTGCATTAGAAAATTGCAGGAAATAGTACTAATCATACACAATCTCTTCCAAACAATAGCACAAGAAGAAATATGTGGTATTTCAATTTTTGAGACTAGTATTTTCCTGATATCACAACAAAATTAAGACAGTTTTAAGAAAATTAGACTAGTGACATATCATTCATAAACATAAAAACAAATAAAAATTTCAACAAGCTGTGCATACTGGTTCTTGCCTACAGTCCTAGTGACTTGGAAGGTGAAGAAGGGAGGACTATTGGAGCTCAGGAGTTCCATACCAACCTGGACAACATAGCAAGACTGCATCTGAAAAATGATGCTAAAGAAATTACTACCAAAACAAATCCATGAATATGTGAAAAGAAGTAAGCAATGACAAATCATAGTTTGCTCCAGAAATGTAAGGTTTTTTCAGCATTCAAGAATAAATATATCATATTAACATTAGAAGAAAAAACAAAATCATGTAAAACAATTGTTTTAAAAATTCAGTCTTTCAAGATAGGAACTGTCAGTAACATGGAATCAAAAGGAATTTTCGCAATCTGATACAGACTGCCCACAGAATACATTTTTTCCCACATTTTTATTGGTGTATGATACTTGTACATAATAATGGAATTTGTTGTTCATTTTCAAACATGCACCCAATATAATAGTATAATTTGGTCAATATTACTCCCTAGCACTTCCACCCAATATAACAATATAATTTGGTCAAGATTACACTCTAGCACTTTCCCCTGCCTCCCAGCCTCCCATCCTTTGCAAACTGTGTATTAGTTTAAACATTTTATGAGGGTATACATTTTCTCTACTGATTTTCTTTTGATTTTTTAAATGGTGAAAACTTAATGTCTTCTTAAGTTTGGGAACAACACAAAATTGTTCACTGCCACTATTGCCATAATAGACAATCTTATATGTCCTAGCAAGTGAAATAACTGGAAACAATTTAATAATGCAACACGATTTACAATATCTTCAAATAAAATATAAATTGATTAAGTATAAATCTTAAAAATTATGTACAGTATCTAAATGCTGAAACCTACAAAAGCCTGATGATAGACATTTGTAAGAAAACTAATGGAGAAGAATACTTGGTTTGCATTTTAAAACTAAACAAATGTGTCAGTTCTCTCCAAATTGATTTATAAATTCTATACAATATCTTCTTACAAAAATCCTAACAGGATTCTATTTTACATATTGACATTTTAATATAAAATTATATGATATGGTAAGTTGAATTAAAATAGCTGTGCAAATTTTGAAAAGGAAGAATAAAGTGGGAGAAATCTATCCTTTTTTAATTCTTATTGGATAAACATATTAATCAGTATAGCATTATTGGTGGAAGTTAGAAGACATATAGATCAATGGCACAGAATATGGAGTCCCAAAGTAGACTCACAAGTATAGCCAAGCTAATTTTTACAAAAATGCAAAAAACAACCCAATGGAGAAAGCATAGCTGTTTCAATAAAAAGTGATTATATGTCCATTCACTTAAGTTACATAAACAGCCAGGCGCGGTGGCGCATGCCTGTAATCCCAGCACTTGGGAGGCTGAGGCAGGAGGATCATGAGTTCAAAGCCAGCATCAGCTATGGCGAGGCACTTAGCAACTCACTGAGACCCTATCTCTAATAAAATACAAAAAAGAGCTGGGGATGAGGCCCAGTGGTCAAGTGCCCCTGAGTTCAATCTCTGGTACCAAAAAGGAAAAAAGAAAAAGAAAAAAGATACATAGACAAACGCACACAGAAATATGAACTGTGATGTAAATCTTCAAAAGTTAATATATATGATGTATCTAAATATAAAATTCTGGGAATCATATGTGACTATGCAGGGTACTCTCAGGAAGTTTCTGTGAACAATTTCTCTCCCCTGATTATGATGGTGGCTACATGGATCTATCTATATATGTACTAAAGTTTGATGAAAATGCACCACACACACACACACACACACACTAACACGCATAATTAGGAGCAAGGCATAAAATGTGCCTAATTAGCATGCACCAGGTACTGGGTTTGATCTAAAGCACTGCAAAATAACTGATTGATTGATTGACTTAAAATGGGATGGAATAGATTATGTGTGAATTGTAATGAAAAGTTATAAATAATAAAAATGAATTAAATGTGAACAAAAATATGGAAAGGACTTGAACATGGATTACCAAACTTGTACAAATTGAAAATTGAAATGAAATAGAACAAAATATGGAGTATAAAATATGTAGAGTAGAATGGAAAACCCATAAGAAAAAAAAATGAAAAGAGAAGGAAATAAGAATTAAATGTAATGGCCAGGCAATGTAGCTCATCCCTATAATCCCAGTGACTTGGGAGGCTGAGTCAGGAGGATCTCATGTTCAAAGCCAGTATCAGAAATTTAGTGAAGCCCTAAGAAAATTAGTGATATGGTGTCAGGATATAGCTTACCATGGAAAATATAATTTATTTTATCATGACTAAATATAGAATAAAATATTGTATGGAAACAAAAACTAGATGGAATGGCAAATTGAATAAAAATGGAAAAAAATGAAATATGCAATCAACTGAAGTGGAATACAGATTGGATAGAAAGAGCAGATGATATGAAAGATGAAATAGATTATGCCTCATCAAATAGAAAGAAATAGACATTTGAATGAAAGCAATAAAATATGAAATGCAATAAAAGTTATGGATTAAACTGAAAAATGAAATTAATTATGAAATAGAGTAAAAAATAAAATGGAATGTAATATAGAAATACAATAAAATTCAATATGAGTATTATAAATTTGGATAAAATTCTATGAATTTTCAAATGAAATTACAATAGATGCAAATTTTATTTAAACTTAGAATTTATTGAGGTATGAAATACAAGACTACATAAAGTATAAAACCAGACAGAATTTAGAATATAGAATAAAATGTGATGAAATGGAGACATCAAAAGGCACATGGAACAGGTGAATAAGAAATCCAATGAATGCAACATGGAAATATAAAGGAATAGAATACAAAATGAAAGTAAATGTAAAATACAATGAAGAATGCAATGGAGGATAATTTTTAAATCAATAGATAAAACATAATTGAATGGATTGTATATTTGAATTGATTATGAGAAGCAAGAATGAAATATGAAAAAATGCAATACAATATTTAACAGGTTATTGTTTTAAATATAAAATGGAATTTGTTATAAAATGGAGAATATAAGATAATATGGAAATAATTGGAATATAGATAGGAAAAGGCAATGTAATAAAATGGAAAGTGAAAGAAAGAGGAAGAGAATGAAATATAAAATCAAAATAATCTCTGGAGATTCTTTGGAATACAGGGCAGAGTATTTTTTTATATATTTTTTTTAATTGTAGATGGACACAATATGTTTATTTATTTATTTTTATGTGGTGCTGAGGATCGAACCCAGTGCCTCACACATGCAAGACAGACGCAATGCCACTGAGTTATAGCCCCAAACCCAGGACAGAATCACTTTAGGAAGTGAAATAAGGTGATCTAGAATGAGGGAAGGAATCATACAGGAAATGGAATAATTTTGAAATAGAATGGAATAAGTAAATATGGATGAAATTAAGTGGAAATTAGAATGAAATGGAAATGTAAGTAATAGGGAAAGGAAAAAATACATCATGGGGGAAAATATGTCATGGAAACAAAATGTGATGCTATATTGAATTGAATTATGCTTAAAGTTTAATAGGTATTGAAATATACAGAATAAATTTTCAAATACAGATTGAAATTAATGAAATATGAAATGAACTGAGACACAAAGGAAAAGTGAACGTAGATTGAAAATCAAATTAAATAAAATATAGGGTGAAATGGAGTTAAATATAAAATGGAACTGAATAGGAAATGGAATATTAAACAGGTTATGGATCGAAAAAGAAAATAGAATTTACTCTGGTTTGGTAAAAAGAATGGAATAAAATATGTAACACAAATTGAAATAGGAATTAGAAAAGGAAATAATATAATATACTAGGAATGAATTGTGGAATGGAATAATTCAATAAAATGGCATATGGAACCAAATGAAATGCAGTAAAATATAAGAAAGATTATAATCTAATTGATAATTAATTTGAAGGTAAAATGTAATAGAATAGGCAATGTAACATAGATTGGAAGATAATGGAATAAATAAAATATGGGATTAAATAGAATATAGAGTGGATTAGAGTATGGATTTCAAATTAAATGAAATAGCTTTATCTACATAATTTAACAGAATACAGAATGAATAGAAATAGAAGCTGGAATATATTGAGAAACAAATTTTCATTGCCAAGATAGAACTGGGAGCAGTGATGCATGCTTATAATCCTAGGGACTTGGGATGCTGAAGTAGTAAGATCACAAATTCAAGGCCAGCCTGAGCAACTTAGTGAGTCCCTAAGCAACTTAGTGAGATGCTGACCCAAAATAAAAAAATAAAGGGGCTGGGGTTGTGGCTCAATGATTAATCTCCCCTGGGTTCAATCACCAGTACAAACAACAACAACAACAACAAAAAAAAAAAAAAAAAACCACAAAAACCCAGAATATTAAACAGAATAGAAAAGAATAGAATGATATGAAATTGAATGTTGATGTGGATTAGAAAATGTAACAACAAAATATGATCTAAATGGAAGCATCTAAGGAAATAAATAAATATATAATACAGAATATAATTAAATGGAAAAATGGTGGTACACAGTGAAAAATAAAATGGAATGAAATATGAAATTAGATGAAATATGGAATAGAATGCAATATAAATAGAAAATATAATGAATTGATATTTTGAAAATGTGCAGTGGAACATGGAATTTGGTATAGGCATTGGAGGAGAAAATGAATCTTATTATGATACAAAATATATAAATAAATGTTGAAAAAACATGAGTGATTTGAAATTTATGGTAATATGAAGTGGAAAATGGAAAATATAATAATGTAAATAATATAATACTAAAATATAAAATAATAAAATATAATGAATAATCAATTAAACATGAAATTAAATGTAACATGGAATTGATGGATTTTGCAAGCAAAATGAAAATTAACAAAATATAAAAAGAAAATTGCAATTAAATGAAATTTAACGTAGAAAAGATAAAAGATACTAGAATGGTCAAAGGGGAGGAAGGGGAAGGAAGGGAGCAAGGGAGGATGGAGGGGGACAAAAGAAAAGGTGGTTGAATAAGATATCTTTATCCTAAATGCATGATAGAAGAGACTTTCCCAGCCTGCCAACTGCAGAGAGGCAATCCCAGCATGGGACCCCAGCGGAAAAAAGCCCCGGCCTGCGAGCTTCCCAGGTAGGCCCCCACCTGCAGATTTTCCCAGCCTGCCAACCACAGAAAGGTGATCCTAGCGCAGGACAGCAGGAGAACATGCCCAGGTCTGCAAGTGTGATCCGGGACAACTGGCTTAAACTGGAAGGGAAAAAAAGAAGAACTTCACAGGGAGCTGTTTGACTGAGATCTGTTTCTGGGTTCGACTTTTTTGTTGTTGTTGTTGTTGTTGTTGTTTGATTGTGTGTTTGTTTGTTTGCTTTTATTTCTCTTTTCTTTATTTCTTTTGTTCCTTCTCACTTTTGTCTCTTCTCTTCTTCCCTCATCTTTCCTACTTACACCCTGCCATTGCATTCTCAACAGAGGCAAAAACAAGTTATACGCAGAAATTGGGATTTCTAGAACTGGGGCAACTAAAATATACAGCAAAACGGTATTATATATAATTAATTCTCTCTTTTTTTCTCACTTTCTCTTTCCTCTCTTTTACACTAATCCCTACTTCTTTGTCATCTCTCTTTTTTTCTTTCTTCTTCATTTCTATTTTCCATCTTTCTTTTTTTCTTCTTACAATGGTTGCATAGCTTTGGTGTATATATAAATCGGTCTTTCCACTAAATCGTTCACTCTCTTTCCTCTCTTCTCTGCTGATATTAAACCACTTCCATAGAATTCTCATTTCACACATCCTAAGAAAGATCAACCCAAAACCCACACTTCCTTCTTCCTAAACTTATCACCTCTGTGTCCAACACTTGAAACTATAAAAACCATCACAAACATACAGAGTAAATTGGAGACAATATCTGAGTTAACTAAATCTGTAAAATGTGATCAAACTGATTATCCGAATAGAAAGTGTCTAGTTTTAAAGTGTAAAGTATTTATAAGGGGATCTGATAGCATTGTACTACAGGAGCATCATAAGGATTTAAGGTAAAAACAAAATAGTCAAGGTTCCACAGTGCTAGAAGAAAAAAATTACAAAAGCAATATGAAGAAACAAGGGAAGAAAGTGACTCAAACAAATCAACATATCTCCTCAGAATATTCCACGGCAAGCACAGTTGGTCAAATGCCAGAGATGGAATTCAGAAATTACATATTCCAAATGTTTATGGAACTTACGAACGAACTCAAAAATGATATAAGAGAGCAAATACAGGGGGTAAAAGATCATTTTGACAAAGAACTCCAAAAACAAATAAAGGAAGCAAAAGATTACTTCAATAGGGAGACAGAGGTTCTAAAGAGAAACCAAACAGATATTATGGAAATGAAAGAAGCAATAAACCAAACTAAATGTTCAATTGAAAGCCTCACCAACAGATTAGACCACTTGGAAGAAAGGACCTCAGATAAAGAAGACAAAATATATAACCTGGAGAAAAATGTAGATTACAAAGTAAAAATTGTAAGAAATCAAGAACAGAACATTCAAGAAATATGGGACAACATAAAAAGACCAAATTTAAGAGTGATCGAGGTGGAGGAAGGTGCAGAGTTCCAAGCCAAAGAAATGAGTAATCTATTCAATGAAATAATAGCAGAAAATTTTCCAAACTTGAGGAATGAATGGGAAAACCAAATGCAAGAGACTTACCGAACACCAAACATACAAAATCACAACAGATCCAAACCAAGGCACATTATGATTAAAATGCCTAATATACTGAGCAAGAAGAGAATATTAAAAGCCACGAGAGAAAGGAAGCAGATTACATATAGGAAGAAACCAGTCTGACTATGTTCAGATTTTTCAACCCAGACTTTAAAAACTACAAGATCATGGAATAGGATATTTCAAGCTCTGAAAGAAAAGGGATGACAACCAAGAATCTTATACCCTGCAAAATTGAGCTTTCGATTTGAAGATGAAATAAAAACCTTCCATGACAAACAAAAGTTAAAAGAATTCACAACTCGAAAGCCAGCACTTCTGAACATCCTGGGCAAAATATTCCACGAAGAAGAAAAGAAAAATAACAATGAAAATTAACAAAGGAAGATATTACACTAAAGGAAATACCAACCAGAGGAGAAAACAAATCGAGTTAAATACCATAAACAAATAAAAATGGATGGGAATAAGAATCACATCTCAGTAATAACCCTGAATGTTAATGGCCTAAACTCACCATTCAAAAGACACAGATTTTCAGACTGGATTTAAAAAAAAAAAAAAAAAAAAAAAAAAACGACCCAACAATTTGCTGTCTCCAAGAAACCCACCTCATAGAAAAAGACATCAATAGACTGAAGGTGAAAGGCTTGGAAAAGTCTTATCACTCACATGGGCTGTGGAAGCAAGCAGGGGTTTCCATTCTTATATCAAATAAGGTAGACTTCAAGCCAAAGCTAATCAAAAGGGACAAAGGTGGATATTGATTACTATTTAAGGGAACCATTAATCAACAAGATATAACAATTATGAATCTATATGCCCCAAATAATGGGGCACATACATTCATCAAACAAACCCTTCTCAAGTTCAAGTGTAAAATAGACCACAACTCAATGATTCTAGAGGACTTCAACACACCTCTCTCACAAATGGATAGATCATCCAAACAAAAGCTAAATAAAGAAACTGTAGGACTCATTACAACAATTAATAACTTAGACCTAACAGACATATACAGAATATGTCATACCCCAGTAAGTGAATACACTTTCTTCTCAGCAGCACATGGCTCCTTCTCCAAAATAGACCATATGTTATGCCACAAGGCAATTATCAGCAAATATAAAAAAAAATAGAGATACTACCCTGCATTCTATCAGACTATAACGGGATGAAATTGGAAATCAATGACAAAACAAGAAACAAACAATAACAACAAAAAAAACTATTCTAACAATTGAAAACTAAATAACATGCTACTAAATGAACAAGGGGTTGAAGAAGACATCAAGAAGGAGATTAAAAAATTCCTAGAGGTAAATGAAAATGCACATACATCATATAGAAATCTCTGGGACACTATGAAGGCAGTAGTAAGAAGAAAATTCAGTGCACTGAGTTCATTCCTTAAAAGAACAAAAAACAACAAATAAATGACTTAACATCACACCTCAAAGCACTAGAAAAAGAGGAACAAATCAACACTAAGAGTAGTAGAAGACAGGAAATAATTAAAATCAGAGCTGGAATTAATGAAATTGAGACTATAGAAACAATTCAAAGAATTGACAAAACTAAAAGTTGGTTCTTTGATAAAATAAACAAAATTGACAGACCATTAGCGATGCTAACAAAAAAGAAGAAGAGAAAAAACTCAACTTACTAACATCCATGATGAAAAAGGAAATATCACAACAAACACCTCAGATATACAGAAGATAATTAGAAGTTACTTTGAAAACTTGTACTCTAATAAAATAGAAAATATTGAATGCATCGACAGACTTCTAGAGTTGTACAAATTGCCCAAACTAGAATGGGAGGCTATACACAATTTAAACAGATCAATTTCAATCGAGGAAATAGAAGACACCATCAAAAAGCTACCATAAAGCCGGGCTCGGTGGCACACGCCTGTAATCCCAGCACTTTGGGAGGCTGAGGCAGGAGGATCGCAAGTTCAAAGCCAGCCTCAGCAATGGCGAGGCACTTAGCAACTCAGTGTTACCCTGTCTCTAAATAAAATACAAAAAAGGGCTGGGGATGTGACCCAGTGGTCAAGTGCCCCTGAGTTCAATCCCCAGTAACCACACACAAAAAAAAAAAAAAAAAAAAAGCTACCATCAAGAAAACATCCAGGTCCTGATGGGTTTATAGCTAAGTTCTACAAGACCTTCAAAGAATAAATAATACCAATGCTCTTCAACTTATTTAAAGAAATAGATAAAAAAGGGAGCTCTCCCAGACTCTTTCTATGAGGCCAATATTACATTAGTTCCAAAGCCAGGCAAAGACACAGTCATAAAAGAAAACTTCAGGCCAATATCTTTAATAAACATAGATGCAAAAATCCTCAACAATATTCTGGCAAATCAAATACAAAAACATATCAAAAAGACAGTGCACCACGATCAAGTGGGGTTTATTCCAGGGATGCAAGGCGGGTTCAACATTCGGAAATCAATAAACATAATATATCACATCAATAGACTTAAAGATAAGAACCATATGATCATCTCAATAGATGCAGAAAAAGCATTCGACAAAACACAACACCCCTTTATGTTCAAAACACTAGAAAAACTAGGAATAACAGGAACATATCTCAACATTATAAAAGCTATTTATGTAAAGCCCCAAACTAACATATCCTAAATGGAGAAAAACTGAAAGCATTCCCTCTAAAAACTGGAACAAGATAGGAATGCCCCCTTTCACCACTGCTATTTAACATAGTACTGGAAACTCTGGCTAGAGCAATTCGACAGACGAAAGAAATTAAAGGGGTCCAGATAGGAAAAGAAGAGCTCAAATTAGCACTATTTGCTGATGACATGATAATATACCTAGAAGACTCAAAAAACTCTACCAGAAAACTTTTACAACTAGTAAATGAATTCAGCAAAGTAGCAGGATACAAAATGAATACCCATAAGTCAAAGGCATTTTTGTACATCAGTGACAAATACTCTGAAAGGGAAATGATGAAAACTACCCCATTAACAATAGCATCAAAAAATTAAAATATCTGGGAATCAACTTAACGAAAGAGGTGAAGGATCTGTATAACAAAAACTATAGAACACTAAAAATAGAAATTATAGAAGACCTCAGAAGATGGAAAGATCTATCTTGTTCTTGGATAGATAGAACTAATATTGTCAAAATGTCCATACTACCAAAAGCATTATACAGATTTAATGCAATTCCAATCAAAATCCCAATGACATTCCTCAAAGAAATATTAAAATCAGTCATGAAATTCATCTGGAAAAATAAGAGACCCAGAATAGCCAAAGCAACCCTTAGCAAGAAAAGTGTAGCAGGTGGCATCACCATACTAGACTTTAAATTATACTATAGAGCAATAGTAACAAAAACAGCATGGTAGACCAATGGTACAGAATAGAGGACACAGAGACTAATACACATAATTTCAGCTATCTTATATTAGACAAAGGCACCAAAAATGTACAGTGGAGAAAGGATAGCCTCTTCAACAAATGGTGCTAGGAAAACTGGAAATTCATATGCAAAAAAATGAAATTAAATCTTTATCTCTCACCATGCACAAAATTCAATTCAAAGTGGATCAAGGACCTAGGAATTAGACCAGAGACAATACACCTAATAGAACAAGAAGGAAGCTCCAATTTCCAACATGTTGGATTAGGCCCCAAGTTCCTCAATAAGAATCCGGTAGCACAAGAATTAATATCAAGAATCAATGAATGGGATAGATTCAAACTAAAAAGCTTCTTCTCAGCAAAAGAAACAATAAATGAGGTGAATAGAGAGCCAACTATTTGGGAACAAATATTTAATACATGCACATCAGTTAGAGCACTAATTTCTAGAATATATAAAATGGAAAGGGAGGGGAGGGAGGGAGTAAGGGGGGGGTTGGAAAAAAATTGGTGGTTGAATGAGATGGATATCATTATCCTAAATGCATGATTGAAGATCTGAATGCTACTTATATACTTTGTATACAAGCAGTTGTATGTAAAAAGATACTATACTTGTGCATGATGAATAAGTAAATAAATAATAAAAAAAAGAAAAAAAAGAATTCAAAAAACTTAACTCCAAAAAAACAAATAACCCAATCAATAAATGGGCTAAGGAATTGAAAAGACACTTCTAAGAAGAAGATACACAATTAATCAACAAATACATGAAAAAATGCTCAACATCGTTGGCAATTAGAGAAATGCAAATCAAAACTACTCTAAGATTTCATTTTACTCCAGTCAGAATGGAAGATATTAAAAACACAAACAACAATAAATGTTGGAGAGGATGTGGGGAAAAAGGCACACTCATACATTGCTGGTGGGACTACAAAATGGTGCAACCGTTATGGAAGGCAGTATGGAGATTCCTTGGAAAACTGGGAATGGAATCACCCTATGACCCAGCCATCCCACTCCTGGGTCTATTCCCAAAGTCTTAAATTAAAAACAGCATATTTTAAGTGAATTTAGTCAATCTCAAAAATCCAAATACCGAATGTTTTATCTGATATAAGGAGGCTGATTCACAGTGGTGTTGGGTCGGGGTACATAGGAGGATTAGAGGAACACTAGAAAGGTCAAAGGGGAGGGAGGGGAAGGAAGGGATCAAGAGGGGATGGAGGGGAAAAAAGAAAAGGTCGTTGAATAAGATGGATGACATTATTCTAAATGCATGATTGAAGATATGAATGGTATCAATATACATTGTATCCAAACAAAAAAAATGCATGATTGAAGACTTTAAAGGTACAAATACACTTTGTATACAAACAGTGCTATGGAAAATGATGCTTTGTATGTGTACTATGAATTGTAATGCATACTACTATTATAAATACAACTTTGAATAAAAGAAGATAAACGGAATAAGTACTATTAAATTATATATAAAATGTGGAAGTGAATAAATAATAGGATAGGGAATGTAGTGGAATGAGGAAATGGAACATATAATGGAACATAAAATGCAAGAAAGATGAAATAAGACAACGTTTAGGATGGGAAAGGAATCACTAATTATAGTGGAAAGTAATATATAACAGGAGGAATTATATTGAATATGAAATAGAATTGATATTAATTTAGTGAATTAAACTATGAATAGTAATTAATTGGAAAATGGAAAGAAATAAGACATTGAAATGAAATGTTATACGAATTTGGAACCAATCAAGGTAAGTGGACATTTCTGAATTGGCATTATGAAGAGCAGTGTGGAACCTCTTCCCAAGGATTCAAACATAACCAGTAAAAATTACTTTTATTTATTATTTATTTATTTGTCTTTTTGGTACTGGGGTTTGAACTCAGGGGCATTGGACCACTGGGCCACATCCCCAGCCCTTTTTTGTATTTTATTAGAAACAGGGTCTCACTGAGTTGCTAAGTGCCTCGCCATTGCTGAGGCTGGCTTTGAACTAGTGATCCTCCTGCCTTAGCCTCCCAAGTGCTAGAATTATAGGCGTGTGCCACCACGCCCAGCTTCTAAAAATTATTTTTAAAAAACCAACTATACCTGAAGTATTTCTTCTATGTCTAGTTCTAGTCTTTTTATGGTTTCAGTTCTTTTCTTTTTTTCTTTGAACCATTTTGATTTGATTTTTCTACTGTGTGTGAGATCAGAGTCTACATATGGATATCCAGTTTCCCTAGCACCATTTATTGAAGAGTTTGTCCTTGCTCCAATGAATGATTTTGGCACCTTTGGGGAGAATCAGTTGGCTGTAGATGTGTGGGTTTATTTCTGAGATCTCTATTGTTTCAATGGTCTGTATGTCAATTTTTATACCATGACCACACTGTTTGGATTACTATGGCTCAGCAATGTGTCCTGAAATCAGGTATTGTGATGTTTCCATCTTTATTATTTTTGCTCAATATTACGTTGGGTGTTTTGGATGCTTTGTACTTCTACATGCATTTTAGGATTATTTTTCTTGTTCTGGCAATGATTTTGTGATATGACCTCAAAAGCACAGAAATACAAGCAAAACTAAACAAATGGGATTATATGAAACTAAAAAACATTCTGCACAGCAAATGAAATAATCAGTAAAATGAAAACACAACCTGTGGAATGGGAGAAAATATCTGCCAACTATTCATCTGGAAAAACCTAATGTATAAGGGATTCAAAGGAATTTCAGAAACATAAGAAAACAATAATTTTTATAATTGAATGTTATTCAGCATTAAAAGAGAATGATTTTATTCTCATGGCATTTGCAGGTAAATGGATGGAGTTGGAGAATATAATGCTAAGTGAAGTTAGCCAATCCCCCCAAAAAAACAAATGCTGAATGTTTTCTCTGATTTAAGGATGCTGATTCATAATGTGTTTGGGGGCGCATGGGAAGATTAGATGAACTCTATATAGGGCAAAGGGGAGGCTGGTGGAAGGGACTATGTATGGGGGTAGGAAAGATGGTGGAATGAAATGGACATCATTATCATAAGTACATGTATGAAGACACAAATGGTGTGACTACAACCAGAGATATGAAAAATTGTGTAATAAGAATTGTAATGCATTCTGCTTTCATATATAAAAAATTGAAATGAAAAACAAGTAATTTTTTTAAAGAAATGTGCAAATGATCTGAGCAGACACTTCTAAAAAGAATACAAATAGCCAACTAATATATGAAAAAAATGTTCCATAACATTAGTCCTCAAATAAGTGCAAATCAAAACTACAATGAGTATCATCTCATCCTAGTAAGAATGATTATAAAAATAAAAAAAAATATTCTGGTGAGGATGTGGAGAAAAACAAACTCTCAAGTATTGTTGGTGGGAATGTAAATTAGTACTATTATGGAGAATGGTGTGGCGGTTCTTCAAAAACTAAAAATAGAGGCCGGGCACAGTGGCGCACGCCTGTAATCCCAGCACTTTGGGAGGCTGAGGCAGGAGGATCGCGAGTTCAAAGCCAGCCTCAGCAATGGCGAGGCACTTAGCAACTCAGTGAGACCCTGTCTCTAAATAAAATAAAAAAAAAAAAAAAAAAAGGGCTGGGGATGTGACCCAGTGGTCGAGTGCCCCTGAGTTCAATCCCTGGTACAAAAAAAAAAAAAAAAAAAAAAAAAAAAAAAAAAAAAAAAAAACTAAAAATAGTTCTACCATATGATCCTGCCATGGTAATTCTGAGTATGCACACAAAGGAAATGAAATCAGCATGTCAAAGAGATACCTGTATATCCATGTTTATTGTAGTACTTCTCACAATAGCTGAGCTATGGAATCAAACTAGCAGTCCATCAAAGGATGAGTGGAAAAAGAAATGTGGTATATATATATACACAAAGGAATATTATTCAGCCATAATGAACAATAAAGTTCCATTGTTTGCAACAAAATGTGTGGGATTGGATGATATTATGTGAAGTAAAATAAGGCAGAAACAAAACCCCTAATACCACCTCTTCTCTCTCAGATATGGAAGTTAAAAAAAGTCCATCTGAATGTAGAATAGTGATTATTAAAGGTTGGGAAGAAGGGGTAGATGAAGGGAGGCTGAATTTGATTAATGAACTCTGTATGCATGTATTGACATCAATCTGAACTCCATAAAAAATCAATACATGTTAATCAAAAATTTAAAAAAATAATCCACACCTATTAAAGTCTTTGGAAATTGTGTAAAGAAGGGCATAACACAAATGGGGAAGCATTTATTTAAGAAAATTAGTAAATATTGGTAAGAACAATGAAAGTAAAAAAAAAAAAAACTGTGAAAGTCTATGATATCTGAGACAAAATTCATTCACTTTCTCTTCCCCTGCTCAGCAAGAAGAAAATAACTTCAGGTACTTGAAGCAAAAACTATAGAGATCCCTAGGCTATAATATCATGAATGTATACATATAGATTTGGCTATATTAATCCAGGTATGAGTTCTAATTGGGCATCATGTCTTCATATTAATTCAGCTTTGCTTTTTTCTTCTGTTATAGTGAAATATATTACATATCTGTTTAATACTGAAAATTAAAAATATATATGTAATGTATATAGTTTTGTACAACTGTATTTTAAATCAATTTAAATATATTATATGAGGACAATATCACCCTGATCCCAAAACCAGGCAGAGACACATCAAAGAACGAAAACTACAGACCAATATCTCTAATGAATATAGATGCAAAAATTCTCAATAAAATTCTGGCAAATCAAATACAAAAACATATTAAAAAGATAGTGCACCACAATCAAGTGGGGTTCATTCCAGGGATGCAAGGTTGGTTCAACATAAGGAAATCAATAAATGTAATTTATCACATCAATAGACTCATGATCATCTCAGTAGACACAGAGAAAGCATTTGACAAAATACAGCACCCCTTCATGTTCAAAACACTAGAAAATCTAGGGATAACAGGAACATACCTCAGCATCGTAAAGGCCATCTATGCTAAGCCCCAGGCCGACATCATCCTAAATAGAGAAAAATTGAAAGCATTTTCTCTAAAAACTCTAACAAGACAGGGATGCCCTCTTTTACCACTTCTATTTAACATAGTTCTTGAAAACCTAGCCAGAGCAGTTAGATAGATGAAAGAAATTAAAGGGATACGGATAGGAAAAGAAGAACTCAAATTATCACTATTTGCAGATGATATGATTCTATACATAGAAGATCCAAAAAAATCCACCAGAAATCTTCTAGAACTAATAAATAAATTCAGCAAAGTGGCTGAATATAAAATCAACACCCATAAATCAAAGGCATTTCTGTACACTGGTGACAAATCCTCAGAAAGAAAAATTAGGAAATCCACCCCATTTACTATAGCCTCAAAAAATAAAATACTTGGGAATAAACTTAACAAAAGCAGTGAAAGACCTCTACAATGCAAACATTGCTAAAGAAAGAAATTAAAGAAGATCTTAGAAGATGGAAAGATCTAACTTGTTCATGGACAGGTAGAATTAATATTGTCAAAATGACCATTCTACCAAAACCACTATACAGTTTCAATGCAATCCCAATCAAAATCCCAATATCCTTCCTTATAGAAATAGAAAAAGCAATCATGAAACTCATCTGGAAAAATAAGAGACCCAGAATAGCCAAAGCAATTTTTAGCAAGAAGAATGAAGCCGGTGGCATTACTATTCCAGACCTTAAATTGTATTACAAAGCAATAGTAACAAAAACAGCATGATATTGGCACTAAAGTAGACAAATAGACCAATGGTACATAATAGAAGACACAGAGACTAACCCACACATCTACAGTTATCTTATATTAGACAAAGGTGCCAAAATCGTACATTGGAGAAAAGACAGCCTCTTCAACAAATGGTGTTGGGAAAACTGGAAATCCTCATGTAATAAAATGAAATTAAACCTATATCTCTCACCATGTACAAGACTCAACTCAAAGTAGATCAAGGACCTAGGAATTAAACCAGAGACGTTGCACCTAATAGAAGAAAACGTAGGCCCAAATCTCCATCATGTTGGATTAGGCACAAACTTCCTCAATAAGACACCTATAGTGCAAGAATTAAAACCAAGAATTAATAAATGGGATGAATTCAAACAAAATACTTCTCAGCAGAAGAAACAATCAGTGAGGTGAATAGAGAACCTACAGAATGGGAGCAAATCTTTACCACAAGCACATCAGATAGAACACTAACCTCAAGGATATATAAAGCTCCAAAAACTTTAACACCAAAAAAACAAATAACCCAATCAATAAATGGGCCAAGGAATTAAACAGACACTCCTCAAAAGATGATATACAATCAATCAACAAATATATGAAAAAATGTTCAACATCTCTAGCGATTAGAGAAATGCAAATCAAAACAACTCTAAGATTTCATCTTACCCCAGTCAGAATGGAAGCTATCAAAAAAAAAAAAAAAAAAAAAAAAAAAAAAAACAATAAACACTGGTGAGGATGTGGGGAAAAAGGCACACTCTTACATTGCTGGTGGGATGCAAATTGGTGAAGCCAATCTGGAAAGCAGTATGGAGATTCCTAGGAAAACTTGGAATGGAACCACCATTTGACCCAGCTATCCCACTGCTTGGTCTATACCCAAAAGACTTAAAAACAGCTTACTACAGGGACACAGCCACATCAATGTTTATAGCTGCACAATTCACAATAGCTAGATTGTGGAAACAACCATGGTACCCATCAGCAGATGAATGGTTAGGGAAACTTTGGTATATATACACAATGGAACACTACTCAGCACTAAAAGAGAATAAAATCATGACATTCACAGGTAAATGAATTGAGTTGGAGAAAATAATGCTAAGTGAAGTTAGCTAATCCCCAAAAAACAATGTTTGAATGATTTCTTTGTTTTGAAGATACTAACTTATAATGGCAAGGGAGGGAGGATGAGAGGAATGAAGGAACTTTACATAAAACAAAGTGGGGAGAGGGGATGGGAGGGGGCAAGGGGATAGGAATAATGGCAGAATGAGTTAGACATCAATACACTAAGTACATGTATGAAGACACAAGTGGTGTAAAATACTTTATGTAAAACCAGTGACTTGAAAAATTGTGCTTTTTATATGTAATAAGAAATGTATTACACTCTGCAAACATGTACAACAAAATTAGAATAAAAATAAATTAAAAAGAAGAAATACACAATTATGCCATCTTTTATAATTATTGTTTTTAGTTGTTTTTCTTTTTTTGAGTGTTTGTGTGTGTATTTCAATTATTTTCTACAGTCACTTTCAGAGTGCTGAATTTCCTTTAGTATTTCTGTTAGCATTTGATTGACTCAGCTTTTGGAGGAAGAGGAAGAGGAGGAGGAGGAGGAGGAGGAAGAGAAAGGGAGAGGGAGAGGGGGAGATTTATGTAATCAGCACCCTGGCAATAAATATGTATGGTAAGCAATTAAATTGGTAAACTAACAAGTCTATTCTAAAATAAGTTATCATAGAACATTTTTGAAAACAGCTTTATTGAGGCATATTTTATATATTATAAAATTTATCCATTTCAAGCATACAAGTCAACAATTTTTTTATTAACTTCACTGAGTAGGGCAGCCATCACCATAACTCGATTTTGGAACATTTTATCTGTTAAATAAGATCCCTCATACCTATTAACATATAATCCCTTTTCTCACACCCAGTCCCAGGCAACCAGTAATTTACCTTCTGTCTCCATTAGCTTGCATTTTAAAAATATTTTATGTAAATGGGATCATACCATATATGATATACATAGATTATTTTACTTAGCATGCTTTGTAGTTCAACTACAGCATACCATGTGTCACCAGTTCATTTGCTGAATAACATTAATTACATGTATATACTATAATTTTTTATCCATTAATCTATTGATGGACATTTGGATTTTTTATATTTTTAAAATATTTTAAATGTGTTTCTATGGATATGTATGTATAGATATTGTATGCACATTTTTTAATTATTTTGGTTATATACCTAGGAGTGGAATTACTGGATCATATGGTAACTCTAGCTTTTAGAGAAATTGCCAGACTATTTTCAAAAGTGGCTGTACCATTTTGTAATTCCACCAGCAATGTATGAAGATTCTCATTTCCCCACATCCTTATCAACATGCTTTGTTGTCAAGATCAGAGAATATTAAACATGAGAGGAACTTGGTTTTTTCTAGTTCTTAGATAAAATTATAATAAAGCACAGCATTCAAAATTAAATGAGCCTCTTTTAGTGATTACTCATATCCAATGAAGATTGTGAACACATTTTTCCCTGACATGGCAAAGCAGTGCTCTTAAGAAGAAATCCTTTAGGTGGTCTCTATAGAATAAGCTTGTGATTTTTAAAATAGTATGATCAAAATGAAAACATACACAAATATGCAAAAACTCTTAGAGATTTTGAAGACCTTCGAAGACAGGTACACAGTCCTCTTAGGTCTAGGAAAAACTGCTTGAGATCTGTTGGTTTAAAAAACAAGAGTTTCTAGTAGATTTGTAGCCCAGACAAGAATCTAAATGTCATAAACAATCAAAAAATGTAATATAGAGATTGGATTATAACCCAAATATCCTGGGTGACAATTCAATGAATCCCACTACTCTTCATGCTATATCCAGTGATCAGAAACACATTTTTCACTGTAGTCATTGAGCCAAGACATACCAGCCAAATGAGAAACCCTGGTTCACTAAGAGCAGAGGACTAAACAAGATATTTGTATGTACTTCTGTTTATTGTCTAATATGAAATGTTTGCACAGTATCATAAACCAAGCACAACCCTGCCAATATCCACACATGCATATGATTCAAGATTTAACAAAGTCTCTATAAATAACTCATTCATGAGGGAAAAGGTAATTTAAATGAACCTACATTCAATGTAAAACACTGAAGAACTTGGTAGTGAGGTGGGGAGTAGGAGGGTAACAGAAGGTTTGATGATCTCAGTGTGGCAGGGCTGTGTGTTGGAGAGAGTAGTGCTGTAACATCCTTATTAAGCTTGGATTTGAGAATCTTGGAGGAAAAAGTTCCTTTCTCAGACTACCTCTGGTCAAAATCCAAGTCAAACAAAAACTCCTACCCTTTGCCAGCAAACACTTCCCTCTCCCTTACAAACAAAAAACAATGTTCTTTGCTAGTTTAAATATGGACAACTCAACTATTGTCTAGAATCAGGGGTATATTGAAAGTGTTTCTATCATGTGCACTTTTTGCTTCCACTGAACAATAACCTTCAAGTGGAAAATACACATAAAAAAGCATAGTGCTCAAAGATGCTTCCACTTTAAAAGCAATGAAGAAGAAACATTTAAAAGGACTATCTTCCACCAACCACCCAAATGTAATGCTGGCTGTGGCCAAATAGCAATTATAAAGAAAAAATAAACATCCTTCACTTCACATCTATCCAATAGACCTTAAAAATCAGAGCAAAACAAAACTTAATTGCCACATCCAGTTGCTAAATTCCATTGTTAAACTTCAGAATATTATAATCAAGGTGCCAAGGTGATACTAGGTATAGTCATACAATGTTCAGACTATGAGCAGGCACAGTGAAGTAGGGTGACTATGTCATTTTATATTACTGTTAATGTTATTGTGTTATAATTTCTATCTTTCCCACAGAGTGGCAGTGTTAGACTTGGGCTTGAACCACTACCAGGTATATGGTGACCTTTAAACACCTGGGACTTGTTTAAGGTGAATCACCCTCTGTTTGGGTACTAGTTCTTCCCCTACCAGAAGGTGTAGACACAACTAATTAAAGCCAGTGAGATAAGAATAAACTGTCCCAGAAAAAAAAAAAAAAAAAAGAACAGAGAACCTAAAGGCCAAGGTCTAAACCTTGGCTCACACATATTTGTTAATACCAGGGTGAGGCCAAGCTGCTGGGTGCAGACTTGAAATTCAATTGCTTCTAATCCTCCATCCAGTACAATGGGACCTCTTTGCTTTTACCCAGGTGCTTTTAGCACCCTGATCAATGGTCTGCCAAGGGGCCCTTAATCAGTGTTTGTAGATGGACTGTTTTAAAAGATGCATTTAATAAAATCATAGAAGTAGTACTGTTGTAGTGAACACTCCTTGTCAGGGCTAAAACCTGGTTATGAAGTGCACATTCTGCCTAAATGTACTTAATTAACCACCAAGTACTTGTGGAATAGGAACTAGCTGTACAAGCTTCAAAAAGATCCTCAGATAATGAAGAATAATACAATCTCCAAGGAGCATGCGTCTCTCTGATCATGAGATGTATAGGTGGGAACTAAAGAAAAAAGACATTTCAAAAAGTATCAAATGGGGAAAGAGTGCTGGGATGGCTGGAATCTAATTGACATGTCAATACAAAAAGGGAGTTGGGTCACTTTCCCCTCCTCACTCAGCCTATATGAATTGGGAGTGCTCTTGGGGAATGTCTGGGAGGTAGTTTGAGGAACCCAGGCACCAAAGGGAAAGCCACCTTGGCTCAGAAATTTTATGTAAAGTTGTAAGTAGTCAAATTCCAGCCCTGCTCCCTGCTGGGTGTAGAGAGATATAGCACCTCAAATATAGACTGAGGCCCAGGAGATCAAGAGGTAAATTGTGTGTGCTTGCCCTATGCTACAAACTCAGTTCCATTGCTCTTCAAACATTCAGAAGACCCAGAGAATGCCAGGAATCAAAGGGGACCTAGAAGGCATAAAATCCTTGTAGGCCATCAGGAGGTGAAAATTATAAGGAGAGAAAAAGCTAAAAGCTCCTCTATCCTGTCCCAGTTGGATTAAAATACAAGTGAAATCATGTGCTATTTTTCAATAGAAGATTCTACTACTGCCTTAGCAGCACTTAACAGATTATGGGGCCAAATGCCTTACTTGGTGGTGGAGTTGGGCTGCTTTAATAAATCTCCTGAAGCTTTCCCCAATTTTTGCCATTTAGGCAGTTTTTGGTGAACAGAAATAACATAAGAGACCATTCAATAACCCTGCCTGTCCCCCTGCCATAGCCAAGAGTAGTTTATGCTCCATTTGCCCTTCCCTGACCTCTATCTACTCTCAGTCATGGGATCCATACTTGAGTCTAGGGTAGATTTGCAGGGCAAGCTCTTTCTCAAAAATGAATTGTTCTGGGTAAGGCACTACTGGGCCTCATTTTTCTCATCTCTAAAATATTCATAACATATGGATGATCCTTTTTAAACTATAAAGCACTGAAGTGTTATTATCGACAGGTTTGGTCAAATATATACAATCTATTTGTTGAATGATTAAGATAATCTGACTCCAGCCTTTATCCCCTTCCATACTTCAGTGGCAAAAAAGATAAGAGAGACAGGAAGAGTCCTGTCAAGCCTTATAACCCTCCTTATAACCCTTCTCACTTTCTGACCTTTTGGAAGGTGGTGCTAAATGAAAAGTCTTAACTTCTCACTAGGAACAGACCAAGCAGAAAATGTACTAGGCTGGTGGTAGCAGATAAGGGTAACTGGCAGTAAGTGGGGAGGTGACTCTTGGTTTGGTGGGCAATAACCTTAATTCATTCTCATACATGTATAAGGAACTTATATGCCTCTCTACCTCTTTTCCTTCCAAAGAGTTGTTTTCTGGAAGAGATATGATAAAAATATCCCTATCAAAAAACATTGTCCTCTAGAAAATAAAGATTTCAAGATATTGAAGAGGGTCTCAAAGCATTACAGTCTATATATTCACACCTATGTCACTGGGTAACTAAGGCCAGTCTCTTTCCATCTCTGAGTTTCAGTTTCCTCATTAGAACATTGGGGTAATAATCCCTGCCTTGTCCACCTCAGAGTCTGTGTAAAGATCTAATGAAGGCTGGGGATATAGCTCAGTTAGTAGAGTGCTTGCCTGGCATGCACAAGGCCCTGTGCTCTAATCCCCAGGACCACCAAAAGATCCAATGCGATGATACTGTGAAAGCACATTGCAAAATGTTAAGTGCAGCACCCATTAATGTAGTGGATTTCAACATTCTTAACCCAGGATAACTGTGCTCTATCTTCAGTCTTGACTTTTGCTAATTAAGTTAACCTCCAACAACCCAGACTCTAAATACTGCTCCCAAACAAAAGAGCCAGATTCTTCACTCACTTGAGCACTTTTCCCTTCCAAACCTGACCCACTATGAAGGAATGGGCAGCAGTCCAAGTGGCCCATTTTGTACATTAGAGAAGACCTAATACCCATGATATTAACACCTGAGTCCTGAGGGTCTTATCTGCACTGTTCCACTAGAAAGCAGTTCCATTTCATGCTGAGAAGCATGTGAAACTGGTGGGGAAGACTCAGGAGAAATTGATTGGCTTTTCTCTAAACCAAGAAAGCACCAAATGGTCTTTGAGCTGCCTTAGGGCCAGGCCCCATTAAGAAACTTAGCTCTTCAGTGCAGTGTCCCATCTCAGAACTCAGTAACTTCGCTGTCACCTCAAAGACCAAAGCTCTGAGCTCTGACTTGGCCCCAAGAATCTAGAGTCCATGTCCCATAAAGGGACAAAAGAGGCAAGAGAAGAGAAATAAAAATGAACTGAATTTTAAGAAAGACCATTTTAGAAATCAAAACCACAGATTTGAATCTTCACTGAAGAAGTGTAGAGATCTATTTGTGTGGAGGAAGACCCTGAAAAATGTGCCAGCTCCAGAGTTATCACAGGTATAGAAATTTAGGACATGAGTTGGGGAATCATGGCAGCACATCTCCCACCAGATGTGTGTGTATGTGTGTGTGTGTGTGTGTGTGTGTGTGTGTGTGTGTGTGTGTGCTGGGGAGAGAGGCATTGCAGGGGATCTAAAATGGAAAGGATTTCATTTTCTTCCTAATGTGCTAGGTAGATGACAATAAAGTTCTCAAAGGTCCTTCCTTTAGGTCCATGTGACCAAAAATGAAGACAAGAAAACCCTACCACATACATTGTCTATCATTCCCTCCCCTCTTCTCTACAATCAAGTTGAGCTAGGAACATGTTCAGTAGTTCCATGGCTGGGGATTCAGGCTCTCCAGGCTCAAACACGGAGTCAAGAAGTGCTACACGTCAGTTCTGGGAAGATGGTACAGAGTCAATCCACTGGTAGTATAGGATAGGATTTACCCCCATTTGTAGAGTGCTAGCTGTTGTAGATACCACATCCCAGGTCCCTGCAGCTGTTGTGGTATAGGAACAAGGCAGGAGAATCCAAGAATGACTGGGCAAGGCTTTCAAGAGCATGAAAGACCTAGGGAAATAGCAAAGCAAGTTAGAAACCCATGGGGCAATCTCACTAGTTCCCTTCTCTCCCATCCTCCCTCACCCAAATCATGGGTTATACCAGTGAATTAAGGTACAATCACATAAATACATCACTAATCTAATTCTACCCTGTTCTAAACTGGTGAGACCATCCTTCATGAAACTGAGTTTAGTTCTAATCGCCACATACTTAAGAGGAACTTAAAGTGTTACCTTCCAGGGAAGAGATGCTACCTTTGGGCTTCTGCAGAGATAATAATGCAGAAGAAGCAGATGATATCTGTGTGGCCCATGAAACAGAGCCAGGACCAGTACAACAGGGAAACAGAAAGGTTTTTTTTTTTTTTTTAATTTTTCCTTTATATTTGGTTCAAACCCATCAGTCATAGTTGTACCACACATTTGGTGGTAGTGAGCTCTCTGATACTGCAAGCAAGGAGACTACACATACTTTTGCTGAAACAATAGGTTGAACATCTCAAGTCCAAAAATCCAAAATCTTAAATGCATCAAAATTCAAAACGTTTTGAGTACCAACATGACACCAGAAGTGGATAATTCCACACCTGATCTCATGTGACAGGTGATAGTCAAAATGCAGGCACACTAAAAATATTGTATAAAATTACCTTCATGCTATACATATAAGGCATATATGAAACATAAATGATATTTGGCTTAGATTTCAGTCCCATTCCCAGATAACTCATTATATATGTGCAAATTCCAAATTTAAAACAATCCAAATTCTGAAACACTTCCAGTCCCAAGTATTTTGGAAAATAGATACTCAACCAGTATATAAAAAAATAATGGATTGAATGCCTTAGAGGGAAAACTGAACTGGATGATCTTAAAGGAATCAAGGCTCACTGGATTGATACCAGTCAAGGCTTTTAAATATTCATTATTCACATTTTTAGGTTGGATATAGGGAAGAGGAAGTCATGGCAGACCTGGCAATATATTAAGTGAAGAAAAATGAAAATTAGTGTTGAAAAGTAGTTGATTAGTTGAAAATTAGAAATCTGCCTACACTCTTGCCTCATACTTAAGCCTCTGAGAAAGCAACATTGGTTTGGGATTAGTTGCAATGGTGGATTAGGATGAGCTCTAGAATGGAGCCCCCAACCTGGGCCTGGGCTCTAGCTTTGTTAGTTCTGCCACTAGATTGCTCTTATGACTTTGAGAAAATTATTTCTCCTCTCTTTGTCTCCGTTCTTGCCTCTGTAAAATGAGGCTAATATAGCCTGACCTGCTTACTACAAAGGCTTGGTGTTATGATGATCAGATAAATGTAGAGAATATGGAAGGGATATAAAAATTGTGACTAGGGGCAGTGAGAGAAAGAAAAACTCACATGTCTGAAACATCTGTAATGTATCAGACACTGTAAAAGGTACTTGCACATATGATTTTAATCCAACCCTTACAATAACTTACAAGGTAGATAGTATTTTCCACTTTTTATAGATGAAAAATCTGAGACTCAGAGAGGTAAAAGAATTTGCACAAGTTCATATAGCTATCAGGGAATGGATGTTGATTTGAAATATAAGGCTGCCACATGAGAAGGCTTGCATATATTTTTTTCTATTGTATCATGCTGCTTGTACACATGTGGGAAGATAACTATGACTAGGAGACAGTGGGGTCCTGAGAGAGCTTGAAAAATGCCAGGATGGAGACTGGTGTCATGACAACCTGGTCAGTTTCCTGACAACTGTAAGCTCACAAGTGTGACATCTGACTGGCTGAAAACAGTATCACTACTGTTGCATATCCACCCACCAATGTCCCTAGCTTGCTGCTTTTCTACCTCTAGCCCTATTGAATCATAGTAGTACAGAGGAAAATTCCTTAAGGGTGGCCCCTAATTTCTGGTCTTTCTGCCCTACCTTTCCAGCTCACCTCAGTAGAGTTAAGGGCTAGGAACTTCAAAGGGTACATTGAGCTCCAGCCTGTCTCCAGAGCTGTCAGTTGTATTCCCACCCAAGGTTTCAGCTCCAGTACAGGAGGTAGAAGTGGAAAACTTTTGCAGGTCCAGCTCTGTGCATTCGATGGGGGTGTGAACCCAGTGAGAGTGACTCTCTGAGGCACAGGAAGCCATAGTAAAGGACTCCTGTGTGGGGAAACCACGAGTCGAGCTGCAGTCGTCATCCAGGATGGGGTTAAGTGGCTGGGTCTCAAAGATGCTCTCACTCACTGGGGACACAGGACTGGTCTCCTGGCCAGGTGGCACGGGGAAGAGAGATTCCTCCTCCACTGACTCTTCAGCCTCAAACTGCAACGAACCTCCTGCAACTCAAAGCAGAAAGCCACTGTGTCACCCAAAAGCAGAGTCTCTTCTCAGCAAGGCATCTGGTCCTCAGCACAAGAGCAGGAGGGGGTCTGGGAGCCAGTGTTCCCCATCTCCTCCCTGGGGACTAGAGCACCTTGCATCAGACTCAGGTGACACACTTGAGAAACATACTAACATTGGGGTATCAGATAGAGGCTACCTGGTACTGGATTAGAGAAATGAATCAATTGTTCAGAGAATAAGAAATACTTTGTGGTAAAAAATTTTTGACAAACCTTGCCCCACCATGATATTTATCCCTGGGTGTTATGTCTGTGTACGTTATATTATATGGCAACAGGGACTCTGAAGACAGAATTATGATGATGGACTTGAAAATAGAGAGATTATGCTGGATTATCCAGACAGGTCCAAGGAAGCAGCCTGCTTTCATATTCCCAGAAAAGTACCACATTATTATATTGGAGATAGAAGAGGAACATAAAAGAGTTACTCATTATTTTTCTCCTAAAGTAGGAGGAGGAAGAAAGGCAGTTCTGAAATGTTCTCTCATATACCATATTGCTGAGACCTGGGGCGCAAGTGCTTTATTGCCTTTGTTTCATGCTCATGCTCAGGGATTGGGAAACCACTCTTATTTGTTAGACTGGCTTCCGAAGTCAGAGAGAAGATTGTTCACCCTGAGCCACAATGCCTAGGAGCTACCAGAGAGAAGAGGAATTTGAAGTAGAGCTTTAAAATGGTCATGGAGAGACAAAAGACAAAGACTGCACCCTGTTAAATGCTAGATTCATCTGTGCTTAAGCCAGGGACACAGCTAAGTATAACTATTGGTCTTTCCCAAGATAATTGCATGTCCCACAGCCAAATTGACCAAAGATGCTCTATAAAAGGGAGATTTTTCCAATATTCATAGAGTAAGGCAAAAAAAAAAAAGTTGTCTTGCTTTGGGTCCAGTATCCAGTGGGCTGAGGAGTCCTGAGCATCCTAGCATCCAGAAAACTTTATCTTCCCCCTTACTAACTCAATACCATTCACTAGTTCTGAGTTCCTTTTTTGGAGTCCCTACTTAGCACTAAAGCTGTACTAAACCGTGGTATTCTTGGTTGGATTTCTTTTTCTTCTTTTTCTTTATTGGTACTGGGATTGAACCCATGGGAACTCTACCACTAAGCTAGTTCTCTTTTTTTTTAATTTTGAGACTGAGTTGTTTAGGGCCCTGATAAGTTGCTCACACTGACCTCAAACTTGTAATCATTTGGCCTCAGCCTCCCAAATTGCTGGGATTACAGGAATGTGTCCAGAGGTCAGCTCTTGGCTAGATTTCTAATATCTTGCTTGGTCCTGATCAGTCACCATCTCACTTCCTCCATATTTGCCCAAATAAGTAAGTCCCACATTATTGGCTAAAGGGTGAATTTGTGCTGAAAACAGATCACAATGTTATTGGCACTTCAAATATGACCTTCTATTTGGAATTTCACATGGCCATCTCCTATAGGCTGGGATAGATCTCTTTAGGCACCAGCATGATCTGGAGAAAAAAGTTTAAATTTGAAAATTAGACAATGCATTTTCTGCTACCTCATTTTGGGAAATTATTACACTGATTGCAGTTACCCTAGACCTTGCCCATATTTATAAGTATAGATAAGAAGAATTGGAGAATAATTTAAAAAGCAACTAATCCAATCCTATCTCACATTTTCAAGATTAGGGAGAAGGAGAACCCCCAAATCTAGATGACTTATATAATGTTACAACAGGGATTCAGAGAAAGATTTAGAAACTTGTTTTCTATATCCTTTTCCCAAGGGTTCAGTTCCCATTATGCCATACTCTCTTATGAATGCCTGGAACTTAATGAACCAGCCCCCCTGAAATCTCAGGGTTCTCTTCAGTCATCTTTGAAGTTCTATGTCATCTAATATAGTTTCAAGGCCATCCCATGCAGCATGGGAGGGAAAGACCATTAACTCTCAACCCCAGAAAATTCCTCTTTTCTACCAATAAGAATCGTACTTCTGATTTATGTCAAATGTGAAGCATCCACCCTTACCACACTGGCAATGTCTGTTGAAGAACTGCTTGCAGTAGAGGAAGAAGAGCCCCAGGAAGGCCAGGGTAAACACCACTAGCAGACTGCTCACCAGTGCAACAAGTGTGGCCTCCTGAGGGGGCACTGTGGGTGCATCTGCCTTCACTAAACTCAACTGGAAGGCACCTGTGAGACAAAAATGTGGGGCATGTCAGTCAGTGTGGTCAGTCAATAGTCATCCTGACACTGGGCCTGGAATTCCTCAGGACATCACCCTATTCCCTAAGGCCTTCCCCAATTAGGGATGCTGGTTTTACTTCTTTGTAGAGCAGGCAAATTTTAAAGAACAAAGCAGAACAACTCACATATACTGCAGGCATGGTATAAATTAATATAATTAACTGAAGATGTACATATCCTATGGTCTTTCCATGCCATATCTAGACACACAAACTGATACAAATTGATAGAGATACAATCATAGACTAGATTTTCTTTATTTAGCTTTGATGAGTCTTAATATCTAGGGACTCCTATATATCCTGAATAATAATAATAATAATAATAATAATTCACAATTAAATATTATAATTTATAAAGTTCTTTTAACATCTATTATTTCATTAAACCAAGAAAACCATCCCAAAAAGTATGTAGAAAAATGATTTATCATGAGTCACATTTTTTTTTCAGATGATGGAAATGACCTTCACAGAGTTTGAATGATTTGTGGAAGTTTACATATATAGTATATTGCAAAACTAGCATTCAAACCTAACTGATTGCTTTGCCATGACACTCCACAGGAAGGAGCATGAGGGGGTACTCATTCCCTCCAGAATAAAGGGGAAGTCTTTATTACCCTAATTTGTTGTCACATAATGGGTTAGGGAAAAGGAGAGAGAAGTGGATACACACACTGAACCTCAGAGGTGGGGGTCTGCTTTGTGCATGGGATGCATTCTTGGTCCTGTAGGCCTCCAATGCGTGTCTTTCGGTAGAACCTGTAGTCAGATCATAAAGTGTAGCAGAGTGTTAAAATAAGCAATGCAGTTAGACTAATCCTTCCTGGGAGCCAGTACCTATATCTCTTCATGAGATTTTTGACTCCATGTTTGTTTCTCACAAAGAGGCCCAGAAACTACCTCTTCCGCCTTTAATCAGACCCTTTAGTCAAAAGGAAAGCTAATGTCACAAGAAAGGGAAGCACTGCTTTGATACCAATTGCTTCATAACTTAAGTTTACAGTGAATTTTACTTTAAACCTTGGTCTGTGCTAAGAGTACCAACATGATGAAAAAAACTGTTAACTCATTCAAGACTAAGAATGTGCTGAGCACTTTATATAGGGATCCTAGGAAGACACTGTTTCTCTTTTTTGGGAACTTAAGTGGAACATGGTATGATAGAATACTTCAACTAGGTTTTCAGAGACAAGGATGACAGAAACAGAAGAGCTTAAAAAAAAGCAACAACTCAGAAGAGCTTGGCCCAATATAGTGGGTTTACCTGGGCAGACAGTCTCCACAGACTGCATTAGAGGTAGCTGTACAGTTGGCCTTCTGGACACGATTGATGACAGCACAGGTGATGCAAGTCTGACATCTGTGATGGCCCCAACTGCTTTTGTACCTTCGAGGAGGGCAAGCTGTACAGTATGCATCTCCACCTTCTCCATAACCACAATCCTGAAGACAGATGGGAGTCATCAACATTGCTATATAGTATCTTAGAGAAAGTATCAGCTCTGGGACAAGTGAACATGGTATAGAGTAGTATTTTTCAAACTGCTAGTTGCAAACCCATTATTAGATCATAAAAATTTTTTACTAGGTTGCATCCATCATTAACAATTGAAATAGAACAAAATAGAATTATGATATCAAATATTAGAGTAAATAGCATGTAGTAAAAATGTGTATTTATATCAGTCAGCATAGGCTAGTATATACTTTGGTAAAAAAGCAAACCCCAAATCTCAGTGTCTTAGAGGAACCCAAGTAGAACAAACCATATTTCATATATGTATGATTACATCAAAATGAAACCCAATATTATGTATAACTATAATGCATTAATAAAAATTTTTCAAAAAGAATAGAATTTTATTTCCTATTCACACTATTTGCCACTAGGAATTTCCCAAGGGCTATGCTCTACTCCATGGGTTACCCAGGGTAACACAGGCTTCATCTTTGTACTGCCATGACTGAAACACCAGCTGAAAGAGAACATTGTGAACTGTGAACTGGCTTTTAAAAATTTCCCCCACCAAAATGACCCATCTCCCTTTGCTCATCTGTCCTAGGCCACACATATCAATTTATCCTTAGTAATTACAAAGGTTATGCCAAAGTGCAATTCTACAGTGTGCCAAAAGGTGGGGAACTTGAAATATCTAACAAATAGCTATAATTACTACCCATCTTTGATTTATAAAACTTTTATGGATAAAATGTATGTAAGTATATGTTGGGTTTTGATAAAATTATTGTTTACTCTAGCTCATAGTAAAAAGATATGTGAACGCCAATTGTATGATATAGCTGGCTCTTCTTTTAGCTCTGGAATCAACTCTGATTCTGGCCAGCATCCCCAAACTCACATACATTCTGGGCATCAGAGGTTCCAACATGTGAAAAGATTGGAGTAGCTGGTTTTTAAAGAATATTCCAGTTCTGAAAGCCTAACTTCAATAGGAACAAGGCTCCAGCCTGATTACAGTCATAGCTAATTCTCAAGGTATTGCTTCATGGATACTGATTTTTTTTTTTTGGAGTGATTAAAAAGTTTTTGGAAATACTGATAATGGTTGAACAGCATTGTGCATGTGATTAATGTCACTGAACTGTACATTTAAAAGGGTTAAATAGCACATTTCATGTTATATTATTTTACCAAAATTAAAAATTAATAACATAATATGCCAAATAAATTGGTGAATTGTATAGTATGCAATTTATATTTCAATAAAACTGTTAGAAAAATGAAAGCCTCCATAAGTCTGGATCCCTGAATGACAGACGAAGTCTACCCCTCTCAACAATGATTGCAGTTAGAATCAATAATAAACCCTTAATCTGTTATGTTGTTATAGCAGCTAGTATTATCTGAATTAATAGGTTAGATATATTTTACCTTCCCAGGAGATGGAAAAATTGAGCATCAGGCAGTCTCTAAACATTCCTGCCATCCTGTGCTTTTATTTGCCCACTCTGGCCTTCCTCAATGCCTTACAACCCCATTTTCAATGATCCCATCTACCATAACCCAAATTTGATGCATATCAGATAAGTCTAACATGGGTTCTCAGTATTTTTCTGAATGCCAGAAGCAAACACCACATTTTTTTTTTTTTTTTTTTTTTTTTTTTTGTGGTCCCAGGGATTGAACTCAGCGGCACTGGACCACTGGGCCACATCCCCAGCCCCTTTTTTGAATTTATTTAGAGACAGGGTCTCACTGAGTTGCTAAGTGCCTTGCCATTGCTGAGGCTGGCTTTGAACTCATGATCCTCCTGCCTCAGCCTCCCAAAGTGCTGGGATTACAGGCGTGTGCCACTGCGCCCGGCTCAAACACCACATTTTTAAGTGCTGAAAAAAGAGAAAAAAAATGTCCACTGAAAATTCTATATCCAGGTAAAGTATCTTTCAGGAGTGTAGAGAAACAAAGGTATTTTCAGCAAAGAAAAACTAAAAGAATGTTGCTGGTAGATCTACCCGTAAATAATAGCTAAAGGGAGTTCTTCAAGCAGAAAGTAAATAATAGAAGAAGGAATCTTGGTGCATCAGGAAAGAAGAACAAGGAAAGTGCAAAAATATGGGTATATAAAATGAACTATCCCTTTCATGAATTTTACAAATCATATTTGATTATTAAAATAAATATAAAAAAGATTATGTCTTACACTCTTGAAAATGATATTAAAGCTGGGCACGGTGGAGCACGCCTATAATCCCAATAATTGGGAGGCTGAGGCAGGGGCATCAGGAGTTCAAAGCCAGCCTCAGCAATGGCAAGGCACTTAGGAAATCAATGAGACCCTGTCTTTAAATAAAATACCAAAAAGGGCTGAGGATGGGGCCCAGTGGTCGAGGGCCCCTGAGTGTTCAATCCCAGTTACAAAAAAAAAAAAAAAAATATATATATATATATATATATATATATATATATATATATATATATATATATATATATATTTAAAGCTGGAAAAGTAAAGGAAACTAGAAGGAAGTGATATACCCATACTTCACCCCAAACAATAAAAAACTGATACCAGTAAATCCTGAAAAGTCAAATGTGAATATTGTAATAATATACAAAACTATATCTAAGAATGTAATACAAAAAATACCGAAAACTACAAATAAATAAAGATGGGATTCTAAAAGACATGCCCATGTAATATGCAGGAAAGCAAGAAAAGACAAATAGGGGACAAAGCAAGAAAAGACAAATAGGGGACAAAGGAACAGAGAGAACAAACAATAATATGGCAGACTTAAGCTCCAAAATATCAGTAATTATCTTACATATCAATCATCTAAGTAAACCCAGTTGAAAGGCAGTGATTGACATATTGGATAAAATGAAAGACAATTAAATTGTCTTCAACAATTATTTGTTCAATAGGTAGATGAATAATTCCTTAATCAATGAAAAAGAAGCAAATTATGAAAATATTATTGAGAATCTTCTGCCCTAATTAGAAAGCAAAGGAAGTTTTTCCAAATGATCAAGACTCCAAAATGCTTTTGCTATTAATCAGTTTTACAACCAGAAATCATTGATTTTCTTAATTTTGCAATGCTAGCACTACATTGATAGAAAATGTTGCTGACAATAGTAAAACAATAGCTATTTATTGTCAAAAATTAACTTATACAACACAGAAAAAGAACACTTAACTATAATCAAGAATGGGTTATCGGGCCTAGGGATATAGCTCAGTTAATAGAGTGCTTTCCTAGCATGCACAAGGCTCTGGGTTCAATTCCCAGCACCCCCCCCCCAAAAAAAAAGAATGGCTTATCTTGGGGAGCTGGGGTTGTAGCTCAGTGGTATAGAGTGCTTGATGAGCATGTATGAGGCACTGGGTTCGATCCTCAGCACCAAATAAAAATAAATAAAGATATTGTAATCCATCTACAACTAAAAACATTTTAAAAGAATGGTTTATCTTGAGAATGCATAGCATTTTAATTTTAGGTATTGATTTTTATGTTATTTAATTAATATGACACAGGGAAAATTATATGAAAAACCCATAGATAATGGTAGAATGAAACAAAATTCAAAACCAGTTCTGATTTTAAACATATTCATATTTATATTATAAGGAGGACTTTAAAAATACTGGGCAATATGTCTGTCTACCCAGGTGCCTTACATGAGTAGGGAATGAACAATAAGCAATGATTATTCAGAATAGAATAAGAAACAATCAGAAACAGTTCACAAAATTGGAAATGCAAATGGACAAATAAACAAAAAAAATGTTGGTATATTTCCCTATCAAATATAAAAAGTAAAAACAAAATTCTCATAAAGTCCTCATAAATTAGTAATTTAATATTACAGAGTAAGGCATAAAATTAATAGACAATGGAAACATGCATTATTTATTTGTGGTTAGGCTTCTGAGACATGGGAATTCTATGTACTGTTGAAAATAAATGCAATTTTAATGGAAATTAGTAAAAAAACTTCAGAAGTGTTATCTGCTAATATATCTCAAAAATCTTAAAATTGTATTTAGCTTGGAAATTACACTTCTAGAAAATGTCCTGAGGAAACAGTATTAATTTTCTCAAATGATTTATTTACTGTGATATTTATTATAATTCATAAGTAAAATATTAAAATAAATAAAGGTAACTGAAAAAAAAGTTCATCTCAGATGCTGCTAGCTGTTTATTCAAATATCATTGGTTACCTTCTTCTTTCCTATCAGAACAACGATTTCATGCTAAGTAGCAGGATGATCAGCCTCAATAAGGAATTCTTAACTATCTTGGTCAATCATGGTTATCCCATTCTTGTTGGCCAAATACTCATTTCCCAGTCTCTCTCCCAGCTAGAGATAGCTGTATCACCAAGGTCTAGACCATAAGATAAAATGTGAAATCAGAAAATAAAGGTAGCTATTTTGACCTCTCTGTCCCTGCTTCCTGACTTTGATTATGGTATGAACATGTTACGCTTTGGGTATGGCAACCATGAAATCACAAACATAAGGATAAAACAGTACAGAGCCCAATATGAAAGAAAAGAGCCCGAATCCTTGGTTGATCTGCCCAACAAACAAAAGGTTGCCTGTCTCCAGACTTCATATATAAATGTGCTTATTTCAAGTTTGTGTGAAGTTTTATGTCATTTTTTTCACTCTGAACATAGGCAATATATTTATAAAGAAGTTTGTTTCTAATTTTTCTCATTAAGTTTATTTTTGAATGGCACATAAAGTATAAACATTGCACATATTAATGGGGTAGCACAATATGGTCTGATACATTGTATACTGTTTAAATCCATTAAACATATGTATTTCCTCAAATATTTATCACTTCTTCATGATGAAAACATTCAAAATATTTTCTTCTAGCTTTTTGAAATGTACAATATATTATTATCTACAGTCATTTACTGTACAATAGCACAGCAGAACTTCTTGCTCTTATCTAACAGAAACTTCGTAATCAACCATTGGTCAACCTTTCCCTTTTCCTCCCTTTTCCTATTTTCCCCTACCATCAGTTTCTATGAGATCAACTGTTTTAGATTCCACATATGAGTGAGATCATGTAGTAGTGTATTTCTGTGCCTGACTTATTTCACATAACACAATTATATCCAGGTCCATTCATGTTGACACAAATGAAAGAATTTCATTCTCTTTGTTTTGTTTTTGGTACTAGGGATTGAACTCAGGGGTATTCAACCACTGAGCCACATCCCTAGCCCATTTTTGTATTTTATTTAGAGATAGGGTCTCACTGAGTTATTTAGGGCCTCAGTAAGTTTCTCAGGCTGGCTTTGAACTCACGATCCTCCTACCTCAGCCTCCAGAGCCACTGGGATTACAGGTGTGTGCCACCATGCCCTGCTTCATTCTTTCTGATTGTCTAATAGTATCCCATTTTTTATATGTAGCACCTTTTCTTTATCTGGTCATCAGATCATGGACACTTAGGTTCTGTTTCCAATTTCTTGTCTATTGTGAATAGTGCTACAGTAAACATTGAAGTACAGATGCATTTTCACCATACTGATTTTATTTCTTTTTTTGAGGAACTTCAAACTGTACTAATAAACATTCCTACCAACAGTGTGCAAGGTTCTCTTTTCTTCACATTATTGCCAGCACTTGCTATCTTAAGTCTTTTTTTCATTTCTTTCTTTTTCTTGCTTTTTTTTTGGGGGGGGGGGCGAGTACCAGGGATTCAACTCAAAGGTACTTAACCACTGGGTCATATCCCCAGCCTTTTCTTGTATTTTATTTTAGAGACAGGGTCTCACTGAGTTGCTAAGTGCCTTGCTAAGTTGCTGAGGTTGGATTTGAACTCATGATCCTCCTGCCTCAGCCTCCTGAGTCACTGGGATTACAAGTGAGTACTACCATGCCCAGCTTCTTGAGTTTTTTTGATAATAGCCATTCTTATTGAGATGAGATATCTCACCATAATTTTGATTTGCATTTCCCTGATGATTAGTGATGTTGAGCATTTTTTATGTATCTATTGCCCATTTGTATATCTTCTTTTGAGAACATGTTACTTTCAACTTAGAACATCCTATTTTGTTCATAGGCAAAATAATTTGTCCACAGCAAATTTGGGACTCAAACTCAGATGTATCTGGCTCCAAAGTTTATATTTTTATTTTTGCTGTACCATTGTGATTTTGGATAAGTCACACAACCTCTTTGAACCTTGGTTGTCTCATCTATAAAATGGGGCTCATAATAGCTTCTTGATGGAACTGTTGTAAAAGCAAATAAGGTAATGCACATGAGAGCTCCATAGACAGTACAAACTACTAGATAGGTATAAGCTATTTATATGTAAAGTTTTTAGAGGAACATTTAAATTCCAATTCATTCTTTTTCTATAAGCTTTCTTGTCGTGCTGAAGTAAATGTCATAGAGGTGCTGAATCAAATGGACATTTCATGGTGGGCTTCTTTTCTAAGAGCTTGGTAATAGCAGTTTGAAAGACATATTTTTTTTCCTTAAAGAAGTTCAGCTTTGTAAATATGGATGGCTTTTAAACTAATGGTCATGTGCATGATATCAGTATTTGTACTATAATATTTGTACTATTTGAATATTGAAATTATTTGAAATAGATTTTTGTCAAGGCAAGCAGCTTCTTACATTGAGACCATTCTAATATCCAGCATGTCCTAACTTCTGGTGGACTTTGCTTGGTCCTTAAATCCCTTTATTGACTATGGGGGCATTTCACTGTGGGACACAACATTATATGTAGAGAGGGAAGGAGGAAGAGAAAGAAAGTGGTAAAAATATGGAATGATTTTAACAAACTCACATTATATACATACATAAGTGTACCAAAGGGAATTTCACCTTTATATATATGTAGAAAGTATCAATCAAAAATAAATAAATGAGTGAAAGGAAGTTTGTTAGAGCAGAGGAAATACAGTAGATAGGGAGGAGGGGAAGGAAATGCAGTGGGGAATAGGGATTGAAATCAAATACCTTGCATATATGATTTTGTAAAAATGAACCCAACTACTGTGTATAACTGTAAATCTCTAATAGTAAAGAACAAAGTTAGAATTAATGTTTTATACCCTTGATATACCTGGGCCTTATTCTCTTCACTTTTTAAAGTACAGAGGTAGGAAGAATGTGGGTTATATAATCACTTTATTTTCTTTCAGACATAGAATGATGCCACTCCTATTCAGAATGCTCCAACTGGTTCCTAATACATTTAGGAAAAAAGATAATTTC
Source organism: Tamias sibiricus (assembly GCA_025594165.1). Lineage (NCBI taxonomy): Eukaryota > Metazoa > Chordata > Mammalia > Rodentia > Sciuridae > Tamias > Tamias sibiricus. The sequence goes on from CM046667.1 coordinate 58,627,290, forward strand.
TCATCATAGACTTCAGATCCCCACATGTTCTTACTAATATGTTCCCCTCTCTCTCATTGTATACAACTGTCCCTCTCACTCACCATACAATAGATGCATAAAACTTCTTCCTTGAACACACCTAGTTCGTTTTCATTTTGTGACTACACTAGTCATATCGTCTTCCCAGAAGACGCAGCCTTAGGGAGTACTTCCCTGGCGACCTGGTCACTCAGTATCAAATCATCCTAATTTAATTCTTGCCATACATTCAGATATATATTCTTTATTTATGTGTGTATCTCATTTTTATTTGTATCACTAATCTAAGATTCATGAGATCAAACATGTTTGTCTGTTTTGCATATCCATGGTGCCAACAACCATATTTGCATAAAACAAAATGTGAGTCTAGAGAAACTGCTGCCGGGCACGGTGGCGCACGCCTGTAATCCCAGTACTTGGGAGGCTGAGGCAGGAGGATCGCGAGTTCAAAGCCAGCCTCAGCAATGGTGAGGCACTTAGCAACTCAGTGAGACCCTGTCTCTAATAAAATACAAAAAAAAAAGGGCTGGGGATGTGGCCCAGTGGTCGAGTGCCCCTGAGTTCAATCCCCGGTACCAAAAAAAAAAAAAAAAAAAAAAAAAACAAAACTAGAGAAACTGCTGGCTATTTTCTCCCAGTCTCTATAACACAAGCTCAAGCCCAAATTTAATATCACCCCCAGTTCAGAGACAAACAAGAGACCTACAGCAGGAACAATTAAGCATTTCCATCCATGCTCTTATCTCTGCTTTGCTGGTCATTTTGTTCTGACCTTACCTCTAATTAGAATGCTAGAGTCCTCCTGGTTCTCCAATCCTGAATCCTCTTCTGTATAGTCTTCTCAGTAACATAGACTCTCTAGGCAAAGGGCATACTTCAGCCTTCATGGTTCTGCTCTCTATCCCCATCCCCAAGACCTAATATCTGGCTCCTAAATACCAAGTAGGTAGTTTTTTTCTTTAGTTGACAGGTTTCTCTTATGCTAAAAAATCCTCCTGATCTCTGCATTCCACACATCACAATGAGATATACCTTGTTATCTCATGTAACCTGATCCTGATCCTTCTAGGCTAACTTCTTGCTGGAACAGCAACTACTACTACATACTCTCTGGATCCTATGTCTTGTCTGCTGAACTGGATCAGTCATAGCTGGGAATGACTCTCCTAATCTTGGTCCTTCTAAGTTGAGAGACTGATTACTAGATGTCAAAAAACAAGTATACTAATTTGGAGGACTTACCTTGGACAGCTCTTGTCCAGGACCACACTGTTGGCATGTGACACAGCGTCCCCATTGGTCCCAGTACTCATTTTCTTGGCAATCCATGGTAAGAAGGCTGTTAAGTACAGAACACAAGAACTAGGGAGACAGTGGGAAGGAATTGAAAGGTAAGTTGTGGCTTCTATGATGCTTGACTTCTGGGATATCTTAATCTAATCTCATGTTCTTAGTTAGAGGGGCTAAGGAGGCAACACAAAACTTCTAATGCTTATATAGCCAGATTGTGCTTATATAGCTCTAAGTCTTCTAAATGCTTTACATGTAATAGTTAAATTGTCAAATAACTGTATAAGAGATCATTATTTGCTCTATTTTTCAGATGAGGAAATTGAGGCACAGAGGCCAAAGAACTTTCCCAAAGTTTCACAGTATGTGGCTATACCTAGAACTGAACTGGTAAATAGAGTAACACAAGTAGTTGGCTTTTGTCTGGGGTTGGGGGTGGGGAGCATAAACACTGCAAACTCTGATGTATGACCTATCTCTTTTGATAGTATGGAAAGTGTTACAACTGTTATTATTTAATCTGTACATGAATTCCTGTGAGTGAATCAGTATAGGGACTGTTATCTTTATTTTGTGAATGTAAATGCTGAAACATGTTCTCCTTTGCCAACAGTGTCTTCAGTACTTCTGAGGACCATTAGCTGCCATTGTTTCTATCCTAAGTAGAATGGGAGGAAAGGATGACCCATCATGCAGAAATATCCTTGTGCACTAAGGTACAGAGAGGAGAAACACTATTCTTGTAACAGCTCTTGTAAGAGAGATGGCATGGGGCCAAAACAATTGAATTGTACTTATATTTGACATGTATGAATTATATTCCTGTCTGTAGGATAAAGATAACTAACCACCCTGGTTTACCCAGGAATTAGAGGTTTCCCAAGACATGGGTTTGATAGCACTAAAATGGTGATTCCCAAGCAAGGTGAGAAAGTCAATCAACATACCTGACTCTTTTCATTTTGCCCTATAATCTGAATGAAATATTTTATCTTTTCTGGATTCAGTTACTTAATCTGATAAAAAGGGACAGTATATTCCTTACCTCAATTAGATATCTCTTGAGAGGATTAAATGAGCTCACATTCATCAAAACATCCTGAAGGCCTTAAAGAACTATATAAAATAAGACACAGTTAAGTATTCAGACAGATAGTCTTCTACAAAGAGGAAATTTAATGAATGTGGCTAAAATGATTGACAAATGAGGCTTTTCCTTCTTAAAGATAAAGGTGTTCTGAGGTCCTTTTGCTCACTCATTGCATACCACGGTGAATTTCAGGTGGTTTCTCAAATACTGAAAGTCCTGAATGTGCACTTCATCAGAAGAGAAAGCACATGTATACCTTAAAAAGGCCAACATTCCTCTAAAAGTCATCAATGGAGAAGGGGTAAGACATCCTGACATTTTTGCTTTAGGAATCTTTTTCCATGTTGACTGGGATATTCTTTGCCACTCTTTCATTCAGAGGGATGTGGCCTACAAAATCCAATCCATTTTTTGCACGAGATATCCTCTCCTATTTTTGTTTTGATTATTTTGTCCATGGTGTTAGCCTCAGGAGGCATATTCCCCTCTCCTTACAACCCGACTTTCACATTGAGCACAAAATCACCATTGTTCTCATAGTTCTCAAGACAAGGGATTTCAGAACCATGGGAACAAAGTCAGCATACTGGTCTGGAAAACTCTCCTGTATCCTCTCCTTGCCCAGAAAAACAGAAAAATATTGGCAGGAGCCCAAAAAACAACCCACTTTTGAGATAAGCTCTCAAAGCAGGCATCTGAAATCTTCATGGTAGCTGCTGCTGGCCTTGGAGTATATGGGACAAACTATTGGTTTGGTTTCAAGAGACCTACCTACCTAATAAACATAAACCTTAACATAGCCCTATAACCCTTGTTTTAGGACTTCTATGTAGGCAAAGTAGGCGTATTGCCAAATCCCCATATCAGGAACTAGGGAATAAATAAAAGGCTTATTTCCCCCTCCTTTTTGTCAAACATTTAATTCAAAGTGTATAAATTAACTTGTTTTGTGTTAAAAGGTTCAGAAATTGCCTTTATTAAAGAGAATAAAATCACATGGACCTTGGACAATTCTGAAGAAGTCAGCATATGGATAAAACTGCTTAATAAGGGTTAAATGTCATTATTCTGGGACAATGTGAGACTTTATATCAAGTTTTCCCCTGTAGTCAGCAGTATCTTGCAACAAATGTAACTGCCTTTTCATTTTAAGAGAAAGTAACAAAGAATAAATCAGTTTTCAAGAATCAGCTGCTCATGTATCTGTAGTTAGACATTCTTCTAAAGTGTAACCAAAGATGTGGCTGAATCCTCCAAACTTCTAACAAAGTTGGCATTATAGACAGACCTATAAATTCCTAGGCCTGCACCTGGAAGAGTGGTAGCTCAATAGTCCTTGTTATTTGTTAGCTTATCAATGCGCTTTGTTTCTAGGACTATGGTAAAAGATGCATGTGTTTAGTCACCTAGATTATTTTTCTCACAGATAACAAATTTTCAAACAATTTATAAAATTAATAATTCTATCTAAAGGAAAAAACAAATATCTTAATTATTGATATGTGGACTTGTGTTTGAATTCCAACTTCACAACTTAGTAGTCATGTGTCCTCAAAAAATGGTTTCATCTTTCATGTCATCAGTTTCTTCATCTGTAAAAATGGCAATTTAAAATAATACTTTCCACAAATAAAAGAAGCATTTAAAAAGTTAAAAAAATAAAATGAAATAATACCTTCCTTCTCAAATATTTTAGAGGATTAAATTCAACAATACATGTTAAAGGACTTAGTATAGGGCTTGGTGCTTATGAGACACTTGGTAATTAGTAGGTTCTCTTCTCAATCCTCCCTGATTTAGAAGGGCCATTTTCCCCATCTCCTTCAGAAGAGTGGGGTTGCACTATGAGCAATGTACACTGGCCTGTCTTGGGATTTGTGGGGAAGAAAAGGGAAAGGGACCTAATCTTTTACATTGATCCACTCCTGCTGGAGCATGAAGACCATGCCTAAGACATGAGTGTCTTTACAGCATCTCCCTCCTCACTAACTGCTGCCATTGGTGACCTAAAGCTTAAGGGCAACATTCCACATAAACCTTCAGTATCTAAGTCACTTTGACTAAAAGGAACATTGTTCTCAGTATTTGCTGGATATTTTTGATCAAGATACTTTTGTACAGGGTGAACTTGGTTGAAAAAAGTTTGAAAACCTTTCTGAGACAATTGACTTTGAAATGAAAGTGCAAAAAATTTTGATTTACAGATAAGTGAGGATATCATTAGTGAGTCTATTGAACAGCAGATCATTTTCAACAGAACAATCCCTCCCACATCTACAACCTAAGGCTCAAAAAACATTTTTTTTAAATTTATTTTTTAGGTTCACATGGATATAATATCTTTTTTTAACATATTTATTTATTTGCTTTAGTTGTACACAATGCATTTTTATTTTTACCTGGTGCTGAGGATCAAACCCAGGCTACACACGTGCTAGGCGAGCGCTCTACCGCTGAGCCACACCCCAGCCCTCAAATTTTTTTCACCCCAACTCTGACATCAGATGACGTTCTCTTCTATTATTTCTATTACTACATTAGTGTGGGGCAGAGCAATAAGGTAAGGGTCAGGCATCACTTTTCTCCTCCCCTTGAGTATGATACATTCTAGAGTTCTTCTGCCCAAGCCCTTCACTCACTCAGCTGTATTGCTTGCAGGTTACATCTTGAAAAACTGCCTCCAACTTGCCAACAACTCAAGAAAAGCACGGACAAAGGAAATGCATGGATAATGAACAAAGCCCAAATAGTTGCAGTGGACAAAAGTCTATGGTTTGTGATAGGAATTTCAACTCTGTCCCCAACAGAAATTCCTCACTGCAGTTTGGGAAGCTCACTCAGTTTCTTCATCCATAAAATGGGGATATTTCTATCTTTCCTGTGTAATGCTTAAGAGTAGTTTGGACATCACAGGTAATGTGGAAGTGCTCTAGAAACCTCATGTAGGTCGCATACTGGGACTGTTTCTTTATTATAGTATCACATATATCCATAAAATATGAAGCAAACTGATGAATTTTTACATATGCATACACTCATGTAAATACTACCCAGATAAAAATATAGAACCTTTTCATGATCTCAGCCAGCCTCCCTCATGCTCCTTTTCCAGTCAATATTACCTCTTTCTCCAGGTAATTACTACTCTGGTTTCTGTCACTACGATTACTTTTACCTTACCTTGAACTCCATATAAATTAAAATCATACAATATGCACCCTTATTTCTGGATTATAAGACTTTTCTTGTCAGAAACAAAAATAATTCTATAATTTTTAATTATTTTCTTATAAGAAACTAAAAGTGTAAATCTTTATGACCTTGGATTAGGTAATAGTTTCTTAGATATAACACCAAAAGTAAAAAAAAAAAAAAAAAATTAAATTTATGCTTAAATTTAGAATTCAAAAATTCAAAACTTTTTTGCTTCAAAGTACACTATAAAGAGATTATGAAGGAGAAAGGAAGATGATGTAATGGGTGGCTGGATTTGATTGGTTGACACTGTATACATGTGTTAAAATATCACACTGATTATCATTAATAAGTACAATTAATGCATGTTAATTAACATATTATAAAATATTTTAAAAATTAAAAAGTGGAAAGAAATTAGAAGATAACCCGCAAAATGGGAAACAAAAAATTGCAAATCCTGTATCTGATAGGCGATTTGCACCTAGAATATACCAAGAACACTTACAACTAAAATACAGACAACACAATTTAAAATGGGTAAAGTATTGAAACAGATGTTAACCCAAGAAATCCAATCAGTTCATGAAAATGTGCTCAATGTCATTAATAATAAGGGGAATACAAATTAAACTGCAAAAGGTCTGAGGATGTGGCTCAGTGGTAGAGTGCTTGCCTTGCATGCGTGAGTCCCTGGGTTCAATCCTCAGCAACACATAAAAATAAATAAATAAAAATAAAGATAAAAAAATTAAAACTGTAAGAATATCATTTTATGCTCACTAGGCTGGCTATAATAAATGATTGGACAAAGAAGTGTTGTTGTCAAGGATGTAGAGAAATTGGCACCCTGGTATAATGCTTGTGGGATGTAACATGGTGTTACCCCTTTAGAAAATGTTTTTTTTTTTTTCTATTTCCTCAAAGTGTTAAACATAGAGTTACTACATGACTCATCAATTCCATTCCTAAGTATATACCCCAAAGAATTGAAAGTATATGTTAAACTCATATATGAAAGTTCCTAGAAGCATTATTCATAATAGACAAAAAAAGAAAAAAAACAAATGTCCATTAAAATTATAGGCAGATAAGAAAAAAATGTGGTCTATCCATGCAAAGGAAAATTATTCAACAAAAATAAAAAACCACGAATCCAGGCACAGTGGCACATGATTATAATGCCAGAGGCTCAGGAAGCTGAGGCAGGAAGATCACAAATTCAAAGCCAGCCTCAGCAACTTAGTGAGGCCCTGTGTCAAATTAAAAACTAAAAAAAAGGGTGGGGATGTAGCTCAGTGGTTAAGCACCACTGGGTTCAATACCTGGTACAACAAAACAAAACTAAACTAAACTAAACATGGTGTGCTTAATAGATGCAATAATGTGGATGGTCCTTGAAAACTTTATGTTAAGTGACAGAAGTCACACATAAAAAGGCAAATATTATATGACTTCATTTATATAAAATGCTTAGAATAGGCAATCCATAGAAAGAAAGTAGATTTAGTGTTTGCCAGGGGCTGGAGGAAGGAAGGTGTGACTGATTAATGTGTATGAATTTCTTATGTGGTGCTGAAATGACTTGGAATTAGAGAGTGGTAATGGTTGTATGATGGTTGTATGAATTACCAAAACTCAGTAAGCTGAGTAAACTCTGTACATTTAAAAAGGGTGAATTTTATGATATATGAATTATATCTCAATTTTTTAGAAATGATGGTTCTTAGTTTTTTCTTTAATACTATGAATTATCCTATATTATTCCAAAAGACATTGTCTAAGTTAGCACCAAAATAAAAAAAAGGAAAAAGAAAAAATTAAAGCTGTAATGGATATTCTTTTATTTGCCTCTAAGTGTAATTTGTTTCACCCAATGTTTGTTTAATCCAAACCTATCTGGTTAATTATATATATCAAGAGAGCTGACAAGTAGCCAAATTTGACTAATGTCTCTTTATTTGGCCTGTTTTTGTCATGCGGATGCTGTCCCTGCCCATTCCCTCTCTCCTGGTTTCCCAAAAGATAACCTAGAAGAGTAAGAATGTAGCAGACAGGAAAGAGGAGAAGCAATGAGGCTGACATTAATGATAATCCTCACATTAGCTTATTGTGCCCTGCATAATTGCTCTGGCCAAGTTTCTTCTGGATGTGAGGTGCTCAAGTGCTGGGGGTGCAGCTGCCTCTGGCCACAGCTTGTGGCTGCTGCTCTTCTCAACTTGCACAAATGCCTATGGAGTGAAACATGTCCTCACTATCTAGGATGGGTAGGCAGAACAGGATGACAAGTCTAAATTAAGAACTCAGGACTTCAGGATATTTGCTTTGCCTGCACAGTGCAGGAGGTCTGGGATTAGAAAGGGTGAGGAAGACAGCAGCTGGTCCATTCCTCTCCTGTGAGCCCACTCACCCACCCACATGCACAGGACTGGCAAAATCAAGGCAGTTGCTCTGCCTGGCCTTGATAATGCTCCTTTCCTTGAAAATCAAATTTCTAATTAGTACATTGCCTTCATTGTTTCCAGATGTTTGGCCTATAAGCCGGATGTTGCTTTACCATTTGGTGGTGGCTCATAGCTTTTCCCTTTTCTGGTTTGGCCAAGTCACTCCTATCCCAATCTTCTCTTGCTCATAAGCTACTTCCAAACTACCAAACATCTTATCTTCTTCCAGCCCCACTATTTGTGAATTTTACATTTCCTGTTTCAACTCAGTATGGTGAATGATCTCAGCACAGTTCTGCCATCAGGAACATATGCCTACTCAATGCCAGGCCTGAGGTTCCTATTTGTAACATGAGGGAGTTTGCTTAGCCAGTATCTTAAACCAGTGGTTCTTGCTTGGCTGAACCTTGGGAGCTCCAGAATATACTGATACTTGGGACTCAACCCTGAGAATCTGATGTAATTAGTCTGGAGTGTGACCTGAGGCTCTGGAATTTATACAGCTCCCCAGGTGATTCTCATGTGCAGTCAAAGTTGAAAATATTACATTGATAAGGAGACTCTTTTTGCTTTTTACCATACCTGTTTTGTCTGAATACAAGATGCAATCACAAAAGATTCATTCATCCCCCATATAACAGAAGGAATTCTGTGGAGAAGTAACCTGTGTCCTACCCATTTTTTGGGGGGTGGGGGCATCTAAGAAGAATGAGAAAGATAAAGGGGATGAAGGTTGTATGCCTATTTTATTTTAAAAAATGCTAAAATTTCCAACTTATAATTCGATCAGCAACTCCCACTTTCACTCATAAAAATCAAGTGTCCCCAATGAATAATGAGGCCTTAGACAATTTGCCTACCTCAACGTCCCCAATTACCTCTTTGGCCCCATGCTCTCTCTTCCCCTTACTCTTTTCACTCCAGGCATGCTGGCCACCTTGCTGTTCTTCAAATTTGCTAGAAATGCTCTCAACCTTAGGGCTTTCACACCTGCTTCAACAAGGAATATCCTTGCCCATGACCAGTGCCTTCATTCACTTCATTTCTTTGTTCTTGTAGCATTATCTTGGTAAGGTCTTTCTCACCACTATTTTAAAATTACAACTTCCTATCATACCACTTATCCCCCTTTCCTGTTTTATTATCCCCTATAGCACATATGACCTTCTGGCCTATCAAATATTTTGATTATTTACTTTTTTATTGTCTGTGCTTTCCCTAAGTAGAATGTACACACCATGAGATGGGGTGCCTGCCATGTTCACTACTTCATATTTGGTGATTAGAACCGTATATGGCATATAGAGCACTAAATAAATACTGGTTGATGAACAAATGGTGAAAGTCTACAGAATAAAAGTCACAATCTTCTAACAGACCTTCACAATAACTCTAAGAGGAAACTAAGGATAATTATTACCAATTAACATACTTACAAAGAGAGAAAAAAATGAGGCTCAGAGAAAAAGTATTACTTTAAGTTTATTTAGTTAGTAAGAAGTACTCAAGATAATTTAGGGCCTATGAATGAGGCATGCTTTCCAAAGTAGTATTGAACTAAAATAGGGAATAGACATCTTCCCAGCCTTCACTGAAATTTATTTTTTCTTCAGTGATATTCTGTGTGGGCAAAAAGAGCATTTTTGAACACTAATTTGATTGTGCTTTAAATAATGGTTTGACAGGATTACTACTCATGCCTCAGATAAGAGGGCCAGGACAACGGTGATAGCAATAGAAATAGAGAAGAAGTGGCATTAGGAGATATAGACCTTACAAAGTGAGCACCAAGAAAAACATACTAGCTAGAGAAATTTCTGAGAGTTCCTGGATGGGAAACCACGAGAATCCTAGGGTCATGAAGACTGTGGGGGACTTGCTTGGTAGGAAAAAGGCAATACACTATTTTTCAATTTTATTAAGTATGAAGTGTTGGAAGGGACAGAAGAACATTGTAATGGTTATGTCCAGCAGGCAAATAAATATATGGAACATAGGTTGGAGTTAGGGATGAGCCATGTGTATAAGACCAGAATAGTCACTCTTGTTCATGGCTTCATATCAGAATCATCTGTGAGACTTTTTAAAAAATACCAATGCCCAAGACTTAATAAATCAAAACCTCTGGGATTTAAGAACCAGTGGCCTTGGGCTGGGGATATAGCTCAGTTGGTAGAGTGCTTGCCTTGCAGACACAAGGTCCTGGGTTCAATCCCCAGCACCACCAAAAAAAAAAAAAAAAAGAAGAACCATTGGCCTAGGTAAATTGTGGAAGAAGATCAGGTGGTAAAGAAGAATGCCAAGAACAAAACATTGAGTGACACCCATATTTGATTCTACAAGAGGAATAACAACCATTGGTGTTCAGGACTGGGGATATGTTATTTTAATTTTATTTCGTGTGTGATGAAAATAAATTGCATTTTTATGTTCAAGTATACTAGAATATATGCCTGGAATAGAAATAACTCAGAGGTCACAGGTGGTTACTACAGTTTTTAACAGGTTTCATTCTCCATTTCCAAAATGGCTGAAGAATTTCAACAGTGATAGTAACATCTGGTGCAGCTAAATCAGGATTAGCATAACAAACAAGAATGAAGGGAGATGGTACAAAATTAAAGAAACCTCACCTGTTTGCTGTGTCTTTTATTCCAGTGTACAAAGTGAGAAGTAATGCCCCAGCTGGGGTAGAAAAGAAGAAAAAAAATCTTATTAAAAGCAGTTGTCACACTAAAGAAAGAATTAATTTTTTAACCAATTGAATTGTCCATTTTCACTCACAAAAGGCAAACACTAACCATATGAGTCAAATGCTTCTTTTTCAAAATACACACACACACACACACACAATGCAAAAAAAGCACAAACTTCAAAAGACAAATGTAGCTTAGAAACTGTAAATTGAGTAAAAGAAAAAGCTAAAAATATATAAATATTTGGTTAGAGTCTGGCAACTGAAGAAAAAGAATTTTTAAAAGGAGAAAAAAATTGTATAGCCAAAAATATAGGCATAATTAATAAAACAAATGGGATGAAACTAAGATCAATAAACTTTGGGCTGATTATAAGGAAAAATATATTTTTAACGATTGCTGAGACAATCTTCCCTAGTGGGAGCAAAGGCACTGAAAATACCCTGGATGATGTTCTAGGGAAAAATGAGATAATGTATGTGAGAGTGCTCTGGAAACTCCAGATTGTGCTACACATGTGAGGAGTTGCTGATTGTTGTTATTCTCCCACCCAGAACTGGGGATCAAAGGGCACTGGAGACAAGCCTCAGGCCAGAGCAAGATTTAGCCAAAACCCAAGGCCTCCGCTTTACTCTACTGTCACAACACCATGAAATGATTGTATTATCAAAAATTGTTGCCCCACCAGCACTACTGGGAGTGGAGATTCATTAATTTCCTAAGGAGGTTTTTGGCTGAGTTGTCCCAGATGGGAATTGAATTCATGGTATGATTTCTTTGCAAAGCTGGGAACTGGACAAAATTCAGTCGAGTGTTCTAATTTCTATTAAGTTTTTGGTCTTGCCCCACATTGTCTCCACCCTGTCCAAATTACCAAGTAATCTAGAATAGCTGTATCTCTCTGAATATACCTATAAGAACAATCCTTCTTCCCCCCCCCCCTAACAATCCAAATTCATTTATTCCATATCTTCCTCATAGGCCAGAGAATGAAACATCCTAAAAAAGGAGGGAGACAAACCAGTGGGTATTTGTATAAAACCCAGGGCAACATCCTTATGGTAAGACATGGAGAATAAGCCCATAGAATGAGAACTGTTTGTACAGGATGTGATACTTCTGCCAAAAAATTTATTGCCCTTTCTTTAAAAAGAAGAAGAAGAAGAAGAAGAAGAAGAAGAAGAAGAAGAAGAAGAAGCAGCAGCAGCAGCAGCAGCAGCAGCAGCAGCAGCAGCAGCTTGTTGGGGCTGGGGATATAGCTCAGTTGGTAGAGTGCTTGTCTTGCAGGCACAAGGCCCTGGGTTTGATCCCCAGCACCACACACATACACACACACACACACAAAAAAAAAAAAAAAAAAAAAAAAAAAAAGAAAGAAAGAAGAAGCTTGTTGTCTCATATGTATATACATTCTCTGAAATAATTTTCAGTCTCTGACAATCTAGAATCAAAAGGGAATTTAAAACTCATCTTAGTCCCAGCTGCTTGTCACCCAGTAAAGGAATCCCATCTATTTCTGCTTGAACTCCTTTAGTAACAGGCAGCTCAGTATCACAAGACAGCACATTCTAATATGTTTTTCCTTCTCTTTGAAAATTGGTTAAACTTTTCAAACTATTAAGCAATTAGAAATATATAGTCACAGAATTCTTATGGTCCTGATGAAGAAACTGGAGCTTAGAGAAGGAACAGAATTTTCCCAAAGTGACATAGTCGGTCAGTGGCAGAGTTGGGACTAAGATCCGTGTCTCCATGTTCAGGCCCAGCGGCTTGTTTATTTCCCACATATAAAGAGAGAAATAGTCCTAGCTTTATGACTGATTGCTCAGTGACCATGTTACCAAGGCTTCAGCTTCTTGTCTTCACACCCACAACCCAACATTGGCTCATTTTACCCTAAACAGAACAAATCCAAAGGGTGGACTGGGTTAGGGAAAGGTGGCTCATGGAAGGGAAGCAGTGCTGCCCACTCTTTTTGGCTCATCCACAATGGTGACTAACAACCTCCTGGAAGCAATGACATCTTACTGCTTAATTCTACCATATATTACATGACAATTCTTTTATTTGTGAGAATTGTATGACCACTTTTGGGGATACTTGGGAGACATAATACCTGTTAACACTCCAGGATGGTTTTCGAGTCACTCAAAACTCACTTGATAAGTGCTTTTTATGCTAGGAATTCTATTAGAACTTAGTAACAGGAGGGAATACCAGAGGTTTCCAGGGCAACATCCTTATGGTAAAGATGGAGAATAAGCCCATAGAATGAGCTTATTCATTAGGAATAAGAAATGTAGGAAATCATGTCTGGTGAGGAAATTGAGAATATATACTGTTAATTCTAACCCAAGACATATTATGGCCATCCTCATATCTCCCATGAGCACAGAATAGTAATGGTCCTTCCATTTTATCGACTGATGGCAAAACTAACCTGTATCCTTCCTGTTAAGCTCCCAAAGGGAAAATACATGGATGAGCCAGGCTTTAGAAAGAGAGCAGAGAAAAATAGCTTCTGCTTCAAAATTAAGCTTTAGCTCTGAGAAATAGCTCCAAAAGATGTCTCATCATGTTCAGAAAGCATTCAAGTGGAGCAGGTCAATAAGACATCGAAGGAAAGTCATGTGGCCAGTCACAGGTTCTAGGCCTTTCCCTTGGGTCTAGGAACTTTGTTCCCTGAATGGTTGGATTCTCAAGAGAATTTTCAAAGAAATGTCTGCCATAAGGTGATTGGAGGATCTAACTTCCTCTTGCCTCCTTCTCTAGTGCCAGAGCTGATCTAATTGCCTAGCTGACACCTTAAACTCAAACAGCTATGGAAAATTAAACAAACAAACTTGAAGTTAAAAAAAGTGATTCCAGTCTTGGCTAAGACATATACTGTTTGAAAAGTTTCATTTCTCTGCCTTGGGGTGAGGGGTGTCACTGGGATTGTGGTTTAAAAAAATACATAATAATTTTTTTGCTCACATTCACCCATCACAAACCTTTTGCAGTGTTATCCATCATTATGAAGGTGTTACCACCCCAATTGAATAGTTCAAAACCTCAGATACATATTTGTTTTGACCCCATGTCATATGGGAAATGGAAGCAACTCAGTGTTTTGACCTAGAGACAGTGTTTTGACCTAGGAACAGAAAATATAGGTAATCTGGCCTCTGGTCTTCAGATCTTTGAAGAACTCTCATGGAAGATAATAGAGCAGACTGCTCTGGGTGGTCCCAGAAAGAATAAGTAGGACATCTAGGGTCAAGTCATAGGTAAACCAAGTCCAGATTACCAAAAGGGAAAACTTTTTTAAAATGTTTATTTATTTGCTTTAGTTGTACACAATGCAATGCATTTATGTTCATGTGGTGCTGAGGATCGAACCCTGGGCCGCGCTCTAACACTGAGCCACAATCCTAGCCCCAAGGGAAAACTTTTAACAGTCAAGGCTTTCCTTGAATGGAATGGGCTCTTTCAGAGAGCAGTGAAGAGAGTCTGAATCTCACACTTCTCTTTTTGAAGCCTATATAATTTGTCAACTTCAAATTTTTGAAGATTCAATTTATGAGATACCTCCTTTCAGACCCACAGCCACCACCTCAGCTTCAAGGCCTTGTCCCCTCTCTGTATATAGTTTATCCACCTCTTGCATTCTTCTATTCCAATATGGCTGACTTATGTTCATAAGATTATTCTTCCTATTGTACAGGTCATTTTTCTTTAGCTCAGAAACTTTTAATAGCTATCCACTGTCTGCCAAATCAAATTGAAACTGAAGTAACCAAAGTCTTTTGTGGTTTGCCACCAATCTAACATGGCAACTTTAACTTCCACTTTTCTCCTAATTGTACTCTAAAATCCATCTCAGCTGGTGTTCTTTTCACCTGCCTCAAGCTTCCCTGTCTTCAAGCACTTGTTCTGTTGTTTTCTTTGCTTAAACTGCCTTCTCTCCTATCTCCACCTGTTGAAATCCTATCTGTACTCCATGGTCTAGCTTAAATAATAATAGTTAACATTTATTGAGTGCTTATTTTGGGCCAGCCACTGTGCTAAGCATGTGCAAGTATTTTACATGGATTATCTCATTTAATCCTCACAACAACCCAATGAGGTAGGTGCTATTATTATCTCCACTTTAGCCTGGAGTTCACTGAAGCTCAGAGAAGGGGAAGTAATTCTATTTGTTCAAGGGCACACCAGTTAATAAATGGTGGGGATGGAATCTGAACCCAAACAGTTTGGCTTTTGAGGGCTGACAGGTGTTATTATTTCAAAAAACAATCCAAAAGGTTCTCAGATTTTTTCTGACTCAAGTTGATAAGATCTTTCCTTGAGAACCTCAGAGCATTTTGCTCCTTAAAGATCTACCTTCTGGGGGCTGGGGTTGTGGCTCAGCGGTAGAGCGCTCACCTAGCACGTGCGCGGCCCGGGTTCGATCCTCAGCACCACGTAAACATACATGCATTGCATTGTGTACAACTAAAGCAAATAAATAAATATTAAAAAAGATCTATCTTCTGTTATGTTTACTTGTGTTCTTATCCCCAGGATGAGCCTGACAGGCCCCAGTGGCCACAGCCTAGATCTTGTACTTCTCACTGTTTCACACTTGATGGCACAGAGTAGGTTCACAGCAAGGTTATTGAGTTGAATTGAAGGAATACTGGAGTGAAGGAAGGGTCAGGAGAGTTATCTAAGGGAGATGTTCCACACTTCCCTACCCCAGCTACCTTGTATGACATTGGCCAGTGTTACCAACACCTGTCCAAATCAGACCCTTCAGTCTATTTTCCCAGCCTGATCTCTGGCGGGTCTCTTCTTGTCCCCCCAGTTCTCACAGCTGCCTGGGCTTTGGCCAGTGTTTGGGGTGAGGCAGGATCAAAATATCACTGTCCTGGGCTCAGCTTCCAGGAGTGAGGGATCAAGTGAAACCCAGCCACGTGGGTTAGGGGGTGGACTGAAAGCCCCCATACAGAGCTTGCTCTTTACACAAGCCCTGACTTGCCCAGGGACCACGTGGGTGGGCCAGCAGTTCAGCTTCCCTCAGGGATGCTGCACATATCAGATCCACCCCCTCCTCCCTTCTATGAACTCCCAGCCTCCTCCTCTTATCTCCCAACACCAGATGCTCAAGGTGGTTGAACAAGTCCAGGCATGTTTCCAGGGGCCATCCGGGTCCAGTAAGAAGGCTCTTACAGGGGGTATTGGTTAGTCAAGGCTGTAAGAATATCAGCCTAGGTTCCTGGCACTTCAGACAGTGTTCCCCGAATACAAACGGATGAACTGGTAGAGAGCCAGGGGATGCCTTTCCAGCCATTCTGACTTTGCAGCACCCAGGCAGGGAAATCCTGACCTGGTGTGTACTTCCAAACCTAAATGCCACAGGTTCCAGCCACTCCAGGGTTTGCTCCCACACGTGCCCAGTAAAGGACGTAAGGATGGATCTTACCACAACAATGGAATTCCCAAACGCACTTCAGCACAGAGGAAACACCCCGCTCAGCCCCTGCCCCTCAGTCTCCAGCAAACATACCGCACTCACAGTAGATGAAATCCGTTGCTATCAAAACTCCGCTCCACTCTTTTCATATCCACGTGTAGCAAGAACGGATCTATTCCACCCTCTATTCCTTTCAAGCTATGCCTACTTCCCCCGCCCCTGTGAGGCTTCCAGGACAGCTATTGGATTACCTTATGTGTCTAGGCGTGGCTATGCAAAGAAACCCCGCCCCCGAAAAGGACACTGTGAGTCTAGGGGGTAAACAGTGACAGAGTCACTGGTCTGGCTGGAGTTGCAAAGCTCTTGGGACTGAAGCGGGGGTGAGAAGGCAGAGGGCCAGGGAGTTTGGTCCAGCCCAGTCTGTGGGAACGGAGGGAGGGTTAAGTGGTTGGAGTCAGCTAAATGGAGCTCTGCTCTTCAAAGTTTTGTGCATGAGTTAGCAGGGCGGAAGTTTGACAGGCAAAATTAGTGTTGCAAAGAAGTAAGGATTTTTAGACACACGGAAAAGCTATTTCCCAGCTCTGGCCCTGCCTTAAAAGAAATCGCTTCAGAAGAATTTTGCCTGGAGGAGGAGTGGTCACATGAAGCTGGGGAAAGACCGCTGAAAATTAAGGAAAACTGACTTCTGGACTTGGCTCTGACTTTCTGCACACCCTTCGCCTTTGTGGAGCCCTAGGTCTCAGTACAAGGAAGAGGGTGAACTACCTAGTCTCTAAGGGTCATTCTAACAATCACCCTTTGGGAGTTTATGAGTTTTTTTATCTTACTGGCAGCAGTGGGGAAATCCTGGTATGCTGTCCCTGACCTGGAAGAACTTGAAAAGGGGTTAAGGAGACAGGACAGACTAGATGCAGAGAACAATAAGCAGTATAAAATGCATGAAGCTATGCTTATGTGGGGATAAGGAGTAGATAGGAAATTCCTGTAGTTTCCTGTCAGTTTTGTGTGAACCAAAAATTGCCAAGAAAACTAAGTCTTTGAAACAAAACTAAAAAAGGGCTAACCTATGGGTTACAGACTTGAAGGGCACTGGGGTACAGGAAGAAAGAGTAAAAATGAGAAGGAGTATAAGGCTAGGAAAGTTAGATACTCTTCAATGGATTTAGCGGTCAAAAAAGGAGTAGTGGCAAATAGCATTAGGGCTAGAGAAAAAGGAGAGCTTGAACCAGGATACCAGGATATGGGGGAGGGGACCAAGCAATGTGCCATGATCAGACTCCAAGGGACTCCACATGACTTGGGCAGAGGTTATATACCAGGAGTTCAGAGAGAGGTTTCTGTACAGAGGCTGAAAAACCTTGGAGAAAAAGGGCTGAAAAGGCACTGAGGTAACTTTGAAAGGGTACTAAATTAACTCCTTATCTGTCCCCCAATAAGAACTGAGACAAGCCAGGCATTGTGGTGCACATGCCTGTAATCCCAAGGACTGAAGAGGGTGAGGCAGAAGGATCACAAATTCAAGGCCAGCCTCAGCAACTTAGAAAAAACTCTAAGTAACATAGTGAGACCCTATCTCAAAATAAAAAGTGCAAAGGGCTCGGGATGAGGTTCTGTGGTTAGTCACCTCTGGGTTCAATCCCAGTATCAAAACAAAAACAAAAACAAACAAACAAAAGAAAACTAGATCAGAATGTGGTCAACACTTAGACTGCTGTTGTGGGCTCAGGCATAGAAAGAGAATTGCCAGAGTTGTAATTTCAGGTCTGGTCCTTACTAGCTGTGTGACCTCGAGCAAGTTATTTAATCACTTTGTATCTGAGCATATTCATTTGTAAAATGGAGACAATAATAATCTCTTCCTTGGGATTATTTTGAGGAGTGCATGAGTTTGTATAAAAATAGGGTTAATAAATATAAGGAAATTAGAACAATGAGTGGGACATAGAACATAACATACACATGTTTATTAGATATAAATAACACACACACCACACACACACACACACACACACACACACACACACACACACAATTTAGGGCCCTGATATCTGTGAGGTTAAAATGAAAATAGTTGTGCTATGTAACTCTTAATTCTTCCCAGAGGAGGCAAATGAAGGGCCAGAGGTGGAAACCTCTGCTTTATCTCCCAGAGAATGGACTCTTTCACAAAAGAGGGGCCCTTTGCTTTTTATCAATCTTGTGCTATGCAGATCTGGGTTATAGTCTTGTGATTATAGTGTTGCAGAAAGAACCCTGGCTTGGTAGTTAGGAGTCTTGGCAAAATTAACTCCATGTGTAAAAATCAAGTGAGTATCTTTCTCTCACAGCCTTAGTAACCTAAAGAGATTCTTAGATTAGATAACCTTGAAACTCTAGAGCAGTGCTTTTCACATGTTAATATACACATAGAATCACTTAGGGATTTTATTAAAACATAAATTCTGACTTAGTAGCTCTGCTGTGGGGTGCCAAAATTTTGACTTTCTAACAGAGTTCCCAAGTGATGCAGATGCTGCTGAGACACAGAAAATTTCAAAATTGAGAATCTGGAAGATGGTTAGGGACAGCATTTACTGAGCATCTGTTGTGTTAGTCAGCATTCCATTACTAAAACAAAATACCTGATATAACAAACGTATATATAGGAAATGTTTATTTTGGCTCAGAGTTTTGGAGGTTTCAGTTTTGTTGACCATATTGCTTTTGGACCTGTGGCAAGGGAGCACATCATGGCAGGGTGTGGTGTTATAGTGGGGCAAATCCAATTGTTTTATTGCCAGGATTCAAAAGAGAGAAAGAGGAAGAGATCTGGGTCCTATTATCTCCCTCAAGGGCATATACCCAATGACCAGAAGGCCTCCCATTAGGCCTTATCTTTTAAAAGTTTCACCACTTCCTAATAATGGCACAAGATGGTGACCAATTCTTTAACACATGGGCTTTTGGGGAACATTTCAGAACCAAACTAATCTATAAATCATGCAAATGTGCACCTTTGTAACTTACAAAAGTCTGTGAAATAGTGATTACTATTCCTTACTGATAAAGATGCTTCTTGTACTCTGTGACACTGCCTGGAGTACTGAAATCAACCTGAGATGAAGGTACTAAGGAAACTTCAGAGGGTATGAGCTTTTATCAGATTATTTAGAAAATGACTATAAGCAAAATTATGAAGCTAGCACTGCCTTCTACCATATCTTGTCCAATAATACTATAATGATAGCTAACCCTCACAGAGCACTTTTCAGGAACTGTTCCAACTGTTTTGCATGGATTAATTAATTTATCCTCACAATAACCAGTCAGGCCAAAAGCTTTGGAATCATCCTGGACTCTTTTTCTCACCTCATAATTGACCCATCAGCACATCCAATCATCACTATCTCCAAAATATCCCCAATTCCACATTTTCTCAGTAACTTCACTGTAATTACTTTAGTGAAAATAATCATTACAAGACTCCTTGATCTTATAGTTAGGCCACTACAGTCAATTCTCAGTAGGGTAGCCAGAGTGACCCTTTGAAAACATAAATCAGTCCAAGTCTGTCCAAACCATTCCACTGACTGTTTTCTTATTCCTAGTAAAAGTCAAGGTCCTTGACTGCTGTCAACGAGCATCTACAATCTGCTCCACTTCATCCCACCCTCATCAATCTTCCCATATATCTCTAATCTCATTCCTACCACTCCCCTTGTCCACAATACCCAACCATACTGGCTTCCTTGCTATTTATTCTAACACTCAAAGTATGCTCCAGGCTGGTCTTTGCAATTTCTGCTCTTTCAGCCTAGACACTTTTTTTCTCGAGCTATCTTCATGAATCCTTCCCTCACTTCTGCTGGGGTTCTTAGCTCCCCCGAACCCAGGTTTAACCCCCTCCGGCCAGCAGAGAAGGCTGGGGGAACATGCCCCAGCGGTGAGGTGGAATAGGGAGAGGTAGAAGTCACCTGGTGGCCACACTCAGCCTTCGGGACAGAAGACAATCAGGCATATACCAGGGAGTCCGGTCAAGGCACGAGCTCAGTTTATTGAGGAAGTTGGATGGCCTTTATAGAAGACATGGGCCAATCAGCAGAAAGGTTATAGGGGCACATAGGGAGCATGAGCAGATCACATTGGCGGAGCCATTAGCCTATCCTAGTGGTGGTCTGATCTCTGTCATACCTCAAGGGAACACCCCTTGGCTAGGCCAAGTCCACATATCAGGAAGTGGGAGACAACCAGAGAGTTTCTATCCGCTGGCGTGTTCTTAATGTCCCCAACATACTTCCTCTACATTTATATTCAAATGTTACCTTATCATTTCTTACAATACTTTCCTGAATACCCTAATATAAGCCAATGAAATTTCCAGAGACTTTTGCACTCCACTAGGTAGACTTTGCCTCAGTAGTAGCCCCAAGTATGTGAGGTGCAGTATGGCAGTGGGTAGGGTTAAGGCTCTCAGATCTGAGTTATTCCAGCCTCATGGTCAATCAGAACTAAAGCTGGGTCAGCTCATTTATTGGGGGCTCCCTGCAGCCTTTCCTCTCGTGATGGGCAGGGATTATTTCATTTACCCAGAGTAATCCCAAGCAAAGGGTTTCTCTGACTTCAGTGCTATAACTAGCCTAATCTGACAGCAGCCCCCATCGCAACTATTTCTGGGGACAGAGAGGTTTTTCTGTAGCCCAGTGAGACATCTGGGGGTCCCTGCTGCTAACTTTCAGTTCTTCTCAGACGTTACCTAGGGTTGCATACAGTACTACTGGCCTTGGCTGGGTTTAGAGAAGACTGAATAGCCTCTGATTCTAGGGTAATATGCAGTCAGGGTGACTTCTTATATGAGAACCTCATGTTTATTTATTTAGACTTGTGCCCTTACAGCCCCTCTGGAGCCTGGGAGAGGAATAGAGGTAGAGGTTGAAGCACCAAGAGATGCTGGTTTCTGTGGGGCAGCCCCTTTGGACAGCAGCATCTTGAGGGTTATCCCTGAATACAGGATCAGTTTCTGGTGTCCTTTAGTAAGCTGGTGGGAAAAATGTATAGATAACTTTAAAAAAATAGATGTCTGATGCAATGGCATGTACATACTTGGGTCTTGTGGATTAGAAAGCTGGGGTGTAAGAAAGTTATTTCTAGTTACAGCATTTTTCAAAATTCATTTGATTTCTAGCATAGTTCACTTTTAGTCTTTTCTCTCATTCTTAATCATCACTCTTCCACTTGCCCCAAGTTATTGTTTCAAGCTCACTCCTCTTAGTCAAGCACAAAACCAACCCTTAACCTCCAAGTAGATAATTTCACCTGCAGTTCTTTTCTTTTCTTCTCTTTTCTTTTCTTTTTTTTTTTTTTTTTTTTTTTTTTTTTTTTTTTTTGGTACTAGGGATTGAACTCAGGGGCCCTCGACCACTGGGCCACATCCCCAGCCCTTTTTTTTTTTTTTTAATTTTACTTAGAGACAGTGTCTCACTGAGTTGCTAAGTGCCTCGCCTTTGCTGAGGCTGGCTTTGAACACGTGATCTTCCTGCCTCAGCCTCCCAAGTGCTGGGATTACAGGTGTTCACCACCACGCCCTGCTCAACTCCAGTTCTGCTAAGAAAATAAAAGAGCTACAGGCTTCAACTCTTTAAAGAACTTCTGATTTCTCCACCTTCAAACTCATTCTTGTCTCTATCTTGGAGCTTTTTCCTGTCCCAAACTAATCTCCCCATCTGTGTTACCACTTCCTGTATAATCTACTTTCCTTTTCATGTATCTTTATAGTCTCTCTTCCTCTAGATCCATTAACCTCTACCTTTCCATTCTGAACCAAGATTCTAGAAAGAGGTTTTCATAGTCATTTCATATCCTCACATTCATCTCTCCATTTCTAAACTCATTACATTCTGCTCTCCTTAGGATCACTCGTGAATTTCTTGATGTGAAACCTGTGGATTATTTCTGTCTTCTTATTTGAATTCTGTAAAATATACATATTTTGGCTCCTTTCCCCCGCTAACTCTTCCCTTGACTTTCATGAAAACTATATATTCTATATTTAGGCCTTTAAAATTTTTTTCTGGATTCTCCTTCTCCACTTGCCCATCAAAGGTTGGGATATTTCAGAGCATTCCTGTTTGTTGTCCCTCTTGCCTGATTCTAACTTCTCTCACTGGAGTGTAAATCTGTGTGTTAGTCACCTCCTATGTAATTTCACTAATTAATTCCCACATGCAAAATAGCACCCAGGACATGTAAGCATGCAATATATTTTTACATATTTTATACAGTATATAAGTATATGTTGAATGAATTAATTAATAAATAACTGGATGAGTGAGCCCAAGGAGGATAATGCTCACATTTGAATTCACCATTCTGTATGTACTCCTAGTCCTCAAGTGAGTCACCATATAAGTAGATTGCCAAAAATATTGAAGCTATACAAAAAGTAATAGCAATAGCCAAAACTTGATTATTACTTGATCAACTGTATATGTTAGGCCCTGTGCTAAATATCTTATATACAAGATCTCATTTACTCATCACAATAATCCTATGAGATAAATATCATTATATCACCCCTATTTTATAGATGAGGAAATTGAGGCACAGAAATGATAATTAGTTTTCTGTGGTACCATAACCAATAAGTGGGAACTGACATAGGACTCTTAAGAATTGCTAATTCCTGAAAAATTCACTGCCACACTCAAAAGTGAATCCTTTCTTTCATTTCCAATCAGAAGTTCTTTCCATCCAGAAACTCTTTTCACCATCCCAGGAGAACTATTCTAAACCTCTATCTTTTCCCTAAAAGTCCCTCCTTAGGCATCTAATTCTTAATCCAGAATATGGACTTTTGTCCTGTTCATCAAGAAAACAGATGCTATTAGGCAATTAATCTCTCTACCTCCTCTCTCTATATAAGTAAGTTCATTCTCCCTGCCATCTCTCTCTGTCTGTCTCTTTCCACACCCAGCCTAGTTTTTCCTTTTGGATAAGAAGGGATGGTAATGGACCATGCTTCATGAAATATCTCCAGTCTCTGTGGTATCATTTTTTTCTCAGCAAATTTTTTCTTCTTTTTAGATATAAATACCAGAGGGTACTTTTAAAAAAAATGTTTTTAGTTGTAGATGGTCATAATACCTTTATTTTATTTTTATGTGGTGCTGAGGATCAAACCCAGTGCCTTCCACATGAGAGGTAAGCACTCCACCACTGATCTACAACTCCAGCCCAGTAGAGGGCATTTTGACATATTATACATACATGGAGTTTCTGGTATCATTTTTATTTATCTTCCCTCTGGAGTTGGTGTTCACCCTCTCTATCTAGGAATACATTCAAATCCCTTCACTATAAAATTAAGTCAATCCTACCTCTACACTGCCTCCTCCTTAACTAGAAGTTTCATTTCTCTTTGTTTCTCAGTTAAAGTTTTATCCAGAATAGTCTGCTATTCCATGTCTAGGCATTATTTCCATGTCTTCACTTTCCACTAGCTCCCCAATCTATTGCAATCTGGTTTCTAGCCTCATGTGTTGTCCCTCAGGACACAAGGGACCACTTTACTGCCAAATTTTAGGGAATATTTTCTCTCATTTTCTTATTTATCCACAGCTTTTTCCAGTGTTGGTTGCTCACTCTTTTCTTTGGAAAATATTCTTTCTTGTGTTGGGGAAAGGAAAAACAAAAACAAAAACAAAAACAAACAAAAAACTCTCTCCTGTTTTCCTTATGATTCTTAAACTCCTCATTCTTAGATTGTGTCTCAGCATATTCTCATTTTTCTCATGCCATGAATACCTGGTGAGATTGTGTTCCTCACCACATTTTTTATTATTTATTTATTTGCTTTAGTTGTACACAATGCAATGCATTTATATTTACGTGGTGCTGAGGATCGAACCCGGGGCCACGCACCTGTGAGGTGAGCGCTCTGTCGCTGAGCCCCAGCCCCAGCCCCTCCTTACCACATTTTATTCACGTGAACACATTTATCTCATAGAACAACACTTTAAAGTAGTGTGGTAATCAGTTTTTCATCACTATTACTAAAATATCTTACAACAAAGAACTTAGAGAGGGAAGATTTATTTTGGCTCACAGTTTTATAGGTTTTAGTCCATGGTCTGCTGGCTCCATTTCTTTGGGCCTGAGGTTAGGCTGAACATCATGACCTAATGGCATGGTGGAGGAAAGCTTCTTACCTCATGGCAACTGGAAGCAGAGTGAGAAAAAAGAGAGGAAGGGGCTTGGGAAATGATAAACCCTCCAGGGCATACCAACTGTGATCTACTTCCTCCAACTAGGTCCCACCTCCCAGTATTTCATTCAAATTATTAATCAAATAGATTAATCCACGGATGATGTTAGAGCACTCATAATTCAATCATTTCTTAAAAGCCCCACCTCTGTATATTATTGCATTTGCATTGGGGACCAAATTTTCAACATATGAGAATTTGGGGAACATTCCAGATCTAATAGCAACTATAACAGGTATTATTTTCTTCACACAGGAGAAGGCAATTCAAGATTAGAGAAGTGGACTGAATGCCTAGGGATACATAGTATGTACACACTCAATCTAGAATGAAAGCCACGATGTGATTCTAAGCATGTCATATTATATTCTCTTTCTCCAATAAGTAAGTGCATAACATAGCAGTAAACTGATGTTGGATTCTGAGTTGTTATTCCAAATTTATCACATACTTGCTTATATACTGTTACTTTTGAACAAGTAATTTAACATCTCTGAACCTCATTGTTCACATCTATAAAGAAGGAAAGAAACAAGATTTCTAGGAAGATTGAAGAGGAACATTTAGAGATTTCCTAACCCAGTCCCAGACACAGAAACTCAGTAACTGAGATCCATTAGGATGATGGTGATAATTATTCCCCTCCCCCTGCTATAGTCTGAATGTTTGTGTTTTCCCAGAATTCATATGTTGAAACCTAACTCCCCATGGGAGAGTATTTGTAAATTGGGTTTTGTGTGGTGATTAGTTCATGAGAAAGCAGAGATCTCATAAATGGGACTACTACCCTCATAAGAAAATTAATATAAACCACAAACATCCCTTGGCCCTTCTACAACATGGGAACACAACAAGAAGAGATATCTAGGGAATAGACCCTCACCAGACACTGAGCTACTAGCACCTTAGTCTTTGATTTCCCAGCTTACAGAAGTGTGTGGAATAAATCTATTTTTATAAGCCATCCAATTTATGGTATTTTGTTTTAGAAGCCAGGATGAACTAAGACTCACCCTCCCCAACTAAGTTTTCTATTCTCAGTCAAATCTTGTTGGGCTACATTTTTGTCCTTATATACTATTTTTGCCTGACTCAAACCCCATCTTAAAGAATATAATTTTGACAGAGATAAGTGGCTAAATCCCTGTGTCTTCTTTGAAACTACTTCAGCAGGCCTAGATCCAGAAGATTGGCACATATTGTCCAGAATATCCCAAAATCCTGAGTCATCTATATAAGCATTTGTTTATAATATTACTTTAATGTGGAGGCATAACATTTGATCTTTATAATCACGAGAAAGTATATTTCTATTATAATGCTAATTTACTAATTAGAAAGTGCAGAATTTCTATCTGTTAAATGACTACTATATGCAGATACTGTTCTAAGGAGTTTATATTTAGGTAAGTTTTTTCACTACCCGCTTTAGAGCACTTCCATGATTAGCTTAATTTCAAAAGTAAAAAATGAACATGTAAAATATTAATTGGAGTGATATCAGAAAGATGGTGGAATAGTGGCTGGGCACAGTGGCACATGCATGTAATCCATTGGTTTGGGAGGCTGAGGCAGGAGGATCGTGAGTTCAAAGCCAGCCCCAGCGACTTAGTGTGTTCCTAACCAACCAGTGAGACCCTGTCTCTAAATAAAATACAAAAAAAGGGCTGGGGATGTGGCTCAGTGGTTAAGTGCTCCTGAGTTCAATTCCAGGTACCTAAATAAATAAATAAAACAAATGGTGGAATAAGACCCTCCAGAATTTGCCCCTTGCAGAAACATCAATTTGAAAAACTGTCCATACAAAAACACCTTCACAAGAGCTAAATAATCCATGTGAGAGATTATAGTGCCTGGTATAGCACAGAAAGCACAGGACTGAAATCCCAGGAACTCAAGAGGCTAAGGCAGGAAGATTTTAAGTAATAGGCCAGCATCAGCAACTTAGTGTGACCCTGTATAAAAAAAATAAAATAAAAATGGCTGAGAATGTAGTTTAGTGGTAAAGAGTCTCTGGGTACAAACCCCAGCAAAAACAAACAAGCAATCCAAAAACCAAACAAATATAAAAGAAGAAATAAAAAAGAAAAGAAGCATTAGGAATTTTCACATTATCCACATTACCCCCTCTCGAACCAGGCAGCAATGGTGTGGACAGAGAAAGCTTCCACATGGAAGAAAGAGAGTGAAGTGAATACCACACTTTGCAAAGGACATGGCACCCACCATGCTGGCACCTACAAACTGAGACTCTGGGTCCAACTCAATTCTTGGTCAGCCCTTGCGGACCCAGACTCTAGGCTGGTACTTGAAAACCTAGTTACCCCAGTCCATATGGCTTCAGTTCCAGTCCTACCCAGCACCAGGAAAGCCCCCAGGAGACTCCAGGATCCAGAACAATATGTATAGATTCAGGCTTCAGGCCAAACCCAAGCTCCAAGTAGCCTCAGCACCTGGCCAGTCCTCACAGCATCAAACTCTAGATCAGTACAACTATAGACCATGCTTAGAGGCCTACTACAGTGTCAGACCAAATCCATAAACATAGGCTCCAGGCCAGCCCTCATGGCCCCCAGACCCCAAATTATCCCCTATAGACATAGCTTCCAAGATAGTCCCTGAACACCCAGGATCCAGGCTTGTCCCAATTAAACTACAGCTCCAAGGATATCCCAATGGATCCAGGTTCCATGCTCTTCCCTATGGATCCAATTAACAGGTCAGTCATGCTGATCCCTGGCACCAGACCAATCCTCTCCTTTGGACTCAAGATTTAAGCCTCCCTAATGGGCCCAGGTTTCAGGACTACCCATTTCCTGTTCCAGGTACCAGGCCTGCCTGCCAGAAGATTCTTATAGACCCTGAATGACAGCTTGCTCAGAATTTCTGGATGGGCTTATTTGTATAAGGGTATTCACTGCTGAATCCATCCTATAAAAGCTGGAATAGGTGCCTATTCCTTCAAATGTGTAGACATCAATATAAGGCAACAGAGATCCCGATTCATCTGGGAAACATGATACTACCAAATAAACAAAATTAAGTGCCAGTAAACAACTCTAAAGAAATGGAGACCTATGAACTACCTGAGAAATAATTCAAGACAATCATCTTTTTCATATTTTTATTGGTGCATTATAGTTGTCCATAATGGTGGCATTTGTGCATGCATACAGTATTTTATTGTATGCATATTTGTACATGCATATTTGTACATGCATACAATATAATAATTTGACCAATAACATTCCCAAGTAGTTTCTCTTTCTCTCCTGTCATCCTTCTCCCTGATCCCTTTCTTCTTCTCTGCTGTTTTCTTTTGAATTTCTAGAGATCCCCCTACCTTTATTTATTTATTTTTTTTTCCTTTTTAGTTCCGACATAGAAGAGAAAAACTGTAACCTTGGACTTTCTGAGTTTGACTTATTTTGCTTAGCATAATGTTGTCAAATCCCATCCATTTTCCTGCAAACTACTTAACTTCATTCTTATGTGTGGCTGAATAAAACATATTTGTGGGGCTGGGGTTGTGGCTCAGAGGTAGAGTGCTCGTCTGACACATGCAAGGCCCTGGGTTCGATTCTCAGCACCACATAAAAATAAATAAACAAAATAAAAGTATTTTGTCCAACTACAACTAAAAAATAAATATATTTTTTAAAAAACAAAACTTAATTGTGAAAAAACTCAATTGTGTATATATACCACATTTCCTTTATCCATTCATCCATTGATGGACTTCTAGCCTGGTTCAATGGTTTTGCTACTGTGAATTGTGTTTCTATAAACATGGGTATACTTGTATTGTTAGAGTATGCTGACTTTAATTATTGAGGATAAAAACTGAGGAGTGGTATAGCTGGGTCATATGGTGCTTGAATATCTAGTCTTTTGAGAATGTTTCATACTGATTTCAATAGAGGTTGAACTAATTTATAATCCTACCAACAGTTTAAAGTTGTTCTTTTTCTCTACATCTCTCCAGCATTTATTATTGTTTGTGTTCTTGATGAATGCATTTCTAATTGGGCTGAAATGAAGTTTCAGTATAATTTTAATTTGTATTTCCTTAATTATGAATGGTGGTGAACATTTGTTCATATATTTCTTGGCCATTTGTATTTCTTCATTTGATAAGTGTTTGTTTAGTTAATTTGCCTATTTATTAATGGGGATTTTTTTTTGTTTTTGGTATTAAGTTTTTTGAGTTCTCTTTATATTCTGGATATTAATCCTCTGTCAGAACAGTAGCTAGCAAAGATTTTCTCCGTTTCTGTAGGTTTTCTCTTCATATTCTTGTTTCATTTGCTGTGCAGAAACATTTTAATTTGATGTCATCCCATTTATTAACTCTTGGCATTATTTCCTGACTCCTTACAGGAAAGCTTGGAGAAACAGGCTGGGGCTTTCACAGACTGCTCTGGAATATTTATAACAGACAATATGAGGAGGAAGTGAATGCAGATATAGAGGCTACAGATAGAATTGCTACTGAGCATCAAGGATCAGGCCTCTCCAGAGATATCCGAAGCCAGTCAGCACAAAGTCAATGAGGATGAGGCCACCTGAAGGCTTGGACTTTGGGATAGAATAGGGCAGAGAAGAGAGTTTGCCATAAAAAATGACTTCCCAATTCTGTGGGATTTTTAACTCTTCTTGATTACTCAGCATTACTGCCAAGCCACTATCAGGTCCTGTTCTAAATGGTTCATATACCTAATTTTTTTACAGAGGTCTTCTGATATAGGTGCTTTGATTATCACCCGTATCTTTCAGAAGAAAATCAAGATACAGAGAGGCCAAGGATCTTATTCATGGTCATATACCCAGAAAATGATAATGGATTCAGGACTCTCAGGCAGATCTGTTTGATGCCAGTGTGCCTTGTCCTTACATGCTAATAGCAGTGGCTCTAAAAATGTGTGGTATTTAATCATCAGCAGGAGCATTGCCTGGAAACTTGTTTTAAGTGTAAATTTTCTATTTTAACCCTGACCTGAATCAGAAAATTCCAAAAGTAGGTAGACCCAAAATTGTTTTATCAAACACTTCAAGTGCTTCTGATACTCATTCAAGTTTGAGTACACCATTCTAAAATGCTCTCCAAGTATATTCTCTTTTCTCCTTCCCAAGAAGAGGCTCCTCCTAATCCTCTGCAGAGAGCTATTCATAAATGTACACCTTTAGAGGCAAAGTCCCTATTTTGGCACCCTAGTAAAGTCCCTATTTGGCACCTAATTATCAGTCTATAAATATTGATGCTTATCCTTTTCATCAAGAAAACAGATGTGGAAGTAAAAGTCCCTCTACTTCTTCCCTTTATACCTATAAGTGTCATTCTCTCTTCACCCATCCAAACCTTTCTTCTTGGAAGTGAAGAGAATAAGCCTCTACTCTTCTCCTATCCTATATGAACCATAGTCCATCAATTATCCCCACCCTTTCTGGTATCATTATTATTTACTTTTCCTCTATGCCCACCCCTCAAATTCCAAACATATTCAAATTCTTCCCACTGAGTGGAGAGAAATGCTTCCTTCTACTTTGAATTGTTCTTGCATTACTGTACCTCTGATTTTTTTTCAAGAGCCATTAAGATTCCCTCAACAACAACCGCATGTATACTTTTCATTTCCCTCTGACAAATTCATCTCCCTCACCCTAATCCTTCACCTATGGAAAAACCAGCCTCACTAACTCATCATTCTTCCAGGCCCACCTAAAAATCAGTCTTCAACACCCACACACTACTAGTTGACATGTTGCCCCTGTTGAATTAAGAATATCATTCACTTTCTTTGACCACCACTAGTCCCAAGAACCAGTGTGCCAGCTTCCTACTGTGTATGACAATTAATCGTAAAGTCTTTCATTGCATAGTCTTGACAATAAAACTTTCACTGCTTTCCTGAATTTTCTGAGCCTCAGGGAAATCTTAAGTTACACCTATCTACATATCTAGTTAAAATAATCAAATTAAGGCTCAGAAGGGTTAAGTGATTTGCCCAAAACCATGCAGTTAGAGCAGTAGCACTCTACGATTTAAGAACAGCCACTATTCTGACAAAAAAATAAAAATAAACCCTTAATAAGAGTAACTATCATTCAGTGGTTGTCTAATATAAACTATGCATTATAATAAGTATATCCTTAAAATGTACCAAGACAATCCATACACACCACAGGTGAAAACTACTGAAAATTTCAACATTATTTACTATCTTTGTCCATTTGTGCTGCTATAACAGAATATCACAGACTGGGTGATATTATATAAAAAAAAAAAAAAACATGTTTTTATTTCCCACAGTTCTATAAGGCTGGGAAGTCTGAAATTAATGCCTGGCTTCTAATGTGTGGTGAGGGCTTTCTTGTTATATCCTCACATGTCAGAAGGCAGAAGGGCAAGCAAGCTAGCTAACTGGAGAACACTGCATGAAGCCTCTTTTATAATTGCCTTAATTCATGAGGGAGAAGCCCTCATGGCCACATCACCTCCTAAAGGTCTCATGTTTTAGTAAGCTTTTCATTACTAAAAAAAAAAAAAAAAAAAAAAAAAAAAAACATGATAAAAACTACTTATGGAGAATAAGTTTCTTTATCTCACAGTTTCTGGGGTTTAAGGGCATATCACCCACATCAGCTTAGTTCTCAGCTCCATCATATCATAGCACACAACAATGGTGTGAGCAAGCAAGTGATTACAACTTGAATCAGGAGTAGAAAGCTAGATGGGTTCAAACTCAAGCTTTAACAACAACCCTCTTGCAAGAACTACTAAGGAGTTCCACAAGAACTATCTTCTGAAAACACATCCCCAATGACCTAAGAACTTCCCACTAGGTCCTATCAGTCCTGTAAATCAAATATGGGTGAGACTTAAGGCATAAATTCATCCAGAAGAGACAAATTACTCTCTATCTGTGAACCAATTTAATCAAATAAGTTATGTACACCAAAATACAACATGAGACAGGCACAACATAAATATTTTCATTCCAAACTGAGCAATAAGAAAGAAGGAGAGGCCAGGGTTGTGGCTCAGTTGTAGAGCACTCGTCTTGCATGAGTGAGGTATTGAGTTTGATCCTCAGCACCAGATAAAAATAAATAAATAAAATAAAGGTACTGTGTTCATCTACAACTAAAAAATATTTAAAAGAAGAAAGAAGGTGGGCTGGGTTGTAGCTCAGTGGTAGAGTGCTCGCCTAGCGTGTGCAAGGCCCTGGGTTTGATCCTCAGCACCGCATAAAAATAAATAAATAAAAAAGGTATTGTACCCAAATAAAACTAAAAAAATAAAATACTAAAATAAGAAATAAGAAAAAGTAAAGGTCCCAAGTATGTACAAAAACAAAAAAATCACACACAAACAAAAAATAAAAAGACTCCCTGATTATATTCTTTCTGCCTAGTTCTCTCTTAAGGCTTATGGAGTTGTGTCTTAAGAATAATGAAGCTCCTCTCTTTGATAGGGTTTGCTTATCTTGTTTTTTTACACTCTAGGAGGCTAGAAACACCTCACTTGCAGGGCTTAGAGGGTGGATGTTCAAAGAGTAACAAGGATGCCCATCTTATGAACAGAGGTCAGAGTTTGGCAGATGGCAGATTATATAGGGCCTTATAGACCATGTAAAAGAGTATGGTTTTTAGTGTGAGTGTAATTATAAGACACTGTAGGGCTTTGGTCAGAGTAGGAACATCATCTGACTTTCATTTTAAAAGGGTTATTCTGGTCTATGTGTAAATAATAGATTTTAGGGGCAAGAATGGATAGGAGAAGATAAACTGGGAGGGTATCACAATATTACAAGCAACATATAATATTGGTTTGGACTCAGATGAAAGTTCTAATAAATGGTGGATTCCATATTTGCTTTGGAGGTAAGGTTAAAAATGATTTGCGAATGTATTGGGTATTAGATTCAAGGGAAAAGTAGGAAACAAGGATGACTCCTAGGTTTTAGGGTTGAGTAAGTAGATGAACGGTAATTTCCATTTATTCATATGGTAAGGATGAAGGAGAAGCAAGTTTTGTACGAGTGGGAAATAAAGTGTCTGGTTTTGCACATATTAATTAATCTACCTATTAATAGTTGCCCAGAGGCTCAGCACTCACTGATTCAGAAACTGTGACCACTGACTGAGTAACTGGAGTCAGGCAGCAGCAGGAGTCAAAAAGATAAGAACTCCCAAAAAAATCAGAAATTGACTGATGTGGTCTTTCTTGTACATGGAGTTTAAAAAGTAAAAAGGGGACACTAGAATGATACGTGATTGTTAGAACCATCAGATCATATTGTTAAGATGAGAAGCAAAGAACATCTGATACTTCCTGCCATTTGATGCTGGAATCCTGTCTACACCATCCCACCAAATTAATCCAGTTTCTAAATCATCTCAACTAATGAGATTAATTTCAGGCTTCTGAAGCCACCCATTTCCATTACCTAAAAAACAACAATGAATTCTTATGGTAGCCCCTTACTATTGTGTCCCTATTAGCAAAGTTTTTCCTACTGCCTACATAATATCTTCTCATTATCCCTGTAATTTCTCCAATGTAGACTTTTGAGACATCAGTAAGAATTTCCTGTCTTAATTGCCATATTAGAAAGATATATCAATATGGATGCTTACCTATAATATATCCAAAGCATCCCATTCCCCTAAACTCTATCTGGTGTATTGCATCAGATCTGGAATGCCATACTTTGATTTCTTTTTTTAAATATTTATTTATCTAGTTTAGTTGTAGTTGGACACAATACCTTTATTTATTCTTATGTGGTGCTGAGGAGTGAACCCAGGGCCTCGCATGCGCTAGGCGAGCGCTCTACCACTGAGCCACCACCCCAGCGCCTTGATTTCTTTTTTAAAATTTATTTCTTTTTCCTCTTCTACCCTCCCCTTCCCCTTTCTGTTTTCTATCCTCCTCCATGCCCCCTTATATATATTTTTTGACTTCTTGTGTTGGGGTCTTGTTGTGTTCCCCAGGTTGTTCTGAACTCCTGGACTTAAGAGATCCTCTTGCCTCAGCTTCCCAAATGCTGAAACTATGGGTATGTATTACCATGCCCAGCTCTGTAATGTAGCACCTTGAAAGCTCCATTGACAAATTAGGATGTGTTATGAGAGTAAAGTTTCAATTAGGGAATGAACCTGAATTTATGTACTATTAGGAATTACTACAGTGACTGGGAATATTAAGCTAACAGAAGAGAAGACCTGAGAGGAAGGTGGTATAAGAAACAAATCAATTTATATCTTCAGGGATCAGAGCAACTATTATAAGAATTGGGTAGAATAAGACTGGTTTAGTGTTTCCTTAGGTAAAAGAATGAGGTAAAAGAATGTCTCTAAAATGTATAGAGACAAAAATGTATAAATTTTTTTAAAAAGCTACCAACATGGTCTCCAGTGACAATGCAGTGGAGGAAAGGAGTGTGGGGAGACCCATCAGCTTGGGTAGTATGGGTAGTAAAGTCAAGACTCTTCATCTAACCTTCTCTAAAAATATGAACAGTGGGGGAAGAAGTTGAAGGTACCACTACAGATCCTGGAAAGTATGTTAACTGATCCTGGGAAAGGTGAAAGTCCCCGCTATCCATATGGCCTTTGCTGGCATATGTGAAGGTGGGGACTTTTTTTTTCCTGTGCTGTTTGGTTGCAGAACAGCTATTATTGTTAAAAACTTTTCTGTCTTGCTGAGATGCTTCTTTCTGAAATCTTTGGTTGTCTTTTCTGAGGCTTTTTTTCCTGTGCCTTTTGGCACATTTTGATTGCCAGCTTCTGCAGAATCCAGTATGGGAATTGTGAGGCAAAAACAAAGCCCAAGGAACATACCACTTTGTTATTTCTTGGGTCCAGAACATTTGATCCAGTTTTCTTTCTCCATTTTTAAAATGTCTGCATATACTTGTTTTATGTATAAAGCGTAGAGTTTTAAAGTTGCATTTAAGAGGAAGAATAGGGAAAATTATGTCTGTTCCATCTAATCCTGTCACAAAGTTGTCCTTGGCTGCCATGAATTTCTGTGGCAGCCTAGAGATGTATAAATTCCCTTTTGTGGTGGTATTCAACCAAAGTCAGGAATAATTGTCTTATGTAATAATGATAGGATGTTAAGTAAGTGTTACATAGGGAGTTGAACTGAAAGATCTAAAAGTTTTTTCCTAATCCATAGATTTTGTGCTATTATGATTTTATAATTTCATCCTTCCAGTCAACAAGTATTTATTGAGCACCTTTTATATGCCAATCCCTGTGCTGTGTGCTGAGGATACATCAGTGAATAAGGACACACAAAAAAAGTTCATGATTCTTCAAGGAGCTTATATTCTATACAGGGTAAGCTGATAATAAATATTATCAAGAATATTTCAAACATGAGTGGAAAGAAGGGGCTGCAGGGGCCATTTCATATTGCTTTTTTTAATTTTTTTTTTGTTTATGCTGCTGTGGAATTAACCCAGAGCCTTCCACAATCTAGGCAAATGCTCTATCCCTGACCTACAAAGCCCTTTAGGGGCCATTTTATATAGGATGATTCACAAAATCCTCTGCCATGAACTGATATTTTAACAATAAGGACACAGCTCTGAGATCTTAGAAAGAAGACTTCAGACAAATAAAATAGCAATTGGCAAAGTTTGGAACAAATCAGTTGGGCTGATTGAACAAAAGAAAGCCAGTGTCATAATGGAATAATGGATAAGGAGTTGAGAGATCATGTTGGAACTTGATAAGGAATTTTTATTTTATTCTGGGTGAAATGGGAGGCATTTGTAGGTTTTTAAGAAAGGAAAATGATCACACATATGCAACAGATTTTAAGAGTGTCACTCAGCAGGGTATAAGTATGAATAAGTTTTGCTTTTCTTCAATACCATTTTGGACTATGTCAAATCCTACTCTCTGCTGAGTAGCAAATCTCTTAAAGTCTTCATGGGCAGATTGCATAACTATATTGTCACATTTTTTATTTAAAGTTGACGTAATTTACATTTTAAGCAAAATAAAACAGACCCAGATAAACAAGTGTCCTATGTTTTCTTTCATATGTGGAAGCTAGACGGGAAAAGATGGTGGGGGAACAGATCTCATGAAATAGAAGGCAGACCATTGATTAGTGGAAAGAGATATGAGGAAGGAGGAGGGAAGGACAAGGGGAGGTATTGGGGAGTGACATTGATTGAATTATATGCTTGTACAAATATGCCACAGTGAAACCTACTATTCTGTATAATTAATAAGCTCCCTTTTGCATCACAGGCCAGGTTTAAAGCTTCAGAGGCCAAAATTGTGACAATGATTTGGAATGCTACTTTCTTCCTCCTCCTTCTCCAGTATTTTGGAATTGGTGTGTGTGTGTGTGTGTGTGTGTGTGTGTGTGTGTGTGTATAGAGAAGTGTCAAGTTCTGGAGATACCATCTCTGCTTCCATTTTTAAGACCTAAAACTTTGCTTTTGAGAGAATGGAGGGGAACAGGGAAGCAAGGACAAACATCTCTTAACTGCTTCCACTTGTGATCCTCTCTGTTTGGTGTCTAGTCTTCTCAGGACAATGTTAGCTGGATAGAGATGCCCTTTCCATTTATAGGTTCCACCTTTTAGAAGAACCAAAACTAACCCTACTTGTTAGTTTCCTAATGTGGAAGATTCAGCTCCAGCTTATCCTCTTCTAACCTGTCTCAAGCTGCTACTCCCACTGGTCAACCCTAAAGCCTTTTTCTGCTAGGTAGCATTGGTTGCCCTCAGGCCAGGCTCCCCTTTGTGAGGTGGGGTAAGAGATGAGCCAATGATGCTGCAGCACCACCAAGAAGCTCTTTTTGATGTACATAATCAGGAGGTCCAATTCCTTCTGATGTGTATGTCCCATTTTGGTGCAAGTGTGAAAACAGACTCCCTGCTTACTATCATTCTATCTAGTTTTTTCTTAAGGCTTGTAGAGTTGTATCTTAGTATCACGAAGCTCCTCTACTTGAAGGGCTTTGCTGATCTTGTTTCTTTTTCTACTCCAGGAGGTTAGAAGCACCTCAAATGTAGGGTCAGATTCTGAATTGACAAGCCTATTTCATTTACCAGAAAACATGGGAGGTTTAAACTATGTAGTTTAAGAGGCTAGATAGTTGTGGCAAGGGGAAACTACCTTTATTCAAGATAGATCAGGGAAGTTTCAGTGGCTGGCTTGTCAAGCCCAAGATGCTAAATTATTTTGTCATACTGACTGGTGAGTCCAGGGTCTGATTTATAGGGCAGAGTTCTATCAGGTTTATTACTCTCATGAGTCACCCCAAAACATCTGCGAAGCTAGGAGTTATAGAGTTTTTTTCTGCCTGAAGATAAGCAGGTCTATCAGACTTTCTCATTGGGGAAGGAAACTCATGTTTTCTGAACATACATTGATTACATACTGCACTATGACTATTTTATGTATCTATCATATCTACTTTTCATAACTCTATTATGTAGCTATTATTATCTGAGTATTACAGAGAAGGAAACTGAGGCCATGGTGACATGATGTAAATTTCCAAACATCATGGAGTTAGGAAATAGAATACTCATTTGATACCATGTGTATCAGATTTCACACCCATACTCTATTTGGAGCAGGGTTCTTTTGGCTATAATTGATAGAAATCCAAATTGGTCTTTGTTGGGCAAAAATGAACCAAATAAAAAAAAAGGTATTATTGGTTTTCTTTGAGGAAGAAATAACCAAAATAATCTTGAAGCTACCTCAACTTAAGGAATTGAAGTAAAAGTTGCAAGAACCATGACTTCTGTGACTAGAAACAGGAACTCAACGTTGCCAGGTCTCTGATTTCGCTCTCTCCTTTGCTTATCTATACAAATTCCTTTCATGCTTTCTTACTTCAAACAGATTTTGTCAATATGGCAAGAACTATGGCTGCCAAGAGCCTTGGATTAGCAACATCATGAGAAAAACCTTTTCCCTAGAATCTATATATCCCAGAGAAGGACTCTGGCCCTGTTTGGAGTGGACCAATCACTGTTGCCTGAAAAAATGTCAGATTTTATTTGGCAGGCCCACCAAGGTTAAGAAGCACCTGTTACTAGAAGAAGGGAAATAAGAAAGGGCATATATATATATATATATATATATATATATATATATACACATATATATATGTATATATATATATATATATATAAAGTAAAATGGCCATCGACTAACCATTCCATATACTTCCTCCCTCAACTGGGAACTGGTGCAGAGTTTGGCAAACTTTTTTGTCAGGGGCTTGACAGTAAGTATTTGCAAGCTTTGTGGGCCACATTCTGTCTTTTACTTCTACCTCATGTTCTTTTTTCTTACAACCCATTAAACATCTAAAAACCATTTTTAGCTCATGAGCCATACCAAAGCAGGCCTCTGGCTGGACACAACCCAGCTGACCATAGTTTTCTAAATAGGGATCCAAGCCTGGGTAATTTTGAAACCAAGCATCTTAGGATTCACTTAACTGCATACTGGGAGTTTAAACTTGCAGCTAAATTCATTCATTGGAGTGGGGTAAATGCTTTAGTGAGCAAGGCAAAATGGAACTAATACTGGAGTCCTTAATTAGTTTGATGTGTGGTGCTACAAGTTTTGTACACTATGATCTTATTAATTTCTCACAATGACTTTGTGAATTAGACATGGTTATTATTCAAGTGTGAGAGATGAGAAAACAGATGAGAGATGAAGTGACATGCCCAAGCC
Organism: Tamias sibiricus; assembly: GCA_025594165.1. Classification (NCBI taxonomy): domain Eukaryota; kingdom Metazoa; phylum Chordata; class Mammalia; order Rodentia; family Sciuridae; genus Tamias; species Tamias sibiricus. The sequence continues at coordinate 58,665,440 of CM046667.1, forward strand.
TACCCAGTCAGAAAGTACGATAGTCAGGGTTGAAACAAGTCTCCCTGAGGTCTTTACCAAAGACCTTTACATTATATTACATTACATTACATTACAAACCAAAATTCTTTACATTAATTTTAGCATGTCAGATGTAGAGTCTATGGATGTGGGATGAGGGGGTTCAATCCAACAGGTACAACATCACCACCAACAGCTGACACCTAAGGTCACAAAAAAAGGTAGCCATAATTATCTTTTGGGCATCACATCAGTTTCAACGAAGTCACCTGGTATTTTTATAGTTTCTTATATTACACTGACTTATTATAACTAGCATAAAAATGTCATTTTACTATGCTATATTAACCAAAGGAGATATCACGCTATTTTAATATATACCAAAGGATATTTGCTTCAATGTTTTTAGTATTTTATCAGTTTAAGTTTATATAGTTGTGTCACACATTGACTTGAAGGTAGGGAGAATTTACCCAAAGTAGATTTTGACATGACAGAATATAATTTTGGTGAAGGTACACAGCCAGGGAGATCTCTATTTTCCTGTTCCTCCATTCAAAAGAGAACTTGAACCAGATGGCAGATTGATATTGTGTTTCCAGGAGTGTTTTCATCTTTTGACAATGATAAATTTGCAGGCTTTGAAGTATGTCCTTCTAAAAATAAACTAGCACATATCCTCTCAAGTCATCTGACATTGAGTTTTCTGCTTTATCTTCTAAGGTCTGGCGGAGGTCACAAAGTAATAAAATGAAGGAAACATTTATTTACTGAGCATCTATTATGTGCTAGCTGCTTTCCTAAAATAACTCTGTTAATTCATTTTAATTTTGTTGATTGTTAAGTGTGTTCTAAGCCATCCATTACTCTCATTTATGAGAAATCAGACTTAAAAAGGAAGGATCTTGCTCAAAATTGCACAGTTTGACCAAAACAAAGGTATTGCCTCTAGTCGATGGGACACACAAATTCTGCTCTTTTTTCAATAACATTGCCAGGAATCAGTCTTTGGTTCCTAAAACTCCTGGACTAGAATGGAGAATCGGGGTTTATATTTATGAAGTTTCAACATTGGCATTTTGGCCTCTTTGGGGTTTCTAGAGTTCTTCATTATAGGGATTTCTATTATACTGAACCATGAGATATATTTCCATGTGAAATATGCTTTATTGAAAAACCTACTTGTTCCCTGGAACTCACTTTTTGCATACAATAGGGACATGCAGAATAACTGTCTCTAATCCACCCCTCTGTCTTACCTAGGTCCTCTCACAGACCTCCTGGCTCTACTTGGGGTGGGGGCATCCCAAGGTGAAGCCTGTAAAATTCCTCACAGAAAAGTCACAGGCCTTTCCATAGGATTCATAGGGATACATTTTTATTTTGAGTTATATCACACACAAAAAAAGAAACAGGGAAAGAGGGAAGGAATATGAACAAGAATGTACAATAATAAATGGTAAATTTTTGCCTATCTCTAAATATAAAGACTATAGTTTTGCCTATACTTAGATTTATATGAATGGTATTTCATGATATGTTTTCTTTTCTCCCTTGCTTCTCTCACTCAGTACTATGTGAGATTCATGTGAGATACTGAGTATACCAGGCATCCCTTCATTCCTGTCACTGGTCATCATTTTCTTGTACAAATACAGAAAATACAGTGCATTTTATAAATGTATGTGTCCTCCTCACATAAGGAACATATTAATTGTCTATCCATTGTTCCAATTTTAGTTGATGTGCTGCAGAAATGATCATGGGCCTTGGTTTCTTAATGTGTAATTTGATAACAGAATTAGCTGATTCATCTGTTGTGAGAATTCAATAAGACAGAGATGTAGGTTTAGCATGCATAGAGCCTGATTGGTGTTCTCTTTCTTCAACAATAAAAGTCTTTAATTCACAGAGCATGTGGCTTTGAGTCAGAAATACTTGGCATTGATTTCTATTTTCATTATTTCTCTCACCATTTTACAATCTGTTGGCTTATTTGTGTGTTACTGAGGATTGAATATAGGCACTCTACTACTAAGTGACATCCCCAGCACTTTTTATTTTACTTTGGGACAGAGACTCACTAAGTTTCCCAGACTGACTTCCAACTTACAGTCCTCCTGCCTCAGCCTCCCAAAGTTGCTGGGACTTCAGGTATGCAACACTGCACTAGGATAAAGACTAATAATATAATCTTGTCAAGTTTCATTATAAATGGTCCTATTTTAAAATGTATAAAACCTAGCACATGTTAGGTGCTTGACATTGTTTGTTAATTTTTATTTTATTTTCAAGACATTCTAAGCAGTGGTGTCTTAAAACCAGACCTATGTGATAGAGTATCAAACTCCCAGCATAGTATACGAAGCCAGTACTGAGGCTGTTTTGTTGTGTCATCACAGTCAGAAACCTTGCCTAGAAGCAAGGAGGGAGGACACTTTTGAAGTAGAGCCTACAAAGAGAAGGAGAAGGAGAAGAAGAGGAGGGAGAGAAAAAGACTAAGCAAGAATATAGTTTTCTTTTTTTCAGGTGGAGTGTTCTGATAAGTGATCTGAGCAAAGAAAGTGTATTTGTTTTATATTTATCTCACTGTGCAAACCATATATAAACTGTACAACACTGAATCAAGAGGGTTACTCTAGTAGCCCTCATGGTGGCCAATCAGAAATAGTTTTTCCAGATGTTATTAATAATTGCATAAAATCTCCCCCTTCCTCCTTAGGAAGTTGACTCAACCCTTTCAGCACTTTCTGTTTGCCTTGATGACTGATAAGAAGGGTGAAGTCTGTACTGCTTTTTATATCTCTCCTAACAAATGATTTTTTTATTCTAGTGGAGTGGTTTTTTATTGTGTCTTTCATGTCCTAGAAGTGAGGGGCTTAACCTTCTCCATGGAACTGGGTGGTTATATTCCATGTTTGTATAAATATATCAAAACAGATTCTATTATCATGTAAAACTAAAAAAAAAAACAAGCAAAAATAAAAGAAAACATCAAATCCTAAAGACAGTTCTGGCTTTCTCTCAAAATTTTTCCTCTCCTATATCTACCTCCTCCAACCTTGATGTACGTCACGTAGCACTATCTCACAGACATGAATAAAACTTCTGAGTATAAGGGGCAAATTGGAAAAAAGGGTAAGCAGATTGTCAAAGAAAGGCTTGAATCTTCTCTTATCCGTCCTTTGATAAGTCACTGCCTTTCTCTGGGCCTCAGTTTTACTATCTGTCACTTGGGAATAATAATCTCTTCCCTGCTCTCATAGGCTTACTGAGGATATTTTCAATGATTTCTTCAAAATGAAAGCACTCATTATATGTTAGACATAATAGAAACAATTGATCTTTATTAAGTGGTTAACTAAGCACTTACTATAAACTAGGCACTCATATGCCATTTATGTACAATATGTTATTTAATCTTTCCAAAACAAGGCAAACATGCTTATCATCTTAAATATATGAAAGAAGTAAAGTTACTTGCCCAAAATCATACAGCTAGTAAATGGGAGAGCTGGATTTAAAATCAGAGAGTTGGACTATAGGGAACATACACTTAAACAGTTTTCTATAATACCTCCTTACTAACTATTACTACATTACTCCTACCTTCCATTCTGCTAAAGATCAATTCAAGTCTGATCCCTCCCAGGAAGCCTTACCTAACCACTTCTGGCATTAGTCAATTTAATATCTGTTTCTCTGAGTTCTGATTTATGCTGTATGACTAGTTTGATGTGTAGCCCTATTGCCTTTATCACTCCAAATGTATTGTTATTTAAGTTTTGCATAAATATTAAACTAATGTATTATTATTAAGGCTTTTCATAGACTCATATCCTCAAATATATTGTAAGCTCAGTGGGAGTGCACATCCTATCTCATACTTTAATATCCACCACTGTATTGAAGACAAGGTAGAATCACAAAATCTCAGAAATGGGAGGCATCTAGAAGATCTTATAATCTGAGCTCCTCTTTATATAGTGGTCAGACTGTGGCAAAATTAAAAAAAAAAAAAAAAAAGTAAGAAGAGCATGGTCATCTTCCCGCTTCCTAAAGGCGAACATTTTCTATTAATACTGTTAATGAATCTTTTCTTAATTCTTTTATTCATTTGATCAGCAATGTTGTGGTATTACATGCTAATGACAAGCAGCAAGTCAAAACAGTCCAAATCTAGAAGAACCTAAACGAAGTCACTATCTTCAAGAAGCTTAGAACTAAATAGGAGAAGCTATATATGCATATTAATATGAAAGGCAAAGTATTTAAGGAAGTATTTAACTTTTAATTAAATATTTGTAGGTAGAGGAGGTGGGCAGAAGAAAAGAAATTTATTTTAACTACAGCAAGGGATTCAGCAGTCATGGAAATATTCCTGGAGGAGGTGAGCCTAGCACTAACACCTGGCCATTAATTATATGCTTATGAGAAGGCCAAGGTAAAGGAACATTTCCAGTAGAGAAACAACATATGCTGGTTGACATGGAAGTGTGAAATCACTGAGTGTCTTATATACCATGCTAAAGAATTTTAACTTTATACTGTAAGTGTTATGGGGCCATTAGTGGATCATTCTGGCAGCAGTTTAGAGAATGGAAAAATGGTTGCAGGTAAGAGGGATACTGTTTAAAAGACTATGAGGATGAAGGGAGAACAAATTTGAAGATTATGTAGATAACGCACTTAATCAAGGCAACAGCAGGGTAGATGGTAGAGAGAGGCACAGACAGGACAGATATTATCAAGAGAGAAAGGGTTCAGTTACTAGTTGGACATGCAGTGTGTGGGCAAAATGGATAAATTTGAGTATGCGCATGCAGGTTTATGTTATAGGTTAGGTGGCTAGAAAAATGGTGGTTTTATTCAGCAAGACTGAGAACACAAGATGAAAAAGGAAATTGGAGAAAACAGTTTTGATAGTGGGTTTGAATAGAGTGAGTTGGGGTTGCCTGAGGGTATGCAGGGGAATATGTCAGTAAGTTATATGGAAGTGAACTCAGGAGAGAAGGCTGGACCATAAATTAAGAGTTATTATTTTTATTATTTATTGAGTACATGTATATTCTTCACTACACAAGAATTTTCTTATTTAATCTGCACAAAGACTTTATGATTTAGGAAGCATATTACTCTCCTTTATACTAGTGAAGAAACAAATACTTAGAAGAGGTTAAATAACTCACACAATTAGCTAACTGGCAGAGCCAGGATTTAAACCCAGGTCAGCTTTTATTTAGTGCCTGCATGCTGAATCATTGTTGGAAATGAAGTATTGGCAGTAGATGGACTTGTCCCATAGACACATGTAGACTAAGAAAAGAAGAGGTTCAACAGGTCAAAGTTAAGGGCACAAGAATCATTTGGGTATACAAAAAAAGCCTAAAGATAAAGGATTGAGAAGAAATCATCAAAAAGGTAAAGAGAAGCAAACAAGAGACGAATGGCAGAACCCAAAATAATGGATAACAGTCAAAGACCATGGGACCAAGGTCAAGTAAACAAGGTTTCTGCAAAGAGACCTCCAGTTCCATCAGTAAGGAAATTGTTGATGATCCCAACCAGAACACCTTCAGGGGAGTGTTAAAGTGTGAGCTGGAGTGCAGTGGGTTGTAGAGTGAAGAAATAGATAGCTGAAGAGAAACTTTGTTGAGGTATTTAACCAGTGGAGTGGAAGGGAGAGACAGTGGGACAGTTTGAGAGAGATGTAAGGTAAAATGACTTTTTCCCAATTGATACATGGTATGGTAGAGTTGGAGAGATGGCTTGAGAAGTGGGCAAGGATATGGAATATCTGATGTGGGGAACTAGAAAGGGGGGCAAGCGGGAACATATTAAAAATACTACCAAGTGTCGCACTGAGAGCGCAGCTGAGGATGGAGTACATGGATTCACAGGTGCCCTAATGTACTTTGCTGAATGGTAGTTATAGCTTTACTCAACAACTTTATTGTGTGGAAGGTGAGCACACCAAAACAGTTCTCAAACTTCTCACCCCAATGCTCCTGAAAGGTAAGACAAGAACTATAACAATCTCTGAGAATTTACCATCTCTGAGGCACTGCACTAAATGCTTTATATACATTTGCTTATTTAATATTTGCAACAACCCGAGAGTTTGTCAATCTCATTCTCAATTTACACATAAAGAAACTGAGATGCAGAAGTTACCTATACTGCTAGCAAATAGAGGAACCAGAATTCAAACATAAGTAGTTTAAGAGTTCATGCTTATAACCACAATGATATAACTGTGGCTTACTATAGGGCAGTGATTATCCACCCAGGCTGGAGTGGGTATGGAACAGAATCTCTGAAGAAATTACATAGAGTTTGGATACCATTTCTTTAATCCCTTGCTTCTGCTCTACCTTGCTGGATATACTGAGATGACACCTTGTTGGAAATCATTTATCATTGTAGGTGTGAGTGAAATACAAGGGGAATGCAAAACTAAAGTTATAGTTAATAAGATTCACTTGTGGGTTCTAGGATGCATGGGGGAAAATGGAGCCATGTGTGGGTAATGGACTACGGCAAAAGATCAGGGTAATCAGACTGGAGGTGTCAAATAGAAAGAATATAGATTGAGTTGGATCAAAGGAAAAAGACAGAAGGATATAAAATCATGGTCCACATAGGACAATGCTGTCTATGACCTCATAAGTAGATCAATTCCAGGTGAAGACAGGTCCCAGGCATATATTTGAGTCAATATGATTTTCATAGTGAGCTCCCTGACAACTAAAACTCTGAACTAAAAGTTTTCCATGCCATTTTCAGCCTGAACTTGCATAATTGTATTCCTGTACTTGGATGAAGAACTTTGCATTTATAAACAAGAAATTTGTCTTAATTAGATCTGCCTGTGGAGTTTCTGTGTTTGGTTTTTGTTTTGTTTTTTGGTACTAGATATTTAACCCAGGTGCACTTTACCACTGAGCCCTTTTCCTTTGTTTGTTTGTGAAACAGGGTGTCACTAAGTTGCTTATGGCCTCAGTAAGTTCCTGAGGCTGGTCTTGAACTAGTGATCCTCCTGTCTCAGCCTCCTGAGCTGTTGGGATTACAGGTATGTATGACGGCATCCAGCTGCCTGTGGAGATTTTATAGATCCTCCCTTTCTCATCAAAATTATTTTCTCTCCCTTCAAGCTTCATAAAATACCAACCTTAAACATACACACCTTCCAGATATCCTTCCAAGTAGGAATTAAATAAATATTGAGCAAGTTAATTTAAAAAAAAAAATCAAGCCTTCAAAGCCCTATAATAACCAGATGCAAAACCAGACTGGTGAAAAAAAACAAATATTTGATCCATTAATTAATAAATCTTGTGGTAAGCTACACTTTGGAGGAAATTAAAAGATATAAAACATTTACTTCTATATAGTGCCTATATGTGCTGGGTAGTAAACCAGACAGATTGCCGATGATATTTACATTATTTTTGCAGTAACATTGTCTATTTTGAAGAGGTTTAAACTAACACTCACAAGGGGTTAAACAATTAATCAAAGTCACAGAGAAACCTAAGTCAGCACAGGCATTAGAAATTATTTCTCTCTGGCTGTAAAGTCCATTTTTTACATTACAGTGTGGGAGAGAAAATAAATTATACACTTGTGAAGCATGTAAAATCTTAAGAAATAAATTGTCTCTGCCCTAAGGGAAGTGACACCCATCTTTGCCAACTAGGAGAGAGTAGTCTAGTGATTAAACACTCTGACTGTGGAATCAGAGAGTTCTGGAAGTTTCATCCATCCTTCTGTACAACCATCAGATATATGATAAGTGCTGACCATGCATTAGGAACAATACAGACATATGAGCAAATATATAAAATCACAATCGCTGTGGAACTTACAGTCTGGTGGGGAGAAAAGTAATAAATAAATCAACACATTAAGAAACTTTTAAGAAATGATAGAGACTGTGAACAAAAATAAAGCAGGGCCAGGCAAAAGAGAGTGTTAAGAGTATGTTTATATGCATGCTATTTGGTATAAGATGGTCAGGGAAAACCTTAAAACAACATAAGAGACTTGGATGACATGAAGGACTCATCTATGAAACTAAATATGAGAGAATAGAGTTCTTGGCAGGTGAAATAGCAAATGTAATGACCATGAAGTGGAAACAAACTTGATCCGTCGGAGGAACACCAAAAAAAGCCACTGTGGCTAGGACAGGTGAAAGACAGGGGAGGCATACTAGATGAGATTTCTGGTATAAGCAAGAGCTAGTTTTCTTCTGGAAAATGAGGATAATAGTAATATTTATAGGATTTGAGTAAGAAATAAATGAGATAGTGCATATCAAGATCTTGATATAAGTCTGGCACATGGTAAGTACTCAAAAACTGATATATGCCATCATTGTTATTATTATCAGGCTGATCATGCCAAGTTTTGCCACACAAATGGCAGAGTTTGAATTAGAGGCATGAGTCAGAGCAGGAGACTCTTGGTGGAGCAGGCAGAGACAAGAGCATTAGCAGAGCTGAGGCAGCCTGAAATACGAAGCAATATCCACATCCTTCACTGGCAAAGAGACTAGAGTGGTGTCACACAGTGACTGATATTTAATATAGGGAGAAAGAGTGAAACATTGACAACAGGGCTGAAAATCACTAAATCCTAATTGTCACAAGAGGAAGGGCATTGGCTTCAAAATTAGCAGGCTTTGTTTTCTCATCTGTAAAATAGAAGTAACAACTGCCTCATAAAATTGATAAAATTAATGAAATCACCTATTAAAGAACTGGCTTGGAAGAAAAGCAGACAACATTTTTGCTCTCTTCTTGTTTACTCTCATTCTCATGATGAAAAAAAAGGCTAGCTGGCTATTGTTAAGAACTAGGGTGCATAAAGGAGCATCTTGTGCTAGATAACTCCATTGTCTGTGCCATATGTGACCCACAGATGCACATCATAGTTTCTAGATGGCATGCATAATGAATGCTTCAGAATTCCTCTTTTCTCATTCTCATTTGTTTAAGAATCTCATGACTCTCTACTCTGACTCCAGTCCACTGAACTGACCCCACCAGAATTCAGAATTCTTACAGAGTTTCTCTTCCTGCATTTTGGCCCCTGACTTGCCTACATTTTGATTTTGCATGCAACTCTGTTCCCTTGTATTACCCTATTGTTCAGGAAGAGGAAGAAGATTGTCTAGTCCTGAAGAACCTACCCTGACCCTTCCTTCCATAATAGGGCAAGGAAGGGATTGGGATGTGTGCATCTGTCCACACAGGTTCCCCACTATCAGCACAGGACCTCCATTCCATGAATATTTGCTGCCTTTGGATTTATCCAACAAAGAGTGACACTACACTGAGCCTCCACACACTACCCCTACTCCCCACACATAAATTTAATTTATTTTAAAAATTCTTCTTTGGGGCTGGGGCTATGGCTCAGTGGTAGAGCACTCATCTCGCATGTGTGAGGCCCTGGGTTCTATCCTCAGCACCAGGTAAATAAAATAAAGGTTAAAAATAATTTGGTACTTGTTTCAAGCTAGAGTTGTTCTGAACTATAGGCAGTGTTCAGCCTAAATATAAAGAGATTTATAGGACCAGTCATCACCTATGTTAAAAGAGCAGAGCTGAGACATGTCATTTTAACTACTTTCTGGAAGGAAATAAGTGAGGCATAAATAATAAATAATTAGAAAGTATTTTGTATTAGGTGATTTAGATTGTGTCCTACCTCTGATCAAACCTCCTTTTTGCTCTCCAGGTCAGAGTTAATCTGATCTTGGCTTCACATAAAACCCCTGGAAAAAGAAATTAACTAGCTGGGTCACTGGTGCTTGGGAATATATTATGACAAGAACCAGAATAATTGAGAAGAATGCATCAGCCACATCATTTTGGGAGGACTTCCATTTGTGGTTTGAAGGTTTTATGAAAACAGTAACCAGTGGACTCCAGGCTCTGACAAATAGATTCTTAGCACATCATACAAAACTGAGGAAACTATATAGCATTTTGAGGCTGAATAAGGAAAATAATTTCTGTAAACTCATTTGCCTTATTTTCTTGTTCCCCACTTACTTGTTTATGCATAAGGTTGATGTGTGTAACTTTAGCTTGAATAGCCAAAAGCATTTATAAGTAATGTTCACTTCAATATGGAATTTACATTAATATGAAGCAAATGTTTGGCTATGTGTCATTTTGTGAAGAGACACAGGACTGGAAATTCAGAAAATGATGGAATGAACTGGATTCTTAAACAAGAGGGGAAATGTAAATATTAGTGACTTTAAATTCCATTAAGAACTGACTGAAATTCAGAATACACTAGAAATCAACCAACAGATTTTGAGTTACATATAACCTAATCTGCCTAGTAATTTCAAAAAGTAACTATTCATAGTGTGACTCTACTAGCTGATACTAGGGAAAATATAAAATGCTGTCTCCTTTCCCTTGCACCATTTCTGATCCTTTCCCCAAATTTACGGTCCTTTGAGTAAAAGAGAAACTTTTCCAGGTTCTAGAAGTGACTGTGTTTCAAACATCTGACTTTATTACAAAGCAATATTGCCAGCACCCATTTTCTGGAAAGCAATTTTGTAATATGTAATGAAAATCTTAGTCTTAGTTCATGGTCTTTGAACTAATAATCCCCATTTTGAGAACACATAGTAAGAAAATTTAAGAAAGATAAGGAGAACAAGAGGAAACCTTTGAGGGTGATGGGCATATTTATGGCATTGATTGTGGTGAGGGTTTCATGTATGTATACTTAACTGCAAACTCATAAAATTGTATACATTAAAAATGAATAGCTTTTGGATGTCAATCAGACTTCAATAAAGTGATTGTATACAGTTACAAGCATGCCTTTATGCATAAAATTGTTAATTACAATGGTGAAACTTATCATAGTAATATAATACACACAATCTCATTGTATAATAATTAGAAAACATTTAAATAAACCATGGCATGATGAGATATGAAGTTAGCTAAATGTTCACATGAAGTTTATAAACCAAAATTAGACCATGTTTCTGATGTAAAGTTAAATAAAAATTACACAGTTATAGTATGAAGTCAATGATATAAACACATTTATGTGTGAAAAACAGGTTACAAGGAATCAGAATAATTGTTAATGGTGATTATTATTACTAGGATTATGAATGATTTTTATTTTCTTCTTTACTTTTTGTATATTTCAAGTATTCTATAGTGCATATGTACATATGCATACATGTGCATGTATATATACATATATATATGCATATATATGTGTGTGTGTATACATATACTGATGTTTTATATATTGATGTTTAGGAAATAAATGTGTATGACTTTTTTTTTTTGTGGTACTGGGGATTGAACTCAGGGGCACTTGACCACTGGGTCACATCCCCACACTTTTTTTGTATTTTATTTAGAGACAGGGTCTCACTGAGTTGCTAAGTGCCTCGCCATTGCTGAGGCTGGCTTTGAACTCGTGATCCTCCTGCCTCAGCCTCCCAAAGTGCTGGGATTACAGGCGTGCGCCACCACGCCCGGCTGTGTATGACTTTTAATGAAAGTAATGACTCATTAAAATTTTCTTTTTAAAACTGGATATGTTGAAATGGAAAATAAGTATTCATAGGAAAGTAGATTCTAAAATGGAACTGGTTAGAGGCTCTATTGCAGAAGCCCTAATTAAAGAGTTAGCCGAGACCGCATTTGTCTACATCGGAAATGCCTCGGGCATTACTGCCTTCCAGGATCTCGCTGGTGAAACTTGGCCTGGGATCTCGCGGGACTTGACGCGAGATCTAAGGGAAGTTAGACCAGAGGAAAAAAGCCAGCCGGAGCCATTTCTGCCGGACCTTGTCCGGTAGAAAACCTACAGAGTGTTCGCTTTGTAAAAGCCGTTGTGTGTGTGTGTGAGTGATTGTAAGAGAGAGAATTAAAATAGTCTTTTCTTTTCTATCTTGTCTCTGAGTCTTTTCCCACAGCCCCGCTGTTCTAAAAGGCAGCTTGCCCACCGGCTGTTAAACTCTATAATCTTTCCCAAAGAATGGAAACATCAGCCAGCTGAGGCACATATAAGGACCTGAAAACACTGGCACTTCAGCTTCTCCCTTGTGAAGAAGGAAGAAAAAAAAGTCTTGTGGCATCTTTATTTCATTGCTTGAAATTGGTCGGTTTAAATTGTGTATATCATCCTGATTCAATCTGGGCAAATCATAGGACTCTAGAAATTTGTCGATGTCTTCAATATTTTGTATTTTATTGGAGTACAAGTTTTCAAAAATAATTTCTAATTATCTTCTATATTTCTGTAGTGTCTGTTGTGATATTTTCTTTTTCATCATGTATGTTAGTAATTGGAGTTTTCTTTCTTTTTCTCTTTGTTAGCCTGGCTAAGGGTCTGTCAATTTTATTTATTGCTTCAAAGAAACAACTTTTTGTTATGTCAATTTTTAAAATTGTTTCTTTTGTTTCAATTTCATTGATTTCAGCTCTGATTTTAATTATTTCCTATCTTCTACTGCTTTTGGTGTTGGATTGTTCTTCTTTTTCTAGGGCTTTGAGATGTAATGTTAAGTCATTTATTTGTTTACTTTTTCTTCTTTTAAGGAATTAACTCCATACACTGTGCTTTCCTATTAGAACTGCTTTCATAGTGTCCCAGAGATTTTGATATGTTGTGTCTGTGTTTTCATTCACCTCTAAGAATTTTTTAATCTTCTCCTTGATATCTTTTGCAACCCATTGTTCATTCAGTAGCATATTATTTAGTCTTCAGGTGTTGGAGTAGTTTTATTTCTTATTTTATCATTGATTTCTAATTTCATTCCATTATGGTCTGATAGAATGCAGGGTATTATCTCTATTTTTTTTATATTTGCTAAGAGTTGCTTTGTGGCATAATATATGATCTATTTTAGAGAAGTATCCATGTGCTGACGAGAAGAAAGTGTATTCACTCATTGAAGGATGAAATATTCTATATAAGTCAGTTAAGTCTAATTTATTTATTGTATTTTTGAGTCCTATAGTTTCTTTGTTCAACTTTTGTTTGGAAGATCTATCCAGTGGTGAAAGAGGTGTGTTAAAGTAACCCAAAATTATTGTGTTGTGGTCTGTTTGACTCTTGCACTTGCAAAGAGTTTGTTTGATGAACATGGATGCTCCATTGTTTGGGGCATATATATTTATAATTGTTAAGTCTTTTTTGTGTATGGTTCCCTTAAGCAGTATGTGTCCTTCTTTATCCCCGTTGATTGACTTTAGTTTGAAGTCTATTTGATATGAGGATGGAAACCCCTGCTTGTTCCTCAGTTCATGTGAGTGGTAGAATTTCTCCCAAACTTTCACCTTCAACCTGTGGATGTCTTTTCCTATGAGATGAGTCTCTTGGAAGCAGCATGTTGTTGAGTCTTTTTTTAATCCAAGCTGCTATTCTATGTCTTTTGATTGGTGAGTTTATGCCATTAACATTCAGAGTTATTATTGAGACATGATTTGTATTCCCAAACATTTTTGTTTATTTTTGGTATTTAACTTGATAGGGTTTCTCCTCTAATTAGTTTTCCTTAAGTATAATATCTCCCTTTGCTGATTTTCATCATTGTTTTTCATTTCCTCTTCATGAAATGTTTTGCCAAGGATGTTCTGTAGTGCTGGCTTTCTACTTGTAAATTCTTTTAACTTTTGTTTATCATGGAAGATTTTATTTCATCTTCAAATATAAAGCTTAATTTTGCTGGATATAAGATTTTTGGTTCATAAGCCTACCAACCAAGAAAAGCCCAGGACCAGATGGATACACAGCTAAGTTCTACAAGACCTTTAAAGAAGAACTAATACCAATACTCTTGAATTTATTTCAGGAAATAGAAAAAGAGGGAGCTCTTCCAAACTCATTCTATGAGGCCAATATCACCCTAATTCCAAAACCAGGCAAAGACACATCAAAGAAAGAAACCTTCAGACCAATATCTCTAATGAACATAGGTGCAAAAATTCTCAATAAAATTCTGGCAAATCAAATAGAAAAACATATCAGAAAGTGCACCAGGATTAATTGGAGTTCATTCCAGGGACAAGTTTGGTTCAACAAACAGAAATCAATAAATGTAATTCATCACATCAATAGACTTAAAGATAAGAACCATTTTATTATCTCAATAGATGCAGAAAAAGCATTTGACAAAATACAGCACACTTTCATGTTCAAAACACTAGAAAAACTAGGGATAACAGGAACATATCTCAACATCATAAAAGCTATCTATGCTAAGCCACAGGCCAACATCATTCTAAGTGGAGAAAAATTAAAAGTGTCACTCTAAAAATTGGAACAAGACAGGAGTGCCTTCTTTCACCAATTCTATTTAACATAGTTCTTGAAACACTGACGAGAGAAATAAGACAGATGGAAGAAATTAAAGAGATACAGATAGGTAAAGTAGAACTCAAATTATCACTATTCGCAGATGATATGATTCCATACCTAGAAGACCCAAAAAATTCCACCAGAAAACTTCTAGAACTCATAAATGAATTCAACAAAGTAGCAGGATACAAAAAATCAACATCCATAAATCAAAGGCATTTCTATATATCAGTGACAAATCCTCTGAATGGGAAACGAGAAAAACTACCCCATTCACAATAGCACACACACACAAAAATACTTGGGAATCAACTTAACAAAAGAGGTGAAAGACTTCTATTACAAAACTACAGAACACTAAAGAAATACATTAAAGAAGACCTTATAACATGGAAAGATCTACCTTGTTCTTGGATAGGCAGAATTATAATTGTCAAAATGACCATACTACCAAAAGTACTATACAGATTTAATGCAATTCCAATCAAAATCCCAATGACATTTCTTATGGAAATAGAAAAAGCAGTCATGAAATTCATGTGGAAAATTAAGAGACCCAGAATAGCTAAAGCAATCCTTAGCAAGAAGAGTGAAGCAGGCAGCATCACTATACCAGACCTTAAATTATACTACAGAGCAATAGTAACAAAAACAGAATGGTATTGGCACCAAAATAGACTTGTAGACCAATGGTACAGAATAGAGGACATGGAGACAAACCCACATAACCACAACTATTTCATACTAGACAAAGGTGCCAAAAACATACATTAGAGAAATGATAGCCTCTTCAACAAATGGTGCTGGGAAAACTGGAAATTCATATGCAACAAAATGAAATTAAACCCCTATCTCTCACCATGCACAAAACTCAACTCAAAGTGGATCAAGGACCTAGAAATTAGAGCAGAGACACTGCACCTATTGCAATAAAAAGTAAGCCCTAATCTCCAACATGGTGGATTAGGCCTCAACTTCCTTAATAAGATAACTATAGCACAATAATTAATGTCAAAATCAATAAATGAGACAGATTCAAAGTAAACAGCTTCTTCTCAGCAAAAGAAACAATCAGTGAGGTGGATAGAGAGCCTACTAATTGGGAACAAATTTTGACCACATGCACATCAAATAGAGCACTAATCTCTAGAATACATAAAGAACTCAAAAATCTTCACACCAAAAAAACTAATAACCCAATCAATAAATGGGCCAAGAAACTGAACATACACTTCTCAGAAGAAGATATAAAACCAATCAACAAATACATGAAAAAATGTTCAACATCTCTGGCAATTAGAGAAATGCAAATCAAAACCACTCTAAGATTGTCATCTCACAGTAAGAATGGCAGCTATTAAGAACACAAACAACAATAAATGTTTGCGAGGATGCGGGGGAAAATGCACACTCATACATTGCTGGTGGGACTGCAAAGTGGTGCAGCCAATATGGAAAGCAGTATGGAGATTCCTTGGAAAACTGGGAGTGGAACCACCTTTTGCCCCAGCTATCCCACTTTTCTATCTATACCCAAAGAACTTAAAAAACAACATACTACAGGGACACAGTCACATCAATGTTTATAGCAGCACAATTCACAATAGCTAAACTGTGGAACCAACCTAGATGCCCTTCAGTAGATGAATGGATAAAGAAAATGTGGTATATATACACAATGGAATATTACTCAGCAATAAAAGAGAATAAAATCATGGAATTCACAGTCAAACGGATGAAGTTGAAGAATATAATGCTACTTCGTGAAGTTAGTCAATCCCCAAAATCCAAATGCCAAATATTTTCTCTGATAATAAGGAGGTTGATTCACAGTGGGGTTGGGACAGGGAGCATAGGAGGATTAGCGGAACACTAGAAAAGCCTATGGGGAAGGAGGAGAAAGGAGGGAGCAAAAGGCTAAAAAAGAAAGATGGTAGAATGAGGTGGATATCATTACCCTAAGTGCACATATGAAGACACAAATGGTGTGAAAATACTTTGTATACAAGCAAAGATATGTAAAAATGTGCTCTATAAGTGTAATATGAATTGTAATGAATTATGCTGTCATATATAACAACTTAGATTGAAAAAAAGTCTTGTTCCTTGTGAAGTTTGAAGAAGACACATTTAATTCATTAGTCATCTATTCTAGCTATTATGAATATGCATTAGAGGATACATGTATCATTCAAATGAAACTCAAGTGTTTCTCCTGGGATTAAATGGCTCATGAGTCATATGAGCAGTATGAGGGATTGATTTTTCCTTGCATGTTAGGCACCAGATCATAATATTTATACTATAATGAGACCTGATTCTGTTTCACTGTCAGAGTGAATGAACTAGAAAACTGATTTATCCTGACCAAGTATTATAAATGGGCAAAGAGTCATTGTGCCAGTGTTATGACCACACTGACCACCTTCCCCAATCCTTTAAATTTTTTTTCAGTTGTCAATGGACCTTCATTTCATTTATTTATATGCAATACTGAGAATCAAACCCAGTGCCCCACATGCACTAGGCATGTGCTCTACCACTGAGCCACAACCCTAGCCACCCCATATTTTGTGATAGCTAGAGCCTGGCTAGATAAAAATGCCTAGCCAGGTTATGGGTAAAATTCTAGCACAATCTGTTAAACAAGCACCCCATGGCCTTCTGGTTTTGAGCTCTGTGGTCACTGCCAAAACTCAAGGTACAAGATTACCTCTGCCTATGCAAATATTTGTAGATTCCTTACTCTAAAAGAACTTTATTCATCAGACTCTAATCATCAGAGGATATATTATGCCACCTTTCCTAAACTGGAAACAGTAATTAAACTAGGATCAATAATGTTCAGATGAACATCCTCTGATGGTTGGATCAATGAACGAAAAAACCCAATCACCTTAAGAATTGGGTGGGTAAGTAGGTAAAGATCTTAATTTTTAAATCACACAATTGGAATGGGAAGAGAAAGGAAAGTTTTATTTTTCTAGAGAAAGAACACTAACAAATACAAAAAAATATATAAAATTAGAAAATAACCACCACAACCGCCGTAGTACTAACTGATATAGGTCAGCATAATCAATAGATGCTAAAATCACTGGGTGACAGACTATTGAAAAAGATAGTTACACAACCTTAAATTATTGGATTACATATTATTTATTAATTACATATGTGTGGGATAAGCAGAGAGATATGGTGGGTATAATCATAAGGCACAATTCTGTGAATTCTCAAATGACCTCTACTGCCTCTTGCCTTTGTTTAATGCCTTCTCCTTATGTGATGGAATTGTCTGTGAATATGATGATGAGACAGAATTATGTTACTACCAAAAGCTATGGTAGTTTAACTTCTGGGTATATATCTAAAGGAAATGAAATCAGTATGTGAAATAGATATCTGCATTCCCATGTTCATAGCAACACTATTCACAACAGCCTATAAAGGGAAGCCTATATGTACCCATAAATAGATGAAATAATTAAAATTATGATGCATGTATACAAAATGAAACACTGTTCAGTCTTTAAGAAGAGAGAAAATACTGTCATTTAAAACAATATGGAGGGCTCGGGTTGTGGTTCAGTGGTAGAGCACTTGTCTCACATGCATGGGGTAGTGGGTTCGATCCTCAGCACCATAAATAAATAAAATAAAGGTATTGTGCCCATCTACAACTAAAAAAAAATCTTTAAAACAATATGGATAAACTTGGAGGATGTTATATTAAGTGAAGTTAGCTCAACACACAAAGTCAAATGATAACATGATATCACTTATATGTGGAATCTAAAATAGTCAAAGTCATAGAAGCAGAAAGTAGGTTGGTGTTTACCAGGGGTCGTGGGTGGATAATGGGAAGATGTTTCTCAAAGGTTTCAGCATTTCTATTAGGAGAAGTAAGTTCAAGAAAGCTATTGTATAACTTGGCCATTATAACTAATAACGATTTATTGTAAACCTGAAAGTTGCTTAAGAGTAGATATTAAGTGTTCTTACTACAAGTAATTGGTGAATATCTGAATTAATGCATACAGTAATAAGCTCAATCTAGTCATTCAACAATACATACTCATTTCAAAGCATCATGTTGTACACCATGACTATATATATTTTAAATTACTGTTTTAAAATAAGAAATATTAAAAATTGTTACTAATATAATTTCATGAATATATTATGTTACCTAATCATAGGGTTTTGTCAATATAACTAAGATCTCAAATCAGTTGATTCTGTGTTATTCAAAAGGGATATTATCCTGAGTGGGCTCAACATAATTAAGAGAGCTCTATAAAAGTAGCAAGTATGAATAGGATGTGGGTCAGTTATGTTTGAGTTTGAAAAACAAAGAATAAAAGACCCTTGGTTCTAATGAACTGAAGGTGAGAGCTTGTCACATTTGGGAAAGTCATGAGGGCACAGTGCTTGGAGATACACAGGCATCTGGCAGAAACCCAGGTATGACAGTTAATGAAGAATTATAAGAGGAAAACAACCATAGCTGCAAACATCCATCTTGCAGGGAATGAGCCTAAATTTGATTTCTTACTCTTCTATACACATGCTGTATGACCTTAGGTATATGAAGCGACCCCTTTCAGCCTGTGTTCTCACCTTTAAATTGACACAATAATGCCTGTCCTGATTAATTCACAGGATAATGTGACCAGGTTAGATTAGAATGAACTGCTAATAAAATACTATACAATATTTTAAAAAGTAGCAAGTGTTCTTCTTTTTGGAGGAAGAAACAAACCCCTTTGATGTGAATGGCCTAAGGAAAAGAAGCTTTATGTACACATAACAGGAATAGGTCATCTGCTTTGTTGAACATTGAGGACTCATTGCTTAGGGCTATGTTACAAAAATATTATAGCCTTTATCATTCTAGCTCCAACTATCCCTGTCCATAAATTCAGAATAGCTTCTAACACTTCCTCTGAACCATCAAGCCCTTGTCCTTAACCTCAAAGCATTGTGCCCAGCCCTACCAACACAAAATGGAGCAGGGGAGTACAATGTATATTCCTTTCCGTTTCTATCATTTCCTCGGTCACTGATTCTTGGTTTCTATATGCCAGCTCTAAAACTAGACTAGCCTTCTTCAGTTTTATATAACACTTGGACCCTGATATTCCTACAATACTTGTGGCTTTTGTCACATCTTCACTTGTTATTTCTAATTTTATTCACTTTTATATATATGAGTAACATATGAATTAATTTTTGTGTTATGGTTTGGATATGACAAGTACCCCCCAAAGCTTCTGTTAATACAGAAATATTCAGAGGTGAAATTATTAGATTGTGAGAGCTGTTACCTAATCATTCCATCCTAGTTTGAATGGATTGATTGGATTGTAACTGCAGGCAGGTGATGTAAGTTTGAAGGAGGTAGGTCACTGTGGTATGCCTTGGAAGGGTTGTTCTTCCACACGGTCCTTTCTCCCCTACCTTTCTGACCAGTCACAGAGATAAAAAAGCGGACTAAAACACCTTCATTTAAAATTCAAACATTTAAAATAAACTCCTCCTTAACCAACAACCCCAATACCAGTCCCCTCTCCAGAAAATAATACTATAACACTTAAGAAATGTATATATTTGGGGGCTGGGGTTGTGGATCAGCGGTACAGCGCTCACCTAGCATGTGCACAGTTGGATCCTCAGCACCATGTAAAACTAAAGGCATTGTGTACAACTAAAACAAATTAAAATAAAAGAAATGTATATATTTGGCAAGAGTCCTTCCAGACCTCTCCCTGTGCGTTTATATGCATGCATACACACATACTCACTCTCCTTGTTTCTCATGGAAACTTTGTAATTGCATAAATATTTATATATTTTATATAAATGGCAGCTTTCCCAACATATTGCTTTTCAACTTTTCTATTAACCTCATTACTATGTCTTACTACAGGAACTATACATTACTTTTATAGTTTGCATAGGTCCCAGAGTATGAATGTACCAAACTTTGTTTAGCCTTTTTATCATCTATGAACATTTAGATTTTTAAATTTTCTCATCATTTCAAACAGTGTTATAGTGAAAGAACATCCATATCCACATTTCATTGTGTACATCTTTTAGTTATGCTCTAGGGAAGATATTAAGAACTGAATCTAATCTATTACAGAGAATATTACTTAAAATGTTAATAGACAATGTGTAACTGTTCCCCAAAATATGGCTATAGCAATTTATATACTCACCATAGTATATCAGAGTATGTTTTCCCAGACTCTTCCTTTACATAATATTATCCAACTTTTAAAAAAAAAATTTAATCTTATGGCTAAAAATTTGTATCTTATTTTAGCCTTTATCACTCTTAATATTAGTGAGATTGGATATATTTTCAAATGTTTATTATGCTTCTTTATTTCCCCTCCCCTGAATTATCTATTCATTTCATTTGTATTTTTACTATCTGTTTGTAATCTTACTGATTTATTGATAAAGAGTCATGCATGGTATAACAATGTTTCCAGTTTCCAGCAACACTGAACCACATATATGATGGTGGCTCCATCAGACAAATCAGATTATTATTATTATATTTATTATCACCTAGTGATACTGTAGCCATTTTAGTTTGTGCACCATAACAAAATCACTTAACAATGTATTTAGCACATCATCTCCCTATGGTTAAGTGATACATGACTATGTGTGTGTGTAATATATATGATACACATACATGTATGCATATTATGAGCATTAATATTTAATATTTTATGTTTGCTGAAGATACTTTTCCTAGTCTGTTATTTGTCACTGTATTTATATTCATTTATGGTGCATTATTTTTTTGCAGTATTGGATATTGAATCCAGAACTTTACTAAAAAGTTCTGAACCACACCTCCAGTCCTTTTTAAAAACATTTTATGTTGAAACAGGATTTTGCCTAGTTGCCCAAGCTGGCCTAGAACTTGTAATCCTCCTGATTACTGGTGTGCACCACCACACCCAGCTGTTTATGGTGTCATTGAACACACATGACTTTAATGATCATTTACATAATCAAGAGTTGGATGTTGGGCTGGGGTTGTGGCTCAGTGGTAGAGTGCTTGTCTAGCATGTGTGAGGCACTGGGTTCGATTCTCAGCACTGCATATAAACAAATAAATAAATAAAGGTCCATCAATAACTAATAAAAATATTAAAAAAAAGAGTTGGATGTGGTCAAATTGCTGGCTTATCCCAGGCCAGTAATGGAGCTGAATCCCACTCTATCCTCAGCTTCCCCTGCTGGGTTCTGCACCTACTCCCTGAAGAAGTGGGACAAGGCTACACTCTCTCTTTTCCTTGGGTGGATAGGTCTGGTTTGGTAGGACCTTTGGTACTAGTCACCACAGCTGAAGGCTGCAAGTGATTGTGTGAGGATATCAGAAAGAAATTCAAGTACTTAATGAAGTTGCAAGACATCAACCACAGTCCACTTTAGTTATAGGAATCCAACAAGGAAACAGACAAATCAGAGAATTATGACAAGAGAAAAAATAATCACGTACATCCCTAAAAGAGTATCAGCCTTCCATAGAACTTATAATAAGCAGGTATCAAGAAAAAAATGTTTAGGGGCTGGGCTTGTGGTTTAGTGGTAGAGCGCTTGCCTATCACATGTGAGGCACTTGGTTTGATCCCCAGCACCACATTAAAAAAAAAAGAAAGAAATGAACAAAATAAAGGCTTTTTTTTTTAAAAAAATAGAACAAATGTTTAGATTGTTCATGGCTAGCAATAAAGATGATCTCGGTATAATAATGAAGCTAAAGGAGCAGCACTCCAAGAAGTTATAAGCATATGTTGACCAGGTAACTGAAATGGCAGCAGTCATAAGGAAAGTTATTGAAATTGATGAATGAATGGGTTACATGGAAAATGAATAAATATTTCTACTTGAACAAGAAAACAAAGACCAGAGAAAGAACCTTCAAATAATTTGAGAATTATTTCTGAAACTTAAGAAGGATAATGCATCAGGAAGAATGTCTTGGTCAGCATTAGTGACCAATAGTGACCTGAGTTTAAGCAAGAGTAAAGGGCTTCCATGTCTGGGAACTTTGTATATGGCTCCAAGTGGTCACTAGGACTGGTTTCTAAGTGAATTATCAAAAAAACTCAATTTCAGTTGACCTTTTTATTTTCCCTCAATAGCATGTACTGGCTAACCAATAGCAACAAAAAACGTACAGTTAATGGACATAAACTTTTTTTTCCTAAAACATAAATAAAAAGAAGAAACTGAGCTGCTGTTAATTGGTGACAAAATGAAAGGTTTTCACAGTGACTGATGAATACATCAGAGTGTTCAGCAGTGATGTTGGTTTTCTGAATGATACTTAGATATCTCAATCAATATGTGTGAATTCATAGAATTATCCCAAATTCAAAATGTAAGTTTTTGCCATGGTTTTGTAAATGGAAGACCCTCAGACTGCATTTAATCCTTTCTGTTTCATGTCAGACTTAACAAATAGCTTATACAATACAAGACTTCAGTTATAGAGATTGCCTGTCTACTTTCCCATTAATTTAATTTAAAAAATTAAATTTTTTATTTAAAAATTTTGTCAAAGAAATTCTACAAAGAACAGTAGAAATATTTTACATGCACTGCAAATAAAAGAAATTATAGCTAATTTACCATAACTGATACTTAGTTCACAATTGTTAATTACCTGCTATAGTGTATGCTACATCACTTCAGAAATGAAAGAGAAGGAATATTACTTTCTAAAAAAAATCTTATAATAGACATATTTAATAGGTTCAACTACTACTCTGAAAGAACAAATTTTGGTTCTCTTTAATTATTATTAAAGCAGTTTTTTTTATTTTTCCAGTTGATATTTAAGGATATCATATACTTTATTTAGCTAAAAATTTAGTTGAATAGTTTGATATACTAAGATAGGTATGATAACTCTTTTTTTAGGGGGGATACAGGGGAATGAACTCAGGGGCATTCGACCACTGAGCCACATCCCTATCCCTATTTTGTATTTTATTAGACACAGGGTCTCAATGAGTTGCTTAGAACCTCACTGAGCTGCTGAGTCTAGCTTTGAACTTGCGATCCTCCTGCCTCAGCCTCCTGAGCCTCTGGGATTACATTTTCAAGTAAATTCAGAATTCTCCTGGCTTATGTAGATGTGAAAAAAGTAGACTCAAATTTTTAAAAAAAACACCAATTCTGTATCTATTTTTAAGCTCCCTCTGGTTTTCATAACCTGCAAGAATTTTCTTATAACCTTTCATTTGGACAGGAGTTTGGAAATCTACATATTTGTAAGTACTAGTTTATTTTAATATTAAATAAACAATATGTAATTTGTTAAAAAGCCACCAGATACAGAAATTAGCTTTACCACCATTTGAAACCCATTTTTTCTTATTTTGTAGTGATTATAGACTAACAGGATAAGAGTTTCAGATATGATTAAATGTATTATACTCATTTATATTAAATAAACATTAAATATAGCATAAATAGATTTTTTTTGTACCAGGAATTGAACTCAGGGGCACTTGGCCACTGAGCCACATCCTCAGCCCTATTTTGTATTTTATTTAGAGACAGGATCTTACTGTGTTGCTTAGCACTTCGCTGTTGCTGAGGCTGGCTTTGAACTTGTGATCCCCCTTTCTCAGCCTCCAAAGCTGCTGGGAATATAGGCATGTGCCACTGTGCCCAGCTAGAAAATTGTACTTTTGAGTTCTATAATTTATTAAAGACATATTAATTTATGTGGTAAATTTTAGTGGGGAGGGTACTGGGGATTGAACTCAGGGGTGCTCGAACATTGAGCCACATCCCCAGCCCTATTTTTTTTTTTTTTTGTATGTTATTTAGAGACAGGGTCTCACTGAGTTGCTTAGTGCCTTGTTTTTGCTGAGGCTGACTTTATACTTGTGATCCTTCTGCCTCAGCCTCCCAAGCCATTGGGATTACAGGTATGTGTGACTGTGCCTGGCTTCATGTAGTAACTTTATGTATAATTTCATATATTGGTAATATTAAAAACTACTTTTCACTTCAGAAGTTTTCTCTCTTAAGTTATAGGGGTGAATGAAGCTGATTAGAAAAGGGTTAATGGCCCAAAATAACAAATAGATTTTATCAGAGGCCTTAATTGATATTTTATAAGTACATGGTATATATTTTTTTAATATTTATTTATTTGCTTTAGTTGTACACAATGTGTTTTACTTTTACGTGGTGCTGAGAATCGAACCTGGGCAGTGCACGTGCTAGGCGAGCGCACTACCACTGATCCATAATCCCAGCCAAGTACATGGTATATTTTTACTTTTAAAGTTTTCTATTGGTTATAGGAAATTAGCCCTTCATTCAATGGCACATTCATTCAAATATTTATGTACAACCACAACAATGGGATCCTAATTAGAATAAGTTATATATCGTGTATGTATAATATGTCCAAATAGACTTTACCGTCATGTATATCTAAAAATAAAAGACAATAAGCTACATAATTGAGATTAAGTCTGAGTCAATTCATTAAGCAGTTCTAATTATAAAACAGTACTTAATAAATATTTTTATAAATAAAAAATTGAGTTAATTTATTCTTGGTCTTCTTTGGATAAAATTTTAAGGCTTTGGGTATTAAAAAACATTAATTTGTTTTAATGGCAGTCCCCCCACCTCCAATTTTTAAGAATTTCAAATTTATGTCTGAGAGACATACATATGCATAGGAGGCTATTTTATTTTATCAATGAAGATAAGTGATTAAAGTTGGAAAAATATTTGTATAATCAAATTTCTCAATCTTTTCACCTGTTACTTTTTTGTGTTTATTCCTTATGCAATTCTTCCTTACCCAAAATTTATAAATATACACATACTCTGTCAGTATTTTATGTTTTAATTTTTACCTTTGTGATACATATGTAGTTTATTTTTGTGAATGATATGAGGTAGAGTTTGAACTCTTTTCCTAATATAGATGATCAATTGTCTCAACACCATTTTTATACAAGATATATTTTCTTCATTGATTGGAACTGCCAACTTATTCTAATTGTCTAGATACATATGGATCTTTATCTTGACTGTGTATTATGTTTCCTAATAAAACTTTAAAAAAAAATCTCCTTTGTATTTGTGTCCATGTCTACCATGTTGTTACTAATTTTTTTTTATCTCTATCTTCTCCTTTTATTTATTGAACATACTTGTCAGAGCCAGGTGTATTTTATTGGTCTATTAAAAATGCAACTCTCTTAGTCCTGCCATAGTGGAATGTCACAGATGGGGAAATTAGGAATGAACAGAAATTTATGTCTCACAGTTCTGGATCTAGAAAGTCCAAGATTAAGGCACTGTTATCTGATCAGGGCCTGTGTGCTGTGTCATTCCATAGCATAAGGATGAAAAGAGAACAGAAGAGGGTTAGAGTCTTGGGAGCAGGCATAAAGGAACCGAACTAATACTAAAGAACTTACTCCAATGATAACAGCATTGATCTAGTTATGGGGGCAGAGCTCTCATGGCCTAATCACCTCTTAAGGAGCCCACTTTTAAATACTGTTACAATGGCAATTAAATTTAACATGATTTTGGAGGTGATAAATACTCAATAATAATAACTTTTGATTTTATTAATTATATGACTTATTGTATGTTTTCATTTCATTAATTTCTGTCAAATGTAATAACTCTTCTTTTATTCTGTCTTTAAAATTTCCTGTTACACAGGGTGAATATTCCCTGTTCCAAGCCCTAAATTCAATAAAACCCTCTCTTAAAGGCAGAAAAAATCAAACAAATGCTATAACATTTCAAAACTATTGGCAGGCTTTTAGTAGTTGAATTACATACTCAATTCTCGGAAAGCCATACGTTAACTACCAAAATGTCTAACTCATAAATGGGCAGAAGGTGGTTGAGGAGATACCAAGACAAAAATTATTTTGGAAGGAACATGATGTCCAGGGTTCATTCCCCACTGTAGCTGGGATTTCAGGTAGAAGAATCTGTAGGCCCCAATATCTCCTGCACTGTAGGTTCTGTGGTGGAAAATTATGGGGTTAAGTGAAAATGAAAAAGGTCCAGGAGCTGAAGGGCATGAAGACAATTACAGATATGTTATAAATCAATATTTCTCTTCTCTGAGATTCTTCTTCTCTGATACATGAATTATTTTTTTTAATTCGCAAGTAGAGGGAAATAATAACTTGTCTGCTAAATAAGTATCTTATCAATTATTTATAGTATCTGGCTGGCACACAATAAGTTTTCAATGGTTAACTACTTAATAAATGAATAAATGAAATACTTGTTGAGATTGATAAAACATTATGGAAAAAAAAACACAGTATGGTGATGAGGGAAAACAATTAGACTTTATATCCCTTATAAAACCTAGTAATGTGCCTGGCACATCATAGGATCTTAACAAATTTGTTGGCTAAATGAGTGAATTAGTGAATTAATTATAAAAGATTCAGGACAATAATTCACATTTCCTGGTTCCAATACTTTAATGACAACAACACTGGGAAATTCAAGTTCTATAGTCTCTCTCTCTCTCTCTCTCTCTCTCTCTCTCTCTCTCTCTCTCACAAACACACACACACACACACACACACACACTTCACATATACAATTCACACACAGTGTAATACTATTCTTTGTGGTCATTTGGATGTAATGTAGATTATTTAATTTGGGCACTAACTCTCTCCATAAACACAATTACATTTGGAGTATAATAGAACTGTCCATAAAAATAAATAATTACACAATGAAAGGAAAATGTGACCTTCTTAGACCTCGGACTCTTCAACTGGTATCTAGAGTGTTTGGAAACTGGGGATGCTTTAATGGGGGTAGATTTAGGAGAAAGAAGAGAATGTAGTATTGTAGTATTTGACCCTGTAGGACATAAGGATAGATGGTGTAATGGTTAATTTTATATTCCAACTTGACTGCACTAAAAACACCTAGAAAATAGATAAAGCAGTATGTTGAGGTATATCTATGAGGTTTTTTTTTTTTTCCAGGTGAGATTAGCATATAAGTGGAGTGTGTTTGAAAGATGCACCCTTAATCTACAGGCACCATCAAATCAACAAGGGGCCCAGAGAGAACAAAAGAGAGAAAGGGGAAATAAGTTTAGATATCCCCTGAAGTGGGAAAGACTCTTATTTTTCTGTATATAGAAATCAGAACATAAGGTTTTTCAGCCTTTGAATTCCAGGAATTACACCAGAGGCTCCATGAGTTCTCATACCTTTGACTATGGACTAAGAGTTAAGTCATTAACTTCCCTGTTTCTGAGGTCTTCAGACTTGGACTGAGCCATGACACTGGTATTTTAGGGTTCCTAGCTTACAGATGGCTTACCATGGGACTTGTCAACTTCCATAATGGTGGGAGTCATGGCCCTTAATAAATCTCTTCTCAAATCTGTTCTTTTGATTCTCTTTGGAGAAACTTGACTAATATAAATGATGAATATCACACAAGAAAAATTGGGATTAAACTATAGAAGGATGATGGTTTCAAAGATTTTTGGGAAATCTTAGTTTATTTAGGGAAATTGAAAGCATTGGAAGTGGCACATGTCTCTGGTGAGGCAGTGGGAGACATCAAGAGGCTAATGAAAGAATGAGAAAAGGGGATGACATTTTAGAATTCCTCGCTGAGAAGAACTATATATTATGTACTTGCCTCATTTAATTGAAATATTGATGGATTTAAACTTCACAATCATTTCCTCTGTGGAAATTTTTGTTTGTGTTTTGAAAAATAGATTTTTTTCCCTTGTCAGTACAATTACTATAGGCACTCACCATCTGCTGGGGGTGACAGACATGCCATCAAATAACTACAATATAGTATATTTTATATAATTATAGAAATATGTACAAAACACAGAAATAGTAGAGCAAGATAATAAAATGTTTGAGGAATTTTGAAAAGATTTCTTTTTGTCTTTTTTCTTTTTTCTTTTTTTTTTTTTTTTTGTACTGGAGATTGAATCCAGGGGTGCTTTTTAAAATAGAGCTAACTGCCTAGCCCTTTTTATGTCTTATTTAGAGACAGGGTCTCACTGAGTTGCGTAGTGCCTCACTAAATTGTTGAGGCTGGCTTTGAACTCACAATCCTCTTGCCTCAGCCTCCAGAGTTACTGGGATTACAGACTGGTAGCACTGTGTCCAACTTGAAAAGGTTTCAAAAAGGAGGTGATAGCTTGAAAAATGAAGAAAAAGAAATTTATTAGGCAAACTAGGTGAGGACAAGGTAGTATAAGAAGAAGGAAAACTGAGGTTGAAGGCAAAGAAACAAAATAGCCTGGTTCCTTTACAGAATTGCAAACAGCAAGGGGAGGGATGATACTGAGAAAAGGGCTGAGAGTTAAAGATCAAGAATATTGATACATTTTGAATTGCTGTCCCTTTTGAACTTCATGCTAAGATTTAACTGCCATTATAATAGCATTAAAAGGCAACTTTTGTGAGGTAATTAGATTATAGGAGATCATGAGGTTGGGGGATCCATGATTACATTAGTGGCTTTATAAGAAGAGGAAGAAAGACCCAAGGAAGAAAGCTTGTTCTGGCTTTCCATGTGAAGCCTTTCAATGCCTCCAGACTGTGTGAAGTCCCCAACAAATATATGGACCTTACCAGATGTGGCCCAACAACATTGGACATCCTCAACTGTGAGTTGAATAAACCTTTATTCTCTGAAAACTACCCAGCCTTTTGGTATTCAGTTATAGCACAGGAAATGGGCTAAGATAGGAATTATCTTGTATCTGCTGTAGAATCATTCAAAGATATCATGTAAGGCAGTTACATGGGCAGATCTCAGTTTTAGACTGGCATCAGTGTGAAGAATAGATCAGGAAAGGCAGATCCATAGAATCTACCAAGAATGTTGTTACAATACTTCATGCAACAGCAATGACAGCCTGAACCTATGTAGTTGTAATCAAGTCTCAGAGAAAATGATAAATTTAAGAAAGCTCACTAGAAAGTAAAATCAGGATTCCACATCACCCTCTGAAATCTTCCATTTTTTTTCTGGTTTTCAAGCCTAAAATTTTTAATAAACTACCTGTACTTGATAGATGCACTTCCCCAATTTTCATGTCCTTTTCAACTTTCCTATTATGCCTTTGCCTCTGAAGCATATCTAATTTCAGTTATTTGTTGGAATATTATAGGGGGTTGGGGTCTTTAGCCCCCCCCCCCGCCCCCGTAACCAGGATGGACCTCTTTTGTCCAGCAAAAGAGGCCAGAGAGGCCTACCCCAACGAAGAGACTAGATTGGGAAAGTGAAGGCCACTGATATTCCCTCCCCTACCCTCAAAGGACACAGGAACATACCGGGGAGTCCAGTCAGTCAATGCTGGAACTTGATTTATTGAGGAAGTTGGACGGTCTTATAGAGGACATGGGCCAATCAGCAGAAAGATCATAGGGACACATAAGGAGCATGGGTGGATGCCATTGGCGGAGCCATTGGCCTATCCTTGGGGTGGTTTCAGTTCTCACAGCCACGCCCCCTGCTTAGCCTAGGTCCGGTAACAGGGCATGGTAATGTGGCAAGCAGCCAGCAAGTCAGAGCTTTTCCATCCCCTTGGCAGACAGTGTAAGGTCCCAACAGTTATTGAAAGAAGTCCAGTTATTTCCATGTCAATAAAGCCACCAGACTTGTTTCTAGTCATTTTACTTGAACACACTTTCTTCTTAGAATACTTCCTTCTCTTGGCTTCCGTGATATTAGACATTCCTAGATTTCTCCTATCTCTCTGCCTGCTTTTCCTCAATTTCTTTTGCCAGTTCATATCCCTCTACTCGATGTTTAAATGTTAATAATCCTCAAGTCTCAGGCCTTAGATCCCATCTCTTCTAAATCTATATTCTTTCTTTGGATAAGCTCACTTATGTTCCTGGTTTACACAAGCAACCTTAACTAAAATTATTGTGCCATCCATTTCAATAAGCACAATTTTTATGTACCAACAAGAAAGCAAAAAAAAAAAAATCTTTCAATTAAATTACAATATTTCAAATTGCATTAATCATTCCATTGTACTTCATACTTGTTCCACTTTATAGTGTTTCAATTCAAAATAGCACCACCACCACCATTCACTTAAGTATTCAAGCTAGAATCCTGGCACAACTTTTATTCTCCACCTCACATACTTCCTACTCCTTGTATATAATCAGTCTGTGTCCAACTGCTTTTGCATCTTAAATAACCCCTGAATATGCCCAACTCTCTGTTATGAACCCAATGGAAGTCATAACCTTTATTTCCTGATTTACTTCAAAAGTATCCAAGCTGGTCTAATTATTCCTCTGATTAGATGTACAGTAGGTTGAATGATCTTTTAAATACCCCAATTTGACCAACTCATGTACCTGATGAAAACCCTTTAGTAGTTCCCCATTATTGTAAAGCAAAATTCCAAATTATTGTTATGGTCTACAAATTTCCTGCCCACCTCTTAGCCTTGCCTCCTGATACTGTGTCCTGTAATCTGCAAATGGCAATCACATATTGGCCTTCTTTTCCATCCCCAAATGAGTCTCCCTCCCCACTGCTCCAGGATCCTCTGCACATGCTGTCTCCTCTGCTAGGACTCTTATACTTTTCTTTTTTTTTTTTAATTTTTTGATTCTAAGTTGTAGAAATTACAGCAGAATGTATTACATTTCATATTATACTTGTAAAGCACATTTTTACATATCTCTGGTTGTATACAAAGTATATTCACACCATTCGTGACTTCATACATGCACGTAGGGTAATGATATCCATCTCATTCTACCATCTTTTTTTTTCCTTGACACTTTTGCCCCTTCCCTTCCCTCCCTCCCCATTGGCCATTCTAATGTCCCTCTAATCCTCCTATGCTTCCCATCCCAACCCGACTGTGAATCAGCTTCCTTATATCAGAGAAAATATTTGGCATTTGGCTTTTGGGGATTAGCTAACTTCACTTAGCATTATATTCTCTAACTCCATCCATTTACCTGCGAATGCCATGATTTTATTCTCTCTTATTGCTGAGTAATTCTCCATTGTGTGTATATACCACATTTTCTTTATCCACTCATCTACTGAAGGGCATCTGGGTTGGTTCCACAGTTTAGCTATTGTGAATTGTGCTGCTATAAACATTGATGTGGCTGTGTCCCTGTAGTATGCTGTTTTTAAGTCCTTTAAGTAAAGACCAAGGAGTGGGATAGCTGGGTCATAACGTGGATCCAATCCAAGTTTTCCAAGGTATCTCCATATTGCTTTCCATATTGGCTGCACAATTTTGCAGTCCCACCAACAATGTCTGAGTGTGCCTTTTTCTCCACATCCTCACCAACATTTATTGTTGTTTGTGTTCTTAATAGCTGCCATTCTGATGGGTGTGAGATAAAATCGTAGAGTGGTTTTGATTTGCATTTCTCTAATTGCCAGAGATGTTGAACATTTTTTCATGTATTTGTTAATTGATTGTATATCTTCTTCTAAGAAGTGTCTGTTCAGTTCCTTGTCCCATTTATTGATTCGGTTTTTTTTTTTTTTTTTTTAATTTATTTTTATTTTTGGTGTTAAGATTTTTTAGTTCTTTATATATTCTAGAGATTATTGCTCTATCTGATGTACATGTGGTAAAAATTTCTTCCCAATTAGTAGGCTCTCTACTCACCTCACTGATTGTTTCTTTTGCAGAGAAGAAGCTTTGTAATTTAAATCTATCCCAATTATTGATTCTTGATATTAATTCTTGTGCTACAGAATTCTTATTAAGGAATTTAGGGCTTAATCCAACATATTGGAGATTAGAGCTTACTTTTTCTTCTATTAGGTGTAGTGTCTCTGTTCTAATTCCTAGAACCTTGATCCACTTTGAGTTGAATTTGTGCATGGTGCGAGATAGAGATTTAATTTCATTTTCTTGCATGTGAATTTCCAGTTTTCCCAGAACTATTTGTTGAAGAGGCTATCTTTTCTCCAATGTACGTTTTTGGCACCTTTGTCTAATGTAAGATAACTATAATTATATGTGTTAGTCTCTGTGTCCTCTATTCTGTACCATTGGTCTACCAGCCTATTTTGGTGCCAATACCATGCTGTTTTTGTTACTATTGCTCTGTAGTATAATTTAAGGTCTGGTATAGTGATGCCACCTGCTTAACTCCTCTTGCTAAGGATTGCTTTAGCTATTCTGGGTCTCTTAATTTTCCAGATGAATTTCATGACTGCTTTTTCTATTTCTATGAGGAATGTCATTGGGATTTTGATTGGCATTGCATTAAATCTGTATAGTGCTTTTGGTAGTATGGTCATTTTGACAATATTATTTCTGCCTAGCCAAGAACAGGGTTAATCTTTCCATCTTCTAAGGTCTTCCATAATTTCTATCTTTAGTGTTCTGTAGTTTTTATTATAGAGGTCTTTCACATCTTCGGTTAAGTTTATTCCCAAGTACTTTATTTTTTTGATGGTATTGTAAACAGGGTAGTTTTCCTCATTTCCCTTTCAGAGGATTTGTCACTGATATATAGAAATGCCTTAGATTTATGGGTGTTGCTTTTGCATCCTGCTACTTTGCTGAATTCATTTTTGAGTTCTAGAAGTTTTCTGATGGAATTTTTTGGGTCTTCTAAGTATAAAATCATATCGTCAGCAAATAATGATAATTTGAGTTCTACTTTACCTATCTGTATCCCTTTAATTTCTTTTGTCTGTCTTTTTGCTCTGGCCAGCATTTAAATTTCTATATTGAATAGAAGTGATGAAAGAGGGCATCCCTGTCTTGTTCCAGTTTTTAGAGGGCATTCTTTTAATTTTTCTCCATTTAGAATAATGTTGGCCTGGGGATTAGCATATATAGCTTTTTCAATGTTGAGATATGTTCCTGTTATCCCTAGTTTTTCAAGTGTTTTGAACACAAAGGGGTGCTGTATTTTGTCAAATGCTTCTTCTGCATCTATTGAGATAATGATATGGTTCTTATCTTTGAGTCTATTGATGTGATGAATTACATTTATTGATTTCTGTATGTTGAACCATCCTTGCATCCCTGGAATGAACCCCACTTGATCGTGGTGTATTGTATTTTTGATGTTTTTGTATCCATTTTGCCAGAATTTTATTGAGAATTTTTACATCTATGTTCATTAAAAATATGGGCCTGAAGTTTTCTTTTTTTGATGTGTCTTTGCCTGGTTTGGGGATCAGGGTGATATTGGCCTCATAGAATGAGTTTGGAAGTGCAGCCTCTTTTTCTATTTCCTGAAATAAATTGAAGAGTATTGGTATCAGTTCTTCTTTGAAGGTCTTGTAGAACTCAGCTGTGTATCCATCTGATCCTGGGCTTTTCTTGGTTGGTAGGCTTCTGATGGTATCTTCTATTTTGTCGCTTGAAATTGGTCTGTTCAAATTATGTATATCATCCTGCTTAAGTTTGGGTAAACCATAAGACTCTATAAATTTGTGGATGCCTTTGGTGTTTTGTATTTTGTTGGAGTACAAGTTTTCAAAATAATTTCGAATTGTTTCCTGTATTTCCGTAGTGTTTGTTGTGATATTTCCTTTTTCACCGCATACGTTAGTAATTTGAGTTATCTCTCTCCTTCTCTTTGTTAGCCTGGCTAAGGGTCTGTAAATTTTATTTATCTTTTCAAAGAACCAACTTTTTGTTTTGTCAATTGTTTTCAATTGTTTCTTTTGTTTCAATTTCATTAATTTCAGCTCTGATTTTAATTATTTCCTGTCTTCTACCACTATTTGTGTTGGATTGCTCTTCTTTTTCTAGACCTTTGAGATGTAGTTTTAAATCATTTATTTGTTGACTTTTTCTTCTTTTGAGGAATGAACTCAATGCAATGAACTATCCTCTTAGAACTGCCTTCATAGTGTCCCAGAGATTTCGATATGTTGTGTCTGTGTTCTCATTCACCTCTAAGAAATTTTTTATCTCTTCTTTGATGTCATCTGAAACCCATTGTTCATTCAGTAGCATATTATTTAGTCTCCACGTGTTGGAGTGGCTTTTATTTCTTATTTTATCATTGATTTCAAATTTCATTCCATATGGTCTGATAGAATGCACGGTAGTATCCCTACGTTTTTATATTTGCTAAGAGTTGTTTTGTGGCCTAGTATATTGTCTATTTTAGAGAAGGATCCATGTGCTGCTGAGAAGAAAGCGTATTTGCTTGTTGAAGGATGAAATGTTCTATATAAGTAAGTTAAGTCTAAGTTGTCTATTGTATTTTTGAGTTCTATAGTTTCTTTGTTCAACTTTTGTTTGGAATACCTATCCAGTGGTGAAAGGGGGTGTGTTAAAGTCACCCAGAATTATTGTGTTGTGGTCAATTTGACTCTTAAACTTGAGGAGAGTTTGTTTGATGAACATGGATGCTCCATTGTTTGGGGCATGCATATTTATAATTGTTAAGTCTTGTTGGTGTATGGTTCTCTTGAGCAGTATATAGTGTTCTTCTTTATCCCTTTTGATTGACTTCAGCTTGAAGTCTAGTTTATTTGATATGAGGTTGATAACCCCTGCTTGTTTCCTTTGTCCATATGAGTGGTAGGATTTCTCCCAACCTTTCACCCTCAGCCTATGAATGTCTTTTCTTATGAGATGAGTCTCTTGGAGGCAGCATATTGTTGGGTCTATTTTTTTGATACAATCTGCTAGTCTATGTGTTTTGATTGGTGAGTTTAGGCCATTAACATTCAGAGTTATTATTGAGATGTGTTTTG
Source organism: Tamias sibiricus (assembly GCA_025594165.1). Lineage (NCBI taxonomy): Eukaryota > Metazoa > Chordata > Mammalia > Rodentia > Sciuridae > Tamias > Tamias sibiricus. The sequence goes on from CM046667.1 coordinate 58,700,591, forward strand.
TATTCCCAGCCACTTTTGTTTATTTTTGGTATTTACATTGACATGGATTCTCTTCTGATTGTTTTTTCCTTTAGTGTAATACCTCTCTGTGTTGATTTTCATCATTGTTTTTCTTTTCCTCTTCATGGAATATTTTGCCGAAAATGTTCTGTAGTGCTGGCTTTCTACTTGTAAATTCTTTGAACTTTTGTTTATCATGGAATGTTTTTATTTCGTCCTCAAATCTAAAGCTTAATTTTGCTGGGTATAAGATTCTTGGTTGGCATCCCTTTTCCTTCAGAGCTTGGAATATGTTGTTCCATGATCTCCTAGCTTTGAGTGTCTGAGTTGAAAAGTCTGCTGTGATGTGAATTGGTCTCCCCCTATATGTGATCTGATTCCTCTCTTTTGTGGCCTTTAAAATTCTATCCTTGTTCTGTATGCTAGGCATTTTCATTATAATGTGTCTTGGTGTAGATCTGTTGTAATTTTGTACATTTGGTGTCTAATAAGCCTCTATATTTGGTTTTCCAATTCATTCTTCATGCTTCGGAAATTTTCTGATATTATCTCATTGAATAGGTTGTGCATTCCTTTGGTTTGAAACTCTGTGCCTTCCTCTATCCCAATTACTCTTATATTTGGTCTTTTACTGCTGTCCCATACTTCTTGGATATTCTGTTCATGGTTTCTTACTATCTTCATTGTGTGGTCAACTTTATTTTCAAGATTATATACTTTGTCTTCATATTCTGAAGTTCTTTCTTAAAGTTGATCTAGTCTGTTCGTGATACCTTCAATTGTGGTTTTTATTTGGTTAACTGTTTCCTTCATTTCAAGGATTTCTGACTGATTTTTTTTTCAGAGTTTCTATCTCTTTTTTGAAGTAATCTTTTGCTACCTGTATTTGCTCTCTTATATCTTTGTTGTAGTGGTCAATTTTTGCCTGAATTTGGTCATTTAAGTCATTCTTTGATTTACAGATCATTTTAATTATGAATCTTCTGAACTCCTTCTCTGACATTTCATCAACTTCGCTGAGCAGGTTCTGTTATTGTAGAATCCTGGTTTGTTTTGGGAATTTTCCTCCCTTGTTTTTTCATGTTGTCTGTTTTTACCTTACTTTCTTGCAGTGTAGATCTGAGTTATTACAGTTTCTTCCCTGTATTCTTATAATACTCTTGCAGGTTGTCTGTACCTCCCCTTAGTGCTGGACTATCAAAACCTGCCGCTGATCCTCAAAGTATGCTACCTGGGGCTGGGTCTACGCTGCTTGGTGTGGGTTGAACTGGTTGAGTCTTAGTTCCTGAAGTGGTCTGGGGATAACCAGGCTGGGTTGAAGGTCAGTGGGACTGCCCTGGGCCCACCTGAACTCAAAGCAGAGTTGGCGGGTCTGTCCTTACGCTCTCCTGCTTTGGGGCAGAGGTCATCGGGGCTGGCTGAAGCCTGGTCGCACACCGGCAGGGGGTCAGCGGGACTGGTCTGGGGCTGACCTTGCTCCTGTGAAGGTCAGCGGGACTGCCCTGGGCCCGCCTGGGCTCAGGCAGAGTTGGCATGTCTGCCCTTGCTATCTCCTGCTCTGTGGCGGAGGTCAGTGGGACTGGCTGGAACCTGGGCTTGGCGGCACTCTAATGTAGGACCCTGGGACTGCCCTGGGCCTGCCTGACCTCAAAGCAGAGTTGGCGGGTCTGTCCTTGCTGTCTCTTGCTCTTGGGCGGAGGTCAGCGGGACCAACTGGAGCCTGGGCCTGGCGGCACTCTAATGTAGGACCCCGGGACTGCCCTGGGTCCGCCTGAACAAAAAGCAGAGTTGGCGGGTCTGCCCTTGCTGTCTCCTGCCCTGGGGCGGAGGTTGGGGGGGGAAAGCACTGGCTCTCTTCTACTTTTCATTATTTAATTAATTCCCATTAAATCCTCAGCCCTTAACTTAAACATTACCTCCTGAGAGAAGTCTTCCATGATTCCAAAGAAGGTCAAAGTCTCTGCTATGAGCTATCAAAGCACACTAGTTTTATCATTTTTAGAATTTTAAATTGCAATTAATTATCCGAAGACAATTGCATATTAAAGCAACAATGAGATCCTACTACAAACCTGGTAGACTGTAAAGAGCCAAAAACAGTGACAACACCAAATGGTGATGAGGATCAGGAGAAAAAAGAACCTTCAATCCTCATTTAATGTGAAATGAAATACCCCACACAGAAATGATATACCTGGGGAAGATAGTTTGGAAGTATCTTTAAAAACTAATCATTGTCCAGCAATAATATTACTAGGTATTATCCAAATGATTGAAAACTTTATACCCACACAAAACTTTGTGAACAAATGATTATATTTATTCATAATCACCAAAAATTGCTGGTAATCCAGATATCCTTCAATAGATGAATGTAGAAACAAGCTGATATACCCATATAAAAGAATATTACTCACAGATGAAAGCAATGAGTTACCAAGCTACAAACAACAAGAAAACAATCTTAACTGCATATTGCTAAGTAAAATACCTCAGTTTGAAAATGCTACATATTGTATAATTCCATCTAAGTAACGTACTGGGAAAGAGAAAACCTATACTGACTGCACAAAGATCAGTAGTTGCCAGGGGCAGAGGAACAAATAAGCAGAACACAGGATTTTTAAGGTAACAAAGCTATTTTGTATTATAATGCAATGGTTGATATGTGACATTATACATTTTGCAAATCCCATAGAACAGTATAATGAAACAAATGAACCCTAATGTTTACTTAAGTTAAAATAATGTATCAATTCTGATATATTAATTATAACAAATGTAACTCAACAATGAAAGATGTTAATGATAAGAGATCTTAAAGGTATTTGGCAAAACAAGGTGTATATTGTTCAGTGTATCTTCTACTTAATGTTTTTATAATCATAAAACTGGTCTAAAACCAAAGTCTATTAATTAAAATAACATTTACAACTTAAAATGTAACTAATTTAGCATTTAATATTGGCTTGGTACTGGGATGAAAGCTTCATTAAGGCAAGAACTGTGCTAGGGAGTGAGCTCAGTCCTGTTTCTTAGCACCTAGTATAATACTAAGAACAAAATAAATTCTCAGTTAGCATTTGGTAAATAAATAGATAAATCAATGAATGATGGGATATAGGAGTTAAGGCAGAAGGAGGAATCAAGAATTAGAGTCAAGGGGGAGTAGAAGGGCAGGGCATGGGGAAGCACTGGGGAATGAAAATCTGCCAAATTATGTTATGTTATGTCCATGTACGAATATACCAAAATGAATCTTTGTATTCTCTCTGCGTGCATGCACACACACACACACATACACACACACATCTATATATATATATATATATATATATATATATATATACATACACACACACACATATATATATATCTACTAATAATAATAATTATAACAAAAAAAACAAGAGAAAACTGATATGAGTAGAGTACAGTAAGCAGATGGGGGATGGAGGAGGGGATGGAAAGGGAAGATACTGGGAAATGAGATTGATCAAATTTGCTTGTACAAATATGGCATAATGAATCCCACTATGATATATAAGTATTATGCACCAATACAAATTTAAAATAAAAAAAAATTACTGTCAAGTTTTAGGCTTTGTTAACTAAGTTGGATACTAGCACCTCAGATCTGAGGCAAGGGGAAAATGATAAATTGAATTTTAAGTGGAATGATAAATTCAATTTTAGGAGGAGTTAAAGGTGTTTGTGCGACATATGGTAGGCAGTTTGATATGTGGGTCTGGAGTTGGGGCAAGAAGCCTGGTCTGTGGATATAAATTTAATAGCCATTAGCTCCAGGTGTTGGTTGAAGCTGAGTGAGGGGATGAGATCATCCAGGGATTGAGTGTAACATTAGAAGGAGAGAAAGCCAGGGACATAACTTTGTAAAACATCAACACTTAAAGGATAGGCAGAGGAAAATAAACCACAGAGGGAAAGGGAGAAAGAAAGGACAGAAAAACTAAAGAAAAGAGAAACCAGTCTGATACTTTAGAAGCCAAGGGTCAACAGGGTTAAAGTAATAGATGGTTCAAATAAGACAAGAACTGAATAATGTCAACTGGTTTTGTAAGCAAGAGGACACACTTACAAGATTCTTTGGGAAGCAAGCTGATAGGCGCAGCAGAAGTGAAAGCTTTGAAACCCTGAATAAACAACCCTCTTCCTAAAAGCTTGCTGAGAAGGGTAAGAGAAAGGGGAGGGGGTTGTAGATATGAATATCAGTGTTAAGGGAAAGCTTTTCTTTGAACATGCAAAAAACGTGAACAAGTCTGTTTACAGGGCACATCATAATGAAATTACCTTTCTATAAATTGTATTGAATTGTCTCAATACACAATTTGCTCCCTGTCACATGTGTTTAAGTCCAACAGAACAAACTAAGGATATTTTTTCTCAACTATAAAATGAGAGTCAGGGTTAGAAGACTTTAAGTTTCCATAAGCTGATTGCTCCAGTGACCCATGTAAAATGGAAAGAGCTCTGGGCCAAGAATCTGGCAGACCTGTTTCTAGAATCCCACTTTGTCACTGACTAGCTGGATGATTTAATAATATTTATTTAGCCTGTCTCAGCATCAACTTTCCTTATGTAAACCAATTTTAAGAAATCAGGTCTAAGATCAAAGCAGAGAATAGATCTTAGAGTGTTTGTAACAATATGTGATATTACAATGCTGTCAAGTGTTACTGTACTCTTTGGGAAGACTTTAGATTATTTTTAGCTAATAAGCAATTACAATAATTTTTAGTTTTGTAATAACTATGTGAGGTATGTACTGCTATTATTCCCATTTTATAAATGAGGAAAGTGACTCACAGACAAGTTTGGAGACTTGCCTAATATCACATAGCTAGGGATTAGTGAAGTAAAGACAGGAAACCAGATAGCATGGTTCTAGAATTCTGCACAATCACTCTGCAGCGTTATCCTTGGCACAAATCCCTGTCTCCTAAGGTAAAGAGTCATCAAATCCTTTGGGAAAATCTGATGAAAGATATAGACTATTTCTTTTCCAAAATGCACAGAAATTCTAATTCCAATGTGTGTTTTTATCTAGCATTTGAAGGGATTCACTTCCTACTATTCACTACTACCTAAAACCTTTGGAATTGGGCTCACCCAGGGATCTCAGATTAAAAATCCTACGTCTAAAGTTCAATCCCACCATCCCAAATTTGTGACTCTACTTCAAAACATTACCAGTTCTAGAAAATTTCAAGTGGCTTCCACTCTCATGCTGCCCTCCACTGCCGCCTGCTGGACTGTCCGCGGTAAAGACAACAACACCGCCATACCTTTTAGCTTAGACTTCTCACTTTCAGAACCACTTTCACAAGAAGGTGGTCTAATGGCTCCAGGGATTGTAACCCCAAACAGCGATCAGGGTAGTGACTAGCTATCAGTTGGTGCCCTAAAATTTCCCGTCATGCCCTGCGGCACAATTTGTGGGGCGTCGCCGCCATTTTAGTTTTTTTTTTTTTCCCCCTCGGACTGTCTGCGTCACCAGAACTAGGGAGACAGACCACCTTTGGAATTCAGCAGAGGGCGCTGGAGTACATCTTTCCCTGTTAGAGGCTGTGGTCCAGGCCAAAAACGACAAACATTCAACTTTCTGACCTATACTGACCTATTCTTTCAGGGGCGTATTTCCTTCCTAGACTGTACACACATGCATGTCTTCCAACCATTTTAACATTCACCGTTCCTTGGCTTTCTAACTTTTTGTTGTTGTTTTCAATTGTAAGGTTTACAAATCTTTGTCATTACACGTGTAGGGTGAAAAAAGAGTCTTCCCACCCCAGTTTAAGATCCCTTCTTTTAATACTTCAGTATTTTGCTGTTCACATTCACCACCTTCCCTGTAGTCCTTCCTGACTTCCTTCCAATTCCAAACAGGAAAGTGGTTATCAGAGAACCACTGGAAATCAGAGCAGACCTGCATTAGATTTAAAGGTTTGCCACTTTATTACCTGTATGAGAGATACCACCAAAGAGGTGGTATCTCTTTGGTGGTATCTCTCTATAAAATTATAAAGGAGTTAGTTAATATTGGAGAATCTCTATGGACCTTTTCTGTTTTGATCTGCCAGCATTCTAGACATATTTCCTTTTCTTTACAATCCACCCACAATCTAGTCCAGTATCTTTTCTTTTTCCAGAATGATCTCTAATGGATCACACACCTTCAGTTAAATCCCATAAAGGCACCCTTTTGCCTGTAGTAAAGAGCAGAAGCTCACTGTTGTGACTCCAAGGACCTTTAAATTCTGAGCCCTTCCCTCTGATGTGTACCCCTGCCATTTTACTCCCAATGCAACACAGGTGACCTATGTTACCTAAAACCATCACCAATCTAGATGGGTTAAATGCTGATTTAATCATTTCTGCTTTGTCAAAAATGTACTATTATCTATTTAGTTGTCTTTCTCCCAGTCTCTTCTGTGAACTGTTTCAGAGCAAAAACCACCGTTGAATCTGCACTTCCTAGAAAAATGCATGGCACTTTGTCCATGCTCAATAAATATTTTGAGTGGATAAATGATTCTATGTTAATGTTTTCCTGAATGCCCATCACCATGCCTGGCATATAACAGCTGTTTAATGACTATTGAGTGAATAAATATACGCATTTGCAAAATCTCATCAAATTCTTGACTTTGCATCCTTTTCTTCTTTCTTCAGTACTTTGCCAAATACTGATCATTTTTACCTGATAATTGGGAAATATCTTAACTAGTTTTTCACACCTATTATTTCTCCTATTATCAATTTTTCTTAAAATATAATTCTTCAATATTATTCTCTGTCCCAAAAGTGTCCAGGACTCACAATTGCCTATACGATCAAGTCTGAACTGCTTTAGCAGGAATTCAAGACACTTCTCAAATCTGATCCTTAATTAAACTAATGTCCCAAGCAAACACAATTACTTCCTATTCCTCAATCCTTGTCCTATTCCATGTGCAAAACAACCAGATGAGATATAAGAAGAGCTAGCAGAAAGTCTGGGGTTGAGCGGCAGAGCGCTCGCCTCGCACGTGTGCGGCCGGGTTCGATCCTCAGCACCACGTAAAACATAAATGCATTGCATTGTGTACAACTAAAGCAAATAAATAAATATTAAAAAAAAAAAAAAAAAAAAAAAAAAAAAAAAAGAAGAGCTAGCAGAAAGTCTGTTGTAGTGCAGACAAAGAGGAGGGGATGGATTTGAATGTATACACACTAAAAAGGTAGGTTTACTTTACTAGTGTCTGACTCCTTCCTTTCCACAGTTATTGACAAATTTCTTTAATTATTCGCCTAGTTCTAGAAATAATAATCCTACTCAAAATGGTTGCTTTATTATTGTGGAGACACATTTTTACCTAAGTACTTTGTATGCATTGATGTATTTAATCCTCACAATAGCCTTTGGGTAGGTACTTTTGTTGTCCTCTCTTTAAAGAATGACACTGAGGCATATATAGGAATAAGTAACTTACTCAGTGTTATGTAACCAGTCAGAATAGCAGATCTAGGTAAAACACAGGTAGACTCACCCTGGGACCTTTGACTTAAATTATATAGTACATTACAGTTCCCTCTCTTGGCTGCCATGATATTATTTCTAATCCTCTATTGCTTTTTGTGATAACATTCTATAAGCCCTTCTTTGTTGATTCCATTCATTCGCAAATATAGGAATCCTACAAAATTTTGTACTTTTTCTTTCTCTAGCTGTTTGAATAGATATTTTTTTTTTAGCATAGCATGCATTAGAGATAGCCTTTATCACACTTATATACTTTATTTCATTGCCTCTTTTGGCATCCATTTGAGTTATGTATTTTTACTACTTTGCAGGTGAAGAAAACAAGGCACAGAGAATTAAGGTCACTTGAGCAATATCACACAACTGGCAAATGGTAGAGTTTAAATTGGAACCCAGGAGGTTTGACTTAGAGGCCACACTTTGTGGTTCACTCATTTGTGTTGTTTTGCAATTAAAAGCCAGACTCTAGAATTGGACTTCTGGGTTCAAATCCCAACTTAGCTTCTTTTTATCTGTATGACCTAGGGCAAATTTCCCTTTTCTTACCCTCACTTCCCTCGTTTCTAAAATGGAAAAATAGTAGTAAGGCTGATGGGATGATTAAATGAATTCATTTGTGTGAAACACTTAAAATAGTGTCTAGCACCAGATAAGAAGTATATGTTATCAATTATTATTTTATAAATAAAATCAGTCTTTACAGCTCCCCAAGCAATGCTGATGGCAAATCCAAATTCATGTTTTGTTGTTGTTTTGTTTTTTGTTTTCCATGGCTGATTTCTAAGATCACACAGAACTGTTGGATTTAAGCAGTACAGAAAAAAAGATGAGGCATGTAGTCTTCAGTATTTCCTCATGGCTGCCCTCTAATGCTTCCTGATCACCATCCAAAGTGTTCCATTATAAGGCCTGATAATTTTCCTCTCATGACAAGCACCAAATAGGAGCTCACACTCATTTACAATGCTATACTGCCCCCTTCTGTAGAATGTAGGTAATAAGCTGATTATGAGCTTTACAGGCTGAACATGCTTAATACATGGTAGTGATTTTGTTATATTCCATTCTCACCCAGATGAGAATGACTCCCAACCCTTATTGTCACCCAGAGGATCTGGGCACAGGTAATAAGTATAGTACTTAAGGACATATAGATAATGAGTTATGAAAATATGGATTTAAATCTAAGCCTTTGTAATTTTTACATTACTAATCTTTTTCTTTTATGCTTCTTTTTTATCTTTATGAATATGTTTAGTGATAATGACTGCCTATTGCCTACTTAAAAATCTGTTTCTCCTTCAGAAAGTTTCCCTGTATTCTAACATATGGTGTATTTCTAAGTTGTATATTTTTTATGTTGTTTGTGGAGGCATGTATTATTCTCCTTATGAAAATTTTAAGGTAGCTAATATAAGTAATGGATTTTCCAATTCTTTACTGGACTTCTGGGAAAGTTATTGTTTAGTATGATCTTCTAAAATTCAAGAAATTTAGTTAAAAGGAGAGTGAAATACAGTACTAAGATAAATAACTCATAGCACTGAGTAAAGAATTCCTCATAATAATAGATGTTTAAGAAAGTCAACATCTCAGAATCAGGATCTGCTTTCTTATAAAACATTATTATTTTTTGCAACCTAGTTCAGTGCCTGAAGGACTCGGTAAATAATTGTTGAATTACTTGCTGATGGCCTTTAGTTGCTTCATCAAGTAATAATACACTTCTCTTGTATATCCAAGAAAGGAAATGTTCCACTAAGTGCAATTTTCAGGTCATTAAAGATTTAACCATTTAAATGCTACATTCTAAAGTGTATTTTGATATTTGCAATGAGAATTATTTACTAATTATTTATTAATAATACAGTTCCCTATGTTAATGTATTCAAAGATCTGTGTAATTTGATATTTCTTAATAAATTGCTGATTATATATAAGAATCATATAGTAGTATGCTGCTATAGACAAAACCAAAGTTGTATATATGTGTACATCACAGTGCTAATCAGATAATCAGCCTGAAGTATATAGCTTATTTCATTCTTTAACTGTTTTGTTTTAAGTATAATACACAGTAAATACACAGTATTATGTTAACTCTGTGTTTAAGTATAATATACAGTAATATGATTGCCATTTTGGAATCTTCATGTGTAAACAAAAAGAAAAGGCAGCTGTCTACAAAGTGATAATTTCACCCTTTAGAAAATCTATACTAATATTAGATGCTAAGTAGTATAGTGAACAAAAGCACTAAACTCAAAGTCAAAAGTACTCCATCTCCCCACTGTTCAACTGCATAGTTGTGAAATACCTGACTAATTCTATGATCCTCTCTGAATTTTAGTTTCCCAATCATACATGCAGATTATAATTGCAAATCCACAAGGTTATCATGAGAATTAATGAAGGAGTTTTGATAAATGTCCAGTGCTATACAAATTAGCAGTACTGTGGTAAGGTATCATTTGTGTTCTTTTCCTCATCAGGAATCCTCCTGATGTTATCAGTTATGTTAATATCAGTAATATAAGGCACCACATCAGTCTCTTTGTCATCTTTAATCTATACTTTTATTATGTCTGCAGTAAGTTGAAGGATGGGATATGAAGGAACAATATTCTTTACCACTTCGAGGAATTGTGTCAGTATATAGTGGAGAGTGCTTGCTCCTATGCTCCAAGTTCATTTTTGTTGATAAAAAGATCTATGCAAACACAACACTGAGTTATTCGTTTCAGCCTATTTAACATGTTTTTATCAGTTTTGTCCTAACTCCACTCTTAAGTTTGGATCTTATTTTTAAATTAATGAGGAGTTACTAATGAATTTTGAATGATTAGTGTGCTAAAAGATCATTCTAGTTGCCATAAAGACATTTGTTAGAGAAAATTGAGAGCAGAGGCAAAGAAACAAGATAGAAGGCTGGTTCATTAATCCAGGTAAGAAATGACAAAGGCCTGTACTGACCAGATACAGCAAAAGGTCAAATATGAGGGCCATTCCCAGGTTTGTGACTTTTAGTGTCATGTATTTTATCTAGTACTCACCATTTTCATATAAATGATCTCCAACTATGCTTCATGTAGCTTGATAATTGAACAACCAACTTGAGGGCACATGAATTACTTGAAGATTTCAGGAGGTTTCTCCATTATTCACTCAGCATTATTCCCCTGAAATTTATGAAATTTATCTTGTGTACTACTAAATGATAGAAAGGAAAGCCTAGTTCATTCCTTTTTATGGCTGAGTAGTATTCCAAGGTATATGTGCACCACAGTTTGTTTAAACAGTTCGCCACTTGAAAAACAGCTAGGCTGGCCTGGAATTGTGGCTCAGTGGTAGAGTGCTTGCCTGGCACCTGCTAGGCACTGGGTTCAATTCTCAGAATCACATAAAAATAAATAAAGTATACAATTTGATGTTTATTTATTTGTTTAAAGAAAAACATCTAGGCTGTTTCCAGTTTGGGGCCATTACAAACAAAACTGACATGAACATTCATATAAAAGTTTCACCATTGACATAAATTTTCTTTTTCCTGGGATAAAATCCTATGAGTACAATTGACATGTCATATGGTGTTATGGTTTGGATGTGAGGTGTTCCCCAAGTGCTCACATGTGAGACATGCAAGAAGGTTCAGAGGAGAAATGATTGGGTTGTGAGAGTCTTAACCCAATCAGCGAATTAATCCCCTGATCGGCTTATCTGAGTGGTAACTGAAGGTGGGTTGGGTGTGGCTGGAAGAGGTGGGTCATTGGGGACATGCTTTTGGGGTATATATTTTGTATCTGGTGAGTGGAGTCTCTTTGTCTGCTTTCTGATCATCATGTGAACCACTTTTTTCCACCATACTCTCTGCCATGTTGTTCTGCCTTATCTTGAACCCCGAGGAATGGAGCCTGCTGTCTATGGACTGAGACCTCTGAAACCGTGAGCCCCCAAACAAACTTTTCCTCATCTACAATTGTTCTGGTCAAGTCTTTTAGTCATAGCAGTAAAAAAATTGATTAAAACATATGGTAAGTGTATGTGCATATTTCTAACTGTCAGACTTTTTCTAGTGTGAGGTTATCATTTCACATACCCATTGCAAGTGTATAAGTGATTGCTTTTTTACTTGCCAGCAAGCCACTATTTTTTATTGTTTGCCTGTATTTACCTGTTGCCCAATTATGCTAAATATCTTTCTCTATGTTCATTTTTTTCATCTGTACATTCTCTTAATTGAAATATCTCTTCAGGACTTTTGCTTTTTTAAAAAATTGGAATTATACTTTTACTGTTGAGTTTTGGGGGTACTTCATAAATACTAGTCCTTTGTTGTGTTTGTCATTTACAAACATTGTCTCCCAGTTTCTCTTTCAATTCTGTCCACATAGTCCTACATGAAGCAAAAGTTTTAAATTTTGGATGAGTACAATTAATCCAATTTCATTTTATAAACTATGTTATTCATATCAATATTAAAAACACTTCCTAGTCCTAAATTCAGAAAAATTTCTTCTATGATAGTTCTAAATGTTTTATGAGTTTACATTTACATTCCAATCTTTCATCTATTTTCAATTAATTAAATAATGTGTGAAGTATGGGAGTAAGTTCAGTTTTAAACTATATATGTCCAAATTATTCCAGCACTATTTGTTGATTGGTTTTAATTCATCCATGAAACAGCTTTTGAATTTTCACCAAAAATCAGTTTTGCATTCTTGTGTGTATTTCTAATTACTCTGTTTCACTGGTCCATGTGTCTGTCAACAAGTACCACACTATTTTGACTATCGTGGATGTATATTAAGCCTCTATATCAAGTGGAATGAACCTCCCACACATTTTATTCTTCATTGTCAACACTGTTTTAAGTATTCTGGAACTTGGTTTTTCCTGTATACATTTTAGAATAAATTTGTCTGTAAAGAGAAAATCTTCCAGGGATTATAATGCATTAAGTGTATTGATTAATTTGGGGATAATTGATATTTTTATCCAGGAATACAGTGCCATGTTATGTTTGGATATGAAGCACTCCACAAAAACTAATATTAGGCAATGCAGAAATATTCAGAGATGAAATAATTAGATGATGAAAGCTATAACCTCTTTAGTGGATTAATTCATGTGTTGGACTAATAATGTGAATGAACTACTGGGTGTTAATTGAAGACATGAGCATTATGACTGGAGGAACTAGGTCACTGGGGTCATGCCTTAGGGGATTGTGTCTTGTTTCTGGATTCTTGCTTGCTCCATGTGCTTTTGGGTTACCATAAATGGAGCTGTGGTCCTCCATCACACTCTTCCACCATGATTTTCTACCTTAGCTTCAGTCCAGAGTGATGGAGTGAGTTGAACATGAACTTATCCTCTGAAACTGTGAGGTCGAAATAAATTCATCCTCTGCTAATTTGCTCTTGACAGTTATTTTGGTCACAGCAATTGAAAGCTGACTAATAAATCCAATTATTTTGATATTCTCAGATGTCTCTCGACAGCCTTTTGCAATCTTCAGCAAACAGATTCTGTACATAAGTTGTTTAGTGTATACCGAAGTATTTTAATTAATTGAAAATGTGATCTTGATTTTATTATTATCTCATCAGCCATACTTGTGGATTTCTCTCTTTCTCATTTTAGTTGTATCAATTTTTGCTTCATACATTTTGAAACTGTTATCATTGCATATACACTTAAGATTGCTATGGTTTGTTGGTAGATTGATCATTTTGTCTTTTTTTTCTCTTTTTTATTTCTCTTTTTCCTACTCTCTGGTATTAATATATTTCTTCCTATTTTATTTTGATTAATGTTTGTCTGGCATACATGTTTCCAAATCTATTTTCAGTCTACACAAATCATTATATTTAAAATTAGTCTTTTGTGAAATGTAGTATTTCATGTTTTTACATCTGTTCTGCCAATCTTTGTCTTTTGAATAATGTATTTGGATTATTTATATTCAAGGAAAATATTGGTAACTTCAGATGCCATTTTAAAACTTGAGTTATTTTCTCTCTGTTTTTATTAGAATTATTAATTTATTTTTCAGTTCTAATATTCCCATTTGATTGTATTTTATATGTTGTGTTTTTGCTGACAATTCTTATTTTTTTATTTGTTTCAGGAAAGGTTTTGCCTGTGGAAATATTTAAAAGATGGGCACTTTAAAATCCTTGCAGATAATGCTGATATCCATGTCATCTTGGTGTTTGGTAAATTAGTTTTCTAAAGCTGTCATTGATTGCTAAAATGCCATATATTGGGTGGATTAAACAAAAAAAATATTTTCTTGCAATTTTGAAAGCTAGATCTCCAAGATAAAGGTGTCAATAGATTATTTCTTTTGAGACCTTTCCCTTTGGATTGCAATTAGCTAGTATTTTCCTGTTTCCTCCGATGTTCTCCCTTACTCTGGGTGTTGTCTTTGTTCTAAATAACTTTTAATTTAATAAGGACACCAGTCATATTGGACTGTGGCCTACCATAGAACCTCATTTCACCTTAATGGCTACTATAAAGATTTTATATTCAAATACAGTTACATTTTGGATTAGTGGCCATTAGTAATTTATCATGAATTTTGGGGGAAACACAATTGAGACCAAAACAGTTGGCATTATTTTGTTGCCTTTTCTCATTCTACTTAATATTTTGGAACAGTTTTATTGAGGTACTCACATAGCATGTAATTTAGCCATTTAAGGTGTACAAGTTCAATGGATTTTAGTAAAATCACAGATTTGTACACCAATAGCCACCATCAATAGTAGGACAATTTCTTTACTCCATAAAGCAATTGTATCCTTTATGGATAGTATCCTTCAATTCAGCCAGCCTAAAGCAATTGCTAATCTGTTTCCATCTCTATAGATTGGCCTCTTCTGGGTATTTCATGTATATGAAGCCATACAATTATGTGGTCTTTTGTGATGTGTTTCTTCCAATTAGCATAATGTTTTCAAGGATCATACTTGACTACTTTGAATTTGTAGCAAGTTTTAAAATTGGGAAAGTCCTCCATTTTCTTTTATTTTCAAAATTGTTTTGGCTATTCTGGCTCCCTTCAATTTTCATATGAATTTTATTTTAAACTTTGTTGACAAATAATTGACATGAACACTGTACACATCTTATGTACACATTTTGAGGAATTTGGGTATGTGTATATACACTTACAATAGCACCATAGTTAAGGTATTAAACATATCCATCATCTCAAAAATTTTTTGTGTTCTTTATGTTTGTGTCTGTAAGACCTCTTAACATGAGATCTATGCTCTGAATGCATTTTAAAGCGTGCAATTCCACATCATATATTATAGGTACTAAATTGTATAGCAGATTTCTAGAAATTATTTATAACAGAATAAAACTTTGTATACACACTGAAGAAAAATTCCACATTTCTTCCTCCCTCTAATCTCTGGCAAATACAATTCTATTCGTTTCAGTGAGTTTGACTACTTTATTATTTTAATTTTATATTTAGTTTTGAAAGCATTTTACTATGTTGCCCAAGATGATCTCAAACTTCTGGGCTCAAGAGATCCTTGTGCCTCAGCATCCCAAATGAACTACAGGCATGCCCCACCATACTGGACTAAGTGTAGGTTGTAGTTAATTATATAATTAGAATCATGCAATATTTACTATTTCATAACTAGATAAATTCACATAACAAGTTATTCTTTTTAAGCTTATCCATTTTGCACATATTTTTTTAAGGCTGAACAATACTCCATTGTGTGTGTGTATGTGTGTGTGTGTGTATCACTTAATTCATATTTCTGTTGATGAACATTTTTATTTATTCAATAATAGTGCTGCAACACATATGAGGATGAAGATATCTCTTTGAGATCCTGATTTCAAAATCTTTTGGATATATACCCAGAAGTGAGATGGCTTCATTATATGGTAGTTGTATTTTTACCTTTTCTATAAAATTCCACACTGTTTTCTGAAGTGGTAGTGCCATTTTCCTTTTCTACCAACAATTTATAAGCGTTTAAATTTCTGTACATCTTTACCCACATTTACCTTAAAAAGAGAAATGATATTTTGATGCAAATATTTAATTATCTTTTTCCTCTTCATTTACTAGATGATTAGTTCTGATAATAATCTTTTCAAACACCTGAAGGCTGTTAATATCTTTTGCTTGGAAAATTGTATGTCTGGTTTCTTTGACCATTTTAAAAAATTTATTGGTGCATTATAATAATAGTGACAGTCGTTGCAACCTATTTGTATATGCAAATGGTATAGAATAGAAATAGAAATCATCATTGGATGATTCTCATTCTCCAGTACCTCCCTTTGCCCTCCAGTCCCCTCCCCATCCAATTCCTCTACTTTAATCATTTCTATTTTAATGAGATCCCACCTTTTACTTTTTTTTTCTCCACCTTTCACTGTGAGAGAAAATATATGATACTTGACTTTCTGAATTTACCTTACTGTGCGGGACATGATGATCTCCAGTTCCACCAAATTTCCTGCAAGTGTATAATTTTATTTTTCTTTATACCTTTGCCCATTTTTAAAATGCATTATTTTATTATGGAGTTGTAGGAGTTTATATATTCATACATATTTTGAGTATTACTCCTTTTCAGATACATGGTTTGCAAATATTTTCTCATACTCTATAGGTTGCCTTTTTGGTCTACTGAGTTTTTGCTGTACAATAGTATTTTAGTTTGACAATACCATTTGTTTATTTTGGGTTATATGGCCTGTACTTTTCGTATTAAATTCAATAAATTATTGACAGGAACAACTTAAAAACTCATTCCCCATATTTCTTTTAAGTAACTTATGATTTTAAAATCTTATATTTAAGTCTTCAATTTTCAGTATTATATTTAAGTCTTTCATGTATTGTGTAAAATAAGGGCCCAATTTCATTCTTTTGCATGTTTTTGTCCAGTTTTCCCAGCATGATTTATTGAGGAAACAATCCTTTCTCCATTGTGTGTGCATGAAACTATTCTAAAAAATCAGTTGTCTATAAATGTATGGATTTAATTCTGGGCTTTCTATTCTATACCATTGGCCTATGTGTCTGTCCTTATGCCAGTATCATACTGTTTTAATTACTGTAGCTTTGAAATATATTTAGAAATCAGAAATTATGGTGCCTTCAGCTTTGTTCTTCTTTGTGATTGCTTTTGCTCTTCAGTCTTTGATGTTCCCCATGAATTTCAATGTTTTTTTTCCTATTTTTGTAAGAAACAATATTGGAATTTTGATAAAAATTGCATCTCTAGATCACTTTGAGTATTATAGACATTTTTAACAATTCTAAAGGTATTTTAATATTTTCAATATGTTTTCTTCAAAAAGAAATCAGCTTGGATTAAGATGGGATTGTATTATCACGGGAAGTCATTTTGGGGCATATTGCCACCTTAACATGTTAGGTCAATATATAAACATGTCAGATGTATCTAATTGTAGGTGCTTGTCTTGCTCCTAAGATTAGAATGTATTAATTCTTTCACCATTAAATGTGATATTATCTGTGGGTATTTGTAGATGTCCTGTATCAGTTTCAGAAGATCCTTTCTACTCCTACTTTGTTGAGTGCTTTTATTATGAAGGCATGTTGAATCTTGTCAAATGCTTTTTCTGTATCTACTGTGAAGAATAAAAGTGTCATTTTATTATTCTATTTTCTCATTAGTTAATTTTTGGATGTTAAGCCAATCTTACATAGACTTCATTGACTCTCCTGTTGAGTATTTTTGTTTATATACTCAAAACTGACATTGATCTATAATTTTCTTTCCTTGTAACGTCTTTATTTGAGTTTGCAATCTGGATAATACTGGCTTCATAGAATTAGCAGACATTTTTGCATAGTCTGGTTTAGAATTGTCTCCTGACCAGTCCCTTCCCATATGATGCCAATTGCAGTTTGGTTTAGAACCACAGAATCTCAGTGTTGGGGAAAACATAAAACAAAACTCGTCCTTTCATTTCCAAATCATCTGATCCTTGGAAACCTTACAAATGATTCTGAGGCTTCAGCTTAAACACAAATAGTTTTAGAGAGCTCACTTGCTACCAAAGGAGCCCTTTCTACTTCCATTAGCTCTTTTATAAAGTTCTATTTTGTTTTGAGCTGAAAGTTGTCTGCAGCTTATATCCATGCAGGTCAGTTTTAACTTTCTGCCAAGTGTCAGGCTTTCAGAGCTCAGAAGTTAGAAACTATGTCCCCCTGAGTTTTCTCTAAGCCTAACAACACCAGTTCAAGGGAACTGGTTTCTTATCTCTTTATCACAGTGGTGTCTCTCTTGATGTATTCCCATTTTTCTGAATCCCATTTAAAGTGTGAGACCTAGGTAGAGTCTGAACAGAGTATCACCTTTTGATTTGGGTTAGGATTTTTTAAGGTGTATTTTACTGATACCTCTCATGTAAAATATTCTGCACAAACCCCCCAAAAACTAAACAAAAACAACAACAAAAACTATGGCCAAGTAAGTTGGGAAAACAATGCATGGTATAATTCCCTCTTGAAGAGTCACAATGCACATCAGTATCCAAGAGAATTAAGAAGTCCATTAGTAAAGAGAGCAATTTAAATTTCCCTTTAGCTTGGTATTTCCCAAGTGTATTTAAATGCAGAGCCTTTTTCATGTTAACTCCTATTAATGCACAGAAGTGACTTTCTTTGAAAATCACTTTTATATATAGAGTATGTGGTTTTAAAATTAATTTATTCATTCTTTCAAATAAAAATGTGCATTAATTTGCTAGACTGAGTACTATGAATGCTCACACATCATTTAACATTTCTATTCATGCAGCTTAAAATATATTTATTCTATTATTCACATAATTCTATTAACTCATACTAACTATGCAGGTATGTAAAGGCCATAAGCTTGGTTCCAGATGACAGTGTTAGGCCTCATTTCCTTTCTTTGGTGCCATTTTTTTCTTTATAATTATTTTATATGTTTTTATTAGTTCATTTTAGTTATACAGAAAATATTGTTTTGTTGTGGCATATTCATACATATGCTTTGGTCATATCCCCCTGTATTACCTTATCTCTTCCTCTTCTACCCCCTTCTCCAATCTCCTTCCTCTTCTGTAATAACTTCCCTTGTACTTACATTATTTTTCTGCAAGATTCCACATACAAAGGAAAACATTTGATACATGTCTTTCTCATTTTGGTTTATTTTGTGAAACATTATGATCTCTATTTTGGTCCACTTTCCTGGAAATAACATTATTGTATTATTCTTTGTTACTGCATGATATTCCATTCAGTAATGGAGTATCTGTGTATGTATGTATATACTATATTTTCTTTATCCATTCATCAATTGATGGGCATGCTTGCTGATTCCATAACTTGGTTATTGTAAATTGTGCTAAAATAAGCATGTGTATCTACATAGTCTACTGACTTTAATTCTTCTAAGAATATACCCAAAATTAGGATAGCTAGCTCATGTGGTAATTCTATTTTTAGTTTTTTGAGGAAACTCCATACTGATTTCCATAGTACCTATACTAATTTACATTGATACTAACAGTGTGAAAGGGGTACTTTCCCCCTACATCCTCTCCAGAATCTTTTTATTTGTTTATTTATTCATTTACTATTCTTAATGATAACCATTCTGACTGAGGTGAAATGGAATTTAGTGTAGTTTGGGTTTGCATTTCCCTGGTGGTTAAAAATACTTAACATTTTTATATAATTATCGATCACTCATACTTTTGATAAGTATCTATTAATTTGATTTGCCAATTTATACATTGAATTATCTGTTTCTTTTTATCTTAGGTGTTATTTCTCGAGATTGTCATAAATTCTGGATATTAATCCTCTGTTGGAAGGGTAGCTGGCAATTTTTTCTCCCATTCCGTCAGTTGTCTTTTTACTCTGTTAATTGTTTCCTTTGCTGTGCAGATTTTTTAAAAAATTTAATGCCATTCCATTTTTCAATTCTTGCTGTTATTTGCTGAGTTGACTTCTATTCAGGAAATCATTGTCTATGCCTGTTTCCTTCAGTATTTCCTTTATGTCTTCTTCAACCAGGTTTGAATTTTCATGTCTTTAATTTAGGTCTTCAATTCATTTTGCATTGATAATTAGAGTCATAAATATATCCAGTTTCCCCAGAGTCCTTTGTTAAAAGAGGCTGCCTTTTCTCCAATATATGTTTTTGGCAACTACATCAAGAATCATATGGCTGTAGCTGTGTGGGTTTGTGCCTTTGTCATCTATTCTATTCCATTGGACTATATATGTGGGTTTATGCCAATACCATGCTATTTTTGTTATTGAAGCCCTGTATTGCATTTTGAAAATTGGTATTGTGATACCTCTAGCATTGTTCATTTTGATTAGGATTTCTTAGTCTATTCTGAGTCATTTTTGCTTCCATATGAATTTTATGATTATAAAAATAATTTTATAAAAAATGTCATTGGTATTTTGATGGGATTTCATGAATTCTGTAGATTGCTTTTGGTCCGATTACCATATTAATTTTGCTAATCCATGCACATGGGGGGTCTCTCCCTGTTGTAGTGGCTTCTTCAATTTCTTTCTTCTGTGTTCTATAATGTTCATTGCAGTTTTTCAACTCATTGATTAGGTTTACTTCTAGATATTTTATTTGATTTTAAGCTATTATGACTGTTTTTTTTCCTCAGTGGTTTGGTCATTAATGCATAAAAAAAAACTATTGGGCTAGGTTTGTGGGTCAGTGGTGGAGCACTTGCCTAGCACATGTGAAGCACTGGGTTGGATCCGCTGAACCACATAAAAATAAATAAGATAAAAGTATGTGTTCATCTACAACTAAAATAATTAAAAAAACTATTGACCTTTGTATATTGATTTTGTGCCCTGCTACTTTGCAGAATCAGATATGTGTCTACTAATGTAGTTTTTAGGGTCTTCTAAATATAGTATTGTATCATCTACAAATAGGGATAATTTAACTTCCTTCTTTTGTATTTGTACCCCATTATTTCTTTCTCTTGCATAATTATTTTGGATAAAATTTCAAGTCCTCCATTTATCAGGAGTGGTGAGAGTGAGCATCCTTGTCTCATCCATTATTTGAGAGAAAATATTTTCTGGTTTTGCACATTTAGTATGAAGTTGGCTAATTTTTATATGTAGTCTTTATTATTTTTATTGGTTCTTTTCAGTTATGCATGAGAGTAAAATCCATTTTGATAAGATCATACAAGCATGGAGTATATCTTATTCTAATTAGGACCACATTCTTGTGGGTGAGAATAATGGTGGAATTCACTTAAGTATTGTTATATGTGTACATAGAAAAATTACTGTTGAAATATTCTACTGTCTTTCCTATTCTTCTTCCCTCCTTCATTTCATTCCCCTTTGTGTAGTCTTTATTATGCTTAGTAATGTCCTTTTATATTATGTTCTTCATGCTTTAATTATGAAGGGATATTTAAATTTGTTGAAGCCTTTTCCTGCATCTATTGAACCATGTGATTTTTTATACTTGATTTTATTTATGTAGTGTGTATTTATTGATTTTGTATATTGAACCATCTCTGCATCCCTAGAATGAACCAGCTTGATCATGGTATATGATCTTTTTAATGTGCTTTAGAATTTGGTTTGCAAGTATTTTATTGAGTATTTTTGCATCAGTTTTCATAAACAATATTGGTCTGTGGATTTCTGGTTTTGTTTTTTGCATATCTGTTTTTGGTATAAAGGTAATATTGGTTTGTAAAGAAGCAATCTTTCCCTTTATTTTTCCTGGAATAATTTGAGGAGCATTGGTGTTAATTCCTCTTAAAAGTCTGGTAAAATTTAGCAGTGGATCAGTGTGGTCCTGGGTTTTTTGTTGTTGTTGTTGTTGGGAGACATTTTATATGCTTGTTATTGATCTGTTTAGGATTATAAATATCATCTTGGCTCAACTTAGGTA
The DNA here is from genome assembly GCA_025594165.1 of Tamias sibiricus. Classification (NCBI taxonomy): domain Eukaryota; kingdom Metazoa; phylum Chordata; class Mammalia; order Rodentia; family Sciuridae; genus Tamias; species Tamias sibiricus. The sequence goes on from CM046667.1 coordinate 58,722,095, forward strand.
GGTCTTTAGGTGTATAAATTGTTCAATTTATTAGAGCATATGTTTTCAAAATAGTCCTTAATGATTCTCTGAATTTCAATTAGTTCTGCTGTAATATCCACATTTTTTATGTTAGATTTTTATTAATTTGGGTATTTTCTTTTGGTTATTTTTTTCTGAAGGTTTATCAATCTTGTTTCATCTTCTCATGGGCATAATACCTTTACTTTATTTTATTTATTTATTTTTATGTGGTACTGAGGATTGAACCCAGTGCCTCACATGGGCTAGACAAATACTCTACCACTGAGCTACAATCCCAGTCCCTTATCTTTACATGGAATCAAACATTTGTCTCATTGATTCTTTGAATAGTTCTTTTAGTTTCTATTCAATTAGATTTAGCCCTGATTTTTATTAATTTTTGTTAATTTTCTTCTATTCAATTATAATATTAATTTTATTAATATTCTTCTATTTTGGGTGTGATTTGTTTTTTTAGGACATTGAAATATGTGGGTGAAGTCACCCAAGTAAAATTATTGGGTGCTTTGATGTTCAGTGCGTATATAATTACAATTCTTATATCTTCTTAGTGGATTAATCCCTTTACCTATATGTAGTGATTTTCTTTGTCTCTTATGACTAATGTTGGTTGGAAGTCTGCTTTGTTATATATGACTATAAATTAATGCTGCTTGCTTTCAGATTCAATTTGTATGGAATGCTATTTTTTATTATTTCATATTTAGTCTGTGTATGTCTTTGCTAGTGAGTTGTGTTTCTTGGAGGTAAGAAACCGTTGGATCTAATTTTTAAATCTAATCTGCCAGTATATATATTTAAATTTGAGAATTACGGTCATTTATATTTGGAACTATTACTGAAAGATATGTACTAATTCCTATCATTTCATTCTTTTCTGTTGTATGATTCTTTCTTAATTCTCATTTGCTGATATATCCTAGTAAGATTTATTCTTTTTTTCTTTTTTTATTTATAATAGTAGTATGTATTACAATTCATAATGAACATATATAGCATCTTTTTACATACAACTGTTTGTATACAAAGTATATAAGTACCATTCAGATCTTCAATCATGCATTTAGGATAATGATATCCATCTCATTCAACCAGCAATTTTTTTTTCTTTTTTCCCCCCTCTCTCCCCCACTTCCCCTCTCTTTCCTTTGACCATTCTAGTGTTCCTCTAATCCTCCTATGTACCCCCATCCAACAACACTGTGAACTAGCCTCCTTATATCAGAGAAAACATTCGGTATTTGGATTTTTGTGATTGACTAATTTCACTTAGCATTATATTCTCCAACTTGATCCATTTACCTGCAAATGGCATTATTTTATTCTCTTTTATTGCTGAGCAAAATTCCATTTTGTATATATACCACATTTTCTTTATCCACTCATCTACTGAGGGACATCTGTGTTGGTTCCACAACCTAGCTATTGTGAATTGTGCGGCTATAAACATTGAAGTGGCTGTGTCACGGTAATATGCTGTTTTTAAGTCCTTTGGGAATAGACCCAGGAGTGGGATAGCTGGGTCATAGGGTGGTTCCATTCCAGTTTTCCAAGAAATCTCCATACTGCTTTCCATAGTGGTTGCACCATTTTGCAGTCCCACCAGCAATGTATGAGTGTGCCTTTTCCCCCACATCCTCTCCAACATTTATTGTTGTTTGTGTTCTTGATAGCTGCCATTCTGACTGGAGTGAAATGAAATCTTAGAGTAGTTTTGATTTGCATTTCTCTAATTGCCAGCAAAGTTGAAGATTTTTTCATGTATTTGTTGATTAATTGTGTATCTTCTTCTGAGAAGTGTCTTCTCAATTCCTTCACCCATTTATTGATTGGGTTATTTACTTTTTTTGATGTTAAGTTTTTTGACTTATTTATATATTCTAGAAAATAGGGCTCTATCTGATGTGCATGTATTAAATATTTGTGCCCAATTAATTGGCTCTCTGTTCACCTCACTGATTGATTCTTTTGCTAAGAAGCTTTTTAGTTTGAATCTATCCCATTCATTAATTCTTGATATTAATTCTTGTGCTACAGGATTCTTATTAAGGAACTTGGGGCCTAATATGACATGTTGGAAATTGGTGCTTACTTTTTCTTCTATTAGGCGTATTGTCTCTGGTCTAATTTCTAGGTCCTTGATCCACTTTGAATTGAGTTTTGTGCATGGTGAGAGATAAGGGTTTAATTTCATTTTGTTGCATATGGATTTCCAGTTTTTCCAGCACCATTTGTTGAAGAGGCTATCCTTTCTCCACTGTACATTTTTGGCACCTTTGTCTAATATAAGATGGCTGAAAAAAAATTGGTGGTTGAATGAGATGGATATCATTATCATTATCCTAAATGCATGATTGAAGATCTGAATGGTACTTATATACTTTGTATACAAACAGTTGTATGTAAAAAGATGCTATATAAGTGCATTATGAATTGTAATGCATACTACTATTATAAATAAAAAAGAAAAAGAAAAAAAAGATAGCTGAAATTATATGTATTAGTCCCTGTGTCCTCAATTCTGTACCATTGGTCTACCCGTCTGTTTTGGTGCCAATACCATGCTGTTTTTGTTACTATTGCTCTATAGTATAATTTAAAGACTGGTATGGTGATGCCACCTGCCTAACTTTTCTTGCTAAGGATTGCTTTAGCTATTCTGGATCTCTTATTTTTCCAGATGAATTTCATGACTGCTTTTTCTATTTCTTCGAGGAATGTCATTGGGATTTTGATTGGAATTGCATTAAATCTGTATAATGCTTTTGGTAGTATGGACATTTTGACAATATTAATTCTTCTTATCCAAGAACAAAGTAGGTCTTTCCATCTTCTGAGGTCTTCTATAATTTCTTTCTTTAGTGTTCTGTAGTTTTCTTTATAGACGTCTTTCACCCCTTTGTTAAGTTGGTTCCCTGGTATTTTTAATGCTATTGTTAATGGGGTAGTTTTCATCATTTCCCTTTCAGAGGATTTGTCACTGATGTACAAAAATGCCGTTGACTTATGAGTATTGATTTTGTATCCTGCTATGTTGCTGAATTCATTTACTAGTTGTAAAAGTTTTCTGGTAGAGTTTTTTTTGGGGGGGTCTTCTAGGTATATTTTCATGTCATCAGTAAATAGTGCTAATTTGAACTCTGCTTTTCCTATCTGGATCCCTTTAATTTCTTTTGTATGTCTAATTGCTCTGGCCAGAGTTTCAAGTACTATGTTAAATAACAGTGGTGACAGGGGGCATCCCTGTCTTGTTCCAGTTCTTAGAATGTTTTCAATTTTTCTCCATTTAAGATAATGTTAGCCTGGGGCTTTGCATAAATAGCTTTTATGATGTTGGGATATGATCCTGTTATTCCTAGTTTTTCTAGTGTTTTGAAAATAAAGGGGTGTTGTATTTTGTCTAATGCTTTTTCTGCATCGATTGAGATGATCATGTGGTTTTTATCTTTAAGTCTATTGATGTGATGTATTATGTTTATTGATTTCTGTATGTTGAACCAAACTTGCATCACTGCGATAAACCCCACTTGATCATGGTGCACTATCTTTTTGATATGTTTTTGTATTTGATTTGCCAGAATTTTGTTGAGATTTTTTGCATCTCAGTTCATTAAAGATATTGGCCTGAAGTTTTTTTTTTTTTTTTTTTTTTTTGGTTGTGTCTTTGCCTGGCTTTGGAATTAATGTAATATTGGCCTCATAGAAAGAATATGGAAGAGCTCCCTCTTTTTCTATTTCTTGAAATAAATTCAAGAGCATTGATATTAGTTCTTCTTTGAAGAAGAAGTTCTTTGTAGAACTCGGCTGTAAACCCATCAGGTCCTGGGATTTTTCTAGATGGTAGCTTTTTGATGGCGTCTTCTATTTGCTCGCTTGAAATTGATCTGTTTAAATTGTGTATATCCTCCAGTTCCAGTTTGGGCAATTCATACGTCTCTAAAAATTTGTCAATGACTTCAACATTTTCTATTTTATTAGAATACAAGTATTCAAAGTAATTTTTAATTATCTTCTGTAAATCTGAGGTGTTTGTTGTGGTATTTCCTGTTTCATCACAAATGTTAGTCATTTGAGTTTTTTCTCTTCTTCTTTTCATTAGCATTGCTAAGGGTCTGTCAATTTTTTTAAAATTTTTTTCGAAGAACCAACTTTTAGTTATGTCAATTCTTTTAATTGTTTCCTTAGTCTTAATTTCATTAATTTCAGCTCTGATTTTAATTATTTCCTTTCTTCTACTGCTGTTAGTGTTGATCTGTTCTTTTTTTTCTAGTGCTTTGAGGTGTGATGTTAAGTCATTTATTTATTTATTTTTATTTTAAGGAATGAACTCAGTGCAATGAATTTTCCTCTTAATACTGCCTTCATAGTGTCCCAGAGATTTGTATATGATGTATCTGTGTACTTACTTACCTCTAGAAATTTTTAAATCTCCTCCTTGATGTCTTCTTCAACCTCTTGTTCATTCAGTAGTATGTTGTTTAGCTTCCAGTTGTTGGAGTAGGATTTAAAAAAAAATTTTTTTTTTCTTGTTTTATCATTGATTTCCAATTTCACCCCATTATGGTCTGGTACAATGCAAGGTAGTATCTCTACATTTTATCTTTGCTGAGAAATGCCTTGTGGCATAATATATGGTATATTTTGGAGAAGGAGCCATGTGCTGCTGAGAAGAAAGAGTATTCACTTACTGAGGGATGAAATATTCTGCATAAGTCTGTTAGGTCTAAGTTATTAATTGTTTTAATGAGGCCTAAAGTTTCTTTATTTAGCTTTTGTTTGGATGATCTATCCAGTTTTGAGAGAGGTGTGTTGAAGTTCCCTAGAATAACTATGTTGTGGTTTATTTTACTCTTGAACTTGAGAAGGGTTTGTTTGATGAATGTAGGTGCTCCATTATTTGGGGCATATAGATTTATAGTTGTCATACCTTGTTGATGAATGGTTCCCTTAATCAGTAAGAAATATCCATCTTTGGCTTGAAGTCTACCTTATTTGATATGGCAATGGAAACCCCTGGTTGCTTCTGTGGCCCATGTGAGTTGTAAGATTTTTCCCAGCCTTTCACCTTCAGTCTATTGATGCATTTTTCTATGAGGTGGGTTTCTTGGAGGCAGCATATTGTTGGGTCATTTCTTTTAATCCAGTCTGACAATTTGTGTCTTTTGAATAGTGAGTTTAGGCCATTAACATTCAGGGTTATTATTGAGATGTGCTTCATATTCCCATACATTTTTATTTGTTTATGGTATTTAACTTGACTTGGTTTCTCCTCTGGTTTGTATTTCCTTTAGTTTAATATCTCCCTTTGTTGATTTTCATTGTTATTTTTCTTTTCTTCTTCATGGAATATTTTGCCCAGGATGTTAAGAAGTGCTGGCTTTCGAGTTGTGAAATCTTTTAACTTTGGTTTGTCATAGAAGGTTTTTTATTTCATCTTCGAATCCAAAGCTTAATTTTGCTGGATATAAGATTCATTGTTGACATCCCTTTTCTTTCAGAGCTTGAAATATGCTATTCCAGGATCTTATAGCTTTTAAGGTCTTGGTTAAAAAATCTAAACATAGTCTAATTGGTTTCCCCTTATATGTAATCTGCTTCCTTTCTCTTGTGGCTTTTAATATTCTCTCCTTGTTCAGTATAATAGGTATTTTCATTATAATGTGCCTTGGTGCAGATCTGTTGTGATTTTGTACGTTTGGTGTTCGGTAAGCCTCTTGAACTTGGTTTTCCCATTCATTCCTCAAGTTTGGAAAATTTTCTGCTATTATTTCATTGAATAGATTATTCATTCTTTTGGCTTGCAACTCTGCACCTTCCTCTACCCTAATCACGCTTAAATTTGGTCTTTTTATGTTGTCCCATATTTTTTGAATGTTCTTTTCTTGATTTCTTATAATTTTTGCTGTGTGTTCTAAATTTTTTTTCCCAGATTGTATATCTTCTCTTCATTATCTGAGGTCCTTTCTTCCAAGTGGTCTAATCTATTGGTGATGCTTTCAATAGAGCATTTAATTTGGTTTATTGATTCTTTCATTTCCAGAATTTCTGTTTGGTTTCTCTTTGGAACCTCTATCTTTCTATTGAAGTAATCTTTTGATTCTTGTATTTTTTTTGAAGTTCTTTGTCAAAGAGATCTTTTACTACCTGTATTTGCTCTCTCATCTCCTTCTTGAATTCATCGTTGAGCTCCATAAACATTTGATTATGTATTTCCTGAATTCCTGTTCTGACATTACATCTACTGTGCTTGCCAGGGAATCTGCTAAGGAGGTATGTTGATTTGTTTGGGACATTTTCTTCCCTTATTTTTTCATATTGCTTGTGTGTGTTCTTTTCTAGCATTGTGGAACCTTGACTTTTTCATTTTTACCTTAAGGCCTAATGATGCTCCTGTTGTACAATGCTACCAGCTCCCCTTATATATACTTGCACCTTAAAACCAAACATTTCATATTCAGCTAATCACAATTTGATCACAATTTACAGAATTAGAGAATTTAGATATTGTCTCCAATGTACTCTGAATGTTTGTAATGGGGTTTGTAATTTCAGATATTGGATACAAAGTTGATATGCTTGGGAGGAAGGAAGTAAGGATATTGCATCCCCCCCTTAGGAAGTGTAAAACAGAAATCTATGGAAGTTGTTTAATATCAGCAGAAGAGGGAGGAAAGGAATTTGAGTGAACAATTTAGTGTAAAGATTGATGTATATTTAAGCCAAGCTTATGCAAATTTTGAGAGAAATAAAAAAAATGTCAGGGTAGTAGGAGTTAGTGAAAGAGAGAAGAGAGAGCGAGTAAAAAAAAAATAGTGAGGAAACTATATATAACACCACTTTGATGTATTATTCAGTTGCCCCAGTTCTAAAATTCCTAATTCCTGTATAAAACTTGTTTTCATCTCTGTTGAGAATGCAGGGGCAGGGTGTAGATAAGAAAGATGAGGGAAGAAGAAAAGAGGGAAAAGAAGGAAAGAAAAAGGGAAAAAAAAAAAAAAAAAATAAGAAAAACTAAAAACAAACAAACAAAAATAAATAAAATAAAAACAAAGTCGAACACACAAGTCTCAATTAGGTAGCCTTTAGGGAAGCTATTCTCTTCCTCTCTCAGCTTATTAAATTAGCTGTCCCGCAGATCGGCCCTGGCTGATGTGGAGAATTTGTGGGTGGAGTCAAGTCTGCATACCTGGTTATCGAGGAACGATGCTGGGGATGGGGTTTTAGGTGACTGGCACTGAAAATCAATCCGTCCAGATGGTGTCTACTCTCTGTCCTCTTCCAAAGTTGAAGGGTAACAGGGGGTTGTCACACTGGACTCAGATATGCGATCCCCCGCTGGCTGTTGATGGCCCTCCCAGTCGCGGGTTTCTCCTTGTCTGCTCGCTGGTTTCCGCGTGCTGCTTTCTCTCCCTTGTTCCTTCTTTCCCCATTGTGCTGTTTCTGCTGGCTTCACTGCTGAGGGTCACGCCCGGCCGGGTGTGGATTCTTTCTTTCTTTTTTTTTTTTTTTTTTTCCTGTTGGCAAGTTTAGTACTTTTAAAAAAATTTTTATTTATAGTAGTATGTATTACAGTTCATACTATACATATAGAGCATCTTTTTACACAAAACAGTTTGTATACAAAGTATATTTGCAGCATTCAAGTCTTCAATCATGCATTTAGAATAATGATATCCGTCTTATTCAATCACTTTTTCCCCCTTCCCCCCTTGCTTTCTCCCTTCCCCTCCCTTCCCTTTGACCATTATAGTGTTCCTCTAATCCTCCTATGTACCCCTACCCAACAATACTGTGAACCGGCTTCCTTATACCAGAGGAAACATTTGGTATTTGGATTTTTGAGATTGACTGATTTCACTTAGCTTAGGTCAAATACATTTTTGCCAAAGTTATACATTGTATAAAATTATGCATTTTGGTTTCAATTTAAGAAAAGAAGCAAGTTTTTCCCTTCATTAAGAACTAGAATATTTTGTGGATCTACAATAGTGAGAAAGACTGAAATCACTTAATAGTGTAAAGGCAATACATGAACAATGCCTTCCAACAAGACATAAACTATTTTTAACATGAAATTTTCATTCATTTATTTAAAAGACATTCAAATTATTTTTAAAATCAGAAAATACAGAAAGAAAAAGAACTCTCTCTAGTATACCTCCAGGAAGCTAATTTCTCTAGAAAGAGGCACTTGTAATCCAGTCTCTTTTCTGTTATGCAAATGCTCATATGTAGACAACAGCCAATTAAATGTTTTATATTCCTTTCTAAAAACAATTAGTATACATTGCTTTTTAAGTGAATTTTAAATATACCTTCCTTATATATCAGTACATGTGAACACAGTTTGGACTCACCCATTCTTTAACAAGTTCAATTAAATCCAATGGGATGGATGTAAATATCTTTAAATAATAAGCAAAATGGTCCCTTTACTGGACATTTTGTCGTTCTTTAAAATAACCCTGGAATCTAAAATATTTTTTTATTCTGTATCTGACATGAGCATGCATATCAGCAACATCAGGTCTTACACATAAAGTTACTGGGTCAAAAGGTAAACATGTAAGTAATTTTGATACAATTTGCCAGAACAGTTTTCTGATTCTTACTAGCACAAGTGGTGGTATGAAAGAGCCATCTTACATGCATGAAAACATCAGGCCCTTCCTGAAAGGTGACAGGAAGGAATGGGACAGTGGCTATATGCCTCCAGGTTCTGATGAACTCTGTCAGCTCAGGAGTGACACTAGGTTTGTGGTATGAGAATGCACCTCTCTATGATTCACTCAGTCTTACCGGATTTTGCATCAATACAGCAACACAAAACTAACATGATTTCAAACTTACTGAAAGGATCAATGAAATACATAATTTTCCATGTCTTTCTCTATTACTGAGCATGACAACATGCAGCTAGATGTCCACCTCTGTGAATCAGCACAAATGGGCTGAGGATTGCAGAGCCAACTGTCAGTAACTCTGTGCACTTATTGCTATGGAATCCTTCTTTAAGGAGAAAACTGAACATAAAGAAATAAAACTATAAAACTGAACATAAAGAAATTAAAAAAGAAAAAAAACAGAGCATCAGAAGGAGAACACTTTTAGCAGCTTTCACCTCAGGGGGAAGTGTGTAGAGGAGCTTGGAGGTCTGAAGGTAAAGAATGTGCAGGTGGTACATATAGAGAAAAAATGTCATGTGTCTGATGTCCCAGCACATGACACCCTGGAATACAGCATCTCTTAAGACAATAAGAATGAGAAAATATAAGCTGATTATCCAGCTTCCTGGTAGAAAATAACAGTAGTGGTTGCTTTTACTAAGTTATGATGTGTTCATGCTGCTTATATTATTGATGTAAAATGTTAGGTTCATGCTTATCAAGGAACTGAGTATCCAAAAGAAGGGAAACAAAGGAATGGTATGTCATGCAGACCTGGGCTCGAGCCTTCCCCACCTGGAGGCTCTGGGACTGGTGGTGATAGTCTGGACCACTGCGAGGAGACTGGTGGTGCTGATGGACAGGCCCTGGGCCACCCTTTCCAAATAAATCACAACCTTACAGCCTACATCACCTAGGAGGTTATGAAAAACAAATCTGGCCATTGTTCTTGGTGTTCCTTTAGTAAAAAGCATTACAATATTTATAAAAGCCAAGTTGATGAGGATAAGGTGTATAGATTTCTTCTGAATACCTCTAAAATAGTAAATCCAGTTCACAAGAACAAAGATGTTCCCAGCTCTGCCACATCCTGTCAGAAACCCTAGACCAGGTTCAGAACTACCTCTAGGTAGAGAAGCTTGAAAGCAGCAGACATCTTTGTGAAGAAAGCAATAACAGTAGTTGTGTGTCTCTGTAGAGAACACTTCACTTTAGCAATTTTGAGAATCAGGGCACAGTAGAGCTGACTCTGTCCAAAAAACTATTGCTATTCCTTCTTCTGTGGCACTCTTTCTGTTTTATTCCATAGTTCTGAAATGTCATCTTAAAAAATTGTATTAGAAGTTCTGAGGACTCCTTGATTCTCAAGCTTTGCCTAAGCTCACAGCCACGTCTGCACCAGAACTATGGTGCATTGAATCCCAATCTTGAGAAGATTTAGGGCAGAGGTTCAGTGACTGTGGGAAATTTTGCAACCAGTATGCAAGGATATCATTGTTTGGAGCCCTCAGGGCAGGATTCATCCAATTGAATATGCAGTGGAAGCTGTAAAACAGGGTTCAGTCTTGGTCTGAAATAAAAAACCCATGCAGTGTTGGTTGCACTGAAGGGGGAACAGTCAGAGCTTGCAGCTCACCAGAAAGAAATTCTCCATGTTAACAACCATAATGGTATCTCAATTTATTCTTTGTTTTGAAATTTTGTCATCTTAACTCTATTATGTAGTTAACATTTTGTTTTCTGATTATGTTTACTTGAGTTACTGAATGCCTCCAGTATTGAATGTCCTTTACATGACTAAGATTTGGGGGGTTTCTGACAAAAGTTCATTGAATATACTTTCTTTGCCACATTAGGCATCTACTTTTTACTCAATACCTATGAGACTTGTTAGGTCTTCTAATGTTTTCCAGAGATTTTGTACATTTTATTCATAGTTTCTTATTTTTCATTACTATCTGACTGTTTTAGTTCATCCACCTTATCTTTATGAAATTTTGTCATTTGATTTTTCTGGTCTATTGTTTAAGCTTTCCACTGAGCTTTTTATTTGACTTATTAAGCTTTTTTATTTCCAAGTTTTCTGTTTGTTTCATTTTCAAAATGTCTATCTCTTTATTGAATTTCTCATTCATATTCTGTCTTGTCCTAATACACTCACTTGTTTTTCTGTGTTCTCTTGGAATTCATTGATGTTTTTATAATCGTTCTTTTGAATTCTTTCCCCAGATTTCACCATCTTTAGTACTGTTATGGTTTGGATGTGAGGTGTTTCCCAAAGCTCAAGTGTGACAAAACACAACAAGGTTCAGAGGATAAATGATTAGGTTATGAGAGCCTTAAAACAATCAGTGATTAATCTCCTGATAGAATTAAAGAAGGTGGGTAGTGTGTGGCTAGAGGAGGTGGTAATTGGGGGCATGCCTTTGGGGTATATATTTTGTATCTGGCAAGTGGTGTCTTTCCTTCTGTGCTTCCTGATCATCATGTGAAAACCTTCCTTGTGCCACACTCTTCCACCATGATGTCCTGCCTCACCTTGTGCCCTGAAGAATGGAACTGGGTGTCTATGGACTAAGACCTCTGAAACAGTGAGCACCCAAATAAAATTTTTCTCCTCTACAATTTTTCTGGTCGGGTCTTATAGTCAAATTAGTGAAAAATCTGACTAAGAAAGGTAACTTTGGAGTCAATTGATAAGGAATTATGAACTTTAGGATGAATCATGTTGCCCTGTTTTTTTTTTTTTTTTTTTTTTTTCAGATTTCTTGTAGTTCTATTTAAGATTCGCATATCTGTTGAGTTGAATTTTTCTTCCACATTTATGTGAAGACCTTTTTGAAAGCACAGCCTTCTCTTGATGGTGTGTCCTGGCATATCAGATCGTTGGGAAGTATCTAATGTACCTCTTAGTAGCTTTTGTAGTATAGTTTTCACGTTACTTCTTTGGTGGTGATTAGTGTATTTTGACGGTTCACATTGTGTTAGAGCCTGAGGATCCCACATTCTCTGCTGGTCTCACAGGAGTGGGGGCCTTCTAGTGTATCAGGTAAATGGGTTGTAGACAGAAGTGTATATGGAGTATACCTTCTGTAAATATTCCTCTGGTATGGTCAGCCTTATGTTCTGAAAGTGATAGGAGTGACCTATGCTGAGATCTCCCACCCCAAATGTGTTGTACCTAGAGTTTTATTTTTTCTTCTCTCTCTCTATTATTGCTGTAGGAATAGATATATGGAAGTGGATCTTTTTTTTTTCTTTTTAATTTTTATTTATAGTAGTATGTATTACAGTTCATACTATACATATATAGCATCTTTTTACACAAATCAGTTTGTATACAAAGTATATTTGCAGCATTCAAGTCTTCAATCATGCATTTAAATTAATGATATCCGTCTTATTCAACCTGGGAGTGTATCTTGAGGTCCCTCCCCAGCTTTACTTACTAGTGGCCTGAACATCATCTGGGTATTTTTTTCTCCCCTATTCTTTGTGTTAACGTTATTGTTGAAATTCAAGCCAAGCAAGGTTGTATATGACTCAAGGCATATTGGTTTTTAGATAGGCTATGAGTGTAGCTTCACATAAGTGCATCTACCCTGCAAACTCAAAGGGTCATGTTTGATCCCCAGCACTTCACAGAGAGGGTGCAATAATTAACAGCAACAAAAATAAATAGCAGTTATCAGATGCAGAATTAATATAAAAACAAGGTACCAACTAGAACATTCACAATATTACAAAAACAGTTATTGTAGGGGAAATTATATAAGTAAATGAGTTTTAAAATATGATAAAATATGCCAAGAATGGTGGCACATGCCAGTAATTCCAGTGGCTTGGGAGGCTGAGGCAGGAGATTTACAAGTTGACAGCCAGCCTCAGCAAAAGCAAAGCACTAAGCAACTCAGTGAGACCCTGTCTCTAAATAAAATAGAAAATAGGGTTGGGGATGTGGCTCAGTGGTCAAGTTCCCCTGAGTTCAATCTCTGGTATCCCCCCAAAAAGATAAAATATGAATAATTAAGGAAGAAAAATGGGAAAAAGAAGGAAAAGTTAGAATATCCAAAAAATGAAAAAGGAGGAGGTGGAACAAAAGTAACAAGTAAAGGCCACAAAGTTAAAAAAAAAAAAAAAAAGGTGAGAAAGTGTATTTGACTATTAAAAGGAGAAAAAAAAGAAAGGAAAATTAACTAAAAAGAAAGAAAAGAAAAAGGGATAGTAAAGAGATAGAGGTGTGTGTGTGTGTGTGTGTGTGTGTGTGTGTGTGTGTGTGTCAATGTGTGTACACAGAAATCATAAATTGCAAAGAAAGTCTTAATGAAAAATTAAAGAATTTTCTCTGCTGAGATGGTCTAAACTGTGTACAAGACTATATATTCACTCTGACAATTTGAATTTTTGTCATTGTCTTGGGCTATACAGCACATAGAGCAAGGGCTGGGGGTTACTTACTATTTAATCCTCTAGTGTTGCTCACCAGTTGCCAGCCGAACTTACTTGGGATTGGGGTTCTTTGGGATGATTCTCAGCGTCCCTGCTCACCAGTAAAAAAGTAGCATAGAATGGAAAGTCCTTTCTGTTGGAGCTTACTGCAGACGGATTAAATCAATACATTCTTGGGTCTGGGCTGGTGTGGATCTCTGCTGCACAAGTGGTATAGGGCACCCCCACCAGAGGCCCAATTGGAGAATGGGGTAACCCACCACCCTGAGTGAAGGGAGCATGGGAGATCCTACTCAATCATCTGACCATGTCTATGACCTTCCAAGGTCCATTCTCTGCATGCAAGTCCTGGGTGCCTGTTCAGTTTCCTGATCCTCTTCATCTAGTTGTTGAAGCTGCCAGACTCAAAGGGAAAGCAAGCCCCATTCTCTTCTGTATCTCTCACCTGAATCTTAGTGCATATATTCTTCAGTGTGCCTGCTTCAGTGGTATCTTGCAGAGGCTACACTGAGACACAAAATATACACTGGCCATGACAGCAGGGCAATGTTTGTTGCAATCTCCAGGGGAAAGAAAAAGAGGGACTTACATTTCCCAAAGAAACAAGTTCAGGGGTTACCTCCACAAGATGGCTCCCCACCACAACACCACGCTTGTAAGGTGAGAAATGAGCAGCATTTCTCAAATGCCAGCTCATTATGTAGCTCCCAGTTCAGCTATGTTCAGACTACCTTTCCGATCTGCAGCTATTTCCACACTGATTTTGTCTCGTATGTCTCTCCCTTTTGCCTTGCATTTCTCCCCCCCTTTGGTATCCTGGCACCATCTGTACAGGCTTGGTGCTGATACACTTTTTTGCCATCTGTTATGAAAACTCTCTGCATCTTTCCAAGTCTCTGACTGTCCAAATTTTAATTACATTAAATTTCCCTGATTTATCCACCTTGATGAGTAGTTGTTCCACAGCTGCTTCAGTTCTGAATTGCAGAGAGTCTGTAAAGTGCTGCTTACCTCTACTCCACCATCTTTCTTTGTGTTTGTCTTTGGTTTTTAGAAACAAGTGCATAGTCTTACATGTGTATTCCAATTAAATTTCTCTTTCTTGATTTGGTCCATCATTCCAACTCCTTCAGATAGTTTTAGTTACTTAATCCTATCCAAACCCCTGTTTCACCATGAACTTTACAAGGTGGGTGCTTAATAAATATCGCTTAACTGAATGAGTTTGGATGGGATAGGGAAGGGTTTCAAGTCCATTACAGCTGAGATGACATCAGCAAGTTCCTTCTTTGGGGTTACTGTGAATATTTGATTGATGATACTAATAATGACCATTAGGTACAGACCTAGTAGCTAGTTGGAAGAACCTCTCTGGAGCCTGGGAAGTACAATTAATAAACTTCTTAACACTCATGTGAAGCTAAGGATTCTGTAAGATTGAGGCTACAATCTAGAATAATGGTAACAGCAATACATTTCCAAGCTGTTACATTTGTACAGTCCTTGACAATTTTCAAAGCATTTTTACATTGTTTTGTAATTTGATCCTAAGAACAACCAGTGCAACAGAGTAGATTACAATTGGAATAAATATCGGGTACCACTTCTTCCTCTTGACTACTCAGATTAGAGGAGAACTATATAGGTCGTTTGGATCAAACCCCTGACTTTGTGTAGGACCCACTCGATCATACCACACATGGGTATAGAGTAGCAAATGATAACATTAGATATGCTTCATTTAATTGTTTTAATCACACAGTGGGTATTTAGTAGAAAATTTGAGATTGATTGCATCTGTTTTTGTACCATCTCTACCAATCCATATTTTTTAATAGTAGGGTTTGCGATCTGAGCCTTTCCTCATTCTCTGATCCTTTATTTCATGCTCATCATAAGTATGAATTCCAGAATAATTTTTTATATAAACCTGAATGAGTCTCTTTAGACATTTGGACTTATGTGTCTGCATATAATGTCATTAGAAGTATAAGTAGCAGGGAGTTAGACTAGTCACAGAACGTGGGTGATCATGGTGGGAATATCAGGAGGCTGAAAGGCAAAATTCTGAGCACTCCCTTGACCCAGAAAGGCTTTTTTAAATCTATGTTTCAAATGGTAGTTCCATTTCTTGAAAACAATAAGAAACAAAAACTCAAATTCTACACTAGATGATTTTATAAATCCTGTTCACCTTTGACCTTTTGTGATTTTATGATCTAGAATATAGATGAACAGTAACTGAGTGGAAAGAAAATGGGTTTTTTAAAAAAATTTATTTATAGTAGTATGTATCACAGTTCATACTAAACATATATAGCACCTTTTTACACAAAACAGTTTGTATACAAAGTATATTCGCAGCATTCAAGTCTTCAATCATGCATTCAGAATAATGATATCCGTCTTATTCAACCACTTTTTCCCCCTTCCCCCCTTGCTACCTCCCTTCCTCTCCCTTCCCTTTGACCATTATAGTGTTCCTCTAATCCTCCTATGTACCCCGACCCAACAATACTGTGAACCGGCTTCCTTATTTCAGAGGAAACATTTGGTATTTGGATTTTTGAGATTGACTGATTTCACTTAGCATTATATTCTCCAACTTCATCCATTTACCTGCAAATGTCATTGTTTTATTCTCTTTTATTGCTGAGTAAAATTCCATTGTGTATATATACTACATTTTCTTTATCCATTCATCTAGGTGTGATGTTAAGTCATTTATTTGTTTTTTTTTTCTTTTAATGAAGGAATTCAGTGCAACGAATTTTTCTCTTACTACTGCCTTCATAGTGTCCCAGAGATTTCTGTACGATGTATCTGTGTTCTCATTTACTTCTAGGAATTTTTAAATCTCCTCCTTGATGTCTTCTTTAACCCCTTGTTCATTCAGTAGCATGTTGTTTAGCTTCCAGCTGTTGGAGTAGTATTTTTTTTATTATTATTATTTCTTGTGTTATCATTGATTTCCAATTTCATCCCATTATGGGCTGATAGAATGCAAGGTAGTATTTCTATTTTTGTATATTTGCTGAGAGTTGCCTTGTGACATAATATATAGTCAATTTTGGAGAAGGAGCCATGTGCTGCTGAGAAGAAAGTGTATTCGCTTACTGAGGGATGAAATATTCTATATATGTCCGTTAGGTCTAAGTTATTAATTGTTTTAACGAGGCCTCATGTTTCTTTATTTAGCTTTTGTTTGGATATCTATCCATTGGTGAGAGAGGTGTGTTGAAGTCCCCTACAATAACTGTGTTGTGGTCTATTTTACTCTTGAACTTGAGAAGGGTTTATTTGATTAATGTATGTGCTCCATTATTTGGGGCATATAGATTTATAATTGTTATATCTTGTTGATGAATGGTTCCCTTAATCAGCAAGAAATATCCATCTTTATCCCTTTTGATTAGCGTGGGTTGAAGTCTACCTTATTTGATATGAGAACGGAAACCCCTGCCTGCTTCCGCAGCCCATGTGCGTGATAAGACTTTTCCCAGCCTTTCACCTTCAATCGCTTGATGTCTTTTTCTATGAGGTGTGTTTCTTGTAGACTGCAAATTGTTGGGTTGTTTATTTTAATCCAATCTGACAATCTGTGTCTTTTGAATGGTGAGTTTAGGCCATTAACATTCAGGGTCATTATTGAGATGTGATTCTTATTTCCATCCATTTTTAAATGTATTATTGTATTTAGCTTGATTTGGCTTCTCCTCTGGTTGATAATTCCTTTAGTTTACTATCTCCCTTTGTTGGTTTTCATTGTTATTTTTCTCTTCTTCTTTGTGGAAAATTTTGCCCAAGATGTTCAGAAGTGCTGGCTTTCGAGTTGTGAAATCTTTTAACTTTTGTTTGTCGTGGAAGGTTTTCATTTCATCTTCAAATCTAAAGCTCAATTTTGCTGGATATAAGATTCTTGGTTGACACTCCTTTTCTTTCAGAGGTTGAAATATGGTATTCCAGGATCTTCTAGCTTTTAAGGTCTGGGTTGAAAAATCTGAGCATAGTCTGATCGGTTTCCCCCTATATGCAATCTTCTTCCTTTCTCTTGTGGCTTTTAGTATTCTCTCCTTGCCTAGTATATTAGGCAATTTCATTATAATGTGCCTTGGTGTGGATCTGTTGTGGTTTTGTATGTTTGGTGTTCAGTAAGCCTCTTGAACTTGGTTTTGCCATTTGTTCCTCATGTTTGGAAAATTTTCTGCTATTATTTCATTGAATAAATTACTCATTCCTTTGGTTTGAAACTCTGCACCTTCTTCAACACCAATCACTCTTAAGTTTGGTCTTTTTAAGCTGTCCCATAATTCCTGAATGCTCTGTTCTTGTTTTCTTACTTCTTTTGCCATGTCCTCTCGATTTTTCTCCAGGATATATATTTTGTCTTCATTATCTGAGGTCCTTTCTTCCAGGTGATCTAATCTGTTGGTGATGCTTTCAATTGAGCATTTAGTTTGGTTTATTTCTTCTTTCATTTCCAGAATTTCTGTTTGGTTTTTCTTTAGAATCTCCATCTCCCTATTGAAGTAATCTTTTGCTTCTTATATTTGTTTTTGGAGTTCTTTGTCAAAATGCTCTTTTACCGTCTCTATTTGCTCTCTCATCTCATTTTTGAGTTCATTCTTAAGATCCATAAACATTTGGAATATGTAATTTCTAAATTCTGTCTCTGGCATTTGACCAACTGTGCTTGCCATGGAATCTACTGAGGGGGCATGTTGGTTGGTTTCAGCCACTTTCTTCCCTTGCTTCTTCATAATGCTTGTGTGTCTATTCTCCTAGCACTGTGGGACCTTGCCTATTTAGATTTCACCTTACAGCCTTATGTTTCTCCTGTGGTACTATGCTGTCAGGTCCCCTTATAAATACCTTACAATTTAAGCTCTAACACTTTCTTTACAGCAAATCCCAGTTTGATCACAATGTACAGCTTTAGTTAACTCAGGTATTGTTTCCAATTTACTCTGTATGCTTGCGTTGGGGTTTACAGTTTCAGTATTGGACACAGAGATGATATGTTTAGGAAGAAGCAAGTGAGGTTACTGAGATGTTCTTTCTTAGGAAGTATAAAAATAGAATTCTATGGAAGTGGTTTAATATCAGCAGACAGGAGAGAAAAGCGAATGGAGTGAGCGATTTAGAGGAAAGACGATTTATATATAAACCAAACTTATTTAGCCTTTGAGAGAAGAAAAATAAAGAAAGATGGAAAAGAAAAAATAAAAAGGAACAATGAGAGATAACAAAGAAGTAAGAATTAGTGTAAGAGAGAGGAGAGAGAAACTGAGTCAAGAAAAATAGAGAGTAAACTATATATAACACGGCTTTTCTGTATATTTCAATTGCCCCAGGCCTAGAAGTCCCAATTTCTGCGTATACCTTGTTTTCACCTCTGATGAGTACACAATGACAGGGTGTAAATAGATAAGATGAGGGCAGAAGAGACTAAAGTGAGAAGGGAAGAAAGGAAAGAGGAACACAGACACACAAATAATCACACTATCAAAACAAAAACAAAAACAAAAACAAACAAACAAACAAACAAAAAAACAGAGTCAAACCCAGGAACAAATCTCAAATAAACAGGACCCTGGAAAGCCCTTCCAGTTTAAGCCAGTTGTCCTGGACCATGCCCAGACAGTCACAGTGGAGTCTAGTCTGCAGTTTTGGTCAGCGGCAGATTGGCACAGAGGAATAATGGCTGGGGGGTGGGGGGGGGTCTCAGTACGTGAATAGCACCAAGAAAGGGTTCATCCAAAAGGCACGCATTCCCCAAGCCTTCTCCCAGTTATAGCTCTTGTGGTTGTTGCGCTGGCCTCAGGCAGGCCCTTCCCTGCGGGCTGCCTGTGCGCATCTCACCCAGGTGTGTGCTGTTCTCCGGGCCCTGGACCGATCCTTGGATGTCTGCAGTTAGCCGCAGCCCTCCTCCAAAATGGCAGTGCCTTTCCTGGTCCCAACAGTAGTACCCCCGGACCTGTGTGTCACTCCGAGGCGTGCAGGTCCTGTTCGGCAATTTACGCAAAAAAGTCTGTGAGGCCGCTGCTCGCGTCTGGCTTTCTTTTTATTCTGTGCTGTTCGAGGCCATGGTCTGTACTTCTCGTACTGCAATGCTACCACGGCAGCTGCGCCGGTAATGCTGGTTCGGTTTGTGGGCCACTGGCACTGGACTTCATGCATTGGTGGTCTGGAGTTTGTTGTATTTCACCATCTAGATGTGCGTGGATGTCTCAGCTCCCTTCCAGTTGCGGGAGTGTTGCTAGAAATCCGTTCAGTCTTCCCGGTAAGCCTCTTTTAGTGACGGTCTCCCGAGAGTGCTTCTCTGCTGTCCGCCATCTTATCTGTATCTCCGAAAATTGGCTTTAATATCTAACAAGATTAAATTGAGACCCTTATGGTTTAGATTTGAGGTGTCCCCCCAAAAAAAATAAAAAAACAACTCATGTTTTAGACAATGAAAAAATGTTTACAGGTGATATGATTGTATTATGAGAGTCTTAACATAATCTGTGCATTAATCTCTGATAGGGATTAACTCAGTGGTAACTAAAGGCAGGTGGGGTGTGGTTGGAAAAGGTGGATTCCTGGGGGCATACCTTAGAGTTATACAGTTTGCCCTGGTTGAGTGGAGCTCTCTTTCTCTCTGCTTCCTGGGTGCCATGTTCCCTGCTGCTTTTCTCTGCCACTCACTTTGACCATGATGTTCTGCCTCACCTCGTGCCCCCAAGGAATAGACCAGGCTGTCTATGGACTATGGACTGAGACCTCTGAAACTATGAGCCCCAAATAAACTTTTCCTCTGTAAAGCTGTTCTTGTCAGGTCTTTTGGTCACAGCAGTGAAAAACCTCACTAAAACAGCCACTAGAACTTACAGTTGTGTGTTGTTAAGCAAGTTATTTAACTCACTGACTTCAGTTTTTTATCTGTAAAATGGGTTGTTGTGAGATTTCAATGAGGTGGTGGCTAATTTTCAGTTACTTATTAATTTTGGTGTACCAATTGAGTCACACAAATTGCATAATTTTTCTTCATAGCATGCACCACTACTTGACATTTTATTACATATATTTATATCTTACACTATTTCATTCAATGAATTACCATATTTAATATGCACTTTGAATTTATTTAGCATTATCATCTCTTTAAATATAGAGAAATATAAACTCATGGGTACAACAATTTTATTTTTCCAAATGACACAATTGGTAAATAGGAGAGATGTGATCCAAATTCATGGCCACATGACTCTGAAGCAATAATTTTAACCTTCATGTTTTTTGTCTCTACCAAATGGTCTTAAAGCTGACCTTTTGTAGCCTATGTGAAATCTCTCCACCAGCCTATTCCCGAGTTTCATTGGAACTCTTTGCATGTCTATCTAGTAACAAAGTCCTCTTCTCCTTTTTTTCTTCTACTCTTGTCTCCATGTTGCCTGCTTGGGACTTTTCCCCCCATTTTAGAACATCAGTGTAATTAGAAGCCTCCTGTTACACAAGTTGTTGGAGATTTGGGATCATGGTGGACAATGATTTCAGTAGCAAGAATAACCTAAATGACTGCCTTTCAAAATTTGGCTGGGGCACCTGGAATTTAAGTTTATCCCATTGGGTGGGGACCTTTAACTAGTTTTCATGTGATTTGTTGTATCACTGGTGGTATTTCTCCCAGCATAGATCTGAATAAATTGTGGATGACTGAGGGAAAGCTGTAAAACACCTAGGAATGTTCTTACTACCAGGGAGGTCTGAAACACCAGAAAGTTCAATAAAAATGATGAAGGATTTTGATGATGGTGTGTTCTTGACCTCATCTAACAAGAGAAACTCATGTACATCTTGATAATCAACAAAATGTAGTACAGTTGAGTTTAGACTTCAGTAGCTTAGCTGTTTGCATGAGTATTTCACTAGATTCTAAAGGCTTGACCTTATTGAAAAGATAGTATAGATATATGTATGAGAGTTTTCTGGGGACCCAGAAACTTAAGGTCAATGATTTGTCTTTAATTTTGACAATGGGAAGAGAGATAGGGCAATGAGATGTCAAGCTGTATATAAAAGAAATTCAATTGCTTTATGAAGGATAGAAAGCACTGGGAATGGACCTGGTTTTGGGTTATTCAGTGAATATAAGTCTAACCTGTTTTGAAAGAATTAGGGAAAGCTCCTGAATGTCCAGTATGGGGATGAAGAGCCTGTAGTCTATACAGCATTGATTCATGTGATACTGGAAAGCTATACATTCCTAATGCTTCTCCAAATTACTCACACCTGAGCCATTATACCTAAAATTCAAACCATTAATTTTTTTAAGATGAAAAATTCATTCTCTATTATAGCACAATCACCTCTGATATACAATTTACTTTTAGGTGCTCTTGTTTCAAACAAATGATTAATCTTTTTTTTTTACTGTTTTTTTTAATTGCCTCATTTTTATTGGTGCATTGCGGTTGCAAATATATTTTTTTAGTTGTCAATGGACCTTTATTTTATTTATTTATATGTGGTGCTGCTGATCGAACCCAGTATCTCACACATGCTAAGCAAGTGCTCTATCACTGAACCACAAACCCAGTCCCCTGTTGTACATATCAACAGGATTTGTTTCTACATATTTGTACATGCACAAAATATAACAATATAATTTGTCCAATATTATTCCTCAGCATTCCTCCCTGCCTCCCGCCCCTGGATTCCTTTCCTCTACATATTTCCCTTTAATTTTCATGAGATACACCCCTACCTTTTTTCCCTTTTTCCTTTCCAGCTTCTGCATATTAGAGAAAACATAAGACCCTTAACCTACTGAATTTGACTTATTTCACTTAACATAATATTCTCGAGTTCCATGCATTTTCCTGCAAATGACATAATTTGATTTTGCTTCATGGTTGAATAAAACTCCATTTTGTGTATATATAACACATTTTCTTTGTCCTTTCATCTGGTGATGGACACTTAGGCTGGTTCTATAATTTCACTATTGTGAATTATGCTGCCGTAACAGTATTTCATCAAGATTCCTCTTAAAGGTGCTGAGTACAAGGGACATGGACTAGAAAAAAATTTGAGGAATATCTGAATGGGCAGGATCTGCTACCTATCCAATAATGGGTGAAGACAGGATCTTGAATAACATAATGGTTTCAGGAGAGTAACTTGTTTCCTGGATTATAAATTCTTCATTTTCTTATATTTGTTTTGAATGTGGATATACTTTTGCCTCTAGAAGCTCAAGGAGATAGATCTTAGCTTAATACCAGGGAGCAGATTAAAGAAGGCTACAGATTCTTGATACTCTTTCAATTGAGAGATGAAGTCTATCTCCCCTTGCATCTGGGTAAGCTCTAAGATACTTCAATTGATAGAATATGATGAAAGAATTTCTATGCCAATTTAAGGAAGTAGGCCCTAATACTGGCAGCTTTCAATTCATGTCCCTTGAATACTGGCAGCTTTCAATTCATGTCCCTTGAATACTTTCTATGAACCCTGAGCTGTCATGTAAGAAATGTAATTAGCCTGAGATCACCATACTAGAAAGACTACATTTGGCAATCTAGCTTATCGTCCCACCCGAGCCCGGCCTTCTAGCATTTCCAGTTATGGAACCAGATAAATAAAGTCATCTCATCATCTTTGGACAAGTCCATATCACAGTTGAATATCACCAGGTGATCTCAGTCAATACCAAGGGTAAAAGAATGAATCCCAATCAATAACAACCACAAACTATAAAAAATTTTGTTGTGTTTTAAGCTGCAAATCTCATTCAAAAACATCCTCAAAAACATCCAGAATAATGTTTAACCAAATATTAGCACAGTGGGCCAGACAAAGTTGACATGTACAATTAAACATCACATCCTTCTCTTTCTCTCTCTCTCCACAAATTCAAATTCAGTAGGCATGGAATTGGCCTCCTCAATCTATATTTATGTGGTGATTAGGATTAAACCCAAGTACTTTTACATGCTAGGCAAACATTCTACTACTGAGATACATCTCTAGCCCAGGAATATGTATTTTTAATAAGCTCTTCAGATGATTCTGATCTTAGCCACGTTTGGCACCCAGTGCAGAAACCTAACTCTAAGTTCTCTTCCAACCCTGAGTCCATGAATGTATAAAAAGTTTTATCTCACTCCAGTTGGAATGGCAATTATCAAGAATCCAAGCAACAATAATTGTTGGCAGGGATGAAGGGGGAAAGGTACACTCATACCATTGCTGGTGGGACTGCAAATTGGTGCAACTAATCTGGAAAGCAGTATGGAGATTCCTTAGAAAACTTGGAATGGAACCACCAGTTGACACAGCTATCCCACTCATAGGTCTATACCGAAAGGAATTAAAATCAGCATACTGTAGTAATGTAGCCACATCAATGTTTATAGCAACTCAATTCACAATAGCTAAACTGTGGAACCAACCTAGATGCCCTTCAATAGATAAATGGATAAAGAAACTGTGATATATATACACAATGGAATATCACACAGCATTAAATGATAATAAAATTATGGCATTTGCAAATAAATGGATGGAGTTGAAGAATATCATGCTAAGTGAAGTAAGCCAATCACCAAAAACCAAAGGCTGAATGTTTTCTCTGATATGTGGATGCTGATCCATAATGGGGGAGGGGGAGAGAAAAATGTAGGAACTTTGGATTAGGCAGAAGGAAGTGAAGGGTAAGGGGGGATACAGGGGCAGGAAGGATGGTGGAATGAGATGGACATTATTACCCTATGTACATGTATGAATGCTGTGATTCTGTATCATGTACAACCAGAGACATGAAAAGCTGTGCTCCATTTGTGTACAATGAGTTGAAATGCATTCTGCTGTCATGTGTAATTCATTAGAACAAATAATAAAAACAATAAAAGGCAGAAGTCCCACCAGCTAGGAAGGCTAAGGCAGGAGGATCGTGAGTTCAAAACCAATGGTGAGGCGCTAAGCAACTCAGTGAGACGCTGTCTCTAAATAAAATACAAAATATGGCTGGGAATGTGGCTCAGTGGTCAAGAGCCCCTCAGTTCAATCCCCAGTACCCCTCCCCCAAAAAGTTAGTGCAGAAGTAATCTGGTTCAATTTCATTGCCATTCCTACCGGGTCCTTACTTGGTACCAGGCTATTGCTACAAAATATTGATCCATGCTCAACCCTGGGGAAAATCCTCCAGGGATACTAACTCAGTCCCTGTGATGTCATTCTCCAGAGCTACTATTTCAGATGGACATCTGGGCCAACTGATCACTTCTTTGGCCAATTCTTCAGACATGGGACTTGGGACTTTACCGTGAAGAAGTTATTTCATACATTCCTCTGTTTATAAGGAAAACTATATTTTAGACCTCAGAGGAGAATAAATATGTAGCCTTTATCCAATGATAAATATGACTTTCTGTTAGCTCAATCTATGATGGCCTGGGCATTAGTCTTCTATCCTGAATGCCAGCTGAATGTCTTTGCTGAACCTTCCTATTCAAGGAATTGGAGATAATAGTTAAAATATTAATTTAAAAAGCTAACACTTCTTATACACTTAGTATATGGTAAGCAGTTTCAGAATTTATTTATCATGATATTCCTATGATATATGTACCCATCACTCTTATTTTTCACTTTAGGAAACTGAGGCACAAATAAGCAATGTAATCTTCCATAATCACACAGCAAGTGAGTAGTGAAATTGGGATTTGCATTCAGGCAATGAATCTCAGAAGTCTATGTCTTTAGTTTAAGCCTTTTCTGGTTTCAGATGCCCACTTCTGAAGGTACATCTCCCTAAGGAATTAACCAGGCTCAGTTGATTTCCATCAGCTTTATTTCACCAGCTTCTATTTCCTAGAAGAACTCACAGGTCTTTGTGCTCTTACCTCTCCTATTGTAGATTTCTTAGGAACCCTTACTAGCCAGACCCACTAAAAGTCAGAAAATCATAGACTCTTTAATGCTAAAGTCATCCAGTCCAGTGAATCCAAGCCAGAACTACTATAAGAATGAAACAGGTTAAAATGATAGTTCCTGGACAATGCTGTAAGCATCAAGAATATTTGCAGATGGGGATCAGGATCTTGTATTTTTAGCAAGCTAAGCTATTCTGATGATCTCTTGTGTTGGGACTATGTCTGCCAAGGGATAAAGATTTGACTGCTTACCACACCTTTAAGGACCGGGGCTAAACCAAGGGTGTGGCTATGACGTAGCGTGAGAGGCTGAACCGCCTTGCTTGCTGATTGGTTAGTTCTAGGCCTATTTAATGTCAATGCTTGTTCAATAAAGCGAGTTCTTCGGACATCCCGTGCTATATACAAGACTCCCTAGATGTGGCGTGTTATCTGTTCAAACAGGCAGAGGTAAGGCATCTAGCGATTTCTGTCTTAAGCTCGCCCCGCCGGGTGAGTTGCATTCTTCTTGCAGGCAGGAGGAATTCCCTTTAGGGCCCATAAAGGGAAGCAACTCAGAACCTGGCTCTATTCATAACTCGGACCCCGGCAATCTCTAAGTTCTAGGGAATGACATACTTCAATGTTTTCTCCTTTAATCATCTGTAAAATATTCCTACTGCATATTATTTCAGCTCCTGTTTGTGCTATTTGCTCTTTACCACTCCTCAACCCCCCAAACACACATGTTCTTATGAACACATTGGAGACCTGGGTAATGTGAGATCAGCAATGCTAGCAGGGTTCACCTTTCTTTGTTAATCTGAAATCTCCCTCTTTATAACATTTACATTGTTAGTCCTCATTCTGCCATCAAAAGTCAGAGTTAACATGTAATATACCTTGAATTAAATAGTTTTTTCTCTCTCTCCATATATATATATATATATATATATATATAGTTATATATAGTTATATAATACATATATAACTATATAGAGAGCAATATATAGAACTATTTAACTTTCATTGTTGTGGTTGCAGTGCTGGGGATTAAAACCAGGGTTCCATGAAAGATAGGTTAGCACTATATCATTTAGCTACACCTGCACCCAGTCTAGTCCTCTATTATTTTTGAAGAGTGCAAGCCAATTTCCACTAAGTATTCTGTTATCTGGGTGTGAGTATTCTCAGTTTATTCACTGTTTCTCATATGAAAGTTTTGAATTCCTGCATCCTTCTCATCTCCTTTAGACATGTTACATCTTATAGTTTGGTCCCACTTAGAATATGAGATCCTGATTAAGACAAAGTAATTCAGATATAGTATTACTGTTGCTGACAAATGTTTCCTCCTACATTCTGGACATTCTATGTCTATAAATACAGCCTAAAGTGATGTTAATATTTGGAGCAGGCCTCTGTACTCATAAGGGCTTGGAAATATCTTCCATCTCTTTTATGTCTTTCTCACATTAAGACATAAGTGTTGCCAAGCACCATGGTACATGCCTGTAATCCCAGCGACTCAGGAGGCTGAGGCTGGAAGATTGCTATTTCAAAGCCAGCCTCAACAACTTAGCAAGGCCCTAAGCAACTCAGCAAGATCCTGTCTCTAAGCAAAATACAAAAAAAGGGGGGGGGGATGAAGATGTGGCTCAGTGGTTAAGAGACCCTGGGTTCAAACCCCAGTACCAAGAAAAAAAAAGAAAACAAACAAACAAAAAAGACATAAATATCATCTTCATATGTACAAATGTGATAGGATGGATAATTATTCTCCAATGATTTCTACATCCTGATTTCTTGAAACTTTGAATGCTACTTTATATTGAAAAAGGCATTTTTATTAATTTAAGGATTTAAAAATGGCTGGTTTCACTGTAATCAGAAGGGGGAGACAAAAGCATTTGGAGGAGAGAGATTTGAAGATTCTATTGTGTTGACTTTGAAGATGAAAGGAGGGGAAACATGTCAACAAAAGTAGATGACCTCTCAAAACTAGAAAAGGTAAAGAAACAGATTCTCCCATGGAACCTCCAAAGTAAATGAGCCCTGCCAACACCTTGATTTTAGTACAGTGAGATTTCTGTTTATCTTCTGATTTCTAGAACTATAAGGTAATACATTTTATTATTTTAAGCCATTGCATTTGTGGTAATTTGTTATAGCAGCAACAGGAAAATAATAAATATCATTTATTTTGTGGAAATTTTAGAGTGACTGATATGGAAGATTAGATCATCTAGTTCAAACAGCAGGGACACAGAGACAGATGCAGAGACAGATATTTACCCCAAGTCACAGAACATGTTATTGGTAGGCCTGGAACTAGAATCACATCCTACATTTTTGGTTGGGGAATTTTCCCCCATCCATTTTCTTATGTAAGTATCTGCTTTCATGCAACAGGACAGAGCTTAAAGGGCCCTTAAAGAGAAATATGGAATTGAAAATCTTACACTTTCAGAGTATGAACCTGTGGCAAAAGTAGGGAGTAGAACTAGCAAGGAGTGGCAGTGAGTAAGTGCCAAAGCCAAGTATGTGACCCACATCTTTAGATTATTGTGTCTCCAATACACCATGTTGCCTGTCACCTGTCTTTGGACACATGTTTCATTTTCTTTAACTATTCGCAGCCACTTCCTCACTCTAGCTCTCTATGT
Source organism: Tamias sibiricus (assembly GCA_025594165.1). Taxonomy (NCBI): domain Eukaryota; kingdom Metazoa; phylum Chordata; class Mammalia; order Rodentia; family Sciuridae; genus Tamias; species Tamias sibiricus. The sequence goes on from CM046667.1 coordinate 58,749,800, forward strand.
AGCTCTGAGTTAGTGATAGGAGATTATTGAGAGCAGAAATTACTCATGGTTTCTGTGCCAACACAAGCTCGGAATTTGACAGTTTGAAACATTTCACTTTGCAGTCACATTTGTAAATGTCTATTTTGTGCTGGTTTTGTTTAATAGGAAATTAAAAATTTAATTTTAAACTTCAAAATTTATTTTTATCACATTTTGTCTGTAAGAAATTAACGTAAATATTGTTACTATTTGCTTATTTTCCATACTACTGGCTCCATCAGAAATGGAGGAAACCTAAGTTAGTGGGGCTGATGAGAATGCTCAAATAATGTAGAGATGGGGAAAGAGGGCAGGACTCTCAGGACTTCTATTCAGGATTATATCACAGTCCCTGAATTGAAAAACACCTAGATTCAAATCCTAACTCCATGGATTTTTAGGCATGTCTTTTTTAATAAGTCACTTCTGATGAGTTTCCTCACATTTATAGGTGATACTAGCAACAATATTTATCTTTTATAGTTGAAGAAAATATTAAATAAGCTATTAAAGATAAAATGTTTAGTGGAGTATTTGGCACAGAGGAAACACTTGAAAAATAGTACTGGTTATAATTTTGGTAATAGTATTATTTTAACATTGCAGGAATAAAGTTTGGTATGTCCAAAGAAAGCTGGTGAGACTAAGGAAGCCACCTAATTCTTTCATGAGATCAAGTAAATGCTGAGTTCTCTGGGGTTGGACTCACTAGATATTTGCCCCAATGGTTGGACCAGAGTTAGAAGATATACTAAATAGTAGATAAACAGAACTCTGGCCTGGGGATCAGAAACCTTAGGTTCTAGTGTCATATAAGCCATTGCCTTTCTTGATGACCATGAACAATTTACTACCTTTCCTAGGCTTCAATTAACCTCATCAATAAAATAGAAGAACAGATTTGGTAATTAGTTCATTCACTCATTCATTCTAACACCAACAAGTGATACCACACCCTGGTTGATAATATATAGGCAATGAGAAGCCCCTTGATAGTTGAGTGAAATGGTCAGGTTTAGATTTCCTAGACAGACCACTCAGTGAAAAGTGGAAAATGGTCTGAAAAGGGAGAAAAGGGAACAGAGAGACTTTTAGGAGTTTGGTGCAATATGCCATGCATGACCTTTGAGGAAGTTGATGCAATGTGCAGTAATGGCGAGCCCTTGAACTAGGGCAAAAACAGCACCACAAAATAGCCTTCTAACAATAGTTTAAACTCTTTAAATCATGGCATCACTAGACCATGCTTTCAGTTATCCAAGAGGTATTTTCAGATTGTGTTGACCTCATTGTATATATCTCATATATTACCATGTCACTTTTGAACATTTAAAAAATGATATCAGTGATGTGACACACACTGGGAGGTCTGGTATCAGGAGTGTGAAAAGCACGGAGCACTTCAGCTTGCAGCCAGCTGTCATCCTGGCTTCTACTTAGAGGAAGCCAAAATGTACTGCACTTCAAAATATACTTTTTTTTTTTTTTTTTGTACAAGGCCAATGTGTGCAGGGTTGGTGCAGGATGGTGGGGTAGGAGTAATGAGGAGAACTTCAAAGGTTACTACAATTATTGTCTATGTGAATTAATAGTAAGTCCCATTTTTCATACCAGTATTTAGTGTTGTCTGTGCTCTACCTCAGGGCTATGATGTAGTGTGATATATTTTAAATTTTCTTTTTAAGATTTAAACATTTTTTCTCATTATTAAAGAAATGCATTTTCATTGTGGAAAATTTATAAGTACAGAATGCTAAGCATTTATAATAAAATTTATTGAATGCTCTCACAGTGTGAAACTGTGCTAAGCAAACCACATGCATTATCTAATGTAACCCCATAAGAGTCCTGTGAGGTAGATACTCTTAAGTTATCTTTTTTAAGGTTTGAAAACTGGTCAAGCTCATAATGCTAATACATGAATGGTTAGGATGTGAGACTCATTTTGTCTGACTCTAAAGTTTCTATTTTTTTTCTTTTTAACTAAACACACACACACACACAGAGAGAGAGAGAGAGAGAGAGAGAGAGAGAGAGAGAGAGAGAGAAAACCCATTTAGTATCATAGTATCCATAGTCTATCATTCCTAATTTTCTGACATATTATAAAAACAACATGCATATTTGAGAGACAGCAGACTTTAAAGGAAAGGAGAATTATTACCTATCAATTTGATAAATGAAATTATACAGTGCGTGGAATTACTCTAGTGGGTGAAACATTATTATAAAAGTAAATAAGTAATTCCAGAAAATATAAGGATAAACATAAAAATTATAAAATCCATCAGTCAAACTAACCACTATTTGCACACAGTGATATTCTTTTAAAGACATATATTTGTAAAAAAAATATGTGCTTGTTAATATATTTGCAATCAGAAACTTGTTTACTTTATGAGCTTCTCTTTATGCCATAAACTTTAAAAATGTCAGAAAAATATTCTATTAAATATGCTATTGTTTGACATTTATATTCTTTTCCATTTTCTAGCTTCTTAAAGAATGTCACAGTGGATATCGTTTTCCATGCAGACATATTAGCTCCATAGAATTTCATGCATATTTACCATTTTCTAAGAATTAATCATATAGTTCTAGATGATGAAACACAAAGATATTTAGAGTAATGGTGTCAATAACTTATCTTCTCAGATTGAGTTGAATGTAAGGAAGACATCACTGCAAAATGTCTTTAACATGTTGTCACTGATGTTCTAATTGCTATAGACAAGAACTTATTGATAAAAGAGAAAATAGAAATGTGGCTGGGCACAGTGTTGCAAACCTGTAATCCCAGAGGCTCAGAGGGCTGAGGAAGCAGGATCATAAGTTCAAAGCCAGTCTCTGCAATGTGGCAAGGCCTTAAGCAACTTAGTGACATCCTATCTCAAAATAAAAAAAAAAAAAAAAAAGGAAAAGAATAAAAAGAGCTGGAGTTGTGGTTAAATGCCTCTGGGTTCAATCCCCAGTTAAAGAGAGAAGGGGGTAATTTTAAGAAACTATCCTTTGGTACTCTGACAAAGATATTTTAGTATATTCAAAATAAATTTGGAGGAAGTTCACAAGATCTAAAATAATCCCATTATTCATAAATGATGTAAATATTATAAACACTTTTATAAATATATAATTAATCCCCATGTCAGAGCCTGGTCAACTATTCACTAAAATTTGGTTCTTTTCTTCTTTCTGAACACATGTCTATTTCCCAGCTTCTTTTGAAGTTAAATTGCAGCAAAAAGACTGAGCTTTAAGACAATGTGAATGAAAATGGTTGGTTCCATATCCAGACCTTACCTAAAATATTTCCACATTTTCTCTTTTCACTGTTTTGATACATATGGTCACAATAACTTGGGAAGTTATGAATTGAAGATGGTAGAGCCGAATACTGAGAGAGTTGAGGTCTCTAAATCATCACTTGGAGGAAAGCCATTCACTAATAACAACACCCATTGTGAACATTTTTGGGAATAATTAATGAACTTCTACCATGTTTGAGCCATTAAACATTTTGGGTTTATTTGTTACTATAGATAGCATTGCCTTAACTAATATATGATCTTTAATACAATGCATTAAAAATTCTTACAATGCCAAAAATCTTACCTAAAAGCTATTAAGTCACATTAAAGACTGAAAAAGACAAAAAAATAAGGTAGAATTTTAGTTGAAAGAATCATTAGATAAATTTGCTTGGTACTGAAATCAATGGTGGTGAGGAAGCAGGAGAATTTCCCACTGTCTTTAGAAAGAGAAAATGGTTAATAAGATTTAAAATGGAAAAAATTAAAATTAATAACTATATCAAAAGATTTCAAATATGTTTAAATTCTATCTTACATACAAGTAAAGGGGAATATGAAGGAAGGAAGAAGTCAAGGAATGGGGAAGATATAAGCAACAAACACAGAGAAGTTGGAATGCAGACATAGACAAGTAATGAGTGAAATGTCTATTCTAGTGATCATCTCACTTTTGCCTGCTTTTGCCCACAGCAGGCCTTTTATAAGAAGATTTTCCTTGGCTTCAGCCTCCTGTTTGGAAATTAATCCAGAAATCTTTCACCATAGTTTGTTCCCATGAGATCTTGGCATCACAGCCACAGCTAATTAGATCCAAAATTTGAGCCACTTAAAGCATAGGTACCCATTCACATGCTATTCATGGGCAATGACATAATCTGATAAGAGAACTTCATCTAATCCAGGTATTCTAACCCTGGTTTATACTACCAAACCACTAAGATCTTATTCTTGGGACGTTTAAATAAAAAACATACAGGAAGTTAGGCAATAGTATCAAGATTGGTAGAATTAGAAACAGAGTCTCCATGTGGCAGAATACAAGATCAGAAACAGTGTACATCTGAGTCATCTTCTATCCTGACAAATGGGATGGTTCCTATTCTACTTTATACTCCATATGTCCTTAAAATAACTTTCTGTTACCTGAAGTAAGGCAAACGTATCTGTATGCTTTTGTAACCAAAACAACTACTAAAATATCCATTTCAGCATTTAAAAATGCTAAATGATCTTTAGAGTGAAAGCTGGGATTTTTAACTTGGACTGTTATTATATAGTTTAAACAATATGACTTATATGGAATACTTCTCTCAAAATGAAATGGATGTCAATGAAAAAATTGGATTTATGCTTCATGTGTGCCATATTCCATACAATAAAAACTCCCAAAGTTATCTCCAAGTAGCAACTCTTCCCTGAACTTTAGACTTATCTATAAAACCACCTATTTCATAACTCAATTCACATATACATTAAACATTCTTAACTTACTATATCTCAAACTGTACTCAAATTTCTTCTACCCAAGATTTTTCCTACCACAACTCCCCCCATCTCAATGAATAAAAACTGCATACTTCTAGTTGTTTAAAACAAAAGCCTGGCATCCATGATTCCTCTTACACCAACCACAGCCAATTTGCCAGTAAGACATATTTGCTTTACTTTCAAAATATATCCAGAATCTGACTACCTCTAATCACCTCCAGTGCTACCACCCTGGTTAAGCCATCATTGTCTTCCACATTAATTTATACATTAGCCTCCTTATAAATGTCCAAAACTGGACACTTTTCCTTTTACAATATCATACTTTGGAGAGTAGCCAGAAGATAAGATGGTCTAGAATTATGTCCTTGCTTCTCCTGGTCAAGTAAAAAATAAATGCTAGGAATAAACAAAGTAAGAGACAACCCAAAGGGAACTTGGATAGATGGGAGAACTAGCAACCTTAGAAGTAGAGAAACAGCATTGAATCATGGTATCTTAAGATACTTCTTTATCCAATAGAAGATGGTAACTCAGTCCAAGTGTTTTCAGCCTCAATATAGCAAGAGATGGCAACCTAGATACATTTGTTTGTCTCCCTAATCAAAAGTAACTCTGCCAATAATGCACACAGAGTTTGGTAGCACTGGTAAGAGGAAACTATGAGGAAGTTTGGTGCCAATAGGTGCCAAAAAGAAAAGCTTTCCTTTCTCACCAGGCTTGAACTTTCCCTCCTCTACCAGGAGACACCACACAATTGGGAGGCACTGAAATGATACCTCTTGATGCAACTAGTCCAGCCTAGGAATTTCTCTTTTTCCCTGAGGTCCAGAGATCCTTGCCCTCAAACTAGATGTTCTAGGTATGTTGACCTGGAGAAAGTATCTTCTTCCCCTCAGCACCAACAGAAATCAACGGGAGCTTTTCAGCACCAGATAAATAAACCAAATAAAAATAAAACCACAAAAGTCCTGAAAATTGAATTATTACAGGAATCAGTCCACAAAAGTAGGCCAGAACTTGTGAGCTAAACCTAAATGGGATGACTGCATGCTACAAATGATTTATATAGAACTCAGATGTTCCTAACATAATGGAAGAAATGTACAGGATGCAATAAAAAATCTGTCATATCAATAACTAAGAAAATAAAAATTTTGAATGAGAAACATAAGCAGACATCAATATCAAATTAATCAGTTGTTGAATTATCTGACAGGGATTTTGAAGTAGCTGCCATAAAATTTACCAATGGTCAAAGACAAAATATCATGAAATTTATGAAACAATAGAAAATCTCAATGAAGTAATAGAAGTTATAAAAATGAACCTAATGAAAATTATAGACAAAAAGATACAATGAATTGAATACTAGTTGGATGATGAACTTAGAGTAAAACAAGAGCTAACAAGAAAATAGAATTGGTAAACTTTGGGACATATTAATAGAATTTACCCAATATGAATAACACACAGGAAAGAAAAGATTGAAAAAATTTGAACATTGCATCAGAAGCCTAAAGGATATTAACATAATGTCCAACATTTGTATCACTAAAGCCCAAGAAAGAGAGAAAAAAAGCGAATGGAACTGAGAGAGTATTTAAAGAAATAATGCCAGAAAATTGGTGAAAGACCATCAATTTAAGAAATTCAGGCAACCTCAAGGAAATGTACACCATGGCACCAAAATTAAACTTCTGAAAAGTAAAGGCAACCAAAAGTCTTGAAGGTAGTGAGACAATCAACTCCTGATGTATAGAGGAACACCAATTTGACTGATTAAATTTCTCATCAGAAAATATGGAAACAAAACAGATGTGGCACAAGTTCTGAAGTAAAGGAACTTTCAAATGCAAATTCTACATCTGAAAAACTATCTCTTGCCAATAGAGGCAGAATAGACATTTTCACATAAGGGAAAACTAAAGGGGTTTGCTGCAAGTAGACTTACCCTTAAACAATGGCAAGAGAAAGTTCTTAAAACAGAAAGAAATAATAGAAGGACTCTTAGATAATCAGAATAAAAGAAAAATAACATAAACATACGAACAGACAATGGATTACAATTCTCTTTGTGAATTTTGTAAACCATATCTAATGACTAAAACAAAAATTGTAACACTGATTCTCAAAGTTCCACATAACCTTGAGCCCTTGCCCCATTATCTCTTACCCTGCCCCCATTGTCTTCCTACCACTGTTCATGACATTCACTTAGTCCAGTCACATTGGCCTCCTTGCTTTTTTGCTCAACTATATCAAGCATGCTCCTGTCTTATGATTTTGGAACATACAGTTCCGTATGCTTGGAATGCTCTTCCTTTAAACATCTACATGGTCTTTTCTCAAAGTCACCTATTCAGTGAGTCTTTCCTGAACATTTTCTTTAAATGAATCTCCTATTTCCAGTACTCTGTATCCTCATTTCATGCTTTTGATTCCCTTGCAAGAATGAAATTTCCATGAACACAGAGATAATTTTTTTCTTCATATTTGTTTTTGAAGTGCCCAAAGTAATGTGTTACAAATAGTAGAGACTTATATGTTTGCATAAATTAATAAATTAGTTAGCAAATTCAAGACATTTTTTTTCCTCTTTGGTCCTCTGAGAATGATATAATGTGACATTTTGAACAGCATGCAGGTCACCACTTTTTTTTTTTTTTTTTTAGACTGAGAGATATATCATCAAAGTCCAGTGAGCATAAGCAAAGGAGAAAAATTTAAAAATATAAATGTTTCTCAATTTATGAACTTTTCACTTTCCAACCTGCTGATTTAATCACCTATGTACTGATCATCTACTACACATTATTTTATATAAAAATGTCATTTAAAATTTGCAATAAACTTATAAAGTAAACATTATCATTTTCTTTATTCTAATATGCTACAGATTGAAAAATGTCCTATTAATTTAATAAATACTTGTTAGAAGAAAGAAAAAGTTAAAAAGGCAGGCAGAAAATAAATATAGTCAGGAACCTAAAGTAAATATACATATAGATTTTCGGATGTATTTCAATTTCAGAAACTTAATATGACTCTAACATTCAAGGCAATAGCTTATTAGTTCCCTTTCATACTTGCATAAACTGAATACCAGAGAGGTTAAGTAAATTACCTTGAGTCAAATAGCCATATAAGTAGCATAAATTAAATACAGTACTACTTGATTCCAAAGCCTGTACTGTATCCATTATACTTCCCTGTCTCTGCTCAGAGGTTATCCCAGAGTACCTCAAGCAGGTTGTTACCAGTCCACAAAGGATACCTAGAGATGTTTTGGGGTGTGAATGATACTGTAATAACTTGGAGATACCACTGGTATTTAGAAGATAGGGCCCAATAAGGCTAAATATTCATACAATGCATCAAACCAGCTCCATTTAACAAAAACTACCCCATGAAAAAGTCAGATGATGAGTTATTAACATCTACTGATAGCCCACTGTATGCTAGTGCTAGGCTGTGAACAGTGTTGCAAAGATGATAAAGACACTGTTCTTCCTCTCAGGAAACTCAAAGGCTAGTGAGAGATACATAATTGTCTTCCATACAGCACAAGTAATTTATAAAATTATGGAAAAAGTTGTGTAAGAATAAAAAAAAAACATAAGGATAATTCAAGAAAGACTCCCTGGAGGAGATGGAATTTGAGTTGGGTCTTGAAAAACAAGTGTGAGGTTAAAAAAAGAAAAACATATGTATATATATCCATATATATTTATACATATATTTTACTTTTAAATGACTAATAATTGTACATATTCATGGGGTACAGTGTGATATTTCAATATTTATATATGATGTGTTATCATTATATATCTCATCTCAAACACTTATTGTTTCTTTGCTTTGGGAACACTCATCAGCAATAATTATGCTATTAAATGTGACTTTCTAAATTAGAGAAAAGGAGGTGTGTATTTCAGCCACATAATGCAGCATATTTGAAGGCATTAGATGTGGAAGGACATGTCTGTAAAAGTAGTTATAGGGGGCTGGGATTGTGGCTCAGCGGTAGAGCACTCGCCTAGCACGTGGGCCGCCCGAGTTCGATCCTCAGCACCACATAAAAGTAAACCCATTGTGTACAACTAAAGCAAATAAATAAATATTAAAAAAGTAGTTATAGGTACTATTTGATATTACAGCCCTAGTGCTTAGTTGCATTCATATTCTGCCTCTGCTAATTATTAGTTATAAATGCAATGGAAAACTACTTAACCTGCCTCTGCCTCACTTTCCTGCTATATAAAATTGAAATAGAATCTCATAGAATTGGTGGGAGAATGCATGTATTAAAGCACATGAAATATTTAGAATGGTATCAAGCACAAAATTATAATCCTTCATTTTACATTAACTTGGTTATTTTTAAAACAGAATATTTATTTTATTGTTTATACTTTGTTCCAGCAAGGATTTAAAATAAATGCTTGATAGATATGCATTTAGATAGATAGATGGGTAGATGTAGATATATGCAGATGTATAGGTATAGAGCTAGTATTATAATTTTTGGGAAACTTTGTGATTTCCAGTTTAAAAAGCTTGAGTTGGGATACATGAAATAGAAAGGTAGGGCATAGATTAGGTCATAAACATCACTGTATTTATACCTGATATAAGAGTTTATCTTATAAGAAATAGGGAAAAATAGGTGGATCTTAAACAGAGGGTTAGCATCATCAGATTTGTATCCTTAGACTACGCTGACTCTCATGTAAAAGATAGACTAGAGAGAAAAGACTGATCAGGGACACCACCTGAGAGTGGTTAAAGAATTCCAGGCTAAAAGTGATAATATCTAAATTAAGACAGTGTTAGAGTGACAGAAAATAAGATGGATTTGTGAAGGAATCACCATCTACAAGACTTGATTATTGATTGATTGGGTATAAATGGGATTGGGGAAGTGTGAAGGAAGAACGGCAGTTAACAACTTAGATCTAGAAGTCTCCTGACTCTTGTCCAGTGCTCTTACCATTTCTCTAAGTTATTTACTTTTCCCTGCTGCTGCTATTAGCTTGTGCTGGACCTCTTCCATGGCACAGGAGCCTGCTCTTTTAGTGGAGTATCCTGTGTATCCTGCTTGTCTCCATTATTATACTAAGGGGCTCTAAACTGAGAGTACAACTTCTAACTTTCCTTTATGTCCAGAGATGCTCATTTATAGAATCATTCCTGGAGGTTGGCCATCCCCTACACAGGAGCTCCTATGGCCTTTGGGTGGCCTGGGCATGAGCACAGGAATTGAGGAAGGTGCCTAGAGCCCTCTGTTGTTTAATGCACAGTTCTCTGGGATTCACTTCTGTGTCTCCGTGGGAAATCTTCATAAATACTGATTATGATTCCAGCCACCCTGGGGGCTTTGCCCAAACAGAGAGTGCTCTTGGCTGAGCCTGCACTCCTTCCATTTCTAAACTTTGTGTATTTCAAGGGAAATCTGATCTGGACCCTTCTGATTCATTTACACTTAAATCATCCAAGGGCTCTGTTGTAAGAGTGAACTCAGCTCCAAAAATGTCTTATAAGCTTTGGTTATAAAACTCCCTAAGATTTTGTGAGCTAGAGTTTTTTTTTTTTTTTTTTTTTTTTACTCCCCTTTTCTTTGAAACAAGATGTTGTGACTTTGCCAAGAGTAAATGGATTTCCAACCTCAAAGGGGTCATGTTTGGTTCAAGAGTCAGAAATCATGAAGCTCAAAGGCCCAAATGCATTCTTCAAGATTTGGCAATAATGAACCCCAGGAGGATGTGATAAAATGATAAATCTAGGAGAATCTGGGTGAGGGGTGACAGGAAGCATTCATTCTACCCTTTTGGCTCAATGCCCAAAAGCCTTAGGATTTTGTCCCTTAACTGGGAAATGGGGCCATGAGACAACACACTCCTATGAGGCGCCTGCAAAATTAGACAGAGAGACATTTCCCATTTTGAACAAGTGCCTGAAAATTTAGAGTGCTTTTCACAATCTTTCCTCTCACTTAGTTCTGCAACAGCTTTGTGTGCTATGAATAATCATCCCCATTTTCCAGGGGAACAGAATGAGTCTAAATAGAGGTGAGGTGACATATTCAAGGCCCTGACATTGAACTTATAGTAAAATTAGTAATTCTCTTTAACTCACATTGCATTAGTATTGGAGAAATAAGAGGTGACAAATTTCTGGGTGTGGTGGCACACACCTGTAATCCCAGCAATTTGGGAAGTTGAGCAGGAGGATCCCAAGTTTAAGGCCAGCATCAGCAATTTAGCAAGACCCTGTCTCAAAAAAAGATAGGAGATGGGGACATAGCTCTCAAGTAAAGTGTCCCTGATTTAATTACCATTATATCTCCCCCCCAAAATCAGAAAAACAAAGAAACAGACAGTGTAACAACTTACCTTGAGTTGCTGCCAGATATGAAATAACAATGACAGAGTTCCTATCCAGGGAGTTCTTCTGAAAGCCTTCCTGCTAAGAGTTGTCCCTCATCCTATTGGAGCCCCATGGAAATTATTTATCCACATTTTACCTTTGTTTTACAGTTTTCTGTGTATTTATCTTACTCATTTGGGGGCCCAGTGTGTAGTTCAGTGTCAGGCACAGGATGGGGTAATCTGTTAATAAGAGTTGAATAGATATATGTGTGGAGGGTGGATCTGTGAGCATGCACAGGCTTGCATGTGTGCAAATGTTTGGGTATCAGATACATATATTTTAGAGGCATATATATCTTGATGGGGATAAGTGGTATTGATGTGCACTGGAAAAGTAAAAAGTAATGGATGTATGTACTGTGTGTGTACTGGAAAGGTGTAATTCTGTTAGTGGTCTAGAAGTGAGGTCTGTCTAAATTTTACTCTGGAACTACATAGGAAAGGAGATTATGCTTGTTGAAATAATTCTTTGACAAAATTCGTAGCTTTTATGGCTACTGCTTAGCACTGAAGGTTACAAAGTCCAGAATTAAAGGCATTCTGAAGTCTCATCTGGTACTGTACCACAGGGGAATGGGTCACAAAGCCAGGAAACAACAAAAAAAAAATGAGGTGGGAAAAAATTCACAGTTGAAGCCCTCAACTTCCCTTTTCTGTGGCCTTTTGTTCCCTTTCTCTCCACACCCAGTCTTTAGGGCCCTCAAGTTAGGGCAGGTCTCCTTTAAACAAAGAAGAATTCTGTTAAGTAGGGTTGGGCAAGAGAACCAAGGCCTTCTTTTCAGAACCACTTCTCCTAGGGTCTTCTTGGCTGTTGCTAACTTCCTGCTGCCACCATTAATATAAACCAGGAGCATCTAGAGATTTTCTAAAACCTCTGTACTCTGGTATATATATCAATTGTACTGGAAGATAGAAACTATTAAACAGAAATGCCCTTCTTTTTGCATCACTACATCTATAAATGTATTCATAATTGGACATAGTTTTTGCACCATTCTTTCTATTACAATGAGGGATTTCTTCTTTTATATAAGGCCAGTTTTTCTACCTACATTTTAGATCCCAAACCCTCTCATTTTTTCAATTTCAGTGCTTGCCCCCTCCCACATATTCTTTTCTAATGGATCATCCTACAAACATGTGTATTATCTCTCCTTTACAAAAACACTTTTCCTTGATCTCACAGTTCCTTTATCTACCTGTGTAGCTATTTCTATGTTCAACTTGATGAAACTTTGGAAAGGGTCATTTAGAAATACTGTCCTTTTCTTTCATCTGTAAGTCACTCCAAACTGTATTCTGTTAAAAATACTTAGTCATCATTGCCCTAAGTAGATGTATGAAGACATAATTGTTGTAAAAATACTTTATATAAAACTAGCAACTTGAGGGGCTGGGGTTGTGGCTCAGTGGTAGAGTGCTCGCCTAACACGTGCGTGGCCCGTGTTCGAACCTCAGCACCACGTAAAAAGAATGCATGTGTACAACTAAAAGCAAATAAATAAATATTTAAAAAAAACTAGCAACTTGAAAAATTGTGCTCTTTATATGTAATATGAAATGAATTGCACTCTGCAAACATGTATAAGAAATTAGAATAAAAATAAAAAAAATACTTAGTCATAAAGAATGGAATTGGGGCATTTACTGCTAAATGGATGGAGTTCGATAATATCATGCTAATTAAAACAAATCAGACTCAGAAAGTCAATGTTGAATTTTTTTTTCTCATATGTGGAAGTTAGACAAAAATAAGGCAAAAAGTAGAAGGAATCCTGTGAAAATGAAAGAGAGATCAGTGGAATTGAGGAGGGACAGGAATAGTAAAGACCAGTGGAATGAATCTGATAAAACTTTTCTATGTATATATATGAATATACCACAGCGAACTTTTCCTTTATGCTATTATAATGCATTGATTAAAATATATATAAATAAATAGAAGAAAGAAAAAATGAAATTAGAATATATAATGCAGAAGAATTGGACAATTTTCTGTGTTGCCCAATTATATACTTCCATGTAATATAGAAAATTTATTTACCATTCTGGTAGAAATTACTAGCCAAATGCAAAATGGGCCCTTCCTGTAATGTTCTTTTTTTTTTTTTTTTACTGGAGTAGAACAGAGATTTTGAATATGTATCCTTTAGTAGATCTTTGTTGAACACATTTATCCATTTTGTTAATTTTTTTATGAGTTTGGGGGATTGCATAGAATCCCATCTCTGCCAACTAATTTTGGCCAAATTATTTATCTCCCTTGGCCATATTTTCTGCATCTACTATGTAGCAAAAATAATAGTCCCTGCCTTACAGATCACTGTGAGAATGAAATGACGTAACATGTAAAGCACTTTTCATGTTGATATAAATAAAAAAATAAAGCCTTTTTATGATAAATACTCTCAGATCATCAATGATCTTCATGTTGTCAAATCCCATGGATATTTTTTGACATCAAATTTCTTCTCACATTTTTAAATTTTGATTACTTTATTTTCTAAAATTACACTGTTATTGAACACTTAAAATGAAAATTTTTTTACAATATATTATTGTTCACTATAAGTACAATGTTGTCCAGCAGATCTATGGAGCTTATTCGTCTTGCTAAACTGAAACTTTAATTTTATGCCTGATTAGTAACTTCCTGTTCCTGCCCCACCCCACCCCCAACAAACCCATGGTGACCTTCGTTCTATTCTTTGATTCTATGGTTATTTTAGATTACTCAGATAAATGGAATAATTCCATATCTATGGGATCAGCTTTTTCATTTAGTATAATATTCACAAGATTCATACATATTGTTGCGTATTTCAGAATTTCTTCTCTAAATGATAAATAGCATTACATTGTACATATAGAACAACCTTTTAAAAAGTCTATTTATCTTTAGATCAACATATTGGTTGTTTCCTTATCTTGGCAATTGTGAATAGTAATGAAGTGAAATAGGAGTGGTGTTATCTCTTTAAGGTCCTGATTTCAGGGTTGGGGATATAGCTCAGTTGGTAGAGTGTTTTTTTCTTGCATGCACAAGGCATTGGGTTCAACCCCCAGGACCACACACACACACACACACACACACACACACACACACGATATTGATTTCAATTTTTTCAGATAAAAACATGCATAAGTGGAATTATTGTTTTTTTTTTTGAGCAGGGGTTGAACCCAAGGACACACTAAACCACTGAGCCACATCCCCAGCCCTTTTTAAATTATTTTTATTTTGAGGCAGGATCTCGCTAAGTTGCTTAGGGCCTCACTAAATTCCTGAGGCTAACTTTGAACTTGCAATCCTCTTGCCTCAGCCTCCAGAGCTACTGGGATTACAGGCATGTGCCATTGTGCCTTGCTGAATTTTTAATTTTTTGAGAAATCTCCACATTGTTTTCTTTAGTGTTTGTACCATTTTCCAGTCTACCAACAAAGTTCAAGGGTTCCAATTGTCCCACATCCTCTCACATATTTGTTGTTTTCCTTTTGTGTATGCCTAATCTCACATATCATAATGTCCTCCAGGTTCACCCATGTTGTTACAAATGACAAAAATTACTTCTTTTTTAGGCTAAACAATATTCCTTTGTGTATATGTGCCACATGCTTTTTTTTCCATTGATACACTGATGGACATTTAGGTTGATTCTTTGTCTTGGCTATTGTGAAATATGCTGCAACAATGATAGAAATTCAGATATAGCTTTAACATACTGATTTCATTTTCTTTGGATATACACCCAGTAGTGGGATTGCTATATCATGTGTATTATATTGTTGTTTTAGTTTTAAATTTTTGTGGAACCTCCATATTGTCTTCCATAATGGCTGTGTTATATAATTTTATTCCTTTGCATGTGGTTATCTTATTAGCCATATATCATTTGTTGAAGTATCGTACTTTTTCCAATTTTTATTGCTATCACATTTGTTGAAGATCAGTTAATCTTATACACATGGATTAGTTTCTAGGCTTTGTGTTATGTTTTATTGGTCTATATCCCTGCCTTCTGCCAATATTATGCTGTTTTTTAAATGATTTTTTTGGTACCAGGCCACTGAGTCACATCCCCAGTCCCATTTGTTATTTTATTTAGAGACAGAGTCTCACTGAGTTGTTTAGCACCTCACTTTTGCTGAGGCTGGTTTTGAACTCAAGATCCTCCTGCCTCAGCTTCCAGAGCCACTGTCATACTGATTTGATAGTTTGTATCTTTGTAAAATATTTTACATCAAGAAGTAGACACTTATTAACTATATGAGGACAACATTATCTTCATAAGAAAGCCAGATAAACACATAACAGGAAAAAAACTACTGCTCAGTATTCTTAATGAAATTACATAAAAAAAATATCTAAAAGAATCCAAAAACTGCATTGTAAGAATCATAAATATCTAGGTGGGATGTATCCTTGGTATTCAAAGGTGGTTCAACCTGAAAATTAATATCATCTGCCATGTTAACAGTATGGAATCTAAAAATCATGTGGTGATCTCAATAGATGTATAAAAATTTTTTGACACGTTTCAATACACTTTTATGATAAAAATTCTGTAAAAACTAAAAATAGTGGGATATTACCTCAAAAAAAAAAATAAAATGATATATTATAAGCACACAACTAACATCATACTCAAGGGTGAAAACCAAATTTTCCTCTAAGATGAGGAATAAAATAAAGATGCCCACTCTTATCACTCCTATTCAACATAGTACAGAATGTCCTTGTCAGAGAAACTAGCAATAAAATAAATAATGAAATAAAAGGCATCAAAATCAGAAAAGAGCGTGGAGAATCATTAGCTTGTATGTGACATGCTTTCAGATGCAGACTACTCTAAAGATTCCACCAAAATTGTTATGACAAACAAAGGACATTTCAGGATCAAAATCAACATAGAAAAGTCAGTTTTTTTTTTTTTTTTAATACACCAATGACAAACCATACCAAAAAGAAATTAGGGAAACAATCCCATTTACAACAGCATTAAAAAGAACAAAATGCTTAAGTATAAAGTTAAATAACAAGGTGAAAGGGATGTATATTGAAAAATACAAATTAATAAAACATTAAAGAGCATACAAACAAATAGGTCTTACATCCCATGACCATCTATTGGAAAACTTAATATTTAAATGTCCTGGAGCTAGGTTGTAGCTCAGTGGTAGGAGTGCGTGCCTAGCATGTGTGAGGCCCTGGGTTTGATCCTCAGCACCACATAAAAATAAATAAATAAAATAAAGGTATTGTGTGCAACTACAACTAAAAAAAATTTAAAAAATATTTAAATGTCCTTACTCCCTAAACAGATCTACAGATTTGATGCCTTTGCTATCAAAATATCAAATGGAAATTTTTACAGAAATAGAAAAAAAAGTTTTAAAATTCATATTAAACAACACAACACCATGATTTACCAAAACAATTTTGAGAAAGTACAACTCCATTATTTTTCAGTTATTTGTTCTTTCAGCTTTCATGATGCCATATTATCTTGGTTTTCTTTAACTTTCAATTATTGTTCCTTAGAAGTATGCTTTGCATTTTGGTTCTCCTTAAACTCTGGGCTAATATAGGGCAATTACACAAATCCGCTTCTCTTGTTTCTCCACCCTTTCTCTCTAGTTGATTATTTCTAGTACCATGGTTTCAAGATTCATCTGCATTTGTAACTCACAAATATGTATCTGCAAATTTAACTTTGCCCTGAGCTCCAGATTTAAATATTTCACTAAGTACTTGTCATCTAAATATAGATATCTCAAACACATTTCATATACAAACCTGGCAAAATGAAACTCTCAATTCCCTCCCTAAACCTCTTCTGCAAAGTGTTCCTCATCACAGTAAATAGCATATATCCATCCATTTGCTCAAGCTAAAAAAGTAAATTTCATCCTTTAATGTACTCTTTTCCTCATTTTAAACATCCAGTCCTTTAGCATGTTCTATTAATTAAAGCTCCAAATATAAAGTTCAAATCACTCCAAATCCCTGTGTATTCACTTTTATTATTCCTTTCATTTGGATTACTACAATGCCTTCCATCCATATTTTAGTTTGGCCCACTCCTCCCAAAAAAGTCTAATCTCAACATAGTAGATGTAAAACAGACATCAGACTTTGGTGTAAAACACTTCAAAGTATCTGAACATATTCAAAATAAAATCAAAATTCCTCATTAAGGCCTACAAAGACCTCTAAGACCTGGGCTCTGACCTACTTCTTAAATCTCTTCTCATCCTACTCTATCACATTCACTGTGCTACAGTTAAACTGTTCTCCTGACATTTCTATCATCTCTACAAAGCTTTTCCCCTTGATATTTCCTATTCGTGGAACCCTATTCCTCTACCGTATCATGGTTGCCTCCTTGTCATCCAAATGTCCCATCTTATATCTACTCCTCAGAATAAGACTTACCTGGGCTATTTATTTAAAATCTTAGCTCAGCCTCCACCATGACTTCCTCTCACATCACTGTTTATTTTCTTCATAGTACTTATTGTAATCTATGTATGCTACTGTTTTAATATGTCCCTGAAAAGCTGATGCATTGAAAAATTAATCTTGATATTTATATATTAATTGTATTTTGAGGAAGCAATTAAGATTATATTAAGTCATGAGGGTTGGGACCCCTTGATAGAACTGATGGATTTATAAGAAAACTAAGAGACTAGATAGAGCTGGCACACACTTTGTATCTTATCATATGTTATGGTTTATATATGAGATGTCCCCCAAAAGCTCATGTGTGAGAATCTAATGAAATAATATTCAGAGATAAAATGATTAGATTATAAGAGGTGTAGCCTAATCAGTGGATGAATTCATTGATATGGACTACCAGCATGGTAACCATAGGCAGGCAAGGTGTGACTAGAAAAAGTAGGTCAATAGGGGCATGCCTTTGGGATTAATATTTTGTCCCTGGTGAGCAGAGCTCCCTATCTACTTACTGGTTGTCATGCCCTGAGCTGCTTTCTTCTATCCTGCCCTTCTGCCATGATGTTCTGTATTACTTTACGGATCTATGGAGTTGACTAGCAGTGGACTGAACCTCTGAAACTGTGAGCCAAAATAAAATTTTCTTCCTCTAAATTTTTCTTTTTGGGTCTTTTGGTCACAGACATGCAAAGCTAACTAAAAATTATTATGCCCTCTATCATGTTATCATACAGCAAGAAAGTTCTTGGCAGAGGCCAGCACCATGCTTTGGAATTTCTCAGAATCCAGAGCCATGAACTAAGTGTTTTTGTATTCTTTCTAAAATTTTGATTGGCACATAATAATTGTACACATTTGTGGAATACAATATACTATTTTGATACATGTAGACACTGTGCAATGATCAAATCCTATCATGTTTCAGCACATATTTGTGTGTTATGTAATGATCAAATAGCATATCCATCACTTCAAACATTACCATTTTTTGTGGCAACATTCAAAGAGAAGATCCAAAGTCTTCTCTTCCATGTATGTTGCTTACTTTTTCCTCCAAATATTTCATTATTTATAAAACATAATATAAGTGACAAAGATATGGGAAGAGCAACATAAATTTACACATTACAAATAGTATATATATATATATATATATATATATATATATATATATATATATATATATATATTGGTACCTGGGATTTAACTCAGGGGCACTTGACTACTGGGCCACATCCCCAGCCCCTTTTTTTTTTTTGTGGTACCGGGGATTGAACTCAGGGGCACTCGACCACTGGGCCACATCCTCAGCCCTTTTTTGTATTTTATTTAGAGACAGGGTCTCACTGAGTTGCTAAGTGCCTCACCATTGCTGAGGCTGGCTTTGAACTCGCGATCCTCCTGTCTCAGCCTCCCAAAGTGCTGGGATTACAGGCGTGCGCCACCGCGCCCAGCCCCCAGCCCTTTTTTTGTATTTTATTAGAGACAGGGTCTCGCTGAGTTGCTAAGTGCCTCACCATTGCTGAGGCTGGCTTTGAACTCGTGATCCTCCTGCCTCAGCCTCCCAAGTGCTGGGATTACAGGTGTGTGCCACCACACCCGGCTACAAATAATATTTTAAAATATTTTTATTAGTATATTATATTTCTGCATAGTAGTAGGGTTCAATTTGACATAATCTTACATACATCAAATATAATTTGCTCCATTTCAGCCAGTTCTTTCTCGTTCCCTACCTTCCTCCATCCCCCTGTTCTCCTCGCTTTGTTATACTGGTCTTCTATTTATTTTTTACTTTTTACTTGACACTTTATAGATATACATAAAGGTGAAATTCAATGTGGTATATTCATATGCATATATAGCATAATTTGGTCAATTTCATTCTGTATTTCCTCCTTTTTTTCCCATCCATCCCCCTTCCCCTTCTATGCCCTTCTTCTACTCCCTTCTATTTTCTATTTTTATGAGATATATTACCCCCTTTTTGCTCATTTTGTTTTAGCTTCCACATATGAGAGAAAACATTTGACCCTTGACTTTCTGAGTCCGGCTTATTTTATTTACCATGATGTTCTCCACATCCATCCATTTCTCAGCACATGCCAAAACATCATTTATTTTTATGGCTGAGTAAAACTCCTTTGTATATATATCCACATTTGCTTTATTCATTCATTTGTTGAAGGATACCTGGTATGTTTCCATAACTTGGCTCTTTTTAACTGTACCGCTGTAAACTTTTATGTGCCTGTGCCATTATACTATGCTGACTTTAGTTTTTCTGGATAAATGCCAAGGAGTGGTACAGCTGGGTAATATGATGATTCCATTCTTAGTCTTGAAGAATAATGCTTTCCAATGTGGTTGTACCAATTTGCTGCCCCTCTAGCAATGTATGAGTGTACCCTTTTCTGAACATCCTCCCAACATGTATCATTATTTATATTTTTATTTTTTAATTAGATCTTTATAGTTACACATATTAGTTGAGTTCATCCCGAGAAACTCATATATTTATGGAATTTGATTTTAGTTTGTGATCTCTCACTTTTTTCTCCGCCTTTAACTCTTATATTCCCTCCCACCCCCCATTCTCCTTCTTCTACTATATTTCCTTTTGCTCATCTACTTATTTATATTTGATTGTTTCTTGTAGTATATTTATATATGCACATAATATGATTTTTAAGAGTTCATTATGCATTGCTTCCCCTCACTCCTCCCTCCACTGTCCCTCTTGGTCTCCTTCTTCTACATTATTGATCTTCACTTTATCTTTATGATATCATGTTTTTCCATTCCCCTTCCCTGTTCTTTGCTCTTGCTTTCACATATGAGAGAAAACATTCACTTTTGAGGTTCTGAGTTTGGCTTATTTCTGTTTTAGTCAGTTTTTATTTTCCTGCTATGACAAAAAGACTTGACGAGAACAATTTTAGAGGAGGAAAAGTTTATTTTGGGAACTCATGGTTTAAGCAATCTCAGTCCACAGATGGCCAACCCCATTCCTTGGGGATTGAAGCGAGTATGATCTCATAGTGGAAGTATGTGATGAAGGGAAGCAGCTTATGTGATGATCAGAAAGCAGAAAGAGAAACCCCACTTTCCAGATACAAAATATGACTAAATGTCACACCCCCAGTGCCCACCTCCTCCATCCACACCCTACATAACTTCAGTTACCACTCAGTTAATCCCATCAGGGGATTAATTCACTGATTGGGTTAAGGCTTTCATAACCCAAACATTTCTTGTCTAAAACTTACATTGTCTTACATGTGAGCTTTTGGGAAATATCATTTATATATTCACTTAGCATAACATTATCAGTTCCATTTATTACTGGAAAATGCCATAATTTCATTTCTTATGGCTAAGTAGAACTCTGTTCTGTGTGTGTATGTATATATAAAATACATACATACATACACACATATGTATACTATATACTATACACACATTCTATACATATAGTATAATACATATATATAACCTATGTATATATATATGTACATATATGTGTATATATGTATGTATGTAGATGTGTGCATATATACATACATATATATACCACAGTCTCTTAATTCATTTATCTATTTACAGTCTCCTTTATTGATTCTATAATTTAGATATTGTGAATTGTGCTGCTATAGATGTTGAGGTGGCTGTCTTGTTATACTGTGCCAAGTTTAGAACTTTTGGGAAAATACAAAGGAGGAGATAGCTGGGTGATATGGTGGTTCTATTCCTAGTTTTTTGAGGAATCTCCATATTGCTTTCCAGAGTGGTTGTACTAGTCCACAGCCCCACCAATAATGTACCAGTGTTCCTTTTTACCCCACAGCCTCATCAGCATTTATTGTTGTTTATATTCTTGATCATTGCCATTCTGACAGGCGTAAGATGAAATCTTAATATAGTTTTGATTTGCATTTTCCTGATTCCTAGAGATGTTGAACAATTTTCCACATATTTGTTGACCATTTTTTTGCTTCTTTTGAGACGTTTCTGTTAAGTTTTTTTTTCCTTATTCATTGATTGGGTTATTTATTTATTTATTTGGTGTTAAGTTTTTTGAGTTTTTATGTATTCTGGATATTAATCCCCTTTTGGAGGAGTAGCTGCCCACAATTCTCTCTCATTATATAGGATCTCTCTTCATGCTCTTAATTGTTTTGTTTGTTGTGTTTAAGCTTTTTAACTTGTTGCCATCACACTGATTGATTTTGTTTTTTATTTCTTATGCTTTAAGAGTCTTGTTAAGGAAGCTGGTTTTTGTGCTAATATGTTTGAAGTGTTGGGCCTACATTTTCTTCGTTCTAATCATTTCCTTTGCTGTGCATAAGTGTTTTCTATGATGTCATCCCATTTCTTGGTTCTTGATTTTACATCTTGCCCTTTGGGGCTCTTGTTAAGGAAGTTGGTGTCAGCATCTATATGATGGATTGTTTACCCTATGTTTTCTTCTAGTAGTTCCAAGGTTTCTGGTATAATTTCTAAGTGTTGGATCCATTTCTATTTGAGTTTAATGCAGGATGAGAGATTGGGATCTAATTTCAATTTTGTACACATGATCTTCCATTTTCTCAGAATCATTTGCTAAAAAGGTTGTCTTCTAGCCAGGTGTGGTGGTGAATGCCTTTGATTCCAGTGGCTTAGAAAGCTGAGGATGGAGGATTGCAAGTTCAAAGCCAGCCTCAGTAATTTAGTGAGGCCCTAAGCAACTTAGTGAGACCCCATCTCTAACATTTTATAAAAACATGCTGGGGATGTGGCTCAGGGGTTAAGCACCCTGTGGTTCAGTCCCTGTTACAAAAAATAAAATAAAATAAAATAAAATAAAATAAAAAGGTCTGTCTTCTCTACAAAATAAATTTTTGGCACCTTTGCCAAATATCAGATGGCCATAGGTATGTGGATTTTTCTTTGTGTCTTCTATTTTGTTCTATTGTCCTTCCCATTTTGATGTCAATACCAAGCTATTTTTGTTACTACAGCTCTGTAGTATAATTTCAGTCAGGCATTGTGATATTTCCTGCTTCATGTATCTTGATAAATATTGCTTTGTCTATTCTGGGTCTCTTATTCTTTCAAATAAATTGAAAAAATTAAAAGAAATTTTCATAAGAATGCCATTGATATTTTGATGGTAATTGCATTGAATCTGTATATTGTTTTTGGTACTATGTCCTTGTTTTTTTCTTTTTCTTTTTTCTTTACTTTTTTTTTTTTTTTTTTTTTTTTTTTGTGGTGCTGGGGATTGAACCCAGGGCCCTGTGCATGCAAGGCAAGCACTCTACCAACTGAGCTATATCCCCAGTCCTAGTATGGCCATTTTGAAGATATTATTTATGTCTATTTGAGAACATGGTGGCGCGGTGGCACACACCTGTAATGCCAGCACTTGGGAGGCTGAGGCAGAAGGATCATGAGTTCAAAGCCAGACTCAGCAATGGCAAGGCACTTATCAACTCATTGAGACCCTGTCTCTAAATAAAATACAAAAAATAGGCTGGGGATGTGACCCAGTGGTCGAGTGCCCCTGAGTTCAATCTCTGATACCACACACACACAAAGAACATGTGATGTCTTTCCATCTTCTTAGTTCTTCCTTAGTTTCTTTTTCAGTGTTCCATAATTTTCATTGTAAAACTCTTTTAATTTCTTGCTTAGATTGATTCCCAAATACTTTATTTTATTTCATTTTTTGTGGTTATTGTGAATGGAATGGTTTTCCTGATTTCTTCCTCAGTTGAATCATTCTTGGAGTATAAGAAATTTATTGATTTTTGATCTCGTATTCTGCTACTTTGCTGAACTAATTTATAAAGTCTAGAAGTCTTTTGTGGGGCTTTTGGATATTTTAGATATAGGGTTATGTCATTGGCAAATGAAGCATTTTAACTTCTTTTCCTGTTTGTATCCCTTTGATTTTTTGATTTTCTTTCTTTCCTGATCACTTTTGCTATTTTTTTTTTTTTCTTTTTTTGGTACTGGGGATTGAACTCAGGGGCACTCGACCACTGGGCCACATCCCCAGCCCTTTTTTGTATTTTATTAGAGACAGGGTCTCACTGAGTTTCTAAATGTCTTAGCCATTGCTGGGGCTGGCTTTGAACTCATGATCCTCCTGCCTCAGCCTCCCAAGTGCTGGGATTACAGGCGTGCGCCACCGTGCCCGGCTTGGCTAATATTTTGAGGACTATATGGAACAGGAGTGGCGAGAGCATACAGCTTTGTCTTGTTCCTAATTTTAAAGGAAATATTTTAAATTTTCTTCATTCCATATGATGTTGACTTTGGGGTTTGTTATAAATGGCCTTTACGATATTGAGGTAAGTTTTTTCAATTCCTAGCTTCTTCAGCATTTTTATCATGAGTGGGTTCTGGATTTTCAGAATTTTTTTTTTCTGCATCTATTGGAATTACCATGTGATTTTATCATTGATTCTGTTTAATTGGTGAATTACATTTATTTATTTGAATATGTTGAAACAGACTCGCATCCCAGGAATGAAACCCACTTCATCATGGTGTGGTATCTTTTTTATTTGTTTTTGAATGCAGTTTTCTAATATTTTATTAAGGATTTTTGCATCTGTGTTCATCAGGGATAATGGTCTATAGATTTTTTTCCTTATAAATCTTTTTCTGGTTTTGGTAGTAGTGTTAAACTGGCTTAAAATTCATATTTGGAGTGTTCTCTCTCTTTCAGTTTCATGGAATAATTTGAGAAAGACTGGTGTTATTTCTTCTGTAAAGATTTGGTAAAACTCAGCTGAGAATCCATATGGTACTGGACTTTTCTTTTTTGGAAGGATTTTATTTGCTCTTTTAATTTCATTACCTGAAACAACATATTGATTTGGCTGTATTTTACCAAAAATA
Source organism: Tamias sibiricus (assembly GCA_025594165.1). NCBI lineage: Eukaryota > Metazoa > Chordata > Mammalia > Rodentia > Sciuridae > Tamias > Tamias sibiricus. The sequence goes on from CM046667.1 coordinate 58,774,405, forward strand.
AGTAAGAAATTTGCATTGGGAAATTTTTCAGTTTGAATCTAGTGAGGAGGAGTAAATAGAAGTTAGTAAGTGGCATGGTGACCCTAGTTGAACATCAAAGGAGAGAGATATAATGGAGGAGAAATGTGGATATTTTGACACCTTTCACATACCTAGATATTTCCCCAAAATGTCCCTCAGTTATTCAAACAGGACTCCCTCATAAACACTATTTCTCACCTTGCACAAAGTTAACTTAAAGTGGATCAATGATATGGGGATTAGACCAGAAACTTTGCAACTGCTAGATTATAATGTACTCCAACATGTAGGTAGAGAAACCAACTTCCCTAACAAGACTCCTAAAGTACACAAAATAAAACCCAAAATCAATAAGTGGGATGGAATCAAGTTAAAAAGGTTCTGCAGAACAAATGAAACAATATGAAGAGAAAGCTTACGCAATGGGAGAAGATCTTTGTTCCTTCTCCTTACATAGCCCTATTAATATTTAGAATGCATAAAGAACACAAAGAACATAACACTAAAGAAACAAATAACCATTTAATAAAAGGTTAAAAGAACTGAGCAGAAACATTTCAAAAGAAAAAATACAAACAGCCCACAAATATGTGAAAAAAATACTCAATATCTACAGCAGTCAGGGAACTGCAAATCAAAGCTACATTGAGATTTTATTTCAGTCCACTCAGAATGGCAATTATCAAGAATACAAAGAAAAATAAGTGTTGGCAATGTTGTGGGAGAAAAAGTACACTCACACATTGCTGATGGGACTGCTAGGAATGGAATTACCATATGAACCAGCTGACCTCAGCCTCAGAATATATCCAAAAGATATAAAATCAGCATAATATGCAGATATGGCCACATCGATGTTTATAGCAGCACAATTCACAATAACCAATTTTTGGAACCAACCTAGGTGCCCTGCAACAAATAATGGATAAAGAAAATGTGGCATATATTCATATTGAAGTTATAATCAGTCATAAAGAAGAGTGAAATTATGGCATTTGCCAGTCAGTTAATGAAACTGAAGACTATCATTGCTAAATGAAATAAGCTAGATTTAGAAATTCAAAGGTTGAATGCTTTTTCTGTTATGCCAATATTAGTTGAAAATAAGAGGAAAATTGGAAAGCAGGGGAATTCCCTCAAAATAGATGATCAGTGATATAGATGAAGGGGATTGAGGATGGGGGATGAGGGATAGGATAAGAGAAGAACAGTGAAATGAATCTCATCTAATTTTATTATATATATATATATATATATATATATATATATATATACCACAATGAATCTCACCATCATATGTATCCACAAGACACTAATGAAAAAACCATAAATAATTAGCAGAAAGATCAGTTGAGTAGAGGGAAGAAAATGGATGGTGGAGGGAGTGAAAGTGAAAGTACTGGAAGTTAAATTAGAGGAAATTATATTCCATGCTTTTATAATTATGTCAAAAAGAATCCTAATGTCATGTGTAACTAAATGAACAAATAAAAAAGGGAGATTTCAATAATTTAGGAGCTGAAATGTGTATGTTTAGAAAATGAATCTAACCTTGCAAATGTGTTGTATGATATTCTTAGTTTAAATACAATAGTGTAACTAACAATTTTTGTATACCTAAAGTTAAATTGAAAGTAGAATTTTTAAAAATTTAATGATATAGTGGTTTTTCAAGATGTCAGAAAAGAGGAGGTCATTTTCCTGGCTGCCCCATGGTGGGAAACCAAGAAAGCAGACAGGCAGCTTCTCAGCAAGATGTGTGAACAAAAAAATGGGGAGGGACTTTACTGGAATTTAAAACTGGACATTCAAAGCATATGGGGGACTCAGGATGTTCAATATAATAAAATAAGGAAGAAATTCCCAGCAGCATAGCTGTTGCCATGGCCAGGCTGGAAGATCCAGCCATAGTGGACGCTTCATGAGCAAAATGGAGGCATAAGGGAATTAAAAACAACAACAACAGCAACAAAAAGAAAAGAAAAAGAAAAAAAAAACATTTTTAGGAGGTCTGAGGCATGTTTGGGTATGGAGCATTTAGAGATCAAGGACGTTGACCAATTAAACTGAAAGGCATGCTGCACAATATCCTTCTCCATGAAAGAAGGGTCATCTATTTAGGTGGTGTACAGAGTACAAAGGAAGGAATCACTTTGCAGCTGCAGCATGGGACCTGACTGCTGAGGGAACTGATCCCTGGCAAACCTGAGTTTGGCCTGAAATATAGGCCCAGGACACAGTGCATGACATAGAGTGTGTTTAAGTGACCAGGAGAAAATCAAACATGGAGAGAGGTTCACACAGGGGACAAGTGATCATGGAAACCTACCTAGCTCTGCCTATCCCCCTCCAATTTGGCTGCTTGCAGGACAAGCTAGGAGAGATGTGTCTGGTTGGGAATTTGGAAGAATCGGGGTGGGAAAGATTGAGTTTGGAGGGTGAACCCCAGACCATTAAATGTGAAGTCCACAGGTGACATAGTGGACTAAGAATTAACTCCTCCACCACATGAGTGAACCCAGGGGAGATCCTGCTGTAAAGTTTCCAGCGAGGACTGACAATTACTGGGCCGGGAAAGTGTGCTGATTTGAAATCTCCAGACCAACTGGCATTCAGCAAAGTGCCTGGAGCCCACCTAAGCATAAACCCTGTCTCCAGGAATTCTGCCTATGGGATTACCTGTCTCAATCCAGCAATTCAGAGGGTGGAGCAACAACCTCTAGATTACCTCACCTAAAACTACTGAGAAGAGAAGCTGAAAATATTTTTCACTCCAATAGAAAGAATTTTTAAACTTTTCATCAAAATCTTTTCTTCTTTTTTTTTCTCATTTTTTTTCCTTTTCTGTGTTTAATGGTAAATGAACAGTTATACACAATCATTTTTTTTTCACATTGATAGCAATTTTGAAGCCAGTTATTTTTCATGGATCAGTTTTTTGAGGACTAGGATGTTTGATTGGTATATTTTACTTTTGTTTTGTATTCTTTATTTTATTTTTAATTTTTAAAATATATATATGTATATATACATTTTATATATATATATTATATATATATATATATATATATATATATATATATATATATATATTCTCTTACTTGTTTCCCTTGATTTTCTTTTTCTGTTTTCTTCCACTAACAGCCAATCTATATTGTTCTATCTTTCACTCTTCCTTTAATTTTCTTTTTCAATCTTCTTTCCTCCTCCCTCATAATCATCACATTCTGTATCACATCTGTTCTTTCCCTGTCAACCATTTGAATTTTTAAACCTTTTTGCAAACTTTCTGTTTTTATTGTAGACAATAACTGATCATATCATTTCTGTTTATTGTGATGATTAACATTGTAGACATCATAGTAGGAACTATTTGGTTTAATTCTGTATATTGTTTGCATTGGTTGTTGTTATTTCAGTGAGGCAATGGGAACATTCAGAGACACCAGAAATCCACAGGGTAGAAACTCTACTGCCTCAGATCCATACTGTTAGATGGGTAGAAACACAAACAACATGAAAAAGCAAGGGAACAAATTGCCTCAAACAAACCAAAATACTCTAATAACAGGATCCACTGACATCACATTGGAAGAATTGTCAGAGAAGGAGTTTAGAATATATATAGTTAAGCTGATTTGTAAAGTAAAGAACAGTATATGGAGTGAAATCATAGAAAAAATACAAAAGTGAAAGACCACTTCAACAAAGAGATAGAGATTCTGAAAAAAATCAAACAGAAATCCTCGAAATGAAGGAATTAATAAATCAAATAAAAAATTTAATTGAAAGCATCACCAACAGACTAGATCACTTGGAAGACAGAGTTTCAGGCAATGAAGACAAAATATATAATCTATAAAACAAAGTTGAGCATGGAGAAAAGGTGTTAAGAGACCATGAGCAGAACTTCCAAGTAATATGAGATAACATGAAATGACCAAATTTAAGATTTATTGGGATAGGTGAAGGCTCAACTGAAAGGAATTCACAATCCTTTCAATGATATAGTATCCAAAAATTTTCCAATCCTAAAGAATAAAATTGAAACTCAAATACAGGAGGTTTATAGGAGCCACATATACAAAATGACAGCAGACCTACGGCAAGGTACATTATTGTGAAAATGCCAAACATACAGAAAGAAATATTTTGTTAAAATATTGTTTTAGTTGTAGATGGACACAATATCTTTATTAATTAATTAATTAACTTTATGTGGTGCTGAGGATAGAACCCAGGGCCTCACCTGTGTGAGGCAAGCCCTCTACCACTGAACTACAACTTTAGCCCTAAAAGAAAGAATTTTAAAGGCTACCAGTGAAAAAATGACAGGGAACATTTAGAGGGAAACAAATCCAGTACTCGGCTGATCTATTAACTCAGACACTCAAAGCTAGGAAGTCTCATGATAATATATACCAAGTTCTCAAAGAACATGGATTCCAGCCAAGGATACTATACCCAGCAAAATTAAGCTTCAAAATTGATGAAATTCAATCTTCCATGATAAACAAAAGTTAAAAGAATTCACAACGAAGAAGCCTGTGCTAAAAAACATACTCAATAAGATATTTCATGAAGAAAAAATGAAAAATAAAAGTGAAAATCAGCAAAGGGAGAAACTACACTAAAAGAGAGTGAATCAATGGAGAAACCAATTCAAATTAAAAACCAGAAATAAATCAAAATCACAGGGAATAAAAATCATATCTCAATAATAACACTGAATGTAAATGCCCTAAAGTCATTAATCAAAAGGCATAGACTGGAATATTGGATCAAAACAAACCCAATACCTAACAATATGCTGTCTCCAAGAGACTCACCTCATAAGCAAAGGCATCTACAGACTGAAGGTAAAAGGATTGGAAAATCATATCACTCACATGGATCTTGTAAACATGCTGGCATTTCTATCATCATATCATGTAAAGTGGACATCAAACCAAAGTTAATCATATGGAACAAAGAAGTACATTTCATACTGCTTAAGGGAATTATACATCAACAAGGCATAACAATCATAAATATTTGTGCCCCAAACAGTGGAGCATCTACATACATCACATCCTTCTCAATTTCAAGAAGCAAATAGACCACAGCACAATAATACTGGGTGACTTTAACAAAACTCATTCACCACTGGATAGATCATCCAAACAAAAACTTAAAAAATAAGGTATAGCACTAAAAATAAAATTAATAATTTAGATTTAACAGACATATATAGAATATTTTATCCATCAATGTGAGAATACACTTTCTTTTAAGCAGCACATGGATCCTTCTCTAAAATAGACCAAATCTTAGGCCATAAAGCAACTTTTATCAAATTCAAAAATAGAGATAATACCTTGAATTTCATCAGATCATAAAGGAATGAAAAGAGAAACCAATGATAAAATAAAAAATAAGATAAAATATAAAACTCTTGGTGACTAAATAATATATTATTGAATGTTGAATGGATAGCATTAGAAATCAGGGACGAAATGAAAAAAATACTTAAATGTAAATGAGAATAACGATGCAACATATCAAAATATCTGGGACACTATAAACGCAGTGCTAAGAGGAAAGTTCATTGCATTGAGCTCATTCATTAAAAGACTAGAAAGTCAACAAATAAATACCCTAACATTACATCTCAAAGTCCTAGAAAAAGAGAACAAATCAACACTCAAAGCAGTAGAAGCTAGGAAACAATTAAAATCAGAGCTGAAATCATTGAAATGGAAAGAAACAACCCAAAACAATGACAAAGCAAAAAGTTGGGTCTTTGAAAAAAAAAATCAATGAAATTAATTAACACTTAGCCAAGCTAACAAAGAGAAAGAAAGAAAATTCAAATTGCTAAAATTTGTAATGAAAAAGAAAATATCACAATTAACACCACTGAAATACAAATGATAATCAGAAACTATTTTGAAAATTTATACTCTAATTAAGTAGAAAATCTTGAAGACATCAACAAATTTTTAGAGACATATGACTGACCCAAATTGAATCAGGAGGACATTGAAAATTTAACCAGATCAATTTCAAGCAAAGAAATTGAAGCCACCATCAAATACTACCAAGAAAGTAAAGCCCAGGATCAGATGGATTCTCAGTTGAGTTCTACCAGACTTTCAAAGAAAAATTAACACTAATCCTCCTCAAATTAGTCCATGAAATAGAAAAGGAGGGAACCCTTCCAAACTCATTCTATGAAGCTAGTATCACTGTGATACCAAAATCAGACAAAGATACATCAAGGAAAGATGCACAAATTAGATGCAAAAATTCATAATACTGGCAAATCACATACAAAAAATATTAAAAACATAGTGCAACACAATCAAGCAGAGTTTATCCCAGGCATACAAGTTTGTTTCAACATAAAGAAATCAATAAATGCAATTCATCACATCCAATAGACAAGAATCACATGATCATCTCAATAGATGCAAAAAAAAAAAAAAAAAAAAGAATTTGACAAAATAGAGCTTCTATTCATGTTCAAAACACTAGAAAAACTAGGGACAGTAGGAACATTCCTCAACATTGTAAAAGCTATATATGCTAAACCCAAGGCCAATTTAATTCTAAGTGGATAAAAATTGAAAGAATTTGTTTTAAAAACTGGAACAAGACAGGGATGCCCCTTTTCACCACTTCTATCCAAAAGAGTCCTGGAAACTCTAGCCACAACAATTATATGGAAGAAATAAAATTAAAGGGATACAAGTAGGGAAAGAAGAACTCAACTATCTCTCTATCCCTATTAGCTCATGACATTATTCTATATTTAGGAGACCAAATAAACTCCGTCAGAAAACTTCTATAACTCATAAATGATTTCAACAAAGTAGCATAATATAAAATTAACACCCATACATCAGTTGCATTCTTATATATCAGTGATTAATCAATTGGAAAAAACAGAAAAAACTATCCCATTCACAATAGTCCCAAAGAAAGTAAATTTTTGGGAATCAATCTATCAAAAGAGGTAAAAGACCCCTACAGTGAACATTACAGAACACTAAAGAAAGCAATTGAAAAAGACTTTACAAGATGGAAAGTTCTCCCATGTTCTTGGATAGGCAGATTAATATTGTCAAAATGGCAATACTACCAAAATTGCATACAGATTTAATGCAATTACTATTAAAATCCCAATGATGTTCTTCATAGAAATAGAAAAAGCAGTCATAAAATTCATTTGGAAAAATAGAAGACTCAAAATAGATGAAGCAATCCTCAGCAAGTAAATTGAAGCAAGAGCCATCACAACATTAGACCAAAAATTATATTACAGAGCTGTAGTAACAAAAATGATATGGTATTTGCACCAAAATAGACATGAAGACCAATAGTACAGAATAGAATACACATAGATAAACACACATAAATACACTTATCTCATACTAGACGAAGATTCCAAAAACATATTGAAGAAAATATAGCTTCTTTAACAAATGGTGCTGGGAAAACTCGAAATCCATATGTAATAAAATGAATTCAGGGTGAGATATCTCACCCTTCACAAAATTCATCTCTAACTGGATCAAGGAGCTAGGCATTAGACCCAAGACCCTGCACCTACTAGAAGAAAAAGTAGGCTTAATCTTCATCATGTTGGCTTAGGACCTGACTCTCTTAACAAGACTTCTAAAGGGCAAGAAGTAAAATCAAGAATCAATAAATGTGAGAGATACAAGATGGCAGACAGGAAAGAGGTGCCATTAAGTGTCAGTCAGTAAATTGAGATTCAGTAGTAAGAATACTGCTTAGTTGCTAGCGATACTCCTGCACCCACAAAGGAGCCAAGGCCATCATACCCCTCTGGAGCTGTGGGATAACAGACTATAGCTTGGGTGAGTCTCCTAATTATGGGACACCACATGGGAGACAAACAGTGAAGAACACCTGCAGAGGTGCTGGCAGGGAAATGGCTCAGAACATTTTGTGAAGAACTTTCAGCTACCCAACTTGCTTTAAAGCAAGGCACCTGGCAAATTCCCACACACAGGAATGCCAATCAGGTCCTGGGTGGTTCCTCTACTCCCAGGTGGGTTGATCACTGCCATTTTTGAAAGTTCAGCAACAGAGGGAGAACAAAGAAAAAAAGGAATCACCTATGCACAGTAGCCTGCATACATCAGAGGAATTTACACAGGCTCTGAAGTCAGCCAACAACCACACATGCCACACACAGACAGCAGCAGAGCTTGTATCTGAACTCAGCGTCTGGTGCCATCGCACTGCTCCCTCCATTTGAAACTATATTATGACATGGAAAGTAGGCACCTGCATCTTGGGTCACCTTTAAGTGCCATTTACTGGGGGGACAACTCCCAACTCGGAACTCTGACTGACCAGGTATGTAACTCCAGCCCCAACTCCTCAGAAGCTGCCACGGCTGGTTCTGTGACTATTTGGTTGCCTTCAGCATCTGGAGGGTGGTGATAAAACATGAAAACTGACAATAGACGACACACCTACTGGATGTGAAGGGAAGCAGGAAATCTTTCTTCAAGATTTTTTGTTTGTGATTTATTTGTGGGTTAGTCTTTGTGGGTTGTTTCTTTTTTGGGGGGTGCTTTTTGTTTTTGTTTTTGTTTTTTGTGTATGTGTTTTTTTTCTCTTTCATATTCTTTTTCTTTTTTGTTTTGTTTGTTTTCTTTCATTTTTTTCTTTCCTCTCCCTATCTATTCCCCTGCCCTCACATTCCCAAAATATGTATTATACATGAATTAGGATTTTGAAAACTGGGGCAACTGAATAGTATATAAATGTTGAGTTATATATTGTTCTTTTTTTCTCTTTTTGACTCACTTTCTTTTTCTTCTATTTTCACAATTTCTACTACTTTGACATTTTAAAATTTATCTTAACATATACATGAGTTTGTCTTATGTACACCTCAGACGTCCCACTAACTTGTTCACTCCAATTCACTTCTTCTCTCTTCTGCTGATAATAAACTACATCCATAGATTTCTCTTTCACACTTCCTAAGAAGTAATAACTCAATATCCTCACCTCATTCCTCCTCAGCATATCATATCTTTGTCCAACATCAGAAACTATAAACCCCATTACAAACCTACAGAATATATTGGGGACAATATTTGAATTCACTAATTCTGTACATTGTTGCCAAACTGAACATCTGAATAGAAAATGTCTGGTTTTAGAGTGTAAAGTGTTCACATGGGGATCTGTTAACATTGTCCTACAGGGGCATCATAAGGCTTTAAGGTAAAAACGAAAAAGTCACGGTTCCACAGTGTTAGAAGAGAAGTCAAACAAGCAATATGAAAAGACAAGGGAAGAAAGTGTCCCAAAGAAATCAACATACCTCCTTATTTGATTCCATGGCAAGCACAGCAGATAAAATGACAGAGAAGGATTTCAGTATGTACATAATTAAAATGTTCTGTGAACTGAAGAATGATATAAGAGAGCAAATACAGGCAGTAAAAGATCATTTTTGCAAAGAACTTTATAAACAAATATAAGAAGCAAAATATTACTTCAATAGGGAAATAGAGGTTCTAAAAAGAAACCAAACGTAAATCATGGAAGTGAAAGAAGCAAAAACCCAAATTAACTGTTCAATTGAATGCATCACCAACAGATTAGACTACTTGGAAGACAGGACCTCCGATAATGAAGACAGAATATATAATCTTGGAAAAAATGTAAACCACACAATGAAAATAGTAAGAAATCATGATCAGAACGTTCAAGAAATATGGGATAACTTAAAAAGACCAAATTTAAGAGTTATTGTGATAGAGGAAGGCATAGAGTTCCAAACCAAAAGAATGAGTATTTTACTCAACAAAATAATAGCAGAAAAATTTCCAAACATGAAGAATGGGAAAATCAAATTCAAGAGGCTTACTGAACACCAAATGTAAAAACTCACAACAGATCCACACCAAGGCACATTATAAATGAATATGCCTAACATACGGAATAAGGAGAGGATATTAAAAGCCACGAGATAAAAGAATCAGATTACATGTAGGGGGAAATCAATTAGATTATGTGCAGATTTTTCAAACCAGACCTTAAAAGCTAGAAGATCCTGGAACAATATATATCAAGCTCTGAAAGAAAATGGATGCCAACCAAGAATCATATATCCAACAAAATTAAGCTTTAGATTTGATGATGAAATAAAAACCCCCCATGATAAATAAAAGTTAAAAGAATTCACGACTCAAAAGCCTACACTGCAGAACATCCTTGGCAAAATATTCCATGAAGATGAAAAGAAAACCAACAATGAAAATCAGCAAAGGGAAATATTAAACTAAAGGAAACACTAACCAGAGGAGAAAACAAGTCAAGTTAAATACCAAAAATAAACAAAAATGGCTGGGAATATAAATCATGTCTCAATAATAAACCTGAATTTTAATGGCCTAAAATCAGAATTCAAAATACACAGACTGACAGACTGGATTAAAGAAAAGACCCAAAAATATGCTGTCTCCAAGAAACTCACCTCACAGAAAAAAAAAAAAAAAAAAAAAACAACAACAACAACAACAACAAAACATCAACAGAATGAAGGTGAATGATTAGGAAAAAAAAATCTTACCACTACACAGGCTGCAGAAGCAAGAAGGGGTTTCTATTCTGATATTATACAAAGTAGACTTCAAGACAAAGTTAATCAAAATGGACAAAGAAGGATATTTCTTACTGTTTAAGGGAACCATTCATCAACAAAACATAACAATAATAAATTTATATGCCTCAAATAATGGGGAGTTTACATTAATCACACAAAGTCTTCTCAAGTTCAAGAGTCAAATAGACCACAACACAATAATTCTGGGAGACTTCAACACACCTCTTTCACCACTGGATAGATTGTTCAAACAAAAGCTAAATAAAGAAACTTTAGACCTTGTTAATACAATTAATAACTTAGACTTAATGGACATATATAGAATATTTCATTCTTCAGTGAACAAACATAATTTCCTCTCTACAGTACATGGCTCCTTCTCTAAAATAGACCATATATTATGCCACAAAGCAACTCTTAGCAAATATAAAAAGTACAGATACTACCCTGCATTCTATCAGATCATAAAGGAATGAAATCAGAAATCATTGATAAAATAAAAAATTTTAAAAAGTCACTCCAACTCCTGGAGACTAAGCAACATGCTACTGAATAAACAAGGGGTTGCAAAAGACATCAAAGAGGAGATTAAAAAATTCCTAGAGGTGAATGAGAACACAGGTATAAGACATCGAAATCCCTGGGACAGTATGAATGCAATATTAAGAGGAAAATTCATTGTATGGAGTTTATTCCTTAAAAGAAAAAAAAAGTATGTGATTTAACATTACACCTCAAAGCCCTAGAAAAAGAAAAACAGATCAACACCGAAAGTAGCAGAAGACAGAAAATAATTAAAATAAAACCTGAAATTAATGAAACTGAGACTAAAAAACAATTGAGAAAATTAACAAAACAAAAAGTTGTTTTTTTTGAAAAAAATAAATAAAATTGACAGACTCTTAGCCATGCTAAAAAAAGGAGAGAAGAAACTTAAATTACTAACATCCATGATGAAAAAGAAAATATCACAGCAGACACTTCAGAAATACAGAAGATAATTAGAAATTATTTTCAAAGCTTGTACTCTAATAAAATAGAAAATATTAAAGGCATTGATAAATTTCTAGAATCAAATGAATTGCCCAAACTAAGAGGGCAGTATCACCCTGATCCCCAAACCAGGCAAAGACACATCAAAAAAACAAAACTTCAAGCCAGGCACGGTGGCGCACACCTGTAATCCCAGCACTTTGGGAGGCTGAGGCAGGAGGATCGTGAGTTCAAAGCCAGCCTCAGTAATGGCGAGGCACTTAGTAACTCAGTGAGACCCTGTCTCTAATAAAATACAAAAAAGGGCTGGGGATGTGGCCCAGTGGTCGAGTGCCCCTGAGTTCAATCCCCGGTACCAAAACAAAAACAAAAACAAAAAAAAACTTCAGACCAATTTCTTTAATGAACATACATTCAAAAATTCTCAATGAAATTCTGGCAAAACGGATACAAAAACATATCAAAAATATAATACACCACGATCAAGTGGGGTTCACTCCAGGGATGCAAGGATGGTTCAACATACGGAAATCAATAAATGTAATTCATCACATCAATAGACTCAAAGATAAGAACCATATCATCATCTCAATAGATGCAGAAAAAGCATTTGACAAAATACAGCATCCCTTCATGTTCAAAACACTCAAAAAATTAGGGATAACAGGAACATATCTCAACATCATAAAAGGTATCTATGCTAAGCCCCAGGCTAACATCATTTTAAGTGGAGAAAAGTTGAAAGCATTTCCTCTAAAACCTGGAACAAGACAGGGTTGCTACCTTTCACCACTTATTTAACATAGTACTTGAAACTCTGGCCAGAGCAGTTAGACAGAAGAAAGAAATTAAAGGGATACAGATAGGAAAAGAAGAAGCTAAATTACCACTATTTGCTGATGATATAATTCTATACCAAGAAGACCCAAAAAATTCTACCAGAAAAAATTTTAGAACTAGTAAATAAATTCAGCTAAGTAGTGGGATACAAAATCTACACCCATAAAATAAACACATTTATGTATATCAGTGACAAATCCTCTAAAAGGAAACGAGGAAAACTACCCCATTCACAATAGCATCAAGAAAAATAAAATACTTGGGAATCAACTTTACAAAAGAAGTGAAAGTCCTCAATAATGTAAACTACAGAACACTAAAGAAATTAAAGAAGACCTTAGAAGACGGAAAGATCTACCTTGTTCTTGGGTAGGCAGAATCAATATTGTCAAAATGATTATATTACCAAAAGCATTATACAGATTCAATGCAATTGCAATCAAAATCCCAATGATATTCCTCATAGAAATATAAAAGGCAGTCATAAAATTTCATCTGGAAAAATAAGAGACCCAGAATAGCTAAAACAATCCTTAGCAAGAAGAGTGAAGCACGTGGCATCACAATACCAGACCTTAAACTATACTACAGAGCAATAGTAACAAAAACAGACTGGTACTGGCACCAAAATAGACATGTACATGTACATGCAATGGTACAGAATAGAGGACACAGAGACTAATGCACACAACTACAGTTATCTTATATTAGATAAAGATGCCAAAAACATACATTGGAGAAAAGATAGCCTCTTCAACTTATGGTGCTAGGATAACTGGAAATCGTATGTAACAAAATGAAATTAAAACTCTCTCACCATGCACAAAACTCAACTCAAAGTGGATCAAGGACCTAGGAATTAAATCAGAGACCAGGCTTCTATTAGAAGAAAAAGTAGGCCCAAACCTCCATCATATTGGATTAGGCACCTACTTCCTTAATAAAACTCCTATAGCACAAGAATTAAAATCTAGAATTAATGAATGGGATGGATTAAAACTAAAAATCTTCTTCTCAGCAAAAGAAACAATCAGTGAAGTGAATAGAGAACCTATTAATTGGGAACAAATCTTTACATACCACATGTCAGAGAGAGCACTGATCTCTAGAATATATAAGAACTTAAAAATCTTAACACCCCCAAAAAACAAATAACCCAATCGATAAATGGGCTAAGGAACTGAACAGATACTTCTCAGAAGGTGATATACAATCAGTCAACAAATACATAAAGAAAGGTTCGTCATCACTGGAAATCAGAGAAATGCAAATCAAAACTACTCTAAGATTTCATTTAATTCCAGTCAGAATGGCAGCTATTAAGAACACAAACAACAATAAATGTTGGAGAGGATGTGGGGGAAAATAAGAGACCACACTCATACATTGCTGGTGGGACTGCAAAATGGTACAGCCAACATGGAAAGAGATTCCTTGGAAAACTGGGAATGGAACTACCTTATGACCTAGCCATCCCACTTCTGGGTCTATTCCCAAGGGACAGCATATTACAGGGACACAGCCACATCAATGTTTATAGCAGTACAATTCACAATAGCTAGGTTTTGGAACCAACCTAGATGCCCTTCTGTAGATGAATAGATAAAGAAAATGTGGTATATATACACAATGGAATATTACTCAGCAATAAAAAAGAATAAAATAATGGCTTTCCCAGGTAAATGGATGAAGTTAGAGAATATAATGTTAAGTGAAGTTAGTCAATCCCCAAAATTCAAACGCCACATGTTTTCTCTGATATAAGGAGGTTGATTCGCAATGGGGTTGGGACAGGCAGCATAGGAGGATTAGAGGAACACTAGAAAGGTCAATGGGGAGGGAGGGGAAGGGAAGGGACAAGGGGATAAAAAAAGATGGTAGAATGAGATGGATATCATTACACTAAGTGCATGTATGAAGACACGAATGGTGTGAATATACTTTGTATACAACCAGAGATATGGAAAAATGTGCTGTATATGTGTACTATGAATTGTAATGCAATTAATGTAATGCTGTAATATATAACAACTTCAAATAAAAAAAAGAGAAAAAAAAAAGAATCGATAAATGTGATGGAATCAACCCAAACAGCTTCTTCACATTAAAGGAAACAATCAAGATTATGAAGAGAGAGCCTACAGAATGAGAGCAAATTTTTGCCACCTGCATCTCAGATAGAGCACTAATTTCCAGGATATACAAAGAATTAAAAAAACTTAACACACACACACACACACACACACACACACACACACACACACAACCCTATCAATAAATGGGCAAATAACTGAATGGATACTTCATAGAAGAATAAATACAAATGGTCAACAAATATATGAAAAAAATGTTCATCATCAGTAGCAAGTAGAGAAATGCAAATTACAACTACAGTGAGATTTCATCTCACTGCAGTTAGAATAATAATTATCAAGAATACAAGTAAAACTAAATGTTAGTGAGGATGTGGGAGAAAAGGTAGACTCATACATTGCTGGTGAGACTGCAAATTGGTGCAACCAGTCTGGAAAGCAGTATGGAGTTTCTCAGAAAACTTGAAATGCAACCACCATTTGACCCAGTTATCCCACTCCTAACCATATAATGAAAGGATTTAAAATCAGCATACTGTAGGGATGTAGCCACTTTAATGTTCATAGCAGCTTAATTTACAATAGCTAAGCTATGGAAACCACCTAGTTGCCCTTCAATAGCTGAATGGGTAAAGAAAATGTGGTACATATATACAATGGAATGTTACTCAGCAATAAACAAGAATGAAATTATGGCATTTTCTGGTAAATGGATGGAACTGGAGAATATCATGCTAAGCTAAATAAGCTAATTCCCCCCAAACCAAAGGTTGAATGCTCTCTCTGATATGTGCATACTGACTTACAATAGGTAGGGGGAGGGAGGAGTAGAGGTTCACGGGATTGGACAAGAGGGAATTTGGGGAATAGAGGTGAAATGGGAATGGGAAAGACAGTAGAATGAATCAGATATAACTTTCCTATGTTCATATATGAATACACAACCAGTGTAACTCCACAATGTGTACACCCACAAGAATGTTAAGATATGCTCCAAGTATATATGATATGTCAAAATACATTCTAGTTCTATATATAGCTAAAAATAACAAATAAGAAAAATAAGAAAATAATACAATAACAATAAATTTTGGCAAGGATGTAGGAAAAAAGGTACATTCATACATTTTTATTTTGACTGCAAATTGGTGAAACCAGTCTGGAAAGCAGTAGGGAGATTCTCAGAAAACTTGAAATGCAATCACCATTTGACCCAGTTGTTCCCACTCCTCTTCATATAATGAAATCGTTTAAAATCAGTATACTATAGGGATGTAGCCCATATCAATGTTCATAGCAGCTAATTTCACAATTGCTAAGCTATGGAAACCAACTCAGTTGCCCTTCAATAAGCTGAATGGATAAAGAAAATTTTGTATATATACAATGGAATATTACTCAGCAATAAATAAGAATGATATTATGGCATTTGCAGGTAAATGGATGGAACTGGAGAATATCATGTTAAGTAAAATAAGCAATCCCCCAAAACAAAGGCCAAAATGCTCTCTCTGATATGTGAATACTGACTCAAAATACGTAGGGTGGAGGGAGGAGTGCAGGTTCACGGGATTGGACAGGGAGGAATTTGGGGAATAGGGGGGAAATGGGAATGGGAAAGACAGTAGAATGAATTGGATATAATTTTCCTATGTTCATATATGAATACACAACCAGTGTAACTTCACAATCATGTACACCCACAAGAATGTTAAGATATGCTCCAAGTATATATGATATGTCAAAATACATTCTAGTTCTATATATAGCTAAAAATAACAAATAAGAAAAATAAGAAAATAATACAATAACAATAAATTTTGGCAAGGATGTAGGAAAAAAGGTACATTCATACATTTTTATTTTGACTGCAAATTGGTGAAACCAGTCTGGAAAGCAGTAGGGAGATTCCTCAGAAAACTTAGAATGGAATCACCATTTGAACCAGTTGTTCCACTCCTCTTCATATACCCAATCGTCATAAAATCAGTATACTATAGTTACGCAGCCATATCAATGTTCATAGCAGCTCAATTCACAATTGCTAAGCTATGGAACAACTCAGGTGCCCTTCAATAAATGAATGGATAAAGAAAATCTTTTGTATATACATAATGGAATATTATCAGCCTTAAATAAGAATGATATTATGGCATTTGCAGGTAAATTGTTGGAACTGGACAATGTCATGTTAAGTAAAATAAGCAATCCCAGAAAACAAAGGCCAAAATTTCTCTCTGATATGTGAATACTGACTCAAAATACGTAGGGTGGAGGGAGGAGTGCAGGTTCATCAGATTGGACAGGGAGGAATGGGGGAAAGGGGGGCATATGGGAATGGGAAAGACAGTAGAATGGATTGGACATTATTTTCCTATGTTCATATGTGAATACATGACCAGTGTAACTTCAAACATCATGTACAACCACAAGAATGGGAAGTTATATACCATGTATGTATGATAAGTCAAAATATATTCTACTTTCATTTAACAATAAAAAGAACAAATAAATTTAAAAATTCTATAAAATATTTTTAAAAATTAAGAAAAGGTGTTGCTGTAACAAGTACCTTAAAATGTGGAAGTGGCTTTGGAAGTGGGTACTGGATATAAGTTGGATAATGGGTAGAAGTGCATTCTAGAAAAGACTACATTACTGTGAATTAACTTTTATGGATGATTCTTTTGAGAGCTTAGAAAAAGAAGGTGAAAATTTTAGAGAAAGTCTGAATCTTCTTCACATATACCTAAGTGGTTATAAATAGAATTTTGATAGAAATATGGATGATGAATATTCCAATGAGGTCTCAGATGGAAATGAGGAACATGCTATTAGACAGTGAAGGAAAGATCATTTTTGTGAAAAAGTGGCATAGAACATGGCTGAATTGTGTTCATGTCATACAATTTTGTGGGAGATTAAACTTGTGAACAATAAATTTGTATATTTGAGGAAATATCTAAGCAAAATGACAAAAGGACAATGTTGTGTTCTTGACTGCTTATAAAAATGAGAAGAGACAAATGACTGAAAAATAGAATTCTTGATCAACAGGGAAGTAAACCTTAGACTTTTGAAAAATGTGCAGCCTATTCATATTTAAAAATACAAAGTATGTTTAGGAGGGAACATGTGGCCATATTTATTAAGGAAAACATATGGATCAGTCATTTTCACAGAAGTAGGAACTAGTCATCAAGATGAGGGGGAGAATATTGTGTCTTCTAAACAGAAGTCAAGACCTGTTGTTCAAGACAATGGAGTAATGATCCTAAGGGCATTTTGGAAATCATCAGGGATACCCCTCACATTGCAGGACCAGAGTACAATTGTCTGGTTTGAGAGATAAGATTGATTGGAATGTCACTACTTCTCAGGGCCACCTGACATTATAGATTTCACTCCCAGCACTCCATCATCATGATGCTCACTCAGCTTAGGTGATGGTACAGTAGGCCTGAATGCATTGAATTCCAGTTCAGGAAAATGTAGCCATGAGACTCAAACCCCTGAGAGCTACAGCATTGACTGAAGTCAGCAAATGCGTATGACTAGGTGTATTCAAATGTATATGCCAATCCAAAGCCCAGTGGGTCTTAGAAGCAGGACCCCCATCCCAGTAGGCCTGGAAAGCAGAGCACTGAGTAAAATAATATTTTTCTTGAGCTTTAAGATGTATCATAGCTGGGTGTGTTGGCACATGCTGGTAATCCCAGTAGCTCAGGACGTCTGAGACAGGAGGATTGCGAGTTCAAAGCCAGCCTCACCAAAAGCAAGGCACTAAGCACCTCAGTGAGACCCTGTTTCTATACAGAATATAAAAGAGAGCTGGGGATATGGCTCAGTGGTTGAGTGCCCCTGAGTTAATTCCCAGTACCCCCCCACCCAAAAATGTATCATTATTTGTTGTACTATATTTTGGACTTGATAGGGACCATCATTCCTTTCTTATTTCTTATTTTTCCCCTTTTTGGAATGGGAGTGTCTATCATGTACCTGACATCTTTGTATTTTAGAAGCACATAATTGGTTGGATGTCACAGACTCACACCTAAAGGTAAATTTTCCTCAGGGTGAATCATCCTTTGAGTTTCAGTTATATCTGATTTAGATTATATGTTAAGTACACCTTGGATTATTGACTTAAGTTGATGCTGGTGTATAAGTTAGAACCTATGGAGCTATTGGAATGAAATTAATGTATTTCTCATGTGAGAATGTCACACATTTGGGGGGCCATGGTTTACAGCCTAAATATTTTGAACCCTCAAAATTGGAATTAGTACCCATATAAAAGAGATCCCTGAGAGTTATCTTGACCCATCTACCATGTGAGGACACAGCAAAAAAGATGACCATGGTCTAGTATGCAAATCTCATCAGACACCAGATTTTCTGGCCTCTTGTCCTTGGACTTTCTAGTCTTTAGAACTCTGAGAAATGAATTTCTGTTCTTTATAAGAAACACAGTCCAAACAGAGTGAGAAAGTGTCAATAGATATTTGCCCACCCACTTCCAGAAAAAGCATTAGTTTTTGCACACTTCAAAGCACCAGACTTACTTGGACATCCAAATGCATGCCTTGGTAATATGAAAAGGAGAAACTCTTTTTTTTTTCTAGAAGATGAAGAGAAACCTCCAGTGATTTTTAGCATTCCTGTTCATGAGAGGCAGAATTACAGAATCAGTCTCAGATAGAGGGGACTTTGGAGTCCAACTGAATATATGACCTCATTATAGAGAAAAAAATAAGTCAAAATAAGAAAAGCACCTTGTTCACATGGAGTTAGAGGGAACACAAAAAGACTGTGGTAGCTGAAGACTTAAGGATTGCCTACCACTCGGAGGAACGAGTTTAAGTTGGGGGAGGTGAGTATGAGGATATTGGGCCTGAAGATAGTCAGAACATCAGACTATCAAACTATTTATAGAGATATTGCTACCTAGATGGGAAGAATCAAGCAAAGCACATAATTAATCCATTCAATCTTCCATATATTCAGTAAGCATTAACTGAGACTTTAATGCTATTCTAGTGTTGTGTTGTGTTATGTGAGGCACAGATACAAACCAAGTAAAATTCTGTCCCCTGGAAGCTCATAATTCATAAGAGTATATAAAATTTATACACAACAATGATGTTATAGAAAAGAAAGTGACCATGCTGTAAACTTCTGTGTGAATTAATTTATACGTATGGGGTGGTCAAAAAAGTCTTCAGAGTAGCAACACCATTTTAATTGAGTCTTAATGGGTGTATAGGGTTTTGAAATGCATAGAAAGCATCCTAAGCATTAAAAAGAAGGGAAGAAAATGGTTTACGTTTGGTAGTTTGGCTGAAACATAGGATCATATAAAAACTAATAGCTACCATATATCAGAGAAAACATTTGAACTCTGTTTTTGTATAACTGATTAGAACAAATAAAATGTTATGTAAGTATAAAAAAATAAACCTAATAACTAATATCTACATATCAATTTATTTCATATTCATGACAACCCTTTCAGAATAGGTACTGTCATCGCTTCCACTTTACAGATGAGGAAATTGAGGCTCAGAGATGGTAACTTACTAAATGTCTCACAGGAAAACAGTGGTGAAATTAGAATCTGAACCAAGGAGGATAGTTTTATATATCATGTCTTTGTCTTTAACAGATGATAAAGGTCTGCACTGCACTTTGAGTTACAGGGGCCAATAAAAGAGTGTTAAATAATGGACTGTACTGAAATAAATTAGCATTTTGGCAACTTTCCCTGGTAACTAGATGAGGTTGGATTAGAGGGAGATTGGAAACAGGTTGATCATTAGGAGGTTGTAGTATTGTGGGTAGCTTCAACCAGGCAGACAGAAGATAAAATAAATAAATGTGCTTGTGAGATAGTTGTGGATTCAATAGAGATTCAAGTTTGAATGATAGATTGAAGATTAATGCCATAAGGCCATCACAGTTGAAGTCTTCAAAGCCTCTGTATATAAAATAATTTTTATAGACTGTACTCTGCATTGTCTTCAGAAATTTAGGGAAACAAATTGAGAATTCCAGGACAGAAAGAGTTTACTCCCCAGATATGATGCTTTCTCTCCATTTGCTTTCCTACATCCATTATATATACCCTCCACCAGCTTGCTGAGTGCCCTAGGACTCTCACTGCTATAGACTGCATTAGCAAGTCTCCCCTGCTTTTTCACTTCTGTTTTTGGAAAAATCTATATATTATGTTAGAGCCCTAATATAATAACTTTTGCTGTTATTTATTATGCATTTAGTATATATCCTAATTAGACACCAGATACTTTATATACACTGTCACATTAATCACACAAATTTTTGTAAGTTGTTATGGTTTGGATGTGAGGTGCCCCCCAAAAGCTCACATGTGAGACAATGCAAGAAGGTTTGGAGGAAAAAAGATTGCATTTTAGCCTTAACATAATCAGAGAATTAATCCCTGATGAGATTAACTGAGTGGTAACTGGAGGTGGGTATGGTGTGTCTGGAGGTTGGTAGGGTGTGTGTCTGGAGGAAGTGGTTCATTGGGGGTGTGGCTATGGGGTATATATTATTTATCTAAAGAGTGGAGTCTCTCTCTCTCTCTCCTTCCTGATAATGTGAGATGCTTCCCTCAACCACACTCTTCCACCATGATGGTCAGCCTCACCTTAATCCCCAAGGAATGAATTCTGCTGTCTATGGATTGAGATCTCTGAATCTGTGAGCACCCAAATAAAATTTTTCTCCTCTACACAGTTGTTCTGGTTGGGTACTTTTATTCACAACTGTGAAAAAACCTGACTAAAATATAAGATAAATGTCATTATCTATTTTTCAGATGTGTGAACTGAGTCTCAGATAGATAAGGTAATATTCTTAAGTTCTTCCAGCCAGAAAGAGTCTGGTTTGAATGTGTCTCTCAAATTTCATGTGATGGAGACTTAATCCAAATGAAACAGTGTTGAGAGATTGGATCTTTGAGAGGTGATTGGATCTTTGAGAGGTCACAGGTAACAGTTGATTGGGATTAATATTATCATGGAAGTAGATTTTTAAATTGCAAATGTAGGTTTGTATCTGGGAGGTGGCACACACCTGTAGTCCCAGAAACCCAGGAAGCTGAGGCAGGAGGATCTCAAGTTCAAGGTTAGCCTCAGCAACTTAACAAGGCCCTAAGCAAATTAATGAGACCATATCTCATAATTAATAATGAAAATAAATTGGGATGTTGCTTAGTGGTAATTCTCACCCCCCAGTAGATTTGTTATAACAGTGAATTTGGCCCTCATTTGGGCTTTTACCATCTTTCACTCTCTCACATTTTTACCATAGGATGCCACAGAAAGAATGCTCTTGACAGATTCTGGCAACTTAATTTTGGACTTCCCAGCCTCCATAACTGTGAGGAATAAATTTATTTTCTTTAAGTATCATCCAGTACATGGTATTCTGTTGCAGCAACATAAAACAGATTATGGCAATGACTAAACCATTATTTAAATTAACTTTAAATTACTTTTAACCCACACACTTTCTACTACCTTGTATAGTAAATTACAGTTATGTAAGTATGGATGACAACACAAATCTGAGCCAACAATTCTGGACTTCAGTTCTGGAATTGCTGAGTGAGATCAAACAAGTCATTTAAACACTATAAGCTTCATTTACCTCATCGAAAAAGTGAAATGGTACTATATACTTAAATGGGTTTTATTTAGCTAAAGATCAACAAAAATAAAATACATGCATGTCATATGCAAAGCACAAGGCATAAAACACACCCATGGGATTAAAATAATTAGGATGTGCTAAAGAGTGGCTCTGAGTTCCTGGCCTTCCACAGCCTTCCATGGTTTTGGAGTCTGGTGATTGTCTATTTTTTTCTTTTATCCTTGTGTATTAGTCACCATTTTGCTACTATGACCAAAATAACTAAGAACAACTTAAAGGAGAAAGTTTGTTTTGGCTCACAGTTTCAGAGGTTGGCTGACTCAATTGCTCTGGGCCAAAGCCACTCACCTCATGGCAACCAGGAAGCAGAGAGAGTGAAAAGAGCCAGGGACAATACATAATCCCTAAGGGCACAGCCATAGTGACCTACTTATTTTAGCCATGCTTCACCTGCCCACCATTACCACTCAGTAATCTATTTAAATGATCATACCATAAAATGGATTAATGCACTGATTAGGTTACAACTTTCATAATCTAATCATTTCACTTCTGAATTCTCTACATTTCATGTAGATAGTTCATATCTAAACTATTACATCTTAGAACAAGTTAAAAAAAAACAGCTTGGTCAAACTGGAGTGAAGAGTCCAGAATCTTTGTAGGTGCCATTGGAATATCTAAAATTATTACATTGCACTTTAAAGCCCAATAGTGGGCTTAAAATAAAATTTCTGAGTTAAGAACAGGAAATTAAGTAGAAAATAAAATTTCAGAATTCAGCACATATGGAAAGAATACTTATAAAAAATTTTGTTTCACTTCAGTGTGTATGTGTGTGTATTTTTGAGTGTTAGGTCAAATGTAAAGTGTATATTGTAGTCATAGGGTTTAAGCATTAGACGGTCACTTTTCTTGGGAACTCTACTGAATTTGTAAATCATGTCTTAATAGATGAAGGAAGAGTAATATATAAGTGGCTATAACACAAAGTGAATCATTACATATTTAAAATAGTGACCTAGCATAAGTCTTTCAAAACACACAAGAGAGTGTCATTTTGCCTGGAGACAGGTTTGACCTGGACCTTGAGAAATAAGTAGGGGCATCCTGGATAAAGGTGGTCAGGGGTAGAAGATGGGGGAAGCATTCCTTCTATCAGGACGGAATGGTATGAAATTAGACAGGGTATGAGGAACAGGTGATGAATCTCATGAGAATCTGCATAATTTCTCCGTGATATCCCTCTTGGAACCTAAGGCTAAGTCAGAGATGTTCCTATCACAGCAGCCAATAGAAAATGCTTTCTTTTCCCATCTTCCTGTGTGGTTCCCTGGCCTTGTAGAAGTGCTGCATAATAATTGGCCAAATCTTAGTCACACAATGATAACTAACCATAAGGGGATATATAAAATGTAGAAAAGATGTATGATCAAGAGAAAAGAAAATACTTTTGGTGAACATCTATCCATTCCCTGGCATAGCAGCATTCTCAATAAATTACATGTACTATCTAATTTAGTCCAGTGCTACACACATAACAATGTCTACAGCAGGAGAATTCACAATATCCAAGTTACGGAACCAGCACATTTGCCATCAACAGCTGAATGAATAAAGAAAATGTGGCATGTACACAAATGAAGTTTTATTCAGCTATAAAGAAGAATGAAATTACCTAATTTGCTGGAATAAGAGAACAATATATTGAACAAAAAAGCCAGACTCAAAGTAATGGGTTGAATGTTTTCTTTAATATGCAGAAGCTAGAGAGAGAAAAAATTAAAAGGGGATCTCCAATAATTATTTTGAGGTGAGTACTATTATTATTACCATAGTATAGATGACTATACTGAGAATACTCAGAAATTTGATCAAGATCAATCAGCTAGTACATGGTGTTATGGTTTGAATATGAGATATTCCTCCAAAGCTCCTATGTTCATGCAGGAATGCTCAAAGTTGAAACGATTGGATTGTGAAAGCCATAATCTAATCAGTCCATAGCAATTTGAAAGGATTGAATGGTAATTTGAGATGGATCACTGGGGGATGCCCACGTGAAAGGTGCATCTTTCCTAAGACATCTTCCCTCTTCTTTCTAGAATTTCCAATGTCATCTTAAATGAGTTATGAGAGTTCTTGATCTTTTCCTTATTCCCAAAGAGGAAAGCATTTCATCTTTCATCATCAAGTATAAGGTTATTTGGAAGATTATGAAACTGTTCTATCAAATTCTAACCAGTGCTATTCTTGCTGAGGGTTTTTATCATGAGTCTGCATTAGATTTTGCCAAATGCCTTTCCTGCATTAATTGATAACAACATATGATATTTTTCTTTAGTCTCTTGATATGGTGCATAACACTTATTAATTTTTAAAAATTCAACCAACCTTGGCTCCCAGTAATGAATCCACCTGGTCACATTGTTGGATGTAGTTTGTTTATATTTTTATGCATATTATTGTCTACGTTCATGAAAAATATTGGCATGTGGTCTTCCTTCCTCCCTTCTTTCTTCCTTTCCATTCATTTACCCTTCCTTCCTTTCTTCCTTTTTCCCTCCCTCCCTCCGTTCCTTACTTCTTTCCTTTTTTCATACAGTATCTGTCTAATGTTGGTATCAGGGTAATGCAGGACTTATAAAGTAAGTTGAAATGTTTTCCAGTGTTCTATTTATTTGAAAAGTATATGGAGAACTATTGTTCATTCTTTTTCATTGTTTGCTAATAATTTTGCAGTGTAACTATCTTGGCCAGGAGATTTTTGTTTTCAGAGGTTTTAAATTATGAATTTAAATTTGATTTCTTTAATAGTCGTACAGCAATTGAAAATACCTCCTTCATCTTTGTAGAGATTTTATAGTTTGTTATTTTCAAGAAATTGATTAATTATTTTCTAAGCTGTCAAATATACAAATGTTGTTTTATTCATAACATTTCCTTATTATACTTTTAACAATTGCAAGATATATACTGATATTCCTTGTTTCATTCTTAATATTGGTGACTTAGTCTTCTTTTTTAGGTTTGTCAGTCTTGTTAGAGTTTTAGGGATTTTATTGATATTTTTCCAAAAATCCTTTTTATACCTTTGATTTTGTCTATTATTAATTTCTAGCTTGCTTTTATGCTCATCAGAAATCAAATTTTATACAAGTTCAAATCTATTATATCTTTGAGGTTCCCATTGTGTGGTGAAATATATAGTCTATATTAGGGAATATTACATGGGAGGTTGAAAAAAGCATATTCTGCTCTTTGGGGGTAGATTCTTTTCAGTATGTCCAGAACATTCTGCTGATTGTGTTGTTCAGAACTATGTTTTTGATGACTTTTTCTCTATCATTTCTATCAGTTGCTGAGAGGGGTCTTGAAGTTCCAATTATAATTGTGGATTTGTTTATTTCTCCTTTCAGCTCTATCAGGTGTTGTTTTATTTTTCTTGAGAATCTGCTATTTGAGGTACACACATCTATAGTCATTATATGTGCCTTGTGCCCAATTCTTTTATCTCTTTTATCATTATGTAAGTATACTCTGGTGTTTCTATTCATTTTCTTTCCTTTGAAGATAACAGGTATTTCTGGATATCACTTCAGCTGCTCCTGCTTCTATATGATTAATGTCTGGTATATCTCGTTCTATCCTTTTACATTGAACTTACATATTTCTTTGTTTGCAAGTATTTTTCCAGGAAAAAACAAATAATTAGGTCATGTTTTTAACCTACTATGAAAGTCTTTGTCTTTCAACTAGTATATTTAGGCTATTTCCATTTTTTGTTATCACTTTTCTCATTCCCTTCTTTCTTCTTGTATTCCTATAGGTTACTTGAATATTTTTAGAATTTCATATTGGCTGAATTATAGTAAGTATTTTTTAGTGTAGTGGCTTTGTTTTAGTCAGTTTTGTGTTGTGACAAAATACCTGACCAAAAAAACTTAGAAGAGGAACAGTTTATTTGT
The DNA here is from genome assembly GCA_025594165.1 of Tamias sibiricus. Taxonomy (NCBI): domain Eukaryota; kingdom Metazoa; phylum Chordata; class Mammalia; order Rodentia; family Sciuridae; genus Tamias; species Tamias sibiricus. The sequence goes on from CM046667.1 coordinate 58,800,636, forward strand.
GGATTGTAGTGTCAGAGGTCCCAGTACATATGTGACTGAATCCCTTGCTCAAACAGAGAGAGAGAGAGAGAGAGAGAGAGAGAGAGAAGCCATAGGGAAGATGCACTCTACCAGGGCATGACCCTAGTGATCCAACCCCTCTAGCCATGCCCCACCTGCCTACAGTTACCAGTCACTCTTTTCAAATCAGTATGGAGTGATTAGATTATAGCTCTCATAATGTAATTTTACATCTGAACATTCCTGCATTAACACATGAGCTTTTGGGGGACACCTCACATCCAATAACCTTGAATAATTTTTGTAGTGTTTCATCTATATGTTACTATAAGTCTATCAGTCTACTGATTTTATGAGTGCTAACATATTACCACTTCAAGTCAAGTGTAGAAAGTTTTAATTCAGGTCCCTTTACCTCCTTTTTGTTTTTATTTGTCAATGGACCTTTATTTTATTTGTTTATATGTGGTGCCGAGAATCAAACCCATAGCCTCACACATGTTGGCAAGCACTCTATCTTTGAGCTACATAAAAACCCAGCACCCTTTACCTCTTATATTATTGAATATCACTTTGTTGAATACTAGATGGTTTTATAATTTTTTTTGTTTCAATAATCAATTATGATTTTAAAATTCATGAAGTGAAGGATAATATAACGTATAAACTAAAATTTCTCCTGTTTCTGTATCATTTCTTACTTATATTCTAGGATAAAAATTATATTTCCATTATGTTTGAAGAATTTTATTCACACAATCTTTAGGGGTAGGTCTGTTACTGCCAAAATCATTTAGTTCTCATTTGCTGAGCATGTCTTAATTTTCCTTTTCTTCCTGAAGAATAGTTTCACCAGAGGTAGTATTCACAATTGATATTCTTTTCCTTCATCACTTGAAAATGTTTTGCTACTTTTCTTTCCTCTCCATGATTTCAGATGAGAAATATGATGTTTTTCAAATTGGCTTTTCCCAAATTCATTTTTTTATTCAAAATTTTTGTATATATAACAATAGCATGCATTACAATACATAGTACATATATAGAGCACTTTTTTACATAACACTGTTTGTATACAAAGTATATTCATACCATTCATGTCTTCAATCATGCATTTAGGATACTGATATCCATTTCATTCTACCATTTTCTTTTTTCTTTCCCCCTTCATCCCAAATTCTTTATTTCTTTCAGGCTGTTTCCAAGATGTTTCAGTTTTTCTTTAATTTTCAGACATTTCATTATTTTCTCATATATTAATTTGGGTTTCTCCTGAGTCATGTCATCATTTTTTTCTTAAGAATTGTAACTTTAAGCCGGGCGCGGTGGCGCACGCCTGTAATCCCAGCACTTTTGGAGGCTGAGGCAGGAGGATCGCGAGTTCAAAGCCAGCCTTGGCAATGGCGAGGCACTTAGCAACTCAGTGAGACCCTGTCTCTAAATAAAATACAAAAAAAGGGCTGGGGATGTGGCCCAGTGGTCGAGTGCCCCTGAGTTCAATCCCTGGTACCACAAAAAAAAAAAAAAAAAAAAAAAAAAAAAGCATTGTAACTTTAGTCAAATTTGGGAAATTTTCAGTCTTTACTTCCTTTTTGTTTCTGTGGACACATAATAATTGTCCATATTTATAGGATACAATATGATGTTAGGTACATGTATATATTGCATAATAAACAAATAAGAGCAATTAGAGTATCCATCATCTTAATGATTTATTAAAATTTTGCCCACTGTAATTACATGATATGAACAAGACACATTTTAAGGCAAATAATATACATATTTTGCAATTATTTTGTCTTCTTCCCCAGTTCAACTTTTCTTTGCTGACTTTTTTTCCTTCTTCTGTGCAAAATCTTTTGAGTTTGTTGCAGTTCTATTTGTCAATTTTGGCTTTTGATAAATATGCCAAAAGATTATTGCCCAGACCAATGTCTGATAAGGGATAAAATAAGAAATATGTAGGAAACTCAAATAACAGAAATAAAGCACGTAGTCAGGCCAAATGTGGGCAAAAAAGATGAATTAATATATATTAAAAAATAAAAAGAAATTGCCAATAGATATTTTTTAAAAAATCAATGCTTGACATTACTAAGCATCAGGGAAATACAAATGAAAACCACAATGAGTTATGTCCCAACATGTGTTCGAATGGCCATTATGAAGCATACAAAAGGTGATAATTTGAAAAAAAAAATAGTTGTAGATGGACACAATACTTTTATTTATTTATTTTTATGTGCTGCTGAGGATTGAACCCAATGCCTCACATGTGCTAGGCAAGCACTTTATCACTGAGCCACAACCATTATGGCTGAGTAATATTCCATTGTGTTTATGTACCACGTTTTCTTTACCCATTCATCTTTTGAAATACACCTATGTTGGTTCCACAGCTCAGCTATTGTGAGTTAAGCTGCTATAAACACTGAAGTGGCCATGTCACTATAGTATGCTGATTTTAAGTCCTTTAAGTATATAATGAGGAATGGGATTACTGGGTCAAAGGATAGTTTCATTCCACATTTTCTGAGGAAAAGAGAGGATTTTGAATGTTCTCAGAATAGAGAAATGATAAATCATAATAGGTGCGGGGTGGGGGGTGATGAGAAGGGGAGGTTCACTGGATTGGATGGGGTGGAGTGGGGAAAAGGGAGGGGGATGGGAATAGCAAAAACAGTAGAGGGAATTGTACTTAACTTTCCTATGTTCATATATGAATACACGACCATTGTAACTCCACACTGTGTACAACCACAAAAATGGAAAGTTATACTTCACATATATATGATGTCAAAATACATTCTACTATCATGCATAACTAACTCAATAAATAAATTTAAAAAACAAAATCCTCTCTCCTAGCTATTCCAAATATACAATAAATATTATTGGCTACAGTTACTTTACTTCATAACAGAGTACCAGAACTTTTTCCTCTTCTCTGACTGTAACATTTTACATTATAATTAAAAAATAATGAATTTTTCACAAAACTGTAAACAGTGTGACTAATTTAAGGGTATATATTCCACTGTTTATTCTGATAATTATTTGAAAGTTAGATACTCAGTTGAAAGAAGTAGCGAAATGGTAACAAATTAATTTATGTAATAATAGGAGTATGTAAATAAAAAGATAAAATTAAGAGGAAAACTACAATATGCTCATTTTTATGCCCAGTGCAATACATAATTATATATTTATTTTATGAAATAATTATATTTTTCTCAGCCCAGAAAATAAAGAATTTTGTGAAATTGCATGCCAACACATTGGAAAACCTTGGTGAAATGGATAAATTCTTGAACACATAAAACCTACTGAGTTTCAGTCAAGAAGAAATAGCCATTTTACTTGAAAAACTTGATATCCATATGTAGAAGAATAAAAGTATATTCCTACCTCTGTGCACAATATTCAACTCAAAGTGAGTCTAAGGTCTAGGAATTAGACCAGAAACTTTGCAACTGATAGAAGAAAATACAAGGTCAACACATTTGTGCAGGAACCCACTTCCTTTAAAAGATACCTAAGTGGAAAGGCATCAAATTTCAAATTGCTGTTCTCTGCACAGCAATGAAACAATTAAGAACATGAAGAATGAGCCTACAGAATGGGAGAACATCTTCTCTGACTGTTCCCCCAATAGGGAATTAATATATAGAATATTTATATATTCTTAAACGAACTCAAAAAACTTAATACCACAAACCCAAATAATCCTAATAAATGAGAAGAGGAACTAAACTGACATTTCTCAAAAGTAGAAATATACATGGTGCACAAACTTATGAAAAATATTCAACATCCTTAGACATCGGGGGAATGCAAATCAAAAATACATTGAAATTTCATTTCACTCCAGGTAGAATGGAACCTATCAAGAATATAAATCATAATCAATGCTGGTGAGGATGTGGGGAAAAAGGTACACTCATACACTGTTGGTGGGAATGCAAATTAGTACAATCATTCTGCAAAACAGTATGGAGATTCCTCAAAAGCCTATGAATGGAACCACCATACAACACAGCTATACCATTATTTGGTATTTATCCTTAAGAACTAAAAGCAACATGCTGTAGTGATAGGCACATCAATATTTATACCAGTGCAATTCATAATATTCTAGTTATGGAACCAGCCCAGATACCCATACAAAAATGAATGGATCAAGAAAATGTCATATATGTACACAATGGAGTTCTACTGAGCCATAAAGAAGAATGAAGGTATGGCATTTACTGATAAATGGATGGAACTGGTGGACATCACACTAAGTTAAATAAGCCAGACTAAGAAAGTAAAGGGTCAAATGTTTTCTCTCACATACAGAAACTTCACCAAAATAAGTTAAAAAAGAGGGGGGGTGTACCATATGTCATGAGGATAGATAGAAGATTAGTGGAGAAGAAGGAGTTTGAGAGACAGTGAGGAGGGACAGAAAAGGGAAGAAGATGAGGAATTAATTTGACAAAATTATGCCATTGCATGTGTAAATATATCACAATGAATTCTGCATTCGTGTATACCTATAAATCACCAATTAAAAATAAATAATAGAAGGAAGACCAATAGAGTAGAATAAAGGGAATGAGGGGTTGAAAGAAGGGAGGAGTCCTACCTGTCCAGCCATGATAGAGAAAAGCAGCAGGCATTGGCAGGAGGAAGAGCTTAGCCACCCACCTGCCCATCCACCGCCTGACCATGCGCCACCTTTTCTAGGAACAGCAGGCCCTGGCTGGATTAAGGGCCTGGTAGGAGGAGGGCCCAGCCTGTCTACCTGACCCCCACTGCCAAAACTAGACTGGGAAGAGACCCAGGAGGTGGAGAGTGGGGAGAGGAAAACCAGACCACCTGTCCTACCACACTGAGGCCAGAAGGAGATCCAGAGAGAGAGGCCTGCCCCACACCCACAAATAGGAGAGGCAACCCGCGCCTGTCCAGAAAGACACACCGCACTGGAGTTCCATGACTACACAACCCAACATCAAGATAATTATAGGCTTGAGGCTGCCACTGCCACAAAACTGAAATAGCAAGGCTACTAACAAGGAACAACAAAAAGGTCCTGGTAAGACATCACTAAGGTTCCTGTGGACCAGGATGCACCACAGGGTGCTACCAGTTATGCTATTGTGAACTAACAGGGAGTCTTACGTGGGGATGCATATCTCTTGCTTCTCCTACTAACACACACATAATAGATATGCAAACAGTTATAAATTATTACTCCTCTGCCCACTTTTTTTGCCCCCAGAATTAGCTTCATTGTTTGGGCCTTGTATTTTCACATATGTGCCCTAGAAGTTTAAGGTAGTTTCCAGACCCAAATCATGCACATGAGGTGTTAGATAAATGAATAAAATCAAATTCACAAAGAAGTTCCATTTCCTTTGTCTAGTAGGCAGGACAGAATAAAAAAAAAAAGGAGAAGAAGAAGCTAAAGGCTTGGCAAAACCTACAAAGTCAGCTAATCTAATCCTTGACCTGATTTCTTTTACACATTTCAACCCAACCTATCTTTTAAGCCCTGCCTGCACACTTCCAGTTATAGGAGATCATGAGTACACAACTCACATACAATCATTTTCCTTGTGCTGAGTGAACTATATTTATCTTTAGCTTCCATCCCTGTGTTTTAGCTCTTTTCCCTGGAACCTCACAGACCTAGTCTTTTCCTCCATCTTCCCTGTCATAAAGTCTGAGCTCCAGCACATTCAATGATTCCACATGAAACCTGGACTCTTGCCTATTCTTGACCCTATCAACCTCTCCTCTACACCCACCTTATTTTCTCCATGTCAGTTGAGGGCTATGGAGAGACCTGAACACAGAACACTTACTTGACAGTACAGAATTAAGAAGGATGCATCTCTTCTTTTGAAAAGTATAATCTCCATTTATAATGCCTAAAGCAAAACTTCTCTCTCTTCCTTTCTAAATTCCTGCTGTCCTTCCTTTCTTTGTTTTGGAATTAATTTCACCTTATTTCTAGTGATATGCAAACAATGACCTGTGGTTCAAATGTGGCCCACTCTCATTTTTTATAAATGAAATTATGTTGGAACATAACCAGGCCCGCTTGTTTACATATTGGCTGTGTCTGCTTTAATACTACAAGGGCAGAACGGAGTAGATGGTATAAGAACTATATGTCTCATAACAGCTAAAATATATGCTATCTGGGTATTTTAGAAAAGTTTGTAGAGACTTTTACTTGATTTATAGTAGTTTTTTTTTAATAATCACTCCGTTACTTATCGTTAAAAAGAAAAATAAAAAATTTTACCAAAGTTGATTAAATTCACTTGATTGAGCATGAACAGAGATGGATTTTGAACCCAGGTCTGTTTGGGTCACTGTCCCGTGTTTTTACTATGAACTATTATCTACCCAATTCAACACCACCCAACTCAGAATAACTCAGCTAAGCCACTGCCTTGATCCTTCCATGATAACCATAACAATTGGTGCTGTGATCTCAGTGTCCTTGGCCCATTACCACAATACGCATTCTAGACAACAAGCCATTCAGGATATTTTGTATATTGGGGTAGTGAAATTGGTCTGGATTAATCTCAGGACACACTAGGGCAAGCAGAAAGCCCCATCCAGTCTGTGCCATGTTCTAGGAGTAGGAACCACTAGGGTCTGACCAAAGGGGTATTCTGTCAGTCACTATGCTTTATGTTCTTCAAGCTGGCAATCTTTCTAAGAGAAAAACAGAGGCGGGGGGTGACTTGATAACCAAGAACAAACTGCCATTGATTCATCCATTTCCTTCTTAATTTTGCTTTTTGTAGTCGATCACTCTTTTGGAACATTTTATGGTTTCTATAAGAGCTGAACACAGCTGCCTGGACTTTCCTGCCCATTCTCTGAGGCGATCTGGCTGAGCCTCAAGAATGGGGCCCAGCCATGGACACTCCAACTCAAGGACACACAGGCAAGTAGACAGGCAAGGGCCAAAGCAGCCAATTCAGGCCATTATGAGACCTTCCCTCATTCTTGACTTTACAAACATTATCCCACAAAAGCATGTAACAATGAAAAGCAAAGATACACAATAAAATTAGGAAGAAGGCATTATAGGTACACATTTACCACCTGAACTTTTGTATTAGGAACAACAGAACTCACTAGATCCTTAGAGACCATCTTGTCCAACCATCATTTTAAAAGTGGAAAGCTGAGCCAGGTGTGGTGGCGCACACCTGTAATCTCAGCACTTTGGGAGGCTGAGGCAGGAGGATCATGAGTTCAAAGCCAGCTTCAGCAATGGTGAGGCACTTAGCAACTCAGTGAGACCCTGTCTATAAATAAAATACAAAAAAGGGCTGGATGAGTGCCCCTAAGTTCAATCCATGGTACCAACAAAACAAACAAACAAACAAACAAACAAATAAAAATAAAAAGTGGAAAGCTGGGTGGGATTGCAAAATGGTGCAGCCAATATGGAAAGCAGTATGGAAACTCCTTGGAAAACTAGAAATGGAACCATCTTATGACCCAGCTATCCCACTCCTTGGTCTATACCCAAAGGACTTAAAAACAGCACACTACAGGGACACAGCCACATCAATCCACAGTAGCTAAACTATGGAACCAACCTAGATGCTCTTCAGTAGATGAATGGATAAGGAAAATGTGGTATATATACACAATGGAGTATTACTCAGCAATAAAAGAGAATAAAATCATGGCATTCACAGGAAAATGGATGAAGTTGGAGAATATAATGTTAAGTGAAGTTAGCCAATCCCAAAAAGCCAAATTCCGAATGTTTTCTCTGATATGAGGGGGCTGATTCACAGTGGGGTTGGGAAAGGTAGCATAGGAGGATTGGTGGAACACTAGAATGGCCAGTGGGGAGGGAGGGGAAAGGAGGGGGCAAAATGTTGAAGAAAAAAAATGGTAGAATGAGATGGATATCTATCATTACCCTAAGTGCATGTATGAAGACACAAATGGTGTGAATATACTTTGTTTACAACCAGAGATATGTGAACATGTACTCTATATGTGTAATATGAAATGTAATGCATTCTGCTGTCATTTATAACAACTTAGAATAAAAATAAAAAGTAAAAAAAATTAAAAGTGGAAAGCTGATGCTCAGAGAAGGTAAATGATACACTCATGGTCACACATAAGATCAATTCACATGCACAGAATTATTGTAATCTTTAAGTTGAACCAGCCTTTATACTTTGTTTTTCTAAATCTTCACTTTTAGATGAGGATACTGAGGTGCAATTGTCTCTAGTGTAACATTTCACCTGTTGGTATTTGATATACAGTAAGAATTCAAGAAATGTTTACTAAAATAGATATAAATCAGATCTTTGACAATATGTTGTCTGCCTATCTCCCATTTTATAGGTGCATATACCACCATCCAGGAAGAAAAGATATTCCCTAAATCCTGGTAAGAATTAGAGCTGAGACTACGGCCCAGCCATCCTAAAGTTAAGTAACATACCCAAGTTAATATATGATATTGCAAAATTAGTTCATCTTACCCTGAAGAACATTTACATGCATGCCTGCCTTCTTTCTTTCTTTCTTCCCACCTTTTCTTGGTCTTTTTTATCTAAGATTTTCTGAACCCCTGCCATGAATGAAGCGATACAGTAATATGTAAAACACAGTTGTTTCAAACAAGGTGTTCATATCCTCTAGAAGAAAGAGGTATGTAAGTAAGCATTTACAGAATGTACTCCTGTCAAGATATGAAAGTCAGAATACCTAATTCACAATGGAAGAACAGTGGAAAATTTCTCAGAATGATTGGCATTTGAGATGGCTCTGGTAAGAAAGTAAGAATTTACCAGGAATAGAAGTTAGGAAAGGACATTTTATATGGGGTTAATACTATTTGCAAAGTCATGACATGTTTGGATAAGGCTGACTAATAAAGCATGTTTGACATAAGAGACTATGGACAAAGTTTTTTAAGGGACTTTTAAAGAGTAGAAAAATGAGAAAGTAAAATTACTATGGCCTTTAAAAAGACTAAGCTCATAGAGTTTAGCCTGAAGGTCAACAGAAAATGTTTTAAAATAGATGATTGATGTGGTCACTTTTGTGACATTAACTGATCATTATACAGAAGTTTGGACATTTCTTACCTCTGTCATACATAAGATATCTTAGACCACATTTTCATGTATTTTTCTGTACTACCAGCTATTTAGAGCCCCCTGGGAGCTTAGTAGGCATTGAATCCAATATTTTCACTCTGTTTTTAGACTTTTCTGGCCACCCAGATATTTGTCTCTTCTTATATTCTCCTCCTATAATTCTTTCTTCCTCTCTTCTCACTCTTGAAGGTCTGCTACAGTAGAACATGGTATAAGGAATGCACACTAGAAAGAAAAAGAATGTCTGGTTCTAGTGCCATTTCAGCAATTATAGATATAGCCATGGAGGTTCACTGGCAAAGAATAATGTCACAGAGGGCAAAGTCAGGGGTGATAGAAAAAATGGATAAAAGCAATTCTTTCAAAAAAGAGTACTTATGTCTAACCAAGGAAGAACTCCACTATCTGACAGGGAAACTTACCCAGCAAGCTTTATTTATCATTTTTTAATATTTATTTATTTGCTTTAGTTGGACACAATGTGTTTATTTTTACGTGGTGCTGAGGATCGAACCCAGGCCGTGCACATGCTAGGCAAGCGCTCTACTGCTAAGCCACAACCTCAGCCTTTTATTTATCATTTTTGGGCAATGTTGTTTGCACATTTCTCATAATTTCATTTCCTGAAGGAATTTTTTGTGTTTATTCTGTCCCTATTTATTTCCTCAGTGTATTGGCAAGGACATATAACTTCTTATTTACTTAATAGATCACTGGATCATGGGGAATCATATTTGAAGTTGATGGGGATGACTATTAAGTTATGAAGACATCCTGAATTTGACATGGATGCAGTAACTGGATGGGAGTTTTTGTTATCTCTCTTGGGGAAGAGATGAATATATTCCATGTGGGCATAGAAGTGTATATGAGTAGCGAAGGTGTGACTGTGGAATAATTTACTGGTTTTCCACCATTTTTTTTTTTGTTCTTTAAGGAAACAAACATTAAATTTTAAATGGGTCCATGACCACTACATTTTCTAGTTTTCCTGGGACATTATTATCTCTGTTTTCAGACAGAACAAGTGATTTAACAAAGTCATTTAACTATTAAATGGCCAACTTTGGATCCAAGTGAAGATATAGCTGATTGATTTCCTTATTCTCATCAGTTTCTTTTACACGAATGTAAGTTATTTTGGGGGGTTTAGGGGGCAAGCTAAGTAAAGTTAGTCAAATCCTGAGGGGATTTCTCATTCATAATATTCTTAATACTTCTGCCAAGTCCAGATTGCTTAACTGCTTTCTTCCCAGATGGTGATTCTCAGTTATATGTTCTTTCAGAATAAAAGGGCAGACAGAACTCATTTAATTGTTCCTGCACAGATGGAATTCTGAGGCCCAGAGAGAGGAAGTGACTTGCCTAAGTTCTCAAGACAATTTTGATAGAGGGATAACCATAATAATATCTTACTGAACAGCCATGTCCTCTTTCCTTCCAGTTTAGTTGCCACTCTGAAAATTGTTAGAACTGAAAAAAGGCTTCAAACCATTAAGTTTGGCATTCTCAAACCTGTATTACATAGAACTGGTAGACGTTATAAATTATTTTTCTCAAGTAAGCTTTTGAAAGTCTTGGATAAGCAAGTATTCTAGCCAAAATTAAATAGGTTTTCTTACAGATACTGCTATATTGCCTTAGGCAAGTTGCTTAACCTTGCTGTTTCCCATTCCAAGATGAGGCTAATAAAAGGATCTTCATTGCTTTGTTTTTGGTCAGATTCAATGAGTTAACAGTTAAAATGTATTTGCAAATTAAAAAAAATAATAATGTAATATAAATTAAGTTACGGTATTTTCTTACAATGGAATACTATGTGATGATGAAGATGGACAAGTATGATATATACAATAACATGGATGACTTAATGAAGTTAGAAGCAAAATAATTCCATTTGAGATATTTTCAAAACAAGCAAAATTAATCTATAGTGACAAGATGAAATAGTGGTTACTGCTGGGAAGGTATAGAAGATATTACTGGAAGAGTGTGCTGAAAGTAACTTCCAGGATATTCACAATGTTCTGTTTCTTGAAATAGATGCTGATTACATGTTCATTTTGTGAAAATTTTTAAAGAGGTACTCAAGATTTGTGTGTATTTTGTATATCACACTTTAACAAAAAAGTTACTTTAAAGTAGTACATTGGCATTTTCTTTATTGTTAAATTTTTTTAAATTAAATTTAATTTGTTTAACATACATTTAGAGTGCAATTCCTTTCATATTACATATAAAGAGCACAGTTTTCCAAGTCATTGGTTTTACATAAAGTATTTTCATACCATTTGAGTTTTTATACATGCACTTAGTATATTGATGTCAAACTCCTTCTGCCATTGTTTCTATCCCTTTGCCCCTTTCCCTCCACTTCGCCCCTTTTTTTCTATTTAATATTCCTTCATTTCTCTCATGCCCCCTCCCTTGCCACTATAATTCTGTATCATCCTAGCAAAGGAATCAATCGACGTTTGGTTTTCTGGGATTGACTGACTTCATTCAGCATTATTTTCTCCAACTCGATACATTTACCTGCAAATGCCATGATTTTATTCTCTTTTAGTGCTGAGTAGTGTTCCGTTGTGTATATATACCAAAGTTTCCCTATCCATTCATCTATTGATGGGCATCGGGGGGTTGTTTCCACAATCTAGCTATTGTGAATTGTGCTGCTATGAACATTGATGTGGCTGTGTCCCTGTAGTGCTATTTTTAAGTCATTTGGGTATAGACCGAGGAGTGGGACAGCTGGGTCAAATGGTGGTTCCATTCCAAGTTTTCTTAGGAACCTTAATACTGCTTTCTAAATTGGCTGCACCAATTTGCAGTCCCACCAGCAATGTAAGAGTGTGCCTTTTTCCCCATATCCTTGCCAGCATTTATTGTTTGTGGTTTTGATAGCTGCCATTCTGACTGGAGTGAGATGAAATCTTAGAGTAGTTTTGATTTGGATTTCTCTAATTGCTACAGATGTTGAACATTTTTTCATATATTTGTTGATTTATTGTATATCTTCTTCTGTGAAGTCTTTGTTCAGTTCCTTAGCCCATTTATTGATTGGGTTTTTTTTTTTTTTTTTTTTTTTTTTTTGGTGTAAAGGTTTTTGAGAGCTTTGTATATCCTTGAAGTTAATGTTCTGTCTGATGTGCATGTGGTAAAGATTTGCTCCCATTCTGTAGGTTCTCTATTCACCTCACTGATTGTTTCTTTTGCTGAGAAGAAGCTTTTTGGTTTAAATCCATCCCATTTATTAATGTTTGGTTTTAGTTCTTACACTATAGGGGTCTTATTGAGGAAGTTGGGGCCTAATGCAACATGTTGGATATTCGGGCCTACTTTTTCCTCTATTAGGTGCAAGGTCTCTGGTTTAATTCCTAGGTCCTTGACCCACTTTGAGTTGAGTTTTGTGCATGGAGAGAGATAGCAGTTTAATTTCATTTTATTGCATAAAGATTTCCAGTTTTCCCAACACTATTTGTTGAAGAGGCTGTCTTTTCTCCAATGTATGTTTTTGGCACCTTTGTCTAATATAAGATAACTGTAGATGTATGGGTTAGTCTCTGCATCTTGTATTCTGTACCATTGGTCTACTGGTCTATTTTGGTGCCAATACCATGCTGTTTTAGTTACTATTGCTTTTTAATACAATTTAAGGTCTGGAATAGTAATGCCACCAGCTTCACTCTTCTTGCTAATAATTGCTTTGGCAATTATTATCTCTTATTTTTCCAGCTGAATTTCATGATTTCTTTTTCTATGAGGAATGACATTGGGATTTTGATTGAGATTGCATTGAAGTTGTATAGTGCTTTTGGTAGAATAGTCATTTTTGACAATATCAGTTCTACCTATACATGAACAAGGTAAATATTTCCTTTTTCAAATATCTTCTTTAATTTCTTTCTTTAGTGTGCTGTAGATTTCATTGTATGGGTCTTTCACTTCTTTTGTTAGGTTGATTCCCAAGTTTTTTTATTTTTTATTTTTTGATGTTATAGCAAATGTGGTGGATTTCCTAGTTTCTCTTTCTGAGGATTTGTTGCTGATGTACAGAAATGCCTTAGATTTATGGGTGTTGATTTTATATCCAGCCACTTGGCTGAATTTGTTTATTAGATCTAGAAGATTTCTGGTGGAGTTTTTTTGGATCTTCTGTGTATAGAATCATATCGTCTGCAAATAGTGATAATATGAGTTCTTCTTTTCCTATCTGTATCCCTTTTATTTCTTTCATCTGTCTAATTGCATTGGCTAGGGTTTCAAGAACTATGTTAAATAATAGTGGCAAAAGAGGACATCCCTGTCTTGTTCCAGTTGTAAAAGGGAATGCTTTCAGCTTTTCTCCATTTAGGATAATGTTGGCCTTGGGCTTAGCATAGATGGTCTTTACAATGTTGAGGTATATTCCTGTTATCCCTATTTTTTCTAGTGTTTTGAACACGAAGTGGTGCTGTATCTTGTCAAATGCTTTCTCTGCATCAATTGAAATGATCATATGATTTTTATCTTTGAGTCTATTGATGTGGTGAATTACATTTATTGATTTCCTTATGTTGAATCAAACTTGCATTCCTGGAAAGAACCCCACTTGATTGTGATGTACTATTTTTTTGATGTGTTTTTGTGTTTGATTTGCCAGAATTTTATTGAGGATTTTTGCATCTATATTCATCAGTGATATTGGTCTGAAGTTTTCTTTCTTTGATTTGTCTCTGCCTGGTTTTGGAATCAGGGTGATATTGGCCTCATAGAATGAGTCTGGAAGGGTTCTCCTTTTTCTATTTCATGGAATAGTTTGAGAAGTATTGGTGTCAGTTCTTCTTTGTCTTGTAGAACTCAGCTGTGTATCCATCTGGACCTGGGCTTTATCTTGGTAGGTAGGTTTTTGATGGCATCCTCTATTTCTTTGCTTGAAATTGATCTATTTAAATTGTATATGTCATCTTGATTTAGTTTGGGCATATCGTATATTTCTAGAAATTTGTCGATGTCTTCATTATTTTCTGTTTTGTTGGAGTATAGAATTTCAAAATAATTTCTGATTATCTTCTGTATTTCTGTAGTGTGTGTCATGATATTTCCTTTTTCATCACATATATTGGTAAATTGATTTTTTTCTCTCCTTTTTGTAGTTAGCATAGCTAATGGTTTATCAATTTTATTTATGTTTTCAAAGAACCAACTTTTAGTTCTGTCGATTTTTTTCAATTGTGTTTTTTGTTTCAATTTCATTGATTTCCTCTCTGATTTTGATTATTTCCTGTCTTCTACTGCTTTTGGTTATAATTTGTTTTTCTTTTTCTAGGGCTTTGAGGTGTAATGTTAATTACTTTATTTGTTGACCTTTTCTTCTTTGAAGGAATGAACTCCATGGAATGAATTTTCCTCTTAGTACTGCCTTCATAGTGTGCCAGAGATTTCGATATGTTGTATCGGTGTTCTCATTTACCTCTAAGAATTTTTTAATCTCCTTTTTGATGTCTTCTGCAACCCATTGTTCATTCAATAGCATATTATTTAGTCTCCAGGTGTTGGAGTAGGTTTTGTTTCTTTTTTTAATCATTGATTTACAGTTTCATTCCATTATGATCTGATATGATTCCCTTAAGTAGTATGAAATGTCCATCTTTATCTCTTTTGATTACCTTAGGCTTGAAGTCTACTTTGTTTGATATAAGGATGGAAACCCCTGCTTGCTTACATAGTCCGTGTGAGTGGTATATTTTATCCCATCCTTTCACCTTCAATCTATGGGTGTCTTTTCCTAGGAGATGTGTCTCTTGAAGGCAGCATATTGTTGGGTCTTTTTTAAAATCCAATCTATCAGCCTATGGCATTTAATTGGTGAGTTCAGGCTGTTAATGTTCAGGGTTATTATTGAGATATGATTTGTATTACCAGTCATTTTAAATTTAATTTAATTTAATTTAATTTAATTTAATTTTTGGTATTTATCTTAACTTGATTTCTCCTATGGTTAGTTTTTTCTTTATTGTTGTTCTTCCCTTTGAAGGTTTTCATTGTTATTTTTCAATTCCTCCTCATGGAATGTTTTGCCAAGGATGTAATGTAGTGCTGGCTTTCTTGTAAATTCTTTTAGCTTTTGTTTATCATGGAAGGTTTTTATTTCATCATCAAATCTAAAACTTAATTTTGCTGGATATAAGATTCTTGGTTGGCATCCCTTATCTTTTAGAGCCTGGTATATGTTGTTCCAGGATCTCCTGGCTTTGAGGGTCTGGGTTGAAAAATCTGCTGAGATCCGAATTGGTTTTCCCTTATAGGTAATCTGACTTTTCTCTCTTTCAACCTTTAAAATTTTATCTTTATTTTGTATGCTAGGCATTTTCATTACAATGTGCATTTGTGTAGATCTGTTGTAATTTTGTACATTTGGTGTCCTTTAGGCCTCTTGTATTTGATTTTCAAATTCATTCTTTCTGCTTGGGAAATTTTATGATATTATTTCATGGAATAGATTGTGAATTCCTTTGGATTGATTCTCTGCACCTTCCTCAATTCCAATAAATCTTATAGTTGATCTTTTGATGGTATCCCATAATTCTTGGATATTTTGTTCATGATTTCTTACCGTCTTCACTCTGTGGTCAGCTTTATTTTCAATATTATATATTTTGTCCTCATTGTCTGAGGTCCTATCTTCTAAGTGATGCAATCTATTGGTGATACTATCTATTGAGTTTTTTAAATGGCCTATTGTTTCTTTCATTTCTAGTATTTATGTTTTGTTTTTTTCTCAGATTCTCTATCTCTTTCTTGAAGTAATCTTTTGCTACCTGTATTTGATCTCTTATCTCTTTGTTGGAGAGATCAATTTTTGCCTGTATCTGTTCACTTAGGTCATTTTTTAAATCCCGAATCATTTTAATTTTGTATATTCAGAATTCCTTTTCCGACATTTCACCTACTGTGCTTTCTATGGATTCTATTGCTGTAGTATCTTGGTTTGTTTGGGGCATTTTCCTCCCTTCTTTTTGCATGATATCTATGTGTTTTCCTCTCTTGCAGTGTAAGTCTGAGGTATTCTTGTTTCTGTCTTATTGTCTTATATCATCCCAATATGTTACCTATGTATAACTTTTAAGGGAAAGATCAATATTACAGCAGTCAAAGTACTCAACATATTGCCATATATCAGTTAGTTTCTATTTTTATATTTACAATTTTGACACTTTAACCACAGATGATGAGATAATTATCTTCTACCATTTAGTCAGTATTTTTGTGTGGTTGTTCACAGTATCTAATGGTAGAAGGGGGGACTTATGGGTTGGCTAAAACGTTTGTGAGGTAGGATGTGAGAAGATAGAGGTATTAGATGATTTGACTAGTGAGAGGGTAATCATGGGAATTAGGGTGTTAGTAGGAGAAACAAAAGATAGGTATCTCCATGTAATATTCCCTGTTCCTGGGCCTGGGGCCTGTTCCCTCACCTGTAGGCAGAGGCAGAGAATACCTGTGGCTCCTGAATGGGTGGGCAGAGCTGGGAATGCATGCAGGTGGGCTGAGCTGGAATGCTTGTAGGTGGGCAGAGCTGGAACACTTGCTGGTGGGCCTAGCGGGAACACTCACAGGCCCGGGCTTGTTCCCCACCGTCTCCAACAGGGATGGTGTCTCCAAGGTGGGCGGTCCAAGCTGGGAAAGCATGCCTGAGGGCCTAGCTGGAACTCTTGCAGGCCCGGGCTTGTTCCTCTGCTGTCCTGAGCAGGGATGGCATCTCAGAGGTGGGCGGGCTGATCTGCGGCATTTTCTAATAGAGTGATATTGTGCCTGATACTTAACCATAGAAGCACTATTGAGGGTACTAGGCACATAAAGTGAGTCAAAATTTATTAAGACAGAATTACTACTTTGAAGGAAGTCTAAGTTAGTGGGGAAGGTAGACACATGCTTTGTACCAAATTTTGGGCATGCGTACAAGTACTATCAACAAAGCTCAAACCAAGTGTGAAGGGGGCAATATCAACTTTAGGCTTGGACAGGATTAATGATTCTGCCAAGCAAAAGAAAGCACTGAATTTGAATTTAATAGGATGCAAAAGGTATAATCCTATAAATGGTTGGGTATCCTATGGGGGTGGGGAATGTGTAGATAGGGGACCAGAGACATGGCTAGTAGTATATTAATACTTTTCTGAATTAAACGATATGCAAATTATTGAGGAGACAATGGTGAAAAAGAAAAGTTAACAAAATCCCAGTTGCTGACCCCAAAAAACCTGACACCATAGGGAATGGACTTAAATAACGAGATAGATATTCTAAGCCCAGTATTTTGAGAGAGAACAATAGGTGTCTGTGGGATCCAGACTTGGAGGGCATCTTCTCCATCTTTATAGAATAAAAAGGCTTTCTGCCTCCTGAAAGAGGGTAATATCTAATCTGACTACTTCTTACCACTACCATTTCTTCTACCCGTGTCTCGTATCCTGTTTCTGTGTTTCAAATCTAACCCCCTAATAAGTCAATTATCAATGCAGCAACTAGAGGAACCTTGTTAAACTGTCAGATTATGTCAATTCTCCACTCGAAAACCTGGCATGGTTTCTCATTTTACACAGAGTAAAAGTCAAAGTCTTCATACTCTCATACACAGACTTGTATGTTCCTTAAACATGTCCCCCTCTTCAACTTATTCTCTTACCACTCTTTCTTATTAGTACTGGTTGTTTGTCTAACATACCAGTTGAATTCCTACATTAAGCCTTTTGAAGTTGTCTATTTCCTCTTCTTAGAATACTCTTTGCTTAGATATGCATAAAGACTTACTAGTTCAGTTTATTCAGATGTTCATTGAAATGCCATTTGATCATGGCCTTTCCTGGCAACTTCATCTAAAATTGCAGCTTTATCCCATATACCAAACTCCTGTCTCACTACTTTGTATGTATTACTAATAATATATATTTAGCCTTTTATATTTTTTCAGGTATGTTTTCTTCCATGTAGAATTTAAGCTCTGTTTTTGGATTATTTGTTTTTTTGGTGTTAATATTTTTGAGTTCTTTATATATTCTAGAGATTAGTGCTCTATCTGATGTGTGTGTGGTAAAGATTTGTTCCCAATTAGTAGGCTCTCTATTCACCTCACTGATTGTTTGTTTTGCTGAGAAGAAGCTTTGTAATTGGAATCTATTCCATTTATTGATTCTTGATATTAATTCTTGTGCTACAGGATTCTTTATTTGCTGACAATATGATTTTATACCTAGAAGATCCAAAAAATTCCACCAGAAATCTTCTAGAACTCATAAATGAATTCAGCAAAGTAGCAGGATACAAAATCAATTTAGGAAAATTATATATATATTCCAAACTCACTCATACTCCCACTACTATCACCTTTAATGACATGGTTTAGATTAATTTAAGAAATATTTAAAAAATGACAGATTCCACTTTAATAAATACTTCCACTATGAAAGATCATACCTGGTAAGGCAACCAAGAAAGCAATGTCACTTGAATTGTCCAAATATTGTCAAAGTGAGCAGACACAAAGGAGTAAGGTCAGCTCTGTTTGGGAGAGAAGGCAGAAAGTAGAACCACTGAGCTTGGAAAGATCCAGAGTCTGACTCTGTCACTCAGATAAATGAATGACATTCCTCCATACTCCTGATCCTTATCCCAAGGCAAAGATTCCCATTTTTACCACTTTTACATAACATTATATTGGTAATTGTTAACTATGTATAATAATAAGAAAACAATCAAAATGGCATAATATTTTGAAAGGAAAATTTATCTGTGTGAAAATGACATGACACTTTACACAGAAGACCATAAGGAATATAAAATACTACTAAAAGAAGTAGCAAGTAAATACAGCAATGTTGTGGAATATAATATTTTTTAAAAACCAATTTTTCTTTAATATTTTAGTTGTCAATGATCTTGTATTTATTTATATGCAGTGCTGAGGATCGAACACAGGGCCTCACACATGCCAGGCAAGCACTCTACCACTGAGCCACAACTCTAGCCCCCATGTTAAAACCAATTTTGTAACCACTACATGATGATTAAAATGACTAGATTCCAACACTAACATCACCAAATGTTGGCAAGGATAGTAAATAGCAGAGATTAGTAAGTAGCAGAGATTCGTATTTATTGATGATGGCGATCTAAACTGTTACAATCACTTTGGGGTATAAAAATTGTGTTCCTTGACATTTACTTAAAGGTTTTCCAAACATTTGTACATGCAAAAAAACTATACATAAATGCATATAACAGCTTTATTCACAATTGTTAAAACTTGGAAGCAACCAAGATGTCCTTCAGTAGGTAATGGATAAATAAAGGGATTCATCTGTACAATGGAACATTTCTCAATTTTAAAATGAAATGAATATCAATCTATGGAAAGGCATAAATGAAATTTAGATGTGTACTGCTAAGTGGAAGAAGGCAATTTGAAAAGGCAACATACTGTTGTATTCTGATATTCTTGAAGAGACAAACCCTAAAACGATCAGAGGTTTCCAGGGTTTGGGAATGGAAGGGATGAATAGGTAGAGGATGTAAGATCTTTAGGACAGTGGAAATACTCTATATGTACTAAAATGATGGATACATTTGTTTAAACTTATAAAATGTACAACACCAAGAGTGAACCGTAATATATACTATGGAGTCTGGGTTATAATGATTTGTCAATGTAGGTTCATCAAATGTCACAGTGTGTTACATTCTGGTAGGAGGCATTGATATTGGGAAAGACTATGCATATGTGAAGGTAAGGGTATATGAGAACTCTTTTTACCTTCTGCTCAATTTTTCTATAAATGTAATACTACTTTAAAACAAAACTTGGAAGCAACCAAGATGCAACCAATTATATTTACTTACATGTAATTTAAAAGTAAAACAAAAAAGAATGAAGCAACCAGAATAATTTATTACAAAGTTTTTGTTATCCAAGGGAAAAGAATAGGATAAATAATTTGCAATCACAAATGAAAAACATTTGTATTGTTTATAATAACAACTGACATTTATAGCTAAAGATACTCACCTAGCATGTAGTGAGCCCTCAATAAACAATAATTCATTGCTGTGGTTGATATTTCTTGATCACCATTACAGGTGGTGGAAATGTCTCAAAAATCTACATGGACTTGTTCAAGGCCATACATGTATAACCATTGAATTGGAGAACAAGAGTCAGAAGCCACAACCTCTGATTCATTCTAAACTTCCATTTTTACTATCATATCATTTTGTTATAGTACATTAAAAGACATTGAAGTGGTTCAAATGTAAAACCCAAAATTTCCAACAATGTAATATACTACAAGGTTTTCTTAGATATTTTGTGAGAAAAAAATATTTTTCTTGGCCTAATAAGCTTTAAAATATTGGGTTAAATATTAATCATGTTCCTTAAAGAGTCCTCAGAGGTTTTAAAATATGTCAACTTTTTTCTGTATCTCCATGAAAGGACTAGAATATTCAGGCTTCCTCAAACATTTTACTGTACAACCCTCTGCTCATGGAAAACATTTTGGCACATTGTATCATGCCAGTGGTCACTCAAATAAAATTTGTGAAATGCTGCTCCAAATTAATGCCTCAGATTTGCAAAGAGAACTTCTACCAGGTTTTTCCAAGTAAAAAATTGCATTCCTCGACTGGTAGGCATGATGGAGTTTGGCAGGAAAGGAGTGCCAAGATCTTCAGACTGGATCCACAAATCCAAAAATGGGTCAGTCAGGTTCAAAAGCCCATCGGTATTTTAGAAGCTGGGTCACCAGAGCCAAGAAAGAGTGATTAGGAAATAATGCCAAGTGAAAACAAATGAGGAATACAAAGTCCACAGCTGTCATTGGTAGCAGAGCTTAGGAAGACAAGCAGGCCAGGTATTGGAAAAGAATATTTCTGTAACCAATACAACCAAATTTATATCTTGTATTAAATCTGTTTTATAGTCAACATTGGTCAGAGTATGACTATCTTCACTGAGAGAGACATCTAAGATTAAATATGCTATTTGAGAAATGCAATAAGGAAGGATCCAGAAATATTTAACTGATGGGTTAATATAGGACATCTAGAGCTGATAAACAAATTCATTAAAGTACCAGGATAAAAATCAATAGATTTTCTCCACACTAATTGAGAAAGCCAAAAAAAAAAAAAAAAAAAAAAGGAAATGGAAAACAATTCCATTCACAATAGCTTCAAAAAATAAAATGAAAATACCTCGATATAAATCTAACCATGGAGGTGAATGACCTCTACAATGAAAATTATAGAACACCAAAGAAATAAATTTAAGAAGATACTAGAAGTGGGAAAGACCTCTTGTGTCCATGCATAAGCAGAATTAATATTGTTAAAATGGCCATACTACCAAAAGTTATCTACAAATTTAATTCAATGCCTATCAAAATACCAATGATATTGTTCTTCGAAGAACTAGAAAAAATAATCCTAAAATTCATATGAAAGAAAAAAGACACAGAATAACCAGTCATCTTGAGGAAAAAGAGCAATGATGGAGGTCTTAGCAATATAAGATTTCAAATTATGCTTGTGAGTTGTAGTAATAAAATGGCATGGTACTGCCATAAAAGCATACACATAGACCAGTGGAACAGATTAAAAGGTACAGAATCCAAAATACTCAGCTACAGCTATCTGGTAATTTTAAAGTTGCCAAAACCATACATTGGAGAAAAAATCAGCCTCTTTAATAAGAGGTGTTGAGAAAACTAGATATCCATATGTGGAAAATGGAACTAGAGCCTATCTCTCACCTTGCACAAAAGTCAACTCAAAATGGATCAAAGACCAAAATATAAGTTCAGAATCTTTTAGAAGAATCCATAGGTCAAAGACTTCAACATAAAGACGTGGGAAAAGCCTTCCTTAATAGGATTCATATAGCTCAGGAAATAAGAGGAAAAACTCAATGAAAGGGATGAGATTAAATTAAAAAAAGCTTCTGATCAACAAGGGAAATAATTAACATAGTGAATAGAGAACTAACAGAATGGAAAAAAAATTTTGCCAGTTGCCCTTCTGAAAGTATTAAAATCCAGACTACATAAAGAAATAATAAAACACAACATGAACAAAGCAAATATCAATTAATGGGCAAATGAACTGAATAGACATTTTCATAAGAAGTGCAAATTGGCAAAACCATACGAAAAATATTCAAAATCTTTATCTGTCAGGGAAACACCACTGAAAACTACACTGAGGTGTGGTATTGCATGCCCATAATCCCAACAACTCAGGAGCCTGAGGCGAGAGGATCTTAAGTTCAAGACCAGCCTCAACAATTTATTGAGGCACTAAGCAACTTAGGGAAACCCTGTATCAAAATAAAAAATAAAAAGGGCTGGGAATGTAGCTCAGTGGTAAAGTGACTCTGGACTAAAACCCCTGTACCAAAAAACAAAAACAAAAGCAAACACTCACAAACAAGAACAACAACAACAATAACAGCACAAACCAAACAAAAAACAGACAAAGGAAACTAAACTGAGATTCCATTTCACTACAGATAGAATAGTAATCATCAAGAATACAAATAGTAGTAGATGCTGGTAAGGATATGGGGCAGGGAAAGACATCTTATATACTGTTGGTAAGGAAATAGATTAGCATAGTCACTATCAAAATCAGTATGGAGGTTCCTCAGAAAGCTAAAAATGGAATTATCATGTGATCCAACTATACTATTCCTTGGAATTTATTCAAAGGTAATAAAGTTAGTATACTTTAGAGGTACATGCATACCCATGTTTGTTGCAACACAATTCACAACAGCCAAACTATGGAACCAGCCTGTGTCCATAAAAGTATTCATTGAAAAAGAAAATATGGCATACATAAACAATGCCATTTTATTCAGTTATAAAGAAGAAGAAAATTATGTAATTTTGATGAAAATGGATAAAACTGGAGACCATAATTTTGTGCAAAACAATTGAGACTTAGAAGTAAAAGTGTCATATGTTTTCTCTCATATGTGGAAGCTAGAGGGGAAGAAATCATGAAAGTAGAAGAAAGTCCATTAATGTAGAGGGAGGGCATGATTTTGAGGAGTGAAATTGATCAAAATGTGTTTTATATGTGTGTGAGTGTGCCACAATGTAAGCCACCATTATGTATAATTGAAATGCACCAGTAAAAAAACACAAAATGAAATTGAAAGACATCCTGTTTATGAATTAGAAGAATCAATTTTGTCCCTATGAAAATGCCAGTGGCATTCTTCACAGAACTAGAAAAAGCAGTTCAAAAATTCATTTGGAGCGGCAAGAAACTAAATAAGTGAGGAAATCTTGAGCCCAAAGAACAAACCAGGAATTATCACAATACCTGACTTTAAAATACACTACATAGCTACAGTAATCAAAGCAGCATGGGAGTGACATAAAAACAGACATAGACCAATGGAACCTCACTGAAACCCTAGAAGTAAATCCTCACATTTACAGCCAACTGATTTTCAACAAAGATGCTAAAAACATGCATTAAAATGGCAGTCTCTTCAATAATTGGCACTGGAAAACTGGATATCCACATGCAGAAAAATGAAACTAAACCCCTTTTTTTCACCAGCTACAATGAACAACTCAAAGTGGATTAAAGACTTAAATGTGTGACCAAAACTATAGAATAGCTTAAAGAAAACTTAGGGTAAATGTTGCAGGATATTGGAGCGGGAAAATATGTTTTGGACAAGACTTCCCCAAAGCACAGGAAACAAAAGCAAAAATAGAGAAATGGGATTATATAAAACTAAACAGCTCCTGCAGCACAAAGGAATAAATTAGTAGAGTGAATAGGTGAAGAGAACCTAGAGAATGGGAGAAAATATTTGCAAAATTTTCATCTGACAAGCAGTTAATATACAAATATATAAGGAATTAAAAAATCAATATAAAAAATAAAAAGACAAACAACTAATCTCCTTGCTGTTTACTTATCTTGCACAAATGTATGAACTACATTTCTATGAGGTTATGTTTGTTTACCATAGCATGAAAAAATATCCTTCCATTTAGTTTTCTCTTCATTACTCTCTGTGTTTCTTGGCACACCTTACAAGTATCTGCTTAACTAGGTCTTACTTTCTTCAACATCTCTTCTCAATCTTTCTATAGATTTTAACTCTAGAATATCTCTTTGATTTGTGCCTTTGCTTATGTTGTCCCAATGCTAGTGTGCTCCTACCTCACCTTAGTTTGAATTTCCTCTCATGAAATGATAACTTTTGCTTATTCCCTGAGTGGTCTCCATTTCCTCTGTGAAACTCATTCACCACTCTTGTTTTCCTCCCACTTCCACTGAGTTGGGTTTCCTTTAACACAGTCCCATACTACTCTATGCTTATCTTAATTTTGCACTTATAAAATGGTATGGAATATAGTTCTTAGTGTGTCCACCTCAATCACTATAATTTCTTTTTCACTACAATTAGAGAAGTGATATAGATATATGCATGAATGGCTTGAGACAGCAGGGAAGCCTTCTTCTGCTTATCTCTCTTAGTGTGGCATGTCTGCAGCCTAACTTTACTTTTAAAAACATTAATCAACATTGTGCATCCCAAAGACTATGAACATTCTCTTTTGTATGGGGAAAGAGGGTAATAAATTTTATAGTTAAAAATCGAACAGTGTATTCACCAGATTTGTAAAGAGATCAGAGTGGGCAGACTGGATTAACAGGGCTTCTCCCTGAGAGAAGAGCAACTAGAATGAAGGTGATGTGAATAGGTTTCCCAAGAGGCTTCGACTAGTGGGGAAGGTCACATTGAAGATCTATAAACCTGTGGGAAAAAAAGGCCAAACCAGCACAGCATGCATGATGTAGGAGTGGAGATGAGTAAATTTCAGGGGCATTTTAAAATCCAAAGTACAGAATATTTAAGACATTTCCATATAAGTATACTTATAGTCTATGTTTATATAAACATGTATAAAACATTATGTATATTTATATAGAGTACTTAAGACATTCTTACATGTAATAATATTTAAGAGTTTTTTTTTTTATATTTTATGAAAACCCATTATTGGTTTCAGTTGATCTGCCTATTTTCAAAGTGCCTATAGAGATCATATTTTAAAATGGACCATCACGAAATCTCAAAATTTAGTGAAATTCTTGATAGCAGTATCTTTTCTTAAATGTAGTTGTAAACAACAAAGGATTAAAATTTATTTTTTGTAGATTATTCATCATGTCACTTATATAAAGATATATTAGTATTCCACCACAGAAAGAAAAAAAAGAAATGCTAGCAAATATGTAAAAAGGTGAATTTTTCCACACTGTTAAGTGGGAATGCAAATGAGTACAACCATTATAGAAAACAGTATGGAGGTTATCCAAAAACTAGAAAGAGCACAGTCATTTGTTTCAACTATACCACTTCTGGGTATGTATGGAAAAAATGACATTAGTATAACAAAGAGATACCTGTACTCCCATGTTTATTGCTAACTATTTATAGTAGCAAAGATAAAGTATCAACCAAGGTATTAATCAATGGATGAATGGATAAAGAAAATATGGTATATATACACTATACACAATGCAATATTATTTAGCTGTAAAATAATAAAATCCTGTTATTTGCAGCAACATAAATGGAACTGGAAGACATTAAATTAAATATGTCAGGCACATAAAGACAAATACCACAGATCTCACTCATTTGTTGAAACAAAAATTTAATCTCATAGAAAAAGAGAATACAATATTGTTCAATACAGATTAGAAAATGCAGGGAAGATGGCAGAGAGAAGTTAGATATAGAGCACCAAAATACAGTTAAATAGGAGGAATTAGTTTTTGTTGTTGTTATGGTTCAGATGTGAAGTGTCCCCCTAAAGCTCACGTGTGAGACAATGCAAGAAATTTCAGAGGAGAAATGATTGGGTTGTGAGAGTCTTAGCTGAATCAGTTATTAATCCCCTTATAGGGATTAACTGAATGGTAACTGGGAGAGGTGGAAATTAACTGAGTGGTAGCTGGAAGAGGTGGGAATTATGGCATGGCTTTGGGTATATATTTGCATCTGGAGAGTGGAGTCTCTCTTTCTGCTTCTTGATCACCATGACGTGAATGATGTTCAGCATCATCTCGACTCGAGCCCTGAGAAATGGAGCCAACCTTCTATGGACTAAGATCCCTGAAACCATGATCCCTCAAATAAACTTTTTCTCTTCTACATTTCTTCTGGTCAGATCCTTTAGTCACAAAGCAAAAAAGCTGACTAAAACAGTTGTTCTATAGCACAGTAGGGTAAATATAATCTATAAAAATTTATGATATATTTCAAAACATCTACAAAAGAAGGGTCTAAAATTTCCAATGCATAAAAATAATAAATGTATTAGCCGGGCGTGGTGGCACACACCTTTAATCCCAGCACTTTGGGAGGCTGAGGCAGGAGGATCGTGAGTTCAAAGCCAACCTCAGCAATGGTGAGGCACTTAGCAACTTAGTGAGACCCTGTCTCTAAATAAAATACAAAAAACGAGCTAGGGATGTGACCCAGTGGTCGAGTGTCCCTGAGTTCAATCCCCGGTGGCACAAAATAAAATAAAATAAAATAAAATAAAATAAAATAAAATAAAAAAAAAAATAAAATAAAATAAAATAAATAAACTTATTAGTTGATGAAAACAGTAATTATCCTCATTTGATAATTACTTATGTTATACAGGTTTCAAATTATTATATGGTACCTCTTAAATATGTACAAATATTATTTGCTGATTAAAAAAATGAAAAAAAAATTTTGGCTTTTTTTTTTTTACACATGAAGGAATTTACACTCAGAAAGGTGAAAGTACAGGGTTAAAACCCTGACACTTTTGAATTCTGTACCTATGATTTTAAAATCCACCATGCTATACCACTGAGAATCTGTGCCAGTTTTTGTCCTATATTGCATAGTATAGCCACATAGATTATTCAAAATTCTGCCGAGTACTTTTTCAATGGTGTCCTCAATTTCCTTTTTGGATTAGGTAAGGTTTGTTCCATCTAAATATTGGTAGATATCTACCAATATTAGGACTACCAACATTAGGACTCTAGTCTTGACTGATTTTGACTTTATTAAACAGCAGGGAATGTTTGACTCTAAAAGGACATCTCTTCTTCTTTTCTGATTTGGAATATGCTACTTTTACTTTTTTGGGTATTCAGAGGCTATTTTTCTTTCTTTCTCAAGATCTAACTCCTCTATTTGCTCCACCCTGATTTGTACCACTATTCCCATCCCCACCCTCAAGTATTAGAGAAATGTTTCAAATGCAAAAGAGATTAGCTCACACTTCTTAGTATGTAAGGTTTTTCATGATTTGATCCAAGATTATTTGTCTAGTCTTATCTCCCACCACTCTTACTTTCCATGTACCTTACCCTCTAGCCAAACTGGTCTTTTCACTTGCATTAATCAGCCTTTTATCACTGTGACAAAATATCTGAGAAAAATAGCTTAATGAAAGTAAAGAGTTATTTTGGTTCACAGTTTCAGAGTTATCAATCCATGATTGCTTGGCCCCATCATTTTGGGCTCATGGGGAGACAGAACATTACAACAGAAGGACATGGTGTAACAGAGCAGCTTATCTCATGGCAGCCAGAAAGTTGCGGAGTGAGGTGTGGAAAGGGCCAGGGACAAGATACACCCTTCTAGGCCACATCTTGAATGCCCTACTTCCTCTAAGCAGGCCCCACGTTATACAGATTCCACCATCTCTCAATAGTCCACTCAATTATGAACCCATCAATGGACTAACCCATTGATGAAATCAGAGTTATCATATTCCAATCAATTTCCAAATTCCCCACTTCTAAATATTGCCACTTGAGGAACCAGGTCTTCAACACATGAGCCTTTGGCTACATTTCGGATCCAAATTATAACATCACTCTTCTCATAATGTGCCAAGTATTCCCAAGCCTCTGCCAGGAATTTGTTTCTTTTACTCATGCACGCCGCTACTCATCATTAAGGACTCAGCTGAAAGTTGGATCCCCCTTATCTCCAGCCTCTCCTTCTACACTCCATGTATTATATGTTTACAATTCCTTACATGCCACTATTGGGGCTAAAAGTATTTAAAAATTTAGAAGTTTCTGGATTTTAGAAATGTAATATGATGTCTTCACTGTCTATTATTCAACATTCCAATTGGGGTCTGGAGAAGCATCATATATTCAAACATTTTAATATATGTAGAAAAACATAAAAAGTAGGGCTGGGGCTATATCTTAGTCGGTAGAGTGCTTTCCCAGCACATGTGAGACACTTGCTTCAAGCCTCAGCACCCCATAAAAATAAAATAAAGGTATTGTGTTCATCTAATATAAAAATATTTTGAAACTTTAAAAAGCATGAAAAGTAACACAAATTAGGATAAACAATCTTGCATCAGGTCAGATTGGTCTATTCAAAATAGCCAGATGTACTATTTTTTACTTTTAAAGAGTTGAATTTTGTAATTGTGAATGTAGGACTGTATTACTCCATTTGTTCACTCCACAGATATAAGAATGACTTAATGGTAATAAATATATTAATAGAATGTGCCATTTTAATAAAATGTCCTATTTTAATAGTGCATATGAGAGAAAATGTATTAACAGTTTTCAAAAAACTGCATTTGAAAAAATCCAAAATACATTGCTGACTCCATAAAAGGGAATTTGTGGGTTCCTAACATATATATGCCTAGATTATAATTAATGAAGAAACACTAGAATTATTTCCATCAAATAGAAGAGGGCAATAATGCAACATGTCCTTTTTTGTCATTTAATGGTGTTCTGGAATTGATAAGAGAAAGAAATAATAATTGTATATTAGAAAATAATCTTTAATTTCTTTCTTAACCTGCTTTATTGGAAAATAATGTTTATTTTCTTTCTTAGTTAGGTTCATTCTATAGTAACAGGAATTTATTTTGACTCATAGTTATGGTCTGGAAAAACTTAAAAAAAAACCTCTCATTACTTACACCAACGTAAATTTCAGATCAATTAAATACAGATGTATTAAATGTATGAAAATAAAAATGGAAGCCCATAAAATTGTTTGAGAAAACATTAATATTTATGATCTGAGAGTAGTGCTGTACAAAACACAATACCTACATATGAAATGATTGATATAATTTACCATATTAAAATAGTTATTTAAAATATTTGTGTGGCAAAATATTCAAATGTAGAAACAAAGTTAAAATGATAAAATAGGAAAATAGAAATAATATAAATTATGAAATAGACATAGTATTTGCTATTATGCACATCAGATAAAGGACTACAAAGAACTCATGCATCAATAAAACATGGCAATCAATCTGATTTAGTTTTCCATTGCTGAGATAAAATAACTGAAAAATGAACAGCTTAAAGGAGGAAAATATTTATTTTGGCACCTGATTTTAGAGGCTTCAGTGAATTGTTAACTGGCTTCATTGTTTCTGTGCCTCATGGTGGAAGGGCATGGTGGAACAAAGCTGCTCACTTCACGGTGACCTGGAAGCAGAGAGAGAGCAGGTGGGGAGGAGAGGCCAGTTACACAATATATTCCTTAAAGGCATTACCCCATTCCCATCTCTCCCAACTGAAACCCGCCTCCTAAAGTCTCCACCATCCCCCAACAGCACTATCAGCTGGGGACCATGTTTTTATCACGTGAGACTTTGGGGGATATTCCAGACCCAAACAAAAACACAATGCAACAACAACAGCAACACAAAAAATGGGTAAAAAGTAAGAACTGAAGGATCATGAAAAGGAAATATAAATGGCCTTTAAACATTGGAAAAGATGCTCTAATGTTTATAATTTAAAAGATGCTAATTGAATCAAGAATATGTTTTTTACATCTCATATTGGCAAAAACAAAAAGATAATAATATTCAGTTCTGGCAAGCATATTAAGAAAACATTCATGTCCTTGGAGCTGCCCCTGGAGCTCTTTAGACTTGGGTAATTTCTTTTCAGGGAGGGATATAAGAGTTTTATGTGACAATGGAATCCAACATTTACATAGCACTTTATGACTTAAAATTTTGTTTTATTACTTTAAAAATATGATCATTATAATAATTATCATACCACACGAGAAAACAAAATCTATAAAAATCATAGTGACTTAATGATTGATAGAGCCAATATTTAAACTCATATTTCATGACACACAATTCAGGATTCTTTTTATTGATCCATGCTAGAGGGTGCATTGTGTGGTTATTTGAGCGTCTTTCAAATCTAAATTCTATCCATTCATCAAACAAGTATTTAGTGAGCATCAGGTACTGGGAATGGAACTGTGACTAAAAAAAAAAAAAAAAAAAAAAAAAAAAATTCCCTGCCCTTGAAAGCCTATACCTATATTCTGGGAGGAGAGAAACAATAAATTTATGACTATAAAGTATGTTAATTGGTGATAAATGTGATTGGGAAAAATAAAGTGGGACAAGATAAGGAGTGCTAGTGGATGGTGTATTTCAATTTTAAGTAGAGTAACCATAATAGATATGTTCTATAAAGTAGCTTTTGAGCAAATAGCTAAAGAAACTGAGGTATTGAGCCATGTGGATATCTGAAAGAAGAGCTTGACCCTGCCTGATGTTACAACATTTCTGGTGTGTTTGAAGAACATCAAGAAAAAATAAAAGCAGTAACTGTAGAGGATTGAGTAAAAGGGGAAGAAGCAAGGAATAAGTTCAGAGAATTAAGATGGTGAGGGGGAGAGTGTAGGACATCTGGTTTTGCTCTGATTGAGATGAGAGGTCATTTGTGGGTTTATCTTCCCTTAACATGTAAGCAAAAAGGATCATCATCATGTTGCTGACTTTTGAGGACTCTATGCAGTCACCAGAACCAACCACAACCTAACTTTTCACTTCACAGCATGCCTTATTACCTATCTTCCAGTGATTGCTAGCCCCTGCCTCCTAGATACAGCTCATCTGGCCCTTTTATTCTCATGAAACAGAGCTCCCCACCTGATTAGACTTGTAGTCTGCTTGGCAGGCACAATGGCTAAAGCAGGTGGCAGCAATCTGATTGCAAGCACAGGATTCCAGAGAAATAAGCTGGTGAAAGAAAAGGATTATTGTTTGGCTCATAACTAGAGGCTTTATTAGGGAAAAGGTGCTAATCTCCATCCCAGCTTGTGCTAAGGGACTGCAGATGAAGATATTACTTTTGCTGTAGAGCTGCCAGTGTAAATCAAAAGCAAAGATGTCCACTGAAGAGGATAGGGTCTTCTGTAAGCACCCTGCATTAAGGGGAGGCTGGCAAGATGAGAACAAATAATCCATTGGGACTCTGTGGGCACAAGAGTCATTTGACTCTTTTTTGCATATTAATTGTATCCCATTTGCATCTATCCACTTAGCAAATCCCAGAATTCCTGGTGATTAGTTGTTCTGAGAGACATGAAGAACTGATCCCGCTGCTGGGCACAGTGGGAGTTAGCTCAAATCATTGCTACTATCACTTTTGTTGTTAGAGCTGAAAGTAATTAGTGAGACATTAAGTAAGCCTATAGATTTTCAAGTTTATTTTTTTGTTGTTGTTGTCTTGGTAGTGATGCTCTTTCTAAAAAGTATTATTACAAAGTACCCAAAATAAATATGTGAAAATAAAAATGGTATTTTATTGTCACTGTCCTATTTTATAAGTTGAAATTTAAAATGTTGTTTGTTATAAAATTAAACAATGAAAATAAAATACTGTTTTGATGAAGAATAAAGTAAGATTATAACAATTTGATTATATTTGTTATATTTAAATAGTGGAAAATATTTTTGAAAAGAATTCCAAACCAAGTATTTATAAATCTCTTGAAATGCCTTTATTATATATAAAGCTTTAATGAACACAAGTTGAAAACCACAAATATGGAACAAGACTTAAAATTATACTTCTCACATGGGTTTTAGAGAAATAATCTCAGGGCATCTCTGGACTTAAGGGCAGGTAGGTATTGTTCCACATTCACCCCTCCACATTGCTTTAACTGGAGCAGTCCTATTTTTGTTTCTTATATACACCAGACTTCCACTAAAGATATGATTTAATCAGTGGATTCTATCACTGTTAATGGAAAAAATAATATTTCATTTTGTATGGGGATTGGGAAGCATAGGCTGGAGACTCCATTATAAAGCAAGTTTTTGGCTTAAAGGAGTTTTAAAGGATTGCCTTTGTGCTGCCTATTCATTATACAAGTGAAGAAACTGAGTTTAATTTATGGAAATCGCATGAACCAAGTCACATAGTGCTTAAGGGCCAGAACCTAGATTAGAGCAGTCCTTAGCTCAAAATTTTGCAAGGGCCCCCATCTTAGGGTGAAAGTCAAAATACACTCCCTGTATTCTGTCTGTACTTCTCTGACTTCTCCTGCTATTCTCTTCCTTAGTCTTGCTACTAAAACCACATACTGGTTGTTTCATGAACACAATGAGCATGTTCCAAACTTAGCCAAAAAAGTTTGCTCTGAAATGCTCTTCCTATAGACAGCTTTATGGCTTAGTTTCCCCCCTCCTTCAAGTATTTGTTTAATTATCACCTACTCAGACCTCACCTAGCTATTTTATATAGCACACTGACTGCACATCCAGAAGTCCAGATGCCCTTTACCACCCCCTATATTTTCCCTTTTCAATACAATTTAATAATTTTCAATTACACAATATGCCTTATTATATGGGTTTTCTGCTTATTGTCTTTTTTTCTCTTTGGAATGTGAATTCTAAAATTCAGATATTTTGGCTATTTTGTCCTCTTCTGCATCCTAAGCATGTAGAACAGTGCTTGACACAAAGTAATCCCTGAATAAATATTTATAGTTCAATGAAGATGTATTATCTTTGCTTAGGGTGCCTAAAGTTTCCCAAAGTTAAAGCCTTTTTTCACCTATATTGACAGGCCACAGAGTCTCCATCCAATTTTGGGCTTTAATCATATGTGACTTGGATGCAGGATTATAAATAGCTAACATGGACTGGAAGTAAGGTCTACTGTGGTTTTCCTATCTAAAAACAATGCCCAAATATCCCTTCCTTTCTCTAGAAGGGAGATGTAAACTTGACTAAGCAAATTAGTGGGAATACTTGCCACTACTCGTTAGAAGGAAAACTTCTCACCCTCAAAAGTTGTCATTAATGGTACAGTGGAACTCCTATTTATTCTGTAGACTCTAAGGGTGAATCCTGAAAGAAAGCAATCCTAAAATACTCTGCACAATAATGGATACCCATGAATTTCAAGGGTAAATTTGGCCCTGTGTTCTTCATTTCTCATTCTAAATTTAGTGCACATGGGGTCTAAGAAAAAAAATTGTTTGTCTTTTGGAAATGTGCTTACTTTATGATAGACAAGTAAAGAAACCAACAGGTCCACATCTTTCACTACAAGGAAAATACAAAGCAAACTGGAATAGGTGGACACATATCCACCTGCTTCCTTTGTGGAAAGTTAACATTGGTGGAAAGATGCACAAATTTGAAAAGCAAATGGTAAAAAGTGAGGGACCCTGTAGTTCCCTCTATTAATATAGTGGTAAAAATGAAGCTGGAGTACCAGATAAAGGGTTTTAGAGTGCAGGAGAAAATATGATATCCTTGTCTTTCTTAAGCATGGATGGTAGGAGAAA
The DNA here is from genome assembly GCA_025594165.1 of Tamias sibiricus. Lineage (NCBI taxonomy): Eukaryota > Metazoa > Chordata > Mammalia > Rodentia > Sciuridae > Tamias > Tamias sibiricus. Next base: position 58,834,476 of record CM046667.1, read on the forward strand.
TCCTACCAGAGAGTGGAAGGCAAATGCTTCAACACTGTTATTAGGATTTTTCAAAGTCCTGGAAATATCCATAGGAATTATTTATTGCAAGGCTACTGTGCCAATGCAAGAAATAGCTTAATCTGGTAGAATTTTTGCACTTATCATTTAGTCAGAGACCACTTATCTCCATCATACACGTAGCTGAAAAGCTTCATAGCATTTGAAGACTCTTGTAACACATCAACTTCATTGGCTCCACTTTGGTTTGAACAGTAACAGATCAAAAAAGAGAGGAATGATAAAGACACCTACTATTCTTTTGATATTTTAACTCACTGGATTTAGAGACATCTCTTACTAGAGCACAGTTGAGTGTTACTTTGTGAGCTAATCTGATAATCTTTGTAGCTGATGAATTAAACCTAATTATATGTAATGATACAATGACTATGTTGGTTCTCAGATCTGTCACATAATTTTATGTTGCATTTATTTTGCACATTTGTCTTATTTACTGGTTCTTTTCAAAACATGGAGGGTACTTTAAAAATGCCTATATTTAACAGAACATAATTTTATTCTAGTGATTACCTTTGTGTAAATATATTTCTATGATGTAAAAAAATACAAAAGAAATAGAGGTATACTTTCACTCTCCTCAGGTACAGGCTGACTACAACCCTTCTTTATCTGTTGATCTCCCTGTCATTGTTGTGGGTATTTGTGTTGAAATCCACACTCTGCATTCACCGAGTTTCCATGATAAAGCTTGTTCTCTTCTTTTTCAGTGAACAAAGATAGAAATAGTCCCACCAACTTTTTGTAATAGCATTTCCAAACAATCCCTCTACCTGTTTTCTTTTATATACTTCCAGCAGCCTCTGGTCCATGAATAGCACTATTCCTGTGACTTGGAAGGCTACTTGAAAGAACCACACTTGGGGATATATAAGGAATGAATGTGTAGATGTAAGAGTTGGGCACTTGGGAAGCCGGGTTAAGGAATGGCTTTTGGAAGAGCCATAGAAGAAAAATCTTCAGTTTTGCCATCACTAGCCTACCAGAGGTCAAGCCCATTGTTGTCAAAACCAGGCTTTATTTGAGATTTGAGACTGAATCTTTATTACAAGTTAGACAGAGTCCCCAAACATGACTACTTTTGGATTACTTCATGGATGAAACAAGGCATGGATTGATCACTGACTAATAGGGGAATATTCCCTTAATGAAAAACAAAGTAGTATGAGATGGGGTGGATGAGCAGGAAACAAACTCTTCTGGTTAATTAAATATTATGGTTAATATGCAGTTTTTAAGCTCGTTTTCCAACCATTCCTGTTCTTGAGTCACTGATACTTATGATTTTATTTACTCCTCCTGGAACACTATAAGGGATTATTATTGTCTCAGTCACTTGTCGAAGGTAACATAACAAGTATATCGACTGAACTGAGACTTGAATTCAGTCTTTTGACTTCAAATCCAATTGTTATTGCTGTTTCTAAATCAGATATATCACCGTTCCTCTAGGATATGTTTGCTATAGAAGAAATTTAAAACTCAGAACATAAGAAAAAGCTCTTAAAATAAGTTTGTCAAAATCATAGTGTCATCACAGATTCATAAAAATGGCTACTACCTACTGATTTCCTATGTTCTAGGTCTTTTACACTAATTATTTAGAATAATCCCAGTTTTACAGAGGAGGAACTAGTGGTTCAGTAATATTAACACACTATATAATATATGTTATGTCTACTTTATTGTCTGTCTTAAAAAATGCAATAGGGTAATAGATTGTAAAATTATTGAGGGCAATGATCCCCAGTTCCTAGAAGAGTCCACAGCATATATTAAATCCTCTATTGAAAATAGGTTTTCCAAATGAATGATTTTATCAGTCAGGGTTCTCCAGGAAAACAGAACCAATATATGATACATGTGACTTATTTTAAGGAATCACATGACAAGACTGTGAGGTCTAATGAAGTTCCAAATTTGTAAGGCAGGCTGAAAGGCTGAAAACTTAGACAGGAATTGATATTGTAATCTTGACACAGAATTTCATCTTCTTCAGGACACTTCAGGTTTTGCTCATAAAACTTTCAACTGAATGGATGAGGCCCATGCACATTATTAAGGTTATTCTTAAAGCCAACTGATTGTAGAGCTTAACTAGTCTACAAAATACCAACAACACCTAGATTAGTGTTTGAATAAAAAACTAGGTGTTATATCTACTTTTGGTATGTTGACACATAAAATAATTCATCACAATACTCAAGATCATACAATAAGGTGGTAGTGCTAGGACTTGAATCAATGTCCTAATGATTCTAGAGCCTGTCATCTTTCCAAGATATCACAGGAATGTCTAATCTAGACAGAATTTTACTGATCATGTAGCCTAGCCCTACAATAATGTGTATATATGTGTATATATATATATATATAGATAGATAGATAGAGAGAGAGAGAGAGAGAGAGAGAGAGAGAGAGAGGGACAGAGAGACAGAGAGAGACAAAGAGATATGAATGAATAGATTATCAGTTAGGTGGGGGATAAGTTAAATCACAGGAAATTGCCCAAACTCAAGTTAAGATTCTCAGATAAGTTTTCCTTCTATGATGATTGGTATTTTGTAGGGCCTGTTTTGAATTTGTAATATTATGACCCAAGACTGGGTAAGACACTAGAGAGTGTGTCATAGACTGGGTTGAATATGTACTAAGAACAACTTCAGGTCATACTCTGGAAATAGATTTTGTAAGAAGTCACTGAGCTTTCTCTTGTGATTTTCTGTGTCTTTTAAAAGATGATCATAGATACTTAATGCTACAGAATGTTCCACTTTAAAGTGGTTAAAATGGTAATTTTAGGCTATGTTCATTTTTATACAATAAAACAGGATTTTTAAAAATTTATCAGAATGGAGGTAGAAACCTCAAATCATAAATCTAGCTATGTTTTCACAAGATTATTTATTGGGTACTTAATACATTCCAGGAATTTTACATACCGTGTGAGGTAGTAAGTACTATAAAGCATCCAAAGCCTATAAGTTAAATGACAGATGACATAGTTAGGAGAAAAAAGAGCTAGGACTGGAATCACTGAGCCAGTTGATGTCTTGTATCCCACCCCAGGACTATTTTATTAGCATCATGAATATTAATAATTATGATAATAATAAGGCTTTATATATGGATAATCCCTGTTCATGGGTCTCTTGATTGCAAGGATAGAGTCATCTTTTATCATTTGTCTATTTGTCATTAATTATAACCATTTATTATATTTATAATTAATATTTTAGCATAAATCTTTCTCAAATCTAGTAAGTTATTGGAAAAAACCCTGAAAAGATGGAACATTAGAGAAAAAATTTGGATTGCAGAATGAAGAAAAAGGCATTTCTTGACAATGCTTCCTGGGGGATGGCTAGGCACTTATTATGGCAGTAAATACAATATTTCAGGGTTCAATGAATGAAGGCCATTTTTTCACTCTCTTAGCAGAAAGGAAAAAATTGGTTTGATATGCAAAAAGGCATGATTTCCAATTCTTATCCTGCCTCTACTGAGTGGAATTGGGTCAATTATTTCTTCACATAGAGTTTTATTTTTCCCATCCTAAATAAAAAAAAAAAAGTGCTAGAACTAGGATTATTCTTAACCTTTTTAGATAATGGATCTCTCTGTGTTAAATACCATGAACTCTGCATGGAAAAAAACACTTCCATTCCATTTTTGTCTACCATTTCAGAGTCCACCAAGTCCCTCCATAACATTCATGGATATCCATCCCCATATACACATAGGTTAAGAGTCCTTGGACAAACTATTCTGAGTCCAAAATCCTAGCCAGAGAGTGAGTGTACAGGTTCAGTGTGACAGCTCAGTGAAACTAACCCTGTGTCTGGGAGTAAACCACCCTGAAAATCATCCCAGTTGCTTCACACATTTGGAAACCTGGGCTTTTCTTCCAGACGCACCCATATCTACATGTTTAATTTAACTAATTGCCTCCTTTAGAGTGGAACAATGTCAACAAGTTCCTTGTATCATGTGTAAAAAATAAGATAATAAGCCAGTGATACCTGGGATTGCCCCCTTCCCACAGGTATTACTCAGTTGTCATAGTAGCTGTTTTCTGTTCTGGCTTGTGGGTACAGGTAGGAAAACAGAAGTAATTTAGAGGAAAATGATGGAGGTGGGTGAACAAGAAATCAACTGAGTGCACTGGCTAAAAGTAATTCATGTGGTTTAAAATGGAGTTATGGGAGGTGGAAATATATGAATAGAAAAATGAACTCAGTAAATCAGGGCAAAAATAAAGATAGGGCACTGAGTGCAAGTCCAGAGATTCCTGATTGATCTCTCTGAGCTTCTGTTTCACCACTAAGGTAATTTTTCCTAACTCTGATGTTGGTTGTCCATGTGGCTTTGGACAGTGTTTCACCTCTGCTTTGGCCTCAGTGACTCACTGTACACTTAGAAAATTTGGGATTAGCTGAATACCAAGTACCTTCATCTCTGACAGGAAAATATTTTAAGACATTTTGAATATTTTGCCTTCTTCATTCTGACTTTGAGATCTCAGAAACATAGGTAACCCCAGCACCCACACAAACAACGCTGGTACACAGTGGACTCAATAAATGCTTTTTGAGTGTATAAAATAAAATCACCGAAAATTACCTGAGCACTTACAAGGTGATATGATTGAGCTGTCATTCATTTACAGACCTGGAAAGAAAAGCTCCTCTCTGATTCTTTCAGAATTATATCCTTGAGGTCATCAACAAAATTGTATATCAGGTAATTAACAGAGCTTAGACTCAAATCGAGACATTTGGCTCTGTAATCCATGCTTTTAAATAACTACACTGAATTTTCCTTCATAAAAAGCTGCTACTCAGTAGGTGAACCATAAATATATTGAAAATTAAGCAGACTTACATTGCTAAGTATATTATGGCATTTTTAAGAGAAAATATTATTTGTATAATTTTTGACTTTTTATTTGTTCTTATTAGTTATAAATGATAATAGAATGCAATTTGTCATATTATACATATATGGAGTATAACTTCTCATTCTTCTGGTTGTATATGATATAGAATTATATGGGTTGTATAATCATATATACACATATGATAGTAATATGTGATTCATTCTAATATCTTCTCTATTCCCATTCCCCCTCCCTTTCTTCATTGTCCTTTGTCTAATCCAAAGAACTTCTATTTTTCCCTAACCCCCACTTATTGTTATTAGCATCCACATATTAGAGTAAAAATTTGGTGTTTGGTTTTGTAGGATTGACTTACTTCACTTAGCATGATTGACTCTAGTTCCACCCATTTACTGGCAAATGCCATAATTTAATTCTTCTTTATGGCTGAGTACTATTTCATTGTGTATATATACCACATTTTCTTTATCCATTCATCTGTCGGAGGGCACCTAGGTTAGTTCCATAGTTTGGCTATTGTGAATGGAGCTCCTATAGTCATTGATATAGTTGTGTCACAGCAGTAGGATGATTTTAAGTCCTTTTGGTTATATACTAAGCAGTGGGATAACTGGGTCAAATAGTTGTTCCATTTAAAGTTTTCTAAGGAATCTCCTTACTGCTTTCCAAACTGCTTGTACCAACTTGCAGTCCCACCAGCAATATGAGTGTCCACTTTTCCCCACATCCTCTCTGACATTTAATGTTACTTGTGTTCTTGATAATTGCCTTCTGAGTAGAGTGAGATAGAATCTCAGCGCAGTTTTAATTTGCATTTCTCTAATTGCTAGAGATGTTGAACATTTTATCATATATTTGTTGACCACTTGTATTTCTTCTTCTGTGAAGTGTCTGTTTAGTTGCTTTGCCCATTTATTGATTGAGTTATTTTTGTTGTTGTTTTTATTTTTTTAATTTTTTGTGTTAATTTCTTTGAGTCCTTTATATATCCTGGAGATTGAAGTTCTATCTGAGATATTGAACATTTTTTCATATTATGCTATGTTTTTGTCCTGGCCATGTTAAGACCTCATTAAGCAAAACAGTGATTTTATACAATTGGAAATCTCAACTAGAGAATGAGTCATAAGTGTAGCTGAAATAAGTTCAACTCCCAGATATGGAGTGCACTAGCTTTGTGAGTCTTGGTAAGCAGTTACCCTCTCTGAGCTTCCATTTCCTCATTTATCAAGTGGGGTGAGTAACTGCAACTTCACAGCATTGTCAACATAATTAAATAGCAAAAGCAAAAGCCTTTAATATTGTGCTTGACAGATCAGGAGCCTAGTCCAGAACCATGAGTTCTTTTTTTTTTTTTGGTAAGGAATAAAATGTCAAGGCCTTGAGAATATGGGAGTCACCCTGTATAAATGTGGAATAGACAAGTGTGTCAAATGAAGCCAGCCAGATAGCTAAAGAAACATGGATTTATGATCTTGTAGGGGATGAAGAAAGAAATGTAATGATTTCCATTATTGTATCCACTAAGTTTTTCAGACTTAGAAGCAGGTATCTGGCATGTAATACAGCTCATTCATTCTATAAGTTCTTCACAATTTTTTCCTTTTGTTTTGGCTACTCAGGTAGTCAATAATCAAAAGGTTCCCTTCTCTCTGAAATATCTGTGTTGCCTACATATAAAGTGAAAGATTCCACAAGTTTCTACTAGGGCAGAATTGCAAGAAGCCAAAGGTCCTCCCCTTTGGGAAGGAATGTTTGCTACTGTTTCATTTTTGGTCACCATTATAGTGTTCAGCATATGAGGGTCCAATAATTATGTGTTAAAGAAATTAAATTATTACTCTTTTTTTGTTCAGGAAGGGCAACCTGCCAAAGGAAAAAAAAAATCTTTTTTAAAATGTTTCGGCTAGTATTTCATAATTACAGCCACCAACTTTGCCCTCTAGGAGCCACTGACAGAAGGCAGACAGATTACCAAAGGGAAAAATGACATATGAGCAAGCATTGAGCAAACAGAAATATTAAGGGCTCTCTGTAAGCCAAGGAATAAGTGCCTATTTCTAAGTCTTCACTCTCTCTTCATGCAATTAGAACAGAGAGGTTGGAATTTCAGAATTCAATTTCTGGCAGCATTTTCCATGAGTCTGCTTTCACAGAAATGTGCAAATTAACTTAGTGAAAATTCAGACATTGATTCATAGACCCACAGAACATAAGGCCTGTAATGACTTTTGACCTCAATCCCTTTCATTGTGGTGAGCAAAAAAAGAACTGGATAATTGTTCAAGGTTAGAAAGTCAGAGGGTAATATAGGACTTGAGCTTAGAACTTCACCACCAATACAGTTTTCTTTTTATACAATTGCCATTGATTTATCAATCAATGATGTGGGGAGAATATACTTCATAGTCATGTATCAAGGCAAAAACCGCAGAGGTCTTGATTTTCTATTACTTTACTAACCATGTTTGTTACCTTTGATATTTCCAACTACTATCTGGATAATAGCCTATAAAAACACAATTTTCCTTCACTTTTCTTGACTAGAATAGTCTAAAATAACTTTTTGTGAGTTCTATATCCACACTGTTCAATATGGGCAGCATTAATCTCACATGGATTCCAAGCACTTGAATTTGGGTTAGTGCAACTGAAAAACTAAATTTCATATTGCATTTAATTTTGAATTATTTCAACTCAAATTGCCACATGGGGATAGTGCCTAAGATATTGGGCAGCACATCTATATAATGAAAACAAAGATCTCCCTATTATGACTGATGAGGATGGAGATGAAAGACTTTTATCAGTCTAGAATAGTAGAAAGAACTCGAATGTCAGACAGACTTGAGTCCAAACATTGGCTACATTATTCATTAGCTAATGAATATCTTTCTATCTTTAAGAAATTAATTTTATAACTTGGAAATTTAGTTTTTTCATCTGTAAAATGTGAAAAGTAGTCCTTAACTGAAAAGCATTTTTGAAGCTAAACCATATGAGGTTGTCCAACAACAGAACCTGGCATGGGACTGTGCACAGGGCCTGTGAATTTTCTTTTCTCCTTTTATCAAAGGATGTCAGTGAGCCAGAGCAGGGAGTATTGGTGACTACAAGAGTGGCCTTGGGGGTAAGCACTTCTCAGGGAACAAAAGGGTACATGGTGATAGTACAGGTAGAGAAGGAAGGTTAAAATTAGAGTCTCAGCCAACAAGAAAAGTTGCTAGTCAGGTCAGCACTACATAAAGTCTCTGAAACAATAGGAAGTTAAAGGGTGAAGCAAGTATAGAACCTGGGCCTAGCAGTACAGAGACGTGTCTATCTCTGGGCCTCAGAATTGTCATCCATAATAGAGTGAGAGTATGTTGTAGTAGTTTGGGAGAAGTATTCACTAAATTAAACATTTCTAAACTTCTTCTGAACTTCCAACTAACCCAATCTATTCTATCCACAGTTATCTTGATCATTAATGCCCAAACCTACCATCTGGACTCAGTAGGTCTTTTTTAGTGCATTATTTTATACATAATATTGAGGTTCATTTTGACATAAGTATACAAGCATGGGATATAATTTGCTCCAATTCAGTCCTCAGTGCTTCCTCTTTCCTTCTCCTCCTCCCTCCACTTATCTGCTTTCCTCTACTTTATTGATATTTCTTCTGCTTATTTACAATTTTTATTAATGCTTTGTAGATACACATAAAGGTTAGATTCACTATGTTGTATTCATATGTGTACATGGGAAAGTTTGGTTATATTCATTCTACTGTTCGTCTTTTTTCCTGTCCCTCCTCCCTCTCCACAATCACTTTCCTCAACTCCACTCATCTTTCAGAGTGGGTCTTACCAGCCTTAGTTTCCTCCTCTATCAGCAGACTGTGCTCTTCAATTTCTTAGGATTTATTTACTCAGTCTTCCTTGTCCCACACTTCTTTTTCTTTAAATTCTCCTTACCTTGTCAGTCTTACCTTAAAATCTAGCTCCTTCAGAAAGCCTTGTATGATTCACTAGACAAAACTGGCAACTTCTTTTTTATAAATGGAAGACAACAGTGCATAGCAGGTGCACAAAACTTAGAATTGGACAAATCAGGACTTCAAAGAAACGGTTTCATTTTCCAGGGCCTCAGTCTTCTCAATAGTAAAATAATGGCAATAGCATCTATTTTAAGGGCTATTTTGAAGATTAAGTGAGGGAAGAAATGTGTCATCACTTTGTAATCTGTGAAGGGCAGTACACATAGGAGAAATTAACAAATGACTTTTTATTACATTTTGCTTATACCTCCAGGGAACAATTACTTGTCTGCTGTGTTTTGGAGTCAGATATTGACCTGTCTGTATTTCTTCCCTGATAGTGACCTCCTGGAGGGTCCAGACTGTTTCTTAGTTGTATAGTCAGCCCAAGGGCAGTGCATTGTTGAAGGCACAAAGTCAGCCTTCAACAAACCATTTAACCCATAGAGAGATAAACCTCAAACTAATAATGATATTTTCACTTCATCATTAAGTCCCAGAATAAACTTTTCTTCCTGCATAGAAACTACTAATGCTTTTCATTTTGTCCTGGCTGCCAGGAAGCTCATGATAGAGCCATTATATTTGCTATACTAGTTCAGTAACCTTCTTTTCAGTCTTATTTTTCCTATACATGATACACCAAGTATCACATATGTTTTGTGTATAAAGTGCAACAAATAGTTTGTAAAACTGAATAGTGATTGTGTACTTGGGTCTGGAATTAGACATACCAGATTCAAATCCATGCTCCACTATTTCATGTCTGGATAAATTTGGACAAGTTATTTCATTCTTTTGAGCATTATTTTCTCCCATCATAAAATGGTAATAAAAATTTATACCTCACAGTGATGTCAAATTGAATGAGGTAATGCACAGTGTCTGGCACACCCTAACCAATCAGCAATCAATTGATATATAGCATATACATATATGGTTTCTCTGCTTTTCTTTTCTCCAAGATGTAGGTAATAATGGACATATAGATCCATAATTAAATTATATTATTTTGCTTTTTTCCACTTTTGGAACCAGAGTCAAATCTAGTGGCCATTCAACACAATAATAAGGAAATTTGGCAGGTCAGGATGCATGAATCATTCAGGGTATTAAAGCATATGTTTACTAACTGCAGCACATGGGCTGAAGAACACAAGCTAATAATGGTTTTTAAATTTTTCAAGAAGGAGGAGGAGTAACAACAGTAGCAGCAGCAGCAGTAGCAATCACCTGTTACATTCATAGCCTAAACTATTTCTTATATGGCCCTTGCAGAAAAAGGTTGCTGACAACTCTCCTAGAGAAAGAGCCATTCTACACTTTCTGAAGACAGGGAAAAACATGCTATACTACTAGAATGAGGCTCTAGATTTTAAACACCTGGAATCTTGCCCAACAGAAGCCATCCCAGCTTTACAGTCCAGTCACTGCAAGGGTCAAATGAAATAATGGATCAGGCACACAATGTGTATATAACTTTTCTTTCCTATATAAATGGATGAATATTTATAAATATGGGTTTCATAATTCAAAGAATGTAAGATTTTGCTCTCCTTTAACCATTTATTAAAATTTTTCAGTTGTAGTTATCAATGGATCTTTATTTATTATTTTTATGTGGTGCTGAGGATTGAACTCAGTGCCTCACACATGCTAGCCAAGTGCTCTACCACTGAACTACATCCCCAGCCTCCATAACCATTTATTCTTAATGTGTTTTGCTATGGTAGTTTCTACTAGTGGATCAGTACACAGTCCAATAGGCTCCAGTGGAAACTCAATACACCCTTTCTTATTGCTTTAATGTTAATTAAACAAGTGGCCAAAATAGGTCTCTTTTCTGTTCAGGTACCCATTTTCATAGGTTTTATTCATGAGACTGTAGGGTGTCCTGATCTTCCTAATCACCATCATCATTTCGGTTTTTTTATTAAATGTTTACTGTGTATTAACTGGTATTGGAAAGATGCACCCCTTACATTTTCTCTCATCTCTAAATAACTCTGTAACACAACCAATATTCTATAGATGAGGACACTGAGGCTCTGAGGAGTTTTGTAACAGTTGGTAAATGACTCAAGTACAGTCATGTCTATGCCCCATTTCTGCTTTATATTGTCCTTTAGTAGGTTGTTAGGAAAAGCTATGTGGGCAACTAAGGTTGGGGTAGGAATAACAGTAGGCTAACAGTTCCCCAACCATCATACCCTGGATATAATTGAGCTGTAGAACTTGGGGATACCAGGCAAAAATGAGGTGGACTTCTGGAAACAAAGCCGGCTGTTGTTGTTTTCTGTAGCAAGGGGAAATGAGGGAGACTTGTGGATCCTGAGAACTATGAAGATAAAGAATATAAACTTCCTCACAGTATTATAGCCCGCTAGCCCGCTTATACTGTTCCTCTTCATATCCTTTATCTAATTTTAAGGCTCCACATCAGGTTTTTTTTTTTTTTTTTTTTTTTTGTACTGGGGATTGAACTCAGGGGCACTCGACCACTGGGTCATATCCCCAGCCCTTTTTTGTATTTTATTAGAGACAGGGTCTCATTGAGTTGCTAAGTGCCTCGCCATTGCTGAGGCTGGCTTTGAACTCGTGATCCTCCTGTCTCAGCCTCCCAAATGCTGGGATTACAGGCATGCACCACCGTGCCTGGCTCTCCACACCACATTTGTAAGAGTGCAGGGAAAAAGTTCACATTATACACAGGAGATCCACATCATAAAAAGGAGACTGAGGCCAAGAAAAGGAAAGGACCTGGCTTTCAGTTATATAATAAGTATGTGCCCAAGCACATATTTGATTCTTTCATCCTGCTGTCCCCTAGACCAGCATTCTTGTCAGTACCTTCATACTATACTGCATAATCAATGGCCCTAGAGTGTTATGAAAAGAAAGAAGGTGGAGGCAGCCTGAGCAGCAGGATCTGAACCTTCCACACTTTCCAAGGAAAGAATGTCAGCCCAGTTGGCAACTTCTTGGGTCCTTCTCACTTTCTTCCTATGGACTTGTAGTATTTGACTTCCATCACAGACTTAGGCAGAAGAGGAGCTGAGGATGTGGAGAAGGAAGAAAAGCAAACTGTACCAGCTGAGAAAAGAAACTTCCAGACCATGATTAGTAATCTGTGACTGCCAATAAGACTAGTTTGGCAAAGACCCACTAAGAGTCTTCTAGGTCAGACCCTGTATGATTCCAAAGATGAATGTGGACTGGTACTGTTCTCAGGGAGCTTTCTCTCTGGTGGGCATGACCTCCAAGCTCTGCTATAGCTCTAATGTTCCACAGAGTACCTAAGTGCAACAGAGGCAATGTGATGAGACAGGGGTCTATAAGTGCAGCCACGATTTACATCCCCATTCTTAGGGACCCCCTTGATCAAGATAAACACAGTTTTAGGGTCCTATACTGATCAGTAAATCTGGAAGCTACCATAGTGACAACAATAATAAAATATGTACTAGGCACCAAGTCAAGCATTTTTATGTATTAACTAATTTAATCATGATAGCGATTCTACATAAAATGTATTATTATCTCAATTTTCAGATAAAGATACTAAAGCATAAGGAAGACCTCAGGAGACAGCAAAGATCTAAGTCAGCTTGTTTCTACAGACTTTAAACATCTCTTATGTGCTAAACCCTATACTGGTGCTGCTATACAGAGTACCATAGGAGTATATAATATCAGTCATGTGGGAGAATATGAAAATAAAATTAGATGATGACCACTACACACACATACACACACACACACACACACACACACACACACACACACACACACAGACATATGCCAGGCACTATGCTAAGCATGGAGGTTAGATGATAAATAAAATTAAAAGAGAGATTTACAGTGCAGAATAACATATACCATAATAGAGATAAGCGTGGGGTCTATGGAATTGGCCTGAAGAGTGGCAACAAGAGTCACTTAAAGGTGTCCTAAAGGAGGTGAATTTATGGGCAATTGTCACCTGTCAGATATTTACAAGAGAACATCTCAGGCTTCCCTTTCCTAACTAAAGAGCCAGATCTATTATCAATCTCCTCTGGACCCAGGAAGCCCACAGTTCATTTTTTTTTCCTTAGGCTTAGGTCAATTTTGAGGGGCTTTCTGCCCCCACACAGATCAGGGTATTCAGCCCCAGAAGCTTCCCTATGAATTCCCATTTCCACAGCAATAGGTACAAGCTGACTATTCAGTTTGCCTTTAAAAACATTCTGCAAGATGCTTAAATAAGAACGAAAGAGCTGGCATCTCACTGCAGTGCCTGTCTCATTGTCTCCATGGGGAGTAACTTCAGACAGCTCTTGCCTGGAAGTTTTGTCTGCAGTATTTTTCTATCCTTTCATTATATTCATATTTATTACAAGGGCATAAGCAGTGTCTGAGAGTCTGTCTGCTTAGCACAGCAATGAGATCTTTTTTACATTCAGGACAAAATTTGTGTTTTTTTTTTTCCTTAACAAAATAATCTTTTAGCAAGAATGTGTGCTTATATATACATACATGGTGATGTAGGAAAGAGGAAAATTTTGCACATAGTGCATGCAGAAAACTGTGCTTGTCAGTATTTGTGTGTGTGTGTATCTTTGTCTCTGTATGTATGTGAACATGAGCTAGTTTAGATGTCTAGACTTCTTGCAAATTTCCCAAAGGGCTGAATTCTGTAACAATTGTATTTAATTTTATCATAAAGAGGACATGAGTGATTGTTACTAGCTGAGATGACTATATTCATGTGAATTATTCTCTGACAAATTGATTCATAATAATAAGTGAAAGAACCTGGAGAGATGTGGCTCAGTGGTAGAATGGTAGTTTAGCACGTGCAATGCCCTGGGTTCAATTCCCAGCAAAACTATACAATTGATTTTTGGCATGGGGATTTGCTCAGTAGCATAGTGCTTGCCTAGTGTCTGTAAGGTCCTGGGTTCAATTTTCATCACCACCAAAAAAATTAATAAGTGAAAATTATCATCCTTAATATAATTGAGTCAAGTGTGGTAGAAAACTCTATGAATAACTTCATTTTATTATCAGAGCAATTCTGTCAAGGAAGCATTATTTATTCCCTATTTTACCTATGAGGAAACCTGAAGTAGCCCCAATTAGGAAGGGCTATTGCGGCTAGCTGGAAGCCATAAGTTCCACCTGATATGTATGTGACGCACCTGTAAATGCACGTGAGGCACCTGCAAAGCTAAAGGTATATAACCGGGTGAAAGGGGTCGGAGTTAGGAGAATGAAGAATGAATTCATTCAGTCAGTCGTGCAGTCGCTCGGTCGGTCAGAAGAAGAGTTCAGGTCGGAGAAGAAGAAAAGAATCAGAGCGGCCAGAATGTAGGCAGAGCGGTTACAGAAGAGAAACCAGATAGAAGAAGTAATTGCTGGTCAGAGTTAGGCTGAGGCTCCCGAGGAAGAAAAAGAAAGAAGAAGAAAGAAGAAAGAAGAAAGAAGCTCTAAAAAATAATCTTTCTCTAAGCTAAGCTCTCTCTTTCTTTCTCTCTAAGCTAAGAAGAAAAGAAGAAAGAAGAAAGAAGAAAGCTCTCTCTAATCTTTCTCTCTAAGCTCTTTCTAAGAAGAAGAAAAATCTTTCTTTCTCTCTCTAAGCTCTCTCTAAGAAAGTAGAAGTAAAAGTAGTAATAGCTTTACTCTGCCTCCGAGTTTTCCTCCCGCGGCGCTGTGGCTGGCCATGACAGGCAGCTTACAGAAACCAAACACCAGAGGGATTGTGTCATTTTTTCAAGGTTATATAGCTCAGTAGAGGCAAAGCCAGGGTTCCAACCCAAGATTCTTGTACCAGGGATCTTCACTTGTAACCAGTGTACTCTTCTAGATTCAAACCAAGCTTGAGTACAATAGAGTACCTTACTGAGAATATCAGAGACCCAGAATACGGAGTTTAGAATTAATATGGAAGGCCTTGGAAACCATTAACATTTCTTGAGTAGGGGAAGTCATAGAAAGTGGTCCTTTGTAAAGAAGCATTTATAGAGAACAGAGACAGTACTTTTAGACCAAGAATTTGTGTCTTTACTATACTGTTTTGTGTGACCTAAGAAAGAACACAAGGAGCAAAGTGGGCTTTTCTGAGATACATGACCTTCCTTGAGCTCATAGCAACCAGTCTCAGGAGCTGACAGGAGAGGAGGAACGGGATTATGAATTTTAGGAAAAGTTCTAGGCAAACCTGCTACAGTTGCCTGGAGACTGACTGCCAAATCACTTAACCTTCAGAAGATTTCAGAAGGTCTGACCTTATTTCCCTATTTTATTTAAGTATCTTTAGGTCTCATTCTCATTAATAAATGTACAAGTTCCTTAACTTTTCTGAGCTTCTGGAAACTAGTTAATTCTCTTTAGTTGTCTCAACCTTTCACCCCATAAAATTCAGGTCTAAAACACCTCAAAGGAAGTATGGAAGGGCAGAGTGCAGGTAATATAAAAAAATAACATGTAATTCTAACTCATTTCAACAAGTCAAACAACATAGAGATATATAACAAAAAAAGTTAATCACTTCCTCCAAGTTTTTCCTTATTTCATTTTCAGGAGGTAACTGATGTTTGGCATAATTTCTTCTATGTCTTTTTCCATGTTTTTGCTAACTTATTTCAATAAATATACACATATGTAGAATTGGTTTTTTTAGACAAAAAGGATCATAGTATGCACATAGTTTTATAACTTAGTCTCATTTCAAAACTCAATTTGAAAAATATTAATTTATTTTTTAAAATATAACATTAAACACATTATAGATTTTTCCAGGTTAATAGCCATTGGGAAAAGACTTAACAGACTTGACTACATGAAAATAAGTCTTCTGGATGGACAAATACTATGTCTACAAACCTCAAGCAAGATTGCATCTTAGGTCGAGGGACTCTGAATGTCCCCTTTTAACTGTGGTCAGAAGCTTCACAACTTGATTCCTCATGGAATCCATCAAAGCCTCTACTACTCATCTCAGGCTCCTAGGTCAGATGCCTTAATTCAGGTAATTTTTTGTGATCATTTTGGTAGTGCCATGAACAGAATCTTTTGGACACTTACAGTGAGTGTGTGCATTGAGTGCCTGGCATTCATAAGTTGGGTGACCTTGGTCAAGTCACTTTCTGTTTCTGAGTTTCATTTTACTTATTGGAAAAAATGGTTAATACAGACATTGAAAGTTTCTTCAGGAATAAAAAAATCATATAACTAACTTACATGAAAGGGCTTCCAGGATTGTAAAAGCCAATAACAATATAGATCATTTCTATGATACCATCTTAGGTAGATAAATAGCCTCAGGTAATACGGGCATGTGAAACAGGGCTTTTTCCTGCTCTTTGCATCTGCAAACCATTTTGGGTAGGAGAGACCATGTGTATGTGGCTGAATGGACTTAGAGAAGAAACCAAAGCATCCAGAGTCCATTGCTGCTAGCACAATGGCCCTCCATCCATGCAGGTCATGAAGTTGATGGCAGAGTCTGGTGAGACATATTGAGGTGATATCTAGTAGTTATTTAGTATTATCTGATAATTTTTAATTTAGGTTTCAGAAAGCCAAGCAGAAAGTGTGCCATGTTATCATTGCCAAAGTTAAGGAATAGACCAGTCCGGAGCTCCAGAAAGTTCAACAGACATAATTGAATGAGTCTAAGCTCTGAAGGGCAGTTAAGACTGTCAGGCCCATGTGGAGGAAAGCCATATAAACATACATTCTCTCAGAACTGAATGAGGGTGTGGGAGTGTGTGTCCTAAGTGGGGATACAACAAAGAGGTAATTAGTCCTCACCACTGTGTGGACCATGGAAAGGGACATGCAGGGTAGGAATCCTTGTTCTGCTGTTCACTCTTTGTGAGGTGCTATGCAAATTATTTAGTATCCCAGTGCACTAGTAATATACTTAACTTACAAAGTTCTTTGGGGGATTAAATTAATATTTGTAAAGTGCTTAACATTGTGACTAGTGTATAATGTTATATAAGTGATATTTAAAAGTAATTAAAACACAATTTCCTTAGTATGGCACTTAAGGTTTCCTTTTTAGTCAGACCCTATATATCTATCCACCCTCATTTCTTACAGTTATCTCTTAAAATTGTTTTCCCCAAGAATGAAATAGGTACAATTTTGCCCAATCATTCTAGATATTGTATGTCTTGGTGCCTTATCTTTAGCCTAGAATGTTGTTGTTATCACATTTATTCAGAAAATTCCTGTTCTCTTTTCAAAGGTCATCTCAGACTTTACCCTCACCCTGAAAATCTTTCCTAATTACTGTGACAATGCTTTACTACTTCCTTGAACTAGGACTTCACCTCTTTGCACAAATTCTAGATTTTTTTACTCATTTCTGTAGTTATAATTAACACTTTGTACTTCAATTATTTGATTATGGGACTGTTTGCTACAGTTATACCATGAGATCCTCAATGAAAAACACACAATCTTATGCATAAGTTTGCAGTGCATTTTTTGAAGCACTGTGGATTGAACCCAGGGTATTACGCATGCCGAGCAAGCACTCTATCACCAAGATACATCCCCAGCCCTTTTTATTTTAATTTAAAATAGGGTCTTAAGTTTTCCATGACAACCTCAAACTTGTGATGCTCCTGCCTCAGTCTTCCATATAGCTGAGATTACAGGTGTGTGCCATTTCTCCTAGCTACAATGCATTTTAATAATTACTCAGCTTACACCATCCTTGCAAAACTCTTATATAATAAACACTACTATTACCTCTATTTTATGGATGAAAAATCAGAGGTTAAAACAGATAAAGGCAAATCAAGGCCTCACACAGGTACTGAGGTTAAGCCCAGAACTTAATCCTGAAAGTTCTTACTCAAAACAAACTGTTCTTTTCATAGCAATACTTTGTTTTGTCCATGTCTTTTATTAATGATGGCTAACATTTAGTGAGTGTGTTCTTTGTTCCTGGCACTGTGCTAAGCCCATAGCACAGTTTATCTCATTTAATTCCCTCAACAATCCTATAAAGCTTACACCATTATGATAGCCATTTATAGATGAGGAAATTGAGATATAGGGAGGTGGAGCAATATTCACAAATCCACACTGAATTTGAACTCAGTATAACTTCATAGCAAGAGTATTTAGCTATAAACCTCTACTAATTCTCAAGTAGAATTATAGAGAAATTACTTTCTCAAGATTATTTGACTACTAGTAAATGGGTTTTTGAACCTAGGTCCTGATGCCTCTGAAGATCTTTTACCATCACATCTGGATGCATCCATGGTATAAAACATATTCTGTATAGGGTGAGTATTCATGTGGAGTGGGGAGTTCTGCTTCTCAGCTTGGTAATAGTAGTGAGTGACTCTTCATAGTGTAGATTTTTAAGGGGATGTGAGAGTGGAGAAATAGTCTAAAGTCCATGCCCTGTCTCCTGTCCTTGGGTATTTGTAATAAGCATTTGTTGCCAATCCTGATGAGAAAAAAAAAAAAAAAAAAGGGAGACATAGAGGACAACGGGATTGGAGGAAAATCAATTGCTGAAATGAGGCCCTAGCCATGCAAACTTTCAGCAAGGTAATGTTTTCATCTTCTGTTTGCCCAGTGATAATCTTTCTAGGAAAGTATTTATTTCATAGGAAATAAAGAGGGAATTTACCATTTTGATTTTATTTATTTGCTGCAGTCATTGAAAGTTTCCCATCTTTGTTTTGGCAGTAATAAATAAAAGATGTCATCTGATTTCCCATATTTATGAACAAGGATCTACCAATCACAGTGGTCTATGGGTGTCTAAGAACAATGCATAAACACAGGAAGGGAACAAGGCAAAGAGTGGTATTCAGAAGTCTCCTGGGTGGGAGAACACTTCCTAAGTAGGCAATGAGACCCCTTTGAAAGAGTAAGTGCTGGGATGCACATACCAGGGCCAGAAAAGCCCGATGGTTTTAAGGAGATTTCTCAATAATAAAAAATGCTGCAATTATCCTAGGGCTCAAGTGCTCCACCTGAAAGGTTGATCTATAGGGAGACAGGGCTATGGGTTGAAAGATTCAGCATCTAGGGCATTGCAACCTTAGGTTTCCTTATCAAACTAGGGAGATAGATGTATCCTTCTTGGTCTGAGAGCATGTGTCATACACAAGAACTATCCAGGGTGCCAAATTAATAGACTAGGAAACTGAAGCTATGAGAGAAGTCAGATAAAAATCCAAATACTGAATGTTTTCTCTGATATAAGGAGGCTAGTTGTTGGATGGAGGTACATAGGAGGATTAGACGAACACTAGAATGGTCAAAGGGAAGGGAGGGGAAGGGAGGGAGCAAGGGGGGAGGGGGGAAGAAAAAAAAAGAAAAGAAAAGGTGGTTGAATAGATGGATATCATTATCCTAAATGCATGATTGAAGAACTGAATGGTATGAATATATTTTGTATACAAACAGTTGTATGTAAAAAGATGCTATATATGTGCATTATGAATTGTAATACATACTAATATTATAAATAAAAAGAAATAAAATGTTTTTTAAAAAAAGAAATAAGGATCTTTCACTCCAAGTCTGGTGCTACTAACACTTCTCCTTAGCTAGTTTGGTCTACCAATGCTCTCTATAATTGAAGGCAGAAAGGATTTAGATATTTGGCAAGGTTCCTAGCATTTCTATGAGAAGAATCAAACATGGCTTTTAGTAACAGTGTTTCCAAATAGAAAAGAGGTACACAAAGAACAATGAATTTGTAATCAGAAGCCAGATGTTTCAGTCCCATCTTGCTATTACATTGGTGACTTTGAAATAAAAACCACTTTTTTCTGAATGTTTTTTTTTTTCTATATGTAAAATGAATAGAATACAATTTGCCTGTTGGCAGAGGGCTGAGGATTTCCTGAGATCCCTGAAGAGATAAAGGTCTGTGGATCACACATCTACTCCATATAGTTTTCTTGTCAATGTTGAGGGTGCCTTTTTATCCAAAGCAAACTTCCAATCGGTGCTGTTGACATTCTTCAGTTCCCATTCTCCACCCTAACCATCATGCATATGATCAGGAGATACATCAAGTACAAATTCTTCTGTTTCGTGTTCCAGGGTCTTCCCATTCTAGCCCCAATGGCTTCTTTTTTATGTTAATCTGCCACCTATGATTCTTAGGCCTTGTGTCCATACAGAGCCCACTCCCCACAAAATCCCTCCTGTTATCAACACCATCCTCATTTTTATTTTTCCCACTTTGCTTTTCTTGATTCCTTTAACTATTATAAGCCGAATTGTTTTTTTTCCTTTTTTAAATTTGTTTTTTTTAGATATACATGACAGCAGAGAATATTTTGACATATTATACATACATAGAATATAACTTATTCTAATTAGAATCCCATTCTTGTGGTTGTACATGATGTGGAGTTTTACTGGTGGTGTATTCATATATGAACATAGGAAAATTATGTCTGATTCATTCTATGGTCTTTCCAATTTCCATCCTCTTCCCTTCCACATCATTTTCCTTTGTCTCATTCACTTAACTTGTATTCTTCTCTTCTTCCCCCTTGTTTTGTGTTAGCTTGTCTATATCAGAGAGCACATTTGACCTTTCATTTTTGGAGATTGGCTTATTTCACTTAGAATGGTAGTCTCAAGGTCCATTCATTTTTCTGGAAAATGGCAAATTTCATTTTTTATTATGGTGGAGTAATATTCCATTGTGTATATATATCACATTTTCCTTATTCATTCATCTGTTGAAGGACACCAAGTCAGTTCCATAACTTAGCAATTGTGAACTGAACTGTTATAAACATTAATGTGGCAGCTGATTTTAAGTCCTTTGGATAATACCAAGGAGTGGGATAACTGGGTCAAATGGTTGTCCCATTCCAAGTTTTCTGAGGAATCTCCATACTGCTTTCCAGAGTGGTTGCACCAATTTGCAATTCCACCAGCAATGTATGAATGTACCCTTTCCCCCACATCCTTGCCAATATTTATTGTCACTTGTATTCTTTTTTTATTAAATTATTTAATCTATACTAATTTGTTATATATGAAAGCAGGATGCAATTCATTTACTTGTATTGTGTTTTAAAATAGTTTTTTTTTAGTTGTTGATGAACCTTTATTTTATTTATTTATATGTAGTGCTGAGAATCAAACCCAGTACCTCACACATGGCTAGGCAAGCACTCTACCACTGAGATACAACCCAAATCCACTTGTTGCATTTATTCTTGATCGTTACCATTCTGACTGAACTGAGATGAAATTGCAGTGTAATTTTAATTTGCATTTATCTAATTGCTAGGGATGTCAAACACATTTTTATATACTTGTTGATTATTGGTATTTCTTCTTCTGTGAAGTACCTGTTCAGTTCTCTTACCCATTTATTGATAGGATTATTTGGGGTTTCTTTTTCGGTGTTAAGTTTTTTGAATTCTTTATACATCCTGGAGATTAATGCTCCGAGGTGCATTTTGCAAAGATTTTCTCCCATTCTGTTGTCTGTCTCTTTATACTCTTGATTGTTTTATTTGCTGTAAAAAAAGCTTTTTAGATTGATTCTGTCCCATTTGTTTATTTTTTTAAATATTTATTTATTTGCTTTAGTTGTACACAATGCATTTTTATTTTTATTTGGTGCTGAGAATCTAACCCGGGCCACACATGTGCTAGGCCAGCGCTCTATTGCTGAGCCACAACCCCAGCCCCATATTTATTCTTATTTTTACTTGTGTTTTAGGAATCTTGTTGAGGAATTCAGTTCCTAAGCCAAAATGATGGAGTGTTGGGCCTACATTTTCTTCTACTAGATGCAGGTGTCTTGTTCAATGCCTAGGTCCTTGATCCACCTTGAGTTGAGTTTTATGCAGGGTGAGAGAGCTTTAATTTCATTCTACTACACACAGATTTATAATTTTTGCCAGAAACACATGTTGAAGAGGCTATCTTTTCTCCGTGTATGTTTTTGACATCTTTGTCTAGTATGAGACAACTATATATCTATGAGTTTGTTTCTGTGTCTTCTATTCTGTTTCATTGGTCTTCATGTCTGTTTTGATGCCAATACCACGTTCTTTTGTTACTATAATTCTGTAGTTTAATTTAAGTTCTGGTATTGTAATGCCTCCTTTTTCACTTTTCCAGCTAAGAAATTTTTTGGTTATTCTGGGTCTCTTATTTTTCCAAATGAATTTCATAAATGTTTTTTTTTTTCTATTTTTGTAGTGAATATTATTGGAATTTTAATAGAAATTGCATTAAATGTGTATATCACTTTTGATAGTATGCCATTTATTTATTTATTTTAGTTGTAGATGGACACAATACATTTTTTTTTTATTTATTTATTTTTATGTGGTGCTGAGGATCAAACCCAGTGCTTCACATGTGCCAGGGGACTGTTATACCACTGAACCACAACCTCAGCCCAGCAGTATGCCATTTTGACAATATTAATTCCAAGAACATGAGAGATCTTCCAATTTCTAAGTCTTCTCCAATTTCTTTCTTTAATGTTCTGTAGTTTTCATTGTAGAGGTCTTTCACCTCTGTTGTTAGATTAATTCCCAAGTATTTTTTGAGGCTATTGTGAATGGGATAGTTTTCCTACTTTCTCTGTCAGCTGATTCACCATTGGTGTATAGGAACACAATTGACTTGTGGTTGTTAATTTCATATCCTGCTATTTTGCCAAATTCATTTATGAGTTCTACAAGTTTTCTAGTAGAGTTTTTCCCTCTAAATATAGGATCATATTATCATTAAACAGTGATAGTTTGAGCTCTTCTTTCACTATTTATACCTTTTAATTTCTTTCTCCTAATTGCTCTGGTTGGGTTTCAAGGACTATGTTGAATAGGATTCATGAAACAGAGCATGCCTGGCTTGTTCCAGGTTTTAGAGGGAAGGTATAAGCCAACATTCTTGTAAGAGCCTTAATGAGGAGGTAGCTAAGATGGCAGCTGGCTGAGAGCAAAAGATGAGGCATTTAATTGTTTTCTCCTGACCTTATTGTAATCAATTAAGAATCTTTCTGTGCCCGTGAACACTGTGTGACGCACCTGTAAGTTGAACTTGTGACACGTGTATACTTGTTAAGGTGAAGAGTATTTAACCAGGTAGAGTTGGAGTTGGGGGGTGGTTGTTGGAGTTGGAGTTGGAGAGAGAAGTCAGCAGAGAAGCAAGAATAAAGAACCTACTTATTCCCAGTCTGCCTCCGAATTCTTTCCCGCGGTATCGTTGCTGCAAGCGGCAGCAGCTGTGGCGGCAACAAGTGGTGGCCCGTACTGGGAATTCGGAATTGGCACGGTAAGAAAACTGAGAAAACAATTTTGAAAATGGGCTCAAAAATGACAAAAATCCGAGCTGCAAAAGTTATTCAAGATCTATTAGAGATAACTGAAGGATACATGCTCTCAATTGAACCTGGGACTCAGGATGTTACTATCAGTGAGAGTAGTAGTAATGAGGATTCAAGTAAAAGTGATTATAAAAGCATAACCTCTACTGAGTCAGTTAGGACCAGTAAGGATAGTAGCAAAAGGAAATTAAGGAGGACCAAGATAAGGGACCATCAAATGGAGGAACCACTTGTGCCCTCTGCTCCCCCATGGGTTGAATCAATTACAGAAACTATGAATGGTCTTTCTAGGCACTTGTGTGCCCTTGAAACAGAGATTAAGGATCTTTCTGAGTGCTTGCGTGCCCTCGAGTGTCAAAACTCGCAGGGACATTGGGATATGCCAGTATTTGAAAATGAGCAAAGGTATCATCAACCTTTAGATTTTAAAACCATAAAAAATTTCAAAGAAGCAACAATGACATATGGACCCCAAGCTCCTTTTACCATAGTATGCTTGAAGCCCTTAATGCATTAAATTTAACTCCTTCAGACTGGAAAGGCTTATGTAAGGCAGTATTGAGCGGGGGACAATACTTGCTCTGGAGGTCTCAATTCCAAGAGTTCTGTGTTGAAATAGCTAGAAGAAATGCAACTGCAGGATTTCCAGACCATAACGTAGACATGTTAACCAAAGAAGGGCAATATGCTGATTTACAGCTTTAAATTCAGTATGATCCTGGAGTTTATGCTCAAATATACCCCGCAGCTGTTAGGGCATGGAAAACTTTACAAGGAACTGGTGATTTACATGGTAGCTTGTCTAGAGTAATTTAGGGACCTAAAGAGCCATATGCTGACTTTGCTGATAGACTTTTGAGAACTGCAGGTAGAGTGTTTGGAGATGTTGATCAAGCCATGCCATTAGTTGTTCAGCTGGCATATGAAAATGCCAACAAATATTGTCAAGATGCTATCAGACCTTGAAAAAACAAAAGGGACCTTTCTGTATATATAAGGCTATGCAAAGATATAACTGATGCCTTTGTCACGGGAAATGTAATCGCAGCAGCCATGAGAGGTGCTTCTCCTCAAAATTTTTCAAGAAGGGCTCAACCTAAAAATTATTATAATCAATCAGGTTATTTTAGAAGACAATATCCCCAAAGAAGGCAAGAGACAATAGAAATAAGACCAAGCTCATATCGTGCCCCAGGCCGCTGCCCCAGGTGTAAAAAAGGAAATCATTGGGATAATAAGTGCAGATCTAAAACTGATGTATATGGAAACATTTTGCCTAACAATTCAAAAAATGGGGCATGGGGCCCAATGCCCCGGGGCCCACAAATGTACAAGGCATTA
Source organism: Tamias sibiricus (assembly GCA_025594165.1). Taxonomy (NCBI): domain Eukaryota; kingdom Metazoa; phylum Chordata; class Mammalia; order Rodentia; family Sciuridae; genus Tamias; species Tamias sibiricus. Next base: position 58,859,139 of record CM046667.1, read on the forward strand.
GAGGAGGAATATCCTCAAATATCCATCCAGATGATTCCTCCAACACAGTCCCTCTTACCCATTGACTCCCTTGTCAGAGGAACAAGAGGAAGTGCAGGATTAGACCTCTGTTCCACTGTCCGAATAGTGCTAACACCTGAAATGGGGGTTCAACTGATTCCCACGGGCATCAGGGGACCTCTTCCCTTAGGGACTGTAGCACTTATCCTTGGGCGAAGTTCTAAAAGCTTATCAGGTTTTCAAGTGACTCCAGGTGTAATAGACTCAGACTACCAAGGAGAAATTAAGATTATGCTTAGTTCACCTCGGGGCATTTGCTCTGTTAACCAAGGTGATAGAATTGCTCAGCTGCTTCTCCTTCCCAGTTTACATGACTCTTTTAAGAGTATGCCTCAAAATAGGAAGAATAGGGGATTTGGTTCCACTGGCTCGGGACCTATGGCTTGCTGGGTTCAGGATTGTTCACAGAGGCCTATGTGTAAAATAAAAATCCAAGGAATAAAGATGGAGGGATTGATTGACACTGGGGCTGAATCTTCCATTATCAATGTACGACAATGGCCCAATCACTGGCCTTTACAAAAAGCCTCAACCAGTTTGAGAGGCTTGGGATATTGTAATAGCCCAGAACAAAGTACAACAGTTTTAAAATGGGAAGATGATGAAGGGCATCAAGGAACATTTCAGCCTTATGTTTTGTCCAGTTTGCCAGTTACCTAATGGGGAAGAGATGTTTTACAACAAATGGGAGTACATCTCACAACCAAGCCCGCAGGTGTTACAAAAGGAAATCATCACCGAAAAGGTAAAGGATATTTTTTCTTAGGGGCCACTGAGAAAGCAATTTTGAAAATACCATGGCTTTCTGATAAGCCAGTTTGGGTCCCTCAGTGGCCCTTATCTAGAGAGAAATTACAAGCGGCCCGCCTACTAGTTCAGGAACAACTAAAAGCAGGACATATAGAACCTTCCACCTCTCCCTGGAATTCCCCCATATTCATGATTAAGAAAAAAATCAGGAAAATGGCAATTGTTACATGATCTTAGAGAAATCAATAAAACCATGCAAATTATGGGCCCTACCCAACCTGGACTTCCTAATCCTATAGCTATTCCAAAAATTTTTAATCTTATAACCCTTGATATAAAGGATTTTTTTTTCTATTCCTTTACATCCTCTGGATGCCCCCAGGTTTGCTTTTTCAGTTCCTTCTATTAATAATAATGGACCTGATCAAAGATTTCAGTGGAAAGTTTTACCCCAGAGTATGGCTAATAGCCCCACTATGTGTCAAATCTATGTAGATAAAGTTATTCAGCCTATCAAGAACAAATACCCAGAGGTTATGTGCCTCCATTATATGGATGATGTTTTGCTTGCTCATCTAATCAAGAAGTCTTATTCACCATATTTAGTGATATATCAGAAAACTTGAAATGATATGGACTAAACATTGCTGAAGAAAAGGTTCAAACTAGATCTCCAATATTATATCTAGGATTCCAAATTATGGATACTTTTATTAGGCCTCAAAAAATCTTAATCTTAATAAATAAGGAACATCTAGCTACTCTCAATGATTTTCAAAAATTTCTGGGAGACATTAATTGGCTTCGCCCTACACTAGGCCTCACTACTGGCCAATTAAAACCCTTATTTGATATCCTAAGCGGGAATCCTGATCTATCTTCACTGCGAACATTGACTCCAGATGTTAGGGAAGCTTTAAAGTTGGTAGAAAAGGCCATTGAAATATCCCATTGTGATAGAATTGGTTTTACTTGACCGCTGATATTGATCATTATTTCTTCACAATATAAAACCCACAGGAGTATTTTGGCAACAGGGGCCTTTATTATGGATACATTTGCCCGTCTTTCCTAAAAGTATAATTGAGTCTTATACCTCCATGGTGGCTAAACTTATTCTTCAAGGACTTAAGACTTCTACTAAAATATTTGGCATTCACCCTGCTACTATTATTACTCCCTATTTATCATCACAGATTGAATATTTATGCTTCAATGATAATGATTGGGCTATAGCTAAATGCTCTACTTCTGCAAATTTTGATAATCATCTTCCTAAGTCTCCTATACTATCTTTTTGTATCAATCATCCCATTATATTTCCACAGATAATAAAAAATCAACCTATTTCTAAGGCATTAAAGGTATTTACAGATGAGTCCTGTAACAGTACTTCTGCAGTAGTCACTCAGAAAGAAAATATGATTAATATTACTGCCCATAAATCAGCTCAATTGGTTGAGCTAGAAGCTATTATTATAGCTCTTGAAAATTTTAAAGAACAGCCCATAAATATTTTTTCAGACAGCCACTATATTGTGCATGCTGTCCCTAAATTGGAGCTGGCAGGTCCAATAGCACCTCATACTCCAGCCTTTAAATTGTTTTTTCAAATTCAAAGCCTTCTATGGGAACGTAAAGAACCTTTGTTTATTGGACATATCAGAGCTCATACTAATTTGCCTGGTCCTCTCCATGAAGGTAATCAAAAGGCCGATGCCCTTACTCAAACAATCTTTATATTTTCAGCAGTCCAACAGGCTACCTCGTTCCATTCTCAATTTCATGTTAATAGTACTACTTTACAACAAAGGTTCAAAATAACTAAAGATCAAGCTCGAATAATTGTGAAGACTTGTCAATTTTGTGTAACACATTTGCCCAATCCACATTATGGGGTTAACCCAAGAGGATTAATGCCTAATCATTTGTGGCAGATGGATGTCACTCATGAGCCAAGTTTTGGAAACTTGCGATTTATTCATGTGACCATAGATACATGCTCAGGCATGATTTTTGCTTCCTTACATGCTGGAGAAAAAGTTAAAGATGTTACATCTCATTGTTTACAAGCTTTTGCTGCACTGGGCATTCCCAAAATGCTTAAAACAGACAATGGCCCTGCATATATGTCCTCATCTTTCAAATAGTTTTGCGCAAAATTCAGTATACTTCATAAGACTGGTATTCCGTATAATCCTCAATGCCAAGGTATAATTGAACAAGCTAATCACACACTCAAACTTATGCTTTTGAAACAAAAAGAAGGAAATTGAACAAATCCTAAAGATAGATTAGCCATTGCCCTTTTTACTTAAATTTTTTTAACTTTGGATTCCAAAGGATATTCGGCTGGAGACAGACACTGGAATCCACATAAACAACATAAACCTTTGGTTTACTGGAAGGATGTTCTTTCAGGCACATGGAAGGGCCCAGTCCCAGTATTAATTTGGGGGAGAGGATCTGTTTGTGTTTTTCCACAGCATGAAACCTCGCCGGTGTGGATACCATCAAGATTAATAAAACAGGTACCAAATCAAAAGGGCCAAGATGAAGTTGTTGCAGAATCAAGATTAATAAAATAAGTGCCAAATCAAAAGGGCCAAGATGAAGTAGTTGTGGAATGATTCCCTTAAAAACGATATCAATCCGCGCACCTGCGCGAGTTTGTCTCTTTTCCAACAAAGGAACCTCATCTTTGCCTTTTCAGCTAAGAAATTTTAAGCTGCGTGCTTTTTCCTTCAATAAATTCATAACTTAAGTCTCATTCCTCCCGCTGGGACAAGAGGATCTCTCTTTAGTGTGCACACAATTGTGTTTTTCTTTTTTATATATGTCTTTATGTCTGTGTGCCTGTCTAGATTTCATGTAAATGTGATGTCACAAATATGTCTTTATGTCTGTGTGTCTGTCCAGATTTCGTGTAAATGTGACGTCACAAATATAAAAAACCAAGCGCTCATGAATCTCATTCCAAAAAAAAAAAAGGATCCAAATAACTTTAATTCATTTAAGTTAAATATATTCAAATTGGGTAAACAATTAAAAACTGAAGGTACCTACAAACTTAATTTATAAGTATCTCTAGGACTTCTCTTCAGCAAGGAATATGACTAATACTGTATAGCCTGATATTTTGGTATTTGACTTGGGATTGTTTATTTGTAATAAACTTTATTTGTTAAACAGCTGATTAATTTAAATTGTTTCAATATTCATGGAAGGTTGCTGTGTGTGCAGAGGCTCAAAAGTTCCAGCTAACAAATTATTTTTCTAAAATACTCTTAGCTTTTCTTTAATCTATTTTAAATGTAATATTTTGTCAGCTAAATACCCTCAGTCTTTCTTTAATCCGTTCTGAATGTGATATTTTGCCAGCTAATGTTTGTGGGAGCTCAAGCAGCAATGTGTGTGAGCAGAGATCAACTTCAGATACCTGAAGATCTAATAATTCTATTTTTTAGTTTACTCCTACAACTCACTTCCTGACTCAGTGCTGGAATGGCACTGCCTTTCCTCTAATGATTGTTGCTTGAGTTTCTAGATACATCCCTATGCCAGTCTTAGCGGGCCCTGAAGATTTGCCAGTGGCATTGTCTAGACATAAAAGAGACGGCTGCTGCTGCTACAGCTGCAGGGATTACAATCGCTACAAGCATCCCTGCTGCTCAAGCATCAAACAACCTCACCAGCAGTGTGGCCTCTGCTCTGCATGCAGGAGGCCTCCTAGATCAATGTGTTAGCAAATGGACTATAGGATGTTTGGGACATTGTACAGGACATATGCCTTGCGGGTACCCCTTTTCTTAACCTTGATAGGGCAGCTTATTTGTCTAGAGAACTCAGTGTGTTACTTAATGGAACTTAGGGCACCTGATTTGTCTAAAAGAACTTAGTACGCTATTTAATGGAACTTGGCTCGTCAGCAAAAAGCTTGCCGCCTTAGGACCGGAGCATCTCGTCATGATCGGACGGCTGGTAGTCAATGACGGGAAAGTCTCATGTGGCCTACATATCAACCTAAGACAGGAGTCAAGGGCACAGCCTTGATTATCCCATGACGGGTAAGAATTCCTGTTGCACGTGTGGACACCTAAGCCAGGCACAGTCGATCCTGATGTGGTGAGAGCTCACCCATCTATTTATCCCTCTTTTAAAACAAAAGGGGGGAAATGTAAGAGCCTTAATGAGGAGGTAGCTAAGATGGCAGCTGGCTGAGAGCAAAAGAGGAGGCATTTAATTGTTTTCTCCTGACCTTATTGTAATCTACTAAGAATCTTTTTGTGACCGTGAACACTGTGTGACACACCTGTAGTTGAGCTTGTGACACGTGTATACTTGTTAAGGTGAAGAGTATTTAACCAGGTAGGGTTGGAGTTGTTTGGGGGTGGTTGTTGGAGTTAGAGTTGGAAAGAGAAGTCAGCAGAGAAGCAAGAATAAAGAACCTACTTATTCCCAGTCTGCCTCCGAATTTTTTCCCGCGGTATCGTTGCTGCAGGCGGCAGCAGCTGCAGGCAGCAACACATTCTCATCTTTCAGGTCCCAGCTACAATTTTGCGTCTTCTTCCTCATTATATTGCATAAAATCAGAATCACATACTTTTGCTCTAAACTACTAAAGGCTAGGGTTATTCCAGGTTATTTGTTATGCCTTCTTAAATTTGAAACACAGTGCCTGGAATGAAGGCAAGACTCATGTCTCCTTTCTTTCACATATGATAGACATTTTTCTTTTTGCCTCAAAATTTAGGACCAATTATCTGCAACTGATTGGGATGCAGCTCAATGTCTTGGTTGTCAAGATCTCAAACATTTCTGGTATGTTTAAATAATTTCAGCAGTATATGTTAGGTGTTTTCTTCCTTTTGTCTGTTTCTTTTTGTTTAGAAATCCAAAAGAAATTTTGACAATTTGAATCCTTTTTATAATGTTACATTTGCAACTTCTTGAATTATAACTAAACAAATTTCTTTCAATTTGAACATATAACAGATGTGAACCTACTTTTTTGGTGGCACCAGGGATTGAACCCAGGGGTGCTTTATCACTGAGCTACATTCCCAATCCATTGTTTTAATTTAAAAATTTTTATACAGGGTCTGGCTCAGTTGTCCACGCTGACCTCATACTTGAAATCCTCCTGTCTCAACTTCCTGAGTCATTAGGATTACATGCTTGTACAACTGTGCCTGGCTTCAATATATTTTTTCTAGTTCCAGGGATTCAACACGGAGGCACTTAATCACTGATCCACATCCCAGCCCTTTTTATATTTTATTTAGAGACAGGGTCTTGCTAAGTTGCTTAGGGCCTCACTATATTGCTGAGGCTGGCCTCAGACTTGAGATCCTCATGCCTCAGCCTCACAATTTGTTGGAATTACAAGTTTGTGCCACAAACATCCTACTTACAACATACTTTAAGCAATAGAAATTTTTACTTTTAAAATTTCATAGACATCAGCAGTATTAAAAACAAACATAAAAGTAGAGCTGTTCTGGGAATCTATCCCTTCTAGGTAATTGCTTGGGTGTCTCTACATAATATTTCAGGATTCCATGAGGCATAGTTTTACAACTGCCTCAAAAGAACAATAAGCCATAATATGTGAAAATTAAGACGCATATTTAGTAACGGATGACTTGACTGGCAAAGGTCATAACTCAGAAACTCTGGGGACCTGAGGAAAGTTGTGGGGCTATGGTTTGGGAAACCTGTTGAAAGTTTGCCTTATAAAAAGAAATGGGAATTATAATAACCACTCACAGAGAGAAAAAAAGGAAAGCTATCAAGACCCTGGATGCCTGGAAAGGGCTCTCCTATAGAGAAACCAAGGTTATAGGAACTGCTTTCCACAACTCACCATTGCTCCATTTAAGCCTCTGCACTGCCTAAACCTTGTCTAAAAACCTACTTTTCTCAGGCTTGATTTCCCATTGTTTGAAACTATTATTGATAATCATCTTATTTTGTTTTTCTCTTATCTGACATTCAAAGAACTAGATGTTATCCCTGAGGGTATCCAGTCTTTTTAAAGAAAATATGAGTATGTATTTCAGTATGAAAGACCTGCATCTCTTTGAATGGCAGGTTAGTTTGAATGATAATTTTTTTAAAAAAATATTTACTTATTTTAGTTGTACACAATGCCTTTATTTATTTTTTACATGGTGCTGAGGATTGAACCCGGGCCACACACGTGCTAAGTGAGCACTCTACCACTGAGACACAACCCCCGCCCTTGAATGACACTTTTATGAAAAGTTTCAGCTTGTTACACATCCCAGTTTCAACAACCCAGATTTGTACTACCTTCAGAGTGACTGGTCAGTTACAAAATGATCAGATATCTACAGTTAGGGTTCACAGAAGTATCTCAAAGTTTAGGCCCACGGATTCTGAGTTTAATAATAATTAACTAATTAGTTGGAACTTTCTTAAGTGTTTGGCTTGTATTAACTCATTCAATTCTTAAAACAACCCTGTTGGATAGGTACATTTTTAATCCCATTTTTACTTGTGATTTACAAACAGAGAGGTTAAGAAACTTCCCTGAGTTCAAACAATTGCATAGACAAAGGGGTATGACTCCAACCTAGGCATTCTGAGTCTAGAGCCTGAGTTATTATCTTTATATCATACATTCATGCCAGCTTTTTACAGATGAATGAACTAAGGTCTTGAGAATCAAAGCAACTTGCCCACATTAATAAAATGTTTCTCCACCAACCAGACAGTGTTAAGCTCCTTCTTGGTTCTTTTCTGACTTCTAGAGCCCAATTCAATAGGCGTGTCCAGATGGCAGAAAGCACAATTATTTTGGAGGCTAATGGTTTAGACCTATGTTCTTCTTTGTTATTAAGTATCCTCTGTGTTTTATTTAGCTTTATCACTGCTGTGACTAAATGACCTGACCAGTGCAACTATAGAGGAGGAAAAGTTTATTTAAGAGCTCATGATTTGAGAGGTATTAGTCCATAGAAGGCTGGCTCCATTCCCTGGGGCTCAAGGTGAAGAAGTACATCATGGTGGAAGAGAGTGGCAGAGGGAAGCAGCTCACATGGTGATCAGGAAGCAGAGAGAGAGAGAGAGAGAGAGAGAGAGAGAGAGAGAGAGAGAGAGAGAGAGACTCCACTGGTCAGATACAAATATATATCCCATAGCCACGCCCCCAATTCCCATCTCCTCCAGACACATCCTACCACTTCAGTTACCACTCAGTTAATGCTTATCAGGGGACTAATACACTGATTAATTTAAGACTATAACCCAATCATTTCTCTTCCAAACCTTCTTGCATGGTCTCCCATGTGAGCTTTTGAGTGACAACTCATGTGAACCATAATACTCTGTAACCTTGGAAGGGAGATTCTTTCTCTTTGTGGATCTCAGTTTTCCCATTCTAAACTCTGATGATTTATAAGGCTCATACCTTTTCCAGTCTAAGTGCAAATTCCTTATAGACTTGTTTTTCTTTAGAAATTTCACTATATATTTTGTATTCTACTCTATAACACACATTTTCATTGTAATATAATTCTTCCATATCTCCTTCTAAAGTCAGCTCTCCATAAAAGTGTGCCCCTATAGTCTATGTACTTCCAGAGCACTGAGAAAGACTGTTGAGGTATACTCATTCCAGTTTCAAAGCCATGGATCTAAAAAGCTGTCTCCAAAGTCTCTCTCTACTCTCACATTTTACAGGTTCAAATTCATTCTTGTCAATGCAACAAGTGTCCTGTCTTAGTTACAGCTTAAATCCATGGTGCTAAGTGAAAGAAAAGAAAGAGAAGACAGAAGAACTAATGGACTCAGTATATTCTTCAAACTCTATAAAGCTCTTTCCTCATTTGTGAAATAGAGGAATTACTTAGCAGGAAGTCAGTTCCTAATCTACTACAAACAAGTTGTATGAACTTTTAATCAATCATACATTGTTTCTAATATTATCTCATTTAACTACCTCCCTCAGTGAATGAGGGGATGGAGACATAGAAAAAGGAAGATGTTTGCCTGAGTTCACAGAAAGTGAGTTTCAAGGTTTGGACTATACCTAACCCTAACCCTAACCCTGTTAAAGGTAGGGAGTCATACCAATCACATTAAGCTCCCAGGCCTCAGTCTCTTCATTTCTAAAATTAGAAGAAAATTCATTGCTCTACCACTGAGTTATTATGCTGATCTGCTTAGGTAATGAATATGAATTCTTTTCACTGACCATTTCTTTTGTTTCAAGAAATGAGAGCGTGTATACTAGAGTAACTGGGTTTGATCCTCAGCATCACATAAATATAATAAAATAAAGGTATTGTGTCCATGTACAACTAAAAATATTTTTTAAAAAGGGAGACATGGGGTCTCAAAACAGAGTTCTTGCAACTGAATGGTTTACATTACTGGATTTGCTTATAATTAACTGAAAACTTTTTAAAAAATATTAACAAATTCTTACATGGTGTTTACTTTATGACAAAGCTAGAATCCAAGTGTTTTAGAAATATTAACTCAGTTAATCCAACTAATAACCTTATGAGATGGATAGTAATATCATCCTCATTTTACAGATGAAAGAATGAAGGTAAAGAGAGGTAAAGTAACATGCACAGGGTCACAGAATTACTAAATGGCAGAGAATAAATTTGATCCCTGGTCATATGCCTTAGGAACCCATGCTCTTGACAGATATCATCTAGTCAGATGAAATTGGTTGTGTGCAGCACAGTATAATAGAAAGGCCCAGATTATATCTGTGTTTCTTCATTAAAAAGATGTTAGTAATTTCAGGTTAGTCATTCTTTATGCATTTTCCTATGTGAATGAAGATATTTCCCTTGTCTTTCTCATTTCTCATCCTCCAAAAGCTCAGGATTCCTTTCTTCATTCCAGAGATATTTTATCAAGAAGCAGCTTTGCTTTGCTTCCCTCAAACCTATTACCAACTCAACCTGACTCATCACCTACATGGAATAATCTTCCAACCTCAAGATGATTCCTCTAAAGCAGAAGATCTTTTCCTTTTAGAGCCTCTAGATGCCTCAGCAAGAAAAGTTCATTTAGATCTGGGTGAGGTGGTGCACGCCTGTAATCCCAGCACTTGGGAGGCTGAGGCAGGAGGATCGTGAGTTCAAAGCCAGTCTCAGCAATGGCAAGGCACTTAGCAACTCAGTGAGACCTGTCTCTAATAAAATACAAAAAGGGCTGGGGATGTGGCCCAGTGGTCAAGTGCCCCTGAGTTCAATCCCTGGTACAAAAAAAAAAAAAAAAAGTTCATTTAGATTTAATAAGATAATTCCTGTCTGTTATTTAAATATTATGGGTTATTAAAAACACTAACAATTTCTTTTCTTTCATCATGTTTGCTGTATTTTGGCAACAGATTGTGATAAAGCAAGCAGTACTGAACATATATTTTCTTTTTTCTATGAATATTAATATAATTTTGGGAGGCAGCTCAGGAAACTGTCTCTATTTGCCTACATCACCCGGGGCACATCATTTCGCGTTGGTGACTCTGGATAATCACCCAACCAGGAGGCAGCCTCTTCAGTCACTTAAATACATGCATTGCCTTTAAAATAAAAAGGTACAATGTTGTGGAGCTGAATTGGACCTTTTATGTATACCAGCTTTTATGTATGCCATCCTTTTCAACAGTGAGGAAACTGAGCACAGAGGAGAAGATTGCCTGTGAGTCCACTGTGAGTGACTGAGCAGGAATCCAACCATTATACTGGAAGCATTACCAGGACAAAGAGATCTGATTAATTTGACACAGTCTCCTCAATATTGAGCATAATGCCTGGATCAAAGATGTAGTTGAAATCTGTTGTGGACTGACCAAATGATATAATCCAGGTATCTTGACTTCTAAGTGAGAGGTCTTTTCACTCAACAATAATATATGCAGCCTTGCAAATTAGCATGGTCATAGAAGTCCCGTGTCTGAAAGGCTTTAAGTAAGACACTTTTTCTTTCAGAAACAAAACAAAACAAAACAAAACAAAACAAACCCATAAACAAATGATAAACCTTTCTCACCTGTCAAAATCCTCACAATTTTGTAACTGTTTTTCAAGCTCCACCTCCTTACAGCTGCACAAAGCTTATTGCACCCAAAGTGGTGGGTTAGAAGAGGGCCCAGGAAGAAGTTACAGGAGCTTAAATAGCCAAGTCAGTGTAGTGTTAGACATTCCATGTTGCTGCTTTTGTTAATTATCTATTGCTACACAAGAGATTGCCCAAAACTTAGTATCTTAAAAAAGTGAATATTTATTATTTCACAAATTTTGTGGGCCAGGAAACCAGGCATGATGTATCTGGGTTATTCCAGGTCAGGATCTCTCACAAGCTACTCAGACTCTAAGGTTACTCAAATAGCCATTGGCATGATTCAGTTTTTGTGGGCCTTCAGACTGAGGACCTCAGTTCCTCCCTATCTGTTGAACAAAGGCCTCCTTCAGTTTCTTGTCATATGGGCCTCTCCATAGGGCAGCTCATGAAATATCAGCTTGCTTCATCAGAGTGAAGAACAAAACAGGGTGACAAAGATACAAGTTATGGTCTTTTTATAACCTAATCTTGGAAGTAACATCCTATGACTTTTGCCACATTGTCTTAGAACCAAGTCACTAGGTTTGTTCTATACTCAAGGGGAGGGAATTATCAAAGGATAAAAATATCAGAAGGTAGGGATCAATACATGCCATCTTAAAAGCTGTGTACCACACTGGATTTTCCCAGTCCCAGGCCCAGCCTTAATCTTACATAGGGTAAGTACATCATGTTCCTAGGGACAGCACATGTCTGTAATCAGAACATTGGAAAGTTCAGTTGTCTTCCCTGCTCCACCACTTCTACATTGTCTTTGGTGACTTAGTCCATTTATTTGACCTTTACTGTCCTCAAAATAAAGATGGAGATAAGATACCTACCCTACAAGATGGCTGTGTTAATGCAATGAGATTATGGATTCCAAAGAGTTATAATATAGCAGGCAGGAAGTACACAGTAATGATGACAGAGGTTATAGTAGGGCTAACTCACTTTTATTGGGGAAAGGTGGTATTACATGTATAGAGATTTTTACAGTACCTTACCAGAGACTTTATCCCTCGTTTCTTATATAAATAGTAAATGTATCAGACTAGAAAGAGGGAAGGAATTAAGCAGGAACACTTTTGGCCGGCTGGTGTCTGAAGTCCCATCATCAGTGTATAATTACTTTGGTTTAAGGCAGCATTGCAAGTTGGAAGACCAAGAACCACATTTGGATTGTGAAGATGTTTTATTTATATTATTGAAATTTATTGAAATGAATTATTGGATAGGGAAAATGATGGATCATGTGAAGAAAGTAAGCAAAATGATACACAGAGAAGTGAGAATGGGCTTCATAACAGTCTTTCATGGCCTATTGTATCATTCACTACAGGACTACTCAGGAGGATTTAAACAACATGCCTTGTGGTAAAAGGGATGAAACTAAAGGCTATAAAATAGGCCTTAAAGAAGTAAGAGAACTATAAAGCTCAAACAAACATCCTGGTTGGATTTGGTATGGTTTTGATAAATTTGGCAAAGGTAGTAGCAATTTATTTATGTTAACTGCCTATTAAGGAACAGGGTTTAAAATCTGCATGAAATTGGCTGCAGTAGTGTAAGGCATTCTTCCTTAGAAAATTATGTTTTCTCCACTGAATATATTACCACTGAAAACTGAGTTTAATATCTTGCTCTTTTCTGGGTCTTTGTATTTTATTCATTAATTTAAGGATTTACACATAGTCAGATATTATTAAGTTGAGAATTCATGAGTGGAGTTCAGATGCAAGAGAATATCTTCATATCCTATTTATAATTACACATATTATTTTTCAGAGGGGTTCCTTATCATTAATTAGTCTTAAGTGGACACTGATTCTTGAAATGGAATAACTGATGAATTCCATATTTAGTAAACATTGTTCATTCATGAACTATTTATCAAGAATGTACTGCTGTGTATTGGTACTACATTAGGCACTGGTGATATATCAGTGAATAAATTATGCAACAATCTCTGGTGCTTATATTCAAGGGATGAAAACAGAAATAGCAAGAATAGGTAAAATATACAGAATGTTGGATAGCATTAAGTGCTGAATAGGCAAATAATAATGCAGGGAAAATTGGTGGGTATAAATTTAGATAGTATAGCTCAGAAGTAGAGAGCTTGCATAGTATGCAAGAGGCTCTGGGTTCAATCATCACCATTGTAATAAATAATTAGATAGGATGGTCAGAAAAGTGTAGAAGTAATTGAGAGTGAACAATGGAAATGTATCTGGGAAGAGGGAGTAGCAAATGCAAACTTTGTAGTGTATCTGTATTATTCAAGGAACAGCAAAGAAAGAGGGATAAAGAGTAGTGGGTGATGAGGACAAAAAGATAATGGGGGAAATCATAAAGGGCTTTGGTGACCACTGCCATGAATTTTAAATATTATTGTCTCTGTTACTCTTTACCCACTTCTGATGACTCCTCCTCAAATTGCCATAACTCACTTTTCCAGGGATATGGATCCGTCACTGCACACATGCAGGTGGTTAAAGGCTGTTGTTGCTGCTTTCCCCTCTTGACCTATTTTAGAACCTTCTCCCCACTGTGATTCTTTTAGAAAGCACTACAAAACAAGGCCCATACATTATGCATTATTGATGCTCCAACATCTATCACATTGTTAAAATGTATGACTGAAAAGAAGCATTCAGCTAAAGCATGTTGAAGGAAACGATCTTTCTAACTCAAGACTGTTCTCTGGATCTTGTGAGTTGACAATGTGTTAAAATTGTAGGTTGTAGTGATCAGTGCAGAAGTAAGAAGTGAAGAATTATGAATTCAGAAAACTATTCAAAAAGGAAGATCATCCAGCCAAAACCTCTCCTAAGCTACCACCTATTAAACTATCATGTGCTGCTTAGACATAATGTTAAATTACCTCATTTAGGTTTCACCACAGCTACTTTTACAGATAAGATGAAAAAATCAAGGACTAGAGAGTGGGAAATAATTGCCTAGCATCACACACTAAGTCCAAGACAAGGTAAGGGGTATTTTTGGTGGGTGTGGTGTCAGTAGGGAATGACTTCTCTTTCCTAATAGCCCAGCATCAATTACTATGCTTAATACAACACTTCAGAAAGACAGCTCTTAAATGTGAGGGGTGTCAGGGCTATTGCTCAAACTCAAGTGAAACTAATTTCTTCAAAAAGCAAAATACAGTCCCCTTTAGAGTATGACACTATTGGGACTGAGAGCCAGCTCCTTCATTTATAGCAGTGTGATGTTGAGCATATCACTCTGAGTTCTCCATTTTCTTCTCTATAGACTGGGATTGTAATACCTACCTTGCCTAGGGGGCATTGGAAGAGTGGTAGGTGGGTTGTGAGGATTCAGTGAGGTAAACGTGTGTGAAATAATTTAACATTATCTAGCATACAGTTTACTTAAGAGATGATGGTTTTCTTACATATCAACCTTTGATTGTGCCAATTCCATTTCTGCTCAGGCTTATGATCCATAATATTTTCATCAACATTCTCAGCTATTTTCAAGCCTTCCATCTAACCCATAAGCAACAGGCCAGTCTTGGTCATACAAGACCAAATTCAGGCTTTCTCACAGTCCTTGCACCATGAAAATTTGACAGCTGGGCACAGCTGACTGAGATGCCAAACTCTTCTTTGCTCAGCTCCTTCTTTTATACCCTGAAAATAGAGACTTTCAAAATATTCCTGCAAAGGCCCCTTAAGCTCCTTGTTACATATTTTCCTTTTGATGGCCAGTGTGTGAATTAGGATTGGTGACCATGGTGGTGATTATGTCAGCTGTTTATATTTATGTAACAGTTTACAGTTGACTGAACAGTTTTCAATTTTCAATTGATTTTCATCTTGTTGATCAACTTGAGATGGACATGGTGTATTATTTCTATTTTGCAGTCAGGTTAACACAGATTCAGGTGGAGTCTATGCATTCTCTTTTCTTCCTCACCAGAACAAATATGGGTAAGCATATACAGAGTTCTATGCAAAGTACTCTGGGCAGAAATGAATCTAGTCTAAAATGAGTGGCTTAACAGAGTATAGGTTTGGGGAGGCCTTTAATTCCCCCTATATATTTAACCAGCCTTCCAAAGTCACTCCAAATATACACAGAATGTAAAAAATCAGCATTCATATTCAGATAAATGAAGCTTTAAGATGAACATTTTAGGGCTGGGGTTGTGGCTCAGTGGCAGAGCGCTTGCCTAACATGTGTGAGGCACTGGGTTCAATTCTCAGCACCATGTATCAATAAATAAAATAAAGGTCCATTGATAACTAAAAATCTTAAAAATATGAACATTTTAGTTCCACTTCTATCATTCCCAAGGTTCCTATTATAGGGAGATTTTAGCAGTACCACTTTAAAGAAAGAGTGGAAAGAACTCAAAGTTTGTCTACTCATTCTTTCCCTCCTTCATTGTACCTGGAACTACCCATTGATTTTTTTTAAATCCCTGTAATAAAGACAGTTTCTAAATAAACTAAGAGCATGAGGTGCAAGAAGACTTCCGACAGAAAGAGGCTATGGGCCATGTCTGTATCTCTTGGTGCAAGGGAGAAGTTCTGGCTCTGAGCAGATTATATGAGGGCCCCAAGAGGATCAACGCTCTGCTCTCAGTAAGACTAACATTTATGGGGATGAAGGCAGGAACAAAGGGAGTTTCCATGGAGGCTACAAATGAACACCACATACCCAGTTGTCAGTTAGCCAGGGGTCAGAGGGATCAGGCCCTAGTGGACATGGAATTGTGCATAAACAGCTGTTCTGGACTCGAGGCTGCAGGTTGAACTTGGAATTTTGGCCCATGACATTTTATGCCCAGTTTTCTAGGATAGAGAGACTGAACCTAGAAAAGAAACACATTCCTTAGTCCTCTTTCCATTTGTATACTCCATTCCCTTTCTCACCTTGAATAGCAGACCCATTCCTGGAATTTACTGCACAGTTACCTGGGGACTTCATCTGGAGGACTATGTCAAAATATGAGCCTCACAGTTTAATGAGAAACAGTGAATGAGGAAATTGTACTGAGGGAAGTAAGCTGTGTGGAAAGTGATATCTCAAGACCTATAAGGAACAGCTGAAGAAAATGAAGGTGTTTTCCTGGGAAAAAAGACTCAAGGGCATATGGAATCTGGAAGGTTTCTTCAGGGCTTCTCATAAGGTGAAGAGAACATTTGGCATCTAGAGAGCCCCAGGGGACATAGAAAAGACCTGTGAATGAACTCTACAGAAAGCCAAAGCAAATAATTTACCACATAGCAGCTCAACATAAATAATTTTCTGTCAGAGCATTTCATGGTCGAACTGGGTCATGTCTGGAGGCAAAGAGTTCCCTATCACTATAAGTTTTTAAGCAAGGAATTAGAGCATGTTTCAAGTATACAAAAAACCTAAGATTATTTTAGTTGTCTATAATCTTACAGCTACTAAGAAATGGATTCAGATCTTGAAATCCATGAATCCAGATACTTTTTTTTAATCTCAAATCCTGCCTTTTGACTGGGGGTGGGGGTGGGGGTGGGGGTAGGAAGGAACAGTATAGCTCCAAGATCTGGAAAAGTAGAGATACTGCCAATGGAAGATTTCATCCTACTTTTTCCAAACCTCATACTCTCAACTCAGAAACACCTGCTACCATTACCTCCACCATGATGTTGCTGCCCGTAGACTTCTAGAAATATTTGGAGGTAGAAACCTTGGGAGGCCAAATTTTTAGGGTTTCTCTTAGACTGTCTGCTTTTTATTCAGCCTGCCCAATTTCCTTTTAGCAGTAGGCCCTGTAGAATATGTGTGCCTGTAGGTTGTGGTATAGTGGTGGGAGGCAGTAATTTCCTCAGTGTAAGCTGGCCTGCAGGCGAACTGAGTACCTAACAATGCTCCTCAGAGAAGAGGACTCACCTCATGTGCACCCATTGCTTAAAAAGCTTCACTTTTCACTCATTTTACTCAACATTTAATTTTCTTGCTTTTGGCAGGAAAGAAAAACAGGAGGAGGGGTATAAAAAGAGAAAACAACCTAGAAAGGGCTGAAGGGGAGGAGTGGAGGGGGCACTAAAACTACTGCTATGTAACCAGCCAACAGTGATACTGCATGTTTATGGGCTTTGGCTGCCATGGAGACAGTTACGTAACTCCAACTGGTGGTGAAATTTCATACTGCTTGTGGTGGCGAGCGATATTTCAGTCACTTAGGGCTACTTTTAAAGAGAACAAATAAAGTAGCTGAGGGGCCCTTTGTCTTGCCGGCTACAACCTGCACTAAGTTTTAGCCCTGAATGCCAGTCATTTTCCAGTTTTCTCTGTGTAGCAAAATGTTCCCAATTATTCTTTGAGTAGAGCTGGGCACTTACTCCACTCCTCGGCCCAGAATGGCTAGGCGTAAGGCTCAAAAATTAAAAAAAAAAAAAATAAATAAACAATAAAAGGTCCCCTTTTGGGGAGGAAATCCTGTGTGGAAAATTTCAGCTTGGAAACCTTGTTTTTTGAGAAAGTTATGAGTAGTAGGGAGGGCATCTGTTCACTACTAGCACAGTGTGCAAAGTCTAGGTGTGTTCTCTGTTTAATCTCTGCCCCCCTTTCCTTCTCTCTCTCTCTCTCTCTATCTCTCTCTCTCTCTCTCTCTCTCACACACACACACACACACACAAATACACTTTAATTCACATGCATTCACATACATGTTTTACTCAATATCATCTTTTCTTCCTAAACACATTCACATGCGTCCTCATGTAAAATCATATATACAAATTCTCTACTAAAAATATACACATTTGATTATATACATAATTCATTCAAGGAAAAATATGTATTTGATTTAACTTCACATTTATTCACATATATACTTTGCCTTGCTCACACTCAATTCATTTGACTTTCCCAAATATGCATGCATTTGTACACACATTTTAGGCCAAAGCATACAAAATTGCCAGTGTTGAATTGTAAACCTATGAAAATGGCAATTTCATATGATCCAACCTAAACATTAATATCCATATAAGCACACACATTCTCACCTGCAAATTCACTCTCACAAACTCTCTGAATCTTATGACCCACAGATACATTTATTTCCTCTCTCAAATCCTCTCTTGTGCTTTTCTAAATAAACATGTTAACCTTACATCAAAATCTGTACACATTTATTTTTCACTTGTTCATTTTCACATGTCTCACTATTATCTTTATTTCCTCCTTAACTTTCTTGTAATCACACATACTTTCACACACGGAAATGCTGAAATTCTCTTATGCATGCACATAATACTCAGCCACTCATAAACACTCAGTATGGAGGTAGCCTGGATGCTGAAGTTTACAGTTTTATCAGCTGCTGTTTTTCCATTCATGATCCCAATGGATCCTCAGAAACCATCTTGAGAAGGAAAACAGGAATTGTGCTATTATTCCTGTTAGACAGATGAACTAAAGGACAGAGTGTCCCAAGTTCATACAAGTATTTAGCAGAGATTGGAATCCAGATATTTTGAAGCCAAATTCAGTGCTATTGCCCTGTGGCACCTCCTGTCATGGGTAGAGTAGAGCTATTCCTGAAAAAACACTGGATGAAGAATTGGGATTGTAAACCTCTGCCTCTGGTGAACCATGTAGTGGGTGACGTTTAGTCATTAGATTATGTTTTAGGCTCCTGTAATAGCTCATGTAGTACAGGGGTACAGATAATTCTGTTTAGTTAGATTAGCATTTGTCTCTCACTTGGTGCCCCTTCTATTTCCCTAATCCTACAACTGTCTCCCACACTGCCTTGCTGATCTTGTCAGTGAGTAATGCCACTCTTTTATTTATGCCACTTTTATTTCATGATTATTTATAGAATAACAACAGCTCACTGAGAAGCAGGAGACTCAATATCTGCCCTGAAGAAGAGGCAACTCATCTATGCTCTGCCAATGTTCTAGACAAACTGAGAGAGACAGTGTTTCATAGTCAATTGAGATGAATATTCTTAAAAGGATTAAGAAGTAGTGGAGTTCTGGAGTCAAAAATGCCTAGAGATTTATGATCCGAGAAGTTTCTGAGATTAGAAGTTTCTAGATTGGATGCTAGAACTAGAAGTTTCTGGAGACAGAAGATTTGGATCCGAAAGAATGTTAGAATAGGAGAAGTTAGAGAACTAAGATCTACTTTGTGGTATGGGGAAGGTGGTATGGGGACCTGCATTCATCAGTCACATTTGAATAGCTAGCTGCATTTTGCCTCTTTAGATCCACTCTTTATTCTCCTCCAAACTGCTTTTTAGTTCAGCAAGCTGACTTGTACCTCAAAAGGTTCCAGTGCTCTCTGGCTTCCAGTAAGATTTGCTTATGGGAAGCCCTGGCAGGAAATTGTAAGGGAGGAGAATAGAGTCAAAATCTTTATTCTCCCAACTCCCTTCCTGTGGTGTCAGCTTGTACCTTTCAACTCAAGGCCAGAGTTGCTTTCAAAGCAGCCCTCTCCACTGAATTCTTGCTTTCCAAGTTCAGTAAAATCCCTTCCTCTGCATGAGGCTTAAGAGTGGTGACAAAGCCCCACTATACCTCACTTTTTGTAAATACTCTCTTTATTAAACCATTCTTGAATTCTAATTCACATGTGTTTTCTGTTTTCTTTTGGGACCAAAGTGCACGGGAAATTTTGTAGAATCTGACCTGTTACTGTTCCTCTGACATCTAGACCCAAGTTACAGAGAAGACAAAGCCTGGTTGATTTTCCTGGGTTTGCCAGGGAACCTTAAAATGTCCTATCCTTGTTACCCCAAGGACCCACTTATGGTGTCCTTTAGAAAGTGCTCAAATGGGGGCTGGGGCTATGGCTCAGTGGTAGAGTGCTCATCTCTCATGTGTGAGGCCCTGGGTTTGATCCTCAGCACCACATAAATAAAATAAAGATATGTGTGTTTGCTTATGTTAAAAAATTGTTTTTAAAAGTACTCAAATGTTCATTGGAGGTCCCTCTTAAACCAAAAGTACATTTTAAGGGGGGCATAGCCTCACCTATTATAGAAGTGTGTTCTATCATTTCCGCTTGCCTTTCACTTCATGTCTTTCATTAACAGGGCTTAAGGACTGCCTACCAAGTTGCAGGGAGACACATGGTTTTACTACAAGTTCTGGGAGGGGCCCAGAAAAAATCATTGATGACACTTCAGAAGACTGTTTGCAGGAGGCAAGATGCTGAGGGGTTCAAACATAGGGCAGGGTGCAATGACAGAGGAAAAGCTTCCTGCTCCAATAGCCAACATTTCCATCAGTGTTGCCTGAGCCTGCCCATGAAATTGTTTTGTGTTGCTTTTCCAGTGTCATATAGGCAGAAACAGGCCCAGAAATGGAAAGATTTACTTCACAAAGGTTGCACAGCAAGTCAGGGCTGGAATCAGATGAAGGCTTGGGAACCCTGGGTTCCTGCTGCTGGCACATCATTCACATTTAGATCTCATGTCCCCCAACTCTCCTCTCTCATTCTTACCCTTAGAGGGTAGGGCTTGGGGGGTACTTTCTTGACCTCTCTAACTGCCTAGTAGTACAGAGTTTTTGTTTGTTTATGAAAGTCTGAAAAGGGCTGTTTAGGCATCCTAAGCTTGGGCCTCACCTCCTCTTCCCTATTCCCAGGTACCCCATTATTCCTAGTACCATCGACTATAAGAACATCTTTTTTAGATGGAATCTTCAAGATTCTTTAGATCTGAATTTTTAAAATTGTCTTCCCTCAAGGTGCTTCATAGCTGCTACAATGATATGAAGGTGAGTATAAGCAGGTAGTGCTTTAGGTTACACTCTTTCCCCCTTTACCACTTAGCTTCTATATTATCCCTAATACCCTCAGTGCACAAGAGCAACTCTTTTTTTTCTGTTTCATATATTTGGCTTTGATTTGATGTTCTATTTTTAAAAGTAATTTCTGACTAAAATAATAAGAGAACCACTGATATAATCCAACCCTTTAGTTGTACCAATAAGGAAATTGAGGCTCAGAGAGGGAAAGTGTTTTGTTCTAGATTATGCAGTACTTCAGCCAGTAGTGGGTTCAGTCAGGCCACACCTAATGAAGTTTCTTTACATGACCCCAACCCAATTATCATTTGGCATTAACTTCACATCATTCCCTACCAGCAGCTTTGGGGGTAGATAGGGGCAGGAACCAACACATTATATCTTATAGTCATAGAGGATATAGTTGTGAAAGGACAGCTACATGGTCTATATAGGGAGGGGCCCCTCTCAGGCAGCTTCTTGGCATGCCTAGTGGTGGATTGTGCAAGACCACTACCTCTGGCCTGGCAGCCTCCTCCTCTGCATCCAAGGTCCTCAGTCAACCACAGCAGTTGCCATCCAATAAAATATATTTTTAGCTTAAAATACAATATTCAGTTACCCTAACCAGCACAGAATGACAACTATAAAGTGGATATTGAGTACCTTTGAGGCCAGAGGAAGATGTTGGCTGTTGCAGTAGCAAATTAGTGGAAGTATCTGGGTTTGGGGCAAAGAACATTTTGGGAATTCTTACAGATCATTCTTCCCTGCCAGAAAATTGCAAAATGTTGCTCTCTTCTCAGTCTTAAGTCATTGGACACAAAAGTGAGGAGGAAGGGTTATAGCAGTGGGCCAGAGAACTCTGGACATGATGGCTCTGGCCTCTGCTTCTCTGGGCAGGCCCTGAAGTAAAAGAAATGGGAATAAGTTAGCACTTGCTTCACTAAATTGCAGTTGAATGTTACCAAGCATCTAATGTAGCAGGTAAGAACAAAGAATCTAATGTTAGACTGCTTCAGTTCTAATCCTGGTACTATCACTTACTAGTTATGTTTCTTGTGAAAATTATTGAGCCATACTGACTCAGTTGCCTTTTATGTAGAATGGAGGCAATAACCTATATTATAGGAATGTTATAAGGATTGAATGAGATGATAAATGACAATATTTAGTTCAGTGTCTGGGTCCAAATCAATGCTATATAAGAGTTAACAATTACTGTTTTTTTTTTTTGAATTATTTGAGTCAACCTATAATTCTGGGGTTCAAGACCTAGCCAAGCTATCATTCATCTTTCATTCTTCTTGTCCCTGATCTGTTTAAGATGTTTTATTCTTTCAGCAATGTTACATGGTAGAATTCTCAGACCAACTCTTCGAGGTATATATAATAACCTTGTTTTTCATATGAGGAAATTGTGGCTGAGAAAAGTTAATTTAAAAAAATTAACCCAGAATTAGTAGTCAAACCTACATCCCTGTGTACCAAGTCCCACACATGCAATGTCTACTTATGGTCAGGTGAAATTGATGAGAGACTCGGAGGACAGAGTATACATTGGAAATGTGAAAGCAATGAATTGGAAGCAGTAATTCTATAGAGATGGCAAATCTTTGTGTCTTAAAAAATTGATAAATCTTCAGAACAGTAGGAAAATGATAGAAATCCCTCACATCTTATTTTAGCATCAAAACTTTTCTGGTCTCCTACCAATGTGTTCTGGTGGCCATGTCCAGTTTCTCCTTCTGTGTCTTCTGTATTCAGGAATAAAGACATTTATGACTCATATCTTAATAGTATCTCTGTACAATGGGCTCAGGTCAGTTTCAATTGTCACAACTGATTCCTCTGAATTGCCAATGGACAATTGAGTACCAAGACATAGCTCAACAAAAGCAACCAGGTTAGAGCTAAGTAAAATTGACACATAAATGACTATTATTTCGGTGTCTGGGCCCAAATCAATGAGGGAAAATGTGGTTCTATATTATATGAAACTGCACTGCTAAGGATATTGAAAAGTCCACCGTGTATCTATTTTTCCCATTCTTCAGTGGAACACCACTTTGGGGCATAGGAGAATCCAGGGCTGACTATAAAGGTTTGCTGCAATCTGGAATAGGAGTTCTGCTTCTTAGGGAAAGATGTAGTCAAGATAAGCAGACATATCAATATTTGTATGTCAAACTCAGCTCATAAGATGGGAGAAGTTATGAATTGAGCTGGTGGAGGCAATGGTGAAATGGGAAGAAGTAATCTACTCTGGAAAAGGGCAGGTAGCAGTATGTGTAACGAACAAGGTATCACAAAAACAGGAATATTTTTGATCACTTAACCAAAGAATTAGGTCAAATTTACAATAGGCAGCAACACATACATATAACACAGCACAAATCACTATATACTGGGAAAGTAGGAAAGAAGGAGGTTGGGCAAGCAAGAAAAGAATTTCAGCTGGCTGATAAAACAATTGGAAAAAACTGGTTATATCAAAGATGACAATTGCAGACTTTGTGGAGATTGTTAGGTTTGAGAAAAGAGTGTTTATGATCTTCAAAAGGGTGAAAGGTCAGAATAAGAAAAAGATGGCACTGGACTCAAACTATAACTACTTCACCAGCTCTCAAGTCCCTAGTGTCTTACAGTGCCCAGCATGCTGTTGGCATTCAGCAAAGGAGATTTATTACTATGCTCATTCGATGAGACAGGCAGGAGTCATGAGTCTTGGCAAGAAAACAAGGCCAAAAGATTTGCTTTGACTAAAAGTCGTATAACTTGAAAGGTTTATTGCTGAACTGATTATGTAATGTAGCTTCGAAAGAGCAGTATTTAAGATAAAGATTTGAAGCCCTCAGGCAGGTTTGGAAAGAGAATTGGGGAAAGGCTCAAATGCATTAATAGTCCATTTAAGAACTGCCTGCTTCTTAAACCAAGTTTCAGGCAGCAAAGTGGGGAAGCAGTGGGGAATGGTAAAAGGCTCTAATTTGGAGTCATACCTGGGCTCTGCTGATAACTCAATGTGATCTAGAAGTCCTTTTCCTTATCTTAACAGCAGTGTCCCATTCACTGGATAAAATGGGATGGGGAAGAGGAGTTAGACGTGAGAATTGCTAAGATCTGAAAAGTATAAACCTACATTCCACACCCAGATGTTTGTTTCTCTACAATCTCCAGAGTTCACCAAAGTACCTAACTGGATAAATCATCCTGTGGTAATTCTTTGCTTGGTTTCTTCCCTCTTGGTCATATACAGTCTCATTTGGCCTAGGCCAGTAGTTTTCCACCCTGCCAATCCCTTAGAATCACACAGGAAACTTCAAAAATGCCAAGACTCAGGTCCCATCCCCCCAGAGATTCTAAATTAAAAGATCCCCTAATGATCCCAATGTGCAGCCAGCATAGAGAACCAGTGGCTTAAACAAACTCTCTGAAGACTCCATAAATTGCTCTAATTACTTGATTTCTTGTCCCCTTTGTTATCTTCACATTTTCTCAGTGACTTTTTGACCATTAACAAATGATACACTTCTAATGAATTTTCACCTATGGCTTCTTATTTTAACACTGGCCAGTTCTTGAAACCAGGTTTCCAAATAATCAAAACCATGTTTAGATCTATTTATAGGACTCTTCACTCTAGGCGTTTTAAGTAATTAATGTTAAATTGGTTTGTACTTGTTATTCATAGCTTTACAATAAAGATAAATACTTTATTAATGCATACCATATTAATTCATATTTTTGGCTATTTGGTGAAGAATTTCCAATTATTTTCTTTTATTCAATATTATTTTATTACTTCTGTTTTTAAAATGCTTTATTGAAATATGGTTGTCAAATTATATAATATATTTATTTAAAGTGTGTAGTTCAATGATTTGGGGCATATTTACAGGTGTACACAGAGATATCACAGTCAACTTTAGACCATTTTTTAAATCACATCAAAAAAAAACTCCATACACTTTCACTGATAGACCCTAGCCACTGTACTCCCGCCTTAGATCTCTAAGTAATCACAAATCTATTTTGTGTTTCCTTAGTTCTTCCCATTCTGGAATTCCACATGATTGGGATCATGTAGTATGAAACCTTTGATCATTGAATTCTTTTACTCAGCATGTTTTCATGGTTCATCTGTGTTGTAGCATACATCCTTATATTACTTCTTTTTATTGGCTGGATGATATTTTATTGTATGGGTATACTTCATTTTTCTTTATCTATTAATCAACTTGTGGACATTTGCCTTGGTTTATACTATTTACCATTATGAAAAATATTGCTGAAAACTGTGTACAAGTTTCTGTTTGGACATGTTTTAAAATCTCTTGGGTATATGTGTAGGAGCAAAATTACTAAATCAGATGGTAACTCTATGTTTTATCAATTGAGAAGCTGCCAGACTGTTTTCCAAAGTGTCTACACCATATTACATACCTCCCAATGTGCATAGTGTTCTAATTTCTCCATATACTTACCAACAGTTCTTTATTATCTGAGTTTTTCATTCTATCCATTCTAGTGGGTAGGAAGTGGCCTCTCATTGTAACTTTCAGGTGAGTAATAATATTTAATATTTTCCATGTGCTTATTAGCCATGTATACATCTTTGGAGCATGTCTATTCAGATATTTGTCTATTTATTAATTGTGTCATCTTTTTATTGGTGAGTTAAAAAGAGTCTCATCAACTGTATACTTATAGGTGAAAACTATTTTGTCCCATTTGTTGGGTTTCTTTCTACTTTTTAAAAGATGTCCTTAGAAATACAAAAATTTTAAATTTTGATAAAGTTCAGTTTACTTATTTTTCTTTTCTTGCTCATGCTTTTGTTCACATATCTAAAAAGCTTTTGCCAAATCCAAGGTCATGAAGATTTGTTCCTCTTTTCTCCCAATGTTTTGCCCTTAAATCTATGGCTTCAATATATTTTGAGGTCCAAATTCATTTTTTTGTATATGAGTATAAATTTTCCCAGCACCATTTGCTTTATTTATTAATTTGGTACCAGGAATTGAACCCAGGGCTGCTTAAACACAGAGCAACATTCCAAGCACTTTTTATATTTTATTTAGAGACAGGGTCTTGCTAAGTTCCTTAGGGACTTACTAATTTGCTAAGGCTGGCTTTGGACTTCCAAATATCCTGCCTCACCTTCCTACCATTTGCTTTAAAGACTATTCTTTTTTCAATTGATTGGTCTTGGCATGCTTACCAAAAAACAGTTTACTATAGATATATTTGTTACATTTTGGACTTTCAATACTATTTACTCTATCTATATATTTATTTTTCTGTCACTACCATTCTACATTGATTTCCATTGCTTTTTATTAACTTGAGAATTTGGGACTGTGAAACCCTCTTTATAATTCTTCATTGTTAATATTATTTTGTCTCTTGTGAATCCTTGCAATTCCATATGAATTTTTAAATCATTTGGCCATATTCATTGATGGGTAGTAAAGCTACTTTGCACGTTTTTTTCAGGTCTAGAAGTGTTCTGGTGGAGTTTCTTGGATCTTCCAGATATAGGATAATGCCATCATCAGAGAGGATTTATTTGACTTCTTCTTTTTTTATTTATATACATTCGATTTTCTTCTCTTGTCTGACCACTCTGGCTGGAGTTTCCAGAACCATATTGAATAGGAATGGTGAGAGTGGAAATCCTTGTCTTATTTCTGATTTTTGAGGAAATGATTTCAGTTTTTCTGTGTTTGGTATAGTATAGGTTTTGGGTTTGTTTCATATAGCCTTTATGCTGTTGAAGTAAGCTTCTTCTTCCCCTAGTTTCTTCAGTAATTTTAATATGAAGGGTTAATGGAATTTGTCAAAGATTTTTCTGCTGGTGAAATTAGATGAACATCATTATCCAAGGTACATGTATGACTTTACTTTGTGTGCAATCAGAGAAATGAAAATTTGTGCTCCATATGTGTTGTATGAATTGAAATGCATTCTGCTGTTATATATAACAAATTAGAAAAAAATAAATTAATTAATTAAAAAAAGTTTTTTTTCTGCATGTGTTCAGATGATTTTTGTCCTTAATTCTATTAATATGATGAATTTAATACCTTAATTTGTGCATGTTGATCCCAACTTGCACTCTGAGATGAAATAAATTTGAACATGATAGACAACCTTCTTGTTGTGTTGTTCAATGCAGATTGTTAATATATTATTGGGGCTTTTTGCATATATATTTATCAGTCTGTAGTTTTCTTTCCTTGATATGTTCTTATCTGATTTGGTATTAGAGTGATAATGGCTTCATAGAATGTATTTGAGAATGTTACATCTATTTCATGGAATAATTTGATGAGATTTGGTGTTAGAGATTTCTTTTTTTTTTTTTCTTTTTTGGAACCATGGATTGAACCCAGGGCACACGTAAACATTGAGCCACATCCCCAGTTTATTTTTAACTTTTATTCAGAGGAAGGGTCTCACTGAGTTTTTTTAGGGTTTCACTAAGTTGACGATGCTGGCATTGAACTTGCAGTTCTCTTGCCTCAGACTCCCACCTCACCCAGCTGCTGTTATTTTTTTCTTTCAAGATCTGGTAGAACTCAGCTGAGAATTCATCTGGTCCTGGGATTTCCTTCAGTGGAGGGCTTTTTGTTATTTCTGAATCTTGTTGCTTGATATTGGTAATTTTAGATTTTTATATTATCTTGGTTCAATTGGGATAGATCATATGTGTCTAGGTATTTTTCAATATCTTCTAGATGTTTCAATTTTTTGAAATATAAGTTTTTTAAATTGTTCCTAGTGATCCTCTGTATTTCTGAAATATGTGTTGGTCACTAATTTTTTTCATCTATAATTATGTTGATTTGGACCCTTTCCATCCATTAGTTTTGCTAAGGTTTTATCTATATTGATTATCTTTCCAATAACCAATTCTTTGTATTTTTTCTACTATTTCTACTCTAATCTTAATTATTTTCTGTTTCTACTGTTTTAGAATAGCTATTATTTTCTGTTTCTACTGTTTTAGGTCTTGCTTTATGACCTAAAATATGGTTTACAGGGGGGAAGTTTCTATGAGCAGCTGAGAAAGAAATGTATTCAGCCTCTCTTGGTTGAAATATTCTATAGATGACTGTTATGTTCATTTGGTTTATAGTATGTTTGAGGATAGAAGTGTCTTTATTGATTTTATCAGAGGATAACTTATCTATTAGTTAAGGAGATGTATTGAAATCACTCAGTATTATTGATTTGGGGTCTATTAAAGTCTTTATGTCAAGAAGTGATTTTATGTAATTAGGTACACAGATAATTGGGACACAAATATTTAACCATCATTTTATTATTGTTTCTTTTACCTGTTTGATGTGATCTTCTTTATCTCTTGTGATTATTTTTTGCTTGAAATCTGCTTTGTCAGATATGAGAATAGCTATTCCTGACTCCATTTGCATGGAATATTCTTTTCCATTGTTTTACTTTCATCATGTGGATGTATTTGCATATAAGGTGAATCTCTTCCAAGCAGCATGTAGTTAGGTCTTATTTTATAAACCACCCTGCTAGTCTGTTAGTTGAAGATTTGAGACCATTTACATTCATAGTTATTATAAAGAGATGTTGATGATTTCCTGTCAGTTTGATTTGTTTCATATATTTGTTTTTTTTTTCCTTATTATCATTTATTTGGTTGCTTTTCTAGTGAGATTCTTTCTTTCAGGAGCTGTGGGGTTTGATTTTAAGCTCTTCTGCTTGACATATTTTTAAAAGTATTTTTCTATAGTGTTGGCCTAGTCATCATGAATTCTTTTTGTTTATCTTGGAATGTTTTTATTTCTCCTATGGTTCTGGAGAATAGCTTTGCTGGATATAGAGCACGGATTATCTCATTCCAAGAAAACCTGGGTTTTACGGGTTTAATCTGTGGATTAAGAAGTAAGCCTTATTGGTTTAACTCTAATTGAGACATGATGTTTTTCTCTTGAGACTTTTAATGCACTATCCTTGTTCTCTACATTAGGCATTTTGATTATAATATCTGAAGAGGTTCCATTTTAGTCTTGTGTATGTGGAGTTCTATATGCATCTTCTATGTGTATGTCTATCTATGGTTTGAAAAAAAAATTCTGCTTTCATTTCATTGAAAAAGTCCTTAATGGTATTAGCCTCCATGCCCTCTTCAATTTGACTCTTAAATTTGGTTTCTTAATGTTGTTCCTGATTGCTTGTATATTATTATTATATCATTTATTCTTTAATGCTTACTGAGTGTTCAAACTCATACACTGTCTTTGAGAACTGCAGTTCTGTTTTCTACATGGTCTAATCTATTGGTGAAACATTGAACTGAATTTTTAATTTGATTTATTTTGCTTTCATTTCCAGGATTTCTGATGGCTCTGTTTTCAGAATATCTCTCTTTATTGAAATGATCTTTCATCACCTTTATTTTTTCTTTTGATTTATTCTTTACATATACTTTTAGCCCATTAATCATTTTAATAATCAACTCTTTGTAGTTTTCCTCTGGAATTTCTTCAGTATCTCTGGATGTCTTTATTGGAGGTTGTAAATTTTTTTTGGTGGGGGGATTATTCTTGGCCTGTTTCCTCATGTTTTCAGAGGTTGTAGATTTGCGCATGTATTCAGATGGATTCCTTTTCTTTTATGTGGGGGTTTTTTGGTGAGATAACTACTTGCTGCCATTATCTTAGATTCAACACAGAGGCTTAACATAATCCAAGCATTAATTTCAACCCACAATGCCTCTTTGAGAGAGTGGCAAAAGGAATAATGGTAGTTCCAAAGTAAACTATATATCAACATTTGTTATAAATATGAATAGTAATGATCTCTGCAACTCTATTAAACTAGGAAGAATGTAGATGACCAGTAATTTAGAGTAGGCTGAAGGGGTTACACATTAATCAAAGAAGCGACACAGGTTAAAATATAAAGTGGGTATAGAAGAGAAAACTAAAGTGGAATACTTATTTATGGTAGATACTAGATGTTGATTTATATCAATTAGTTAATGTATTAATCATCATGCATAGGTTCATGTTACTTGTTGTGAAGTTAAAATAACATCTTATATTTTAAATTGTAGAAACTGCCAAATCTGAGAAATTCATTAAAATTTAAATTTCATATACTTTACTGATTTCAACTATGTTCCAAATTGGTCAAACTTGTTAGGTGAGTCTATTTAAAAATTGACCCCTTAAAAATTGGCCACTTCTGCTGGAGGGGGAATTGGAATTACCTGCATTTCACTCTCAAAATGGCTTCATTGTTGTGTCTTTGGTTAAGAGTTTTAACTATGACAGGGCTAATAGCAAGCTCTTTCAATTGCTTCACCTCTAGAGTGATCTGGATTGAATGATATCTCTAATTCTGAAAGTCCCTATCCACATACTAAGGAGAGGTATATGGAATGTCACTCTATCTTTTAGCTACTTCTGAGGGAGGTGGTCATTTCTGGTTTGATCCTATTCAGTCCTAGTTCCAAGATCCTGTAATTTGCAGTCTTTGTTCCATATCTCAGACTGCTAATTTTAAAAGGAAGTGCCCTGTGTTCTTCTTCAGTCTTCACATTCACATTAGGATCCCAGTCTCTTCAGTTCCCAAATTGGCTTTCAGTATTGGCACTCACTGATCCAGTGAAATGTAGAGTGTAAGTGGATGTTTGGTCTTGGATATTTAAAATGCAAGTATTCCAAGTACAGGCCAAAATTATTTTATAAATTGGTGGGTGGAAGATGGTAGAGTACAGAAAAGATGTGATTTCTGCTTGTTCTATGATTCAGAATACAAGTGGTAGGGATATTTCTTTCATGTGAAGTGGGTGACAAAAAGACTACACCAAAATTGAATATCAAAATCATAGTGACAGGGCTGGGATTGTGGCTCAGTGGTAGAATGCTTGCCTGACACGTGTGAGGCATGTCCATAGACAACTAAAAAATATATTTTAAAAAATCATAGAGACAAATAAATTTGAGTGACTTCAACATAGGACAAAAAATGTTAGGAATCCAGATGATAATGCTGACACCAGTTCACTATGAGAGGATGGGCAACCAATGCAGGAGGAGAGAATCTGCAAAGAAATTTTGACATGGGGAACCCATGCAACAGAGAGACAGTCTGAACTTAAGTGACCTAGAAGAAGAGTAGCGAGCTGGTCTGTGAAGAGTCTTTCATACTTCCCAGCTGTGGAGCAGAGAGAGCTAACACAGTACATCATTTATTTATTTATTTGCCTATTTATTTATTTATTTATACCAGGGATTGAACTCAGGGGTTCTCAACCACAGAGCCAAATCCACAGCTCTTTTTATTTTAGTTTATTTATTTTTAAATTTTGAGACAGGGCCTCACAAAGTTGCTCAGTGCCTTGATAAGTTCCTGAGGCTGGTTGTGAACTTGGGATCCTCTTGCTTCAGCCTCCCAGGCTGCTGGGATTACAGGCATGCACTACTGTGCCCAGTGCAAAACCATCTTAGATACATGATTTTCTGCTGCATGAGTCTGGGAATCCATAAAAAGTACTGATTGCATACACCTGCCATGAGATCTAGAGTTCACCTGGCAGATTGTGACTGAGGTGGGCATAGAAGGGATTGCACCCATGGGACTCAGATCATTGATTCCATGTGGAGTGTGGTTGGGTTTACAGATTTGCATGATTAGCTGGAAAGAACCCAGAAATGAGACTGGCAGTGAATTTTCACTCTGGGTCTTATCCAGAGAAGGGCACATTTGTGGGTATAATGTATGAGACTAGGGGAAAGGTGGTCACTTTTCCCCAAGAATGATGTTCTCAGAAGGACACTCTATGGTTTAAATATTAGGTGTCCCCCAGAAGCTGATGTGTATGATGACCCAAGAACATTCATATGTGAAATCATAAGATTATGAGAGTTGTAACCTAGTCAGTGGATTAATCCACTGATAGGTAGTAAGTAGGTGGCAATTGTAGGCAGGTATGGTGTTACTGGAGGAAAGGGTTAATGGGATCATGTCTTTGGAGTTTATATTTTGTACTTGGTGAGTAGAGTGCTTTCTCTGCTTCTTGGTGCCATGTCCTGAGCTACTTTCCTCTGCCATACCTTTCTACCCTGGTGTTCTGCCTCATCTTTTGCCCATAGCAATGGAGTTGGCTGTCTATGGACTGAGACCTTTGAAAATGTGAGCACCAAATGAACTTTTCCTCCTTTAAAATTGTCCTTGTCAGGTCTTTTGGTCACTGCTAGAAAAAAAGCTGACTAAAACAGTTACCCAAGAACAAGTCATCAGCAGAGATTGGCATCTATCCAGCAATAGGGTAGATAAAGCTGTTCTCTCTACAGCAGGTATCTCATGATGAAGTTTAAAAGGTCAGTCACAACTAAATACCAGTTGCATGAACTTCATTCACATTTAGAACTCTGCATTAGCTTTGCATGGGGATTACATCTAACTAGTTTGAATGGACAAAACTCCAATTGTCATTACTTCTCATTATGTGCTAATTTAAACTTGTGAGAAGCAAGCTGAGAGCCAATACAATCAGCTTTGATTCTAGGCCATTCCAACTGGCAGAATAGTGAACAACTCAAAGAAGACAAATTTAACAACCCCTGGCCCTTGCTTCCTGTAAAGGGCTCATAGCCCAAGAACAAATAGGACATATGACATAGTCAGGGAGAATACATTTTTGTCAACACTTTTAACCACCTCAGTAGAGACAATTCCTTCATTGTTCATTAAGAATTTTTTTGTTTTATTCCTTTTTACACAGAACTTAAGTGTGACTATGTGTGTGTGTGTTTTCTACCTATATTGATTATGTAGTGTGTATATTACATAACATAATATATATATATATATATATATATCTCACTTTTTTCTATTCCTTTTTGTCATTTTGTCTCTCTCTCTCTCTCTCTCTCTCTCTCTCTCTCTCTCTCTCTCTCTTTTGTAATCAACCCATTTGTTCTTTCATTTGTTTTGACTTTAAGGGCTAGGGGTTTTTTGCTCACTTGTTTTGTTTTGACTTTTCTTGTTGTTCATTTTGTTTGTTATTCTTTATCTCATTTATCAAGATCTCATCTTTCTCTCATTTGTCAGGATCTCATCTTTTCTCCTTCAGTATTCAAATTCCCTGTCCTCATTTTTATATCTCATTATTTATTTTAGGTGTTTTTTTTTTTTTTTTTTTTTTTTTTTTTTTTTTTTTTTTTTTTTTTACTTTTCCTCCTCTAAAGCCATTACTTGCTACCTTTCACATGCTGTTCACCTTTTGCAAATTTTAAATTTTCTTTTGCCCTTTTACTCCATTTTCTTTTCATTAAGAACTCTGATTTTACTATCTTTAAGAAAAATTTAATTTATATAATTATTGCCCCTATAATTCATGTTGTTGCAGTTATTAGTACTGTGGAAGCCATAGCTGTTGTCTGCTCTATACTTTAAAGCTAGATCTAGGTTATTACTATTCATTGTTTTTGCTGTTGTTAAAGGTTGGCAATGTAATTCCTATTTTTGTAGTAATTAATGGTTTACATGCAAGAGTAAGCCCTTGACATTTATTCAAATACTGTATGTTGGTCACTACTTTGCTATTGTATGCTCCCTTTTTTTCTGAGAGGAGATAGGTAACAACTGGTACACTAAAAATTCACAGGTTAAAGACTCCATGGCTGAATTATATCTACAATTCAGCAAAGTGAGAGAACATTTCCTCCACACTAAAACTAACCCCAGTCAAGCTTCAACAGTAATTTAACACACAGGATATGGGAGACAAAAGTTTCAAACTATTGGCTGGGCCATAAGTTAATCAAGTCCCACTCTTTGACATCTACTCCTACAAAAATATCAGAGAAATATTACAAAACAATAGTTAAGAAGAAAGCCTACAATGTTTTAGCAGCTCTACAACAGTGTAGCAAATTAGCAGTTCTGGAGTGTCCGAGACACAGTCGAAACTAAAACTTGTACTGAGCCTAAATGATGCAGCTAAGAGATCTCAACAACACAGGATATATTACAAAAGATATAACTATACACCAAATAACACCCTATGAAAGAGCAATAGGAATCCCTATTAACAGATGTACAAGTTCAAGACCTCTATAAACATAAGGATGCAGACAAACAAGTATCCCCACAAAAGTTACAATCCCTCAATAAAGGAATGCACAGACATGGAAAGGGAAAAATTTCCAGAGAAAGACTTTTAAAAGTTTGAATATTAAAATGATTAATGAGCTGAAAGAAGATCTAAGAAACAAGTTGAGAGAACAATTATGTAGGATAAAGACCATTTTAATAAAGACAGAGATTCTGGAAATAAAACAATCAGAACTTCTGTAAATAAAAGGCACAATAAATCAGACAAAATTTACTTGAACTCATCACAACCAGACTAGAATGCATAGAAAACAGAACCTCTGGCCTTGAATACATGGTATTCGAGCTGAAACACTCAGTAGAGTGTAAAAAATAAAAGATCATGATCACAATATTCAAGAATTCTGAGACAACATTAACAGACCAAATATAAGAGTCATTGGAATCAAAGAGGACGTGGAGAGGTAGGCAAAACTTCTGCCACCATCAATGTTAAAAATACTGAAGAAACTAGGAAGAGAAGAAATTTACCTCAACAGTATAATTCTACATAAGTCTACATTATTCTAAATAGAGAAAAACTGAAAACATTTCAAGACAAGGACTTCACTTCTTGAAGGAAAACATTTCATGAATAAGAAAAGGATATCCACTGATACCATTCTATTCAATACACTTCTTGAAATTCTAGGCAGAGAAATTGGGCAAGAGAAGGAAATTAAACTGACACACCTAAGAATAAAAGAAGACTATCTGTTTGCAGACAACATGATTTTATACTTAGGGGACAGAAAAAACTCTAAGGCTTCTAAATTGGAGACTCAAATTCAGCCAAATAGCAGGATCAATATATCAATATACGAAAATCAGAAGCTTTCTAATTCTCCATTAATGAGTGTGTTGAGGAAGAAATAAAAACAAGCAAACAATTCCATTCACAATAGCCTCAAAAATACTTAGGAATAAATCTAACTAATAAGGTGAAAGACCTCTACAATGAAAATTATAAAACACTGTAAAAAATTGAAGAAGACTTTAGAAGATGGAAAGACCACGTTCATTAAATGGTAGGTCAAAATGGCCATGTTACCATCAAAATACATTGTTCACATTAGGAAAAAAAAAGCAGTCTTAAAATTTATATGGAAGACCCAGAATAGCCAAAGTAATTCTGAGCAAGAAGAGTGATGTGTGAGGCATCACAATACCTGATCTCAAATTATAATACAGAGCTATGGTAACAAAACAACAGTATTGGAATAAAAGTCAATATGAAGACCAGTTGAACAGACTTGAAGACACACAAACAAATTCAATACAATCATGTTACCCTTGAAAAACATATCAAAAACATACATTGGGGGAAAAGATAATCTTTATAAAAAATGGTGCTGGGGAATCTGGATAGCACTATATGAAGAATGAAACTAGATCCCTACCTCTCATCCTTCCCTGCACAAAAAAACAACTGAAATTGTATCAAATACCTAAGAATTAGATTAGAAATAGTGAAACTTCTGGAAGAAAACACAGGGTCAACACTCCATCATACTGGTGCAGGTAACACCTTCCTTAATAAGACCTTAAAGCGCACAAAATAAAAGTCAACATGAATATGTGTGGTGGCATTAAATTAAAAAGCTTCTGCACAGCAAAGGAAAACAATAATATGAAGAGAGAGCCTACAGAATGGGAAAAAGTCTTTTTCAGATACTCTTCTGACAAAAGATTAATGTTAAAAAACTTAATGCCGAGAAACCCTTACAACCCACCCAAAAATGGGCAACAGACCCAGAGAAACATTCCTGAAAATAATATATACAAATTAAAAAAAAAGTTAAAAGGGTTAGGGAGATAGCTCAGTTGGTAGAGTGCTTTCCTTGCATGCACAATACCCTGGGTTCAATCCCCACCACACACACACACACACACACACACACACACACACACACACACACAAGAATATATACAAATGGCCAACAAATATATGTAAAAATATTCAACATCCTTAGCAATAAGGATGATGAAAATCAAAACTACACTGATATTTCATCTCAATCTGGTTAGAATAACATTAATCAATAATACAAATGATAATTGTTGGTGAGGATTCAGGGGAAAAGGCACACTTATACATTTTTGGAGGAAATAAAAATAAATATAACCCTTTGAAAATCAATTCCTCAGAAGACTAGGAATGGAATATCCACATGACCTAGCTATCCCATTTCTTGGTATTCAACAAAAAGAAGTAAAATCAGCATACTATAGTGATACATGCATACTGATGTTGATAGCAGCAAATTCACAATATCCATGTTATGGAACCAGCCTAGATGCCCATCAATAAATGGTTAATGAAACTATGATATATATGACATGGAGTTCTACCCAGCCCAAGGATGAGTGAAATTATCTCATTTTCTGGTAAATGGATGTAACTGGCAAACATTATGCTAAGCGAAATAAGCCAGATTTGGAAAAACAAGGGTCTAATGTTTTCTCTCATATGTGGTAGCTAGAGAGAAAAAAAGAAAGAAAGGTGGCATGTCATGAAAATGTAAGGGAGATCAGTGGAGTAGAAGCAGTGGGCCAAGGAAGAGGGAGGAGGGAGGAAGGGAAGGAGAGGGAAAGACCTGAGAAATGAAGTTGACCAGATTATTCTATGTGTATGTATGAATTTGTCACAGTTCATTCTAGTTTTATATGTAGCTATAATGCAGCAATTAAATATAAATAGAAGAAATACATAGAGTAGAGGAAGGAGATTGGGGGAGAAAGAAACAGAGGGAAAGAGGAATTACTGGGGATTGAAGTAAATGTTATATGCAT
The DNA here is from genome assembly GCA_025594165.1 of Tamias sibiricus. Classification (NCBI taxonomy): domain Eukaryota; kingdom Metazoa; phylum Chordata; class Mammalia; order Rodentia; family Sciuridae; genus Tamias; species Tamias sibiricus. The sequence goes on from CM046667.1 coordinate 58,895,729, forward strand.
TTAGGAACATGTCAAAATGAACTTCAATATTATGTGTAATTTGTTGCACTAGAAATATAAAAAGAAAATGAAAAGGAAAGGAAAGAAATAAACAAGATGAAAAGAGAGTGATTTCTGAAAATGAAAAAAAAAAAAAAAAAAAAAAAAAGGTAACCTGCAGAATTTTCAAGTCTGCTGACTTGGGTAATCTGATTCATGAGTTTCTTAAACTTGTCAATGCTTCCTCCATTCCAACCAACTCTTCTAGGTAGATTCCCATACATCTGTTGAGGATTACTGGTTCTATCTCCAGCTGGAGAACTTCAGGACTTTCTTCCCAGCAAGCACAGCCCGGCTTTTCTGAGTTTATTATTGCTCAAATCATGGATACATTTATCAGCATCTGTTTTTTTAAACATTGTGAGAGTAAGTCTTTCAGATTGTTGGAGGAGTGCACTCTTTCACCAAGACACCCACAGCATGTACACAGAACTTTGCACAGAACATCACAATGCATGTACACCATAAGCTTGATGTACAGGACCTTTTAGCCCAGCTGGATTTTGGTATTGCTTTGGTCCTATCTATTCTTTCTATGACCCTAATTTTTTGAATGGAAATGTTCACTCTGAGCCTTTATATATTGGATTATTGTAAATTGCTTTTAATTTTATAGAAGCTCACAAGGCGAGATTGTTTTGATCCTCAGAGAAGACTTTGGACTTGAACTTTAAGCAATCTCATACTATTGAGACTATGTTGACTCTTGGGAATAGCCTAAATGTATTTTGTATTGTCAGATGAGTGTGAGCTTTTGGGAACCAGGGGCGGAATGTTATAGTTTGGATGTGATGTGTTCCCCAAAATCTCACATGTAAGACAATGCAAGAAGGTTTGGAGGAGAAATATTGGGCTTTAGCCTTAACTTAATCAGTGGATTAATCTCTGATGGGATTAACTGAGTGGTAACTAGAGGCAGGTAGGGTGTGGCTGGAGGAAATGATTCACTGGGGGCATGGTATGGGGTATATATTTGTATCTGGTGAATGGAATTCTCTCTCTCTGCTTCCTGATCCTGATATGAAGTGCTTCCCTCCACCACAGTCTTCCCCCATGCTGTTCTGCCTCACCTCAAGCCCCAAGGAATGGAGCTAGCTTTCTGTGGATTAAGACCTCTGAAACTGTGAGCCCTCAAACTCTTCCTTCTCTATAGTTGTGCTGGTTGGATAATTTAGTCACAACAGCAAAAAAAAAAAAAAAAAAAAAATACTGACTAAAATAGCATGCCTGGCACTGCCAATATTTACTGCCTTTATTAATTCTGTTTCTAGTCTAGAAAGAAATAATTATTTTTGTTTTTCTCCTCAGTATTAGCCTGTTTTCCATGCTCCCCTTCCCACTCCTGCCATCACCCTGCATTTCCCTATATCAATTCGCTGCTGCACAACTTCTGTTAATTCACCGTACCAGAGATGTTGAAATACTGGATTCCTTCCAGATGTCATCTTTCCTTCTCAAGTTTTGTATATTGAAATTGTATCTTGTATACAACATTGTTGACCTTGTTTGTTAGTTCTAATATTTTCATGAATTACAAAGGATTTACTCTACTCATAATCATGCATCCGAGAATAAATAGTTTTATTATTCTTTTCCAATTTGGATGATTTTATTTATTTCTTTTGTTTAACTGCCCTGATTAGAACCTTGAGTACAATGTTGAAAATAAGTGGAAAGGGTGGACATTTGTGTTTTGATTTTGACCTTAGATGGAAAGCAGTCAGTCTTTTAGCATTAAGTGTGATGTGAGTTAAGAATATTGTAGGTATTCTTTATCAGGGTGTGGAAGTTACATTTAATTCCTAGTTAGTGAAGTTTTTTTTTTTCTTTAATCATGAAAAGGTGTTGAATTTTGTCAAATGTATTTTCTGTCTCTATTCAGATGATCATGCAATTTTTATGTTTATTGTAATTGATATGATCATTACATTAATTTATATTCAGATATTAAATCATACTTGCAATCCTGTGATAAATATCACCTGATCAAAGTATTCTGTTTGCATGTTGCTGGATTCTTTTGGCTAGCAACTTGTTAAGGATTTTTTAATCTATACTTATAAGAGACATTAGTTTGTAATTTTCTTTTCCTGTGATGTCTTTATCTGCTTTTGTCATCAGAGTAACACTGGCCTCATACAATGTGTTGGGAAGTGACCACTTATTGTCTCTTTTTTCAAGAACTCATGAAGATTGCTATTAATTACTCTTTAAATGTTCATTAGCATTCAGAAGTAATTCCATCAGTTCTTTAGATTTTCTTTGTGGAAAGTTTTCTTGTTTACTGATTCAATCTCTTCCTATGTATAGATCAATTTAGATTGTCTATATCATTGTGAGTCAGGTAATAAAAAGTATCTCGTGTTTTATAGGAATTTGTTATATCTAAGTTACCTAATTGCTTGGCATATGGTTGGTTATAATGTTTATAATATTTTTAAAAATTTTTATAAGATTGATAATTATGTCCATCTTTCATTTCTGATTCTCACAATTTGAATCTTCTTCCTTCTTTTTCTTTATCAAACTAATCGGGGGTTTTTCAATGTTGCTGGATCTATTCAAGTAACCAGTTTGTTGTTGTTGTTGTTTGTTTTGTTTTGTTTTAACTGACTTTCTGTTCTGTTTTTTATTTGATTAATTTCCACTTTAACTACTATTATTTCTTTCCTTTTATGGTTAGTTTGTACTTCTTTTTCCAATGTCTCAAGGTTGAAGAGTAGGTTATTGCTTTGATATATTTCTTCTTTCTTTATATAGGTATTACAACCACAAATTTCCCTTTAAGCATTGATTTATCTACAACCCACAAATTTTAGTATGTGATACCTTCATTTTCTTTCATTGCAGATTTTCTGATTTTTCTTTTGATTTTTTCTTTAACCAATTTGCTGTTTATGAGTCTGTTGTTTAATTTCCACATATTTGTGAACTCCCCCAAATTTTCCCAAATTATTTATTTCATTCCATTTGGATAAGAGAACATACTTTGCATACTTTATGCTTTTAATCTATTGATATTTATCTTATGACCTACCATATAATATATACTGGAGTATATCCCATGTGTACTTAGGTAAAATATACATTCTGCTTTTGTTGGGTGGAGTGTTCTAGAGATGTCCATTAAGTCATTGTGGTTTGTTGTAACATTGCCCACATCTTCTATTTCCTTATTTACCAGTTTTGCTGTTATATCTATTATCAAAAATAAAATATTAAAGTCTTCAGTGATTATTTCTGAATTGATTTTTTTCCTTGCTTTATTTATGTTAGTAATTTTTGTTTCATATCTTTTTATGTTGTTATTAAGTACATATATGTTTGTAATTGTTACAACTTGATGGATTAAAAATTTTATTTTAAGCTGTCTTTCTCGCTAGTAACTTTTTGTTTTAAAGTTTGCTTTGTCTCTTATTAGTAGAGCCACTGCATATTTTCTGTGTTATTTGCATAATATGTATTTTCTATCATTTTAATTTCAGCTTCTGGATCTAATATGTGACTCCATTATAGAACATAAAGTTGGAACAGTTTTATATAACCAGGAAAACTTTGCTTTTTATTTGAATGAATTATAGTATATGATGTACTTAAAATAGTACCCAGCACATGACCAAAATACAATATATATTATTATTATTGTTATTATTTTATCAATTAATTAATCTGACCAAAACCAAACTTTAATTCCTATCCCCCTGTTCCCATTTTATTAAATTGGCAATTGTCAAATTTTTTTGTCTTATATATATTTCACTTTTGTTTAGTACTTTACAAATCCATCATATGTCTAGAATCTACATTCAAAATATTGTTGCAAGACATTGTTTCTGGTGTCTGTCAGATTTCTGCATGTCTTCTGAATGAGGCACTAACTGCCCCTTTTCAGAACTATGTTCTCCAGAATGTTTATTAATCAGAAAGCTTTGGGAAGTTAGAAATAGTGTCTCCATTTGCAGCAAAATGTCAGGCATACTTTCTGTCCAGAATGATAAAACAAAGTCTCGCCAGGCATGGTGGTGCACGCCTATAATCCCAGCAACTTCAGAGGCTGAGGCAGGAGGCTTGCAAGTTCAAACCCAGTCTCAGCAACTTAGTGAGGTCTTGAGCTACTCAGTGAGACCCTGTCTCTAATAAAAATATATATAAATAAAATAAGGTCTCTCTCAGAAGTAAGGAAGGACAATGTTTACTGCCCATATTAAAGATTCATATTTCTCAAGTTCAGGGTTTTCTGTCTTATAACAAAACCCACTGCACACACAGGTGTCATCTGGTCTTTATTTTGTAACTCTGGAAATTGAGACATGGGTAACAGACACAAACATGCTCATATGGGGACATCAAATATATCAATTATAGAAGTCATCCTAGAGGAAATGATGTCTTATGAATACTGAAATAAAGGTGGAAGTTAGGTGAATGAGAGAACAAACTGTAAAGTTCCAATGCCAGAAAGAGCACAGAAACATTAGAAAGCTATAGGTGTTTTATGGAGTCCAAATGTTGGGTACAAGATAGGAGAAAATGAAAGACAGATAGAGAAGAACAAATAAAAACTTGAGAGGTAAAGGCACCCTGGGCATTAAAGGTTGTGTGTGCTATGAAAGTATTAGACATAATTCTGAAGATCATGGAGAGCCATTGAAGGATTTTAAGCTTTGAGTATTTGCATTTTAGAAATATGAGTGGTATTGAGAACATTAAAATTGGAAGGATTGGAAACCCAGAGGTCATTAAATCATTTATTCAGTAAACTGTTTTGGAGTTCATAAGGAATTCAAACAGGGAATGACCGAAGCAGGATCGAAAATTCAAATCTTGCAAATATTATGATATATTCAATTCTCCCCCATATGCATTTCAAATACAAAATATAGTGGGACACAAAAGTAATTGTAAATTAATTCAATTATATTCTTATATTTTCTTATGCTGAATATGATGTTTTTTGGTAAATCAAATATTAAACTATTTCTAAATAAATAAATACATAAAGTGGGAACATTTTTAAATATAGCTTGGAAAACTTCACCTTTAGTTTGGATTCTTTAATGCACTTACATTTATTATTAATATATTTAGAATTATTTCTGACACTTTACTATTTATTTTCTGTATCTCATGTTTTCTTCTTTTCGTTGGTTTTGCTGTTTCCTATTTTTCCTTTACTGCTTTCTCTTGAATTATACAAATATTTTCTAATGAAACATTTTAATTTCACTAATTATTTTTCACCATATTTTCAAGCTTATTTATAGCAATTGCTCTAGTGTTTACCACATATATTGCAACTTATTAGAATCAGCTTAAATTACACTTGCTTAATTTGACTGATATGTAGAAATGTTTTATGTATAACTCTATATATTCCTTTTTAATTATTTTTCTGATATTATTGCTAGTGCCATGTATGCATATATTACAAACATAAAGTATATTATTATAATTATTTCTAGATCATATGTTGTCATTCTCTTAGCTCATTACAGTTTGCTGCCATATATCCTCTTTTTGATATCACTGGCAAATATTATCTATATATATATTTTATATATTGATTATATAAATATATTATACATATATATTACATAATACAAATATTTGTGTATGTTACATATATATGTGTGTATATATATATACATATATACACATATGTACATACATATATACACATATGTACATATATGTATATATATGTAAAACATTTCTGTAATGGGCCCAATATATTGCATACCCATTATTATATACAATTTTATATGTATTTATTTTTAATTATAAATATATGTGGTAAATGTGATGTTTTGCTGAATGTATACATCAGAGAATGATCAAATTTAATTACCACATTCAAGACCTTGAATATTTATAATTTCTTGTGAAAAGAACACCTAACATCTACTCTTGTACCTATTTTTTGAATCCTATTAATGTTTACAATTAATATGTGTTAATAGGTAAATAATTTTTTCTCCTCATCTTTGACTTAGAGCACATTACTAAATTGTGTATTTTGTGTTCATTTGCACTTAGACTAATTCTGTTTGATAACCTTCTTATGTGGTAGGTTATTGTTTTTCAATAAATTGGATAAGAATTCTGCAACTAATTAACGGTGTTTTCCTCTATTTTCTCTTTTTCTAGTACTCCCATTATATGTACATTGGTACCCTAATAGTGCCCTGCATGTCTCTGAGGAGCAATTTCAGAGACTTAACACAGTGGACAATGATAGACTTGACTAAAATAATCCAGCCACTCACTGAACATATAAACAAAAAGCAGTTCCCACAGTGGAGGAGATAAACATAAAATTGTTACCATTTGTTATCTAAAACATCCAGTTTCTAACCAAAATTTACAAAACATGAAAAGAAATGGGTAAGAATGTTGTACACATCAGGAAAAAAAGTAAGCCACAGAAACTGCTTGTGAGAGCATCAGTTTTTTGTATTATTTTTCTCTCTGTATTGTGGCTTATATAATTTCTATTGATCTATCTGCAAGTCAGATTGAATTTATTGTCTAAACCCCTAGCTAATATTAATTTCAGTTATTGCAATTTTCAACTCCAGAGTTTCTATTGGGTCCTTTAAACATTTTTGTCTCTGTTTTTGCTTTTTATTTGATACCACATTGTAGTTTGAATTTCCTTTATTTATTTAATTAGTTATGTGAATATATTTGTTATTGCTACTTTTATAGATATTTTTCCATTAAATACAATATATGATACTCTCCCAGAACATGACTGCCAAGAATCAAAGAAGGAGAAAGAGGAGGGGGAAAAGGGTCACGAACAAATGAAGTCCAAGGCAACTGAGTGACCTACTTCCCCTAGCCATGCTCCACTTGCCTACAATTACCACCCAATAGTTCATTTATCTATCAATGGATTAATGTAGCAAATGAAGTGATTCAATGATGAGGTCACAGCTCTAATCATTACCTACAAGCCGCACCCATGAATATTGCTGAACTGTTATCAGGTTTTCAACACATGACCATTACAGGGAACATTCCACACCCAAACCATAACAGCTTCCAACAATTCAATTAAATTCTAACACTATCTTATCATCAGACCCACAAATTAAAGGCTCAGTCACACACACAATTTCCCCCACTTCAGATGCCAATCACAAATCTGGACTTCTTACACTTCCAACCAAACAGTTATAAATCCATGGTTCCCACAGTACCTTCCCATGGTTTAATAATTTGTTAAGATGGTTTATAGAAGTCAGAGAAACACTTTACTTACACTTACTCATTTATTACAAGGCATGCTATACAGACTATGATAAAACACAAAATAAAAAATCACATACGACAAGGATAGTAAGGTCTTGAGAGAAGGAGCTTCCATTCTTATGAAGTTATGAACACTATACTCACAGCATATGAATGTGTCCACCACATGAAAGTCATTAAATCTCATAGTTTAAAAGCTGTTATAGAACTTAATCTCTAACCATATTACTTCCCAGAAGTCAGTGGGTGAGGCTAAAAGCATCAACCCCATAATCAGTTGGTCTTTTCTACTGACTGTCCTCAACCTGAACTTATGTAAAACCACACATTATGTCACCTCATTTTCATAAAATTAGATGTGACCAAAAGGGTCACATTGTGAATAACTAAAGACAATTTTATCACCCACAATTATCCAATAGTTTTAAGAGATCTTTTTCAGGAACTAGAGGCCAAGACCAAATGTATTTCTTATTATATGACAGGTACAAAAGCAGAAGCAAGGAAATCAGACAAGAAATGGTAAGAGCTTGAACTAGGGTTCTGACGGAGGTGGGAAACAGAACATGTGATGGTAAGACACAAAGAGAAGTGGAGAGGCTAGTGGGATATACAAAGGATAAACTTCAGAATACTACTTCATGGATTTAAAACATGAGTGTTAAGAAAAGAGTGAGACAAAAATATTAGCCAAAGATTTCAGTTGTACCATATGGAGAGATGGTGAAGACTGGAAGAAGATCAAGCTAGAAGAATTATGCAATAAGTTCATAATACTCTACCATTCAAAAATATATAATGTTTTAAATTAAGTTGTAACAATATTATAAAGAGAATTTTTAACCACTCAGGGGATGTTTGTTTAATAGTATATTTAAAGTTTGGTAGTTCTAATTGATTAACTTATGTTCATCAATAGTTTATGCATATAATCAATATTTGTAACTCTTTATTCAACTAATTTTCCCAAATATACCAACAAGGATAATGTTATAGCAAAGGAGGTTATTATTTTCAAAATCAATCGGATCCGTGTGTAACACTTAGTTGAGAAAAATAACTCTCCCGGAGAATCCAAGTTATGTGCTTTCTGTAGGTATGACAAATATGAGCTTTGGTTCATGAGTTAAAATACCTAAATTAGGGGGATTGGGGTTGTAGATCAGTGGTACAGTGTTTGCCTAGCATGCATGAGGTACTGAGTTTAATCCTCAGCAACACATAAAAATAAAATAAAGATATTGTGTCCACCTAAAACTAACAAGTAAATATTTATAAAAACACCTAAATTAAGGTGCCATTTCACCTGCTAATTGACTTGTGAGACATTTAGCTAGAATCTCTTTCAGCAGGCCTCTTTGGCTCCATCTTTGTGGTGGTGCACTGACTCTTGTTTTATACAGAGGTCTGTAAGGTAGATTGTGGGCAGTGTAATGATTTCAGAGGACAAATTAATAAATTTATTCACATAACTTTAACAAATTTAAATATCAACTGTGAGTTTTCTCAGAAATATCATTATATATATATATATTACATATAATTACATATAATTTATATACATATATATACATATATATGTATATATACATATATACATATACATATATATTACATATAATTACATATAATTACATATATATTACATATAATTACATATAATTTGGTACCAGGAATTAAACACAGGGCTACTTAACCACTGAGCCATATCCCTAGCCATTTTTATATTTTATTTTGAGACAGAGTTTAACTAAGTTGCTTTGAGTCTCACAAAGTTGCTGAGGCTGGCTTTGAACTTGTGATCCTCTTGCCTTAGCCTTCTGAGCTGCTAGGATCACAGGCATGTGCTACCTCTTGTACATTATTTATATAGATTAAGTTCTTAAAGGTATACAGTTGTAAAAGTGATGAAAATGGTAGTAATGGATAGGTTACATTTCTTCTCTAAAATATGTTTACATCATCTTAGTGTTATTGTTTATTAAAGTTACTATATAAACACTCCCACACTTAATAGCTTAAATCAAAACTCATTTTATTATATCTCATAATTTTATGGGTCAAGAATTCAATCAGGTCTCAGCTAAGCAACTACTCTGTTCTCTACTGTGGCCACTAGATATATATAATTCAGCTAAAATCTGGGCTAGTTTACAGGTTCCAAGATGACTTTAATCACATGCCTGAAGCCTTAATGGAAACATACACATTCTGAGCTTAAATGTCACACTCTCCCTTTCCTTGTTGTCATAGAACCTCTCCATATGATCTCTCTAACAGAAAAGTTGGACTTCTTACCTGTTTTCATGTTTCAAATTGTGTCCCCATGAAAGTTATATTAAATTTCTAATTCCAAGCACATCAGAATGTGACTATATTTGGATATAATATCATGCAGATGAAATTATATAAGATAAGATCATACTGAAATGGTGAGGGCCTTATTCTAACATAACTGGTATCCTTATAAATAGATTAGAGACAGGGAAACAGCGACACACAGAAAGAACTCCATGTAATGAAGGAGGCAGAGATTGAAGTGATGAATTACAAGCCAAGTAATGCCAAGGAGTGTTGGCAACACCAGAAGCTAACAGCAAATAATGGAACAGCTTCTGCCCTAGAACCTTCAGAAAAAGAGACAGAGAACGTGGCCCTGTCAACATCTAGATTTGGGATTTCTAGCCTCCAGAATTATGAAAGAACAATTTTTTTCTTTTATTAAAGTCAATCAGTTCATGACATTTTTCTACAGAAACCCTAATAAAGTAATATACACAATAGATCAAGCTTCCATGTCTAAGTGATCCAAGAGAGAGTAAGTGGAATCTGCCAGTCTCTTAAGTACTAGATACTGGTACAGTAACACTTCCAACATACTTCACTGGTCATAGTAATTCCAGAGCTCCCTCTAAGATTGTAGGAAACAGGTTATAGACTTAAGCTCTTCATGAAAAGAGAATAAACAATTGAAGATATATTTAACCTACTATATTATTTATATTTGTTAAATTCATATTTTAAAAAATATTTTTGCTATTAACTTTGTGTTTCAACTATAATTCATATTTTTTTTCTAACTCAGAGAGAAGTAGAAATCTCATGGTGCAATCAGAAAACAAACTAATTGTTTTCCCCCTCTGCCTATATGAACCTATTGTTAGGGCAGTTGTTTTCCTGGTATTGGATAAAGTGTTGAGCAGGCTCCATAGCTTATTTGCAAAAACATATCATAAAAACCTCACCCACTTTCGGTCACGAGAATAGCCTCATTTAATAATTAATATGCTCTCTTCAGTATAATAATAAAAAAAGCTCTGACTTCATTCAAAATTCACATTACTCAGATCTTGTCTGCTTTTTGCTGGCTGCTTATACTGAGGGGAAAGGAAGCATGAGTATCATCTCTGGGACCCCATCATGGTCTTATAACTTATGTCTTTGCTCACTAGACAGTCTTCTGTTTCTCCACAGTTGAAAGAGTGGGTGAAAGGGAAAGAGAAACAAAGAATACAAGGGTGTGTGTGATTGTGTATGTTGCACGTTGTACAATTTGCTACATCATTATGGATCACACTGGTATGGAGCAGGAAAGACTGAACTTCACTGATAGAGATGAAATTTGGCATTTGTTTCTTTTCAGGGAAAATATTTCAGGTTGACAATCTTGGATTGTATTCTCTACCCTTCCTCCTTTTACAACTCGAGGAGTGTTCTCATTTACTTTAGGTAGAATAATTTGTCCTTGGAATTTAAAAGAAACAGTGGAAAGTTGAGAGGCTGGCTGAAACAATCTAAGGTGGCAGAATAGAGGATTGATTGTGAATGGTAAGCAAATGCCATTATACAAGCCAGTAGGTTAGAGTAAGTAATTAAAAACTTGAGGCAATCAGGGAAATAGGAATCCTGATTGGATTTCAATGGCAGTAAATAAATATTGATAATTTTTATTGTGATAGTGGTATTTTCATTATGTTTTTAAAAGTACTTTCCTTAAATAATGCATATGGAAGAATTTACACATTAAACAGGTTTGAAAAATAAATATGTATGTGTGTAAATAAGTGATGTGTGGACTTAATATATAACCTATGATTGAAATGTTGGCCTGAGGTCACTTTAAAAGGTGATTTTTTTCCCAAGAGAATTTTTGTTAGAGGGAATGGCAAGACTGAGTGAGGTTGAATATATATCCCTGAATTAGATGGGTTTTATAATGCTGACCAAGCCAGATGCACTAAATACACAAGAAGCCCATTAAAGTACCTATGAAAGACAAAAGTCAGCACAAAATGATAAGAGTAAATCAAAACGAGGTTGAATGGATTGATCATGTGGTTTACTAAGATGTATCTTTCCTCTTCACCTCTCCAACATCAGAGTAAAAACGTATCAATGTCTCAAAAGTTTTTCAAAAAATGAAAAAAAAAATGCAAGGTATACAGAGAAATGATTCTTCAAAAATTTTATCACCCTAATCCCTGGAACAGGCACATATATTATAATATGTGGCAAGGGGGAGTTAAATTAAGGTTGTTAACTTAAATTGAAGTTGTTGATTGAGATAGATTATCTTGGATAATCTTTGTGGGCTTGTTTTAGCTTTTCATCATAATCACAAAATAATTGGCATAAACATCTTAAAAAGGGGAAAGATTTATTTTGGCTCGTAGTTTCAGATATTTCTGTCCAGGGTCAGTTGACTTCATTGCTTTGTATCTGAAGTCATGTATAACATGGTAGAATGTCATGATGGAGGAAAACTTCTCAGTTTATGATAGTCAGAATGCACAGCATGCAGAAGGGAGGGTAGAGACAAGGTACAAAAAATATCCTTCCACCGCATGCCCCCAGTGACATACTTCCTCCAAGAAGGCCCCATCTCCTACAGTTTTCATCAACTCCTGATAAACTATTCAGCTGTAAATCCCTCAATAGATTAATCCACTGATGATATGTGTTATGGTTTAGATAGGAGATGTCCTCCCAAAAGTTCATGTGTGACTCAATGCAAGATTTTCAGAAGTGAAATTATTAGATTAAGAGAAGCATAATATAATCCATTGATCAATCCACTGATGGATTAACTGGGCAGTAACTGTAGGTAGGTAGGGTGTGACTGGAGGAGGTATGCCATTGAAGGTGTGACTTTGGGGTTTATATTTTGACCCTAGTAAGCTGCTTTCTTCTTCCCTACCCTTCTGCCATAATGTTCTGCCTCACCTTGGGCTTAGAGCTATGGAATCAGCTCACAATGGACTAAACCTCTAAAACTGTGAGCCTAAGAACAACTGTGTGTTTTTCCTGTCAGGCCTTTTAGTAACAGTGATGAAAAAGTTGACTAAAACAAGGTGAAAGCCATCATGATTCAATCATGCCCAGAGTCTCACTTCTAAATACTGCTGTATTGGGGACTGCTATAGCTTCAATATGAGATGTCTTCAAAAAGACAATGCAATAAAAGTTGTAAGTGAAATGATTTTGTTATAAGAGCCTTAACCTAATCAATGCACTAAACCCCTGGTATAGATTAACCAGGTGGTAATTATGCAGATAGAGTGTGGGCATGCCTTTGGGGTTTATATTTTGTCCTGTTGAGCAGAGTGTTCTCTGTTTCCTGGTGTGATGTACTAAGCTGCTTTCCTCTGCCACTTGCTTCTGCTATGATGTTGCGCCATAAGCTTGGGCCCAAAGGAATGAAGTTTGCATCTAAGGACTGAGACATCTGAAACCATGAGCAACTAATAAACTTTTCCTTCTCTAAAATTGTTCTTTCTAGGTCTCTTGGTGGCAGCAAAAAAACAGATGACTAAAACAGGGATAAGAGCCTTTGGGGGTCATTCCAGTTTCAAATCATAACAGAAAAATTTAATCACAACCATTCTTATATACAGAAGAAGGAGGCAAAATAGAGAAAACAAGAAATGGCAGACAGCTTAAATAGAAATTGGTATGATATTGTTGGACTTGAAGAAAGAAGATGACCAAGAACCAAGAAAAGTTGGTGGCCTTGTTGTACCCAATTTGCAGGAAAAAATTCTCACAAGCCACTCACGTAATAGCCAATGAAGCCTTTATTCCAGCTGGGGCCACCAACTACGTCCAGCACAAAGCAGGGTAGTAGAAAATGGTGCCTGCTTATAGCAAGGGAAGGGTTTATAAAGCACAGGGTTAATATGCCCTCAGGTCCTCAGGTGGAGACGGTTTAAGGGTGGTTTAATGGGCCATGGGTGGAGACAGTTTAAGTCCAGTTTAAGTCGCCTTTGCTTATTACAGCCTCTAGAACATGGCAAGGTAAAGTAACAAGATTCTCCTAGCTATACCAATTCTTGGTATTTTTTCTGAACAATTAAACACATTTTACTACAGTGATGCATGCATAATTATATTTATAGCATCATAATTCATAATAGAGAAACTATGGAACCAACCTAGGTGTCCATCAATGGATAAGTGGATAAAAAATGTCATATATAAACACAATGGAGTTTTATTTGGTCATTAACCAAAAAGAGAATGGCATTTGCAGGAAAACGGATTTAACTAGATAACATCATGTTAAGTGAACAAACGTCAAACTCACACTGTTAAGGGTCTTATATTTTCTCTCATATGCAGAAGCTAGAGGGGAAAAAGGAAAACAAAGGTGGAGGTGAATTTCCTAAAACTCAAAGGGAGATCAGTAGAGGAAAGACTTCCAATTAGTGAGAGGCAAGGAGGGAGGGGAGGAAATGCTGTGGAGTTATATTGGCCAAATTATATTGTTATATTATGTGCATATGTGAATATGTAACAACAAATCCCATAAAATATGTACAACTATCACATAACAATAAAATGAGTAAACAAAAAAAGTATCTTGAAAAGAACTCAACCCTATAGATATCTTAATTTTAGCCTGCTAAGATCCATTCTCACTCTGACCTTGAGAACTCTGAGATAATAAATTTGTTTTGTTTTAAGCTTCCTCTCCTATAATACTCTGATACAGCAGCAATAGAACACCAATATAAGAACACATGTAAATAGTAACATAGCTTTTCAATTCAGATTAATGTCAATGTACTAAGGGGGCTGGGGTTGTAGCTCATTGGTGGAGCACGTGTGAGGTGCTGGGTTTGATCCTTAACACCACATATAAACAAACAAATTAAATAAAATAAAGGTATTGTGTCCATCTACAATTAAAATAGTTTTAAAAGAATATAAGTTATAAACTACAATATAAATCTAAAGCAAATAACAGTAAATGTTTGGGATAAGTAAAGTTGCATATATGTTGACAAGTATTTTAAAAAGAAAAGTATGACCAGTAAATAAGATGCATATCTGAAAATCATATTTTGTTGAATTTGTAATGCATTATCTCTACTTTCTAAGTGTGTTGTTAAAAATTTTGTCAAGTGGTGTCATGAAGCCACACAATTTTTTGCATAATTTTTAAGTATGTTAACCATTTTAGTAAGCCAATCACATTTCTCCAAAATACATGCAAAATAATACCAGAAAACTACCATTTTTTTCTGTAAATATAAACACAAGATCAAAAGTAAACATGCACTGTTCAAAGATGAAATCCACATATCAATAATAGGTGATAATATTACCAAGAGCTTTGTACCACCAACTACAAAGTTAATACTAAATGTTAGCTTCTGGGAATTTAAATGGAGAAAATTATGTTACACTCATTTATGGATATGTCAAAATGAACCCCAAAGTTATGTATAAATGTAATGCATTAGTAGAAACAAACAAACAAAATCTTGTCTCAGAGTAGGATGAATTATTGGCAAACTCATTTCTTTTTTTATTTTCAATGTATTTATTCTAATTTTTTCATTTCTTAAATCACAGGCTATCATTGGATAATGGTATGTGAGGCAGAAGACCAATTACTGGCATCTTATGTGTTATAACACTATTTTTCTTTATAGTTAGACAAATCAACTGATTAATTATAGAGTCAGGATAAGTTCTTGGCATATGATAATACATATATGATGGAGAAATGCACTATGACTTTTGCTTTTGTTTGTCACTAAAAATGTTTATGCTAAGGAAGAAGAAATTTTTGTTTTATTTTTATATTATTTTTATTCAGTTTCTAATTTAATTTAATTTTGTTTGTTTGCTTTTTAGAAGATCTTCTACTGACTGAAAATTACTGGATATATTATCTACATATATAACCATGTTTTTGTAGCCAGAATGAGTATTCTAAACAAATGAGAGGGTTACCTTCAATAAGAGTGTGAATACTTTTCACAGAAATCTGTGGTCAAACATCTTCCTCTTGATTCTTTCTTTAAATATGGCCAAACCATTTATTTACAACATATATGATTATTTAAAGAGAAAATCTAAGAATCTATGAACTTGGACACTAATGAGAGTTCAGAAGAATTTCCAGATACAAGATCAACATTGGAAAATCAGTGGTGTTCCTATACAATAGAACTAACTAGTTTTGAAAAAACAGACAAGACCAGATATGATGGTATGCACCTTTAATTCCACCAACTCAGGAGGCAGAGGCAGGAGGATTACAAATTTGAGGCCAGTCACAACAACCCAGAAAAACCCTGTCTCAAAATAAAAAAAAACAAAAAGAACTAGGGATGTAGCCCAACAATAGAGTGTTCCTGGTTTCAACCCCCAGTACAAAAAATATAACATGTACCTTATTTCCAGGTTTCCATTGGTGCATTATAATTATAAATAAGAAGTGTGATTCATTGTTACACATTAGTATATGCATACCATATGACAATGTAATTTGTTCAATATCTTGATTCTAATTCACATTTGAATGACATAGTGAAAGTGAAAATTGTACATATGATTAGATTATGGCCATTATTTATCTTGCTTTTCAATATGATTGTAGAAAAATGTACAGCATTAACAAGATTTTTGATTTTCTACATTGAAGTGCACTGGTTGCTGAGTGAAAAAGTGCTTGCACAAAATTTTGAAATAAAATACAAGATTAAAAACATGATAGTGATAATAATAATTTTAGTTATCTTAAGTGAATTTCTTAACTATCATATCACAAGATTATATTCAGCATTTCGAATAGTCCAAATCCATAATTTCAGCACCAAAATAGTGATTTTTAGTGGTGGGATATCAGAATTTCTTAAGAAGGTTAAACTGGTGTGCAAGTAGCTCTATCACCAAGATATTTATTCTTATGTAATACTTTATGATTTTCATCACTAATTAGAGAAATAAATGGACATGGTAAAATAATTCCAAGTGCTAAAACTATTTCTATTCTAAAGATAGAAAGTATTTTCAGAAAAGAATAAATTATTCCACATATTTCTATTGTCCATGTTAAAACATGTAGCTTTCTCTGGACAGAAATTTCTACCTAAAATCAGTTTTATGTTCAATAACATCTTCCGAAGTATCCAAAATTAATTGATGCTATTTTTATAGGGAGATTGTATTTTCCAAGTTAGCAGAAATGAAGAATAAAATGTGTGAATCAAACCTGGTTTTTTCACATCATGAGTTCATAGAAATATAACTGGATGGTGAATTGAAGTAAAGAGAAAACATTGTTTGAAGCCTAAGGCATCCAGCCAAGGGAAATATATTTATCACAGGACCATCTAGACACCCATGATGTTTAAAAGACATACATAGCAGCATCTTAGCACACCTGAAACCTATTTATGGCACACCTGTTAGGAAGCTCTGATGTGGATATTAAGCACATAAGTTCTAGAATTAGAAAGATGTGAGTTTGACACTCTTGACTTTTTTTAATATTTATTTATTTGCTTTAGTTGTACACAATGCAATGCATTTATGTTTACGTGGTGCTGAGGATCGAACCTGGGCCGCGCACGTGCAAGTCGAGCGCTCTGCCGCTGAGCCACAACCCCAGCCCCCAGAGACCCTTGACTTTTAACCTAAGAATAATGGAGATAGCTTTTGAAATTTAAGCATATGAGCAATAAAATCTGAATTGTGCTTAAGAACTAAAAAATCTCATGGACACAGTGTCAAATATAAATTACTGAATTTAAGATGACTTATCTATCTAATGATTAGTTTTCTCATCTATTGAATGAGATAATAATAATATTAAGAGATAATGCATTTATGTATTCATTCATGCAACAAATAAGGATTAAGGAACAAAACACTGTGCTAGGCACTGAGAATAAATTAGCAACAACAGAGACATGAACTCTGGCTTAATGAGACCTAATTTTATCAGGGAAAATAGATATTAAATAAGTAATTACATATTTAATGAGTACTAAAAATTGCACATTGAATTTACTCCAGTTGCTGTGTGTTGGGAATGAGACTTCCTGCATGAATAATATATTTATTCATTCTCAGAATTCACAAGATATTTGAGCTTTGTAAATTTGTGTCTTTTCCAGTAGCCCCAGATCATGAAGCTTCTTGTATTTCATGATGAAATCTTTGGATTTTATCCTAAGAATAATAAAGAAAAACTTTTGAAGTTTAAGAAGAGGTGTAGTAAGAACTGAATTTTGTTTAAGTACAAAAAAATCATATGGACATAGTATGTAAGATAAATTAGACCAAAACAAGGAGGTTTAGTAATTAAGGTGATGGAGAATAAGATGAGCAATGCCTTGACCAGGAAGAACAGTGGCATCCCAGGGTAAAATGAACAAACATATTTGAAGAAAAGATGATAAGAATGATAATGGTGGTGAGCATGTGAAATAAGATATTGTTTCCAAGCATCACATTCTTTGAGAAATAATATTCACAATAAAAATGAATAGTTTTTCTACCTAAATGTTCAATATACACCACCTGGAATAGGTTCACTAATCATTCTTCGTTGAAATGCTACATATGTATTTAAATTTATTTCCCCAGTGTTTGATAAACTGTTGATTCTGGTAAATCATGGTGTATGAGAATTATCTGCCTCTTTATGCCTTAGGTATAATAATTCTATATATTTTCATAGAGTTGTTATTGAATCTAAGAGCATCTGAAATTTGAACAAGATTTTAGTTGATCATACTATAGTAAAAATACAATGATAATAATAAAAATGAACACTGAAAATCCCTCAGTCAAAACCAAAGCATATAACATGAAAGATAAATTTAGGTAATCTTCCTCTATGCTGTTCACCTACTTTCATTTTGATGTAACCTTATTATAAATTTTGTTTATAATTTTCTTCACTGTTAAAAGTGTTTTATCAGTCATATATAAGCATTAAAATATAGTCTTATTTATTGTAATATAGTTCAAATATTATACAAAATATATGTGGTAAAAATTCAAAAGTTATTAGTATATTCACAGAGTTGAACAACTACAATCTCAATCTAATACTCTAATATTTTGGTTACCATAAATATTAGCACTCACTTGCCATTCCTACAGACCCATCTCCTACACCCAGTCCAAAGCCACCACTGAGATATTTTATATGCTTATAAATATACCTATTTTGATAGTTTTACATAAGTTGACTCATATAATATGCAAAAATTTATGAATGTATTCATTTACATAGAATAATTTTGGAAGGTTAATACAGGGAGAGAAAAGATGGAAAAGATTAGAGGAAGGGTGCCCTTCCCAACAGTTCATTAGCTCAAGATTTAAAATGTGGACTGTTCTTCAGTGAGGTGAGTGACTAAGGAAAATCACTGAAATTCAACATTGGGCAGTAAATAAAACCACAGAAACAAAGAAAGTTGGAAACTTTGGACATAAGAAATAATAGAGTCATGCCAACTTGGCTGGTAGTGGTGGCAGCTGCAGCAGCAGCTGTGGTTCTGCCAGTCCACTGCTGAGTGGAGGGGGAGTACAGGCAGACAGAGAGGAAAGAGAAGTGAATAAAATTGGGTTGGGGGAAACCTATGATCTTAGCAGACCCAGAGATAGTGGGGAAAATTGTAGAGTGAAAAGCAACCAAAACTGCTTGACATACAGGCAGTTAGTCCAGCAGGAGCCAGAGTTGCTGGAAGCAAAAAAAAACATATGTAAGTGGCTGTGCAGTATTAAGCAAAGATGGGAGATATGGAACTCATAAAGGAAATTGCCATCCTGACTCAGCAGTCGCCTGTTGAGGGGTCAGAGTGTGCCTGGAGCAACATGATTGAAACAGGCACACAGCAAATTTTGCCTATGGCAACACAGGCCCAGGTTATAGAGTAGAGAAAGAGATCTCTTTGTTTGTGATATTCCATATGAACTACTGGGAGGAGGCCAATATTCATCCAGACAGGAGAATCTGCACTCAAGGTCTGATCTTGAGTAATTCACATCTACAGTGGTGCATGTGAGACTTCTGGAGGATTAGCCTCCTCAACCTAAAAGTGGAATTTCTGTAAGACTCCCGAGATCCAGATGTCCAGCAGAGATCTGCGTTTCCCAAGCAACCCAGGGTGGGGATGAAATCTCAAGTACCCCAAAACCCAGTTCCAAAGGTCAGCCAAGACTAAATCCCAACAGCTGAAACTTTGAATTTAGAACCATGCAACAGCCCCCTATGGGAGTACATCATTTGTCAGCACACTCCTATCTATCCTGTCCTATACTGAGAAATTGGATGCTGAGAGCTACTACAACCAGCTTTAGCTCCTGGGCTCAATGGCTGGAACCTTGGTGAATAATACAAAAATATTGGACTTAACAACACTCTACCATTGACCCAAGGGATACAGAGTTAAAAATAAATACAAAGAATGGCTAAATAGCATAAGCAATGAAAATACATCTTTGCCAACAGTTTTGGCCACTTCAATGGAATAAACAGCCCTTTTTAATTCCTTATTAAGAATTTATATCTTAGGGACCGGGGTTGTGGCTCAATAGTAGATTGCTTGCCTAACACATGTGACACACTAGGTTCAATCCTTAGCACCACGTAAACATATATAAACCAAATAAAAGTGTTGTTTCCATCTACAACTAAAAATATTTCAGAAAGAATTTATATTCTAATCACCCCATTCTTACTCTTTTTAAATTTAAATTTTAAAGTTTTAAAGATTGTGAAGTTTTATTTCCTTTTAGTTTTTAAAATTTACTATTGTGTGATTGTGTGTGTGTGTATGTGTGTGTGTGCATGCATGTGTGTGCACACACACATGCAGCAGTGTTTTCACTCTGTAGATAGGTTCAGAAATATATGTATATATATACATATATATATATATTTATATAATTTTACTTTCATTTAATTACTTTTTTCTTCACTTGTTTATTATGAAGCATTTGTTTGATTTTGGTGGGGGTTATTTTATGTTGATTTGACTTGTTTTGATTTTGCTTGTTTATTTGTTCATACTTTGGCATTGTCCCTCTTGCTACACCTTCTACACTTTAGAAGAAATACACAAATAGAAGAAATTTCCTGCTCCTCTTCCTCTCTTTAATTATTTTATTTTATTATTATTTTTTCTTCTCTTTCTTTATAGCTATCATTGGCTACCATCTCCTGCATACCCTCTGTTCACTATTTAACTATTTCAAAATTTCTCTTGATTTACTGCCCTATTTTTTCTTCACATAAGAAACTGTAATTCACTATCTCATAGCATTAAAAATTATGTAATTTCTACAATGTTCATGTTGCCATGATTATTAATAGGGTGGATGATGTGTACGACTTCTGTTTAATGTCTGATCTAGTCCATAGTTGCTTATTGTTGGAGCTGATATTAAATTCTGACCCCACTTTTCCTATGTAGTTGGTAATTAGTGTCATAGATGTCAAAAAATACAACAAGCATTTATCTTATGGCTGTCCATAAGTTACTAACATTATTGATATATGTGGGTCCCCCTTTTTCTATGAGGGGTTAGGAAGTGATTGGGACAACTCAATTTCACAGAGTAGAGATACTGCTATTGAACAATGCTCCCAAGTTAGCTAAGTAACAGCAAATCTCACTCCACACAAAAACTAGCCTCCCTGGAGCCTCAGCAGGACTTCAACACAGAATAGAGGCAACAAAAACCCAAACTGGGACCAGGCCACAAGTAGGAACAACTAGAAGGGGACCAGAGACATATACACGTACATCAAAAAATATAAATCACTAATAAAAAATAACTACACATGAAAGGACATGGGTATGAGTATAAAACAGGAAGGACTCATCTCAACTGATGTGTAAGTCTGACAAAATGAGGAAAGAAACAAAAATCTCTCCAAAAAATTCACAATCCCTTATTGAAAGAACCCACAGATATGGAAGAAAATTTAATTCCAGGGAAAGAACATAGAAACGTATTATTAAAATATTTAATGAACTAAATGAAGAAGATCTAAGAAATAAATTAAGAGAGCAAATAGAGGAGGATAAAGACCATTTTGATAAATAGAAATATTAAAAAATATTCATCAGAATTCCTGGATATAAAATACACAATGAATCAAACAAAAAAATTCACTTGAAAGCATTACCAACAGAATAGATTGCATAGAAAATAAAACTTTAATCATTGATGACAGAATATCACACCTTGAAGACAGGGTATATAAACTTGAATACTCACTATGTAGTAAAGGGGAAAAATATATCATGATCAGAACATACAAGAACTCTGGGACAACATGAAGAGACCAAACCTGAGTGTCATTGGGATAGAATTGTACATGGAAGAGATACAGGATAATGGCTTTAAGAAGCTTTGCAGTAAAATAATAGAAAAATTTCCTAAGACATCCACATACAAGATGCACATAGACTCCAAATAGATAAGAAGATAAATTCTTTAAGACATATCATAATCAATATACCTAAAATAGAAAATAAGGAAGGAATATTAAAAACTGAGGAAAACTGCCATGTCACATTTAGAGGCAGTTTAGAGGCAAACCAATAAAGCTCAGATATGATTTTCAAATTCAGACCCTAAAATCAAGGAGGGCCTTTAATAAGATATACCAAGCTCAAAGAGAAAAGAATTTCCAGTCAACAATACTGTAGCCAGAAAAGCTCTATTTCAGAATCAATAAAAAATAAAAACTTTCCATGTAACAATAAACTAAAATAATACATGACCAGTAGCTTGTACTACAAAGAATACTTAATGATATACTGCACACTAAAGAACTCAAAAGCAAACTACAAAGTTCCAAAGAGATGAAGCTCACTAGAAGAATAAAAAACTAAATGAAAATAAAGACTGAAATAAACACAGAAAATAAACCAAAATGGTAAGAAATAATGAATATCGATCCATAATGACACCAAATGCAAATGATCTCAACTATTAAAAGACATAGATTGGCAAAATGGAATAAATAAACAAGATTCCACTCTACACTGTTATCAAGAGACTCATCTCATAGGCAAAAGCACTGTAGACTGAAGGTAAAAGTTGGAAACAAATATTCCATGCACTTAGAATCTGAAAACAGACAAAAGCAGCTATTCCTAGATCTGACAAAGACTATTTAAAGAATAAATTCATCAGACTAGACAAAGAGGGCCTCTACATATAGGAAAGGGAAAAGCTCAACAAAAGATTTAATGATAACAAATATTTTGCCCAAATTTTCAGCACACCTAATTACATTACAAAATACATCCTGACATTGTATCCCACATAGACCCCAATACATAATACTGGATGATTAAAAAAAAACTCATCACTGATAGGTCATCCAAACATCAAATCAATAGATGTTTCTTACTTAATAATACTATAAACCAAATGAACTTAACAGACATCTACATAATATTTCACCACAAAACAGTTGAATTTAATTTCTTTGTGGCAGCTCATAAAACTTTTTCCAAAATGGACGAAATTCTAAGTCACAATGTAATTCCTAGAATATACCAAAAAAGTGATAGAATTCCTTGCACCCATATCAGATTGTTATGGAATAAACCTGAAAATCAAACAAAAAATAGAAAACACATAAATACATGGATATTGAATAATACTCTAAAATGATGAATGGATCATAAGAGAAATAGAGAAGAAATTAAGAAATCAGAAACAAATGAGAACAAAATCTCTTGGTAGCTCTAAGGGAAAATTAATAACATTGAATGTCTACATTAAAAAAATCAAGGGATATCAAATAAATAAGCTTATTCTCTAAATTAGGACCTTAGAGAAGGAAGAACAAACTAATTCCAAAATCAATAGAAAACAGGAAGTTATGGGCCTGGGGTTGTGGCTCAGTGATAGAGTCCTTACCTAGCATGTGTGAGGCACTGTGTTTGAGCCTCAGAACCACATAAAAATAAATAAAATAAAGGTATTGTGTCCATCTACAACTAAGAATATTTAAAATAAATCCAGAAAGTTATTAAAATCAGAGACAAAAATTAATGGAACTGGAAATTAAAAAAAATAAAGAATCAATAAAATAAAGAGGTGCTTCATTGAAAAGATAAGTAAAATTTATAAAACCCTAAGTAAACTAACCAAAAAGAAGAGAAGACCCAAATAAATAAAATTAGAGTTGAAAAAGGAGATAGCACACAGACATTTCTAAAATGAGAGAATCATTCTAAACTCTTTTGAAAATTTTATAATACAATATATTGGAGAATCTAAAATGCTTAAAAATTTCTGGAATATATGATGCATCAAACATAGACAGACAAATAGCAAGTAATGAAAAATAAAAACCGCAATTAAAAGCCTTCCATCAAACAAAACCTTAGAACCTTAGGGTTTCTTAGATGAGTTCCACCAGATCTTTAGAGAAAAACTAACACTAATATTCCTTAAATTATCCCATAAAATCAAAAGTCAGGGAAAGTCAGTTAGGGTTTCTTAGATGAGTTCCACCAGATCTTTAGAGAGAAACTAACACTAATATTCCTTAAATTATCCCATAAAATCAAAAGTCAGGGAAAACTCACAAATACATTCTGTGAAGCCACTATCACCCTGATACCATGAACAGACAAAATCACATCAATGAAAGAAAAGTACATACCAATATAACTGATGAACATAGATGCAAAAATTCACAATAAGATACTAAAAAACAGCATTCAGAAACACACCAAGAAGATAATACACTATAATCAAATGGGTTTCATCCTAGGGATTCAAGGTTGGTTCAACATATGCAAATCAATAAATGTAATTCACCACATAAATAGAATTAATGGCAAGAATCATATGATTATTTCAATAGATGCAGAAAAGGCCTTGGATAAAATTCAACATCCTATTCAATATATTTCTTGACACTCTAATGAGGCAATCAGGCGAGAGAACAAATTAAATGGATATACATAGGAAAAGAAGAAATCAAAATATCTCTGTTTACTGATGACATGATCCTATATCTAGAAGATACAAAAATCTTCCCCAGAATATTTCTAAATCTGATAAATAAATTCAGCAACATACCAGTATAGAAGTTCAACATTAATAAATCAATAGCTTTCCTATACTCCAACAGTGATTCTTCTGAGAGAGAAATCAGGAAAAGTATCCAATTCACAATAAACTTAAAAAATAACAGAAAAGGAAAATAAAATTTCTGGAGTTAATCTAACCAAGGAGGTGAAAGGTCTCTACAATGGAAATTATACAGAAGAAAGAAATTGAAGAATAATTTAGGAAATGGAAAGGATTCACATGTCCTTGGATAGGCAGAATTAATATTGTAAAAATGGCCATACTACCAAAAATACTATAAAGTTTTAGTGCAATCCCCATCAAAATACAAATGGCATTATTCACAAAACTAGAAAAATTAGTACAAAGTTCATTTGAAAGGATGAGAAACCCAGCATAGTCAAAGTAATGCTAAGCAAGAAGAGCAATGCTGGGGGCATCACCATACCTGTTCTCAATATATACCACAGAGGTATACTAACAAAAACAGAATGGTATTGGCATCCAAATGGAGACCAGTGGGATAGAATATGAGACACAGGAAACACACAATTACAGTCATCTCACACTTGACATAGGTGCAAATATATATATATATGCAATATATATATATATATATATATATATATATATATATAGAGAGAGAGAGAGAGAGAGAGAGAGAGAGGAGAATACATAACCTTTTTAAACAAATGATGCTGGCAAAACTAATATTCATATATAGAAGCATGAAATTAGATCCTTACCTCTCACTCTACTGGAAAGTCAAGTCAAAGTGGATCAAAGCCTTAGAAATTGGACCAGAAGCCGGGAGCGGTGGCGCACGCCTGTAATCCCAGCACTTTGGGAGGCTGAGGCAGGAGGATCGCGAGTTCAAAGCCAGCCTCAGCAATGGCGAGGCACTTAGCAACTCAGTGAGACCCTGTCTCTAATAAAATACAAAAAAGGGCTGGGGATGTGGCCCAGTGGTCGAGTGCCCCTGAGTTCAATCCCCGGTACCACAAAAAAAAAAAAAAAAAAAAAAAAAAAAAAAAAAAAAAAAGAAAAGAAAAGAAATTGGACCAGAAATTTGCAAGTGCTAGGAAAAAAAACTTAGGGTCGACCCTCCAACATACTGGTGCAGGAACCAAATTCTTTTAAAAGACTCTTAAGAGCTCAAGAAATAAAACCAAGATCAATAAGTGGAATTACATCAAATTAAAAAGATTCTGTACAGCAAATGAAATGATCAAAGAGTGTGAAGAGAGGACTGGGGTTCAGGGGCAGAGCACTCGCTTAGCATGTGGGTGGCCCGGGTTCGATCCTCAGCACCACGTAAAAATAAAGGCATTGTGTACAATTAAAACAAATAAATAAATATTTAAAAAAAGAGTGTGAAGAGAGAACCTACAGAATGGGAGAAAATGTTTGCCAGGTACTCCTCTGAGAGGGGATTAGTATCCAGACTATATATAGAACTCAAAAAAGCTTATCACCAAAACAAAACAAAACAAATAACCCAGTCATTAAATGAGATGAAGAACTAAACATTTCTCAAAAGAAGCAGCACAAATGGCCGACAAAGTTATAAAATAAATGTTCAACATCCGTAACAATCAGGGAAATGCAAATCAAAACTACACTAAGATTTCATTTCACTCCAGTAAGAATTATCAAGGGTATAAACAGTAGTAAATGCTGGGAAGGATTTGAAGGAAAGGTACACTTATACTTTGTTGGTGGGTCTTCAATTTGCACAATCATGTTAGAAATCACTCTGGAGGTTCCTCAAAACACTGTGAATAAAAATACTGTATTACAGACATATTCCATTCTTTGGTATTTATCCAAGAGAGCTAAAATCAACATACTATAGAGATACTCCCACATCAATGTTTATAACAGAACAATTCACAATAACCAAATTATGAAATCAGCCCATTGATAGATGAAAGGATAGAAACTTGTGGTATATATACACAATGGAGTTTTACTCAGATGTAAATATAATTATGATATTTGCTTATCATATTATGATATTAGTTGATAAATGGATGTAATTGAAAAAACATCATGCTAAGTAAAGTCAGAAAGTGACTTTACTTTTCTGTTATTGAGTTGCAATAGATTATATACATTTTGGATACAAATATCTTATACTATTTATGACTTGCAAATGTTTTCTCACATTAGTATGCAGTTTTTAAGTCCTTTGGGTATAGACTGATGAGTGGAACAGATGGGTCAAATGGTGGTTCCATTCCAAGTTTTCTAAGGAATCTCAATACTGCTTTCCAGATTGGTTGCACAAATTTGCAATCCCACCAGCAATATATGAGTGTTCATTTTCCCCCACATCTTCACCAACACTTACTGATGCTTGTATTATTGATAACTGCCATTCTGAGTGAGATGAAGTCTTAGAGTAGTTTTGATTTGCATTTCTCTAATTACTAGAGATCTGAACAATTTTTCATATATTTCTTGATTGATTGTATAACTTCTGAGAAGTGTCTATTCAGATCCTTAGCCCATTTATTGATTGGATTGTTTGTTTGTTTGTTTTTGGTTTTTAAGTTTTAGAGTTCTTTACATATCCTGGAGATTAGTGCTTTATCTGACATGCATATGGCAAAAATTAGTTCCCAAATATAGACTCTCTCTTCACCTCATTGATTATTTATTTTTCTGAGAAGAAGCTTTTTAGATTGGATCCATCCCATTTATTGATTCTTGATTTTAATTCTTGTGCTTTTGGAGTCTCGTTAAGGAAGTCAGGGCCTAATCTGACATGATGAAGATTTAGGCCTACTTTTACTTCTATTAGGTGCTGGGTCTCTGGTCTAATTCCTAGGTCCTTGATCCACTTTGACTTGAGTTATTTGCATGGTGAGAGATACGGGTTTAGTTTCATTTTGCTTCGTATGTATTTCCAGTTCTCCCAGCACTATTTGTTGAAGAGGCTATCTTTTCTCAATGTATGTTTTTGGCGCCTTTTTCTAGTATGAGATAATTGTATTTATGTGGGTTTGTCTCTGTGTCTTCATTCTGTACCACTAATCTAGATGCTTATTTTGGCTAATACCATGCCATTTTTGTTACTATATCTTTGTAGAATAGTTTAAGGTCTGGTATTGTGATGCCTCCTGTTTCACTCTTTTTGCTAAGGATTGCTTTGGCTATTCTTGGTCTCTTATTTTTCCAAATGTATTTCACGATTGCTTTTACTATTTCTATAAGGAATGATGTTGGAATTTTAATTGGAATTGCATTGAATCTGAATAGCACTTAGGGTAGTATGGCCATTTTGACAATACTAATTCTGCCTATCCAAGAACATGGGAGATCTTTTAGTCTTCTAAGGTATTCTTCAATTTCTTTTTTTAGTATTCTGTAGATTTCATTATGGAGGCCTTCCACCTGTTTTCTTAAGTTGAATCCCAGGTATTTTTTGAGGCTATTGTGAATGGGTAGTTTTCCTAATTTCTCTTTTAGATGATTCATCACTCATGTATAGAAATGCATTTGATTTATGAGTATTGATTTTGCATTCTACTGCTTTGCTGAATTAATTTATTAATTCTAGAAGCCTTCTGGTTGAATTTTTTGGATCCTCTAAGTATAGAATCATGTCATTGGTAAATAATGATAGTTTGAATTATTCTTTTTCTATTCATATCCCTTTAATTTCCTTCATCTGTGTAATTGCTCTGGCTAAAGTTTCAAGGACTGTGTTGAATAGAAGTGGTAAAAGAGGGCATCACTGTCTCAAGAACTTTTTCTGTATCTATTGAGATGATTGAGAGATTTTTTTTTCACCCTATTTATGTGATATTATTGATTTACTATGTTGACCTTCCCTTGTTTTCCTGAAATTAAACTGACCTTATTGTGGTGTATGATTTTTAGATGTGCTGTTCCATTTGCTAGCAATTTGTTGAGGATTTTTGCATTTGTGTTCATTGTGGATATTGATCTATAGTTTTTTTTTTTTTTTTTTTTAGTTGTTCTTGTTCTTGTATTATTGTTTGTTTTTGGTAATAGGGTAAAGCAGATATAATAGAAAGAATTTGGAAAGGTCCACTCAATTTCAATTCTGTGGAATAGTTTGAGGAGCATCAATTCTTTTCTTCAAAGGTTGGTAAAATTCATACATGAAGTTTTCTGATCCTAGGCTTTTATTGTTGGGAAATTTTATTACTGACCCAATCTCTCTACTTGCTATTGGTAGATTCAGGATTTTTATATACTCATTTCAATTTTAGTAGATCATATGTACCCAGAAATTTGTCTATTTCTTCTAGGTTATCCAACTTTATCATATAGATTTTCAAAAAAATTTAATGATTCTTTCAATCTCTGTGGTATCAGTTCTAATGAGTCCTTTTTCAATTTGATTTCAGTTACTTGGTTCTTCTCTTTCCTTTCATTAGATTAACTAAGGACTTGTAAATTTTATCTATCTTTTCAAAGAGCTAACTTTTGTTTCATTTATCCTTTCTTTTTAATTTTTTTTAGTTGTAGACAGTCATAATACCTTTATTTTATTTATTTTATGTGGGTGCTGAGGGTCGAATCCAGTGCCTCAAACGTGCTAGTCAATTGCTCTATCACTGAGCTACAATACTTTCTATTATCCTATTTCTGCTCTGATATTTATTATTTCTTTCTTTTTACTAATTTTGGGTTTGTTTTAATCTGTTAAGACTTTGAGATGCATATTAGTTCATATTTTTGAAGTCATCCTTTTTTGATGTACGTATTTATTATTATAAACTTCCCTCTTTTTTGTTGTATCCCACAGATTTTAGCATGTTGTGTTGCCATTTTCTGTATTCCAATGACTTCTTAAATTTTCCTTTTGACTTCTTCAATGATCCTCTGTTCATTCAAAAGGTGTTATTTAATATTCTTTTTTTGTATAATTTCTAAAATTGTTCTTGTTTTTTATCTTTAGCTTCATTCCAGTGTGATAAGAAAAGACACATGATATAAACTCAGTTGAAAAATAATACTTCTTTTGTGGCCTACTCTTGAGAACATGCCATGTGCTGATGAAAACAATGTATATTCTGCAGCTATTTGAGTAAATATTTTGTAAATGTACTTTAATGCCATTTTTAAAATAATGTAGTTTAATTTGGTATTTTGCTGTTGTTGGTGTTGGTGTTGACTTTTTTTTTTAATCTGCATAACATCCCTTAGAACAATAATGTATTGAAATTCACACTTTTTTTTTTTATTGGAGCCCATCTCTAACTTTGATTCTAATATTTTTTTTTTTTTATAAAATTGTCTGCTCTAAAACCAGGTGCATGTAATTATGTTTGTTCTATCTTAATGATTGTTCCCTCGATCATTACATTCTTTCTTTTTCTCTTCAGCTTTTTAAATCTATTTTGTCAGATATAAGTATAGTTACGTCTAATGGCTTTCAGCTTCCATTTAATTTTTTTTAAATTTTTATTCTAATTTGCTATACATGACAGCAGAATGCTTTACAATTCATATTACACATATAGAGCACAATTTTCACAGCTCTGGTTGTATACAAAGTATAAGGCAGGTTTCTTTACTGATGAGATGAGTATCTGGTGGGCAGCATATTTTGGGATATGTATTTTAATTCATTCAGCCATTCTATGTCTTTTAATTGGAAAATTAAGACCATTTACATTCAGAGTTATTACTAAAATACAAGATATAGGCTTTTGCCTGTCAGTTTGTTGATTTTCTTACAGTTACTTTAAATAATATTTGGTCATTTCTTCCTCTCTTATCCATCATTGTGGTTTTCTGGTTTACAACATTTATATTATTTTATTTTTTATTTCTTATTTCTGTGTCTACTCTTCTAGTAGGATTTATATTTTCACAGGCTATCATGATGGTGGTTTACTTTCTTCCATTTCTGGTTGTAGGACTTATGTAAGCATATTTTGTAATTCTGTTCTTTTGTCCATACATTCCTTTAGTTTTTGCTTATCTTGGAAGATCTGCATTTCTCTTTTAATTCTGATGGATAGCCATGCTGGAAATAGTAACCCTGATTGTCAGTTATTTTCTTTTAACATGTGAATTATATCACTCAATGTTCTCTAGGTGTTTAGCTTTTCTGCAGGGAAATCTGGTTCTAATCTATTAGGGTTGAACTTAAATGTGATATGGTGGCTTTTCTCATAAAGATTTTAAAGTTCTTTCTTTTTATGTATTTTGACTGACTATAATGCTATGGTGAGGATCTTTTCTGTTGATGTCTCTAGCAGAATGCCCAAGGAATTATGTCTTTACAAGTAATTATTAGTTTTCCTGTTATTCCTGTTATAATTTTATTGAATGCATCTTATATTTCCTTTATTTCTTTCCATTCAGGTATGCCAGTGATACAGAAGGTGATTTTTTTTGTACTGGAAATTGAACCCAGGGGCACATTACTTTTTAGGTACATCTCCAGACCTTTCTATTTTGATACCGGGTTTCATTAAGATGCTTATAACCTCCCTAAATTGCTGAGGCTGGACTCAAACTTGTGATACTCCTGTCTCAGTCTCTCAAGCCACTGGGGTCAGAGGTATGTGCCACCATGCCTGGAAGAAGTTGATCTTTATGGTGTCCTAAAGATCCTGAATGTTTTCTTCATTATTTCTTATTTTCTTCACTTGCAATTGAATGTGATATTTCAAAAGACCTTTATGAATGTCTGATATTTTCTGCTACTTGATTTAGTCCATCATGTAGGCTTTCAATTGGATTCCATCTAAATTTTTGAGCACTTCATTTTCAAGAATGTTGAAAGGTTCCTTTTCAAAATTTCTATTTACCATATTTCTTATTCATATTCTATGTCATCTTCCTAATTTGATTTAGCAGTTTATTCACATTCTCATTGAAGTTTTTTAAAAATATTCTTTATAACACTTTTTTTAAAATTTGTATTTGTTTTTCTTAGTTATACTTGACAGTAGAATGTATTTTGATATATCATACATACACGGAGTATAATTCCCGTTCTTGTGGTTGTACATGAAGTGGATTTACACTGGTCATGTGTTCATATATGAACAGAGGAGTGTAATGTCTGATTCATTCTACTGCCTTTTCTATTCTTATTCTCCCTCCCTTTCCTTCATTCCCATTTGTTTAATCCAAAGTACTTTTATTTCAGACATTTCATCCATTTTGACACCTTTGGAATCTGTTTCCAAGATGTATCATATTTAACAAATATTTTATTACCTACATCTTTCCTATTTCTTGTCCAATGTTGAGATTTGTGTACCTGTTGTATGAAATACTTTTATTGAATGGTCTTCTTAGTAAGGAGTTTTCTCTTGAAGATTTGTTGAGGTGTTAGTTTGTTATGCCATTTTGGTTTTATTTTCAGCTAGACACAATAGTCTCTCTGTAACTTCTTTGACTATGATTAATAAGTTTGGCATAGTGCATACCATGTCAAATTTTAGTGACCAAATATCTCCCTGGGTCATACAAGAGTGGTGACACTCCAGCAGTTTATGCAAGTGTGGTATAGACAGCAGACTTTATGGGCTACACATGTGTGATTATTCCTAAAATGGGAGTGATGGACCACATTTGGGGATGTTGGTTTCCACAGGCATTATTTATATTGGCCCTATTATTTGATAGGCTCTCTGATACTGGCTGCTCCATTCATGTTGAGGAATTTGGAGCACATGTCCTTTGATTAGACTTAGTGTGGTTCCAGGTGCTTAACAG
The DNA here is from genome assembly GCA_025594165.1 of Tamias sibiricus. Taxonomy (NCBI): domain Eukaryota; kingdom Metazoa; phylum Chordata; class Mammalia; order Rodentia; family Sciuridae; genus Tamias; species Tamias sibiricus. Next base: position 58,928,099 of record CM046667.1, read on the forward strand.
GAAGAGGTGGGACAGGAATCCCAACACCCTCTCTGTGGCATTAACACATGGTCTTGTCAGCATTACAAAATATTTTAAGGTTTAGGGGTGACCTATGCAGGTGTGGTGGCACCATAGGTGTGGTGGTAGTAAATTTCTGTCATTTCTTCTTGCTGCTGTTCTGAGCATGCCTATACAGGAGTAGGACCTCAGAACCTCCAGCTGTGCATCTTGCTTGCAGAAGTGAGCAAAAGTACAGCATGATATCACCAAATGGAATTTACCTCAGGAATACAAAGTTGGTTTAACACCTAACAACCACTTAATCTAATACATAATGTCAATAGAGTAAAAAACAATTTACATAATTATCTCAGTAGATGCATAAAAAGCATTGAGAAAAAGTTCATCACTCCTTCATGATAAAAAACCTAAATAACTAGAATTTGAAGAAAATATCAATCTGATAAAGGTCCCTAAGAAAAACTTGCAATTAAAATTGTATTTTATGGTGAAAAACTGGATACTTTCTCCCTAACATGAATTATAAGAATAGAATGCTACTTTTACTACTTCCATTTAAAATTGTACTGGGATTTCCATGCAGGTGATTAAGCAAGACAAATAAATGAAAGGCAAAGATGGACAAAATGGCTGTATAGAGACACCAAGCACTAACCTGCTCCTACAGAAAGAAGCAAAACAGTAGTAGATATACAGTTTCATGTTGAGGTAAGAAGCCACAGTAGGACATTGGAATTAAATAATATAAAACTGGATACCACATAAAATCCAGAGACCTGGTACAGCAGCATAGCCAGGAAAAAAAATATCTCAGCATATGCCACCATGTCTCCATAGCTGGGGGTAGGAAATTCTCTCCTCTGTAGAGGTAAAAGTGAATGAGAAAGTCTGGCAAACCCTATCAGGATATAAACTGGCAATGCTAGTTATTGAACATTTTTACAACAATATCTGACAATGTAAATGAATCAGAAACCTGATATTTTCGTGGTAGACTGATATTGGGATTATAACTCACTTAATTTCCCAGTGAACTTCCCATGGTGCTGTTGCTACCAGTAATCGTGAGGAAGCACATAGTATTTGAATTTCATCTCCTCTGGGGTCAGAAATTTCATCTCTAGGGCCCTACAGATATTCCCTTTCACTGCCTCAGTAGGTAGCTGCCTCATAAACCAAGCTTGGCTCAGTACAGTGACTCTGACACAAATTTGCCTGAAAATGGAACACTGTGGGAGAACAGATGCTATGACATTGAAGGGAAAGGAGGGCACAGCCCTCCTTTTCCCAAGATCTAGGGGCCTTCCCTCCAGGACCAGTAGCATTGCCCATTGTTTGTGGTTTCACATACATGGCAGGACTGAAGGTAGTTGCCCAGAGGGTTCCATTTCCCTGGGCTGCACACAGGACCGACCATGTCACTAAAATGATGGAGAAATAACTCTGATTCAATTGCTTCTCATTCCACAGAGGTATGATGGGGTGATCTCAAAAAATGTCCCCTTCATTCTGACTGTTAGCCTGCCTCTGGGGTTAACAGCATAAGATCTGGTGAACAACTTCCCATTGACAACTATGCTCTCCTCTCACTCAATCCTGCAAGTAAGATGGTGATCCAGACATAAACTAAGAAAGACTCTTCAGAACTAAAAAAATACTATTAATCAAATGGACCTAACGGACATCTATAGAATATTTCATCCACTGGCAAATTCACTTTCTTTTAAGTGGCACATTGAAATTTCTCTAATATAGATCGTATTTTAGAACACATAGCAAGTCTTATCAAATAGAAAAATAGGGATAATTTATTACATCCTATCAGATTATAATGGAATGAAGATAGAAATCAATAACAAGGTAAAACAGAAACTACATTAACACCTTGTGATTAAATAATACGTTTTTGAATGAGAAACTGATAATAGAAATCAGGATAGAAACAAAAAAAATTATCAGAAACAATTCAGAATAGAGACACAACATACCAAAATCTCTGGGATAGTGTAATGGGAATTTCTAAGGGGAAAATCTAGAGCACTGAGTTACTATATTAATAAAAAAGAAAAAGAAAACCATCAAATAAATAATTTAATGTATACCTCAAGGCCTTAGAAAAAGAACTAATTCCATTCTCTGTTTCAAAAATATCAGTAACTTCAGGCAGGGTCGATGAACTATTTTTTCCTAATGGACAGCCTTTACACATGGAACAATCTCCTGTATTACTGTGTTAAAGCTGAAGGTGAAGATCCATTTTTCCCAGATTAACATCTCTGCTCTACAGTTAGGCACTACTTTGGGGACCTGTAAGCTCATGGTCTTCTCAGTTTTCCACTCTCTCTGAATAAAGACCATTGATGAGCAAGGTAATGTGGGAGGGTTGATTGGGATCCCAATATTCTCAGCCTGCTGTACTTGGGTTAAACTTTCATCTTATTAATGTAGGCTGGTGAGTTAAGAGATCTCACCCTCCCAACCATGATGTCCAGTAAACAGTTTCCATGACACAAGGCTGGGGGCTGGAAAATGCCAATTATGACCTTCCCCACTCAGGGTGAAACTCCAAGTTCAGACTGGGAACTTGGAAGAGATGGGACTCCCACCTTCTTGTAAACACACCTCAGAGTAGAATGCTCAAGGTATTTGTTCTATAAAATAGGACTGGGAGGGGAAGTTTAGTGGTTGAGAAAAGGATAGGATGTGTCTCAAATACCAGAGTCGTCTTCTCATTCAAATTTAGCAAGTTTTCTTGAATGAATGTTTTTCCTTTTGTTGATAGATATGACCAACCCAAAAAAGACGAATATTGATCAAAGAGACTAAAGCAGTAATAAAAAGATTTACAACAAAAAAAGTCCAGGATCAGATAAATTTTCAGGTGATATCTAGCATAAATTTAAGAAGAATTAAGATCAATCCGTCTCAAATTATTCTATGAAGTAGAAAGGGAAGAAATACTCTTAAGTGTATCCTACAAAGCAAATATCACCCTGATACCCAAACCAGAGAAACACACATCAAGGAAGTAAAATCACAGACCAAGATCCCCCATGAACACACATGCAAAAATTGTATAAAATATTAGAAAACCACATTCAAAAATAATTAAGTCACACAGGAAATGACAGATTATAGGAAGGATGTATTTCCCAACAGTTCCTGAAAACCAGATTTACAAACCGGGAAGACCACTCTTCAGCAACGTGAGTAAATAAAGGAATTAACTTAAACTTAATACTGAACTGTAAAAAGAAACCATAGGGACACAGAAAGTAAAAATTTTTGAACATAACACAAAAAATAACACATTAGAGATATGGTAGTTTGGCTGCTGGTGGTGTCAACCATGTTACTGAGAGGAGTAGGGAGCACAGACAGACAGACAAATAAGACTACTTGGTTGGCCAATGAAGAAATGCAAAAAATGAAAGTATAATTTGGCTTGGGAGAACCTGTAGATTAGAGGAAGTCTCACATTAATGGACACAGAGCCCATGGAGGAAGCAGTTAAGTGAAAACCAAGCAAAAAAAAAATTGTTTGCCCCAGGGGTGGATAATTTGGCAGGAACTGAGATCATGGGCACAAAATAAAGCTCCCAGACACAGAAAGCAGCCTCTAGCATGTTAATCATCTATAAGCGCTACACAGCAGTGAGCAGAGACAGGATATTGGGAACTCATAAAGGAAGTTGACAACAGTCACATATTATGAACCCCAGAGTGTGCTTGAATCAGAGTGACTGAAATTGGCACAAAGAAAATTATACCTGAACCATACAGGCTCTGGACACCAACAGGGGAAAGGAAAGCTCCCTTTGTTGCAGACACCCCATAAGAACTACTGTGAAGAAGTCTGTTGTGGCCACAAAGGAGCATCTGCACATCAGGGCAGATACCTGGTAATTCATATTCATTTTAGTGAAGGTGAAAGTTTAGTTTCTATGACTTAAAAGTGGATTTTACAAGAGGCCCTAGAGATCAAGAAGTCCTGCAGAGATGGACAGGTCCCCAGCAATAGACAGCATGGTCCAAATCTCAAATGCCCACCAACAGAGTTCCAAAGTTTAGCCAAGTCAAAACCACAACCACTGTAACTTTCAATTTGGAAATCTTCACCAACCCACTTCAAAAATGCACAATTTGTCAGCATCCCTCAGTCTATCCTATCCTACAGTAGGAGATGGAAAGCTGAGACTTATTACAACCAGCTTTGCCTTCTAGCCAAAATGGCTGGCTGTTAAGTGAAGAAAACATTGGCATTACTAAATACGAACACTTGATCCAAGGGTTACAAAAAATATGAATAATAAAAATCCAATCTTTCTAACAGTTTGACCACATAAGCAGAAAGAAGACTTTTATTTCTCATTAAGTTGTTTTGTTTTTTCTTTCATTTTTTCCTCTTTTTCCTTTTTCTCAATATTCCCCCATTTTACATATAGTTTTACACTTATTTGTATTTTTAAAAATATAGCTTTTTAATTTTTTTTCAAATATCAGTGCATTGAATTTTATTTTTTTAAACTTTTTTCAATTCAGCAAGATTTGTGTTGGTATATGGGTGTGTGTGTTCTCACTGCGCAAGTAGGTTTGAAAATACATATATATTCATATAATATACGATCATATGTACATTAATATAACTTTACCTTTACTTTAACTCTTTTGTCTGCACTGATTTTTTACTTAGTCTAGGTTTGACAAAGATGAGGTATGATTATATGTAGGCTTGAATTATTTTGATAATACATTGGCTTGTTCACACCTCAGTGTTTGTTCCTTTCATTGTCCCTTTTTCAACATCTTCCCCCACTAACAGCCAAATTTTCATGTTCCATCTTCCTCTCTTTTTTACTACTTTTAGCTTATTTCATTCCTCATTCTTTGCAGTTGAAAGGAACTGCCCATCTTTTGCCTCTCCAATGTTCACTTTTTAACTAATTCAGACATTTCTTGCTTTCCTACCCTATTTTTCTATATGTAAGAAAATTATCCCAATAAACAAAGAATTAGATATTTAATGAAATTCCTTGCCCTATTCACGTTGTTGTGATTATTAATACAGTGGATGATGTAGTAGACACATGCTGTCCAATGTCTGATCTAGTTGATGGATTTTTTAAAATTGTTGATACTGTTTTAAATGCTGACCCAACCAATTCTATATAAGTGGCAATTAGTGTTAGAGATTTCAAAGTAGACACCAGACATATATCTTAAGCTGTACATTTGTTGCTGACATTACTGCTAATCCTGGCTTCCTCCTTCCTCTAAGAGGGGCTGGAAAGTGATTGGAATACTTCAAGTTCACAAAGTAGAAATCCTGCTGCAGAGCAATACATATAGTTCATACAAGTAACAGTGAATCTCACCCAAATACAATCTAGCACCTTCCTGAACCTCAACATTACTTTATCACATAGAATTGGGGACAGAAAACCCCACATCAACAATCATGCCACAAGGAGAAACAAGTAGAGGGGGATCCTGAAGTCATACTCCTGGATATCTACTAATATATCAAAAAAAGAGAAGTCCCAGAACAAAACAAAACAAAAACTACACACAAAAGGAAATGTATGTAAAAGAGGAAGGGGAATACACTTCAATTGATGAACAAATCCAAGACAAAAAAAGAACATACATAGAAATAAATCTGAAAAAGGAAGTGAAAATCTCTATAATGAAGATTATAAAACACTGATGAAATAAATTGAAGATGACTTTAGAAGATGGAAAGATGTACCAAATTCATGTATACACACTACTAATATTATCAAAATGTTAATATTACCAAAGCAATCTAAACATTCAGTGCAATCCTAATCAAATTACCAATGACATTCTTCATAGAACTAGAAAAAAATCCTGAAATTTATATGGAAAAATAAAAGATTCAGCATATCTAAATCAATCCTGAGCAATAAGAATGAGACTGGAAGCATCATGACACCTGATCTCAAATTATACTACAGAACCATAGAAACAAAAATAAAAAAAAAGATATTGGCACAAAATCATAGAGACAAATGGAATAGACTAGAAGACACAGAGACAAATACACATAGGAAGAATCACCTTAACCTTGATAAAGGTGTCTGGACATCCATGTGTAGAAGAATGAAAATAGATTACCTACCTTACACACTTAACAAAAAGCAACTCAAAGTGGATCAAATACATAAGAATTAGAATAGAAACAGTGAAACTTCTAGAAGAAAACAGGGTAAACACTCCCATATAAAATGCCTAAGCTTAAGACATAAAACCAAGAATCAATAATTGGGATGGCATCCAACTTCAAAAGGTTCTTCACAACAAAGGAAATAATTAAGATCATAAAGAGAAGGCTTACAGAATTGGAGAAAATCATTGCGAGCTTTTCCTGGGACCAGGGATTGATAACCATAAAAAATAAACTCAAAAAATTAACCATAAACCTACAATAATAACCCACTCAATGGGCAAAAGATCTAAGTAGGAATTTCTCAAATGAGGAAATACCAATGATCAACAAATATATGAAAAAAATATTAAACATCCTGTGCATCAGGTTTGAAAATCAGTGATTTCATCTCATCGCACTTAGAATGGTAATCACAAAGAATGCAAATATTGATAATTGCGGGTAAGGATGTGGAGGAAAAATTAGACATATACACTGGTAGTAGGACTTCAAATTATTATAGCCATTTTGGAAAGCAGTATGGAGATACTTTAAAATATTGGGAATGGAACCACCATATGTCACAGATAACACAGTCCTTGGTAATTATTCAAAAGAACTAAAATCAGCATACTATAGGCATGCATGCATACCAATGTTTCGAGATGCACAATCCACAATACTATAGAATCCATTCATCAATGGATGAATGGATAAAGAAAATGTGAGATCTATCTATCTGTCTATCTATCTATCTATCTATCTATCTATCTATCTATCTATCTATCCTCTCTCTCTCTCTCTCTCTCTCTCACACACACACACACACACACACACACATATACAATGGAGTTCTACCCAGTCATAAAGAAGAATAAAATTATGTCATATACTTCTAAATGGATAGAATTTGTGAACATCATGCTAAGTGAAATACGCTTAACTCAGGAAGTCAATTTCCAAATATTTTCTCTCATATGTGAAATCTAGACTGAAAAGTGGGAAAAAGGGGATCTTACAAAAACAGAAAGGAGACTAGTAGAGAAGAAGTTGGAGATCAATGGGTAGGGAGAAGGAGATGTAAAGGGGAAGAACTAGGGAATTAGGTTGATCCAGTTATGCTAAGTGTGTGTATAAATATATAGCAATGCATTCTAACTTGATATATAACTTCAGTGCATCAATATAAAAATGAATATATAAAGAGAAGAAGGCCAATAGAGTAGAGGAAGAGGATACAAGGGAGGGAGGAGAAAAGGTAAAGGGGTAGAATCAAAGACTGAAATTGAGAAAACTATGTTATATGCATTAATTAATATGTCAAAATGAAACCCACTATTATATATATCTATAATCCACTGAATATTAAAGAAATAAAAATAGAAAAATTTAAAACAATTATCTTATGGTACCTCAGTTAACTTCAAAAATTTTTTTAAAAATTCAATGAAATTAGGAAAATGATAAATGGCTAAAACTAGAAATGTATCAAAAGATCAATATTTTAAATATGTATGTGAATAAATATAATAAAAATAAATAAAATATACATACATACATACATATATATTCTGGAGCTGAAATTATTGAATGAAATGAAAAATGCAATAGAGAAATTCATGAGCATAATTCATCAAGTAGAAGATAAACAAATGTTCAAAGATAGGTTATTTGAAAATATATATACAGAAGACAACAAAAGAAAAACATTGAGAAAAATGAAAAATGAAGTGTGCTTATGGTTTTATGAGACCACATCAAAAGAAATGATCAAGCTGTAAGAATTCATGAAAGAGAAGAACAAAGGAGTATAAATTTTATTTAAAGATAAAATAGTAAAAAAACTTTTCAAGTTTGTAGAATGTTATAAATATTCAGGTACAGGAAGGTCTGAGGCCTTCAATCATATTCACTCAAAACAAGCCCATACCAAGACATAATCAAATTGCCAAAAATTGAGGACAAGGAAAGGATCCTGAAATAAGTTAAGGTAAACAAGCAAATAGCACACAATGGAATTATAAGAACACTTTCAGTGGCTGAGAAGAGACCTTATGCCAGAAGAGAATTGAATGCTATATTCAAGTGCTAAAGAAAAAAAAAATCAACCAAGAATACCCCACAGAACTGTTCTTCAGAAATAAAGTAAAGATAAAGCTTTTTTAAAGACAAAAGCTGAGGAAGTTTGTAACACCAGATCTGCCTAATAAGAAATGGTAAAGGAAGACATTCAAGCTGAAATAAAAAGGTAATAATAGTTAAAAAAAAAAAAGCACATAGACTATAAAACTTACTGTTAAGTTTGAGGCCAATATCACCCTGATTCCAAAACCAGGCAAAGACAAATCAAAGAAAGAAAACTTCAGACCAATATCCCTGATGAACATAGATGCAAAAATTCTCAATAAAATTCTGTAAAATCGAATACAAAAACATATCAAAATGATAGTGCACCATGATCAAGTGGGATTCATCCCAGGGATGCAAGGGTGGTTCAACATATGGAAATCAATAAATGTAATTCATCACATCAATAGAGTTAAAGATAAGAATCATATGATCGGGCTGGGGATATAGCTCAGTTGGTAGAGTACTTGCCTCACATACACAAGGCCCTGGGTTCAATCCCCAGCACGCGCACACACACACACACACACACACACACACACAAAGAATCATATGATCATCTATGATCATCTCAATAGATGCAGAAAAAACCTTTGACAAAATACAGCATAACTTCATGTTCAAAACACTTGAAAATTTAGGAATAACAGGAACATATCTCAAAATCATAAAAACTATCTATGCTAAGCTAAGCCCCAGGCCAACATCATTCTAAATGGAGAAATATTGAAGGATTTCCCGCTAAAAACTAGAACAAGACAGGGATGCCCTCTTTTACCACTTCTACTTATAGTTCTTGAAAAACTGGCTAGAGCAATTAGACAGATGAAAGAAATTATAGGGATAAAGATAGGAAAAGAAGAATTCAAATTACCACTATTTGCTGACAATATGATTCTATACTTAGAAGACCCAAAAAGTTCCACCAGAAAACTTCTATAACTAATAAATGAATTCAGCAAAGTATCAGGATATAAAATTAACATACATAAATCAAAGGCATTTCTGTATATCAGCGACAAATCCTCTGAAAGGGAAATGAGGAAAGCTATACCATTCTTTTTGAGGCTACAATAGCCTCAAAAAAATAAAATACTTGGGAATCAACTTAACAAAAGAGGTGAAAGACCTGTACAATGAAAACTACAGAACTCTAAAGAAAGAAATCAAGGAAGACCTCATAAGATGAAAAGATCTACCTTACACTTGGATAGGCAGAATTAACATTATCAAAATGATCATACTACCAAAAGCACTATGCAGATTTAATGCAATTCTAATCAGAATCCCATTAGGATTCCCTGTAGAAATACAAAAAGCAGTCATGAAATTCATCTGGAAAAATAAGTGACCCAGAATAGCTAAAGCAATCCTTAGCAAGAAGAGTGAAGCAGGTGGCATTACTATACCAGACTTTAAATTATACTATGAACAATAGTAACAAAAACAGCATGGTATTGGCAACAAAAAAGACTAGTAGATCAATGGTACAGAATAAAGAACACAAAGACAAACCCACATAAATACAGTTACCTCAAAATAGACAAAGGCACCAAAAACATTTATTGGAGAAAAGATAGCCTCTTCAACAAAATGTGCTGGGAAAACTGGAAATCCCTATACAACAAAATGAAATTAAACCGCTATCTCTCACAATGCACAAAACTCAACTCAAAGAGGATCAAGGACCTTGGAATTATATCAGAAACCCTGCGTCTAATAGAAGAAAAAGTAGGCCCTAATTTCCAACATGTCAGATTTGGCCCCAACATCCTTAATAAGACTCCTATAGCACAAGAACTAAAACCAAGAATCAATAAATGGGAGGGATAAAAACTAAAACGTTTCTTCTCAGCAAAAGAAACAATTAGTGAGGTGAATAGAGAGCCTACATCATGGGAGCAAATTTTTACCCCTCACACATCAGATAGAGAACTAATCTCAAGGGTACACAAAGAACTCAAAACGCTAAACACCAAATAATAATAATAATAATCCAATCAATAAATAGGCCAAGGTCTGAACAGGCATGTCTCAGATGATAATATACAATCCATCAACAAATATATGAAAAAATGTTCAACATCTCTAGCAATTAGAGAAATGCAAATCAAAACTCCTCTAAGATTTCATCTCACTCTAGTCAGAATGGCAGCTATTAAATATACAAACAACAATAAATGTTGGAGAGGATGTGTGGGGAAAAGGCATACTCATATATTGCTGATAGGCCTGCAAATTGGTGCAGCCAATCAGGAAAGCAGTATGGAGTTCCTTGGAAAACTGGAAATGGAATCACCATTTGACCCAGCAATCCCACTCCTCGGTCTATACCCAAAGGACTCAAAAACAGCATACTACAAGGACACAGCCACATCAATGTTTATAGCAGCACAATTCACAATAGCTAAATTGTGGAACCAACTTAGATGCCTTTCAGTAGATGAATGGATAAAGAAAATGTGGTGTATATGTACACAATGGAATATTACTCAGCATTAAAAGAGAATAAAATCACGGCATTTGCAGGTAAGTGGATGAAATTGGAGAATACAACACTAAGTGAAGTTAACCAATATCAAAAAAACAAAGGATGAATGTCTTCTCTGATATAAGGAAGCTGATTCTTAGTGGGGTAAGGAGGGGGAGCAAGGGAGGAATAGATGAACTCTAAGAAGGGCGTAGGGCCAAAAGAACTGAACAGACATTTCTCAAAAGAAAACATGAACCAGAAATACATGAAAAAATTTAGTCTCTAGCAAATAGAGAAATGCAAATTAATATTACACTGAGATTTTACCTCACTCCCATCAGAATCACAACTATCAAGAATACAAATAACCATACATGTTGGTAAGGATATTCAGAAAAGGGTACACTCATATATTGACAGTGAGACTGAAAATTGGTGCAACAACTCTAGAAAACAGTATGGAGATTCCTCTAAAAACTAGTATCAGAATCACCATTTGATCCATTTTTACCAACACAATTATACTCCTTCTCATTATGTATCCAAAAGAGTTAAAATCAGCATACTACAATGACACAGCCACGTCAATATTTATTACAGCTCAATTTATAATAGCTAAATTTTGGAACCAATCTAGGTCCCCTTTAACAGATTAATGGATAAATAAATTATGGTATATGGACAATGGAATATTACTCAGCCTTAAAGAAGAATTAATTTATGACATCTGCTGGTAAATGGATGGATGTGGAGATTATCATGCTAAGTGAAATAAGCCAATCCCAAAAAACCAAAAGTCAAATATTCTCTCCGATAATGTGGATGCTAACACATAAAAAGGAGTGGAGACAGAATATGTGTTCAGTAGATAAGACCAACAAGAATGAAGGGAAGGGAGCCGGGATAAGAATAGGAAAGACAGTGGAATAAATGGACATAATTTTCCTATATATGTATATGAATACACCAGAGTGAATCTCCACATCATGTACATCCATAAGATTAGAATCCTAATTAGGATAAGGTATACTATATGATTGTATAAATATGTCAACATTGACTCTACTATCATATAAACCTAAAAAGAACAAATAAAAAGAGAAAACAAAGAAAATTAGCAAATGGAAAAATACATTTTAGGCAAATGGAAATCAAAAGTGAAAAGCAGTACCTTTATTTATATAAGGTAAAATAGGCCTTAAGTTTAAAAAAAAACTATAAAATTAGGTAAAGACAGTCATAATAATGTGATAAAGGGGTCAAGAAAATATGACAATTTTAAATATCTGTATGTCCAACATTGGAGCACTTAAATATGGGAAAAAATTCAGTGGGTTTGAAGGGAGAAATTAATTGAAATATAGTAGTATTTTTGAATTTCAATAGTGTTCTTTTAGCAACATATAGATTATTCAGAAAGAAGATTAATGAATACACCTTTGGCTAATCCTGTACTTTGGACCAAATGGACCTAACAAAAATATAAAGAACATTCCATGTGACAGCAGCAGAATACACATTTTTCTTAAGTTCCCATAGATCTTTATCCAATATAGATTATACACTATAACCAAAAATATCCTTTTAATGAATTTTAAAATATTCAATTATATTGTCTCTTCTGATCACAAAGGTATGACACTAGAAATCAATAACAGAAAAATTGGAGAAAATTCACAAATATGTGGATATTAAACTACATGTTCCTGAACAATCAATGGGTTTTTAAGGAATTTTTTTAAACCCTGATACAAACAAAATGGAAATGCAATATACCAATACTTAAAGCATACAGCAGTTCTCACAGGGATAGTTATAGTCATAAATGCCTTCATCCAAAAAATAAAATAAAAGGATCTCAAATAACCAACATAAACTTATTTGCCACAAGGACTTGCAAAAGAGTGAACTAAGAAACAATTAACAGAGTAAAGGAAATTAAAAAAAAATCAGAGCAGAAATAAATGAAATGGAGAACAGAAAAACAATACAAATTATTAATAAACTGAAAGTTTTTATGGAAAAGATAAACAAAATTAATTTTAGCAAGATTAATTTAAAACTTGAATCATGAGTCAAACTAATAAATCTAGAAATCAAAACAAAAAATTAAAGAAGTTCAAAGGATCATAAATAATCACTCTGAAAAATTACACACAAATAAATAGGACAGTACGGAAGGAACAGGCAAATCACTAGACATATGCAACCTCAAAAGACTGAATCATGAAGAAACAGCCCAAGAACCAAAATGACTTTAAGGAGATTGGATTAGTGATTAAAATTTGCCCAGATGGTTTCACAGCTGAATTCTATAAGACATTTGAGGAATTGAAAGCAATTCTTCTCAAAGGCAAGAACAATTGAAGAAGAAATACTGAAAAAACTAGTTTTAGGTCAGTATTACTCCGATACCAAAGCTTAACAAGGACAATAAAAGAATGGACAATGACAAATTAATATCCTGATGAACATAGTTGCAATGATCCTTAACAAATACTAGCAAGTTATTTCAAGAACACACACACACACACACACACACACACACACACACACACACACACCACAATTCATGTATATGTATATATTTCAATTCTATAAAAATAACACCATATTAACACAATGAAATATAAAAGAGCATATAATAATTTCAATATATGCAGAAAAATCATTTGAAAATATTCAACATTCTAAAAACAACTCTCAACAAATCAGGTGTAAAATAAATTATTTCAACACAATAAAGGTATGTATGACAAATCCACAGCTGACATCTTGTTCAATGGGGAAAACTGAAATTTTTTTCTTCTAAGATCAGTAACAAGAAAAGGATGCCCACTTTCACCATTTTTATTTAACATAGTACTGAAAGTTCTAGCCATAGCAATTAGGTGAGAGAAAGAAATAAAAGATGTCCAAATAGGACCAGAAGAAATAAAATTGTCCCTGCTTTCAGATAACATGATTTCATACAAATGAACCCCAATTTTTGATGGGGTTATTACCTAAAAGAAAACCCATCATAAGTTGAAAATATTTTAAGTAGACAATGTGGTTAATACATCTAATCTGCCTAAAATCACAGCTTAACAACACAGTACATTGTAGAGTATATGTTGTTTACTTTCCTGATTACATGGCTGACAAGGAGCTGTGGCTCACTGCTGCTGCCCAGCATCACCAGAAATTTACTACTAGACAACATAATATCAAAATTCAAAATTTGAAGCATGGTTTCTACTGAATGTGTATTTCTTTTGAATATTCCAAAACTAAAATCTCATTAAGTTGAACCATTGCAATGCAGGGTTCATCTGTGCACAGAAAACCCTAAAGACACCATCAAAAAACTGTTAGCACTAATAAACAAATTTGGTAAATTTTCCAGATATAAAATCATATACAAGAATCAGTACTGTTGGGCTGTGGATGAAGTTCAGTTGTAGAGTGCTTACCTAGCATACACAAGGTCCTGGGTTCAATCCCTAACATTGCAGACAAAATAAAACAAAATAAATCTCAGTGATGTTTCTAGACTTTAATAACACAATATCTGAAAACAAAATTTAAACAAACACATGATAGTAGAATACATTTTGATATGATTATACAAGCATGAAATATAATTATATTTAAAAAACACATTAAAATACCTACATGAAAAATAAAAATAAATTCAGCCGAGGACATGAAAGAACCTATGCAGGTTTGGGGACATGACTCAGTGGCAGAGCACTTGCCTAGCATGGCCAAAACCGTGGGTTCCACCTCCAGCACAGCAAAAACAAACAAACAAAAAAAGAACCTGTGCAAAGGAAGCTACAATATATTGAGAAATCAAGGAGCCTGGCTTGGTGACTGTAATCCCAGTGGCTTGCAAGGCTGAGGCAGGAGGACCACGAGTTCAAAGCCAGTCTCAGCAACTTATCAATGTCCTAAGTAACTCCGTGAGACCCTGTCTCAAAATAAAATACAAAATAGGGCTGGGGATGTGGCAAAGTGGTTAAGGGCCTCGGTTTCAATCCCTGGCACCCCACCCAAAAAAAAAAAAAAAACAAATAAAGAAAGAAAGAAAACAAATAAACATAAAGATATCTCTTGTTCATCGGTTGAAAGATTTAATATCATTAAAATGTCGCTCCTACCCAAACCGATTTACAGGTTCAATGAAGGTTCAATATCCCAATTGTATTTTTCACACAAATTTAAAATACCATCCTAAAAATAGATAAGGAACTACAAAGTAAAAAAAAAAAAAAAAAAACTCTGAATAGGTAAAACAACCTTGAGTAAACAGAGCAAAACTAGAGGCTATACACTACCTGATTTTAAAGTACACTACAAAGCAATAATAAACAAAAGGCATGATACTGACATAGAAAAAGATATATTGGAAAAGAGAAGATAGTAGAATGAATCTGACCTAACTTTCCTATGTACATATATGAATATACCACAGTGACTCTCACCATCGTGTACATCCACAAGACTGGGAACTAATCAGAATAAGATATATTCCATGATTGTATAACTATATCAAATTAGACTCTAAAGTCATATACAACTAAAAAGAACCAATAAAAATAAAGCTAAAAAAGACACATAAATCAATGGAACAAATATATAGCCCAGACATAAATTCAGAAAATTATTGTCTATTGATTTTTGACAAATGTGGCATGAACATAAAACCAGGGAAAGGACAACCCTTTCAGTAGGCGGTGTGGTAACACTGGATATCCACATGAAGAAGAGTGATTTCAGTGATTTTATAAGAGTGATTTCTTCTCACATCACATACAAAAATAAAATAAAAATGGATTAAAATTTAAATATAAGAGCTGAAAATATAAGAAAAAGAAAAGGTAGGGGAAAGCTCAATGATATTTGTATTAGTCCATTTTGCATTACTGTAACACAATAATCAAAGTGGTCTAACTGTGTAAAGAAAAGGGTTTATTTAGCTCACAGTGCAAGCTAAAAGTACAAAGAGGATAGTACCTACTCTGGATAGTACCCCATGGCAGTAAGTAGGACTGCTCACATGAGATAGAACACATTTGAAGCAGGAAGCCAGAGTGCTGGGTGAAGCTAGGCTTGCTTTCTTATTAACAACTCTCTCTGAAGAACTAAATCAGAGGTACCATGAAAATTGCTCTTCTAAGGGCAGGTCTAATGACTTAATAAGTACCCAGTAGACCTAGTGCAGAAAGATTCCAAGCCTCCTCCATCACCACACTGGGGACCATGATCCTTAAAGGAGAAACTACATCCAAACCATACCAACATTGGTCTTAACAATAATTTTTTGGATATGATCCCAAAAGCACAAGCAAAAAAAGTAAAAATAGACAAATGGTGTTACATTGAACTAGAACATTTCTGCAGAGTCATAGAAAAAGTACAGAATAAAGAAACAACATATGGAATAAGAGAAAATATCTGAAAACCATTCATCTGATATGGAGTTAATATACAAAATATAAAAGCAAAGTCAACAAGTCAATAGTAAGAAAACACCCAATTAAAAACTGGCGAAATTTTGTGAATAGACATTCCTCAAAAATGACCTACAAATAGCCAAATACTATGTTTTACAATGTTCAACATTACTAATCAAATGCAAATTGAATCCACAAGTGATATTGCATCATAACCATTACAGTGGATATTATCAAAAGATGAAAGGTAAGTATCATAGAGGATGTAGACTAAAAGGAATTCCTGAATGCTGATGGTGGAACTTGAATTTGGTAGTCATCATAGAAACCAATTCAAAATTTCCTCAAAAAATTCAAAATAGAACAAACACTCGATCCCACAATCACACTCCCACAATCACACTACTAAGCATATATCCAAAGAACATGAACTTGAAGACATATCTGTACTCCCATGTGCACTGCAGAATTATTCACGATAGCTAAAATAGGAAATCAACCTAGATGTACATCAATGAATAAAAGGATAAAGTTAACAAAAGAGTGGAAAGACTTCTACAATGAAAACTATAGAGCACTAAAGAGAGAAATTGAAGAGAATATTAGAAGATGGAAAGATCTCCCATGCTCTTGTAGAGGCAAGATTAATATTGTCAAAATGGCCATACTACCCAAAGTGCTATACAAATTCAATGCAATTCCAATTTAAATCCCAACATCATACCTTATAGAAATAGCAAAAGCAATTATGAAATTCGTTTGCAAAAATAAGAGACCCAGAATAGCCAAAACAATCCTTAGCAAGAAGGGTGAAGCAAGAGGCATCACAATACCAGAACTTAAACTATACTACAAAGCTATCATAACAAAAATGGCATGGTGTTGGCACCAAAATAGGCATGTGGACCAGTGGTACAGAAGAAGACACAGAGACAAACCCACATAAATACAGTTATCTCATACTAGACAAAGGCGTCAAAAACATACATTGGAGAAAAGATAGCCTTTTCAACAAATGGTGCTGTGAGAACTGGAAATCCATATGCAACAAAATGAAACTAAACCAGTATCTCTCACCATGCATAAAACTCAAGTCAAAGTGGATCAAGGACCTAGGAATCAGACCAGAGACCCTCAGCCTAATAGAGGTAAAAGTAGATCCAAATCTTCATCACATTTGATTAGGCCCTGACTTCCTTAACAAGACTCCTAAAGCACAAGAAATAAAATCAAGAATTAATAAAAGGGATGGACTCAAACTAAAAAGCTTCTTCTCAGCAAACAAACAAACAAACAATAAATAAATAAGGTGAAGAGAGAGCCTATATTTTGGGACCAAATTTTTGCCACACACAAGTCAGATACAGCAATACTCTCCAGGATATATAAAGAACTCAAACAATTTAACATTAAAACAAACAAACAACCCAATCAATAAATGTGCTAAGGAGCTGAAAAGACACTTCTCAGAAGAAGATATACATTCCATCAACAAATATATGAAAAAATGTTTACCATGTCTAGTAATTAGAGAAATTCAAATCAAAAGTATTTAAGACTTCATTTCATGTCAGTCAGAATGGCAGTTATCAAGAATACAAACAGTAAGTGTTGGCGAGGATGTAGGGAAAAAAGGTACACTCATACATTGCTGGTAGGACTGAAAATTTGTGCAACCAATCTGGAAAGCAGTATGAAGATTCCTCAGAAAACTTGGAATGGAACCACCATTTCACCCAGCTATCCCACTCATAGGTCTATACCGAAAAGAATTAAAATCAGCATACTATGGTAATGCAGCCACATCAATGTTTATAGAAGCTCAATTCACAATAGCTTAACTGTGGAACCAATGTAGATGCCCTTCAAAAGATGAATGGATAAAGAAAAGGTTGTATATAAACACAATGGAATATTACTCAGCATTAAAAGAGAATAAAATTGTGGCATTTGCAGGTAAATGGGTTGGAGAATATCATGCTAAGTGATGTAAGCCACTCCCACAAAACCAAAGGCTGAATGTTTCCTCTGATAAGTGGATCCTGATCCATAATGGGGAGAGGGAGCCAAGGGAGAAATGGAGGATCTTTCATTGGGCAAAGGGGAGGGAGGGAAGTGAGGGAGAAAAGGGGCTGGAAAATGGTGGAATGAGATGGACATCATTACCTTATGACAATGTATGAATGAACATATGATGCAATACTACATCATGTACAACTAGAGAAATGAGAAGTTGTGCTGTAATTGTGTACAATTAAAAAAATGTATTCTGCTGTCATATATATCTAATTAAAATAAATAAATAAATAAATTTTAAAAAGAATTAAAAAATGTAATGTATATACGCAATGGAATAATAGCCTTATAAACAGGTAAACACTGTCATTTGAATAACATGGTTACCCTGCAGAACATTAATGTAAGTGAAATAAAACTGGCACAGAGAAACAAATATATCACTTATATTTGGAATATAAAATCATCTTTCTTTGGATATAATATAGACTGTATCTATTTTATTTTGCAGATATGGCTTTCATCTTGATTCTCAGTCTGTGATTCTCCAGTTTGGATGTGAATATGAATCACTTAAGAAGTTATTAGCATGTGTGGAAGGCAGATTTTAATCTGCATTTTAACACTCTTGGGAATTCTTATTTCCATTCACATTTCATAACCACAGTTCTAAAGAAGAAAAGTCACTAGGTAAAAGAATAGCTTTTTCCATACTATGGAAATGCTTTTGCCTTTGCCATAGAGAATAATTGTCCACTTCTGAGTTGTTGAAAGACACTTCTAGGTCCAGTCAGTGTTACTAGGTTTTCTCTATTCAGGCCCCTCTTCTGATTGGTACTCAGCCCTGAAAGCTTTCTGAAGAGGGACAAGCCAAAGCTTCTTTGAATTGAGCCATACTAATTTCCCTACTAATTTCACTGAACTAACTTGTTATTCTAGCCACAACCATGCCAAAGGTCTGGAACTCACAGTTTCTCACTAAAAACATAGCATAATTGGAACTTTAAATAAAGAAGAACATAAAGCACTTCTTTGAGATTTGATGCTCAATTTGTTTACACTCAGGTAATTCAGACAATAGTTCATTCACCTGATGCCTCACCTAAGTCAGGCCTTCTTAGCTGAGGTTCCATTGGAAGAAATTAGGGAAGAGAGGGGACACAAAAGAGATCCAGTGATTTTTCTATACCCAGGGAAACTGGATGCTAAAAATAGTTTATAATATACCAATTAAAAATAAAATAAATATTAAGGAGGCTAGTAGAGGAAGGTAATTGAGGGAAGAAGGACTAGGGAATGAAATGGAACAAATTATGTTAGATGCATGTATGAATATGTCACAATGAACCCCATTATTATGTATAATTATAAAGCACTAATTAAACATAATGAAATATTGAGTCAGAGTTTTGTACATATTCTCTTAATTGTTTTTGTACAGAATTTAGGGCTGCAGGTAATACCTCATTTTATTTTATTATTTTATTTTATTTTTATTGGTGAATTATAATGATATATAATAGTGGGATTCATTCTAACATATTCATAAATGTACACAATGTAATTTGTTCAACTGTATTCACCAGTACAGAGTAAGAAAGTAATCAAGATTAAATGAGACCATAAGGATAGGGCTCTATTCTGATACAATTATATTCCTTACAAGGAATGATACCAGATAGCTCACTTTCCCAAACTCCCTGTCTTAGTTGTTTTCTGCTACTATAACATAATACAACAGTCTAGGTAATTTATAAAAAATTTATATTTCACAGCAGCAGAGTCAAAGAACATGATGCTGGCATTATGTTGAGGACCTTCTTGCTGTGTGATCCCATGTCAGAGGAAGGGCACAGAACATGTACAAGAGAGGGAGGGGTTAGGACAAGAACTAGTCCTTTTATTAGGAACTGAATTCTTTGATAACTATCATGCTTCTGCAATAATGGCATTAATAATTACATCAGGATGGTGCCCTCCTGACACAGTCCCCTTTTAAAGACTCCACTTCTTAATAGTGTTACCATGGCAATTAAATTTCAACATGAGATTTGGTGAGAACACTTATATCATAGCACTTCTGCATTTCCCCATGTGTGCATACACTGAGGAAAGGCTATGAGAGGACTTTATGACAAGGATGCAATCTTCATGCCAGTAAAAGAGCCCTTGACAAAAAAAATCAAAGCCTTTGTTACCAAGATCATGAACTTATGGCCCCCAAAACCAAAAGCAAATAAACTTTTATTGTTAAATTCACTCATTTTGTGGAATTTTGTTAATGACTGCATGGGTAGACTAATACACCAGGCTACTCAGTTTCCTCTTGACAGGCCTTAGTTTGTTTAACTTTTAATGTGTGGGGTCTAGAGCTAGTCCTATAATGAGGACTTGGCCAGGAGGAAAGAGAGCCAGATTTTCAATTCAGTAATTAAATCCCTTTGGAATTTGTTTGGTGCTTACTTCACAGTCTGTTCTCCTTCCTCAACCCAGCATGTCTGTCCTGAATGGCCATCACACTCACCCACTCCATTTCCAAAAGTACCGATTCCTGAGGAAACCAAATCACCCCTTTCTCTGATACTGTATTAATTGATTTAAGAAATATTTACTATAATATTTTTTGCAACAAAACTACTGCTTTGTTCCAGGCAGTGACTGGGCACTAGAAATACAGCCTCAAATGATGTAGATACTTTTCTGCTCTGCTGGGCTTATATTCTAGTAGGAGGAAACAGATAATTAAAATCTGTTTTCTTGCCTCCTGGCAAGGAACAAGATAATACTTGGCTAGACACAGTCTCAAACAGAGGGTTGCAATACTCCTGCCTCAGAACCTACTCTTAACAGAGTTCTTCCTACACATGAGGGAACAAGGCTTTCAATGCCCTCCAAAGAATTCTGGAGTTTCAGCAGGGCTGAAAACTCAGGGATAACAGCCAGAGTCCTGCAATAGTCACATAAATGGTCTAGAGCAAAATGTTTGAAGGAACCAATGCTAATAAAGCAAGCATGAGACTCAGTAGAAAGTTTATCATAAAAAAAAACTCCAAGTCTTCTGGGATGGAAGTTCCAAAGCAGAATGTTGCTATTGTTATCATTATAAAAATTAAAATAAATTAATTAGAGAGAGACATCCCAGGCCATCTCTGGTGTTTATGGAACATCTTGACCCATTTTTGCAAATGTTTGGGGTTCAGTGTAAGCCAACCTCTGTTTTACCCTGAGCCCTTTTCTCTGTATTTGGGGGAAGAAATAAATGTATATGTATTTTAAGAAAAAATGTAGCCCATGTGTTGTTCGATACATCTGCATTTAAATAATTGAGATTTTATAAGAATGTTTTAGGTTCCAGGCAGACTTTGAACATTTAAATAAGCTTTATTTATAAATAGCAAATTATCTTCAATTGAGGCTCAGTACTGGGTTTGGGTGAGTGGGAGTGGAAAAAGTTACCACACTCTGAACTTTCATCCTGAAGCAAAACAGGATCTTTTCTTCCTATTAACGTTCAAAGGACCTAAAAGTTTTTATTGTGGCCTTATTTTATTTTTTCAATGAAATTGAATCTGGAATAAAGGCAGTGCATAGAATCACCTAGTGGGAAAAATAGCCGAACCTCCTCCAGAGATTTGAAAGAATACAATAGGAAATAGCTACTAACTCAGGCTCCAGGACAACATTCAGTTTCTGCACTAGCCTATACTTCTCAGCCACAATGCAATTGATAGGATCTTCCTTCAGTCTTCCTCAGTTTGTTATTGTGGTCCTTGTAGAGCAGAAACTTCTAATCTGAGGATCCCTAAGCATGCTCTGTTCCCAGATGGCCTCTAGTTTTGAGCATTCATGTGATGCTTCCTTTAAACTGTTTCCTTTAAGGATGCCTCCGTTCCACCAAAACTTCCCTGCAAGTTTCATTGTGCCAAGTAAAGTATCTTGTGATCAGATCATGTATGTTCTTCAACAAGGATAAAAGGAATATGTTCATTTCACCTTTGGCTTTATATAATAGTACTGATACAACATATTGTTTTTTACCATACATCAAACACATAGTGATCTTTAATATATACATTTTTGGGGGGGCATGGAATATGATGTCCTGGTTCGCCTCTTTTTTATCTTAATTTCTGTTGGTGCATTATAATTATGCATAATAATGAAATTAATTTAGCTTATTCATATATAAACATACTATAATTTCGTCAATTTCATTCCCCAGTGTCTCCCCTTTACCTCTGCTCCTCCCTCTTCTCTGGTACCCTTTCTCTAACATATTTCTTTCTCTTCTATTTTCATAATATCCCCTCCACACACACTTTTCTCTTATTCTTCTAGATTTTACACGTGAGAGAAAACATATTACCTTTGTTTTCCTGAGTCTGGCTAATCTCATTTAGCATAACATTCTCCAATTCCATCCATTTATTTGTAAATGACATAATTTGATTTCTTATGGCTAGATACAACTCTATTGTGTGTGTGTGTGTGTGTGTGTGTGTGTGTGTGTGTGCGTGTGTGCTGAATTTCCTTTAGCCATTCATCTGTAGAAAGACTCCTAGGTGGCCGGGTGGGGTGGTGCACACCTGTAATCCCAGCACTTGGGAGGCTAAGGCAGGAGGATCGCGAGTTCAAATATAGCCTCAATAATGGCAAGGCACTATTGAATTCAGTGAGACCCTGTCTCTAATAAAATACAAAAAAAAAAAAAAAAAAAAAAAAGAGGACTAGGAATGTGGCCCAGTGGTCAAGTGCCCCTGAGTTCAATCCCCAGTACCAAAAAAAAAAAAAAAAAAAAGAGAGAGAGAGAAAGAAAGAAAGAAAGAAAGACTCCTAGGTTTGTTCCATAACATAGTTATTATAAATTGTGCTGTTATAAACATTGTGTGTGTGTGTGTGTGTGTGTGTGTGTGTGTATAGTATGTTTATATATGAATAAGCTAAATAAGCTAATCTCATTGTTATGCATAACCATAATGCACCAACAGAAATTAGATAGATAGATAGATAGATAGATAGATAGATAGATAGATATCCCTACAGTCTGCTGATTTTAGCTCTTTTGGATAAATTCCAAAGAGTGGTATAGCTGGGTTACATGGTAGTTCCATTTCTATTCATTTGAGGAGCCTTCAGATTGATTTACATAGTGTTTCTACTAGTTTACAATCCCAGAAATAGTTTATTTGTGTTCCCTTTTCTTGTTTCCCCTCATTTAAATCTTGGTCATATCATTTCCCTGTTAAATTTTAATAACTTCATACATACCTTTAATTTTCCTTCATGGCCTGATCATTATTTATGAATAGAAATGATTGGTTACTTGTAAGATTGCCTTCTTAAATATATTGCAGACTTTTATTTCTTTTTTTTTTAATTTTTGTGGTACTGAGGATTGAACCCAGTCCCTTGCATATGCTAGGAAAGCACTCCACCACTGAGTTATATTCCAAGCCCATATATGGCAAACTTAATAAGAACGAGTGCTATGTTTGTTTTTCTTTCCATTATATTCCCAGTACCTAATACAGTTTATGGAATATAATTTCTGCTTTACTGGATAAACAAAAAAAAAAATAAAGAAATAGATTGGTTAGGTAGACTAGTGTATAACTCCTGTCCATAATCTCTAATTTTAAATGTTTGTTATCATCCATATAATCTGTATACCTATAATTGAATTTGTAAGTAAAATATAAATTTTAAATTATAAAATATATATTAAATCAAACACTATTAATTTAAATCATGTTATTTGTTTTTCATGCATTTTTGTTTGAATAAAAGCATATAGTTTTTTTATTAATTTTTTATTCAATGTTGTTGTATATATAACAGTATCATGCTTTACAATTCGTATAAGAGCACCTTTTTACATATCACTGTTAGTAAAACAAAGTATATTCATACATTCAGGTCTTCAAACAAAATCATATAGTTTTATTATAACTATTAATATATACTAATTATAAAATTTAATGTTTCACTGTGATGTTTTCATAGAAGCATATATCATGCTTTGATCATATTCATTTTTCTTTCTGTACTCTCTTTCTTTCCCTATTTCTCATTACTACAGCCCTCACCTTCCCACATTTTTTTTGGTTTCCACATGTGAGAGGTAACATGAAATATTTTTTTTCTGTAAATTATTTCACTTAACATTATGTCCTCCAGTTCAATCCATTTTCCCCTATATTTCCTTCTTTTATTTGCCTTTATGGCTGAATAATACTCCACTGTGTGTGGGGGTGTGTGTATATCTCATAATTTCCTTATCCATTCATCTGTTAATAGGTATCTGATTCCATATCATAGCTATTGTGAATAATGCCACAACAATGCAAGTATCTCTCTTTTATGATTATTTCATTTTCTTTGCCTATATACCCAGAAGTGTTATAGTTAAATCATATGGCATTTCTAATTCTAGTTTTTTGAGGAACACCACACTGTTTTCCATAGTAAGTTACTAATTTACATTCCCAGCAACAATACAGAAAGGTTATTTTTACCCACATTCTCACCAGCATTTGAGAATTTCCATTGTGTGTGTGTGTGTATTTATGCTAAATGTGCATTTTTAATAGTCATTCTAACTGTGGGGAGATGTTATTTGAATTTCCATGATGTATAATGATGTTGAACATTTTTTATCACTTATTTATTGGTCATTTATATTTCTTCTTTTGAGAAGCATCTATTCAGGTAATGCATCAATTTTCAATTGGAACATTTTTGGGTTTTATTATTAAATTTTTATGTCTTTATTCTGGACACTAATCCTCATTCTGATAAATAGCTGGAAAGTTTTTCCCACTATGTAGGTTGTCTATTCTCTTGGCTGATTCATTTCTTTACTCTAAGGAAGCCTTTTTGTTTGATGCAATCCCATTTGTCAGTCCATCCATTTGTTTCCTGGGCTGGGTGAATACTTATTTGGGAAATTATTACAAGCACCAATATTTTGAAATAGTCCCCCTATATTTGGTTTAGTAGTATCTAATTTTTCTGTATCACATTAAGGGCTTCGATTCATTTTGAGTTGTTTTTACTTTTTCCCACAGGGTGAGGGATAGGTGTGTAGTTTCCATCATCTGCTTGAAGATTTCCAGTTTTCTTAGTACCATTTGTTGAAGAGGCTGTCTTTTATACAATGTTTGTTTCTGGAACATTTGTCAAGAATCAGTTGGCTGTGGATGTGTGAGTTTATTTCTGGGCCCTTTATTCTATCCCATTGGTCTAATCATCAGTTTTTATAACAATGCCATGATGTCATTTTTACACTGCCTCTGTAGTACAGTTTGAAATCCAATATAATGATGTCTTCAGCCTTGTTCTTTTCTCTCAGGATTTCTTTGGCTATTTGAGGGTATTTGTGTGTGTGTGTGTGTGTGTGTGTGTGTGTGCGGCATGCGAGCGTGAGCACGCATTTCCTTATGAAATTTAGGATTATTTTTCTATTTCTGCGAAGAATGTCATTGATATTTTGAGAATTGTGTCAAATCTGTGGATCATTTTGGATAATATGACCATGTTTACAAAATCCATTCTCCTAATTCGTAAACCTGTGACGTCTTTCCATTTTGAAGAGTCTTCTTCAACTTCTTTCCTCAGTGCTTTGTAATTTTCATTGTAGAGATATTTCATTGATTTGGACAGGCTTATTCCTAGATATATTCACTCATATTGTGAATGAGATTTTTTTCCTGATTTATTTCTCAGTGTTCATTCTTGGTGTATTAAAAAATCTGGAGGGAAAAGGAAGGTACTAGGGAATGTGATTGATCAAATTATGTTGTGCACATGTACAAATATGTCATCCCACAAATGTGAATCCCACTATTATGTATAATTATACCACATCAACAAAAATAAAAATTAAAAAGCTATTGATTTTCATGTGATTTATAAAATTTTTTATTAGTATATTATAGTTATACATAATATTTGGGTTAATTTTGACATAATTATACAAGCTTGGAGTGTGCTCCAATTCAGTCCCCATTACTTCAACGTTTTTCTCACTTTCTCCCTCCTCCTGTTCCTTTTCCTCCTCTATTCTACTGATCTTTCTTTTATTTATTTACCATTTTTAAAATTAGTGATATACATATGTATATACATATATATACACATGTATACATATTATGTAAAGGTGAAATTCACTGCGGTATATTCATATATGTGTATAGGAAAGTTTGCTCATTTTCCTTCAATCATCCCTCCCTTTTCCCATCCCTCCTCCCTCCTGGTCAATTCCCCTCCTCTACTCTACTGATCTCTCTTCTATTTTTATGGGATTCCCTTCCCCACCCCTTTTTTTTTTTTCTCTTTTTGTGTTCTAGCTTCCGCATATGAGATAAAACATTTGACCTTTGACTTTATGAGTCTGGCTTATTTCCCTTAGCATATCATTCACTGGCTACATCCATTTACTGGCAAATTCTACACTTTAATTCTTCTTTATGACTGGGTAATACTCCATTGTATATATATATATACACATTTTCTCTCTCTCTCTTTTTCCTTTTTGTACCAGGAATTGAACCCAGGGGTTTTTAATCACTGAGCCACATCCCCAGCCCTTTTAATTTTTTTTTTTTTTTATTGAGCCAGGGTCTCAGTAAGTTGCTTAGGGTCTCACTAAGTTATACACCATACTTTTTAATCTATTCATCTATTGATGGATATCTGGCCTTGTTCAATATCTTGGCAAGTGTGAATTGTGCTATTATAAATATTGCTTTGGCTACATCTCTATAAAATGCTGATTTTTGATCTTTTGGATAAATACCAAGGAATGGGATATTTCAATCATACGGTAGTTCCATTCCTTTTTTTTTTTTTTTCTTGCAGAATTTCCATACTGCTTTTCACAGTGGTTATACTAATTTGCAGGTCTACCAACAATGTATGAGTGTACCTTTTACCTCACATACTTGTCAATACTCATTATTATTTTTATTCTTTATAATTGCCATTCTGACTGGAGTGCAGTGAAATTTCAGTGCAGGTTTGATTGGCATTTCCCTGATTGCTAGACACGCTAAACATTTTTTTCATGTATCTATTGTTCTTTTGAGAAGTGACTCGTTTGCCATTTTTAAATTGTTTGTTTTTTGGTGTTGAATTTTTTTGAGTTCTTTAGATAGATAGATAGATAGTCAGACAGATAGGTACACATAGACATAGATGTTATGTGGAAAAGATCTTCTCCCATTCTCTAGACTCTTTCTTCATGTTCTTAGTTGTTTGCTGTGAAGAAGCTTTTTAATTTGATGCTTTCCTATTTGATTCTTGGTTTTATTTCTTGTGCTTTTGTATCCTGTTATTTTGCTTAATTGTTTTTATCAGTTTTTAGAGTTTTGCAATGGAGATATAAAGTTTCTCTCAGTGTAGAATTATATCATAATAAAGCAGGAATAATTTAAGTTCCTTCTTTATGACTTGCATCCTTTTATTTGTTTTTCTTGTTTGATTGTTCTAGCTAAAATTTCACCTACTATATTAAATTGGAGTCTTGGGTGTGGACACCATTGTCTTGTTCCTTGTTCAAGATGAAATGCTTTCAGTTTTTCACAATTCAATGAGATAATTGCTATGTTTGTTATATCCTTTATTATGTTGAAGTATGATTCATCTATGCAGAATTTATTCAGGGCTCTTACAATAAAGATATGAAAGGCATGCTAAATTTTATCAAGGTTTTTTTTGGCATATATTGAAATGATCATGTAATTTTCATCTTTGATTCTACTTATATTCCGTATGACATTTATTGACTTGAGTATGTTGAAATATCCCTGCATCCTTGGTATGAAAGTATGTGTGATCTTCTTGATGTGTTGTTCAATTAAGTTCGTAAATATTTTGCTGATACATTTTTAATCTATATTCATCAAGAATATTGGCTTAGTTTCCTTTCTCATTGTGTCCTTATGAACTTTTGGTAGCACGAAAATATTAGTTTTATAGAATGAGTTTGGAAGGGCTCCTTTTCTTTCTGTTTCATGGAATCATTTGAAGAACATTGGTGTTAGTACTTTAAAAGTCTGGTAGCATTCAGTTAGTGAATTATTGCAGTCCTGCACTTGTCTTTGTTAAGACATTTTTACTACTAATTCTTGTTATTGATCAGTTTATAGAGTTTTACATTCTCTTTGTTCCATTTTAGTGGATCATTTGTGTGTAGAAATTTGTCCACTTCTTCTCAATTTGTATTTAATTGGAGTTGTTTTTTCAAAATACATCCTAATGTTCATTTATATTTTAGTCATTTTTGTTTTAATATATGCTTTTATCTGAAATTTTATTTATTTGTGTCTTCTTTCTTTTACTTTGGCTAGACTAAAAGTTTGTCAATCCTGCTTATATCTTCAAAGAACTAATCCTGTGTCATAGATCATTGGATTTTTTTGGTATGTTTTATTAACTTCTGTTTTGATATTTATTATTTCTTTTTTTCCTGTTTATTTAGAGTTTGCTTTATTCTTGTTTATCTAAGACATTTAGATGAATTATTAAGTTATTTATTTAAGATTTCTTGGTTTCCTTAATGTTCTTATAACTGCTTTTACTGTGTCCCACAAATTCTAGTATGTTGCATTTCAGTTTTCATTTAATTCTAGGAATTTAAAAATTTCCCCCTTGATCTCCTCAGTGATGCCACTGTTCATTCTAAAGTGCATATGTCAATCTCCATGTGTTTGCCTAATTTTTATAGTAACTATTGCAGCTGATTTCTAGTTCCATTCTATTATGATCTAATAAGATGCAAGAGATTATTTTAGTTTTATTAAAACTTGCTTAACATATGACCTTTTTTTGGAAAAAACATATATGTATATATATATTATGATGAAAATAATATGTATTTTGTTTCTGTTGAATGATCTTCTCTGTAGATGTCTAGGTCTAATTGACCTATAATGTAATTTGAGTTTGATGTATCTGTTGATTTTTTCGTCTTGATGATCTATCTATGGGTGAGAATGAAGTATTGAATTCAGCCACTATTATTGTATTGGAGCCTATTTCCTCCCTTTATTTTACTTCAATTAGTGTTGTGTTTTTTTTTTTTTTTTAATAAAATTGGGTGCTCCAGTGTTAGGTGCATACATATTTACAATCATTAAAACTTCTTCATGGATTGTTACCATTATCAATATATAATAACTTTCTTTTTGTTTTCTGGCCAATTTTTCCTTGAAATATTCTTTGTTGGATTAGATTGTGCTTACTCCTACTTGCTTTCAGATTTCATTTTATTAGAGTACCAATTTCTATTCTTTTTAATTTCAATCTGTGTCTTTGTTAGTGAGCTGAATTTTTGCAGGTAGAAGATTGTTGGATTTTTTTTAAAAAAATATTTTAATCAGCCAATCTGTATCTTTTAATTGTAGAATTTAGACTGCTTACACATTATTCAAAGACACATTATTAAAAGATAGGTAATATTTCCTAGAATTTTGCTGTTTCAATTCTGGTTGCTCCTAATTTTCTATGTTCATTTATTTATCCTTTATTAATCTGAGAATATTCAGTGGCTTACAAAATTAATAATATTTGATTCTTTCCTAATTCTCAATTGTTTGCTTACCTTTCTGGTGATATTTATACTCTACCATACTCTCAGAATTATTTTTATCTTTGTTCCTCTTCTCTGCAGGATTCCTTTTAATATTTCCTGTAATGCTGCTTTAGTGGTCATAAATTGCTTTATGTTTATTTAGAAATTCTTTATTTCTTCAATGCTGAAGAATAACTATGCTGAATACAGTTAGTTAAATTGAAAGCTATTTTCTTGTAGTAATTTTAATACACTCTTCCATGCTTTCCTGGACTTTAGAGTTTCTGTTAAGAAATCTGCTATTATTCTGAAGATTTTGTATTTATAACTGAGTGGACACTTAACTCTTGGTACTTTTAATAATCTTTCTTTGTTCTGTGCTCTTGCAGTTTAAATATAACATGATGTGGAGAGGTTGTTTTCTGGTCATATCTGATTGGGGTTCCAAATGCATTATGTACCTGAATATCCATATCTTTCACAAGATTTGGGAAATTTTCTGCTATTATTTCTCTAAATAGATTTCTATGGTTTTATTCTGTTTTTCTTTTCTATTATCTGTTCAGATTACACACAAATTTAGACTTTCAAATGTTTCTTATCAATCTTCTCTTTTCTGTTCATTACTCTTTTTTTCTTTATTATTTTCTTAGTATAATGAATAATCAATCTTATCTTGAAACCCTGATATTATTTATTCTGCTTGATTTGGTCTATTGGTGAAGGTTTCAACTGAGTTTTGTTTTGTTTTGTTTGGTAGTAGGGATTGACTCAGGGGCACTCAACCACTGAACCACATCCCTAGCCCTATTTTGTATTTTAATTAGAGACAGGGTCTTACCAAGTTGCTTAGCACCTCGCTTTGCTGAGGCTGGCTTTGAACTCGAGATACTCCTGCCTCAGCCTCCTGAGCTGCTGGGATTACAGTTGAGCACCACCATGCCCGATTTGAGATTTTTTGAAAAATCTTTCAAAATTCGTTCTCTCTCTATATCTGAATTAGGATCCTATATATATGACAGTTGGATTGTTTTGCCTTTTATTTCCAAGGTTTCAGTTTAGTTACTTTTCAGATTATTTCTTTTGAATTGCTATTCCTTCCCTGTGTTGTCTTCCTTAATTCATTCAATTGACTCTGTTTTTTTCTTCTTTGAGTTGATCAATCATCTAAAAAATCATTTGTTTGAATTATTTTTCTAGTGTTTTTACACTTTCATATTTTTGGAATCAGATACTAGAGATTTATGTACTTTTGGAGAAATCATGTTACTTTTTTTATAATCCATCTGCTGGAATAAATATCTCTTCCACTTTTATGTAAGGGCCTTCTTCTTAATGAGGAACCTAATCTTGATGATGGCCATGAGCCAGCAGTTTGTGATACAGTGTTGAGTTTAATTTCACTTGGACCTATAGTTTCTCTGTGGCTTCTTTTGCATTCAATAATGGATTTTACTCAATGCATAATGTGTCAGAGTATGAGGCACTCATTTCCTTTATTGGTTTCCAAGAGTGGGGTACCTCTGGAATTTCAGACAAATGTGCTGTACACAGTAAAGTATATGGGGCATACTCTCTGTGGTTACTCCTCCAGATTTCTCAGTGGTGTATGGTTTGAGAGTATAAGGAATCAACTTGTGCTGAGGCCCCTCATAGATGCCACGTCCACATCCTTTGTGTCATTCCTCTGCTTCTGATAGGAGTGTGAATTTATGAATATCTGCTTCTGATAGTGTGTCTTTAGGCCCCCACTAGCCATGCCTATTTTTGCCTGTGTCATTGCCTCATGGCTTTTATCTCCGCTCTTCTTTATTAATGTATAATAAAATATAAAGTTAAAAAAAATAAACATAAAATCCACATTTCAAAGGAATAAAAGAAAAAAGAAGAAATAAAGAAATGCAGAGAAGAATATTTTAAGACTAAAAAAAAGAAAATAAAAAGGTGGAAGTCGGGACTGGGGTTGTGGCTCAGCGGCAGAGCGCACGCCTCGCACGTGCGCGGCCCGGGTTCGATCCTCAGCACCACGTAAACATAAATGCATTGCATTGTGTACAACTAAAGTAAATAAACAAAAAAAAAGGTGGAAGTCAGTAGTATGGCAAAACAGAAAGAAAAAAAACATGATAGAGAAAATAAAAAGGAAAGGAAAAGAAAAATTAAATATATAAAGAAGACATATATGTGTATCTATCTACCTATGTGTGTGTTTGTCACATAGAGGCATGCATACATATAAGCAACATAAAAATAACATTAAATATGTCTTAATAAAAATAATTTCCTGTCTATCATGATAGTTGATTGTGCAGGCAAGAGGGAATATTTGTAGTCTATGCCAATCAGAGCTTCTTTTCAAGTCTTCTTAGAATACCTACCCTTTCCAGAGAGCAAAGACTGGGAGGTTATTTATCCTGCTCTTCTTTAGTTTCTGTGTTTCACCAGACAAACTATAGGAGTGATTTGTGATTGGAGCCCGTTGAAATATTTCTCTCTTTCCCTGCATCCCAGCATGGCCTAAGGAGAAATGCAGAGCTTCCTTGGCAAAAATTTGCTCTAGATCTTCTTGCTCTGCACAATCCAAGGACAGAGCTGATGCTGAATGCTGCAGTGCGTCAAGGTCCTTGGAACCTTTTGTGCTGCCCACGTGGAGATGGCATCATAACTATCCACACTGGGGGTTAAGCTTCACACAATCTACCATCCAGGACTCTAGTATTCCTGTAGCTAACTTCCTTAGCTGCCAGTATTGAAGGGGAAATGACCTGTTCCTTTAGACATCACAGACTGTTTTCCAACCACATAGAATTCTCACAAGATTTGTTTCTTCTGGGAATAAACAGGGTCTCAAGGCTGATGTCAACTGAATCAGTGAAGTAGTATTGCTGAGGGCCAGAGACAGGACAATGCAAGAGATTTTGATTTTCAGAACAATAAGGTTCTCAAATGAAAATGGTAAAGCAACATTTTTATATACTGACAAGGAAAGAACTTTAAGATATATGGCTAAGTCAACACACCAGTTCATAGAACAATGCATAAAATATGACTTCTAAAATAGACCACATTTACATTGTAATATATATATTACAATGTAATATCATATATATATTACATATATATATATATATATATATATATATATATATATATAGAGAGAGAGAGAGAGAGAGAGAAATATATGTATAAAAATGCATTAAATACTCTGTAAAGATACCTGGCAGACGCAGACGTAATACTGTTCCAAACCAGGGCAAAAAGTAATGTAGATTAGGATTGTGTTGAGAGGAGTGAACTGGTCTGGGAATTAGAATACTTAAACTTTTTATATTATTTTTAGTGGGTTATAATTAGTTACATATGACAGTAGAATGCATTTTGACACATTGTACACAAATAGAGCACAACTTCTCATTTCTCTGGCTGTACATGGTGCAGAGTCACATCAGTAGTGTAGTCATATGTGTATATAGGGTAATAATGTCTGTCTCATTCTACTATCCTTACCATTCCTGCCACCCCACCCCTGTGCTAATTCCCCTCTACACAATCCAAAGTTACTTCTTCCCCCACTATGAGCCAGTATCCACTTATCAGAGAAAACCATAGGATTTTGGGGATTGGCTTATTTCACTTAGCATGTTATTCTCTAGTTCCATCTATTTACTTGCAAGTGGCATAAATTCATTCTTCTTTAAGGCTGAGTAATATTCCATTGTGTATATGTACCACATTTTCTTTATCCATTTTCTTTATCCATTCATCTGTTTATGGGCATCCATGTTGGTTCCATAGTTTATCTATTGTGAATTGAGCTGATATAAATATTGATGTGGCTGTGTAACTGTAGTATGTTGATTTTAAGTCCTTTGGGTGTAAACCAAGGAGTGAAATAGCTGGGACAAAGGGTGCTTCCATTCCAAGTTTTTGAGGTATCACCGTAATACTTTTCAGTTTGGTTATAACAATTTGCAGTCCCACCAGCAATATGCGAGTGTACTTTTTCCTCTACATCCTCATCAACATATATTGTTGTTTGTATTCTTGATAATTGCCATTATGGCAGGAGTGAGATGATATCTTAGAGTAGTTTTGATTTGTATTTCTCTAATTGCTAGTGATAATGTACATTTTTTCATATGTTTGTTAAGTGATTGTATTTCTTCTTCGGTGGAGTGTCTGTTCAGAGTCTTAACCCATTTATTATTGGGTTATTTGGGTTTTTTTGGTGTCGTTTTTGAGTTCGTTTTCATGTCCTGGAGATGTATCTATCTGTTGTCTCCGTGGTTTCTGAGGCCACCAGGCTAGATGCAAGAGTAAGTCGGTTGCAGGGTCAGCAAGCGAACAAACAAAGGAAATGACCGGTCAAAAACTCAGCCTCTGGGAGTCAGTGAGGTTGGCAAAGCAGTAGGGAGTTGTCTACAGACTCAGTTTATTGAGGAAATGTCAAGTGATTATATATTATTATTAGCCAATCTGTGTTTATATGTTTAGCATATAATCCAATAACTTTATGCCACGGAGTGCAGACCCCCAGACCCTCTGACTTTTCTCTGGAAACAGCAAGTCTGCCTGGCAGTGGCAAGTTGTCCAATCATTCTGTGCCACGGAATGCAGACCCTCAGTCTGCCCGAGTTTGCTTGGCAGCTGTCAGATTGTGTTAGACAGCAGCGAGTCAATTGAGGAAGTATTTTTCTCTATTGGCTTGGCCACAGCACAACGCTCCATCCTGTGCAGGCATGCCCACCAAGCTTGTATATGCATAGATTTTTCTAACACATTTGAGCAGGCATCTGCTAGCCAAAAGGCGGAGAGTCTCTCCCACGTCTATCTGATGTGCCTGTGGTAAAGAATTTCTCCCATTCTGTAGGCTCTCTTTTAATGTTATTGATTGTTTCCTTTGCTGAGAAGAAACTTTAGTTTGAATCCATTCCATTTATTGATTCTTAATTTTACTTCTGTGCTTAAGGGGTCTTAAGGAAGTCAGGCCCTGAGCTGACTTGATGAAGATTTGGGCCTACTTTTTTCTTCTATTAGGCACAAGATCTCTGTTTTAGTCCCTAAGTCTTTGATCCACTTTGAGTTGAGTTTTGTGTCAGGTGAGAGATAAAGGTTTAATTTAATTTTGCTACATATGATTTTTCTTTATTCCAGGCACTATTGTTGAAAAGGCTATCATTTCCCCAATGTATGTTTTTTTTTTTTTTTTTTCACCTTTGTCTAGTATGAGATAACTTTATTTGTTTGGGTTTGTCTGTGTCATCCATTTCAACTATTCTGTATATGTCTATATGTCTATTTTGGTGCCAATACCATGTCATTTTTGTTACTATTGCTCTGTAGTGTAATTTAAGGTCTGATTTTTTTTTTTTTTTTTTTTTTTTGTGGTATCGGGAATTGAACTCAGGGACACTCGTCCACTGGGTCACATCCCTAGCCCTTTTTGTATTTTTTATTTAGAGACAGGGTCTCATTGAGTTGCTAAGTGCCTCGCTATTGCTGAGGCTGGCTTTGAACTCACGATCCTCCTGTCTCAGCCTCCCAAAGTGCTGGGATTACAGGCGTGCGCCACCACGCCCAGCTAAGGTCTGATA
Source organism: Tamias sibiricus (assembly GCA_025594165.1). Lineage (NCBI taxonomy): Eukaryota > Metazoa > Chordata > Mammalia > Rodentia > Sciuridae > Tamias > Tamias sibiricus. The sequence goes on from CM046667.1 coordinate 58,963,494, forward strand.
TTTTGATGCCTCCTGCTTCAGTCCTCTTGCTAAGGATTGCTTTGGCTATTCTGGGTCTCTTGTTTTTCCAAATGAATGTCATGATTGCTTTTTCTATTTCTATAAGGAATTGTTGGGATTTTAATTAGAATAACATTGAATCTGTATAGCGCTTTGGACAGTACTGCCATTTTGACTATATGAATTATGCTTATCCAAGAGCATGGGAGATCCTTCCATCTTCCAAGGTCATCTTCAATTTCTTTCTTTAGTGTCCTGTAGATTTAATTATGGAGGGCTTTCACCTCTTTTGTTAAGTTGATTCCCAAGGTTTTTTTGTGGTAGTTTTCCTAATTTCTCTCGAAGTGGATTCAACAATGATGTATAAAAATGCAATTGGTTTATGTGTATTGATTTTATATTCTGCTGCTATGCTAAACTTATTTATTAGTTCTAGAAGTTTTCTGGTGAATTTTTTTTGATCTTCTAAATATAGAGTTATGTCATCAGCAAAAGTTTGAGTTCTTCTTTTCCTATTTGTATCCATTTAACTTCTTTCTTCTGACTGATTTCTATGGCTATAGCTTCAAGGACTTTTGTATAGAAGTGGTGAAAGAGGGCATCTCTCTTTGTTTCAGATTTTAGAGGGAATGTTTTCAATTTTTCTCCTTTTAGAATGATGTTGGCCTTGAGCTTAGCATAGATAGCTTGTACAATGTTGAGGTATGTTCCTACTATCCCTAGATTTTCTAGTGTTTTGAACATGAAGAGGTGCTATATTTTGTCAAAAGTTTTTTTCTGCATCTATTGCAATAATCATATGGTTCTTGTCTTTAAGTCCATTGATGTGATGCATTGCATTTTGATTTCCTTTTGTTGAAACAACTTTGCATCCCTGGGATGAACCCCAATTGATAATGGTACACTATCTATTTAATATGTTTTTGTATGTGATTTGTGAGGATTTTATTGAGAATTTTTGTGTCTGTGTTCATCAGGGATATTGATCTGAAGTTTTCTTTCCTTGATATGTCATCATCTGGTTTTGGAATCATGGTGATATTGGCCTCATAGAATGAGTTTGGAAGTATTCCCTCATTTTTTATTTCATTGAATAATTTTAGGAGTATTTGTGTTAATTCTTCTTCGAAGGTCTTGTAGAACTTGGCTGAGAATCCATCTCTTCCTGGGTTGTACTTTCTTGGTAGGCTTTTGATGCTGTCTTCTATTTTGTTGCTTGAAATTGATCTGCTTAAATTGTGTATGTGCTCCTGATTCAGTTTGTGTAAATCATATGTCTCAAAAAATTGTCAATTTTTCTTATTTTGACTATAAATTTTCAAAATAGTATTATCTTCTGTATTTCAGTAGTGTTCCTCATGATATTTCCTTTTTAATTAAGAATTTTAGTAATTTGTGAGTTCTTTTTCTCTTTGTTAGTGTACCTAAAGGTTTATCAATTTTATTTATTATTTCAAATAATCAACTTTTTGTTTTGTCAATTTTAAATTGTGTTTCTTGTTTCAATTTCATTTATTTCAGCTGTATTTTAAGTATTTTCTGTATTCTATTCCTTTTGGTGTTGATTTTTTCTTCTTTTTCTAGGGTTTTAAGATGTAATGAATTTGATAACTTTTTATCCTTTTAATGTATGAGTTAAATCCAATAATCTTTCCTGCTAGCACTGCCTTCCTAGTATTCCAGAGATTTTGATATGTTGTATAAGTGTCCTCATTTACCTCTAAGTACTTTTTTTATTTCCTTTATGATTTCTTCTGCTATCCATTTGCCATTCAATAGCATGCTTTTGGTCTCTAGGGTTTTAGTAGCTTTTTTTTTTTTTTTTTTTTTTTTTTTTTTTTTTTTGGTACTGGGGATTGAACTAAACTAAGGGGCACATCCCCAGCCCTTTTTTGTATTTTATGTAGAGAAATGGTCTCACTGAGTTGCTAAGTGCCTCGCCATTGCTGAGGCTGGCTTTGAACTTGAGATCCTCCTGCCTCAGCCTCCCAAGTGCTGGGATTACAGGCATGCGCCACCGCGCCCAACTTAGTAGCTTTTATTTCTTTATTTTATCATTGATTTCTAATTTCTTTCCATTATTATCTAGTAGAATGCAGGGTAGTATTTCTATTTATTTGTATTTGCTAAGAGTTGCTTTGTGGAATAACATATGATCTATTTTAGAGAAGGATCCATGTGCTGCTGGGAAGAAAGTGTATTTGCTCAATGATGGATGAAATACTCCACATATGTCTGTTAAATCATTGTGTTATTTAGTTTTACCGTTTCTTTGTTTAGTTTTTTTTTTTTTTTTTTTTTTTTTTTTTTAGATCTATCTAGTGGTGAGAGAGATGTGTTAAAGTCACCAAGTATGATTGTGTTGTGGTATATCTGATTTTTGAAATTGAGAAGGATTTCTTTGATGTACATAGATGCTCCATTGTTTGGGGCATATATATTTATGATTGTTATGTCTTGTTGATGTATGATTCCCTTAAGCAGTATGAAATGTCCTTCTTTATCCCTTCTGACTAACTTTGGTTTGAAGTCCACTTTATCTGATATGAGGATAAAAAACTCTGCTTGTTTACTCAGTCCATGTGAGTGATATGTTTTTGTTTTAGTTATTTATTATTCTAATTTGTTATACATATTTGTAGAGTACATTTCATTTCATATTACATATAAAGAGCACAATTTTTTGAGTTGCTGGTTTAATATAAAGTATTTTTACAACAATTGTGTCTTCATACATGTATTTAGGGTAATCATGGATAACTCAAAATTCCACCAGAAATCTTCCAAATCTAAAAAATGAATTCAGCAATGTAGTTGGATATAAAATCAATACCCATAAATCAAAGGCATTTCTGTACATCAGTGACAAATCCTCAGAAAGAAACTGAAAAATCCACCCCATTTACTATAGCCTCAAAAGAAAAACATATTTGTAAATCAACTTAACAAAAGAAGTGAAAAACCTCTACAATGAAAACTACAGCACATTAAAGAAAGAAATTAATGAAGATCTTAGAAGATGGAAAGATCTACCTTGTTCATGGATAGGTAGAACTAATATTGTCAAAATGACCGTTCTCCCAAAAGCAATATACAGATTCAATGTAATACCAATCAAAATCCCAATATCATTCCTCATAGAAATAGAAAAAGCAATCATGAAATTCATCTGGAAAAATAAGAGACCCAGAATAGCCAAAGCAATTCTTAGCAAGTAGAATGAAGTGGGTGGCATTACTATTCCAGACCTTAAATTGTACTACAAAGCAATAGTAACAAAAACAGCATGGTATTGGCATCAAAATAGACCAGTTGACCAATGGTACAGAATAGAAGACTCAGAAACGAACCCACACATTAGACAAAGGTGCCAAAAATTTTCACTGGAGAAAAGACAGGCTCTTCAACAAATGGTGTTGAGAAAACTGGACATCCTCATGTAATAAAATGAAATTAAATCTCTTTCTCTCACCATGCACAAAACTTAACTCAAAGTGGACCAACAACCTAGGAATTAAACCAGAGGCCTTGCACCTAATAGATGAAAAAGTAGGCCCAAATCACCATCATGTTGGTTTAGGCTCCAAATTCTTCAATAAGACCCCTCTAGTGCAAGAACTAAAAGCAAGAATCAATAAATGGCATGGATTCAAACTAAAAAGCTTGTTCTCAGAAAAAGAAACAATCAGTGAGGTGAATAGAGGACCTACAGAATGGGAGCAAATCTTTACCACAAGCACATCAGATAGAACACTAACCTCAAGGATTTATAAAGCTCTTTAAAAGCCTTAACACAAAAAAACAAATAACCCAATCAATCAATGGGCCAAGGAACTGAACAGACACTTCTCAGAAGATGATATACAAACAATCAACAAATAAATGAAAAAATGTTCAACATCTCTAGCGATTAGAGAAATGCAAATCAAAACAACTCTAAATGGGGCTGGGGTTGTGGCTCAGCGGCAGAGCGCTCGCCTCACACGTTTGTGACCCGGGTTTGATCCTCAGCACCACGTAAACATAAATGCATTGCATTGTGTACAACTAAAGTAAATAAATAAATATTAAAAAAAAACAACTCTAAGATTTCATCTTACTCCAGTAAGAATGGCAGCTATCAAACAAACAAACAACAGTAAATGCTGGCGAGGATGTGGGGAAAAGGGCACACTCTTACATTGCTGGTGGAACTGAAAATTGGTGAAGCCAATCTGGAAAGTCGTATGGAGATTCCTCGGAAAACTGGGAATGGAGCCACCATTTGACCCATCTATCCCATTCCTTGGCCTATTCCCAAAGGACTTAAAAATAACATACTACAGGGACACAGCCACATCAATGTTTATAGCAGCACAATTCGCAATAGCTAGATTGTGGAACCAACCCTGGTGCCCATCAGCAGATGAATGGATAGGGAAACTTTGGTGTATATACACAATGGAACACAACTCAGCACTAAAAGAGAATAAAATCATGGCATTTGCATGAAAATGGATGGAGTTGGAGAAAATAATGCTAAGTGAAGTTAGCCAATCCCAAAAAAAAAAAAAACAAAGGTTGAATGATCTCTTTGATATGAAGATACTAGCTTATAAAGGCAAGAGAAAGGGAAAGGGGATAGGAATAATGGCAGAGTGATACGTTTTTTACTGAACTTTCATATTCAGTCTGTGATTGTCTTTTCCTGTTAGATGAATCTCTTGAAGACTGCATATTGTTGGGTCTTTTTTATATTCAATCTGATAGTCTTCATCTTTTGATTGATGATTTTAAGCTATTAACATTCAGGGTTATTATTGAGATATTATTTGTATCTCCAGATATTTTGTTTTATTTTTAGTTTTAACTTGCCTTAGTTTCTCCTTTGATTGACATTTCTTTTAGTGTAGTTCCTCCCTTTGCTGATTTTCATTTTGTCCTTGTGGAATATTTTGCTGAGAATGTTCTGTAGTACAGGCTTTGTACTTTGTACTTTAAACTTTTGCTTATCATGGAAGGTTTTTATTTCATCTCAAAATATTAAGCTTAATTTTTATGGATATGAAATTCTCATTTGGCATCCATTTTCTTTCAGAGCTTGATCTATGTTATTTCAGTACTTCCCGGTGTTGAGGGCCTGGGTTGAGAAATCAGCTGAAATCTGAATTTGTTTCCCCCTGTATATAATTTGAAATTTTTTTCTCTATCAGTCTTTAAAATTGTATATTTATTCTGTATGTTAGTGATTCTCATTATAATGTGCCTTGATGTGAGTCTGCTGTAATTTTGTACATTTGGGATCATATAAGCTTCTCATAGTTGATTTTCAATTTTATTCTTTAGATTTGGGAAATTTTCTAATATTATTGCCTTGGTTTGTATCTCTGCTCCTTCATCTATCCCAATAAATCTTAAATTTAGTCTTTTCATGTTATCACATATTTCTTAAAAGTTTTGTTCATAGTTTCTTATCATTTTCTCTGTGTGGTAAATTTTATTCTCAAGAATATATATTTTGTCTTCATTGCCTGAGGTTCTGTCTTTTATGTTGTCTATTCTGTTGGTGATAGTTTCCATTGAATTTTTAATTTGGTTTATTGTTTCCTTCATTTCAAGGATTTCTGCTTGACTCCTTTTTATAATATCTGCCTCGTTATTGAAGGGGTCTTTCACTTCCTGTATTTTCTCTCCAATACTATCTTTCTTTTCAAAGATTAGTCAAACTATGGACCTTTTAAACTCCTTTTATGATATTTTCTCTTCTGTTTTGTCTACTGATTCTATTGTTGGAACATCTTGGTTTGTTTGAGGCATTTTGTTCCCTTGTTTTTTCACATTGTTTGTGTGTCTTCCCATCTAGTGTTATGGATCTGAGGCAGTACAGTTTTTACCCTGTACTTATATAGTGTCCTGAAGGTTTCCAATGTCTGTCATTTAAGGGAGAGACCAATATTAACAGCACCTAATGCAAAGAATATACGACTTTAAACCAAATAGCTCCTATTAAGGTATCAACAGTTTGTCACAATAAACATAAATGATGTGTTCAATGAATTTCTACAATATAAACACTAAGTTTTCTAAAAGGGTTTACCATTTCAAATAGTGGATGATGAGGGGACAGAAGTAGTGTAAGTTGTGATGTTTATTAAGGAGAAGGAGAGAAAATGGTATTAAAAATTTATAGAAAGTGTGTGATGTTTAGGAGGAAGAAGGTGAGAAGATAGAGGTAAAAATTCATAGTAATAGAGGCTGGCTGTTTGTATGATAGAAGTGAGAACTGAGGTTGTGGCTCAGTGCCAGAGCACTTGTCTAGCATGTGTGAGGCACTGGGTTCAATCCCCAACACCAGATAAAAAATAAACAAACAAGATAAAAGTATTATGACAATCAACAACTAAAAATATTTGAAAAGGGCAAACCAGGGAGACAGATAAATGAGAGAGAAAAATATGTACTAGTTTTTAAAAAGTAAAAATATAAGAATACACACAAAAAATGTAATATACTATTTGGACATCCCATTCCTCAATAAATTGATGCATGAAAAATATTTGGATTCAAAGTTAGAGATGTGAGAGAGAGGGCAAAAAGAAAAACGGAAAGTCTTCATGGAATATTAAATGATTGCTTCTGTTTGCTTTCCAAAATTTTCTCAGATTCCCTTTTCTGCTGTTAAGTGGGGTTGTCTGAACTTGGTAGCTCCAGTCTCGTAGGGGCCATATTGTTTGGGTGGGCAAGCCAATAGCAAAATATTCTCACACCTTCTTCTAGTCTTCCCACCCATTGTAGCTGGTTCCTTTAGTCCCCACACACTTTAGTACTCACTTAGCTAGAGAGAACCTGGTTTTCTCCAGTTTCTCCACCCCCATCACCCCTGGGCAACTGCCTCTAGTTTCCAGATTTCCATAGGCTCGCCAGGCCCCAACTGGCCTACACAAACACAGCTGTAATCTGACAGACCATGGCTTCAGCTACCCCAGGCTCTGCCTTGCTGCAATCCCAAGGTCTCAATGCCATTTTAACTTATAGAGAGACCACCAGGGATGCAGTCACAAAGGAGGGACCCTGCAAAGAGGCAGCCAGATGGCAGCCACTAGCACACCCAGCAGGAAGATCTTACATGCAAACAGATCTGCAGGTGCCCCAACAATATAACTTGAGGCCCTGGCCGGTGTCCCCAGACTGAGGCCACTGCAGCCCTCAATGGCAGCTGTGGCAGCAGCAAACCTACAGGCCCTGGAAGGTGTCCCAAGATAGTGGTGGCTGCATTTAACCAAACATGCAAGCACTGTGACAATGGACTTCCAGGAAGCAGTGGGCAGTGGACAGCAGGCAGCACACTATCTGCTGGCAGTCTTCAGGTGATCTTCAGGGTGGGTGGACTTTGGGCAGTGGGCGATGAGTAGGTGAAAGGCAGGTGATGGGCAGACAAGAGGTAGTCAAACACACAAATAGCAGAGGATAGGTGGCGGTCAGCAAGCGATCTGCTCTCAAAAGGCAGGTAATATGTTGGCAGACAGTGGGTGATCACCATAGGCAAATGGGGGATAAAGAGCAGGAGATAGGTGGCCACCGATAGCTGCCTTGCATAGAAACTGTATTTCCTCTGCTTGAATCCCAAGTCACAGAGAGACAAAGAATATAGCCTCCCTCTAGTTTGCCATATTGGATTAACTAGAATATAATATCTTAGATTATGGAAAAAATACGGAAAGTAAGTCAATATAATTTTGTTAGCTGAACATTTATTCAACAAAAAATTAATTCCTCCTGGAAATACAGAAGTGAGTCAGATATGGAAAGCTTCCCTTCAGAAATCCAGAGAGGAGGTGAGAAAGGTAAAGCATTGAAGAGGACATCTGAATTTAAGCAACAGGCCCAAGAATAACTTGATTCTTCAAACATTACTTGGGGTTCTATAACCAGATCCTCTTTAACTTACTTTTCAAATTACCTACATTTTCAGGAGACAGAGGCCCTAATATCAGTTCTGTCATTTGGATGTTGATATGACCTCAGAGAAGTCACATTCTTTCTCCATACCTATATTCCCCAACTGTAATCTGAGGAAGTAAGATAATATGGGAATAACCGATTTAATTAATTTCAGGATTGCACATAGCAACCTGGGTTATATCATATACCCTCTAGTGGACTTCCCTCATATTGAATGGAGTTTTCAGAAATGAAATAGGTAATGGTCATAGCTTAAGCTGTAACAACAGATGGAACATCACCCATTAGCTCTGTATGATCTCAGGTCTATGTAAACTCTGTAGAGTATGAAGTAGTTTTCCTCTCTTACCTGGAATACTACAGCTCTCATAACCCATTAATTATCATGAGACAATCCATGAGAGTTTACAGCAGATCAGTGGAAGTTCAGGTTGGAGACACAGAGAGTTCTTATTAAAGAATGAATTCCAGAATGTGTGGTGCAAGGTGAAAGTTCTGTACAGTTAGATTTCCTCAGACTGAACAATATTAAACATTAAAAAATTTAAAAATAATGTTAACCAAAGAAAAGTGTGGGCAAATTAAAAAAAAAAAAAAAAAAAAAAAAAACCTCACTTGATAAGCACCTTCTCTGAGCCAGCCTCTATAGTAATCTTTGAGAGAAAGGAGAGAAATTTGAGGCTAATCCTGTCATCAAAGAGCTAATTAATTTATTAAGTACTAGGAGTGTGAAGAGGGAGCCTATAGAATGAGAGAAGATCTTTGCCATCTGCTTCTCAGGGCATTAGTATTCAAAATATATAAATAACTCAAAAAATTAACAGCAAAAATAATACATTTACTAAATGGGCAAAAGAAATAAACAGATACTTCTCAAAAAGAAGAAATATGTATGGCCAATCAATAGGAAAATACATATCAAAACTACATTGAGATTATTTTTTTAAAGAATCAGCCAGTTGCAATAGCTTTATTATGAGGATAACTGTCCACTAGAAATTTATGTCAACTTAAAGAATCAAAAGTGAACACACCATATAAAGAGACCTGTGATCAGCGAACCATCATGTAAAATAATTCCAAATACTCCTGATTCTAAACTATACAGTTTATGCTCATATATATCTTTGAATAAAGAAAAAAAAACTGAAAAGAAATACACGGACCACTTTAATATGGTAGGATTTTTTTTCTGTTTCTCTCTACTTTGTCAAAATATTTTTATTTCTTATTTTTGGTTATACATGACAGTAGAATGTATTTTGGCAGAATATACATACATAAGTTACAAATTATTCTATTTATGTTCTCACTCTTGTGGTCATACATGATATAGAGTTACCCTGGTCATGTATACAAATTTGAGGCTTTACATAAAGTTATGTCCAATTAATTCTACTATTCCCCTCCACACTCCCTTTCCTACATTCCCCTTTCTCTAGTCCAGTGGATTTTTTTAAATCCCACCCCCAACCTGCCTTGTTTTGAATTAGCATTCACTAATCAGAGAGAAAATTCATCCTTTGATTACTTGGGATTGGCTTATTTCATTTAGCATGATATTTTTCAGTTCCATCCATTTAACTGAAAATGCCATAATTTCATTCTTCCCTGTGGCTGACTCATATTCCATTGTATATATACTACATTTTCTTTATCTATTCATCTGTTGAAGGACACCTAAGTTGTTTCCATAGATTGACTATTGTGAGTTGAGCTGCTATAACCATAGATGTGGCTGGGTCACTGTAGTATGCTGTTTTTAAGTCCGTTGGGTATAGACTTAGGAGTGGGATAGCTGGGCCAAATGGTGGTTCCATTCCAAGTTTTCCTAGGAATCTCCATACTGGTTTACATAATGGTGGCACCAATTTGTAGTCCTACCAACAATATATGAGAGTACCCTTCTCCCGACATCCTCACCAACATTTATTATTGTTGTATTCTTGTTAATTGCCATTCTGACTGAAGCAAGATGGAATTTCAGTGCAGTTTTAATATTCATTTCTCTAATTGCTAGAGATGTTGAACTTTTTTTCATATATTTTTGACCATTAATATTTCTTCTTCTGTGAAGTGTCTGTTCAGTTCTTTTGCCCATTGGGTTATTTTTATTGTTGTTGTTGTTGTTAAGTTTTTTGAGTTCTTTGTATATCCTGGATATTAATGCCTTATCTGAGGTACTGGTCATGAAGAATTTCTCACAATCTGTAGGATCTCTGTATAGGTCCTTGATTGTTTCCTTTTCTGTGAAGAAGGTTTTCAGTTTGATACCATCCCATTTATTGATTCTTGATTTTACTTCTGCTTTAGGAATCTTGTTAAGGAATTTGGTTCCCAGGCTCACATGTTGGAGAGTAGGGTCTGCTTTTACTTCTAGTAAAAGTATGTAAAAAAAAAAGTAGTAAAAGCATAGAAGTATCTACTTCTATGCCTAGATCTTTAATCCACTTTGAGTTGAGTTTTGTGCAGAGTGAGATATAGGGGTTCAATTTCATTCTACTACATATGGATTTCCATTTTTTCCAGCACCATTTGTTGAAGAGGCTATCTTTTCTCAAATGTATGCTTTTTGACACCTTGGTCTAGTATGAGCTAACTGCATTTATGTGGGTTTGTCTCTGTGTCTTATTTTCTGTTCTATTGGTCTTCATGTCTGTTTTGGTGGCAACACCAGGCTGTTTTTGTTACTATAGCTATGTAATATAATTTAAGGTCTGGTATTATGATGCTTCTTGCATCACTTTTCATGATAGGGATTTCTTGGCCTATTCTGGGCCTCTTATTTTTCAAAATGAATTTTCATGATTGTTTTTTTCTATTTCTGTCAAGAATGTCATTGAGACCTTTATAGGAATTGCATTAAATCTATATAATACTTTTGGTAGAATGGCCATTTTGATAATATTGATTCTGCCTATCCAGGAACATGACAGATATTTCCATTTTTTGAAGTCTTCTTCACTAGATTGAGATTTCATCTCTCTCACTCCAGTCAGAATGGCAATTATCAAGAATACAAATACTAGTGTTTTGGCAAGGATGTGGGAGCAAAGGTATATTCATACATTGTTAGTGGGGTTACAAATTAGTAAAACTACTCTGGAAAGCAGTATTGAGATTATTGAGATTCCTCAAAAAAGTAGAGATGGAACAACATATGAACAAGCTATCCCACTCCGGTATATATCCAAAAGACCCCAAATCATCACACTGTAGGGATATAGACACATCAACATTTATAGTAGCACAATTCACAATAGCCAAGCTATGGAACTAATCTAGGTGTCCTTCAATGGATGAAAGGATAAAGAAAAAGTGGTGTATATACACAATAGACTATGACTCAACCATGAAGAAGAATGAAATTATGGAATTTACTCATAAATGAATGGAACTGGAGATTATTGTGCTAAATGAAATAAACCAGACTCAAAAATTCAAAGGTTGATTTTTTTTTCTAATATGCAAAAACTAATACAAAATAACAGGGCCACAAGAGGTGGGGTAGGAGAGTTCTATCAAAATAGAAGAAAGATTCATGACCTAGGTAAAGGGGATGGAGGGGGAGGGAGGAAGGATTGGATGAAGGAAGAATAGTAGATTGAATCTGATGCAACTTTCCTATGTACATATATGAATATTCCACAGTGAATCTCACCATCATGTATATTCATAAGACACTAATTTAAAAAAAAGTATATAAGTACATAGAAAAGTACATAGAATAAAGATCAGTAGAGTGAAGGGAATGGGGCTGGGAGACAGGGAGGGAAAATAAAAGTACTGGGGACAGAATTAGAGCACATTATATTCCATGCTTTGATAATTATGTCCAAATGAAACCTAATGTTATGTACAACTAAAAGAACAACAACAACAACAACAACAAAGAATGTATTCCACAATTAGTATGTGCCAGGCTCTATTCCAGGTGCAGATAGTACACCAATGAACAAAAACGATAAGCCCCCATGAATCTGGAGAGCACACATTCAATGTAGTGAGAAACTTAAAATACTTGGCACTATGGAGAACATTTAAATCCATAATCTTCCCTCCAGTTTATTAAAACTAGTTTAGAAAATAAGATTGCTACTTGTGCAACAACAAAACAACAACAACCAAACAATTCAAAGCAGGATATAATCAAGAATCATATTCTATGTCATGAATAATTTTCCTCTCTTGCCTGGACAGCTACAACTTCCAATAAAACTTTTGTAAGACAAAGATTAATTAAGTCATATTTTTTAATTTCTTGTGCCTGTTATCAATGGTCTATGAAAAGCTCCTTTCTTGCTTTTCTTTGTTTATTTATTCACCCATTTATTTATTTTTCCTTTTATTCCCATTTACAGCTCCCACTTCACAATTTAACCATTCCATTCCATAGGCACATATTGGCGTCATAAATCTTTCAGCGTTCTCTCTCTAAATATCATCTCACAGAAGGCTTCTTGGACTCTTTTGTTTAGTCACTATTTCTTATCCTTCTGTAGTTTTTTTTTTTCCTATACAATATATCACAACTTAAACTTCAATTTTTTTATCTCCATCACTGAAATGAAAGCTCTGTGCATGTAGGATCTTTTTATCAAACCACACTGTAAATTAGATCATAAAACATCACCTGGCACAAAGAAGATGGTTAACTAATATTTGTGGAATGTGTGTATGAATGAATGAGCAAATGAACAAAAAGAAAGATAATTCATGACTGTAGATTTTGAGAAGTTTCCATAGATGGTTTATAAATTCTTTAAATGTTGTGCATGTTCAAATTTAATGTTTTTCTTTGCCTGTACTTTTATTGACATATTCGTTTAACAAAGTCACTGCCTACTCTAAATGGCACTGTGCTAGATACCACAGAGTCCAAAGAAAATAAGAACATTATTTTCTTCAAGGGAATTTCAATTTAATGTGCAAAATGGGCATATGATTGGATAACTATACATCATGAGACACATAAATGGACATATACAAATAATTATATGGTGTGAGAATAAATTTATTAAACACATGGAAAAAGTGCTGTGGGACCTTAGAGATATAAGGAATGAATTTCAGAAGGGTAAAAGATGTCTAATGGAAAAGATATTTCTTTCATCATTTCAACAAAGATTATGGAGCACCTGTCATGTCTACCCTGTGCTAGGTACCAGTGACTCAGTGGCAACAGTGACTGAGTTTCAATATGATGGATAGCTAAGCACAAAACAAGAATCATTCACTATTAAGAATAGCTGAAACTAAGTTGTAACCCAATGCATGAGTGCTAGTGTGAAAGACTCTTTCCCAAGCAATTGAAAAGTCAAGAAAAAGGAATTTTGGCAGCCTCTTAGAAGTAGACATGCTTAGAGAAACAAAACAAAGAGAGGTTTCAAATAAGCTCAAGTAGACTCTGATAAGTAATTTAACATTGCTTCAGCTCCCTGTAAATGAAAGATGAGCCTAATAGAGTACACTCTATTCCAAAGGTTAGGTAGTGTTGTGCAGGAGCCCTGTTTGGGGAGATAGCTAAGATTGCGGTTGACTATGGGCCATAGACATTTTTGGGCATTGTCGCCTTCCGTAGTCTCACGGGACTTGGCCCAGGATCTCGAGAGATTTGAGCAGTGACTCAGCAGATTGACATTTTTGGGCATTTTACAAGAGCTCAACATAGACATTATAATCAATCAGGATATTCTAGGCAAAATCCCCAAAGAGAAATAAGACCAAATTCATACTGTACTCCAGGTTGCTGCCCCAGGTGTAAGAAAGGAAATCATTGGGCCAATAAATGCTATTCAAAATTTGACATCCATGGAAATCCTTTGTTCAGGAATTCAAAAAACAGGGCACGGGGCCCAATGCTCTGGGGCCCACAAATGTACGAGGCATTGGAGGAGGAGTATCCTCAAGCATCCACTCAGATGCTTCCCCAACACAATCCCTATTACCCATCCACTCCCTCGCCAGAGGAACAGGAGGAAATGCAGGATTAGACCTCTGTTCCACCGCCCGAATAGTGTTAACACCTGAAATGGGGGTTCAACTGATTCCCACAGGAGTCAGGGGACCTCTTCCCTCAGGGAATGTAGGACTTATTATCGGGCAAAGTCCTGAAAGCTTATTAGGTTTGCAAGTGACCCCAGGCGTAATAAACTCAGACTATAAAGGGGAAATAAAAATAATGCTTAGCTCACCCCAAAGTATAAGTTCTATTAATCAGGGAGATAGAATTGCTCAGCTGCTCCTCCTTCCAAATTTACATAATTCATTTAAAATGAATATGCCTCTAAATAGGAACAATAGAGGATTTTGTTCCACTGATTCGAAACCCATGGTTTGCTGGGTTCGGGACTGTACAAGGAGGCCTATGTGTAAAATAAGAATCCAAGGAATAGAAATGGAGGGTCTTATAGATACTGGAGCTGATTCTTCCATCATTAATTTACGTCAATGGCCCAAACACTGGCCTCTACAAAAAGCTTCAACCAGTTTAAGAGGCTTGGGATATAATAACCTCCCAGAAAAAAGTGTGGTAATTTTAAAATGGGAGGATGATGAAGGACATAAAGGCACATTTCAGCCTTATGTTTTACCTAATCTACCGGTTACTTTATGGGGAAGAGATATTTTACAACAAATGGGAGTACACCTTGCAACCAAACCTGCAGGTGTTAAATGTAAAAACATACAGGGTAATCTTAACCCTAAAAGAAATCATCAAAAAGTACAGGGTAAGCTTAACCCTAAAAGAAATCATTATCATATAGGAAGAAGACATTTTTCTTTGGGGCCACTGAGAAAATAATTTTGAAAATCCCATGGCTTTCTGATAAGCCAGTGTGTGTCCCTCAGTGGCCCCTATCTAAAGAGAAATTACAAGCGGCCCACCTACTAGTTAAGGAACAATTAAAAGCAGGACATATAGAACATTCCACCTCTCCCTGGAATTCCCCCATATTTGTGATCAAGAAAAAATCAGGAAAATGGCGATTATTACATGATCTTAGACAAATTAATAAAACCATGCAAGTCATGGGCCCTACTCAACCTGGACTTCCGAATCCTATAGCTATTCCAAAAAATTTCCATGTTATTAGTCTTGATATAAAGGATTGCTTCTTTTCTATTCCCCTACATCCTCTGGATGCCCCCAGGTTTGCTTTTTCAGTTCCTTCTATTAACAATAATGGCCCTGATCAGAGATATCAATGGAAGGTTTTGCCGCAGGGAATGGCTAATAGCCCCACCATATGCCAAATATATGTGGACAAGGCTATCCAACCCATTAAAAATAAATATCCAAACCTCATGTGTCTACATTACATGGATGATATTTTACTGGCCCACCCTAATCAAAAAATCTTATTTAATATATTCAGTGACATGGTAGAACATTTTAAAAAATACGGATTATATATAGCAGAAGAAAAAGTTCAAACCAGATCTCCCATATTATATTTAGGATTTAAAATCATGGATACTTTTTTTAGACCCCCCCCAAAATTTTAATAAATAAAGAACATTTAACCACCCTCAATGATTTCCAAAAACTACTGGGAGACATTAATTGGTTTCGCCCTACACTAAACCTCACTACTGGCCAATTAAAACCTTTATTTGATATTCTTCGAGGGGACCCTGATCCATCCTCACCGCGAACATTGACTCCTGATGCTAGGAAAGCTTTAAAGGTAGTAGAAAAAGCCATCGAAGGAGCTCATTGTGACAGATTTGATTTAACTCAACCGCTGATGTTGATTATTATTTCTTCACAATATACACCCACAGGAGTATTTTGGCAACAAGGGCCTTTATTATGGATACATTTGCCTGTCTCTCCTAAAAGCATAATTGAGTCATATACCTTCATAGTGGCTAAACTTATTCTTCAAGGACTTAAAACTTCTACTAAAATATTTGGCATTCACCCTGCTACTATTATTACTCCCTATTCATCGTCACAGATTGAATATTTATGCTTCAATGATAATGACTGGGCTATAGCTAGATGCTCTACCTCTGCAAATTTTGATAATCACCTTCCTAAGTCTCCTATATTATCTTTCTGTATTAATCATCCTATTATATTTCCACAGGTAATAAAAAATCAACCTATTCCTAAGGCATTTAATGTATTTACAGATGGGTCCTCAAATGGTACTGCTGCAGTAGTCACTACAAAATAAAATATGACTTACATAACTGCACACAAATCAGCTCAACTAGTGGAATGGGAAGCTGTGGTAAGAGCTCTGGAAAATTTTAGAGACCAGCCCATAAACATTTTTTCAGATAGCCACTATATTGTACATGCCTTCCCAAAATTAGAGTTAGCAGGACCAATAGCACCTCATACTCCAGCCTTTAAATTGTTTTATCAAATACAAAAACTTTTGTGGGCAAGAAAAGAACCTCTATTTGTAGGCCATATTAGAGCACATACTAATTTGCCTGGCCCCCTCCATGAAGGTAATCAAAAGGCAGATGAACTTACAAAAATAATATTTATACTTTCAGCGCTACAACAAGCTACTTTATTTCATTCCCAGTTTCATGTCAACAGCACCACCTTGCAACGTAGGTTTAAAATCAAAAAGGAGCAAGCTAGAACAATTGTAAAAGATTGTAAATCTTGTATGACACATTTGCCCAATCCTCATTTTGGTGTTAACCCTAGAGGATTAATGCCCAATCATTTGTGGCAGATGGATGTTACTCATGAGCCAAGCTTTGAAAAATTGCGATTTGTTCATGTAACCATAGATACATGCTCAGGCATGATTTTTGCTTCCTTACATTCCGGAGGAAAAGTTAAAGATGTCACATCTCATTGTTTACAAGCTTTTGCTGCATTGGGCATCCCCAAAATGCTTAAAACAGATAATGGTCCCGCTTATACGTCCTCATCTTTCAAACAGTTTTGCGCAAAATTCAACATATCCCATAAAACAGTCATCCCATACAATCCTCAGGGTCAGGGCATTATTGAAAGAGCAAACCGCACACTAAAAGTTATGTTGTTAAAACAGAAAGAAGGAAACTGGAAAAATCCTAAGGACAGATTGGCAGTTGCCCTGTTTACTTTAAATTTTTTAACTTTAGACTCTGATGGTTATTCTGCTGGAGACAGACATTGGAACCCACATCAACAACATAAACCTTTGGTTTACTGGAAGGATGTTCTTTCAGGTACATGGAAGGGTCCAGATCCAGTATTAATTTGGGGGAGAGGATCTGTTTGTGTTTTTCCAAAGCATGAATCCTCTCCAATATGGATACCATCTAGATTAATAAAGCAGGTACCACATCAAAAGGATCAAGATGAAGTTGTTGAGGAATCAAGATTAATAAAAAAGGTACAAAAATCAAGAGGACCATGATGAAGATATGGAATGATTCCCTTAAAAGAGTCCTTCAAAATATGTCACAACTTAAGTGTCATTCCTCCCGGCTGGGACGAAGAGATCTCTCTTTAGTGTGCACACAATTATATATATATTTTTTACTTTTTACATATGTGTTTATGTCTGTGTATTTGTCTAAATTTCATGTTAATGTGACGTCACAAATATACGTTTGTATGTGCGTCTGTCTGTCCAGTGTGACATCAAAAATAACAAAGTGCTTGTGAATATATATATATATATATATATACTTTATATATATTTTATATACACCTTGCAACCAATATATGGATCCAAATAACTCTAATTCATTTAAGTTTAAGAGTATTCAAATTGGGTAAATAATTTAATAAGTGAAGGTACCTTCAATTTTGTTTTATAGGTGTCCCAGGGACTTCTCTTTAGCAAAAAATATGACTAGTGCTGTATAACCTGATATTTTGGTGTTTTGACATGAGGTTGCTTATTTGTTATTAACTTCATTTGTTTAATAAATGATTAATTTCAATTATTTCAACAGGTAAAGGACTGCTGTGTATGCAGAAACTCGAGAGTTCCAGCTAACAAATTATTTCTACAAAGTGCTTTTAGTTTTTCTTTAATCTATCTTTAATGCAGTAATTACCCTCAGTCTTTCTTTGTTTTGTTCTAAATATGATATTTTGCCAGCTTATGTTTGTGGGAGCTCAGGCTGCAATGTGTGTGAGCAGAAATCAACTTATTTTTCCAATCTAATAATTCTATTTTTTAGTTTGACAACTTGCCTCTTGACTCAGTGCTAGAATAGCACTGCCTTTCCTTTAATAATTGATGTTCAGTCTCTAGGTAGCGGGCCCTGAAGATTTGCCGGTGGCATTGTCTAGACATAAAAAAGACGGCTGCTGCTACAGCTGCAGGGATCGCGGTAGCTGCAAGCATCCCTGCTGCTCAAATGTCAAACAACCTCACCAGCAGTGTGGCCTCTGCTCTGCGTGCATGGGGCCTCCTAGATCTACGTGTTATAACAAGTGGACATTTTGATCTTTCATTGTTTGGGACTTCATGGGACAGTACCTTGTGGGTATTTGTTTAGAGAACTCACTGTGTTACTTGATAGAACTTAGGGCAGCTGATTTGTTTAAAGAATTTGATATGCTATGCAATTTGGCTCGTCACCAAAAGGCTTGTCACATTAAAGCCGCAGCATCTCCTCCCAATTGGACGGCTGTTAGTCATCTTACACAGTCGATCCTAAAGGGCTCCATTGGATGGCTGGTTAGCCAATGACGGGTAAGATCCCCAGAGGGGGACAACCTAAGACAGGCACAGTCGCACAGGACAGTCTCATGTGGCCGACATATCAACCTAAGACAGGTGTCAAGGGCACAGCCTTGATTATCCAATGACGGGTAAGAATGTTGGTTGCACATAGACGTCCTAGAGCATCCCCTCTTTTAAAACAAAAGGGGGAAATGCAGGAGCCCTGTTTGGGGAGATAGCTAAGATTGCGGTTGACTATGGGCCATAGACATTTTTGGGCATTGTCGCCTTCTGTAGTCTCATGGGACTTGGCCCAGGATCTCGAGAGATTTGAGCAGTGACTCGGCAGATGGAGCGAGAGCGATTCCTGCTCGGGCGCATGGGATGAGACCAGAGAGAGAAAGGAGAGGGTTATCGATATTGTATAGATATATTGTAGTTTCTTGTAAGAGTAGGTGCCTTGGTTTCTTGTGAGAGTGTGTATGTAGTGTTAGAAATTACAAGAGACAGAGACAGAAAGATTAAAGAATTTTTTCGTCTCCATCCTGTCTCTGGACTCCTTCCTGCGGCGCTGCCGTTCCAGGCTGCAATCCCTTTCCGGCGGCTAACAGTGTTGGAGGCAGACTTTGAGACTCCAAAGCACAGAAAACTAAACTAATGCAATACATTTGGAATTCAGATTATTTCAAACCCAGGAATAGAGGTCACAATGCACATTTCAAAATGGTGTGGTAACAGGTATTAAGTACCAATCCTCAGCTCCTCTTAAATGACTTAGGCTGCTTTAAAAATCCATAGTTACCTGGAAGCATTTGCTTTGTAGCATAACCATAGTCACAATAGCAAATGCTCCAAATGGCAGGTACTGGTTTTCAATGAAACTGCTTCTCACATAAGCAATTCTAATCTAGTATGCTGTAGAGGGAGAATCTTCAGAGATTTATAGTAGATTGACAAATGGTCTATACAACTTTTTTTATACAACTATAAAACTGCTTTTCAATGTTATAAATTATTATAATTCCTTATTATCATTACAAATAAAATCAATAACACAAATCCAAATATATTTATCTTATTGGTTCTATTAAAATGTATTTAACAAGGTTATTGAAGTCTCTGAGAAACACCAGTTAAGACAGTGAGTAATAAATATAAAAGTTACACACAATGCACCTAAAACGTAGCACAAACTATCCATAATATACTACTATCACAATGCAACATGTTGTGCATTCTGATATTGTACATGTGAGTATCATGTACAGAGAAATGAAGGCACAAAACAAATGAGACTGAATTTTGATTGTCCATTTGAATAGATACATACAGACTGAAATCAAGGAAAGAGTAAAAGAGTATGACAAAATTAGTACCTTCCTGAACAATTACTTTAAATATAAAGTGAAGACATTCTAGGATATTAATTTCAAAGTCTGCATGAAAAAAATCTTGCAGTCCAAGTCAATGCATACTGGTTTTCAAAAGAGTCCAAATTGAATGCATTATACACTAATATATTTTCTTTTGAACAATACTTTATTAAAATGGTTTAAAATACCTATTAGGTATATTTAGAAAAAAAATTAAAGTAAAATAAAATGCCTGTGGTTTTTCTGAAGCATTTCCATTAGTCCAGTTCATAGTCACTTATCAGGGACTGAGTAAGTCTAAGTAAACAGGGAAGGAAGAAATTATCATTTTCTTTTATCCACTGTTTCCTTTTGTAAATTTTTTCTTTGTAGATATACATGAGAGTACAATGTATTTTGACATATTACACACACATGGAATATAACTTGCTCTAATTAGGATCCTATTCTTGTGGTTCTACATGATGTGGAATTTCACTGGTCATGTATTCATATATGAACATGGGAAAATTATGTCTGATTCATTCTACAGTCTTTTCTATTCCCATCTCCCCTCCCTTCCCTTCATTCCACTTTGTCTAATACAATGAATTTCTAAGCTTCTTCCTCCTCTTGTTGTGTGCTCACAGTCACATATCAGAGAGAACATTTGGCCTTTGGTTATTTTGGTTTGGGTTATTTCACTTAGCATGATGTTCTCCAGTTCCATCCATTTAATGGCAAATGCCCATATTTTGTTCTTCTTCATAGTTGAGTAATATTACATTGTGTATACATGACACCTTTTCTTTATCCATTCATCTGTTGAAAGGCCCCTAGTTTGTTTTCCTAGCTTGGCTATTGTCAATTGAGCTACTATAAACATTGATGTGGCCGTGTCACTGTAGTATGCTGATTTTAAGTCCTTTTGGTATATACCAAGAAATGGGATAAGTGGATCAAATGATGATTTTGTTGTAAGTCTTCTAAGTAATCTCCATACTGCTTTCCATAGTGTTTGCATCAATTTGTAGTCCCACCAACAACGTATGAGTGTACCTTTTTTCCTACCTCCTTGCCAACATTCATTGTTACTTGTATTCTTGATAATTGCCAATCTGATTGGAGTGAGATGAATGGGAGAAAAATCTTTGCCACCTGCACCTCAGATAGAGCATTAATTTCCAGAATATACAAAGAACTCAAAACACATAACACCAAAAAAAACCCCCAATAATTATTGAATTGATAAATGGGTAATGGAACTAAACAGGCACTTCACAGAAGGAGAAATATGAATGGTCAACAAATATATACAAAGTGTTTAACATCTCTAACAATTAGAGAAATGCAAATTAAAACTACAGTAAAATTTCATCTTTCTCCAGTGAAAATGAACCCTGTTTCTCAAACTGTGATTAATAACCCACTAAGAAGATATAAAATTAATTTAGTGGGTAGATTGGAGCCAGTAGTATACATATATATAACTAGTGTGCATACACACACATACACACATACATGCACACCCAGTATCTGTAATTATATACATGTACTTACATATATATATATATATATATATATATATATATATATACATACATACATGTATATTATGTGTAGATGTATTTGACTTAAAAATATGTATGTGGATATATTCCACTTATATCTATGTTTTATATGCCATAATGCATCACATTGGTTGCTAATAAAAATTGTTTGGAATCCAGGGTTGTAGCTCAGTGGTTAAATGCTTGCCTAACATGAGTGAGGCTGTAGGTTTTATTCCCAATACTGCCAAAAGTTGTTTTGAAGGAAGTTTGTTTTCTGTTACACACATCCCTGCACCCATATAAAATAGTGATATTCATTTTTATACTATACATCTCAAACAAAAAGGATTAGGAAATGTTTGCCTGAGATCTCCTTTTCTTCCATGCATCAGAACTTACAATCGCCCTGTTTTGATTTGGATCTGGAAAGGTCCCCCAAAGGTCCATGTGTTGAAGCCTTGAGCCCCACTGCACCAATGTTCAGAAAAGCGGCTATAGGGAAGTCATTGGATCATGAGGGCTTTCATCTCATCAGTGGATTCATTCATTAATGGATTCATAATTTGATGGCATTATTGGGGGGTGAAAGAAACATTAGGTGGTGGGAACTAGTAAGCGAGGATAAAGGGTCTATCTGTCCCTGGCCCCCACCATTCATTTCTCTCTTTTACCTTGTTGATCAACATGTAGTAAGCATATCTCCTCTATCACAATACTCCACACCATGATGTTCTTCTTCACCACAAGCCCATAGTGACTGCAGTAAGAAATTTTGTTTTGGGGCATGGATACTGGGGATTGAACCTAGGGACATTTTATTCATTAAATACGTCCCCAGTCCTTTTTTAAATTTTCTATTTTGAGACAAGTCATCATGAAGTTGCCCAGGCTGGCCTAAAGTCTGAGATCCTCCTGCCACAGCCTAAAAAAGCACTGCAATCACAGGCATGCACCACCAACCCTGGTTTGGACTAAAATTTCTGAAACCTGAGCAAATTAAATCTTTCTTCCTTTACTTTGATTTGCTTGGGTGTTTTATCATAGTGATAAAAGCTTGACTAACACAATCCTCATTTGTTTCTCAATCCTGTCTTATGGGTTGCAGCCAGTGCCCATTTTATTTGGCCCTTCTCTACTAATGTTATCTCCAATTGTTTGCCTCAAGGAGACTGGGTTCCTTAATCTAAGCCCTTTGACCTCACGCTCAAACACACACAAACTATAGTGATTTATGTCTTTGAGACTTTGCTACTCCAAGCCCTCTTATTCAGAGTACCATTTATCTCTTCAATACTATGAAATTTCTGTCTCTACTTCAAGACCCAGAATAAGTATGATTATTTCCATGAGGCCATCACTGATAATTCATTTGTATTAGCACTGAAATTCCTCTCTTATATTTCTGATTTGACACAGTACTTATATTACATGCCATATGTATCAGTTCTCAAAGTAAGAATCTCAAGGCTATGAGAGATTTGAAAGGCTATTTGTTTTTACTCTGCACTGTAGGCAAGGCAATCCAGAAAAATCTGTATATGAATCACTTTAAGAATGTATTCCACATTCATATTTCTGGGTTTTATGGCCAGATATTGTGGATAAGATTCTTGGGTTTAGGAGTTAGGGATTTGCATGTGCATTGTTCTCTGGGGACAATGACATTCTCAAGTTTGAGAAATGAGTGTCTAATTTGACCTATCTCCCACCTCAGAGACTATTGATTTCCTTATTTTCTTGGGAAAAGTACAATGTTATTACTTATATTGGTAACTATTTCTTTCTTTTTTATGGATACTGTCTAGCTAAGCAGTAGAGTTTCCTATCCTGTAGATTTGTAGAGATCAGAAGAAAAATGTTGCCACCAGGCAGGAGCAGGACTGAGTGATAACATGTGCACAGAACCATAGGGAGATAACTATTAGATACCCTCCCAGGACTTTGTGTTTGTCTCTAGAAAGGCAGAGTAACCTCTATTTATATGTATCCTGAAGTTCAAACATACTGCTTCTGTAATCACCAGAGCATTGGCTCATAATCTGAAACTCTTTATTTACAGCTCAGCAGGTTAACTGCTGTGAGCCTGAGTTTCCTCATCTGGAAAATGTAGGTACTAATAGTACTGAGTTACAGGGTAATGTGAGAATTAAATAAAGCAAAACAGGAAATTGGCCATCAAACAGAGGCTCAATATGTGATGTTTGTTATTAATCCCATGGTCTCTCTGGTTCCAAATCGCCTTCAACTCTTATTTTATCACCCAGGCACAGCAGACAATTCTAAGACACAAAGGACTCCTTACTGAATTCTGTGAATGTGAAGGGATTCAACCCCTGTACAGCCAGTCCTCAGGCAATGGCAAAATCATGCCCCAGGAAAGCTGGAGATAAGGCTAGAGAAATAAGCATGGGCTGATCCACAAGGGCTCTTGGTCTGCTTTTTATGGAAAATCATCTGAAGCAGTTCAATGATAAGGCAGACTTGAAAAACAGTTGGGTAAACAAGCCTGGGTCAAGAGAGTTTGGGGAGGCTTTCTAAACCCTTGTTCAAGGATATTTCTAGCTCCCACCTTGCCTTAGCCTCAGGTAGGCTGGCTGGGACAGGGGTGTTATGAGGAATCTTTTCTTTGTACAACTCCTGCTTGTGAGATATTTACTGTGACTTGAGATATCCTATTCAATTTAGTGATGTCTGTGAGTAAAAGTCCTTTGTCATAAAAGTTGAAATTTCTTCTTGGTTAAATGTAGCTACTTAGGTCTCTCAGAATTGTTTGTTCCATTTGCCCTGTAAGAATCCTTTGAAGGTCTGAAGACAGGGATGATGTCTTTGTGAAACTTCTCCAGTCTAAAATTGATTCATGTTGTCTTATGTATGAGTAGTGTGGAACTTTCCATTTCTGAGCAGTGTCTCAGCGAGTGGATAGATCACAGTTTGTTTATCCATTAAACCATTGGTGGATATTTGTTGTTTTGGTTTTTGTCACTTGGTGATTTTAAGTAGGGCTGATGAAAACATTACTATACATATTTTTGTGTGTGACTTAAAGGTTTAATTACCTATGTTAAATACCTAGAAATGAAAATTTTGGATCATATGATAAGTGCATTTTAACTTTTTAAAGAAATGGTTAAACTGTCTTCAAAAGTACTTGTACCATTTTACATTCCCACTATTCCACTTTTTTTTTTTTTAACTAAGATTGGGTCCCTATCTTATCCTCTACTGGTTAGAATCTAGGGGCTTTGTCTCTGTATGACTCAAAGTATGTAGCCCAGGAAAACATACAAGTACTTGTTTTATGTCATTTATGGCTATGTGTTTCCCTTCAACCTCTCATACATGCCCTTTTAAAATTTATTCTACTTAATGGTTTCCTTTGAACTCATAGAATGAAAGACAAATAATTCAGGGTTGGTCCTCAAATTTCTTTCTTAGCTTTATCACCAATATCATAGCCCATATCCTAGCAACATCAGAAAACTTCAGTTTATTCCTTCAACCTGGAATGTCCCTTTCCCTCCCATTATAATTTTACTGTGAATAATAGTATCTATATTTACTACTTCAAGTACATCTGTGCAATAGCTTCTTTTTAAAAATTTATTTTATTTTTTCAAATTTATTTTTTATTCTAAGTTGTTAGAAATGACAGCAGAATGTATTACATTTCATATTATACTCGTAGAACACATTTTACAATAGGTTCTTTATGTCATATTATATCACCACTGTAGTATATTATCTCCATTTTACATATTCAGAAATGAATGTTCATATAAAGTAAGTAACTTGCTCAAGGTCATTCAGCTAATGAGTTATAGACATTGAAATCAAACAAAACTCTACAAAATAGAGCTTCAATTTCTTACCCTGGCATCCAAGGTCCTTTATGATCTTCTTACAGTTTTTCGTTGAAAGGTAATATAATGTAGAGTTTGAGAGCATGGCTTCTTTCTGTATCCAGACTTCTTGGGTTTGAATATTTATTCTATTTCTTGCTGCATGTGGGATTCTGAGTAAGATGTTTAACTATTTTAGGCCTCATTTTCTGAACTATCAAATGGAGATGATGATGATAATATTAACCTGTCTCCTAGGGTTATAGTGAGGATTAAATAAGTTAGTACATGTTCAACTAAACATTATTCCTGACACATAAAAAGTGATCCACAAATACTATTAGTATCATTTTCTATCCTCATCTTCTCCCATTCCCATCAGTACATATCTTGTATTCTTCATGTCCTATCTCCTTCAATATATCCATGCATTTCCCTGTATGTCATGCATATGTGAGTAAACCCAATTACTTCTTCCAAGGCTAGGTCAAATGCCACCTTCTTTTTATAACCTTGGATTCCTCCAAGTGTAAATCATTCCTCCCTCCTCAGGCCTCAAAATGGTTTAGATCTCTCTCATTATAGTGTTTATCCATTGCTACTTTGATTAAGATTGGTAGGTGTCTGTCTCTTCCATGTCTCATGTTCAAGGCTGTCACCTTATTCCTTTTTCTGTTGCTTACAGCGTGCAGCACTATACATGGCACAGGACTTTCAAATGCAGTAAATTGCTGTTGAATTGTATTCATTTTTTTCTTGTTACTTCCAGCAGTGCCAGCTGCAGCCTGGAACAAGCTGATGGAAGCTTCACTCTGAAGTTAAGCCAGCCAAGGCTTTCATCTCTTCTTTGCAGACACTTTTATTTAATGTTAATATTTTCCATGTGGGTATCTTTGAACCAAAGCCCTGGATGTGGGAGTGGCTAACATAGGCCCAATCCAGGCAAATCACCCTACTGTTAGTAGTTGTTGCCCTCTTTAGGGTTTATTCTTCCAGCACAGATTAGGGTAATAAGCCACTCTAATTTCTTAACACTGATGTAGATATTGACTCTGTTGAAAGATCCCTTCAAGCAAGTACACAGAACTGGGGCTCTCCAAATTTCTGGCATCCAGGGTAGCTTCCAAGTTGGCATTGTTTGGTTTCTTCCAGGCCCATAAGCATACATTTTAAAATTTAATTACAAGTAATACTCAGTCTTCTTCCTCTGCAAGGAATCATATTGGAGTCTCTGTTGGAGCAAGCATGAGAAGTCAGTGGAGAATATGGATAGGCAAGGTTGGTAATAAGAAGAAACCTAGAATGGCAATGAAGATAGTTTTAATCCACAAACACTGGGGATGAGCTGGACAGCCATCATTTATTGAGCCAGTTGCATTAATTTCCTCCTCAATCCTCATGGTGGAACATGCACATTATAAAAATTTCAAACAATATTACATAAGTAAAATAAAGAATGCATATCATATTTATCTTGCCCATAGAGAGAATCACTGTTCTTGTGTGAGTTTATAACTTTGAAAATATATATAGCCTGGCGCGGTGGCGCACGCCTGTAATCCCAGCACTTGGGAAGCTGAGGCAGGAGGATAGCGAGTTCAAAGCCAGCCTCAGCAATAGTGAGGCACTTAGCAACTCAGTGAGACCCTGTCTCTAAGTAAAATACAAAAAAGGGCTGGGAATGTGTCCCAGTGGTCGAGTGCCCCTGAGTTCAATCCCCAGTACCAAAATAAAAAAATAAAAATAAAAAAAAGAAAGTAAAAAGAAAAAAAATATATGTGTGTGTATACATATACATATAAACATACTATATATACTGTTCTATCATTGTCTTTGTCACTTAACAAGGAATGATGATAGTCTTTTTTCATGCAAAATCTCCTTTTTCAAAGAAAATTCAGAGGTCATTTATAAGAGTATTGCTAATATTTTAGTATGGACTGATTGAGAATATACTTAAATATAAAAAGTTACTCCATATCAAAATCATATCTGAAAATTATTGAAAAAAATTGAGTCTACCATGTGTGAGATAATTGCTTATTTTTTCTAGAGATGTGTCTAAGAATTAAAATAGCCCTCCCATATCTCTAGGGTGCTACAACATAGGATCCATAACCTCCAGGAGAGAAACTTGTGATGCTATCAAGAGGCCTTTCCAAATGTGACACTCTATAGCTTTATGTAGAATGGTAGACTGGAACATCCCCATTTGCTAATATTGTATTGGATGAGTACCCAGAGAAGCGGGTGCCTGTGTCACAAATTAATAACAGATGAATGCAATGCATTATGACTAGCATTGGAATGAGGGAAATAAAAGGGAATGACTTCTGTGGCACTTACAATGGATGAGGCACAGTTCTAATGCTTTAAATATATTTATTCCATTATTATCCCCATTTTACACACTGAGTCCTGAAAAGTCACGTCATTTGCATAAGATCACATAACTAGAAAGTGACAGAATTTGAACTCAGTCTAACTTCTAAATCCATGTTTTTTGTTGTTAGGTTTTGAAAAGGACAAACTCAATCAATTCTGGGGATATGGAATGTTAGCTGTAATGATCAGACACAGAGCAGAGTACCCCCAGGATTCAACATTCCCATCTGTTTCTCCTTTGGATTTAGAATTTAGAATTTCCTTTGGATTTTGGACACATTGCTACTCAGAGGAAATTCCCTGTTTTGCTCATAAACCTTTTGAACTTGCCTTGTATGACAGGTGAAAGTGACCAGTTTTTTTTTTTTTTTTTTTTTTTTTTTTTTTTTTTTTTTTTAGGAACAAGCTTTCCATGTGGACTAGAAAATTAGGAAGGAGAATGGGAGTAAGAAAGAAAAATCAGATGAGACTTTAGTCCAGGCTTTTATCTATAAGAAACTAAGATCCATGTAAGGAAAGTGACCTACCAGTGTTACAGAGAAACCAGAAGCAGATTTAGGGAATACTTTCATTTCATTTTATAGATTCCATTTCAATTTTGGAGGATCATTTTATAATTGATATATTTTTAGAAACTACATGTACCTTTCAAAATAAATACACCAAAATAATACAGATAAAAAAGAGATGTTAAAAGTAGATTTAACTTTAAGGAAGAGATGATTTCCTGAGGGAACAAAAGGTTCAGAAATCAAATTTTTCATCAAATTGAATTCTACCAAATAATTGAAGGTATGTTTGTAATAGAAACTACTTTTTTGATATCAACTTTGTAACAAAAGTAGCAAATAAGCATACAATTGGTGATATACAAAAATGTAATCGTAAAAATCTCAACAATAAGTATAACTATATCAACAATTAAAATACAAAATTCATTAATATATAGTGCACACAATAATGACCATAATGTTACATTTAAAACAGTTTAATAAACTTGCATTTTCAAAAAAAAATGAATTTTTAAAAATTACCTATTTAGGTGCTATAGATGTAACTCAGTGGAAGAACACTTGTCTACCACGTGCAAGGTAATGGGTTTATTGCCAGCACCCCTCACACGCAAACATAAATCAGATTATATATTGAAAGGAAAATTAAATTGTACTTACACATTAATATTAAAAAATGTCAGACAGAACAAATGTCAAAACAAACCTTAAAATACACTAGAAACTGAATTTATTGAGAAAAATATATATGTATTAGAAAATGTATTGTGCATGCCGAAAAAATGCTTTAAAGTTTTTCAATGATTCCCTCTCTATCCATTGGTAAATATAACCTATTAAATTAAAAGTTCAGGCATTTGTTTGTCCCTTTTGAAAGGGGTTACAGTCTAGAAAATGCTTTAATTCCTGCTATTTATCTTTGTAGGTAAGAACAGACAATTATTCTCCATGTGTTTGAATAGTATTCTTTGCAGAACTCCATGGTGACGCTATCATGGTTCACTACATTTACCATTAAATGCATAATTTCCAGGTTAATATGTGTTTCTCTAGGTCACACTGCACTGGAATTTTAAATAATAGGCCATTTCTCTAGTCTTCCTCTTGCATACTCTATAAGGACATCAAGTTCCCTTCACCTTTATTATTGATTTTTAAGAATTTTTTTCATGATTTTGTGCAGCACAGTCAGTGTTATCAAATGAGGACTATGCAATTGAGAGAGATATAAGTTAAATCCTGGCTTTTAACTTGCTAGTTTTTGACCTTGGCCAAATTCCTATTAATTTCTCCAAGTCTCAGCTTCTTAACAGCTACCAATGGGAACTGACTTATATAATGATTCCTTTGATCAAATGAAATCATACACACTTTGAATACAGCACCTAGAAAACTGCATATATATATATATATATATATATATGCATATATATATATACACGCACACACACACACACACACACACACATATATATATGTATTTTTCTATATATACAGATTTTAGTAATGGTATGATAAAGATGGTAAAGTTATATTACTAAATGAAAATCAAGTTACAGAACTATATAATATATTATTATTACATTTGTATAAAAATTATGCAAGTAATTGGATATGACCAGAAAAGTTTTGAAAGAATATAAAATAAAATATTGAATGAATCAGAAAAAAAAAAAAACAAGAGGTATAGTAAAGATCACATTTGCTAATCAAAATACAATTAAGCTAAAATTATTTTTATGGAATAAAATATAGAAACTAGTAAATTGAAACTTATTAAATTTAAGTACATAAAATGAGTTGAATTGATAAATACATCTTAAAACTGATTCTTGAGAAAAATAATGGAATGCATACATTATTTCTTAAATCGGTAAATATATGTAAATTTGGAGAAAAGGGGCTAAAATTATGTACAGTGTAAATTTAAAAGACTTGTAAAAGATTACTTTGGAAAATATGATGCAAATTACCTTGATAAACAGGATGGGAAGAATAGTTTTTCCTAGGAAAATATAAATTTAAATAATTATCACCAGAAAACTATTTAAAATTTATTTAAAAAATGGAAAAATTTGAGAACTTTGTAAGTGATTTATCTTCAGTGGACCAACTCCCTGTTTTTAGCACACTTACAAATGATGCAAACACTTAAATAAACCTTTGGTAAATAGAATGCAGCAGTATTAAAATATAAAACAAAAATGTATCAGCTTCTCAGGGTGTCCTGCAGAGAATGCTCCTCCTATTCTCTTCCTTCTGTAACTCTATCCTGGCCTCAGGTACCAGTGACCTCTATGCCAAAATCACAGCAAACACAATATTTTGATTCTTTGACCTAGACTTCCCCATTCTTTCTTTCATTAACTATTAAGAGAACTCTTAAAAAAATAGCTGTTATCACGTTAAGAAAACTAAATCGGGGATCCTGGGAAGATGGCAGACAGGAGGGAGGTGCTCTCTGGACATAGTTACTAAAAGACGTTTAGTGGGAAGTTTGAGCTTGTTACTAGCAATTCTCTTGCAACTGAAGGGGAGCTGAGACATTCCTGTACCTCTGGACGGTGAAATACAACGATCTCTGGACCACGATGGGCAGGGGCAGAGTTGGAGTGGTCCACAGTCCGAAGCAGCACCGTCGGCGCTGCAGGCACAGCTGTCCATGCAGGCGCAGCCGCCCGATAACATTGTGGTAAGAGGACGATCCACACAGCGGCTTTGAAACCAATCAGCAAGGAGGGATAGAAAGGAGCCTAGAAGCACGAGCCGTGTTCATGTAGAGCTCTTTCACACAACTTGCCAAGCCGATGCTGCACGCTCTGGAGTGACACAAAGGTCTGTGGAACTGCTGTTGAGCGGGAGGCGAGCACCACCATCTTTGAGGAATACAGTGGCTGATCCCGACAAAGGAAAAAGGCAGAAAGTAGGACCAGCTGCAGACATCCAGGGAGTCACCAACACTCTGAGAACAGCACACACCTGGGTGAGGCTCAGGCAACCAGCAGGGGAGGGCATGTCTGAGGCCAGCACAGCGGCCCCAAGAAGCTACAACTGTGGGTGGGCATGGGGAAAGGGTGCCTTTTGGAGGGTCCCTTTCCCGGTGCCATTCATCTGCTGACACACAACCTCCCTGAGCCACTCTTCCGCTGTGCCATTCTGCCACTGGCCTAGGGTGCATCCTTGACCCTACTAACAGGATCGCTGACTGTCTAGACGTGATCCGATACAATTGACTTAAACTGGAAAGGAAAAAAGAGGGCTTCCCAGGGCCCGTTTTGTTTGAGACTTGATCCTAGGTTGACTTTTTTTTGTTGTTGTTAGTTTGTTTGTTTTTTTGGTTCTTTGGTTTTTTCTTTGTTTTTTTTTTTTTTTTTTTTTTTTTTGTTTGTTTGTTTTGTTTTGTTTTGCTTTGTTCTTTGCATTGATTGTCAGTGTGTTTGTTTGTTTGCTTCCATTCCTCTTTTCTTTCTTTCTTTTCTTCCTTCTCACTTTTGCATCTTTTCTTCTTCCTTCATCTTTCCTATTTACACCCTACCAGTGCATACTCAACAGAGGCAAAAACAAGTTATATGCAGAATTTGGGATTTATAGAACAGGCTCAATTGAACTATATAGCAAAGTGGTCTTATATATAGTTTACTCTCTATTTTCATGACTCTCTCTCTCTCCTCTCTCTTACACCAATTCCTACTCTTTTGTCATTTTTTTTCTTTTCCATCTTACTTTATTTCTTCTCTCAACAGATGCATAAGTTAGGTTTATATATAAATTGGTTTTTCCACCTAATTGTTCACTCCATTCTCTTTCCTCTCTCGTCTACTGATACTAAACCACTTCCACTAAACCACTTCTATAGTACTCTCTTTTCATACTTTCTAAGAAAGAACAATTCAAGACATTCACTTCCTTCTTCCTAAACATAGCACCTCTGTGTCCAATACTTGAAGCTATAAAACCCCATCAGAAGTATACAGAGTAAATTGGAAGCAATATCTGGGATAACAAAATCTGTACATTGTAATCAAACTTGGACTTTCTGAATAGAAAATGATAGATTTTGAAGTGCAAAGGAATTATAAGGGGATCTGATAGCATTGTACTATAGGAGCGACATAAGGCTTTAAGGTAAAATCAAAATAGTCAAGGTCCCACAGTGCAGGAAGAAAAGACACACAAGCAACATGAAAAACAAGAGAAGAAAGTGACACAAACAAATCAAGATACCTCATCAGTAGATTTCATGGCAATCACAGTTGGTGAAATGCCAGAGATGGAATTTAGAAATTACATATGCCAAATGTTTATGGAACTTAAGAATGAACTAAAAAATGAGATGAGGGAGCAAATACAGGTGGCAAAAGATCATTTTGACAAAGAACTCCAAAAACAAATACAGGAAGTAAAAGATTACTTCAATAGGGAAATAGAGGCTCTAAAGAGAAACCAAACAGAAATTCCAGAAATGAAAGAAGCAATAAATCAAAATAAAAGTTCAATTGAAAGCATCACCAACAGAGTAGACCACTTGGACGAAAGAACCTTAGACAATGAAAACAAAACATATATCCTAGAGAAGAATTTAGATTACACAGCAAAACTCGTAGGAAATCAAGAACATAACATCCAAGAATTATGGGACAACATAAAAAGACCAAACTTAAGCGTGATTGGCGTAGAGGAAGGGGCAGGGTTTCAAACTAAAGGAATGAGTAATTTATTTAACAAAATAATTACAGAAAACTTGAGGAATGAATGGGAAAACCAAGTTCAAGAGGCTTACCGAACACCAAACAAACAAAATCACAACAGATCCACACCAAGGCACATTATAATGAAAATGCCTAATATACTGAGCAAGGAGAGAATACTAAAAGTCACAAGAGAAAGGAAGCAGATTACATATAGGGGGAAGCCAATCAGACTATATTCAGATTTTTCAACCCAGACCTTAAAAGCAAGAAGATCCTGGAATAGCATATTTCAAGCTCTGAAGGAAAAGGGATGTCAACTAAGAATCTTAATATTCAGCAAAATTGAGCTTTAGATTCGAAGATGAAATAAAAACCTTCCATGACAAGCAAAAGTTAAAAGATTTCACAACTCGAAAGCCAGCATTTCTGAACATCCTGGGTAACATTTTTCATGAAGAAGAAGAGAAAAATAACAACAAAAATCAACAAAGGGAAATATTAAACTAAGGGAAATCCCAACCAGAAGAGAAACCAAATCAAGCTAAAGACTATAATACAAATAAAAATGGATGGGAATAAAAATCACATCTCAATAGTAACCCTGAATGTTAATGGCCTAAACTCGCCAATCAAAAGACACAGATTATCTGAATGGATTAAAAGAAATGACCCAACAATTTGCTGTCTCCAAGAGACACACCTCGTAGAAAAAGACATCAACAGACTGAAAGTGAAAGGCTGGGAAAAGTCTTATCGCTCACATGGCCTGAGAAAGCAAGCAGGGGTTTCCATTCTTATATCGAATAAGGTAGATGTCAAACCAAAACTAATCAAGAGGGATAAAGATGGGTATTTCTTACTACTTAAGGGAACCATTCATCAACAGGATATAACAATCATAAATCTATATGCCCCAAATAGTGGAGTACCTACATTCATCAAACAAACTCTTCTGAAGTTCAAGAGTAAAATAGACCACAACACAGTTATTCTAGGGGACTTCAACACACATCTCTCACCAATGGATAGATCTTCCAAACAAAAGCTAAACAAAGAAACGTTAAGCCTCCTTAAAACAATTAATAATTTAGACCTAATGGACATATATAGAATATTTCATCCCTCAGTAAACGAATACACTTTTTTCTCAGCAGCACATGGCTCCTTCTCCAAAATAGACCATATATTATATCATAAGGAAACTCTCAGCAAATAAAAAAAATAGAGATACTACCCTGAATTCTATCAGACCACAAAGGGATGAAATTGGAAATCAATGACAAAACAAGGAATAAGAAAAACTACTCCAACAACTGGAAGCTAAACAACATGCTACTCAATGAACAAGGGGTTAAAGAAGACATCAAAGAGGAGATTAAAAAATTCCTAGAGGCAAATGAGAACACAGATACATCGTGTAGAAACTCTGGGACACTATGAAGGCAGTAGTAAGAGGAAAATTCATTGCGCTGACTTCATTCCTTAAAAGAAAAAAAAACCCCAACAAATAAATGATTTAACATCACACCTCAAAACACTAGAAAAAGAAGAACAGACCAACACCAAGAGTAGTAGAAGACAGGAAATAATTAAAATCAGAGCAAAATTAATGAAATTTAGACTAAGGAAACCATGCAAAGAATTGACAAAACTAAAAGTTGGTTCTTTGAAAAAATAAACAAAATTGACAGACCCTTAGCGATGCTAACAAAAAGAAGAAGAGAAAAAACTCAAATTACTAACATTCATGATGAAAAAGGGAATATCACAACAAACACCTCAGATATACAGAAGATAATTAGAAATTACTTTGAAAACTTGTATTCTAATAAAATAGAAAATATTGAAAACATTGACAGATTCTAGAGTTGTATGATTTGCCTAAACTGGAACTGGAGGCTATATACAACTTAAACAGATCGATTACAAGCAAAGAAATAGAAGACTTCATCAAAAAGCTACCAACAAGAAAAAGTCCAGGACCTCATAGGTTTACAGCCGAATTCTATAAGACTTTCAAAGAAGAACTAATACCAATGCTCTTCAAACTATTTCAAGAAATAGAAAAAGAGGGAGCTCTGCCAGACTCTTTCTATGAGGCCAATATTACATTAATTCCAAAGCCAGGCAAAGACACCATCCAAAAAAGAAAACTTCAGGCCCATATCTTTAATGAACATAGATGCAAAAATCCTCAACAAAATCCTGGCAAATCGGATACAAAAACATATCAAAAAGATAGTGCACCACGATCAAGTTGGGTTTATTCCAGGGATGCAAGGCTGGTTCAACATTCGGAAATCAATAAACATAATACATCACATCAATAGACTTAAAGATAAAAATCATATGATCATCTCAATAGAGGCAGAAAAAGCATTTGACAAAATACAACACCCCTTTATGTTCAAAACACTGGAAAAACTAGGAATAAGAGGAACATATCTCAACATTATAAAAGCTATTTATGCAAGGCCCCGGACTAACATTATCTTAAATGGAGAAAAATTGAAAGCATTCCCTCTAAAAACTGGAACAAGACAGGGATGCCCCCTTTCACCACTGTTATTTAACATAGTACTTGAAACTCTGGCCAGAACAATTAGACAGACGAAAGAAATTAAAGGGATCCAGACAGGAAAAGAAGAACTCAAATTAGCAGTATTTGCTGAGGACATGATAATATACCTAGAAGACCCAAAAAACTCTACCAGAAAACTTTTACAACTAGTAAATGAATTTGGCAAGTTGCAGGATACAAAATCAATACACATAAGTCAAAGGCATTTTTGTACATCAGCGACAAAGCCTCTGAAAGGGAAATGATGAAAACTACCCCATTTACAATAGCATCAAAAGAAATAAAATACCTGGGAATCAACTTAACAAAAGAGGTGAAAGTCCTCTATAACAAAAATTATAGAACACTAAAGAAAGAAATCATAGAAGAACTCAGAAGATGGAAAGACCTACCTTGTTCTTGGATAGGTAGAACTGATATTGTCAAAATGTCCATACTACCAAAAGCATTATACAGATTTAATGCAATTCCAATCAAAATACCAATGTCATTCTTCAAAGAAATAGAAAAAGCAGTCATGAAATTCATCTGGAAAAATAAGAGACCCAGAATAGCCAAAGCAATCCTGAGCAAGAAAAGTGAAGCAGGGGGCATCAACCATACCAGACTTTAAATTATACTATAGAGCAATAGTAACAAAACAGCATGGTATTGGCACCAAAACAGACTGGTGGACCAATGGTACAGAATTGAGGACACAGAGACTAATACATATAATTTCAGCTATCTTATATTAGACAAAGGCACCAAAAATGTACAGTGGAGAAAGGATAGCTTCTTCAACAAATGGTGGTGGGAAAACTGGAAATCCATATGCAACAATTTGAAATTAAACCATTATCTCTAACCATGCACAAAACTCAATTCAAAGTGGATCAAGGACCTAGGAATTAGACCAGAGACAATACGCCTAATAGAAGAAAAAGTAAGCTCCAATTTCCAACATGTCAGATTAGGCCCCAAGTTACTTAATAAGAATCCTGTAGCACAAGAATTACTACCAAGAATTAATGAGTGGGATAGATTTAAACTAAAAAACTACTTCTCAGCAAAAGAAACTATCAGTGAGGTGAATAGAGAGCCAACTAATTGGGAACAAATATTTAATTCGTGCACATCAGATAGAGCACTAATTTCTAGAATATATAAAGAACACAAAAAACTTAACACCAAAAAAGCAAATAACCCAATCAATAAATGTGCTAAGGAATTGAGAAGATACCTATCAGAATAAGATACACGATTAATCAACAAATACATGAAAAATGCTCAACATCGCTCGCAATTAGAGAAATGCAAATCAAAACTACTCTAAGATTTCATTTCACTCCAGTCAGAATGGCAGCTATCAAGAACACAAACAACAATAAATGTTGGAGAGGATGTGGGGAAAAAGGCACACTCATACATTGCTGGTGGGACTACAAAATGGTGCAACCACTACGGAAAGCAGTATGGAGATTTCTTAGGAAAATGGGAATGGAACCACCCTATGACCCAGCCATCCCACTCCTGGGTCTGTTCCCAAAGACTTAAAAACAGCATATTACAGTGACACAGCCACTTCAATGTTTATAGCAGCACAATTCATAATAGCTAGGTTGTGGAACCAACCTAGATGTCCCTCAGTAGATGAGTGGATAAAGAAAATGTGGTATATATACAAAATGGAATTTTACTCAGCAATAAAAGAGAATAAAATAATGGCATTCGCAGGTAAATGGATGAAGTTGGAGGATATAATGCTAAGTGAAGTTAGTCAGTCTCAAAAATCCAAATACCAAATGTTTTCTCTGATATAAGGAGGCTAGTTCACAGTATTGTTGGATGGGGGTACATAGGAGGATTAGAGGAACACTAGAATGGGCAAAGGGAAGGGAGGGGAAGGGAGGGAGCAAGGGGGGACGGGGGGAAAGAAAAAAAATTGGTGGTTGAATGAGATGGATATCATTAGCCTAAATGCATGATTGAAAACCTGAATTGTATGAATATACTTTGTATACAAACAGTTGTATGTAAAATGATGCTATATATGGGCACTATGAATTGTAATTATTATAAATTAAAGAAATAAATTAAAAATGTTTCAATATTGTTAAATCTATTATAATAATATATTAAATTTTCAAAGAGGAAAAAAACGTGGTAAGGCCAATTAATTTCAAAAAGGCATTTGACAAATCCAATATCGATTCCTGATTTGAAGCTGTGTTGTGTTTCTTTGCATCGAAGAGCATAACACATGGATACTGTCCTTAAATAATAAAAAAATTTCTTAAAGCAAAATTAAAATCCTATTTCAGGCTGAAACATAGGAGTGTTTTTATTAAAGTCAGTAATAATAAGAAGTGTCATACCATACTATCTTTCCCAACAGTGTTTAGTAAATTTTACACAATTATGTTTGACAATGGAAAAATAATTAAAGTCTCATTGAAAAAAGAACAAAGCAAAATCATACTTAACTATAAGTTAGAGAATTCAACAAGTAAACAAAATAAGTACAGATATAAATTATTAAGTTGGCCATTTACAAGATTAATATATATATATAATTAATAAACCTATTTGACATATAATAATCACATAAATTTGGTAATAATGGTAAAAAATGTGTTATTTCAATTTATGTATACAATTAATGATCAAATCAAGGTAATTAGCATATCAATTATCTAAAATTTAACTTAAATTTTTAAGAATTATAATTTTATATAAATTATAAAAATTATATAAAATAATTTTTTTTATTCATTTTAATAAATAAGTGCAAGGAAATTCAAAATACTCTTTTTTTTGAGAAGGATAAATTTTAATTTTGAGAAATATTGGAACATTTATAAAAATCCACCTGATTATTACATTTTTCACATATACTAGTTACAAAGATGTCAATGTACACCTTTGCTTATAATGAAGAACTATATCTGCATATACAGTAAATAGTTGGTACTTATCACTTATTGTATATTACTTATATCTTAATTAGGTGTGTAAGTTTGTTTCAGAATAGAAATTTTGATATCTTGTTTTTTTTCTAATTTTTTGTGAAAAGTCATTGTTTTTCTAATTTTTTATGAAAAATCATTTTTTTTTATTTGAAGTTGCTATATGTGACAGTAGAATGCATTAC
Organism: Tamias sibiricus; assembly: GCA_025594165.1. NCBI lineage: Eukaryota > Metazoa > Chordata > Mammalia > Rodentia > Sciuridae > Tamias > Tamias sibiricus. The sequence goes on from CM046667.1 coordinate 59,002,124, forward strand.
AATTCATAATACACATATAGAGCACATTTTTACATATCTCTGGTTGTATACAAAGTAAATTCCCACCATTCGTGTCTTCATACATGCACTTAGGGTTATGATATTCATCTCATTCTACCATCTTTTTTTTTTTTCTTTTTACCCCCTTGTCCCCTCCCTTCCCCTCCCTCCCCATTGACCTTTCCAGTGTTCCTCTAATCCTACTATGCTCTCTGTCACAACCCTACTGTGAATCAGCCTCCTTATATCAGAGAAAACATTCGGCATTTGGATTTTGGGGGTTGGTTAACTTCACTTAGCATTATATTCTCCAATTTCATCCATTTACCTGAGAATGCAGGTAATTTGTAATATATAATGCCTAACTGTGACTTTTATTCACCTTATTCTAAAATAAAAAAAAAACTAAACCCTCTTAATGCAACTTTTTTTAGAGTTATTACAGTTTATTTTTTCTTTTTTAAATTTTTTATTCTTCTAATTTTGTTATACACGTTTACAGAGTACATTTCATTTCATATTACATATAAAAAGCACAATTTTTCGAGTTGCTGGTTTAATATAAAGTATTTTTACAACAATTGTGTCTTCATACATGTATTTAGGGTAATCATGCATAACTCAGTCTGCTATTATTCCTATCCCCTTGCCCCCTCCCCCCCCCCTTTGTTCTATTTAAAGCTCTCATTCCCTCTCTCTTGCCTTTATATGTTGGTATCTTCATATCAAAGAGATCATTTGACCTTTGGCTTTTTGGGATTGGCTAACTTCACTTAGCATTATTTTCTCCAACTCCATCCATTTACCTGCAAATGCCATGATTTTATTCTTTGTACCCAATGACCCTCCTCACTACTCTCCCCAGTTATTGGAGAAACTTCATCTTCTCTGAGATGGACTTTGTATGTGTGTGTTTATTTTTCTTTTCTTTTTTCAAGCTTTATAGTTATACATAATAGTTAGGTTCATTTTGGCAAAATCATTCATGCAGGGAATTTGTTTTTAATCACCATCCCCCTTTTTTCCTGCCTTCCCTCCTCCCCTATTCTCGACTACCTCTAGTCTACTGATCTTACAATCACTCTTTTATTCATTTATTTTTTATTGGTATTTTCTACATACACATAGAGGTGAAATCCCCTTTAGTACATTTACATATGCATATAACATAATTTTTAAAATTTTTTACATGTTTTCTCCCCTTTCCCATTTCCCCTCCTTCGGTCTCCCTCTCCACCTTTTACTCCACTGATTGTCACTACATATTTATGATAACTGATCCCCCCTCTATCACCCTCTTTCCCTTACTTTCTTTAGCTTCCACATGTGAGAGAAAATGTTCAACCCTTAATTTTCTGAGTCTGACTTGTTTTACATATGAAGATATGGGATAGCTGGGTCATATGGTGGTTCCATTCCTAGTTTTTGAGGAATCTTGGGAATCTCCACACTGCTTTCCAAAGTGATTGTACTAATACGCAGTCCCACCAACAATGTATCAGTATATCTTTTTTTTTTTTACCACATCTTTGCCAACATTTGTTAATATTTGTGTTCCTGATAATTGCCATTCTGACTAAAGTGAGATGAAATCTTGGTTTTGGTTAGCATTTCCCTGATTGCTAGAGATGATGAACATTTTTTAATATATTTATTGGTCATTTGTGATTCTCCTTATGAGAAGTGCCTATTTAGTTCTTTGGACTATTTATTGATTGAGTTATTTATTTTGTTGTTATTGTTGTTGTTGATTCTGGAAATCAATCCCCTGTCAGAGGAGCAGCTGGCAAAGATTTTTATCCCCTTCTCTAGACACTTTCCTCATGCAGAAGGTTTTTACTTTGATAATATTCAACTTATTGATTATTAGTTTCATTTTTTGAGCTTTAAGTGTCTTGTTGAGGAAATCAGTGCCTGCATATATATTTGATGATATGGTGATCTTATATTTTCTCCTAGAAGGTATTAGGTTTCTGCTCTAATTTCTACATCTTTGATCAATTCTTATTTGAGTTTTGTGCAGGATGACATATAGGGATCTAATTGTCCCTTTCTACATACAGATATCCAGTTTTTTTTCAGCACCATTTGTTAAAAAGACTATTTTTTCTCTGACATATTTTTATCACCTTTGAAAAGTGTCAGGTGGCTATAAGTATGTGGGTTGGTCTCTGTGTTTTCTATTCTATTTAATTGTTCTTTGTCTTTATTTTGATGCCAATATCATATACTTTTTGTTACTAAAACTCTGTAGTACATTTTGAGATCAGGTATTGTGATGCCTCCTAATTCACTATTCTTGTTCAGAATTGCTTTGGATATTCTGGGTCTCTTACTCTTCCATTTGAATTTTAGGACAGTTTTTATAGTTCTATGAAGAATGTCATTGGTATTTAGATGGGATTGTTTTTAATCTGTATGTTGGTTTCAGTAATATGGCCATTTATACAATATCAATATTGCCTGTCAAAGAACATGTGAGGTCTTTTCATCTTCTCAGATCTTCAATTTCTTTCTTCTGTGTTCTATAGTCTTCATTGTAGAGATCTTCCACCTTGTTGGTTAGATTAATTCTAAGTAATTATTTTAAGGTTAGTGTTGAAGGGGTGGTTTTACTGATTACTTTTTTCACCTGAATCACTGTATAGGCAGTGATAGGAATACAGGAAAGCTGTATATGTATGAATACTGATCTTGTATCCTGACATTTTGCAGAATTCATTCATCATCTCTGGAAGTCTGATGGAATATTTTGGGTCTTCCAGATATAGGATCATGTGATCAGTATAATTAGTTTTATTTTTTCTTTGATTTTCAGTTTTATTTTTCTTTGTATCCCTTTAAATTCCTTCTCTTGTCTAATTCTTTTAGCTAGACTTTGGGAACTATGTTGAATAGAAATGAGTGGAGTGGATATCCTTGTCTTATTCCTCATTTTGGGGGAAATGCTTTCAGTTTTTTTTTTTTTCTTCTTCATTTACTATGATGTAAGCTTTGGGCTTTTCATATATAGTCTTTATATTGTTGAAGTAAGACCTTTTTATCCCAAGTTTCTCCAGCATTTTTAGCATAAATGGGTCCTATAGTTTATCAAAGTCCTTTCCTGCACCAATTGGGATGATCATAAGATACTTTAACTTTATTATATTTATGTGGTGAATTACATTTATTGATGTGCATATGTTGAAATAACTTTGCATATCTAGGGTGAAACACAACAGACTTTAGTGTATTATCTTCTTGATGTACTTTTGAATACCGTTTGCTAATATTTTATTAAGAATTTTTGCATTTATGTTTATCAGGAATATTGCCTATAGATATCATTCCTTGATATGTTTGTCTGTTTTTGGTATCTGGGATATACTGGCTTCTAAGAATGTATTTGGGTGTGTTCCCTTCCCTTCAAATTGATGGAATAATTTGAAAAAGACTGGTGTTAGTTCCTTTTTAAAGGTCTAGTATAACTTAAGTTGAGAATCCATCCGTTTCTGGGCTTTTCTTTCTGAATAGGTTTTAATTGATATTTCAACATATCTTCCTGCTTCGAATTGGGCAGGTCTTAAGTGTCAAGAAATTTGGCAATGTTATATAAATTTTCTAGTTTATGGTAGTATAAATTTGAGAGTTGAGACTACTTGCGTTCATTGCTATTATGGATATGTATTTGTGGTTTCCTGTCATTTTTTTTTGTTATATTAATTCTGTCTTTATTCTGACTTGGTTGATTAGTCTTCTGTTGATCTTCATTGATTTGGGAGATTTTGGATTTGTTTTTGGGTTACTCTTTGATCTTTGAATATACTTTGTAATACTGGATGGTTGGTCATACATGTTTTTTATTTATCCTTATCATGTAAAGTTTTTATTTACATATCATATTTGACAGAGAACTTTGCTGGGTATAGGAATCTTTCTTTCTTTCCTTTTTTTTTAAGCTTGGAATATCACATTCCAAGCCCTCCTTGATTTTAGGGTCTGATTTGGGAAATCAGAAGAAGTCAGAAGTGATCCTTATTTGTTTGCCTCTGTATGTGTCCTGATATTTTCCTCTTGTGTATTTTAATATTTTTTCATTATAATGTTATTGATGTTGTTATTATTATTATTATTTCAGTACTGGGAATTGACTCTATGGGTGCTTAACTACTGAAAAACATCCCTTTTCTATTTTTTTTTTTTTTAATTTTGAGACAGGACCATGCTCAGTTGCTTAGGGCCTTGCCAAGTTGCTGAGGCTGGCTTTGAACTTGTGATCCTCCTGCCTCAGCCTCCCGAGTATATGAATTACAGGATTGCACCACTATGCCTTGCCTTTTTCCTTATTTTTGCATGGTAAGCATTTTGATTATTATGTGTCTTGGAGAACTTCATTTATATTCTGGTCTATTTGAGGTTCTGTATGGTTCCTGTATGTGTATGGCTCTCTCATTTCTGAAATAGGAAAAGTTTTCTGTTATTATCTTATTCAAGGTAATCTTAATGTCTTTAGCATTTATCTCCATGTTCTTTTATATCCCAATGATGTTCAAGTTTATCCTTTTGATGATGTTCTGGAGTTCTTGAATATTCTAATGAAATTCTATTATTTTTTTCTTTATTGCCTACTGTATACTAAAGTTCATGCACATTATCTTCAAGATCTGAAGTTTTGTCTTTGGGGCCTAAAACTCTATTTTCTATGCAGTTTAATCTGCTACTGATGCTTCCAAGTGAATTTTTAATTTTATTCATGTTATCTTTAATTTCCAGTAGTTCTGATTAGCTTCTTTTCAATATTTTCATTTGTTTTTCATAATGGCCTTTTGTCTTCTGTATTTTCTCTCAATTCATTCCTTAGATCTTCTTTTAGTTCATTGAATATTTTAATAATCAGCTTTTAATAATCATTCTTTGGAATTTAATCTGCTTCCATATCTGTGGGATCCTTTGTTAGGTGATTTTGAATTTTGTGAGGATATTTCCTAGGCTGTTTCTTCATATTTTCAGATGTTTTGGACTTGTGAATAAATTTAAATGGGGCCCCTTCCTCTTTTATTTGCATATCATTTTATGTATTTATTATTTTTACTTTGTAAAAGAGACACATGTCAGTAGAATGAATTTTGACATGTTATACATACATAGAGTATCATTTATTCTAATTAATATTCCATCCTTGTGGTTGAACATGATATGGAGTAATACTAGTCACAATTCATAAGTGAACGTAGGAAATTTATATCTGATCCATTCTACTCTCTTTCCTATTCCCATCCCCCTTTCCCTTTTTTTTTTTTTTTTTTTTTTTCATTTCTTGTTCTGGGATTTCTCTCTGTTTTTGACATCTGATTAGCTCTCAAGAGGTGCAATATGAAGTTCTTTGGCTGTTTCTCCTTGAAACCTAGTTGTGAGTGTCAGGTTCTTGCCTTCCAAATTCTATGAGTTGAAGTAGTGTTATGGCTCATGTAGGGCTAGATCACATGTGGGGTGAGATTCACTGTTGCTTGGATGAGTGTGAGTATTTCTTGAAAGCAGACTCTCTCTTATCTTTAAGTGTCTCAATCACTTTCCAGTACCTCAAAGATGGAAGGGGATTCAGGAATAGCATATAATGTCAGTAACACATGTGAAAGCTTAAGATAAATTTTCAGTGTGTACTTCACAATTTATAACACTAATTGCCACCTATGTAGAAATGGTCGGGTCAGCATTTAACATCAGAACCAATAATATAATACTGAACTAGCTCAGGCATTTGATAGCAGATATCTACTATGTAATCCACTCTTAATAATCTCAACAATATGAATGTTGTAAGAATTACATAAATATATAATTCCATTATATGGTGGGATTACAGTTTCTTAAGTAAAGAGAAATTATGGTGGAAAAGTGAGAAAAAATTTGCAATATTTAAAAAAAACAGAAGAGAAGCAGTAAGTAGGTAGCAGATGTCATGGAAAACAAAGAAAGAATAAAAGCCTAATTGAAAGTAATAAAAGAAAGAAAAGATTAAAAGGGAACAAGAAAATCTGTTGGTGGAGAAAGGGAGTGAAAAGGAGAACATAAGAGGGACAAGAAACAAGGTATGAACAAATCAACAACTTAAACCCTTGTATACTTGTAGCCTACTAAAGCCATATCAAGGTTAAATATTTTAAAAATGCAGAAAAAAGCAATTAATATGACAGTATAATGATATAAGTATATATTCACATAAATATATACTTATATATGTGTATATATATATATATATGTGTATATATTTGAACCTATGCCATAGTGAGAGCACACCCACACATACATACCCATATACTCACTCAAAATTATGCATAATTGAAAAATCAAAAACCAATACAATATAAAGAAATTAGGCTTGAAAAATAAAGTTCTAATTTAAGAGAATAAAATTTAAAAAAATAAAAATGGAAATATGTAGGGAAAAATAAATAATGAAAAAGAAAATAAAAAGAAAAATCTTACAGAGAAATAAAGGCCTTATTTTCACTGAGGTGTTCAAAATTGTTGGCAGAGATGGATTTTCATTCTTTGTATCTAGTTTTGGCTTTGTAACCCCTGGGTTATAGCCTGGGGTTTGTTAAGTCCAATGTTTCTGTGTTTCTGATTTAGCTGCCAGACGGTATGGCTAGGACACAAAACTCATCGTAGTAGTAGTTCTCAGCATCCAGTCTCCCAGTATAAGGTGAGACCGAATGGGTGCTGACAAATTGAGTATTGGTGAAGTGAGGACAGTGGATAGTTGTAAATTGGAAGTTCCAGTAGTCTGGGTTTAGTCTTGATCCAACCATGAAATTCTGTGCGTGTTTAGGATTTAATCCATGTCCCCTACTTTTGGGGAGATGACAATCTCTGCAGAATAACTGGATCTCTAGGATCTCCTGTAAAATCTACTTTTAGTGCATAGGGACTATACCTCTACATATTTCACCTTTACTACTATGAATGTGAAGTACTATCTGCCCTGGAGTGCAGATGATTTTGTGTGGCTGCTAAAGGAATCTTCCCAATAGCTCTTATGTGGTGCCAGCAACAGAGAAAAATTTCTTCTCTAGTATTAGGTGCCTATATGGTCCAGGTATAATATTCTTTGTGCCTATTTCAGTCTTCCTGGTTTACACACCTTCAGGGAATTTGTTTAGTTGGCTACTAGTGACTTCCTATATAAATTCTGATCATCAGTCTTTGCTCACAGCTGCATAGCACTTACATATGTTTCCTCCAGTGCTTGGGGGGCACTTTACATGACTGGGAGAATTTTCCAATCCTGTAGAATGCTTTCTGCCCCTGGGATGAGATATTTTGGAGTTTTCTTTCACTGAGTCATTTCCCCTGCTGACTCTGTGCCCATTAAATGAGCCATCCTATGTAATCCCTAGGTTTCACAAAACAATTTTTTCTTTATTCTTTATCCAATAGCCATAGTGGATCCTTTGTCTCCATTCCTATACCACTCTGCTATAGCCACTACCACTGCTGGCAACCAAGCTGGCATGTCTCTAAGATATTATTCCCTATATTATATTCAAGATTCTGATTTTTCTGTACCTCTCTGATTCCTTTTACAGTCTAATATTAAGTATCAGTGCGTTCCCTTAGTTACCCACCTCATTCATAAGCAATCTTCCCACTTTGTAAGTCTGCTGCTGACAAAGTACTGGGAAGTGCATCATTCCTCTACTCCAGCATCTCTCTCCTCTGAGATTAAATTCTTGAAATTCTACATATGAATTATATCATACAGCATTTATTTCTGAACTTGGTTTTTCTCACATAATGTGAAGGAAAATTTGGAAATTTTAATGGAAGAAAAATTTCATTTTTAAAAGTGAGGAAAATGAAATACACTATTCAGAAGATATTAAGCCAAAAATATAGTAACTTTATAAAGTCTACATTAAAATTAATCTGGAACATAAAAAAATATGTATGAATAAATGAAAACAATTTTTTTCATATGGGAAGACAATATTTTAAAGAAGCCAACTTTGAGACATGTATGTATAAATTTAATGCAATCCTAAACTAAATGTCAAGAGAATTTTCTTGGAAACATGACATAATTTTAACATTCCTCTGGGAAAAATACCCTGAGAGCAGCTAAAAAATGTAAAAGAAAATAATATGGGGACTTTACCTTAGGCTGAAATTTAAATATATTAGGATAACAAAATAATTGAACTGCTTTAAAACTAGAGAAGAGATACAGACAAAAACGAATAAAATAGGATAAAGTCAATTAGTAGATCCAAGTGCATTAAGGGATTTGGTGTATTTTAATTCTGTTAATTCAAAGCAGTCAATCAAATGAAGTATTTAACAAATGGTATTGGTGCAAATAGTAATTTTGGAAAAAAAATTGAAATTCTTTTTACACTTGTCTCAAAAATTACTGATGAATAACAATAAAATATTATAAATTTTATTTTGAAGAAGAAATATGCAATAGTTGATCAGGATATATGTCAGAATTAACTCCATCCTAAATAACTAATGTCTGCAATAAGAAATTACAAGGTGAAATAGAAAATATTTTGAAATAAATTAAAATAAATTCTCCAAATTTTATGGGATGCTGTTACAATAGTGCTCACATGGAAAGTTATAAACACTTACACTAAATAAATAAATAAATAAATAAATGCCTTGAGGAAACAAACTAACCTTTCAACTTAAAAAAAAAAAGGAGGTTTCTTCAGATGTTGGAATGGAACTAGGCAGCAATTCCTAAGCTCCCTACAAAGCAGAAAGAAACCAATGTAAGAACAATATATTTTATAGGTGGGTGACAAAATAAATACTCTAAGACCTGATATTACAAAGTCTTGTTACCAGAATAGCAAATAAGTGCAGACTTCTCCAATCTCAAAACTGAACCAAACTTGTGAAAGGGGGACAATAGAGAGAGAAAGAGAAAGACTTGGTGATTAGCAAAGCCTATATGCTCACCCCTTTGACAACATTCAGAAAGAAAGGCAGAAAAGTTTAAAATGTGATGGGAATAGTGGTGTCCTTGAAGCAGATCAAGTAGCATAAAACCAAATCGTGAATAGAAAACACTGCTGGCTTTGCAGCCATTATGTGGGCCCACAGCTGATCAGTCACCCTCTAAATTATCAAGGTGTTTCCCCAATTCCAGAAAGCAGCAAATTAATCCAGAGCATTCCTGCAGGGGGTTCTCTTAAGAATACAGCTATAGAGAACTATAGAAGGACCACTATTATCCCAAGGTCACTGAAAGCCCACTCCATCACTGTGATCAAGGGGATATAGGTGGTGTATTTCACACAGGAATTGTTGCTTTGGCTCTACATGATGCAGAGTCACACCATTCGTGCAATCATACATGTACATAGGTTAATAATGTCCATCTATTCCCACCATCCTTTCTTTTTTCACATCCCCTCCTCTACCCTCACTCCTCTCTGCACAATCAATAGTTCCTCTATTCTTCCCAAGCCTCCCTGCCCCCATTATGGATTAGTATTCAATATATTTCAAAGAAAACATTTGGCCTTTGGTTTTTTGGGATAGGCTTATTTCACTTTGCACGATATTCTCCAACACCATCCATTTACCTGAAAATGCCATGATATCATTCTATTTAAGGCTGAGTAACATTTTCTTAATCCATTCATCTATTGAAGTTCCTTAGCCCATTTATTGATTGGGTTATTTTTTTGGGGGGGGTTAATTTTTGTGAGTTCTTTATATACCCTGTAGATTAGTACTCTATCTGATGTATGCGTGATAAAGGTTTACTCCCCTTCTTTAGGATATATCTTCACATTATTGATGGTTTCCACTGCTGAGAAGAGTCTTCATAGAAATAGAAAAAGCAATCATGAAATTCATTTGGAAAAATAAGAGACCCAGAATAGCCAAAGTAATCCTTAGCAAGAAGAGTGAAGGTGGAGGCAACACAATACCAGATCTTAAATTATACTACAAAACTATAGTAACAAAATGGCATGTTATTAGCACCAAAATAGACATATAGAACAATGGTACAGAATAATAGACACAGAGGCAAACCCACATAAATACAGTTATCTCATACTAGACAAAGGTGCCTAAAATATATACTGGAAAAAAGATAGCTTCTTCAACAAATGGTGTTAAGAAAACTGGAAATCCATATGCAGCAACATGAAATCAAATCTCTCCCTCTCTCTCCCTGCACAGAGCTCAACTCAAAGTAGATCAAGGACCTAAGAATTAGAGCAGAGACCCTGTGCCTAATAGGAGAAAATATAGGCCCAAATCTCCATCATGTTGGATTAGGCCCTGACTTCCTTAACATGACTCCTAAAGCACAAAAAATAAAATCAAGAATCAATAAATGGGATGAATTAAAACTAAAAAAGATTTTTCTCAGGGTAACATTTCTGTACTAAAGATCATCCACAAAGAATCCACAACCACAGGAACTGTGCTTATAGACAAACATCAGGCTCTATTCCAATATGAAAATGATCCTGTAGAGGGGAGTGGGTACATGGTGCTGCACAGCAATGACGGTGAATCACAGAGCCCTGCATCCTGAACTTTTGCACACAATAGAAACAACCAAGAGGCACAATATCATACACTCCATGCAGTCAGCCATAGACCTGTGAACTGACAAACCATCATCAGCTGGTGGGAGGACCATAGCAACTAAGGGAGTGGATCCTGTGCCCCAGGAGCACTAGAGCAATCCAAAACCAGGAGCACTAGAGCAATCCAAAATGATGATGATCATCTTCTAAATGTCCCAAATCCCAATAAAATTAAATACAAGGTTCAACAATAATTCCCTTAACTTTCCTATGGTTTACTATAATAACACTAACATCAAATTTGATCATACATATTACTCTTTATCTTGATTGATAGCCAACATTATAATTTCAACCCATTTGAAATGGGTTGAAATATTTCTTCCAATGGTTTAAAGCATTAATTGGAATCATTCTCTCTCTTCGTTTTCCTAGCTATAGTTTATATTTGTGTCTCTTACCCCATATTCTCCCTCTCGCATTATATGCTATTACTGCAAATACCCCATTAACATTTTACTCCTTTTACTTTGGTGTGTTTTATTGTTTTCTATCTTTTAAAATTTTTTCTCTATATTTTTCCCAATCTCTTTTCTTTCCCCTTACATTCTTCATATATTTTTCAACTTCTTCCAGATCTTTACTATGAGTTTATATGTGGATTAGAGGAACTGCAGAGAACAATATGAAAACAAATTTTGCTTTCATGAAGTTGCATAGTATATGGCTGCGCTCTGAAGTTATTATAGTAAACAGGCTTCAATGGCTTCCCTCAAAGTGGTGCTGATGCTGGGATAAGCAGATGCCATACATTGAGATAAAGTTTCAAAACATTGATATTTGTCAAACCCAGGGCTCTTAAGAAAAAGAAGCTCACAAAGTAGTACCTTGATTAAAACGAAAAACAAAAATCATCCCAAAAGATGAGTAGACATACAAACAATATAAAAAAGGAAATAAGCCAGGCATGGTGGTACACACCTGTAATCCCAGTGACTTGGGAAGCTGAGGCAACAGGGCCACAAGTTCAAAGCCAGCATCAGCAACTTAGTGAGGCCCTAAGTAACTTAAGTGAGACCCTGTCTCAAAATAAAAATATATAACAAAGGGCTTGAAATGTGTCTCAGTGGTTAAGTGCTCTAGGTACAATATCTGGTAACAAAGGGTGGGGGAAAGGAAACAAACCATCTCAAACACCAAAATAGCCCATAACACTCATCAACTGACTATTGACACCACAGTGGAGGAAATGTCTGAAAAAAGAATCCATAAAGTTTATAGTTAAAATGTTCAATGAGGTAAAAGAATACATAAGAAGTGATATTAGAAAGAAAATACAGAAAGTGGCAGATCACTTCAATAAAGAGATAGGTTGTGAAAAAGAGTATAATTTAAGATTTAGAAATGAAAGATTCAATAAGCCAAATTAAAAATTCAAAGGAAAGCATCATAAATAGATTATATAAATTTGAATATAGACCATAAAGAAAAGATATTAAGAGACCGTGATCATAATATTCAAGAAATCTGAGATAACAGCAAAATACCAAATTTAAGAATTCTTGGGTTAGAAGAGGCTCTGAAATACAAACTAAAAGGATGAAAAATCTATTCAATTAAATAATAATAGACAAATTTCCAAATCTTAAGAATGATATGAAAATTCAAATACAAGATGCATATAGAATTCCAAACATACAGAATCACATTATGCAAATATACAGACACATTATAATGAAAATGCCTATATATATACAGTATAAAGATAGAATTTTAAAGGCTACAATAGGTAAAAAGATGGTCAAAATTCAGAGAAAAATCAAGCTAGATTCCAATTGATTTGGCAACCCACAACCTAAAAACCAACAGGGCTTGAAATAATAATTATCAATCAAAGAAGGACAATAGATGTAAACCAATATTATTATTATTTTTTAAATTTATTTATTTATTTATTCTAATTAGGTATATATGACAGAAGAATGCATTTTGATTCATTGTATACAATAACAGCACAAATTTTCATTTCTCTTGTTGTACATGATGTAGTGTCCCACCATATGTGCAGTCATACATGTACCTAGGGTAATAATGGCCATCTCATTCCACCATCTTTACTGCCCCCATTTCCCCTCCCATCCACTTCCTCCCCTTTACTCAATTAAAGTTCTTCCATTTTCCCATGCACCCCCCAATATAAATTGGCATCCACTTATAATAAGAGACAACATTCAGCCTTTGTTTTTTTGGAATTGGCTTACTTTGCCTAGCATAATATTCTTCAACTTCATCCATTTACATGCAAATGCCATGATTTCATTCTATTTAAGGCTGAGTCATATTCTATTGTGCATATATACCATATTTTCTTAATCTATTCATCTATTGAAGGGCATCTAGGTTGGTTCCATAGTTTAGCTATTGTGAATTGAGCTGCTATAAACATTAATATAGCTGTGTTACTATATTTTGCTGATTTTAAGTCCTTTAGTATAGACAAAGGAGTGGGATAGGCGGCTCAAATGGTGTTTCCATACCAAGTTTTCTAAGGAATCTCCATATTGCTTTCCAGATTGCTTGCACCAATTTGCAGTCCCACCAGGAAAGTATGAGTGTGCCTTTTCCCCCAATTCCTCACCAACACTTATTGTTGTTTGTATTCTTGATAACTGCCATTCTGACTGGCATGATATGAAATCTTAGAGTAATTTTTATTTGCATTTCTCTAAATGTTAGAGATGTTGAACATTTTTGATATATTTGTTGATCAATTATATATCTTCTTCTAAGTAGTGTCTGTTCAGCTCCTTATCCCATTTATTGGTTGGGTTGTTTGTTTTTCTGGTGTTAAGTTTTTGAGTTCTTTATGTATCCTGGACATTTGTGCTCTATCTGATGTATGTGTGGCAAATATTTGCTCCCAAAGTGTAGGCTCTCTTTTCACCTTATTGATTGTTTCTTTTGCTGAGAAAAAGCTTTTTAGTTTGAATCCATCCTATTTATTGATTCTTGATTTTATTACTTGGACTTTAGGAGTCTTCTTAATGAAATCTGGCCCTAATCCAACACGATGAATATTTCAGCTACTTTTTTATTGGCAACATTTTTAAGAGGCTATCTTTTCTCCAATGTATATTTTAAGCACCTTTGTCTAGTATGAGATAACTGTATTTATGTGGGTTTTTCTCTGTGTGTATTATTCTGTACTATTGGTCTACATGCCTAGTTTGGTGCTAACATGCCATTTTGTTACTATAGTTTTGTAGTATAATTTAAGATCTGGTATTGTGTTGCCTCCACCTTCACTCTTCTTGCTAAGGATTGCTTTGTCTATTCTGGGTCTCTCATTTTTCCAAATAAATTTCATGGTTTCTTTTTCTATTTCTATAAGGAATGACATTGGGGTTTTATTTGGAATCACATTGAATCTGTATAATGCTTTGGGTAATATGGCCATTTTGACAATATTTATTTTGCCTATCCAAGAGCATGGGAGACCTTTCCATCTTCCAAGGTCTTCTTCAATTTCTATCTTTCGAGTTCTCTAGGTGTTTTTTTTAGAGGTTTTTCATTTCTTTTGTTAAATTGATTCCCAAGTATTATTGATTCCCACATATTTTATTTTTTTTAGGCTAATGTTAATGGTGTAGTTTTCCTAATTTCTTTCTCAGAGGATTCATCACTGATGTATAGAAAGGCATTTGATTTATGCATATTGATTTTATATCCTTTTATTTTGCTGAATTCGTTTACTAATTTAAGAAGTTTTCTGGTGGAGTATTTTGGATCCTCTAAGTATAGAATCATGTCATTGGCAAATAATGATAGTTTGAGTTTGAGTTCTTTTTTTCCTATTCATATCCCTTCAATTTCTTTCATCTGTCTAATTACTCTGGCTAGAGTTTCAAGGACTGTGTTGAATAGAAGTGGTAAAAGAGGGCATCCCTGTCTTGTTCCAGGTTTTAGAGGAAATGCTTCAAATATTTCTCCATTTAGAATGATGTTAGCCTTTGGTTTGCCATGCATAGTTTTTACAATGTTGAGGTCCATTTCTCCTATCCCTAGATTTTTCTAGTGTTTTGAACATGAAAGCATTTTGTAAAATGCTTTCTCTGCATCAATTGATATAATCATATGATTCTTATACTTAAGTCTATTGATGTGATGAGTTACATTTATTGATTTCCATATGTTGAACCAACTTTGCATTCCTGGAATGAACCCCACTTGATCATGATGCAATATTTTAAAATATATTTGTATGCAATTTGCCAGAATTTTATTGAGAATTTTTGCATCTATGTTCATCAGCAATATTGGTTTGAAATTTTCTTTCCTTGATGTGTCTCTGCCTAGTTTTGATATCAGAATGATACTAGCTTCCTAGAATGAATTTGGAAGGATTCCTTCCTTTTCTATTTCATGGAATAGTTTAAGAAGTATTGGTATTCATTCTTCTTTTTAGTTCTTGTAGAACTTAAGTGTGAATCCATCTGGTCCTGGGCCTTTCTTGGTTGGTATGAATTTGATGGTATCTTCTCTTTCCTTGCTAGAAATTGATATGTTTACATTATGTATGACTTCTTCACTAAATTTGGGTTGATTATATGCCTCTAGAAATTTGTTGGTGTCTTTGAGATTTTTTATTTTACTGGAGTATAAATTTTCAAAATAGTTTCTAATTGTCTTCTGTATTTCAATAGTGTCTGTTGTGATATTTCCTTTTTCATCATAAATTTTAGTGATTTGAGTTTTCTCTCTCCTCCTTTTCATTAGGGTGGCTAAGGGTTTTTCAATTTTGTTTATTTTTTTTCAAAGAAACACCATTTTGTTTGGTCAATTTTTGGAAATGTTTATTTTGTTTTAAGTTCACTGATTTCTGCCCTGATTTTCATTATTTTCTGTCTTTTACTACTTTTAGTGTTTGTTTGTTCTTCTTTATCTTGGGCTTTGAAATGTAATGTCAGGTAATTTATTTTTTGACTTCTTCTTCTTTTATTTAATGAGCTTAATGCAATGAACTTTCCTCTTAGCATTGCCTTCATAGTTTCTCAAAGATTTTGTTAAGTTATATTGGAGTTCTCATTAACCTCTATGAATTTTTTTTAAATCTCTTCCTTGATGTCTTCTGTTGTCCATGCAGTATTCAATAGCATATTATTTAGTCTCCAGGTGTTGGAGTAGCATTTAATTTATCATTGATTTCTAATATCATTTCATTATGGTCAGAAAGAATGCATTGTAGTATCTCTACATTCTTGTATTTGCTATGACTTGCTTTGTGGCAAAACATATTGTCTATTTTGGTGACAGATCCATGTGTTGCTGAGAAGAAACTGTATTTGCTCATTGATGGAATATTCTATACATGTATGTTTAGTCTAAATTATTGATTGTTCTCTTGAGTTCTATTGTTTCTTTTTTTGTTTTTGTTTTTGTTTGGAAGATCTACCCAGTGTTGAGAGAGGTTTATTAAAGTCACCCAGTATTATTGTGTTGTAGTCTATTTGATTCTTGAAGATGAGACATATTTGTTTAATATACATAGATACTCCATTGCTTGGGGCATAGTTATATATGATTGTTAAGTCTTCTTATTGTATGAATCCCTTAAGCAGTATGAAATGTCCTTATTTATCCCTTTACACTAGCTTTGCTTTGAAGTCCACTTTATCTGATATGAGGATGTTAAACCCTGCTTGTTTATGCAGTCCATGTCAGTGGTACGTTTTCTCCTACTCTTTCACCTTCAGTCTGTGGATATCTTTTCCTAGGAGATGAGTCTCTTGAAGGCAATATATTGTTGGGTCTTTTTTTTTAATCCAATCTGTCAATCTATGTCTTTTAGTTGATGAGTTTAGGCCATTCACATTCAGGGTTATTGAAATATGATTTGTATTCACGGTCATTTTAGTTTATTTTTGGTTTTTAACTTGACTTGTTTTTTCCTTTGATTGGCCTTTCCTTTAGTGTAGTTTCTCCCTTTGCAGACTTTCATTGCTGTTTTTCATTTCCTCCTCATAGAATATTTTGCTGAGAATGCTCTGCAGTACAGGCTTTCTCACTGTAAATTCTTTTAACTTTGCTTAATCATGAAAGGTTTTTATTTCACCATCAAATCTGAAGCTTAATTTTGCTGGACATAAGATTCTTGGTTGACATTCATTTTCTTTCATAGCTTGGTATACATTGTTCCAGGATCTCTTGGCTTTGAGGGTCTGGATTGAAAAATCTGCTCAGATCCAATTGGTATTCCCCTATATGTAATCCTTTTTCTCTTTCTTGCAGCCTCTAAGATTCTATCCTTATTCTTTATGCTAGGTATTTTCATTAAAATGTGCTTTGGTGTAATCTGTTGTAATTTTGTACATTTTGTGGCCTGTAAGCCTTGTGAATTCGATTTTCCAATTCATTCTTCATGTTTGGGAACTTCTAATATTATTTCATTGAAGAGATTGTGCATTCCTTTGGTTTGAAACTCTGTGCCTTCCTCTATCCCAATAACTCTTAGATTTGGTGTTTTTATGATATCCCACATTCTTGAATGTTCTGTTCATGGTTCCTTGCCATTTTCACTGTGTGGTCAACTTTATTTTCAAGATTGTATATTTTATCTTCATTATCTGACATTCTGTCTTCCATGTGATCTAGTCTGTTGATGCTTTCTATTTAGCTTTTTATTAAGTTTGTTTCCTTCATTTTAAGGATTTTTTTTTTTTTTTTAAGAATCTCTCTTTCTTGAAGTAATCTTTTGCTACCTGTATTTGTCCCTCTTGTTGGCGTATCTCTTGTTGGCGTGATCAGTTTTTTTTCCCTCTGTTTGCTCTCTTAAGTCATCTCTTAAGTCAAAAAAAAAAAAAACAATTTTTTTCAATATAAAGAATCAAATAGACTACAATACAATAATATTGGATAACTTCATCCCACCTTTTTAACCACTACATAGATCATTGTAATTACACACATTCTGAACTCCATGTCAGACATTTAATCAACTGCACTGTCAATGAATTCTATTATTGTAGTATCTTGGTTTGTATGGGGCACTTTATTCCCTAGGATTTTTTTTTCATGTTGTGTATGTGTCTTCCTTCCTTGCAGTACAAAACTGAGGTATAACAGTTTCTACCCTATAATTTTGTAGTGTCCATGTGGATTACCTATACTTCTCCTTCATGTTGGGCTTCTAGTTCCTGGCCAGTGTCCCAAGATTGATATTATTGCAACTAAAGATAGTGGCAGCAATAGCGGATGTAACTCAAGGTAGCAGTGGGTTTCCCAAGATGGATGCAACCACTTTCAGAGATGGAGTTAGGTCTGGGTTCCTAGATGAGTCTGCATGGGTGGTCCTGGGCCTGACCTAGGCCTGGTTTTCCATGTGAGTCTGCTGGGTGATCCTGGGCCTGGGCCTGGGTTATGGCCTGTTTGGTGAGTGTGGTCATGGTGCCTGGTCAGAAGGGTGGTGCTGGGCCCAACCTGGGCCTGGGCTCCTGCAGGAGTCCACAGGGTTTTTCCTAGGCCTGGGCCTGGGCTCCTTCAGGGGTCCATGGGGTTGGACCTAACCCTGGGCCTGGGCTCTGGTGTGGGTCAGCATGTTGGCAGATCAGCCATGAACCAATATTTTTATACTCAGCAAAATTATACTTTACAATTGAAAATGAAACAATCTTTCCATGATAAATAGAAAATAAAAGAATTCATAACCACAAAGCCTTCACTACAAAACATACTCAATGATATATTTTATGACGAAGAGATAATTAATGCATTACACCAGAAGAATAGTCAATTAAAGAAGAACAAAGCCTGAATTAAACATCAGAAATAAATCAAGATGGCTGGAAATAAAAGTTATCTCTCTAAAATAACATTGACTATAAATAGTCTAAACTCTTCCATCAAAAGTTATAGATTGGCATATTGGATTTAAAAGCAAGAACCCAAATCACATTGTTTGCAAGAGACCCACCTTACAAAGACATCTACAGACTAAAGGTGAAAGGATGGGAAAATATATGTCATGCAAATTGTATCCATAAACAAACATGGGTAGCCATACCATATCCAAATGGACATCAAGTCAAAATTAATAAGAATAGACAAAAAGGTCACTTCCTACTGATTAAGGGAATCATTCAACAATAAGCTACAATGATTGTAACCATTTATTCCCCAACAATGGTGCATCTACATAAAAAAACCAATTTTTTTTCAATATAAAGAATCAAATAGACTACAATACAATAATATTAGATAACTTCATCCCACCTTTTTAACCACTACATAGGTAATCCAGACATAAACTTAGTAATAATTCTTTAGATCTAAAAACATACTAGTAACCAAATAGACCTAACAGACACCTATAGAATATATCCTCCATCAAAAACCGAATTTACTTTCTTCTCAGTAATGCACTGACTATTTTCTAAAATTGATCATATTTTAGGTTAAAAACCAAATATTAACCAATACAAAAAATATTGTTAATTCCTTGCATCCTATCAGATCATAATGGAATGAAATTGTAAATCAATGGCAAGACAAAAATCAGAAACGCTCTAACAGCAGGAGGCAAAATGATATGCTTTTAAATAGCAAATGAATAACAAAAAATAATCAGAGAAGAAATAAAAAATCTTACAAACAAGTGAGAATATATATATAAATCTCTGGGATGGTATGAAGATAGTGCTAAGAGAAATGTTTATATCACAGAGTTCATACATTAAAATTTTAGAAAGATATCAAATAAATAATCTAACATTACACCTGAAGGCCATATTAAAAAAACACCTGGGCTGGCATTGTGGCTCAGCGGTAGAGCGCTCGCCTAGCGCGTGGGCGACCCAGGTTTGATCTTCAGCACCATGTACAAATAAAACGCATTGAATAAAATGCATTGTGTACAACTAAATCAAATAAATAAAAAATATTTTAAAAAAAACACCTGAATAAATCAGTGGAAGACAGGAAATTATTATAATAGGTAAAATAGGTAAAATTGAGAATAATCACTGAAATTTGAATTAAAAAACAATACAAAGAATCAAAGAAACAAAGACTTGGTTTTGAAAGAATAAAAAAAAAAGATAAATCCTTAGGCATATTAAACAAAATAGAGACAGAAAACACTCAATCAAATAAAATTAGAGATGAAAAAGGAAATATCACTATAGATACTACTGAAATCCAAAGGATCATCAGAAACTATTTTGAAAATGTAACTCCAATAAGCTTGAAAATCTTGAAGAAACTGACAAACTCCTTGAGATGTATGACCTACCAAATTGAACAAAGAGGATATAGAAAATTTAAATAGATAAACAAAAAGTAACGGAATTGAAGCAGCTACCAAAAACCTTCCAATGAAGAAAGAAAGCCCAGAACTGGATGAATTCTCAGCAAATTTCTACCAGATGTTTAAAGAAGAAATAATACTAATTCTTTTCAAATAGTTATATAAAATAAAAAAGGATGAAACACTGCCAAATTAATTCTTTGAAGCCAGAGAATAACCCTAATACCAAGAACCAGATAAAGACATAGCAAAGAAAGTAAATTCAGCCCTGATGAACATGGATGCAAAAATTCTTTAAAAATATTGGCAAACCACATACAAAAACACACTTAAAAATAATGCACCATAGCCAAGTGAGTTTCATTCCAGGGATGCAAGGTTAGTTCAACATATGCAAGTCAATGAACGAGAATCACATGATTGTCTCAGAACAAACAGAAAAATATTTTGACATATTTCAGCAAATATTCATCTTTAAAACATTAGAGAAACTAGTGATATAAGTTTTACCTCAACATTTTAAAATTTTTATTTATTTATTTTTAATTTTTTTATTCAAAGTTGTATTTACAATAGTAGAATGCATTATAATTCATAATAAACATATAGATCATCTTCATACAAAACAATATTTGTATACAATTTATATTCATACCATTCAAATCTTCAATCATGCATTTAGGATAATGACATCCATCTCATTTAATTGGACACAATACCTTTATTTTATTTATGTTTTTTATGTGGTGTTGAGGATCAAACCCAGCACCTCACACATGCTTGGCAAACACTCTACTGCTAAGCTACAATCTCAGCCCCTTACCTCAAACTCAAGGCCAATGTCATACTGACTGGGACAAATCAAAAACATTTCCAGTAAGAACATGATGACATTGATACTAAACCTCACCACTCTTATTCAACATAGTCCTTGAACCTGTAGCCAAAGCAATCATGCAAAATAATGAAATAAAAGAAATACAGGGGCTGAGGGTGTAGTCAGTGGTAGAGTCCTTGCTGAGAATGTGTGAGACACTGGGTTCAATCTTCAGAACCACATAAAATGAATAAATACAATAAAGGTATTATGTCCATCTACAAAACATAATCAAATAAATAAAAATAAAGGGACACAAATAGGAAAACCAGAACTCAAGTTATCCGTTTACTGATGACATGATTCTATCTTTAGAAGATCCAAAAAATTCCACTAGAAGACTTCTAGAACTGTTAAGCAAATTTAGTAAAGATTCAAGGTACAAGGTCAACATACACAAATCAACCACTTTCTTATTCTCCAATAATGAAACTGGTGAAAAGAAATTAGGAAAATAATGCCATTTGCAGTAACCTTAAAAATACTTGGGAATTAATCTAACAACAAATATGAAAGACCTCTACAATGAAAGCTGTATCACTATTGGTAAGCAATGGAACCAGATTACGTGCCCTTCAACAAATGAATGGACCAAGAAAATGTAGTATATATAGCCACAAAGGTGAATGAATCTAGATAATGTGGTATATGTCGCCACAAAGAAGAATGGTGTCATGACATTTGCCAGTAATTGGGTGGATATAAAGATTATCATGCTAAGGTAAATAAGCCAGTCCCAGAAAACAAAAGGTTGAATGATTTTGGTGATATATGAAAATTAATTCACAATAACGGGGGGTGAGAATAAATTTCAGTGGATTAGAAAAGGGGAATGAAGGGAAGGGAGGGGAATAGGAAAAGGAAACACAGTGGAATGAATCTGACGTAAATTTCCTATATTCATATATAAATACAAAACAGTGAATCCCACAAGAATGGGGTCCTAAAAAGAATACAATATGTTCCATGCTTATATAATTATGGCATAATTAATTGTACTGTCGTTTCTAACAAAAAATAGAAAAGATGAAAAGACCTTCCATGTTGTTGAATAGATAGAATTAATATTATCAAAATGGCTATAATATCAAATGCATTACAAATTCCATACAATCTCTCATCAAAATACCAATGACTTTTCACAGAAGTAGAACAAGGAGTTACAAAATTCACTTAGAAAAATAGGACACTCATGCCGGGCGTGGTGGCGCACGCCTGTAATCCCAGCACTTAGGGAGGCTGAGGCAGGAGGATTGCGAGTTCAAAGCCAGCCTCAGCAATGGTGAGGCACTTAGCAACTCAGTGAGTCCCTGTCTCCAAATAAAATCCAAAAAAGGGCTGGGGATATGGCCCAGTGGGTGAGTGCCCCTGAGTTCAATCCCTGGTACCACAAAAAAAAAAAAATAAAAAAATAAAAATAAAAAAAATAAATAAATAAATAAATAAATGAAAAGAAAAGAAAAATAGGACACTCAGAATAGCAAAAACAATCCTTAGCAAAAAAAGCCATGCTGGAAGCATCACAAAACTGGACCTCAAAGTATACTACAGAGATATAGCAACAAAAACAGTATGGTATTGGCATCAAAACCAACATGAATCACAATGGAATAGAATAGGAAACACAGAGATGAACCTATATGAATACAGTTGTCTGATACTAGACAAAGGTGTAAAAAACATGTTGGAAAAAAGATAGGCTATTTAACAAATGGTGGTGGGAAAACTGGAAATCTATATGTAGAAGAATGAAATTTGATCCCACCTCTCACCCTGCATAAATGTCAACTCAAAGTGGAACAAAGACCTAGGGATCAGAACACAAATTCTGCAGACGCTTGAACAAAATGTAGGCTCAACACTCCAACAAGTTTGCACGGGAACCGACTTCCTTAACAAAATTCCTAAAGCACAAGAAATGAAACAAAAAAAAAATAATAAGTGTGATGGAATCAAATTAAAATCTTCTGCACAGCAATGGAAACAATTAAGAGCACGAAGACAGCCCACAGAGTGGGAGAAGATCTTTTCCACCTGATCTTCAAATAGTCAATTAATATCCAGAATATATAAGTAACTCAAAAACCTTGACACACTAAAAATAATAACCCAATTAATAAATTGGCAAAAGAACGAGACACTTCTCAAAAGAAGAAATGCAAGTAGCCAACAAATATGTGATGTGTGTTCCACATCTCTAGAACTTAAGGAAATGAAAATTAAAAAAAAAAAAAAAAAAAAACGAAATTTCATCTCACCCCAGTCAGAATGTCAATTATTAAGAACATAAATAACAATAAATGTAGACAATGATGTTAGGGAAAACACACTTTTGTATTACTGACAGGATTGCAAATTAATGCAACCACCCTGGAAAGTGGTATGGAGATTCAAAAAAAAAAAAAAAAAAAAAAAAAAGCATGGATTCACCATATGACCTAGCTATCCCACTCCTTCGTATTTATCCAAAAGATTCCAAATCATCCCACTATATGAATATAGCCACAGGAATATTTATAGCAGCACAATTCACAATAGCCAAGAGGTGGAACCAACCTAGGAGGCATCAAATGAATGGGTACAGAAAATGTGGTATATATACACATTGGAATATGAAATTATGGCATTTGTCAGTAACTGGATAGGACTGGAGCCTATCATATTAAGTGAAATAAGCCAGACCCCAAAAGTCAAATGTCAAATGATTTCTCTGATATGCAAAAGTGGTACAAAATAAAGGAGAAAGAGAGAAAGGGAAAGGTTGATTTCTTCAAAACAGAAGAAACACCAATAGACTAGATGAAGGGGATTGAGGGGTAGGTAGAAGGGATGGGAATGTATCCAAATTAAATTTACTATGTACATATATGAATATACCACAGAAAATCTCATCATAAAGTATATCCACAAGATACTAACAAAGAAACTCAAAAAGCAGAAAGAACTGTAAAATAGAGGGAAGGAAGCAGCAGTAGAGAGGAGATGCATGAAAATCAAAGTGCTAGGTGCTGCTTAAGAGAAAATTATATCCACTTATGATTATATACAATGAATCCCAATATTATGTATAACTAAAGAATGAATAAAAAGGAAAAAACTTGAAAAAGAAGAATAAATTGAATCTAAAGTAAGAAGGGAAGAATAATGAAGATAGGAATGGGGTTAAATGAAAAAGAGAAAACTAATGGAATTAAAAGCTGTTTCTTTAAAAAGATCAATGGAACTGAAAGGCTTTTATTTTTAATAAAAAAGAGAAAAGGAAAATTTAAAGCCTAAACTAAGAGATGAATAAAGTGAAATTACTTCTGACCCTACATAAATAAGAGTGATTATAAGAGACTACAATAAATCTCTATGTACTAACAAATCAGATTATTTAGTTAAATGCATAAATTTCTAGATACAACACAAATTCATGAAACAAACAGAATAATTGAAATTACTGATTAGTAAAAATAATGAATTGTAAATTTGAAAATTTCCTATATAGAAAAGTCCAGACTGAAGTAACTTGTGTGGTAAAGTCTATTAAACATTTAAAAAGAATTAACAGTAATACCTCAAAATTTCTTCCCTAAAATAGAATTAGGTATCAATACTCCACTTATTATATGTGTCTAGTATTACTCTTGTTCCAAATCTAGGCAAAGATATCACAACGAAAAAATACAACAGATCACTATCTCTTTGAATGGAAGTGCAAAATTGCTCCAAAATTACTCCAAAATCGAATCCAGCAATATTTGAAAATTATTCTAACCCATGACTAATTGGAAATTATCTCAGTAATTTAAGTTTGGATTAATAGTTGAAAGTCAATTAATGTAATACATCATAGAGGACAAAACTGTGATTTCAATAGACAGAGAAATGCATTTGATGAAATCCAATACTCTTTCATCATAAAATCTCAATAAATAGTAATAAAAAGAACTTCCTCAACCTGATAAAGTGCATCTATGAAACACCCACAGCTAACATCATACTTAAAAGTAAAAGGCTGAATGCTTTCTCAATATAAAAAGCAAGACAAGGATGTCCACTTTTATCACTATTATTCAACACTGTACTAGATGTTCTAGCCAGAACAATTAGGCAAAATAAAGAAATGAAAGACATCCAGGCTGGAAAGGAAGAATTTAAACTAGCTCTATTTGTAGATGACATGATCTTGCATATAGATAATACTAAAGAATCCACTATAAACTACTAAAACTAATAAACAAGAATAGACTTTTTTATAAAACTGATGCTGAAATAAGAGTATATACAAAAACCAAAGAATGAAGTTAAACTCCATGTTACCCCACCCATTAAAATTAACTCAAATTGGATTATGGAGCTAAATGTAAGAACTCATAAAATTCTTAGGAGTAGAGAGAAATATTTATGATTTTTCAATGATCTTTTCTTAGATTTGACATAAAACAGCAGCAAATTTTAAAAAATGATAAACTTGATTTAAGCAAAATTTAAAACTTTCATGCACAATTAATGTTATTAATAATATAAAAGAATACAAATAGGCTGGAAGAAGATACTTGTAGATCTTATATCTGTTAAGGGAATTATATTCAGTATATTAGAAGATCCTAAACAATAAACATAACCAATTAAAGAAGAAAGAAAATATTTTAATAGCTGTTACCCAAAGTAGATATAAAAATGGTTAATCAGAACCCCAAAAGATGTTAACATTGTTAGCCATCAGGGAAATGGAAATCAAAAGCACAACATGTACCACTTCACACCATCTAGAATGGCCATAGTGTAAAAGACAGACAAAAATTACTATTGGAAAAGATGTAAAGGAATTGTGCTCATCATCAATTGCTGATGGGAATGTTAAATAGAAGATCCACTTTAGAGAAAAGTTTCAAAGTTTTCTTTTTAATCAAATATAGGCTTACCATATGATCCATCAAATTTATGTTTTGATAAAAGAGAAGAGGAATACACATACTCACAACAACTTATACATGAATGTTCATAGCAGCATTATTCATAATAACCATGAAGTGAAAACAACTTAAATGTCTATCAATTGATGAATGGATAAACATATATCCAGGCAGTGGAGAGTTAGCCAATTTTAGGAATTGAATATTTGTGTCCCTCAAAATTGAAAAATCAGTGTGTGAATTTTGAATCCTCATGGTGATGGTAAGAGGAGGTAGGGTCTTTAGGGGATCTTTAAGTTTATATGAGGTCATGAAGATGGGACCCAATCATGTAGGTCAGTGTTCTTATAAGATAATGTGAAGCATGTACAAGACTCTGGGTTCAAATCCCTGAATAGGAGAAGTGGAGGAGGAGGAGCAGAAAGAGAAGAAAGGAGGAGGCAGAGTGAAGGTAGCAAGAGGGCTTATACAGAATCCAACTCTGATAGTAACTTGATCTTGGACTTCTAGCCTCCAGAACAATGAGAAATAAATGTGTATTAATTAAGTCACCCAAACTATGGTGTTTTGTTATACCAGCATAAACTGGTATGATCTTGTTATACCAGTTTATGGTGGTATAACAAAATAAAATATCTGGCAATAAATAGTTATGAAATACTAATATATGTTCAAATATTTGTAGACCCCAAAATAGCATGCTAAATGAAAGAGGTGAATTTAAGATAACCACATATTATATAATTTCACTCAACGTAAATCTTAATAGGTAAATCTATACATATAGAAGCAAATTTGGCAGTTTCCTAGGTCTAGGAAGAGGGAGGATTGATGGGGAATGACTGCTAAAAGTATAGAATTTCTTTGGATTAAGGAAGATGTTTAAATTTAGATGGTAGTGATTGTTCCACAAGTCTGTGAATATTAAAAAAAAAAAATTGAATCTATATATTATATGGGCAGGTTTTATGGTATATGAACTATTTCAATAAACCTGTTATTAAAATTAATGCAGTTGTCCATATCAGCAGACTACAAATAAAACCACTTTAGTATCTCCATATATGTGAAAAATCATTTCATTAAACTCATTCACAGTACATGATTTGATAAGTGGAATGAGAATCCATTCATATTAATACCCATAAATCAATTGCATTCCTGTACTCCAGTGATGAATCAGCTGAAGGATAAATTAGGATAAAAAAATACTTGGGAATCAATTTAACAAAAGAGGTGAAAGGTCTCTACAAGGAAAACTACAGAATACACAGAAAAAAAATTGAAAAATGCCTTAGAAGATGGAAAAATCTCCAATGTTATTGAATAGGCAAAATCAATGTTGTCAAAGTGGCCATACTATCAAAGTGCTACACAGATTTAATGCAATTTCCATTAAAATTCCAATGATGTTCTTGATATAAACAGAAAAATAAGTCATGAGATTCATTTGGGAAAAAAATGAGAAGCCTAGAATAGGTAAAACTATCCTTAGTGAGAAAAGTGAAGTGAGAAGAATCACAATATCAGACCTTAAAATTATATTACAGAGCTATAGTAACAAAAACAGCATGGCATTAACACCAAAACAGACATGAAGCCCAATGGAATAGAATAAAATAAACAGAGACAACCCAAATCAATACAGTTATCTCATACTAGAAAAGGGCACCAAAAACACACTGGAGAAAAGATGGCCTCTTCAACAAATGGTACTGGGAAAACTGGAAATCCATATGTATATAATATATAAAACATAATTCCTATCATTCACCCCACAAAAAACTCAACTGAAAGTGGAACAAAGACCCAGAAAATTGACCAGAAACACTGCAAGTACTAGAAAATTTTGGCCCAACATTTCAATATATCAGCTCAAGAACTGACTTCCTTAATAAGACTTTTAAAGTGTAAGAAGCAAAACAAAAAATTTAAAAATGGGATGGTATCAAACTAAAAAGCTTTTTCACTGCAAAAGAAACAATCAAGAGCTTGCAGGTAGTGCCTAAAAGTGGGAGAAAAATCTTTGCAACCTGCATCTCAGATAGGGCATTAATTTCCAAGCTATACAAAGAACTCGAAAAACTTAACAATCAAAAACCAAATAACTCAATCAATCAATGGATAAAGGAACTAAAAAGACACTTCTCAAAAGAAGAAGTACAAATGGTCAACAAATATATAAAAATGTTCAATTTATCTAGCAAACAGAGAAATGTAAATTAAAATTACACCAAGATTTGATCTCACTCCAGTCAGAATGACGATTATGAAGAATACAAGTATTGAATTCCATATGGTGAACCAACCTTACATCCCTGAAATGAACCCTACATGATCATGGTGCACTATCTTTAAATATGGTTTTGTATGTGATTTGCCAGGATTTTATTAAATTTTTTTGCATCTGTGTTCATCACACATATTGGTCTGAAGTTTTCTTTCCCTGATATGTCTTTGTCTGGTTTTGGTATCAGGGTGATACTAGCTTCATAGAATCTATTAGGAATGGTTCCCTCCTTTTCTGTTTCATGGAATAATTTGAAGAGTATTGGTATAAATTCTTCTTTGAAGTTTTTGTAGAACTCAACTGAGAAGTCATGTGGTCCTGGGCTTTTATTTGGTGGTAAGCTTTTGATGTCATCTTCAATTTCATTGCTTGAAACTGATTTGTTTAAATTTTCTATACCCTCCTGATTTAATTTGGGTAGAATGTATGTCTCCAGAAATTTGTTGATGTCTTCATGATTTTCTATTTTAATGGAGTATAGATTTTCAAAGTAGTTTCTGATTATCATCTGTATTTTATGTTCATAATGATATTTCTGTTTTTATAATGAATTTTAGTAATTTATAATTTCAGTCTCTTTCTCTTCTCTAGTCTGGCTAAGGGTTTGTAAATTTTGTATATTTTTCAAAGAATAAACTTTATGCTCCATTTATTTTTAAAATTTTTTTATTGTTTCAATTTCATTAATTTCTTGTGTAATAGGAGACTTATTAAGGAAGTTGGAGCCTAATCTGATATGATGGAGGTATAGACCTACTTTTGCTTCTAATAGACACATGGTCTCTGGTTTAATTCCTAGGTTCTTGATCCACTTTGAGTTTTATGCATGGCAGAGAGATAGAGGTTTACTTTCATTTTGTTGCATATGGATTTCCAGTTATTCCAGCACCATTTGTTGAAGAGGTTATCTTTTCTCCAATGTATGTTTTTGGCACCTTTATCTAATATGAGACAGCTATAGTTATGTGCATTAGTTGCTGTTTCCTCTATTGTGCACCATTGGTCTACATGTCTATTTTGGTGCCAGTACTACACTGTTTTTGTTACTAATGCTCTGCAGTATAGTTTAATGTCTGGTAATGTGATGCCATCTTCTTCACTCTTCTTGCTAAAGATTACTTTAGCTATTCTGGGTCTCTTATTTTTCCAGATGAATTTCATGACTGACTTTTCTATTTCTATAAGTAATGTCATTGGGATTTTGATTGGGATTGCATTAAAACTGTATAATGCTTTTGGTAATATAGTCATTTTGACAATATTCATTCTGCTTATCCAAGAACAAGTTAGATCTTTCCATCTTCTAAGGTCTTCCTTAATTTCTTTCTTTAGTGATGAATTCAAACTAAAAGCTTCTTCTCAGAAAAAAGAGACAATCAGTGAGGTGAATAGAGAACCAACTAATTGGGAACAAATCTTTACTACACTCATGTCAGATAGAGCAATGATCTCTAAAATATATAAAAAACTAAAAAAATCTTAACACCAAAAATACAAATAACCCAATCAATAAATGGGCCAAAGAACTGAACAGACACTTCTCAGAACAAGATATTCAATCAATCAACAAATTTATGAAAAAATGTTCAACATCTCTGGCAATTAGAGAAATGCAAATCAAAACTACCCTAAGATTTTATCCCAGTCAGAATTACAGCTATTAAGAATGTTGGTGAGAATGTGGGTAAAAAGACACACTCATACATTGCTGGTGGGACTGAAAAATGGTGCAGCCAATATGGAAAGCACTGTGGAGATTCCTTGGAAAACTGGGAATGGAACCACTTTATGACCCAGCCATCCCACTCCAGGGTCTATTCCCAAAGGACTTAAAAACAGCATACTACAGGAACACAGCCACATCGATGTTTATAGCAGCACAATTCACAATAGCTAGGCTGTGGAACCAGTCTAGATGCCCCTCTGTAGATGAACGGATAAAGAAAATGTGGTATATATACACAACGGAATATTACTCAGCAATAAAAGAGAACAAAATAATGGCATTCACAGGTATATGGATGAAATTGGAGAATGTAATGCTATGTGAATTTAGCCAATCTCAAAAATCCAAACGCTGAATGTTTCATCTGATATAGGGAGGCTGATCCACAGTTGGGTTGGGATGGGGAACATAGGAGAATTAGAGGAAGAGTAGAAAGGTCAATGGGGAGGGAGGGGAAGGGAGGGGGCAAGGGGGTAAAAAGAATAGAAAAGATGGTTGAATGAGATGGGTATCATTACCCTAAGTGCATGTATGAAGACAAGAATGGTATGAATATACTTTGTATACAACCAGAGATATGTAAAAATGTGCTCTATATGTGTATTATGAATTGTAATGCATTCTACTATCATATATGATAACTTCAAATAAAAATTTCTCAATTTCAGCTTTGATTTTAATTATTTCCTGTCTTCTAGTGTTTTTGACATTGATTTGTTCTTTTTATATAACCACAGTAATGGGATCCTAAGTGAAAAAAAGTTATACTTATTCTATATATGTAAAATAGGTCAAAATATACTCTGCTGTCATGTATATTTAGAAAGAACAAATAAAAAAAATACAAGTAACAATAAGTGTTAGTGAGGATGTGGGTAAAAGGGTACACTTATTTATTGCTGGTGTGACCATAAATATGTACAATCCCTCTGGAAAGCAGTAATAGGGAAATTCCTAAAAAAACTAGGAATGGAACCACAATTTGAACTAGTTATCCCACTACTTGGTACATGACCAAAGGAGTTAAAATCAGCATACCATAATTGACAAGAAGTGAATAATTTATTCTATTAAACATTTTACTGGAAGTTCTAACAAGCTAAATAAAGCAAAAAAAAAATCATAATTTATACCAATTGGAAAGGGAAACACTTTTGCTCACAGATGTCATAATCACTAACCAAATCCTAAAAGAATTATGAAAAAGTTACTAGAAATAGAGATGGATTTAGGCTTGCAAAATACAAGGCAATACACAAAAATCAATTGTATTTCTTGCAAATCTATGACTGAAGTTTTCATCTCACTCTAGTCAGCATGGCAATTATCAAGAATACAAGCAACAATAAATGTTGGTGAGGATGTGGGGAAAAAGGTACACTCATACTTTGCTAGTGGTTATGCAAACTGGTGCAACCACTCTGGAAAACAGTATGGATATTCCTCAGAAAACTTGGAATGGAAACACCATTTGACCCAGTTATCCCACTCTCAGTTTATACCCAAAGTATTTATTTATTTATGTATTTATTTATTTATTTTTTATTTCTGTGAAAAATGTCATTGATTTTTTTTATTCAAAGTTGTTGTATATATAACAGTAGCATGCATTAAAATTCATAATGTACACATACAGCACATTTTTACATAACACTGTATGCAAACTATATTCGTACTATTCATGTCTTCAATAATGCATTTAGAATAAACATATCATCTTATTCTGCCACCATGTTTTTCCCCCTTTATACCCCCTTGCTCTCTCCCTTCCCCTCCCTCCCCTTTAACCTTTCTAGTTTTCCTCTAATCCTCCTATGTTTCACACCCAACTCCACTGTGAATCAGCCTCCTTATATCTGAGAAAACATTCAGCATTTGGATTTTTGAGATTGACTAACTTCACTTAGCATTATATTCTCCAACTTCATTCATTTACCTGTGAATGCCATGATTTTATTCTCTTTTATTGCTGAGTAATATTCCATTGTGTATATATACCACATTTTCTTTATCCATTATCTACTGAGGGGCATTTAGACTGGTTCCACAGCCTAGCTATTGTGAATTGTGCTGCTATAAACACAGATGTGGCTTGTCGCTGTAATATGCTGCTTTTAAGTCCTTTGGGAATAGACACAGGAGTGGAATGGCTGGGTCATAAGGTGGTTCCATTCCCAGTTTTCCAAGGAATCTCCATACTTCTTTCCAGATTGGCTGCACCACTTTTCAGTCCCACCAGCAATGTATGAGTGAGCCTTTTTACCCACATCCTCTCCAACATTTATTGTTGTTTGTGTCCTTAATAGCTGACATTCTGACTGAAGTGAAATGAAATCTTAGAGTAGTTGTGATTTGCATTTCTCTAATTACCAGAGATGTTGAACATTTTTTCATGTATTTGTGATTGATTGTGTTTCTTCTTCTGAGAAGTGTCTGTTCAGTTCCTTGGCCCATTAATCGATTGGTTATTTGTTTTTTTGATGTTAAGATTTTTGAGTTCTTTATATATTCTAGGGATTAGTGCTCTATATGATGTGCATGTGGTAAAGATTTGTTCCCAATTAGTTGGTTCTCTATTCACCTCACTGATTGTTTCTTTAGCTGAGAAGAAGCTTTTTAGTTTGAATCTATCCCATCTATTAATTTTTGATATTAATTCTTGCGCTACAGGAGTCTTATTAAGGAACTTGGGGTCTAATCTAACATGTTGGAGATTAGAGGTTACTTTTTCTTGAATTAGGTGTATTGGCTCTGGTCTAATTCATAGGTCCTTGATCCACATTGAGTTGAATTTTGTGCATGGTGAGAGACAGAGGTTTAATTTCATTTTGTTGCATATGGATTTCCAGTTTTTCCAGCACTCTTTGTTGAAGAGGCTATCTTTTCTCCAATGTACATTTTTGGTGACTTTGTCTAATATAAGATAGCTGAAATTATATGTATTAGTCTCTGTGTCCTCTATTCTTTACCATTGGTCTACATGTCTATTTTGGTGCCAGTACCATGCTGTTTTTTGTTACTATTGCTCTGTAGTATAATTTAAGGTCTGATATAATGATGCCACCTGCTTCACTCTTCTTGCTAAGGATTGCTTTAGCTATTCTGGGTCTCTTATTTTTCCAGATGAATTTCATGACTGCTTTTTCTATTTCTTTGAGGAATGTCATTAGGATTTTGATTGGAACTGCATTAAATCTGTATAGTGCTTTTGGTAGTATGTGCATTTTGACAATATTGTTTCTGCCTATCCAAGAACAAGGTAGGTCTTTCCATCTTCTAAGGTCTTCTATAATTTCTTTCTTTAGTTTTCTTTAGTTTTCATTATAGAGGTCTTTCACCTCTTTTCTTAAGTAGACTCCCAGGTATTTTTATGCTATTTGAAATGGGATAGTTTTCATCATTTCCCTTTCAGAGGATTTGTCACTGATATACATAAAAGCCTTTGACTTGTGGGTATTGATTTTGTAACCTGCTATTTTGCTGAATTCCTTCACTAGTTGTAAAAGTTTTCTGGTAGAGGTTTTTTTTTTTTTTTTGGGGGGGGATCTTCTAGGTACAGAATCATATCATCAAGAAATAGTGCTAGTTTGAGCTCTTCTTTTCCTATCTGGATTCCTTTAACTTATTTTGTCTGTCTGATTGTATTATGCCACAAAGCACCTCTCAGCAAATATAAAAAAAGTAGAGATACTACCCTGCATTCTACCAGAAATAATGGAATGAAATTGGAAATCAATGATAAAACAAGAAAATAAAAAATAAAAAAATCTACTCCAACAACTGGAACTAAACAACATGGTACTGAATGAACAAGGGGTTGCAGAAGACATCAAGGAAGAGGTTAAAAAATTCCTAGAGCCGGGCGCGGTGGCGCACGCCTGTAATCCCAGCACTTTGGGAGGCTGAGGCAGGAGGATCGCGAGTTCAAAGCCAGCCTCAGCAATGGCGAGGCACTTAGCAACTCAGTGAGACCCTGTCTCTAAATAAAATACAAAAAAGGGCTGGGGATGTGGCCCAGTGGTCAAGTGCCCCTGAGTTCAATCCCCGGTACCAAAAAAAAAAAAAAAAAAAAAAAATTCCTAGAAGTTAATGAGAACTCAAATACATCATATGGAAATCTATGGGACGCTATGAAGGCAGCATTAAGAGAAAAATTCATTGCACTGAGTTCATTCCTTAAAAGAAAAAAAAATAAATAAATGACTTAGCATCACACCTCAAAGCCCTAGAAAAAGAAGGACATATCAACACTAAGAGCAGTAGAAGGCAGGAAATAATTAAAATCAGAGCTGAAGTTAATGAAATTCAGACTAAAGAAACAATTGAAAAAAATTGACAAAATTTAAAGTTGGTTCTTTGAAAAAATAAATAAAATTGACAGATCCCTAGTGATGTTAATGAAGAAAAGGAGAGCAAAAAATCAAATTACTAGTATATGTGATGAAAAAGGAAATATTACAACAAACATCTCAGAAATACAGAAGATAATTACAAATTACTTTGAAAACTTATACTGTAATAAAATAGAAAATATTGAAGGCAATGGATGGAAATAGAGAATATCATGCTAAGTGAAATAAACCAAACCCCAAAACCCAAAGGCCAGTTTTTTTCTAAAGTCATATGAATTGCCCAGACTGGATCTGGAGGTTATACATAATTTAAATAGATCAATTTCAAGGGAGGAATTAGAAGACTCCATTAAAAAGCTACCAACCAAAAAAATCTCAGGACCAGACGGGTTTATAGCCAAGTTCTACAAGACCTTCAAAGAAGAACTAATACCAATACCATTCAACTTGTTTCAGGAAATAGAAAAAGAGGGAGCTATTCCAGACTCTTTCTATGAGGCCAATATTACACTAATTCCAAAGCCAGACAAAGACACAGCCAAAAATGAAAACTTCAGGCCAATATCCTTAATGAACATAGATGCAAAAATCCTAAACAAAAGTCTGGCAAATCGAATATAAAAACATATCAAAAAGATAGTGCACTATGATCAAGTAGGGTTTATACTAAGGATGCAAGGTTGGTTCAACATATGGAAATCAATAAACATAGTACATGACATTAATAGACTAAAAGCAAAAAAACATATGATCATCTCAATAGATGCAGAAAAAGCATTCGACAAAATACAACACCCCTTTATGTACAAAACACTAGAAAAACTAGGGATAACAGGAACGTATCTCAACATTATAAAAGCTATTTAGGCGAAGCACCAGGCTAACATCATTTTAAATGGAGAAAATTGAAAGTATTCCCTCTAAAAACAGGAACAAGACAGGGATGCCCCCTTTCACCACTGCTATTTAACATAGTATTGGAAACCCTGGCCAGAGCAATTATAACCAATGGGTTTAAAATTAGCATACTACAGTGACACAGCCACATCAATATTTATAGCATCTCAATTCACAATAGCTAAACTATGGAACCAACCTAGATACCTTTCAGAAGATGAATGGATAAAGAAAATATGGTACACATACATGCAGGTAAATGGCTGGAACTGGAGAATATCATGCTAAGTGAAATAAGCCAAACCCAAAAACAAAGTCTGAATATTTTCTCTGATAAGCAGATGCTAATCCATAAAGAGGGGGTAGAATGAAGGAAATTTGGATTATGCTGAGGGGAGTGAAGAGAGGGGAAAGGGGTGTAGGGATGGGAATGACAGTGGAATGAGATGAATATTATTATCCTATATACATGTATGACTACAATACCAGTGTAACTCTACACCGTGTTCAGACAGAGGAAGGAGAATTTGTGCTCCATTTGTGTGAAATGTGTCAAAATGCATTCTACTGTATGGATATTTAATTAGAAAAAATTTAAAAAATATAAGAAATAAAAAATAATAAAGGAAAAAATCAATTGTATTTCTATTGGCTAGTAATAAGATCTGGAAAGTAAAATTTAAAACAACACCATTTGCAAACCAAAATGAAACACTTTGGGGATGATTAGCAACATATGTGAAAAAATTATACAAAGAATCAACAAAACATTGTTTAGTGAAGTTAAGAAAAGCCATAATAAATGATGAACTGTATCACATCCATGACTAAAAAAGACCAATACTGCTATGATACCTATTTTTTTCAAAACTGATCTATATACCCAACAAAATCTCAGCCAAAAGTTTAGAGGCTTTGTATTGGAAGAATTTACAAGCAAATTACCAAATGTATATGAAAATGCAAGGAAACTAGAATTATCAATGTTAATTTTAAAAAGAAAGGAAAATTTTGAAGGAAAACCATTGTTTCAAGACTTATTATTTATCTATAGTAACCATGAAAATGTGTTATTGACATATAGATAAGTATACAGATCAATGGACTACAATAGAGTTAAGAGATACATCCACAATTATATGGTCAAGTAATGTTTTATTTTTGTACCAGAGATTGAACCAAGGGTCGTTTAACCACTGTGCTATATCCCTAGTCCTTTTTAAAAAATATTTGGGACAGGGTCTCACTGAGTTACTTAAGGTCTGTGCTAAGTTGCTGAGGCTGGCTTTGAACTTGTAATCCTCCTGCCTCAGTCTCCTGATCTGCTAGGATCACAGGTATGCACCACTGTGCCAGGCACATGCTTTGTAATTGAATTACTTCAATTACTTGAATTACTTGAATTACTTCAATTACAAAGTAATCAGAAAGAACAATGGAGAGAAAGAATAACCTTTAAACAAAAGATACTGTGAAATTTGAATGTCCTTAGGTAAAAAGGAATCTCAAACCTCACTTTACACAATATATATACAAAACTTATCTTGAAATGGATCATATTCCTTAAAGTAAAAGGTAAAAGTATAAAGTTTGCAGAAGACACATAGGAGAGACTCTTTACTAAACTTGGGTTAAGTAAAAAATATAAATAGGGAAAAATAATGAGGCACAAAGGAAAAAGGCTTCAACTGTCCATCCAAAATACAAGATAATTCATTGCCTTTGATGATTCCTGGATCCCCACAGAACTTAATTGCCCAGTCTCAGTCTGGTACTGGTAAAACAGCTACCTTTGTGTTGGATATGCTCAGCCAAATATAACCTGAAAACAGATTCCCCCAGTGTCTGTGCCTCTCCCCCATGTATGAGCTCAACCTTCAAACAGAAAAAGTGATTGAAGAGATCCTGAACTGAGGCTAGCTTATG
This sequence comes from Tamias sibiricus, assembly GCA_025594165.1. Lineage (NCBI taxonomy): Eukaryota > Metazoa > Chordata > Mammalia > Rodentia > Sciuridae > Tamias > Tamias sibiricus. Next base: position 59,038,935 of record CM046667.1, read on the forward strand.
CTGTTCAAGGCAAGAAATTGGAAAGAGATCATAAGATCTGTGAGCAGGTTGTCATTGGTACCCCAGGAACTGTCCTGGACTGGTGCTCTAAGCTCAGGTTCATTGACCCAAAAAAGATCAAGGTGTTTGTTCTGGATGAGGTTTACATGATGATAGCCATTAAGGGCCACCAAGATCAAAGCATCCATATTCAGAGGATGCTGTCCAAGAACTGCAAGATGTTCCTTTTCTATGCCACCTTTGAAGATTCTGTGTGGAAGTTTGCCCATAAAGTGGTCCCAGAACCCAACATTATCAAACTAAAGTGTGAGGAGGAGATTTTTGACACCATCAAGTAGTACTATGACCTATGCAGTAACAAAGATGAGAAGTTCCAGGCCTTGTGCAACCTGTATGGGGCCATCACCATCACTCAAGCCATGATCGTCTGCCTTCAAAACAGCTAGCTGGTTGGCAGCAGAGTTCTCAAAAGAAGGCCAACAAGTGGCTTTAATGAGTGGAAAAATGATGGTGGAGCAGAGAGCTGCTGTGATTGAATGTTTCTGAGAGGGCAAAGAGAAGGTTCTGGTGACCACCAAGGCGTGTGTTTGTGGTATCGATGTTGAACAAGTGTCTGTTGTCATCAACTTCAATTTTTGTGTGGACAAGGATGGGAACCCAGACAACACCACTTACTTGCACTGGATTGGATGCATTGGTCGCTTTGGCAAGAGGGGCCTGGCCATGATCATTGTCAACAGCAAGCACAGCATGAACATCCTGAATAGAATCCAGGAGCATTTCAATAAGAAGATAGAAAGACTGAACATGGATGATTTGGATGAGATCAAGAAAACAGCCAACTGAGAATTCTACCAGACACTAGTGCCCACCCTTTGTACTGCCTTTCCCAGGTGACAACTGCTTTCATGACACAGGCCTCAACTATCACCACAAAAATGAAGACATGAGGAAAGAAGCTACCTACCTCACTTTAAATTACATTTGGACTTGACAAAAAAATTTGCAAATGATGAAAGATGGTAGAAAAATTGTTACACCACTTTGGAAGATTAGATGTGAATACACAGAAATTTACTTTTTGGAAATTCTGTCAGTTTTTTGGCCAGCATTTCTCTCATTATTACCCTAATCTAGATATTGTGGCTAATTACTTATCCAGGATCCCCTGCAGAACTATCTGCCTGTTCTCTGGCTTGCAGCGTGGAGGGCAGCCTCCAATCCCTGTGAAAATGACAGAATAGAAGTGAAGAGGGATTACAGAGGGATAGGACACCCACAGTAGATAGGTGTTACAACTCACTGTGGTGTCTGGAGGCTGCCATGAGGAAGCAGAGGAGGTCTATGACCTACTGCTTTGGACTGACTTGGTGTCAAACAGCTCATATGCATATTGCCAGCCCCTCTGTCCTAATGTCCACCTAAGAAGGTATTTTCTGCAATGGACAAAAATTCCAGGCTCTGAGCCTTTATATGCAGGCTTGTGTCTCAGGACCATCGCCAACTCTTTTCATCAGGTTTGATGTGTATATAGTGTACATTGGAATATTGGTGGGTCTTTTGCTTGTGCTTGGGCAAGTCCTGTTGAGAAGTCACCACAGAGAAATGGTGATGAACCTAGCTTGCCACAAAATTTGGTTTCATTGGCACTTATAGCATCTGTTTTTGTGTGTGTTGCCTTGATCCTTAGCCCAAGCAAATAAAAAGTAGTTTGGGATTTGGATTCCCAGTGAAAATTGTGCTTTCAATTTTCTAATGGCCACCCACCTTCAAGGCAGCTTCAGCAATAGTCACAAATTCTTTCTTTGCCTCCAGATCCTAGAAGTTTTGTCAGATCTGGGAAATGATTACAGATATTTGGCATCTTGATTGTAAAGAGTTCTGAGCATCTGTGTTCACAGTGCCTGGAATATAAATACAGGCACAACTGAGGGACTAGATGGACTACAACCATTCAGCTATCCAAGGCTTTTGCTCCATCCTTACTTGGCATCTATGTGTAGGACAATTAGAGCAAAGAATAGAAATGGAAATTTCCTCACACCTGGCCAAGGCTCTTGGCACCCAGAGTGACAGTGCAAAGATGAGATGAAACTCAGTTGCAAGAGCAGTCTGAGACCCCCAACCAAAAGAAGTCCTCTTCAGCTATTTGGACTTGATACAGAATATACTTTATCTAGGACTTAGAAGAGGAATTTTGCTATTATTATTAGTAGTAGTAGTATTATTAGTATTATTATTTTGAGTGTGGTTCCAAGGCCTTACACATGCTAGGCAAGTGCTCTACCACAGAGCTCTACTCCTGGCCTTGATAGAAGTCTTTTATGTGATTAGAACTATTCCAATCCCAGATCTTCTTTGAGATATCTCTGTTTTAAGGCCAGGCTGTCACCTGGAAAGGGAAGGGGCCCAATATCAGCCTCCTGGTGTTTTCCTTCATCTGACATTATGGAAAGACTGACAGACTGCCAATTCTGACACATTCCATAGTGGGTATTTGACGGTGTAGTTTTCTGTGTGCTCCTGATCAGCATTGACCCATAATATGAATCTTGTAAGAACAAAATAAATGTTATAGTACCCTGGGGTTCTGTGGACCAACTTTGAAATAACTAAAAACAAGTAAAATCATTAAGGAAATATATAGACTCCTCACTAGTCTGCAGGCCTACTACACTCCTCACAATAGGTATGACTCATCTACTATTGCAGACCCAAGTCTCTCTCTATATATATACCTATACAAAATGGATTTCAAATCACTCAGTGTTCATCATCCTTCAGGATGATAAATGGCAAAAAAAAAAAAAAACTTAAGAAATGAAATGTGACATCCAATGACAACTTATATTATGCCATTTTGCAAAATATAGAGGCAGCTACATTGAGAATATTATGTATATTCTTTAATTATAAAAAATAAGCCTGTCACAGTGGTATATACCTGCAATCCCAGCTACTTAGGAGGCTACAGTATGAGGACCACAAGTTTGAGGTCAGCCTCTGCAACTTATCAAGATCCTGTGTCAAAGTAAAAATAAATAAATAAATAAAATAAAATAAAATAATAAGGGCTGGTGATATAGCTCAGTGAGGAAGACTGTCCCTGAGTTTAATCCTAGTACTATAAAAAATATAAGTTAATGTGTTTCACTGTGACATTTCTATATATTCTTACATATTGTGCTTATTTGTATCCACCCTCCTACTACACTTACATTAAGAATTGTGATATTTTACTTAACATGCTATCCTCCAGTTCTATCCATTTTCCTGCAAATGATGTGGTTTCATTCTTCTTTATAATATTTTATTTTTGTATCTATCACATTTTATTTTTCCATTAATCTGATGGTGGGCACACAGGCTGATTCCACCATATCTTGGCTATTGTAAATAGCACTGCAGTAAGCATGGGTATGTAAGTATTTCTTTTGTGTTTTAACTTCACTTCCTTCAGATAAATGTCCAGGAGTGGTGGAGTTGGATCATATACTAGTTCTACTTCTGTTTTATATTTTTTTAAGGAACATCCATATTGTTTTCAATAGTGACTCTACTAGTTTACATTCCCACCAACAGTGTATAAGGATTACTTTTTCCTTACATGTTTACCTGCATTTGTGAGTTTTTACATTTTTTGTTGTTGTTGTCATGCTACCTTGTTTTTTCATGTTGTATATATCCATTGAGACAAGTGCATCTATTGTGATCTATATCTCTTCTACTTTTATGTGAGGACATTCTTAGAGAATAGCCTTCTCTTGACTATGCACCCTGGTCTATTAGTTTGTTGTGTAATGTTGAACTTATTTCTAAATAAACTTAATAGTATGGTTTCCTTGTGACTTCTCTTTGCTATCATTGGTAGGATTTGAAGAGTGCATGCTGTGTCAGAACCTGAGGGACCTTCTACCTCTGTACATCTTGTAGGAGTGGGGTCTCTCTAGTAATTCAGACAGAATTGTTGTAGACAGAAGAATATATGGGATTAGTTTTATGTCCTTATTCCTCCAGTCTTGACAACAGTGTGCTATCAGCAAAGGTATAGGAGTGACATATGCTGAGGTCCCTAATAGGTACAGTGTCCAAAACAGTTGTGTTAGTTCTGTCAGCTGTTGCTATAGGGAGAGCGTACAAGAGGGGAACTTCTCCTCCCTAAGACATGTCCACCCGGGGCTAAGTCATTGGCTGAGCACTTTAATTTCCCATATTCTTTAAGTTGAAATATTTGCCAAGGTTTGAGTGAGAATAGGTCATGGTGTAATTTCTTTCAACTGGGTTGTAGGTGTATCTCAGCAACAAAGCCCCCACCCAACATGCTTAAGGTGCCAGGCTTGATCCCCAGATCTATTCAGAAGGAAGAAAATAAACAGTAATATCCATAACATGAAACAAACCATATGTAAAAATACAGTAGCAATTAAACATAAAAACAACCACAACACTAATAACAAGAGAAAAGTAATAAAAACGAAAAAAATGAGGGAGTAGAATAGAAGAAAGCTTATTAAGATATAATTTAAAAATTAAAGTAAAATAGTAATGAAAAACATTGAAATAAAAATAATAAATGACAGAGCGGGTTGAGGAAAAGGAAAAAAAAAAAAAAAAAAAAAAGCAAAGGATCAAAAGACAAATAAGTTAAAAATTCTTCTTAGCTGAATTTTTTGATTGGAAACAATCTATGTACCTGGTAGTGTGGTTAATGTCTGGGCTGCAGGAAGACATTCTCACTGGCTGAGCTTCAGCATTATGTGGGCTATGCCAGGAGTCTGTATATTCAGTCCCACAGAATACAGCATGTGTGCACCAGGGACATGGTAAATGTTCAACCTGAGGCATATACACAGGATGTCTCAGCATGTGAGACAGAAGCACTCAAATCAGCAAGTTCTGCAGTAGATTTGATGGCACATTGGGAACCTAAAAATTTGCCTCCATTGGTCTCAGAATTCTCAGACCTGACTCTCCCTCAACACCATGTGTAACTTGACTGAATCTCTCTATTTCAGCCTACACTCCTCAGCTGTTCAAACCACTGGGCAGACCTATGTGTGACACTCATCCAGCCAGGACTGTCTTGCATGGTTGTCTCCCTCCCAATCAATGTTGTGTCACAGGTCCACAGGGACTCTGAGTTGTGGTTGCTGCATGTTTAGTTTATTCCCTAAGAAAGGACCCTGTTAAGATGGATTCTGGTTGTAGCACTCTGAGGTATTGTTGACCTATGTATTAAATTTCTTCTCTAAAGCTAGCTTGCTGTGCAGAAAGAGTCACTGTCAGGCCAAATTCCTCCAAAAGGATTTAAAGTTTGTACAAACCATGGATTTCTTGGGCAATTAAGACTGCTGGTCTGTAAGTGTTATCAGTGTTGATTGTATTTTCCAGTTTACCATATTCTTGCAAGGTCTGGTTCTCCTCCTCTCACTTGGAAGCCATGCCATTAGAACAAGTTTTTTCTCTGTGATGCCTTTCCTATTCTCTGTACTGTTTAGATTTTCTGTCACTTCTTTATCGGTTATCTTAGTTTTCCCTCACTTTCTGTACTTGGCATGTAGGTTCTTCTCAGTTGCTGACTTTTCTTACTTGCAGAACCACACAAAGGGAAATCCTATTCCTCAATCTTTCTTCCTTCTCACTATACTTAATAGCAGAGTTGAAAGTGGATCACAGTCTCCTAACCTCCAGTTCCATGTGCTCAGACAGAGACTGAAAAGAAGTGAAATTCAAGGACCATTATCATAAAAGACATGAATAGGTATAAATAACCTTGTTTTAAAAAACGCAGAATAAGAGAACTTGAATATTCTTTCCTTAAACTTGAAAGAGAACATTTCAAGGTATATAAAAGAAAGTGCTATTTTACACAGAAAATAGTAATTTTGCACAATTGTTTTTCTAATAGGTAGCATAAAGCGGAAATTGAAATAAAATTTTAAAAGGCTTAGGTAGTCATAGAAGACAAATTAATAATAGACTGGTATTAAGGGAAGCTACTAAGGGAATGTGATATGGTGCAAACAGCAGTGGACTACAGATTCCTGAGATCAAGGCTTGAGTTCTGGACCAGCCACTGAGCCAAATAGAAACCTCAGGCAAAATTATTTCTCTAATATGTATCTCATTTTTCTATCAAAAGCAAAGATTAGACTAGACTAGTATTTCTCAAAGCATACTCCTTAGAATATGAGTTTCCATGAAATCATCTACAAAAGGGTAATTTCATACACAAATGATACTTTGCTCATAGAAATTTATAATGCACATTCTGCTATTGTGCATTATAAATTTCTAAGAGCAAAGGAATGGAACCACCATTTGACCCAATTATCTCACGCCTCAGTTTATACCCAAAGGACTAAAAATCAGCATACTATAGTGATGCAGCCACATCAATGTTTATACCAGCTCAATTCACAATAGCCAAACTTTGGAATCAACCCAGATTCCCTTCAACAGATGAATGGATAAAGAAAATGTGGCATATATACACAATGGAATATTACTCAGCTATAAAGAAGAAATAAATTACGGCATTTGCCAGTTAATGGATGGAACTAGAGAATATCATGCTAAGTGAAATAAACCAATCCCAAAAACCCAAAGGCCACTTTTTTCTCTTATATGCAGATGTTAATTCACAATAAAGGGCATTAGGGAAGATTAGAAGTACTTGGATTACACAAAGGGGAATGAAGGGAACGGAGGAGGAATGGGAATAGGAATGATAGAATTAATCTGACATTATTACCCTATGTAATTCTACATCATATACAACCAGAATAAGAAGTTATACTCTACATTGTATAACATAACAAAATAAATTCTACTGTCTGTATAACTAATTAGAACAAATTTTTTTAATATTAAAAAAAATTTATAATGCACCTTATACAACTAAGGGATTTTACAACTCATATTGTATAATATAATTTTAAACTTTTTGTCCACTTGGGTTTTTTTTTGTTTTTTAGTTTGATTTTAAGAGTTGCTGGGGATTAAAACCAGGGCCTCATGAATTCTAATTACCTGCTTGACACTGAGCTACACACCAATATTTTTAAAACCTATAATCATGGAATCCATGTGTCTTAGAATACTTGTTGCCATGATGTAGGTTCACAGCAACCTCTTTTTAGATGACTATACTCTTCCTTTGAGAGCCTTGATAATGATTAAGTCAGGCCTCACATGTAATTCATAGCATAATGTGCTTTTGATGTTAAATAGGAAATAAGAATGTGTGTTAAAGGAGATTATATACACATACATATGCATACATGTATGCATACATATACATATAGTCATGTACACACACAAACATGTATACACATGCATACATATCACAGTTATCTTTCATTTTCCCTTAAAATTCACTCTCAGGACAGTTGACCTGAATGGAATTCATCTTGTGAGCACTTATGCCTGAGTTCAGCCAACAGGAGATGCCATCAGAATATTAGTTAAAAAGCAGTGAGGAAAGGATTCTTATGCCCAGGGCTCCTTTATGGGAATTTTCTTTTAATTTCTGGACCAAAAAACACTGCTACTTTCAAGGTGGCCAAATTTATAGAGCTGCCTCTTCTATCAGACTCTAGCAACTCCTATCCTTCCCATGACCTCTCCTAGGAGTGATAATGGCTTAAAGGTTAGTATATTGTAATAATTGGTGTTCCCCTACATGTACTTCCATTTAAAATAACCCCTTTTCAATGAAGCTGATTCAAATCATCCTATTTTACGTGTACCATCTGCTTTTGGTTGAGACCTTAACTAACCCACTATTTTCAGTAGGTCAAGTTTCAGATTAATATGGAGTCTCGACTTGGAGATATACAGTAGTAGTACATTGCACGAATGGATGTGAAGCTCAGGAGAAAGACCTAAACTAGAGTTAGAAATTTGAGACTCATTAGTTATGGGAGGAAGTTGAAGCTGGCAGTTAAAATAATTGTCCAGCAAGAGAACTGAATGAAATGAGGACTTAAAACAGAAAAGAATTGTGAGGAAGGAATACCTCCTTCTGGAAAGTCAAATTATTAAGCAGAAACATAAACAAGGATTGAGACAAAAAGGTAGATAATGACTTTGTGGGATATTTTATAAAGACCATCTCTACCTATTGGAAACACCTTTTCTAGTGACTTGAGTTTAGAAGTCCTCTAAACTCTAGTGATGTTTAGAACTTCCTGGATACACACTGCCAACAAGGATATCTCTAACACCCTGTTTATCTCTGTGTCCATAATGTTTCTGCTATCTTCCTGATTCACACAGTCTACCTCTAGATGATCACACAACTCATTAAAATAAAATTAAATTATTTTTTCGGCTTCAGGCGAGAAATATGTTTTAACATTTTGTTTTTATTTTATTGGCCAATTGTTGAGATCTAGATTGTTACATTGCTTTTGGTATAGGCACAAAAATGTATCAGTGTAGTTGTCCCTGCAAAAGAAATTTACAAAAACTATCTTGATTTTCAGTGTTGCTATAAAGGGAAAAGTATCCTAACCTATAGGAACTAAGTATAAGTTTACAAAAAAGATGTAGTATAGAATCATAAAAGGTCCCTGAATCAGTAATCAGGAAATCTGGATTCTAAATGTGGAAAGGAACCAAACTTCAGAGTGGCATTTGGCTTTAGTTTTATCATCTACAACATGAGATAATTGAAATGGATAGATATTTTTAAAAAATATATTCCTTGGGGCCCTGAGGAGCTACTTCACAAGTCACTTAAGAAGGCAAAGGAAATTGTAAAGGTGGCCTCTGGGCCCATAGGCTCACTCTTTCAGAGAACATTTTTATCCTCTTGTGTATTTTCATTCTGTGTATGATTTTTAATGAAGAAAGCCCTCACTGCATACCAACTAGCCTTTAGAAACAGCCTTGATGATCTTTCAGATGTCTTCTAGTGTTGACAGCCTAGAATTTTAAATGTGAGTATGTAGATATCTATCTGTACCTAAATAAGACTGGTTTATGAGAATCTCCTTCTTGCTTCCAGGTACAGTCATCTTACGGGCAGAAGAAGGCCATGACTGACAGACCCCAGCCTCCTGATTCTGGTGCTGCCTTGTTCTGATTTAATCCTTGATCTTAAGTTTTTGTGGTGACAAAAAGAGGGAGCCTTGGCTTTATTACAATGTGCTTTTTGTCCCCTTCCCACTGTGCATTATTCAGGGCTACGTGGGAGAGAGGGTTGCTATTTAGGTAAGATGGGCCAAGTTCCAAAATTGGAAAGCAAACAAACTTGAAATGTTTCTCTCACCAAATCATACTCTTTAATCTCTCTTTTTCCATTTTTTATTTATTATTCTGTTAATTTTGTGGTTGGAACAAGTCTAAATATAAATGAAATCTCCCCCAGATGGCCACCTTCTCCAGCCAGATCCTGAAGTACAGGAAACCATGTTGCTGTCACCATTTGCTTTACATCTGGAATCTCAAATAAGGGCTTGCCCTTGCCTTGTGCCTCCTAATAATACTCCTGATGCTGGACTAGGTAGCTACTGAACTAAATAAGGCAAGGGAGAATAATTTCTTTTTATTTTAATATGAAAGTAGTACAGAAAATAATAAGACACCACAGAAGATATGAATTGACTAGCAGGAATGTGGTTTGTAAGTTAGGCCAGAGAGAAACAATGAAGGTGGATTTTTAGAAATTAGATTCCAACTTAATCCACAAGACCTTTAATTAGAAAGGGAAAAAAAATGGAATTTGGGTCTCCAGCTACCTAGAAAAGCCAGGAAAGAGGCAGTAAATAGGATAATCAGAGGATATAAGGAGTCCTTCCTTAGTCAGAGTTGCTTCCTCTTCTCACTACTGCTGCATACACCTCACCTTTGTTCATTTCTGAGGGGCTCAAGGATGAAGGAATGGGGCTTTAGAATGACATTCCCTTGGATGCTGTAACATCAGTTTTCAAGTATGGGCAGAGAACAAGACTATTTGACATGATATCAGAAATAATTCCAGTTTATTTCAATAATAACTTACTTGAATACCTACTGAGTACCATAGTGTGTGCCTGACCAAGAAATTTTCAGCCTAATTGTAAAATGAGTAAACATTGAAATACAACACAAAGCAGTAAATTGAGTGATAGTGGTTGGAACAGCATGTCACAAAAGCATAACATAGGGGCCCTCTACTGAAATACACATAGTTTCATAGAACCTCAGAGTTGGAAAGAATCAGAGAACATGAAGTCTAATCCCTTCCCTGTAGAGATGGAAAAGTAAGATCCTGAATACTGAAGGGACTTCTCCAAGATCACAGAGCCAGCCAATGGCAGAGCTGGATTTTTAGTTTAGAGAATCAAAGTCATTTATCTCTCTACCATTTTTGGTTTACTTCAAGATGGTCTCTTCTTGTTATAAATTATCCCAGGACTGGGAAAACAGCTAGAAGAAACTGATGAAGGGTTTGTGCAATGTAGAAGACATGCCTCTTGATCTGGATATCAGAATAGATCTGTCTCTGTATGTTGTTTCTATTTTTATGAAAGTTTGCACATGAACAAGTCTCATTCAGAAATTTGCCATTATCTCATACTATAGTATAGTAGTACCATGGATCCTAGAGTTATTAAAGAAGCAGTGGAATTCTTACTGAGAAAAAAAGCTCTTGGGTTCGCTTTCTCTCAGTCTCTCTCTCTCTCTCTCTCTCTCTCTCTCTCTCTCTCACACACACACACACACACACACACACACACACACACACTTGTAGTTTCTAATATTCTCATGGCAGGACAAGAGTAAGCAAGTTTATGTAAGCTAATTGCACTTCAATTTTTATATCCCTGTCAAATGATCATTCAATGCCTTCTTAAACACCTCCAACAGCAGGGATCCCACTATGCTCAGAACAAATCTGTTAGAAAGCACTATATTGGTCCAAATGAACAGGTTTCTGCTTCCCTAAATTTTCTGCCTTCCTTGGACATCCTCATTAGGCTGTTCTCCTCGATATTCAAGAGATTTGAAGAACATAATTATGCCTTCCGGAGTTTTCACTTTTCCAGGCTCAATAGTCTCACAATTAAATTTTTCAGTTGTTCCTCTTGATACTTAGACTCTAGCTAAGATTTGGTTGTGATTCTCTGGGCTCATTTTGCTTAGGTTAAAGAACATAGTGTGGAGAAATACACCTTTTTTACATATTGCTAGGGTGAATATTAATTGCAGAGATTTCTCACAGAGTAATTTGACAATATTTATAAATATTTTAAATATCTATGTACCATGACTCAGGAAATTTACTTCTAAGACTCCATTCCATGGAAACAACAGTATCAGTGGATAAACAGACAGATGATAGAAGATGATAGATAGATAGATAGATAGATAGATAGATAGACAGATAGATAGATAGAAGATGGTTTTGCTTTTCATAGGAAGTAACTGTAGAAATATAAGTGCTTACTAAAAGATCATTGATCTAAAAATTTGCTATAATCATACTATGAAATAAAATGCTAGCACTGATATGATAGAAGAAGATCTACGTAATAATATGGAAAGATGCCCAAGGTACATTAAGTGAAAAAATGAAAATCAATATGCAGGGTATGATTTCATTTTTTTAAAAAATGTGGGCATACTTATATGAAAACATAAATTTTATAGGCATAAGAAGCATCTGGAAAGATGTACACTAAATTACCTTTGAGATTTGGGCTTGAGGGGATCTTTTGCTTTTTTATATATTTCTACATTTGTCTCCTATAAGCATGAAGTACTTTTGCAAATTAAAATAAATTAAGATTACAAAACAAAAAGGTTACAGAAGAGACCAAATTGACCCATCATCTCTACTCCCTCATTCATGACAATCACCTCGGGGTTATCTGTTCAGAGTCAGAAGAAACATAGAGTTGACTTGGACCTTGGAGCCAGACTACCTGGGTTCAATGACAAGATTTTCAATTTAGTAGCACATTTTCTTTGTAAAGTCACTTTAGGTCATTATTCCTCAGTTTCCTCTTTGGTGAAGTGAGGATAAATAGAGTACTTGCCTCATAGTGTTCTTCTGAATATTAAATGACTTAACACATGGAAGTCACTTAAATGTTGATTAGCACATAACAAAAAGTTTAATAGATATAAGTAGTAATCATATTTATTTTGTGTTATAATGAATTTTATCCTTTCAGTCACCAAGATTTGAAATACCCATCATCCTTAACTCCTTCCTTCCCCTCACTCCTCCCAGTAGGTCAACTACCAACCCTGAATTATATTAGGACAAGCCATATGCAATTTCTGTTTACATACAACACAAAGGATTTGATATAAGTCATTTTATATGGTTCAACCTAATACCTCCTGAGGATTTCACAAATATCTTCTTTTTTTTTTTTTTTTTTTTTTTTTTTTTTTTTTTTTTTTGTGGTACCGGGGATTGAACTCAGGGGCACTTAACCACTGGGCCACATCCCCAGCCCTTTTTTGTATTTTATATTTAGAGACAGGGTCTCACTGAGTTGCTAAGTGCCTCGCCATTGCTGAGGCTGGCTTTGAACTCACGATCCTCCTGTCTCAGCCTCCCAAAGTGCTAGGATTACAGGCGTGCGCCACCACGCCCGGCTATTATTTTTATATTAAGATATTAGTTTTGGAATTTTACAACAGTTAGTCTTCTGATTGGTCTACCTAGTCCCTGATTCTCTTGTTACACTAATATGCCTTAAAGATATACCTTCGATGTAGTCACCACTCTAAACATACTGACCATTCTTCATCTTGTTCATAGACCACCAAAGTCTTCCTACGAATCACAAGAGCAGTCCCCATCCTCATTTATTAGATGATACATGTAACAGGTAAAGTTCACATATGTGATAATTTTTAATGGACACACTCAGATTTTTATATATCCTGAAATAATTTCTTCAGGGGAGTAAATCACATTCACTGCAATTTTGATGTATTATTTCTAGAAGTATTAAAAAGACTGTTAGTAAAGAAATCAAACATTTAAATTAAATTGACTATTTTGAATGACACTAAAAGAGATTTGCTTGATAACATTAAAGTGTTTTAAAATCACTTTCAGAGGTACTCTTATTTTTTAAAGAGAAACAAAATTGATGGAAATAATCTGCTAGCTTTTGGAGAACATTCTCAGGATTTGAACCGAAATGCCTCTTTAACTTGTTTGAAACCATTGATCAAGTCAACCATGATTGGACATTACCCCCAACATGGCATTGTGGTTTAAAATTGTTTTTCTCACAAACCCAACTAAGCCTGAAATTTATAAAATCACTTTTGTGTTTATAATAATGCACATTGCATATATTCATTGAACACTTTGGGTGCTTTTATACTTTTTTGTGATCTTAATAACAGAAACATTCAAGTCTCATTCTTTCTCATATACAGAATAAATATAGAGGCCCTAGACACTCTTTATTTATCTCTCCTTTCTTTCTTTCCATAATATGGATTGTTCCTAAGTATAATGTGAAAAGAAAAATAATATATATATATATATATATATATATATGTGTGTGTGTGTGTGTGTGTGTGTGTGTGCATACTTTTTGTATATCATAATTATATATTATGTATTACATATATTTAGGAAAATTAAAAATAATAAGCCCTACACCTCCCAAGTTCTTACATTTATGAAAACCCATTGTAGAATATATCAAATAAATCAAGTATAAAGGTAAGGGTTTTATATAACTCTCAGTAAGCAGTTTACAACTCCACCCAACTTTCTCTCCTATTCAAGAAAGTGCATCAAAAAAAAGTTAGTAAAGATTGTCTTATTATAGGATAACCCTGAGTCTACTTTACTTGATTTTCTTTCTAGGTAAATCATTGGCAAACATTGGTACTTTAACTCTTATGGGTAACAGATTACTTTTGACACATCAGTGGTTGCAACACAGGGTCTGATCTTCTGAATAAAGTCCAAGGCCTTTGGCTGGCCTTCAGGAGAGGCTGTGCTCTAATCCCCATCTTTTGAAAGTACCATTCTATACCCAGTGCTTAAACCAAATGTATCTCTTCACTGCTTCCTAATCACTCCAAGATGCAGTCTTTTCTGTTCATATAAAGGACTCATATGGAATCCAGAATTCAATCTCAGGAAGGCAGTCTGGCTCCAGAGTGCAGACATTTAACTACTATACTACATTCTCATATAGTTCTTGAATTAGAGTACTTACTGTCTGGATAAGAGGCAGCCAGAATATCTCTTTTTTCATTTGTGTCCTCTATGGAAACCTGCATGTAATAGGTCTACCAAGATAATGTATGGAATCAAAACAGATGGTAAAAATGTAAGAAGCATTTTAAAACAAATATATTAAAGTTTATGGAAGCTACATTAAAATTGCACACAAGGTATTTTTATATCAGACTCTGTGGCGAACCAAAAAAGAAAACAAGAGATAAGAAAGTAAACTTTGTGTTGTGATTCTCATAATCTACATCCCTATCAGCTGTGAGAACACAATTCATCGCTTATTGTTTCAAAAGATTATGGATGGCTTCTAGCATAGTGAGTCCTTAAAGTTTAAAAGTTAAAAGCTCTAAAATTACAGGGTAATTTACAAAGCCACTGTATTTAGGTGTTTTTTTTTTTTTTTTTTTTTTTTTGTGTGTGTGTGTGTGTGTGTGTGTGTTACCAGGGATTGAACTCAAGGACACTTGACAACTGGGCCACATCCCCAGCCCTTTGTTGTATTTTATCTAGAGACAGAGTGTCACTGAGTTGTTAAGTGCTTTGCCATTACTGAGGCTGGTTTTGAACTCGCGATCCTCCTGCCTCAGCCTCCCAAGTGCTGGGATTGCAGGCGTCCGCCACCGTGCCCAACTGCATTTGGATTTTAAAGTTGCATATATAGTATGTTTTTAACCTCTTTCACCTAATAGATATTTGGCAAAGAGTGATGTAAGCATCTGAGCATTGCTCTCCCCATCTGTAATATGGGAGTGCACCATCCATATAGTGGTTGTAAAGACTAAAATATCATAGTGCACATAAAACACCTAGAACAGTGCTTGACACATATTAGGGTCAACAAATATATTAGTGTTCAAGCAATTCTATCTTTTCACTAAGACAACAAATTCCTAGCATGGGCTAATTAAAAGAGAGAATTATATAGTTACTGGCCAGTGCTTAGGGGAAGACAAAATTGATACCTATAGAATGTTATTAGCAATATAACTTAATTTATTACCTAAAATCTACATGTCATTCCTGCATATTCTCAATCACTAAACCCTCACACCAAATTATATCACTAAATCTTGTCTATTCTATCTAATAAGTATCTCCCCACCTTTTGTAACCCTCACTACATCTCACCAAGATCGCAGTAACAGCCTCCTAATTTGCCTTGTTTAGTCTTGCTTCACTTTCAATCCCCTCTCCTCATTTTTGCCAGAGTGAGCTTTCTAAAGTATAATTTGAACCATTTCATTCTCTGTCTTAAAACCCTTCAGTGTTCCTCATCAGGCTTATGCTATGATAAAGTGGGAACTCCTTAACATGGCTTACTCATCAGTTATGTCTGATCCCTTCATTTTCATTCTTACCTCTGGCTACTTCTCTCATACAAATTGTATGCTTTGGTAAAATTGAACTGCTTGAAATTCTTATCAAAAGTCATTCATATTCTCTGTCCCAATATTCCCTCTTTCTCTCCATATATTCTCCAAAACTCTTATAGTATCCTGAAAAGACTTAAATTTATGTTGCTCCAACATCTGGCTTCCTTGATATTTCTTGAATATGTCAAATACACTCTCACCTTAGGGTCCTTTCACTTACTGCTAACTAAATTTAAATTGCTCTTTCTCCATATATATACATGGTTTCCTCCATTTCATTCACAACTCTACCCAAATACCATCACAATTACATTGATAATACACCTCCACCCCATCACTTTTTATCCTCTACTTTATGTCATCCTTCTTACTTTCCTTCATATTACTTGAAATACATGTGTGTGTAGCTCTCCAAGAATATTTGCTCCATGAAAGAATAAACATCATCTGTTCTGTTTACTATGACAAAGCTTGTGGTAGCACATTGCCTGACATAATGTGTGCATTCAAAAAATATGGGTTAAATGAATGCCTGAATATTCTTCATTCTGTTTCAAAAACTTTTCTTTCCTGCATTTTCAACATTTGCCTGGGTAATGTTTTATTCAATCTTTGTATTTCATCTTCTTTGTAATAAGGAACTTGGTTTTGTAGCCTTCCTCTGGCCTTCCCCATTCCCATGTGTTTTCTTTTATAAAACAGACTTTTCCTTGGTGGAAAGGGGGAATGTGCATAGATCATGGCAGTCATCTAGTTGTGTAGACATTTAAAAATTATTCAGGGGGTATTTTATTCAACTTCCTTCACTGCTGTGACTAAAAGGATCTGACCAAAACAATTATAGAGGAGGAAAGTTTTATTTGGGGGCTCACAGTTTCAGAGGACAGATATAGTCTCCAGAGACAGCAGACTCCATTCCTTGGGGCTCAAGGTGAGGCAGTATATCATGGCAGAAGAGTGTGGTGGAGGGAAGCAGCTCACATAGTGATCAGAAAACAGAGAGACTCCCCTCACTCCACTCAACCAGATAACAAATATTTACCAAAAGTCACACCCTAATTCCCACCTCCTCCAACCACACCTTACCACTTTAGTTACCATTCAGTTAATCCCTATCAGGGGATTAAATCACTAATTGGGTTAAGACTTTTACAACCAAATCATTTCTGCTCTGAAACTTCTTGCATTGTCTCACACATGAGCTTCTGGGGAACACCTGACATCCAAAACATAATAGGGGGATATTGTGTCTTAAAAGAATTGCTTTTGAAAGAAGTATTCTCAGAATAAAACATTTTAAGAAATTAAAGTAATTCCCAAAATGTTAAAAGAAAAGTTCATAAAAATGACATTATAACATGCTTAAATAAAGTTAATATTTATTAAATTGCCCAAAACTTTAAAAAAGAATGAGTATTCCAGCCACAACATGCAGGATATAGTAAACAAAAAAGAAAGTAGGGACCTCTAAGAACAGGGAAATAAAGACTAAGACAAGAAAGAGACATGAAACATGAAGAATTAAGGAGGCATCTGATGTTGTCATGAAGAAAGAATTAATGGGGCCATTTGACAGATGGATATAACAAGATAAATAGATTAGTAATAACAATCCAAAGGTATTGAATCTCTGTGGTTAAAGAGTCGAACTTGAGTGGCTCAAGTGGAAATCTAAGTAAAACTAGACATCAAACAATTGAAAATTTGGTCATCAAAAAATAAATGTATCCTGATAATTTAGTGTTACCCTTGTTAGAATTTGGACTGTACTCCTGCAAAAGACAATGGAGAAGGGAGAGACCTCAATTTGTGTTTTAAATTCTATTAAAAGCTAAAAGCATTAAAATCCAAAATTAACTTATCTTTTATAAGTTCAGAAGAAAGACTTCACTAAAAACAAAACATGGCTAGTGTTGATTAAACTTTGCATATATGCTATAGCTACGCAACTTATATTGTAGCTCAGATCTTGTGACTTATTTCTATTGCACCACCTCCCAGTGAACAATTGTTATCAACAGACCTGTCCTGTGAAGGATATCAAAATATATCCCACTCTGTTCCCCTAGGCCTAAACATTGAAGTTTTAAAATGATATTACTGATGGGAGAAAAGGATTAGCCTGTAATGAATGTATAGTAGGGAAAAACCTCTGTGGTTTGCTTTGAAATGATAAGAGTTAAAGATATCTACTGACCTCTGTAACAGCCTGCCCATTTCTCATGTGGTATAACTTTTACCAGAGGTGAGGGGAATATTTTAATATCTTGTTCAAGAAATTAACCTGAATTTTTTGAAGACCTTGTAGAAAGCAACAATAAAATTAAAACTGACTTCAACTCTTTCCAGAGAGTTTGGACTACTGGAAATAGACTAAAATAATATTTGAGGAGTGCCCTCTTATTTGAGTGGGAAATACATAAATGGACCTCACAGTTGTGAAAATTTAAAATTACAATCTTAAACTTGAATGAACAACAACACAAAAAGAACTAAAGTTTATTTCTCAATTATTTTGGGGGCTTGGGGCTGAATTCTTCTGTTTGAGTGGGTTTGGGGGTATAGATTTCCATTGAGACTGACAGGGTCAATGAGCATTACCATCTAGTAACCTGACAATGGGTTGAGAAAATGCTGCAGAGCAGATGGACTCTAAGAGTAACCCTGTCTAGTATCCAGTTTAAAGATTTTATTTTTCTATGTTGTAATTCTTTTCAGAAACTTTGGTAAGTCACCACAGTCTCATGCTGCCTGTGATTTGTGGAATAGTGGAAGAAACTGTACCTACTATGGGGGAATGGGGTGCAGAGAGAAAAATAGTCCACTACCCTGTAAAGTGGTGGTTAGGAGACAGCTTGAGAAGAAAAGCAGAGAAGTCTGGGGTTATAGGTAACAAGAGAGTGCAAGGAGAGATGTGTGGTTAATATAAGCATTCACAAGGGAGTCTGAAAAGGAAGTAGGGAAAAGTCAGTTACCATAAGGTTTCTTCTGCTGCCCTAAAGTTTCCTACTATTCCAGGCCATTCTGTGGCCAAACAATTCTTGGCTACAGTCTTGAATCCACCTCTTTTTCCTGATGCCATCTCTTCACCAGGCCTGCCAGATTCTTTTACCCGTTTCATTGAGTCTTGGTGATAGCAGAGGAGGGGGAAGATTCTGGAGTTATCAGCCTGTATCATCATTCCTTCCCTCCCTTCCTCCTAGGAAGCTGGGGCCTGGAAGGGGGGAACTGCAGGTTGGAACAGCAACCTACCCGCAGGCCACAGTGAGGGACAGGCGGCCTTTGATCAGCTCCCCGTTACTGAGCTGTTTTTCCTCATGTTCTTTTTTTCTCTCTTTTTCTCTTTTGTCTTTTAAATTTTATTTATTTATTTACCCATTTGGTATGTGCGGAGCAGACATGGTTAGCTATCTAAAGGTCACTAGGATAGAACCATTTGGCCACAGCCCAATGCTTTAGCTTTGCCAGGGACACACTGTTCTACTGTACCTCAGCCTTGTCAAAAACACTCAGTTCAAACCCATTTTACTTTTCTTTCCTTCTTTTTCTCTCTACTCTTTTATTATTACCACTCTTTTTCCTTCCTTCCTTCCTTCCTCTCTTTCTTTCTTTCTTGTTCAACTACTCTAATTATATCTGTGCACTCTTCACTTGTTCCACTCCTTGTAGTATTTGTTCTTCTCCCCATGCTTTTTTTTCCTCAGGCTTGTCCATGCAATTATGTAAACATGAAGCAACTCCCATGGCAAGTGGGATATCTTTTCACCTATCAGTCTGGGCATATAGCAGGTAGAAAAGAGAGCAGAACTTTATTTTCATCTTCAACATGGAAATAAGTATAGGCTATTGCTGAGCACTTAGTAGAATACCAAGCTGAGAAATGAGACAAGAGTGTATGAGAAGAGATGGGGGTACCTCCTGATAAAGGGGGTGTCCTCCTTGGGAAAAGCCTAAGAACACATGAAGGCTGTCAAACAGAGAAACTAAGAAATGTATTTCCAGGTGGCAAGGGGGACTAATCTCATAGGTCTGAAAGGCTTGGGCCCAACCTATTTGGCATGATTTTCAAGATGACCATCTTCACCTCCCTGTATTCTATTCATTTCCCTACTTTGGCCCACCTTCACCATGACCACCAATATGTCCATAGTTTTCTTCCCATTTCTCTTTCTCATAACTCTCCTTTCAGGTCTCTTGTATAACCCCAATGAACTCCCCTGGGGCTGGCTCTGAATCACTATCTTGGCACTTTAGTTTATTGATATTCTTCTTTGGGAAATTTATGAGGTGGTGTGAAAATGTGGGTAGGAAAGGTCTTGCTGAATTGAAACACATAATTCCATATTCCTGTTCCCAGAAGTAAGTGATATTCTGTACAGCTCCTCCTGTGGCCATCACAGCTTTCTAGGGCCTTGCCTCTATCTGTTACTCCAGGCTGCATCCATTTAGGTGATACACAAAATCCTAAACCAAGACCCCAATGAAAAACAAGGAATCCTAGTCTGAAAGATTAAGAATTGTGTCTTCTGAGCCAGGTGTAGTGGCACATGCCTGTAATCCCGGAGACTTGGGAGGCTGAGGCAGGAGAATCCCAAGTTAGGGATCAATATCAGCGACTCAGCAAGACCCTGTCTCAAAATTTAAAAAATGGGCTGAGGATATAGTTCAGTGATAGAGCACCGCTGTATTCAATCCTTAGTACCAAAAAAAAAATGTATCATTTGGACACAAACCATAGGTTAGGGAGAAGGAAAAATCAGTGAAGAAAGGAGGCAAAGAGTCCATATGCATCTAAATGGGAATAAGGAGAGATCAAAAAGGTAACATAATGGTTGTAGACAGGGAAAGAAAGTTTTCTATTACTCTGGATTCTTAGGTAACTGAAAAGTTGTTGATTTTCCACAACAATTCTTAAGAATGAGATATCCTGTTTGCTATGGAATGGTCAATGCTATATTCCCTGGGAGTTCTACAATTAGTTCTGTGCTCTATAATTATGAAAGATCTTGTCATATAGAATTTTCTTCAGATGAATTTGAACCACAAATTAAGCTGAAGCCTAGTTAGAAAAGTATCAACATATGGGGAAAAGATTGAATATCCTCCATGGCCCTTAACTTTATATTTGGGAATAATGTGACAGACTCTATGAGGATGAGGGAAAGATAGAGAGGCCAGGCAGAAACCTAGTATGACCTCACTCTGTTTAAGAGGAAGGAAGAGGGAGGAGCATATGAAATAGTTAGTCTACCTACCTTGTGACCTGTGAAGAACTTAGAGTACCACAGAAAGATTTTCATAGTGAGACCACAGGAGATATGAGAATCAGAATAAAATGTGTCCCAACTCTCATTAGATATAACATGGCCTTTGAATCCAGACCCTCTGGTTCATCCTTCCTCCAGATTCCCTTTGACATTTTTCACTTCCCTTCTGAGCCATAGCCCAGTTCCCAATTATTAAACAAGTATCAAGAATTTCCACCAACCTATGCTTGCTCATTTCTCTGAATTCCTATATTCCACTTCAGATAGGAGATAAAGAACCTTGGATGATACAAACCTGAAATTCTAGGAAATCTTCTCAGTATTCATTTCCATAGCTTGAAGCATTCCTACATGTACTTCTGTCTTCTTTGAATGCCTTCTTTTCCTGTCTTAAGCCCTGTTCCTCCCCTGGGAGGCAGTATTGTGCAACTCAAATAACAAGCATTTAGATTCTATTACCAAGTGATTAAAATATCAACTCATCTTCCCACTGCCTATGCACCTTGACTGTTACCTTATGTCTGGGAATCTTAGATGTTAACATTTGTAACATGGGGATATTACCACTTATGATAGGACTGTTGTGAAAACTGAATTATATAAATTATGTAAAGTGCTTGGGACAATGCTTAAGAAATAGCTGTAATGTAATCATTTTATTAATGTAATTGTCTCTAACTCTTCCTCTAGAATTCTGACTTTAGTCTCTTGACTCATTGTGGAAATTCCTTTAGTATTTGTATGTATATAAACACATTACAATTAATTGGGTCTTAGTTTAGGTGTATGATCGTCAAATCGGGAGAAATCCCATGCCATCTTAGATACACCATGGTGTCAGGCTTGACTGGGTTTAAGAGAACTGTGTTCTTTTTAAGCCATCCTAGATCAGTGTGAATGTAGGTTGTGTAATAAATATGGTTTTGCTTAATGAAATCTGAAGTCAGGGTCTACATTGAAGCATATGAGAAAAGTATGACATGGGAATCAAAACTATATACTTTATCCTAACTTACAAGACTCAGACAGAAGCTAGTGTGGGTGGATAGCCTTGTTCTCAAGGGGTTTTGATCAGAAGATATATAATGGAGAAACCAGAAGCTGACTACAGGGCTGGTGTTGTACCTCAGTGGTAGAGTGCCTAGGACATGTGAGGCACTGGGTTTGATTCTCAGCACTGCATATAAATAAATAAAATAGATTTCCATCACAATATTTTTAAAAGAAGCTGACAACAGAACAACTCCTCCTATCAAAATGCCCCCAGAATATCTCTCCCAAAGCTATACCTGCACAGTGAGGAAATAGCATAGTAAATTATCCCTGTATTTTGTTCATTTGATATTCATATGGTCATGATCAAGAAAATCAGCAACTCCTTTAAGAGATGGGCACTGAAGTATCAACTGAAAAATCAGTGGCTCAGTCCAATAGTTTACGTATGATAAACCCGAAGCCAACATCATACTAAAACAGAAAAAAAACTGAAAGCTTTTTTTCTAAAATCAGGAACAAAACAAGGTGGTCCATTTTCACCACTGCTATTTTGTATATTCCTGGAAACATTAACCAG
Organism: Tamias sibiricus; assembly: GCA_025594165.1. Lineage (NCBI taxonomy): Eukaryota > Metazoa > Chordata > Mammalia > Rodentia > Sciuridae > Tamias > Tamias sibiricus. Next base: position 59,061,363 of record CM046667.1, read on the forward strand.
ATCAATCAAGCAAGAAAAAGAAATCAAAATGATACAAACAGAAAAAAAAAATAAATCAAACTATCTCTCTGTTGATGATATATATGATCCTATATCTAGAAGACCCAAAAAGTTCCACCAAGACTTCTAGAGTTTAGAAACGAATTTAGGGAAGTAGCAGGATACAAGGCCAATACCCCATAAGTCGATAGGTTTCCTATGCTCCAATGATTCAGCAAAGAAATAAATCAGGAAAACCATCCCATACAAAATAACCTAAAAATATCATATACAATGAAATTAATCTAACAAGGAGGTAAAAGAGCACTCCAATAAGAAGACTATAGAGGACTGAAGAAAAAAATTGAAGAAGACCTTAGACAATGGAAAGACATCCTTCCTATGTTCTTGGATAGACAGAATTAATGTCAAAATGGTCATACAGTCAAAAACAATGTACAGATTCAATTCAATCTTGATTAAAATACCAATAACATTCCTCACAGAAGTAGAAAATAAAACAATGATTTTCTTTTTGAAAAATATTTTTTAGTTGTAGGATGGACACAATACCTTTATTTTATTTATTTATTTTGTATTGTGCTGAGAATTGAACTCAGTGCCTCACACGTGTCAGGCAAGCACTCTACCACTAAGCCACAACCCCATCCCCCCCGCACACACAAAAAAAAATTCTTAAATTCATTTTGAAGAATAAGAAACCTAGAATAGACAATTCTATGCACAAAAAGTGAAACAGGAGGTATCACAATACCTGATCTACTAAAACTATACTACAGAGCTGCACTAACAAGTACAGCATAGTATTGCCTTAGACATGAAGATAATGGGACAGAATAGAAGACACAGAGAAAAATCCATATACATTTATCCATCTTATATTTCACAAAGGTGCCAAAAATATATTTTGAAGAGATGATGGCCTTTTTCACAAATGGTGCATGGAAAACTATATAGCTAAATGTAGAAAAATGAAATTAGTCCCCTATCCTCACTCTGCACAAAACTCAAATCAAAGTGGATGAAAGACTTAGTAATTAGACCAGAAACTTTACAACTGCTACAAGAAAACATACGATAAACACTCTATCATATTAGTGCTGGAACTGACTTCTTTAACAAGACTGCCAAAGTGCAAGAAATAAAACCAAGAATCAACAAGAAGGATACCATCAAACTAAAAAGCTTCTGCACAGAAAAAGAAACAATTAAAAGCATGAAGAGAGAGCCTGAAGAATGATATAAAATCTTAGCCAGCTACCCCTCCAATAAAGGAATAATATCCAGAATATGCAAAGATTTCAAAAACCTTAACAACAATAAATCAAATAACATAATCAATAAGTAGGCAAAAGAAAAACTAATAGAAACTTCTCAAAAGAACAAACACAAAATGCCAATAAATATATGAAAAAGTGTTCAGCATCTTTGGAAATCAGGGAAATGCAAATCAAAATTACAGTAAGATTTCATTTCAATCCAGTCGTAATGACGATGATTAAGAATACAAACAATAATAAATGTTGGTGAGGCTTTGGGGAGAAAGGAATACTGGTACATTGTTGGTGGGACTGCAGACTAGTACAACCACTCTGGAAAGCAGTATACAGATTCCTCAAAAAACTAGGATAGAACAAACATATGACACAGCTATCCTACACTGTGGTATTAAGAAAGAATTTATAGTATTTTCTGGAAATAGATGGAAACATAGAACATCATCTTAAGTGAATTAATATGAACTCAGAATATCAAAATTTGAATGATTTTGCTTATATGCACAAGTTAGAGTAAAATAAAGAGAAAGGGAAGGATAAGATAACAGATATAAACAATCAAGTACAAATTAATATATGAGTGAAAGGAAGTCTAGTAGAGTAGAGGAATGACAATGTAAGAGGGGAAGGAGGACAGGAGGGAAAAGGTGGAGGAAAAAGGGGGAATCATGAACCAAAATTGATTTCCATGCATGAATGAGTTTGTCAGGATGAACCCAATTATTCTGTATAACCATAACATTCCAATAATTTAAAAATGCAGAAAGGCAAACTTTATGATATATGAAATACATCTTATTTTTAACAATGAAATCCAAATCTTTTATGCCTATTAAAAGGTGTTAAAGTACCACTTCATATCATGCTTCTGATATGAGAAAACTTTCAATTCTAAGTGACTTCAAAAGCCTCCACATAGTTTCTTCATGAGTTGAATGAGATACATTAGAACCTTTTCTCTTTAACTAAATATGGATTATTTCTGGATATAAAACCATCCTGAAACCTGAGGAATATATGCACAAGGTCATCCAATTTTGATATTATACAAATTTTTATTTTGTGTAGTATATATTCACTGGTAGATCAGTAATTACAGCAGAAAGATAATGCAAGTCATATGTATAATTTTAAATATTCTAGAAGAAACATTTTAAATAATGAAATAAAATAAGAGAAAGTGGATCTAATAATAAAGAATTTTATTTGCCAATACATCAAGATATTATTTTAGCCAGGCATGGTGGTGCACACCTGTAATCCCAGCACTTGTGAGGAGGCTGAGACAGGAGGATCAGGAATTCAAAGCCAGCCTCAGCAATGGTGAGACACTTTGCAACTCAGTGAGACCCTGTCTCTAATAAAATACAAAATAGGGCTGGGGATGTGGCCCAGTGGTAGAGTGCCCCCGAGTTCAATCCCCAGTACAAAAAAACAAAAAACAATCAATGTATTATTTTAACATACAATCAAACTTTTGAAATTATTAATCAAATATATTTTTGTCATACTATGTCTTCAAAACCTAGTATGTATTTTATACCTATAACATATTTCAATAAGGAACAGCCAGTTTTCAAGTGATCCATGACCATAAGTGACTAGTGGCTACTACATTAAATAGCACAGATCTAGGAACAAAAGAAAGTCTGTATGAAATGAAAACTAATTGATTTATCTGACAGAAATGTTAGAGTTTCAAAGGAAATATACAAACATGATATTATTTGGTGTAAATCAAAAGTTCTTTCTTGGAAATCTTGTTTATCAAGTTTTTACTGGCAATCATTATTTCTGATTTAAATTGATGATTTTCAAACTTTGTGGATAAGTATATAAAATGAAGACAATTGTTTCATGAATGAATATTAACCTTTACTATATGTGATATCATCTAATGTTTTCTTTACTTCCTTTTATTTTCTACCCTAATCTCTTTCATTTCTTTAACTTATGGTAATTACCCAAGACATTGATTTCACAAACAACTAATGCATGCAATACCAATTGGAAATGCATTAGAAGTTGGGTAGAGAAGGTAAGAAAGGGTGATCCTTGCTAGAAGCAGGTTTCCCCAAGGCCACAAGTAAGTAATGTATTAGAAAATTGGTTAATAATATATTTGTGCCTGAGATATTTTTTGAGATGTGCTTGCTTAAAAATGTTTTTGACAAACAACAAACAATACTTTCCCTGCCTCCTCAATAGCCTTGTAGTTCCCATGTAAATGCCTTTAGCTTGGCTGAATCCTCTTAGTCAGATAGCTATGCTGAATTGAAGAAATGAAGACTGAAAGGTCCTGACTTTGCTATGGCTCACCTGGTGTATTTACACAATAGGGCAGGCTATGGATACGGGAATCATCTCAGCATTCCCATGCCACATATTTTCTGTTTCTAATAACAAAACACAACAGACTTGGTAAGTTAAAAAGAAAAAGAGGTTCATTTCAGCCTACAGTTCTGGTCCATGGTTGTTTTAGTCAGCTTTTTCACTGCTGTAACTAAAGGACCTGAGCAGAACAATTGTATGGGAAGAAAACTTTATTTGGAGACTTACAGTTTCAGAGGTCTCAGACATGACCAGCCAGCTCCATTCCTCAGGGCTCAAGGTGAGGCTGAGCATGATGGTGGAAGAGTGTGGTGAAGGGAAGCAGCTCACATGGCAGTCAGAGAGAGAGAGAGAGAGAGAGAGAGAGAGAGAGAGAGAGAGATTCCATTCTCCAGATAGAAAATATACACCCCATAGCCATGCTCCAATTCTTACCTCCTTCAGCCACACCCTACCATTTCAGTTACCACAGTTAATCCCTGTCAGGCGCTTAATTCACTGATTGGGTTAAGACTCTCACAATCCAATCATTTCTCCTCTGCACCTTCTTCCATTGTGTCACATATGAGCTTTTGGGGGACACCTCACATCCAAACCATATCAGTGGTCAAGGGGCCACATCTAATATTGGCTTTCTGCTGGAGTCCTGAGTTAGCACCAGGCATGACAAAGTGAGACACTGATACCCTGTGTGTGTGTTTCCTCTGGTCTCTATTTCTTTTCTTATAAAGCTACCATATTCAGTTATGGGGACACCACACTGATGACCTTATCTAATCCCAATATTTCCTAAGGTTCCACCTCTACACATCAGTAGTCGGATTAGGTTTCCACCTTCTTGCCAGGCGTGGTGGCACACTCCTATAATCCCCGAGTTCAAAGCTGGCCTCAGCAATGGCAAGGCACTTAGCAACTCAGTGGGACCATGTCTCTAATAAAATAAAATTAAAAAAGGGTTTCCACCTTCTTAATACCTCATGATGGGGATTAATTTAGGACATTGGTTATGGAGGAGGCAAAACATCTTTAGTTTTACATAATAATCATACTCATGTTTAAGGGATTCAAGACAATGGGAATGGGAGTAGTGGAAGAGTTTAGTATTGAAAGTAGGTTAATTATGAAAGCAGAATAAGCAAGTGGTATGGTTTGACATGTATAGGGAAGAACACTCTCTAAAATCTTTCCCAACACAAATATCTAGGTCAGAAATTTCACCATTAGATATTCTATCCTTTGTACTTTACTCTTCTAAATTTACTAAAATTCAAAAGACCAGATACTGGGACTTAAATTCTCAATCGATAAACCCTTAGTTTGTATCATGTGGTGCACAGAATCAAGCTGGGCTACTAGGATGAGACATAAAGTAATACCACAAATTTGGAACCTGATAAAATTGGGGACAAGAGAATTTTCAACAATTATACTCTACTTGCAATCCTACTCTCAACAGATCTTATGATGCTCTTACCCCCCTGATAAATCCTTCATAAACCTGTCCATGATATACCTGGATAGTGTATTGTTCTTTCACTGAAGCACACAAGCACTTGCATGCACATGCATATGCATGGATGCCTGCATGTGCACAATCACATACACACACTTACATAGCCTGTCATTCTTATCTTGCTACATAAGTTTATTTAGATAACCTATTTTATCTTTTCCCTTTCATTTCTCCTATTCTACTGGATTCAACAGTCCAAATAAGATCCATACCAGATAACAAGGTGCAAGGAGCTGTGTTTCTCTATAAAGCAGTGGTTGTCAAGTTTGTTATGAATTGTCTTGCGATTCTTCATAGGTATCTCAAAGAAAAAGGTAAGTCATGACAGGTAAGATTCCAGGTCTCCAATGATATCTTCATGGAGAAAAGTTCTTGTATCTTATATTTAGCATATGAGTTATTTTAGTGTTCCAGGGCAACCACCAATAACTGGGTATCTTAGAACAACAGAAATTTATTGTTTCATAGTTTTAAGAGTAAGAAAGCCATAATTATTGTATTAACAAAGCCATGCTCCCTCTGAAGCATGTAGGGAGAAATTTTCCTTGTCTATATCTTCTGGTAGTTTCCTGGCAATATTTGTCATCACTTAGCTTATAGGTAGATCACTCTGATTTTTTTTTTGCCTTCACAAGACATTCTCCTTGTGTCTTTTCAAATGATCTTCCCTCTGCGTGTCTGTCTTTGAGTCCAGATTTCTGCTTTTTATAAGGACTCTAGTCACATTAGATTAGGACTTGTCCTTATCACTTCCTTTTAACTGAAACATTTCTGTAAAGACCCTGTCTCAAAATAAGCTCACATTCTGAGGTATCAAGATTAGCACTTGAGCATATATTTTATCGGGGGACACATTTAACTTATAAAACCAACTTTCCATGTAAAAGTTTGTTTGGGAAATAAAAGGGGCTGTATGATTTTAAAATCTGTTTCAGAAATGGGTCTCATCTGTCTCTATTCTGCATTCTAACACATGGCTGCCATCTTTTGCAAAGGAATGTTGACCAGATTCTAGAAAAACATGGCAAGAGTGGACTGACAGAATAGGAATATCCAGGGGTTCTCAACTTCAAAGATGTTTTAATTTTAGTCTTTGGTGTGACTCATATACTAACTGAAGCTCTCCCAAGGGGCAATATGGTTGTACCTAGAATAAATTATACTCTTTTTTCTGAGGAAGGAAAGAAGAGTCCTCTTTCTAAAGATTGGCTTCCGGATATCTAGTCACATCCGAGGAAGATGGTCAAATCTGACTACATTTGCAGGAATACCTTTTCTCACCACCAAGCTGATAATTAATATCTCTAATGTCAGGATGATCATATAAAAACTGATTTTTTTTAAGAAAGTAGGATGGAGAACAGACCTTCCATATGCCTAGGAATAGTTCTTTTTTTTTTTTTTTTTTTTTTTTTTTTTTTTTTTTCACAATTCCTGTGCCCTTCTTGATTGATTTTCTTTATAAGGAGCTTGTTTTCCAGAGCTCCTCCATGTTCATTTAACATATTGGTTCTGAACTAATCACAACTGTAAATGATTTTGATATCAAATTTATATTGTAGCTGGGCAATGGTGGTGCATGCCTGTAATCTCAGTGGCTTGGTAGACTGAGGTAGGAGGATCACAAGTTCAAAGCTAGCCTCAGCAAAAGCAAGTGGCTAAGCAACTCAGTGAGACCCTGTCTCTAAATAAAATACAAAATAGCGATGAAAATGTGGTTCAGTGGTTGAGAGCAACTGAGTTGAATCCCTGGAACTCCCCACCCACCCCAAGATTTATATTGCCCACAATGAAACAACTAATATGACTCTGAATGTGTTATTGGGAACTATGGAGAAAATAATCAATTAAATATATACATAAGAGTACATGTAAAGAAGTGGTTTGATAAGACCTATGAAAAATTGATGTGGTTCCACTAGTCACTTGAGCTTACTATATATAATTTGGAGGTAAGTCTGCCCTCCTGAATGCAGGAAGAGAAAATGTCAATGGTACATGTCTGTTGGGTAAAGTTTTGAAAGGAAGATTATATCCTGTGTGGTATTAGTGGGGCATAGAAACAAAATAGAGGCAGGTTAGCCATTTATTTTCTTCTTAGTTTCTGAGCCTGGGAGTTAATCAAAGAAACTTCCCCACAGAAGTTAGGAAGTGAGATAAGATAGCTAACATTAACCAGATTGAGCTTGGTTCCAGAAGACAGACCAACATATGAAGCTATCAGGAACATGTCCTCATCTGATTACTTCTCCCCAAGAAATCTTAGAGAATCATGGGTGGAAGACCATGTGAAAAAGATCCTCATGGTGCCTCTAAACTAAAATTTGCTCACATTAACCACTTCTTCAATCCAGTTGTCAACAGAGATAACCAAGCACTCCTCATTTTCACATATTTTGTACTTCCACTCAAATATTTTTGATAATGACAATTTTTCTACATGCGGTATCTCATGTAGATAATTTTTTCTCTGTGTCAGTGATAAAACATCAAGGGCATGTTTTATGAGAACAAGATTCAAAATACTTATTACAGTATTCGACACATAGTGTGAATATCATGGAGACTTTGTTTTCTTTACTAAAATACAATTAGGATACAATTAGGCACTGTGACATTCATATTTTAACTCTTTCAGCTTTAGGCTAAAAGCCATAAGCTAAATCTGCTACTTGAGTTCTTGGGATTGTTAGGAAATTTCTGGATGAACTATATTCTCAGTCTTGCCAGTGAACTTACTCCTGGTCCTAACTCTCCTTCACTTGTCCCCTATTATCCTTCATCCACGTCTGGCCTAAAGAAGACCTCCCATACTTACTCGTGACTTCTTTCTATTGCATCACCTCCCAGTGGACAATTGTCATCAACAGATCTGTCTTGTGGAGAGTATCAAAATATATCCCACTCTGCCCCCCTAGGCCTAAACATTTAAGTGTTTTAAGTTTTGGTATCTTCTCAAATTCAGTGTTCCTTTTGGAGCTATACTATTTATGTCAATCATATTCCATTCTATTATTAAGACACGTAAATGTACCTCATGCCATTTAGTCTACACAATTTAAATTTATTGAAAAGTACAGAATATAATTTATATAAAATCTCTTTTTCTATCATCAGGTGTGTGTATGTGTAGAAAGACTTTAGGTTATAAGAATCACAAAACAGATTAATAAATCTGTGATCTGAGATTGATGGGAGAAGTTGACAAACTTTTAATATTAAAAAGCAAAATAATAGATTAGGCTAGAAGGATCATAAGACACTTTTGCAATATTTACCTCTGCCACTAAAGCAAAAAGCAGCCATATACACTGTATAATTAAATTGAGGTGGCTATATTATCAAAAACTTTATTTGTAAAACCAGGCTGTAAACCAGATTTTACCCAAAGGCCAGAGTTTTCTGAATTCTGCATCTAGGCAACCAAAATATTTTTGTATAGTTTGATGTAACAGTAATGATAGTGGTGCTCTTAGTGGTGGTTATGGTTATGATAATGATAAATACCTCCTATTGAGTACTTACAATGTAATAGGCCCTGTATTAAGGACTTTTGCATTATTTGATCATTTACTTTTCATATCAGCTCTATGAGGTAAAGCCTAAAGTCAGTCATATAATATAGATAAGGAAATTATGGTAAGGAAGAGTTAAGTTAGAAATGGAGTGATCAATGAGAAGTAAAAAAATATATATATACATTAAAGATTTAAATACAATGCTGTAATATATGACACCATTACAAGAAAGCATGGGGAAAATATGTTAGAATTTTTTTTTTTTTTCTTTTTCAGTACCAAGGATTGATCCCAAGGGCACTTAATGACCAAACCACATTCCCAGCCCTGTTTTATATATTTTATTAGAGACAGGGTCTTGCTTAGTTGCTCAGGGCCTCACTAAGTTGCTGAGGCTGGGTTTGAACTTGCGGTCCTTCTGCCTCAGTCTCCCAAGTCACTAGGATTACAGGTGTGCACCACCACACTCCACTGGGGAAACACATTAGAACATTGACCTGAGCAAAGATTTTCTTGGATATTTTTATGGTTTGGATATGAGGTGTCTCCCAAAAGCTCATGTGTGAGACAATGCAAGAAGGCTAAGAGGGGAAATGATTGGGTTATCAGACCCTAGACCCAATCAGTGATAGTCCCCTAATGAGATTAACTGAGTGGTAACTGAAAGCTAGTATGATGTGGTTGGAAGAAGTTACTCCCTATGGGTATGCTTTTGGGGTGTGCATTTGGTAATCTGAGCTTAGTGTTTGTCTCTCTTCTTCCTGATCATCATGTAAGTCACGTTCCTCTACCACACATTTCCACCATGTTATTCTGCCTCATCATCTCAAGCTCTGAGGAATGGAGTTGGTTGTCTATAGAGTGAAACTTCTGATACTGTGAGACCCCCAAAAAAGTTTTCCTCTTCAAAATTGTTTTTGTAAGTTCTTTTAGTCACAGCAGTTAAAAAGCTAAAATAGAAATATCCCCCAAAGCATGAGCAACTACAGAAAAAATTTACAAATGAAATAACATCAAACTGAAAACATTCAGTATAGCAAAGAAAGCAATCAGCAAAGCTAAAAGACAGCCCACAGAATGATGGGAAATATTTGCAAACTATACATACAACAGTGCATTAATATCCAAAGTATGTAATAACTCAACCACTCAATATTAAAATAACTAATTTTAAAAATCATTGAAAAACCTAAATAGGTACTTCTCAATAGAAAAATACAAATAGTTGACAGTTATATGAAAAAATACTCTATCACTAATCATCAGGGAAATTAAAATTAAAAAAAAAACATAGTGAGATGCCACCACACTCCAGATGAAATGGCTATTATTAAAAAGACAAAAAAAATTCTGGGAAAGAATTAGATAAAGTGGAATTATTATTCACCATCGGTGAGAAGGTAATTAGTGTAGCTATTATACAAAATAGTATGGAGATTTCTCAAAAAACCTAAATATATTATTTCCATACAATTCAGTAATCCCAACTGGTCAAATATCCAAAGGAAATTAATAAATTGTGCATTTTAATAGAAATTTACACTCCCATGTTTATTGTATGATATTTATTCACAATAACTAGGATGTGGAATCAATCTAGTTGTGTATCAAAGTGCAAACGGATAAAGAAAATAAAGTATACATACATAATGAAATACTATTCAACCATAAAAAGGATCTAATTCTGTCATATGGGACAACATAGCTATATCTAGAGGACATTATGCTAAATGGAATAAGTCAGGCAAAGAAAAACAAATGCCACATGATCTCACTAATATGTGGAAGCTAAAAACGTTGACCTCATAGAAGTTGATATTAGATATTACCAGAATATTGATATTACCAGATATTGATATTACCAGAAGTTGGGACGAATACAGTGGAAGGAGAATAGAAGTTAGCCAATGATAAAAATGGTATAGTTGGACAGGAAGTATGCATTGTGATGTTCTATGGCAGAATAAGGGGAAATAAAGAAGATAAAAATGCAACACATAAGTCAAAATAGGAGAGAGGACTCAATGATTTTACTGTACAGAAATTATAACATTTGAGGTTATGGATATGCTAATTACCCTGGGTTAACCATTACTGAATGTATAAATTAATCAAACATCACATTTTACCTGATAAATATGTATAAGTATAATGTGTCAATCTAAAAAAACTAATTTTTAAAAAGTGGACTACGAATTAGGATTCAGTTCTGGTTCTGAAGTTCTACAAGTTAGTTTACCTCTCTGAATCTTAGTTTATTTTTTCTCTAAGATAGCAGTAAAAACAATATTTTCTTTGTTTCACCTATAATGGTGCTAGAATGAATGAATATAAAAGTGTATTATACAATGTAAAGTTCTTTAGAAATGTAAATTATCATGATTGTTAAAGATATTTATATCTTGCTTCATTTTGAAAAGGATGAGATGACATATTATTTGTATGTTCACTCTTATTCTAATAGTGCATATTCCTCACTACTATCCAAAGAAAAATGATTACTTATACTGGGCAATTGGTTACTTGAAAGGCTGACTCATATCAAATGGGGCAGGAACTCTGCCTTCCTTATGGACAATTTGACACAATGTCCCAGCCAGAGAAAATAAATATGAATGTTTGAGAACACTTTATTGGGCACCTTTAACTCAACTGACTCTTAGCCAGGCACAGTAGTACATACCTGTAATCCCATTGGCTCAGGATGCTGAGGCAGGAGGATCACAAGTTCAAGGCGAGCCTCATCAATTTAGTGAGGCCCTAAGCAACTTAGTGAGACCATTTCTCAAAATTAAAAAAAAATAAAATAAAATAAAAAGGGCTGGGAATGTGGGTCAGTGGTTAAATGACCCTGGTTGAAACCCTGATACCAAAAAAAAAAAAAAAAAAAAAAAAAAAAAAGAAAAAAAACTGAATTTTACTCATGAGTTCCCGATCTCAGCTAATAATGTAATTGTGCTCCTAGTAATCTGTGCATCTTCATGTTTTATTTATTTTCAGCTTCCCCAAACCAACAACTTCCAAGTTTCACCATTTCTGTCTCAAGTCATTGCTTTTACTTGGACCACTGTCATCATCTCTTGCTATCTCCTCCAGTATAGTTTTCATCACTTTTCTAATTAGATTGCAGAAACGTGGCTTTGACTGTGTATGTCTCTATTCTCAGGGCCATCAATCTCCTTGGCACAACCTCCACAATTTGGACCCAAGTGTCCTTTTTTATTCAATACTCATCACCTCTCCTTTTGCTCTTTTGTTAGATCTCTAGGTGATACCACCTGTTACAGTTGATGAGTTCTGCTCTCTCGCATGTTGAAGTTTGAACATTAGAGAAGCACACCAAGGCAAGCATATAAATCAGGGTTTATTTAAAAAGGGGTAACATAGACTTCTCCTGGGAGGGAAAAGGGGGCCATAGCTGGTATCCTGGTATTCCAAGAAGCGAGGCTTTATGCCTTTTTTATATGTCCTAGGCTTCCTTTGTTCTCCTACCCGCTTCCCCTTATCTCTCCCCTTCCTGCATCCATGACTAGGCCCAGTGACTAGGCCCAAGAGTTGCTCGGTGGGATGGCCAGAAGGTGAGAAGCAGACGGACAGGGGAAGGGCCAGCTGGATGGAACAGCTCTGGACACATTAATTAATAACTTTATAACCCCCTGAAGGGAGGGGCAATTCCTGGGACAGGTTACCTTAGCAACAGGTTGGAGCTGGGGCAGGTTATCCTGATAGTGAGCAGTCTCCAACTTCCTGGACTCACTCGAAGTGGCTTCCTTGATCCGACCTGACTCAATATATCTATATATTCTGACTGCTTGTTTTAATTCTGGCTTCATAGGGAAGAATACATTCCCATTCTCCATCTTCTAGAAGTTTCCTACATTCTTTGATTCATGATCCAGTTCCTCCATCTTAAAAACCAAGAACAGGCCTGCCTGGCTACCTCTGGCTCAGGTGGCTCAGCTACTATTGGGTCACCAGCTGAGGTGCAATCCATCCCTGAGCACCCCAAGCACAGAGGCCCTGGCATACAGGTTCTGAGGATCAGGGCAGACAGATCTACTTAGCATTCCAGACCTTCTTCCTCAGTGCAGAAGCCTGAAGAGGGAGGGGACACCCATCTCGTTCCTAGGAGAGTTCAGCACCTGCTGCCCACTGGGAAATGCAGCCTCCCCCAGACACAGAGGGCTAGGGACAGTTTTGTGCCTGCAGATGTTTGGTGACCAGCTCTTCAAGACACAAAATCCTGATGTCTTTGCCAATTGCCAGTTTCCATGGTGTGAATATGTCCACTATTGCCCTTTTCCACTTTCTACTTGAGGAGCTGAGAGAAGGCTCACAGCTGTGCCCTGTGTTTTTGTATTTTCCACTGTGCCTAGATGTAATAGATTAGTAACCTCGACAAGATACAATGTAATAAAATGATTAGGAAGTGAAAAATTAAAAAAACAATAAAACAAGAACACTAGTTCTCTGTGGTGGGAAAGTACATTGAATCTACCTGGATGATGTAGTATATCATCTCTTCATCTGAATGTCATTAACTTAATCACACCTTCAAAATCCTCTTTATCATACAAAGTAACATATTCACAGGTTCCTGTGATTAAAACATAGATATTTTTGGGAGGCCATTATTGTGCTTACAACAGAAACTTACAGGAGTTTATGTTCCAGTGGAGGAAATAGGCTTAAATAAATCTAATTTAAAGTAATATGTTATATTCCCAAATGAGGTATTAGCACCAATAGGGATGGATGAGGCTTTAAGTAAGCATTATGAAAGGATTAAATTGGTCTTGACAGATGAGGATGAAAAATTCCAAAGACCACCGTTTCTAACTAAAAAAAAATTTAATGTTCACTAAAAAAAATTAGTGTTCATTATATTTCTTGTACTCTAGGGTTCATATATTCCAGCAATCATGAAAAATATCAGCTAAAACAAAACCAAACAAAGTTCATACCTGATATGGCATATCTACCTGCACTTGTGCAGACTTCTTAAAATCCTCTGTGCCCATTTCCTCATCTAAAAATGTGGAGAGTAATTTCTCTTACCCTCTTCTCTAGACTTTTGTGAGTGAGAGTTTAAAAGGTTAAATTGATAATATACATAAAATGCTTAGACACGTGCCTAGTTTACAGCAAATACTCAACCAATGCTGTTTGGGGTATTCACTTAGAAACATTCCTGTGAGAATTAAATAAGATGATATCTATAAAATATCCATTACCATGTCATGAAAGTAAACTACTCAAAATTTCACTGAAATAATTTGTGATAGAAATTACACCTCTGATCAAAACAGTTACATTCTTCCCTTAGTACGTAGGTGGCAGGGATTAAGGAAAGTGATCAATTTTATGAAGATCCAAGCCAAAGAAAGCTTGAACTTGCTATTTAAATGAACGTGATCAATGATTGTGAGGTTTTTCTAATGGTAAAATATGACTGTCACTTCTCCAAATAAGATGAGTTGCATGTGTAGTTTCCCACTTCATTCTCTGTACTTATAAAATTTTCTTCACTGTGACAAAACACATGAGAAAAACAACTTCAGTGAGAAAATATTTATCTTGGCTTATAGTTTTTCAGTCCTTTGAGACTTGACTTTATTGTTTCTGAGCTATCATTAGGCAGAACATTGTGGGGAGCTTGTTGTAGAGCAATGTTTCTCACCTCATCGTTACGGGGAAGCAGAGAAAGAAAGTGAGCCAGTAATGGGGAACAAAATATATCTTCTAAATGTACACCCACCATGGCCTACTTTCTCCAACTAGGTCTCATCTTCTAAAGACTGCATCACCTCCTAGTAGGACTATAGGCTGGCAAATAAACCTTTATCACATGGCCTTTATGGGGACATTTCAGATCTAAATCATATATTCTGCTCCTGACCCACAAAAGTCCACGTCCCTCTCCCAATGAAAAACAAATTTAGTCCATCTCTAAGAGTTTCCAAAGATTCAACAACTAAAGAAATCCACAAAAGCCTAAATCCAAAGTATCCTCAGAGATTTAAGGGAAACTCTTAATGGTGAGCCCCTATAAAATCAAAAAGAAATTTGCATATCACCAACATACAATTGTGGGACAGTGTCCACATTTTCATTCCAAAAAGGAGGGCAGGAAAATAACAAGGAAGAATGAGATAAAAGGGAGAAGGAATCCCATCAGGGCAAACTATAAATACTATAGCTCCATATCAAGCACATGGGGCAAGTAGTAGTGGGATGTGGACTTCAAAAGTCTTAGGCAGACCCATTCCTATGGCCTTCCTGGCTGTATCCTACATGACCACTCTCTTGGGCTGGCTATGTTCCACTGTTTATAGTCTCCTTTGGCAGTTGTTCCACATTCCTGGAAACTCTAATTTCCTGTGGGTCTCCACTGCATCTTCAGATTCCCTCTCACAACTTCATGAATCACCTATCAAGGGGTGCCACACACTCCCTGGATTCACAGGGCTTCCTTTGATATCTCAGTGCCCTATAACTCTTTCATGCTTTCATGCCTCCAAAATCAGCATCAGGTGGGTGATAACACAGTCTGCCATTAACTTGAGCAGTCCTGGAGCCTGCCTGAACCATGGCTGAAGCAGTCTCTGAGAAACTAGACAACTAATAATGGTGACGTGAATCCTTGGGGAAACAATTTCCAGATGATCTTTTGGGACCAGGATGTCCAGAGATTCTCTTCTTAAATAAAAAGTTTATGGTTTATACCTTTCAGTCAGTGATGGGTGGGTTCTTGACAATTCCTGAGAAGTCCTTAAAACAACTTTGCTATTATCCTGGTACAAAGTGCTTAGCCTCAATTTAATGGTCTTAATTTCCTCAGTAATCACACTTCTCTTGGCCCCAACTTTACACTGCTTCTGTTCTGGCCAAACTGCAGGATTTTCAAATATTTCCACTCTGCTCTTTGTTCATGACTCTTACTGTAAACCTGGCTAAAATCAGCCAGCAATATTCCATGTCATTACCTAAATGATATGTTGCCTTGAAATTTCCTCTGCAACATTAATTAGTTCATCATCTTTAAAACATAACCTCACACAAAATCTCAGGACCTCATGAACATAGTTTTTCTGTACATATTCCTATTGCATTCTGGTCTTCTGAGTTCTCACCAGAATCACCCATTGAGCTCTGCTTATAATATTCTAGGATATCTTTAGCCTGCTTCTCCAAGCTTTTCAAAACTCCTTCCACAAACCAGTTCCAAAGGCTTCTGAACCACATGGTCAGGTATACTCACTCTGTACTTACCTGTATCAGTCAGCTTTGTATTACCATGGCAAAATACATGGGAAAATAAACTTAAGAGAATAAAGATATATGTTGGCTCCTGGTTTTAAGAGGATTCAGTCTGTGGTCACTTGATTCTGTTGTTTATGGGTAGTTTTGATGCAGTATCTCATAGCAGAGACCATGTGGTAGAGCAAAGCTGCTCACTCATCACGGTCAAGGAGCAGAGAGAAAGAGAACTCATGCTGAGAACAAAAAAATCACTTTTAAAGGCACACCCCCAGTGACATACTCCACCAATTAAGCCTCTGGTCTTCCACAAGGATGTACCATCTCCTAATAACACTACATGTTAGCATGCAAACATTTATTGCATGACTATGGGGGCACATTTTACATCCAAAATATTACTCTCTCCTAATTCTATCTGAAGTAAGAGTTTCTGAATTAATGTGGAGGCATGTAATCAATTGTAAACACATTAAGAGAGCAGCCAGAAGGGGCAAAAGTCCTAAATCCACAGCCGAGAAAAAAGAGATGAAAGAACTGTGGCTAAATGGTCATAAAGGAAAACAAATGGGAGCAGACATAGTGTCTTCTAGCAGCTAAAAGTTTATGCTGTGGAAAGGAAATCTGACTTGTGAAGACATACAGAGAACAAACAATAACAGTAGGAATCTATTGGAAGATAACTTATAGCTTCCTAGAAGAACATCCTGAGTAATTTGACAACAGAATGATAGCAGACTCACAATTAATTACATCATGATTTTCTCATTACCGGAAAAATTTTAAGAAAAATCGACTCATATATACCAAGGAGTGAAGGAGCCTATAATCAAGGAGATAGCTAAAGATTGCGGTTAGCTGAGAGCCATAAAAGATGTTCTAGTTTCCACCTGATAGTAATACATTATCCAAAGAATCTTTGTATGCCCGTGAACACTGCGTGACTCACCTGTAAGCTCGAGCTGTAAGTACGTGTCCTTGTTAAAGCTATATGTATATAACTGGGTGAGGTTGGTTAGTGTGTGTGGGAAGAAGAAGAAGGTGGTGGTTGGAGTTAGAGCATTTGGAGTGATTGCTGGAGCCGGAGAGAGAAGAAGAATAAAAGTCCTTTTTTCATTTTCATCCTGCCTCCGAATTTTCCTGCAGCGTTCGTTGCTCCAAGCGGCTTCCGCTTCAGGCAGCAACACTTGGTTGTGTACTTGTGGGAGCATTTGGAAAAGAATGTGTTTTTTTCACTTGACAAATATTTGAAGAATTCTTCCCAGAAGTCTTTGACATTTTCTACAATAAATAAATAAATAAGAGAAGGAAGAAAGGAAAGAAAGAAGCAAGGATGGAAGGTAAGGGTGTCTTTTGAAAAATGAGAGGTTTGCAGAACTTAAGTCACTGAATGAAAGTGCACAAAGGCAAGGGAGGCAAGTTAGAGGGATAAGAAGGAAGGATCTAACAATGGTTGAACACCTATTGTGAACCAGTCATTCTTCTAGGCATTTCAAAAGCACCATATTATACTGACAGTTCACAGTCCTACAAGATAATAGCTCAATTTTTAAAATTAGTTTAATTGTAAAGTATACATAATAGGAAATTTATCAGCTGAACTATTTTATTATGGTAAAACCAAAAAAAATTGATCATATTGACCATTTTTACTGTCCACTGAAATGATATTGAGTACACTCATATCATTGCACAAATATCCTATTTTTTCTTATTTTATAACTTAAACTCTGTACCTGCTAAACAATAAGTTGCTGTTCTCCTTCCCCACAGCCTCTGACAATTACCATTCTATTTTCTGTCTCTATGAATTTGATCACTCTAGATACCTATATACTATTCTAGAGATACCTTATATAAGTAGAATCAGACTGTATTTGTACCTTTGTGGCTTGCTTATTTCACTTAGCTTAAGGTATTCAAGATTTCTCCATTTTGTAGCATTGACAGAACTATATTTCTTTTAGGGTTGAATAACATTCCATTGTATGAATATAACGTATACTTTTATCCATTCATCCATCCATGGTTGCTATGGATGGGACCTTTGGTTATTGTTTATAATGCTTCTATGAACATGGGTTTAGAAAGGTCTCTTAAAGATCCTGTGTTGGTTCTTCTGAGTATATACTCAGAAGTGAAATTAATGAAATTTGTGGTAATGTTATTTTTATTTTTGAGGAACTTCCATACTATTTCCCACAGCAGCTGTGCCATTTTACATTAACAACAACAATGAACAAGATTCCAGTATTTTTTTGCCACTTTTCCAACATTTGTAATTTTATAAGTTAGTAGACAGAGGATAGATAGAAAGACAGATAGATAGATAGATAGATAGATAGATAGATAATTTCAGTGTGCAATGTTATATCATTGTGGTTTGGTTTTTCATGCCCTAGTGAACACTGATGCTATGCATGTTTCCATTTTCATTATTTTCACTTGTATATTGTCTTTGGAGAAGTATTTATTCACACCTTTGTCCATTTTTATAGTCTGGTTGTTTTGTTGTTGTTGAATCATGACAGTTCTTAATGTATTGAGAATATTAACCCCTATAGGTGACTTGCAAATTTTCTACTATTCCATGGATTAACATTTTAATCTGTTAATTATGTACTCTAATTCATAGAAGTTTTAAATTTTGATATAGTCCAATTTTTCTATTTTTATTATGTTGTCTGTGTTTTTAATATATCCAAGAAACCATTGTTGAATCCATTGTCATGATGTTTTTAACCTACATTTTATTTAGCAGTTTGAGAGCTTTATTTCTTATGTTTAATAATTTGATTCATTTTGAGTAAATTTTTAAATATGGCATAAGGTAGGGTATGGCTATCCATAACTGCTTAAGGATATCCAGTTTTCATAGCACTACTTTTTGAAAACAGTTGTTTCCCCATTGAATGCTATTTTACACCCATATTTTACCAAAAATAATGTGACCATATACACATGAGGGTTTGAGGGTTTTTTGGGGCTGTCTGTTCTATTCCATTGGTTTATATCTCTGACATTGTGCCATTATTACACTCCTTTTGTAATGCAGCATTGTATGTTTTTAAATAAGAAATATGAGACTTACTACTTTGTTCTTTTTATATTTTTTGGCTATTTGGGTTTTTTAAAATTCTACAGGAATTTTGTGATGATTTTTTCTGTTTCTGCAACTGGGGTTTTGTTAGGGATTGCATTGAATCTGTATATATCACTTTGAATAGTGCTAACATCTTAACCATTAAGTCTTCCAGGACATAAATACGGATATCTTTCCATTTATTTATATAGTTAATTTCTTTTCACAATGTTTTCTAGTTTTCAGTGTGTAAGTCTTATGCTTCTTTGGTAAGGTTTTATTGTATTCACTTTTAGTTACCTTTTAAAGATGAGACAATTGAGCCTTCGTAAAACTGAGAAATAGTTGTATAGTTGGTCAGAGGGAGAATTGGGCTCTAAATCCAGATACATTTTGCTCTAAATGCTACATACATTCTACTATATCATGTTGCTTTTACTGATACCAAGAATACTTATCATCTATATATTCCATCAACCAGGGGCCTGTTAGACCACTATTAAATGGAAGAAGATCTAAAGTAAAAAATAAATCAATAACATCAACTAGGGCACTTCTCCAACTCAGTGGAGAGATAATTCATTGGTTAGACTTTGGTGCAGTTGAGGATAATGCCAGATGTTCAATGCCCATATGATCCTTTTAACTTTTCTTTCTTTTACTGCTACCACTAACAATCCTAAAGTCTAGGCTTAAGGCAAGCCAATGCCATGGGAATAGAAAAAGGGAACAAGCAAACAACAACAACAACAAAATTACTGGGGATTAAGGAGAGTTTCATAGGGGAATGGCAAATTGAAACAGGTCTCAAAGTATGAGTAAGAGGCCATCAATAGAATCAATTAAGTAGAGGAAGGGGATAGAGAGGGAAGGAGGAGGGGAGGGGAGGGCATGAAGAAGTATTGAGGAACAAAATCTTCCAAATTTTGCTATGTCCATGTACAACTATACCATAATGAATCATATGTGTATACATATATATGTATGTATATATTTATATATGTATATATAACTATATATATACAAAACACTACTACTACTAATAGTAATAGAAAAGAGATAAGTAGAGTAGAGCAAATTAATCTGGAGGAGGGAGGAGAGAGGGGGGAAGAGAAAGGGAAGATGCTGGCGAAGGAGATTGATCATATTATGTTATGTGTATTTAAGCATATGGAATAATGAACCCTGCTATTATGTATAATTATAATGCACCAATGTAAAAGTAGTCATCATGTAGGGAAGAGGGGAAAGAGCTGTCATATAGAAGGAACAGCTTATTCAAAGATATGGATGAATAAATCAATTCATGAGATCCATAAGTAGTTCAGTGAGTTTGCAGCCTTCATTTAAGGGAGAAAGAGGAAGATAGATAAAGGGAGAAAAGTTAGTAAGGGTCAGAATTTAAAGGAAAGAAGTTTGGACTTGAGAAAACAACAAAATTCGACACAATTTAAAAGCATAAGAATGATTTGTTTGCATATGAAAACTTGCATAGCTGTATCTTAGCAATATTATTCACCTCTCGCTTAATTTTCAAACTCCTCTATTGTATTTTTAAAGTCATGGCCAATAGTTGGCAGTAAATATGAAAGGAAATAGTATAATTATGGCATAGGAAGATTTATTATGGCAAGAGGAGATTTTGAGTAATGGGCTAACATTTCTGAAATTTCTAGCCCTCCTAGAATGGCTTGCTATCTGAGTCCCTTCAAGTGACCTGTGGCTTATTTCTATCTTTGCTAGTGACCAGAGAGTGAATTGAGGAGGGGAATAACTGAAACCGGATTGCTCTTGTCCTGATCTTACTTCTTCCCTGGAGGCAGAAAAAAAATAGGCTTTAGTTCCTCAATAACTACCACATCTTTTGTTGGTAGCCCAATGGAGATAAAGGAGTTAATTGGAGGGGTACCCTGTGTTCCTTGGAAAAAGCACAGTTCACACAATGCAATGTTTATGCTCTGTGTGTAATAGGTGATATTGATGTTTTTTTTTATGAAACACAAGCACCAGACTCAAGATGTGGGCACTGAGTCCTGCTTGTATCTTGCTGCCGAGAGCAGGCTCTTTTCCATTTGAAAAACTCTCCTAATTTCCCAGAAATTTTCCATTCTCTTCTTTCCCATTCTCCATTTTGGGGGCCAAGCAGTAGCCTTACATGTGCTCCCACTGCTGGGTTTAGGTTTTCAGAGTGTTGTCATGGTGACCATACACTTTCTGCAGTGACCACCCATTGCCTTGAGAGAAGAAGCTGGCCAAATCCTCTTGTGTTTTTCACTTAATGTTGGTTTTATTCACAAAAGGCTCCTGCTTGCTGCCTGCTTAACTAGGGCCAGAGACCATGGACTAGAAGGAAGAAAGATAATGGAAGAATTGCTGCTCCTAGTTTTGAGAAATACTCAGCTTTGTACCTTCTACCCACCACGAAGGTCAACTCCAGTTCTCTTTTCAGAGCCACCAACAGCAGTATGTACAAAAATGCAAAAGGACCCTTTTGTTCCAGGGATTTCCTGAAAAATCAGGTGCAACCCACTCTTTAAGTCTCATGCCTATGCC